>OW029922.1:11674557-12999914 GCA_932305915.1 Agriopis marginaria
TGAGCTGTCGAGCTTTATCTCATTACACGTAAGCCTCCGAGCGATACTGTTCCAAGTCGGAATATCCCGCAATATATTTCCATCGATGTACGGCGGTGGCACGATCAGACCTAGCTTACTAGAATTTGCCTTTAGCTGATTGAAGTATTAATGTCCCATTTTCACGAGGCCCTATCGGGTTTGTAGCTCGTAAATTATATTATCAAAGTGACATTGATATCTTGGGATTGCCCGCAGTAAAAGAAAAAGAAATTGAAATAACGTAACCACTTACCTAAGTGCCCTCCCATCTTAAATAATAATTTTGAATAAGTAATTCTGTTATTCCATTTCGATTTATTCTACCTAAGTGTTTGGGAGTGGCACACGGCGCGACAGAGCGGGACGGGAGCGGGATATATACCTATTTTTTTTTTATTTTTTTTTTACTTGAACATTACTAATAATAATAATAAACCTCACATTTGTAGGTACACTGCAACTGGCAAGGACAAGAGATACGTTTCCATTTGTACGACCCAGTATGCTACTTTGTGTGTATGTGTACCTACATAGATTACGTCTATGATGTGGTAGGTATGCCATGTTCTAACAAATAAATGATTTGATTTGTGAAAGAGATAGCTCTGGTCGGTAAGGGCAGCCTTAAGGGGTGATGATTTATTTTTGTTAGATTACTGGTTTAGTAATCTAACAAAAATAAATCATCACTCCTCATCATTTGTTCTCAGATGGCTATGGTGCCCAATTTTATCTGAAAACGTTCAGAAACCTTCAAAATTTATATTTACTTAAAAAGTAGGAAAACCCTATCAAACTAACAAACCTAAATTTTGCTTAAATTTTTGTTATCAAGTCTTTTTGTTGTATAATGATAACGAGCAAGTTAATTTCCAAGTTGATTAAATTTTTGATGTGGTTAGATCAATTCCCGGAGTTGGAATCGTTCACTTTTTGTAGCGTCACGTCGCGGTAAAAGTACGACACCATTACATACATTTTCTAAACTGTATTTATTATTGTAAGGCGAAACGCCGACTGTAGCATCGAGGTGGCGGGCGTAGCAACGTCCCTGTAGAAAAATAAACTCTTCCCGGTTACGGTAGTTCAAAATTGCCTCGCCGCGCCTCAATAACAATAGTTACAATTTTGAAGTCTTCAAATCAAGAGTAAATCGGTTTCATCTAGGCAAGCGTTTTCCGTCGTAGACCGTATCATCAGAGTTGTCGGTCAAACGCAAGCATTAAAGCCGTCTTTTATTATTATTTCATAATTGAAATAATAATTTAAAAAAAAAAAATGATCCTCACGTAAACCGATAAAGTTACTGTTGGACACGGGTGCTTGTCGCGACGCTGCTTCGGCTTCGATTCTTAGGTCGGTAATAGTCGGCGTTGAGCCTAAGGCAAATTTTTATTAATTTGTCTAGCAACCTATTTTTGTGTCCGGAAAATAAGTAGATGCGTAGAACATTTCAAGATGAAATATAAATAAAAATGTTTTAACCCCGACGCAAACAGAGGGGTGTTTTATCTATGTGTGTGGCATCGTAGCTCCCAAACGGCTGAACCGATTTTGATTTAGTTCTTTTTTTGGTTGAAGTGAAGATTTACCTATAATACAAGAAAATCTGTTTAGCCTTTAGAAGATTATAAGCTATTTAAAAAACAATTTATACTACACAGTTAATGACAAAAACTGGTACTGAGACGTGGTTCTTAACTGTTGGCCTTTTGGAAAAACTCAGAGTCACTCAGCGGGCAATGGAAAGAGCTATGCTCGGAGTTTCTTTGCGCGATAAAATCCGAAACGTGGATATTCGCCAAAGAACAAGAGTCACCGACATAGCTGTTAAAATTTGCAAGTTGAAGTGGCAATGGGCAGGCCACATCGCTCGAAGAACCGATAACCGATGGAGAAGAAAGGTTCTTGAGTGGAGACCACGAACCGGAAGACGCAGCGTAGGTAGGCCTCCCACTAGATGGACCGACGACATAGTGAGAGTCGCTGGCATCCAGTGGATGCAAAAGGCAGGCTGTCGTTCAGTGTGGAGGTTAAAGGGGGAGGCCTATGTTAAGCAGTGGACGTCTTCTAGCTGATGATGATGATGATGAATGACAAAAATTCATAGCCACTCGATATTCGCTATACTGGACCTCTTGTTACAGGGAATTGTAAGTTAACGGCCGGTTATCCGAGTCGCGTAGGCAACAAAACGCTCCCTCAGCTCCCGCCAAGTTATAGCGACGATGTATTTTGCCACGCTAGAGTCAGGACGCCCGCGGGGGAAGTGCAACGACAAAAACGAACATACTGAGCGCTAGCCCGTATCTTGGTGGATAGTTCCTTCCGAGTTGACTTAGGTCAGAACTTTGTACAATGTATTGTTTTTTAGTGCAGATTTAACTAAATAAATATTCAAAATTAAATATAAATTACAATGGATTGTCACTATTCTTTGATTTAACTTAATTGATTTTTTTATTAATTATTAAGTAGCATGCAACACATAGAAATAAACAAAAATCAGTAATAATAATAATAATTCTAAAATGATGTAAACAACACACACGATCCAAAAACAATAAAATTGATTTAGAATAATAAGAATAATAAGTCCAGTTAAGTAACATAATATATATTAATATTGAATTTTAAAAAGATCTTCGGTCTCTTGGAATGTTTGATTTTGAAGCCATGATACTAACGTTCTTTTACAGTTTGCATATGTTAGTGGAAATATGGCAACTGAGCTACTTATGGTATTATACAAGTGGGAGCTGAAACTATCAAAATGACGTCTAGCAAGCTCAGTTCTGCAACGTTTTATCTCACACACACGATCTTTCCTTCGTTAAGAAAGCGGCGATCACCTCTTAAAAACCGCGTTGCATTATTTTTCACTCTGAAAATTATAGTATCGCATTTCTGTCATGATATCGTTCTCCGAGTGTTCTGTCGAGATCCAGCCATGTAATAAGTTTCTCTGTAGGGGTCCGTGCAGGGTAGTGGGGAGTAGAGCAGCAGGGCGTAGCTCGATAAAAGTTATTTAATAACAAGCATCTTCAGCCGCCATGCCACAGAATAAATAATAGTCCAGCTATGCTGAGATACCACCAGTGAACGTGATCAGACTCTCGAATCTATATTGCTATTATATATAAAATCTCGCATACATTTAGACAAACATTTTCATCGTATAAATCGTTGAACAAACTTGACCGTCCAATTTTTTTTCACAACTTTTCAGGGTGAACATTTGTGAAAGCCAATCTGGCTTCAAAGAGACTGGAATTCAAAGTTTTGGGTCGTCTGGAGGGTAAGCGACCGAAGTTGTGAAGGCACTATATATATATACCTATATATACGCTGCTTTTGTCATTGCTTTAAAAAGATAGAGAGAACATCGACCTAACTAGATGAAAGCCTAATAAATCAGAAATATCATGAGTTACAGACCAATCAGGCCTCTACGAGATCGGAACAGCGTTTCTACCCCACGCTGGAGCGAACCCACCCCAAATAGCGAACTGTAATTGAACCTTTATAACAGAATTATTTTCTCGTTTGATTCGATATGAAATAGAAAATATTTTTTAGCATCGAGATTTTTTCTCTAAGGCTTTTTCAATTGGCAGGCAATTTGTGTTTGTTTATTTGACATTCTCTGTAAACAGTTTGGGGACTTGGGACAACTTGTTTTCTCGTGAGAGAGGTATTCATCCAAGTAGATATGCTAAATGCTTGACGTTTGACGGTTATGATGTATGAATATTATGTTATTAGTTAATACCTAACTCTTAATCTTTATCTTTGGAAAAACCAACCGATTAAAAAGTCCGCCACGATAGAATATGAAGTTAACTAAAAGTTGTTTAAGTAAATTCGTTTAAGTTAACAAAATTGTAGTCAAGTATAATAGGTAAAAGTCACGGACCCTGATGTCCGTGGAGTTACATTTTAAATTTAACAAAAAAAAATATTTTAAATTTGATTTTACTGTTTAGTTCCACCAAAGTTCCACGCTGTTAGGTAGATACTGGTAATATCCGCTCATGCCAGTTACAGACGATGCGTAGTAATCGCGCGAGTATGGCACTTGTCTCATCGCCGGCGTGCAAGCGATTAGCTATCAACTATATTCTCGCTCAAGAAACGAACAAAAGATATAGCTTCCGTGTCAATAAAAGAGACACATATATTAATAGTTGATCGCTGGCCGTTCACACTATCGGCGGGAACTCTTTCTCCACTATTTTGTCGCAGCGACATCAACTATCAAAGATAAAACTCGCTCAGCGATGTTCGCTTGCAGGTTTGCGCAGGACTGTAGGTACACTCGGCCTCGCTGAGCGAGTGACGCGAGTAATCGCCCGCCACACTCGCTCACACGCTTTATAGTCCAGCCAGCGAGACAACTATAGGAACTACATACTCGCTTCTCGCCAATTCGTATCTAGTATCTAATCGCTTCTCGCTCATCGCCGGCAGTGACACAAGTGCGTATTACTCGCGCGGGTTCTGCGCATCGCCTACAACGAGCTACAACACTTTTTGCATAGTGCCAGTGGCAGTGGAAGTTGCTTAGTAATCTCATTTTAAACAAAACAAAAACGTTTGTAACTCGTTGCAGGCAATGTGCAGTATTCGCGCGATTATTACTTGCGCGAGTTTACTATGCATCTTCTGCAATGGGCTTAAAGCTTTGCGCTCTGACTACCTACTTTGAAAGTTCAACTACGGTGAATTTGAACACGCTAACAGAAGTTGATTTGTTATTTGTAGATCTTAAATAACATTTTTTTTTAGTCACTTAGCTCATTGAAGAACGGTTGCAATCGTCACGCGGTCTAGATGTAATATACCTATTTATTAGTTTTACCATTTTCCTTTTTCTACTACCGGCTTTATGAAAGCTTTTATGGTACATTCCTGCGAGTGTCCAGTTGTCCACCCATAGAAACATTTACCTACATAGTCGGTCCTTTGCATGTCTGACTTTCCTTCCACTTTTCCCTGGACAAGGCGAGCGTTCACTCTCAATGTGTTGTCGGATATATAAACTACATTTTTTCGTCTACCAACCTTTCAATGCAAACCCCTTCAAAATATAAGATGGAAAATTGATGGGGATAGTCGATAGCACTCGATACCCAAAAAGCTTTCTGAAAGTAAAAATGCTTGAGGGATGCTGTAATATTTTCATCTCTATATTCATACGGGTGGAGCCACTACCTGAAATCTAGTTCATGGAACATACTATTCAAGTAGACTCTATACAGGGTTATTGATAATATTCAACTTCTTAAGATGGATAGATAGAAAGTCTAAGGTGGCAACTCAACGCCTAATTTTCACACATTTCGTCCTGGCAAAACTGTAAAAGCCATGTATCGACGACCATGGCTTAGCGGTTTGAGAGCTCGACGCTTGACGTAAATCCGGATGGTTCGACACAGGTTTGAATCCTGCCGATCGTCAAATTTTAAATTAAATTGTCTATAACATTGAAATAGTACCTAATATACCTACCGCAATTTTTTAACAATACAGGACATACTGTTATTATTTTTTAAATGTTTTTCGGGACTTATCACGTATTATTTAATTTAGGTAAAAATATGTACCTTTCGCTCGATTTAAAACGACTATTAATAAATATAGTTTAATTTTTTCCTATAAAAAAGCGATCGGTCTAAATAGTATTAACTCTAAAAAAACTCTTGTCAGTCAAAAAATAATCAATGTTTCACAACAGCGACGACGTGCAGAGCTAAAAAGTTTTAGAGAGCACTACATTTTATTTTTTTGAGATACGAACAAGATTTTCAGAAATTTCGCATAACAATAGCTGTTACGATTAAAATCCCTATACGGGGGGTTGTTGTTGTCATGGACATAATATATCACTATATAGGCGTAAAGGGATTTTAGAAAAAAATATGCATATTTTTAAAGATTATTAATCTCGGTAGTAACTATAACTGTAAAAAATTTAGGTACAAAGAATTTATTATGCTTTTACTGAGTAAACACACTTGGAGAATATAAAATCAGGTTGATGAACTCTAGATCTGAACAAAACAATTTTATTGTAGCCTTGCATGTTCCATAGTGTTCAGGGGTTAATACTATCAAAGTACTTACTAAGATACTCTTCTCTGTTGTTTATTTGCTTTGTTTTATTTATTTTGTCGAGGTACTATGTCTTGGATATGTGCAATTGTTTATAAGCAACCATACTTTCATTTTGGCATTTGCATTTCATTTTGGCGAGTACAAATTGGATGCAGAGAACTGCCGACCAAACTCAGTGGCGTGCTTTAGGAGAGGCCTATTATGTCCAGCAGTGGACAATAAAAGGCTGATGGTGGTGATGATCATGGAAAAAACATTCCGTAGTGAATTTTTAATACATAAAACACAGAAAAACCGCCTAAATTCGTAACTTCTAAAAAAGATAAAATCTCGAATCGGTCAATATTAAGTAAAAATATCGAATCTACTTCTCTAAATGTTTCATCGCGGCGGTCCTTTATATCTTTAAGAATAATTTTTTTTTAATTTTTTTTTTATCTTTATTTTAGAAATTTGTCGTTGCCGACAAGGGCATTCTAATAAATAGCAAACTATACAATATGTAACTAAATTTAAATAAGAAATTAAACTAATATTATAAGAGAAGATACCTTAGAGTCTGAAGTCTGGCATCAATAACGTCTGCTTAATCGAATGGGTGTTATCCCATCCCTAACTGTTCCCGGCGCAATTGTACCCAAAACACTCGCTGCATTATCACGTTGGTTGGCAATCAAATGGCTAACCTTTGCACCAGGAACGAGCCGAGCTATCTCCAAAATGAGCTTTTTGGCCTCAGTCCCCTGACAACTACGATCTCTACGGCAACGGGCAGCACGAAGTTGTAAAGCGACTTTAACGCTATAATTATGGATATGCATGTCTACGAAGCAATTATAAGCAACCTAGTCCGATGACCTCATAAATTAAACCGCTGCACAAATTTATATCATACGAAGGTTCCTAAGTAAGAGCCATCGCAATGAAACCAGCTTTCAAACAAACATTTTTTATATTATTTTTTACAAAACACAAAATATAACTTACCTCAAACGCATACCTTTTCCGTTCCATAGCCAGTGTAGGTATAAAACTTACCTACGGTTGTCGATGCCGTGTTATGAATGGAGGTTCGTGAAATTATTTCCACTACAAACGCAGTAGTAAGCACACATCAATTACGAAATCGCTGCACGATCGTGCATATAGCTATGCATCGTAAAATTTAAAATACAAATAAATATGGGCATAAAGCAAAAAGCTTTATACCCATATTTATGAATGTTTGCATGCACCCATCTACAGCCTTAGCGCCCAACCGATTATTAACCCCCGACGGAAACAGAGGGGTGTTATAGTATTTAACAGTAGTAGTAGTTTTTGTAGTATTTTATAGTAGTTAACTGCGTACCTTTCTGTCTGCTAAATTGTAGCTCCCAAACGGATCCGATGTCGACAGTTGTAACCAACGTGTTCGCATCTCATTGCAACCTCGCCTTAAATCCACTAAGAGTTGACTGTGCCAAGAAATCTCTATTGAAAAGCACCGCGAACAGCTTTCAACTTTCCAACATTTGCAAAAACTACTAAGATTGTAAAGTTCCTGTTACTCGCTAATAAGGATTAAGACCGAACAGAACATAGCATAAATAAAATTGTCTCAGCAAAATCAAGCATAGTAGGTATCTACGCGTTATAAGCATTAGCACACTGCGAAACAAGAAAACATTCTCAACCCAAGTAAATTGCTACCAAATAAACGTAGGTAAAAGCACCTTTGGCTAATTGAAACTTGTTTACCGAGCAGCGGCACGTAACATCGATTTGTTTGTACAAAATACAGTTAGTTAGCTATCGATCGTAGTCGAGCTGTGGGACGGGAATAAGTTATGCAGAGGGTTATTTGTGAGCCACGTTAAGTTTTAGCGGTCGTCAATATGCGAGAGCTGCAAGGGGAGATCGGGAGCATTTGGCGTCAGGCGGTCTACGACCCTCCCAGCACGCCCAGCCACTTCGACTTACTGCGATATTACATCTGAGGGCGACGCCATAGCTGGCTATCAACGCAGCCACTAACAGCCGTTAATGGATGGGTTTGAGTGAATATTCCTGTCGCTTTACCCGAATATGCTATAACGTAACTAGACGAGGTGCACTTGAAATAGTAAAGAGGCATGAAACGTGTAAGCAGTACCTACTGTGAATTGATGGAATTGCCGCACCGACAATTGTTTGACTTTGGGTTTATCATCCAAAACCTTATTTCAAGTAATACATTTTTATCCATGATAATTGATTCAAAATATTCCTAAAGCTAATAATACGAACAAGCTGTATCAGTATTAGGTATATATTGCGACTTATATGGAGTCGTATTGCGGGATATTTTTTTCTGTAACACAGAATCCATGGGAGGTCTTGACAAAAAATCTTTTAAAATATACCAAGGCAAGCCCCACCCCACTTAAACCCATACCTACTTAAAACCTTCAATTTGGTCGTTCCTTATCGTCCAAAAGTTGTCATCCACTTGATTTCCCTTTGAAATGAAAATCACTTTACGGAAATCCGTTTACAGCAACAATTTTACGCAATTTATTTTCATTTACCAAACGTAATAGCCGACAATTTTAACGTAAACAGGTAGGTGTTGCTATAAATTATCGTCACCTCATGAATCAGCTTTCAGCCTCGAGGTTAATTTTATATTTCGTTTAGGACAAAGGCACTGGAGAAACAAAGGTGAACCCCGTTTAAAATGGTTAGTATTGTCAGGAGTCGTTTGAGACAACTACGCATGTAAAGGCCTCTAAACAATATAAAACAACCTAAACATCCCAAGTGGAAGGGGTTGCGCTGAGGAGGTTAAAGCCTCCACATCTGAAGATAAGGCACGCACGACCGCCGCCACTGTGAATTTCATCACGAATCACGACCCTCTCTGTTTCGCGTCTTTATTTACTTTACAGCAAAAAATAAATAAAAGCCGAGATACGAGGTCGTTGTCGCGTCGACTCTTGTAAACTTAATTTCTGGTTTCTTTTTTTTTACAGACACGTCTTTTAGGTAGTTACAGGTATACTTTCTTATCGATTAACTTATGTCTGCACACGAATTAACAAGGTTTTATTATACAGTGTAGCTGGCTGACTGGCTAGCTTACGAGACATTGCTAATTTTTTACTGCTTTTAATGAACTAGGAAGATCACATTTGATTTTTCATGCCTAAAGACTTTTACTGACAGCAGCACGCACGGATGTGTAGATTTATAACCACAAGACACGCGGAGCGATATTTTCAACTAACAAAACCTATATCGAAAACCTGCCACAGTCTTACGATTACGACTATTGTTAAATCACAGTTACTTTAAAAAAAAAAAGGTTTATTTTAGTAACGTGAAATAATATATACCTAACTGAAGGATTCTCTTGCAATATAGGTACGTAGTTCGTCTGAAAAAATGCCACCGTTGTCAGTTATTCAGTCGCCAAGCAGAAGTGTGAAACATTAAATATTCCGCTACTGTTTGATTCCGCTGCAATGCAGGGCATTGCAAGATTTAACAATAATAGTAACGCAGAATAACGAACGTGTCGTGAAGAGAGCGTATTTGGGACGGTCGACAAGACGTCGCCTGGTATGGCGTCCCAAGTAGCTAACGCTTGTCTGACGGCGACGTCGAAACTATCAGCGTGAGTTGCAGCTGCCTGATTGGCATGAGGTCGCACAATACCGTTGGGACTGTTGGGAGTGGCATCTTTTATTGTCTGAGGTCAAGATCCACTTCGGGGTCATCGCGCCACCCCAGTACTTAGTACACGTAGAATATGGAAATAGTTGCATACAGCATACAGCTAAAAAACCAGTAACGCCAAAAAACTTAACAGATTGGTAGTCGATGAATCTGTGGTACGAGGCTATAGAAAATCCTCGGCGACCGAATTTCCTTTCCTGTCCCGACGCTGACGTTAGCCGTCGTCAAGAGGATTTAGTATCATTAAGCCGGGATTGACGTTATATTCGATGCCAAGCATTTTAGGTACACTTTACAGCGTGGTCAACTTCTATTTAGAGTGATCCACCATACAATTTATAAAAAAATTAAAGAACCAATATGCTTTTTTGGTTCCTTCATTCGGCCACCTGTAATTGATAGGCTTCTTTTTCGTAATTTGGCTAGTTCTACATCTGTAGAGCTGTAATTTATCTAAAACCATAGTATATTGCAGTTTTTTGTTACAACTGGGTTAATGAGCCAGGGTTATCGATCTGACTGTCTTCAAATTCTAGGCAAGCGCGCTTCATTGTAGACTGCATTAAGGCTCATCAGGCGAAGTATCAATCAAACACAAGCCTTATTAACCAATAAAATAACCTGCACTATTGACAGGAGAATAAACAGTTTAACACAATCGATAGACAAAATTTTAATCAGTAACAAATTAAGTATCGCGTTGTCCATCTTAGTCTTACCATACTTACAAAAATTATTTTCATTATTTTAATGTCATTTTGCGTAAAGAATTCCCTTATATTTTGTGTGACCGCATAAAAAGAAGATTCTAAGGCGTAGCGTAAAAGTAAAAATGCAAACTCCTTGGATGGTTTATTATTAAACATCCTATTGATATTCCACGGACATCAATTATGGCTTTGGCTTTTGAAAGGGCACTGTATTTTTATAAATACGGTCACTTTTATCTTATGAACAGGATCAATGTTGTTAGGCGCCATACAAGATTAATGGGACGGTAATGCGTTAGCCGATATGAGGCCCCGAAGAACACGGATTACTAAGGCAAATGGGATTTCAATAGGGAAATGATTAATTGATTGAACCGTTTGAGATTGGGCCGTAGAATCATTTGCTAACTGTTTAGTAATCAAATATTAGCGTTGTAATAATTGATTAGATGAGATGTGATAATATGTTAATTCTGTCATGACGAATTCTTAAGACGTCCTTGGGCCTTACGACGTGATTTTCCAACTGAGCGGATTAGGTGCCGCAATAGCAGTTGTCCGTAAGGCCCCTTGTCTTATTATTGGTATAAAACAGGCTGTTGAAACCACAAACAAGCACTTTAGGTACTCGCTAAAGGTGAATAGAAGACTTTTATGTGCGTCATCCCGAAAACTACAATATGGCTGCCTTCCAATCGAGTCCACATCTTTATTTCACATCAGACATGATGTGGACAAAAGAAAGCCTAACATGTAAAAAAACGAATATTAATTGGCTAATCGGGATCAGAATAATGCACATTTTAACTATGCGACTAGGAAAAAGGGTGGGAGAACTCTTCGTGGATTGAACTGTCTGGATAATGTAGAGATCTATCTCTATATGTAGAGATTTATCTCTACATTATTCATTATGAAGTTAACTAGAATATAGTTTCAAACTACACATGTTGTTTATAGTCAAGACCATCAACCTCAACAAGAGAACCGCCCTTCACATGTCTTAAAGCTCACAAAGCTTCACGAATTGAAATTAAACATTCAAGTTGTTGATGAAACTGTGCCGTGACAGCAATATAGAGATAGAAAATACGGCGTAATATGGGAAGGTAGCAAGACATCAAAGTGAGGCGCGAAGCACCCGTAACAAATAGAAATAAAACTATAAATCAAGTTCCGCACGGAATCCAATGAACGATTCCTCTGTACGACAATATTGTGAACGACAAATGCCTCCATAAAAGGGTGCTGGGTCTAGATTCTTACGTGAATACGAAGGACTCGTTTATTGAATAGCCAATTTCATCCTTCCCTCGACAATATTGTTCTATCAAGGCAAATAAGGCCAAATAATTCAGTTTTACACATGAATACAGTTCAGCCTGTAAGTTCTTATGTATTGTTTATTACCACTGTTCTTATTTCGAGATACAAAAACAAGCTTTCAGTGTCTTCCTAAATCGATTTAACCATTATACCTACATAAGGAAATATGTTGGAGAAAAGGAAGTTAGTAAAGTTCAGAGGGCGTACGATCAGATACCGGTAACAACACTTATTTATTGTAACAATAATAAAACCATATAAAGCTGATTCGAAGGCATGTCTAAAAGTGAAGCATAAAAAATATAGCGCTAAAAAACAGCGGCATCAAAACAAGAGATGAATAATTCAAACACAGATCTTTTAGTAACTTGGGACAGAGTACGCAGTACGCACAGCGCTAGGAGCCTTTGGTAGACCCGTTGATAGTATACATCTGAGTTTTTCACGTTGTTCGTCGAATTCTTGCGCTATCTGAATTCAGATCACGTCGGGAACTTTCAATTTTCATCATTACCGTTATTACGCCATATCCTTTGGGGGATTTGTTGGACGGACATTACGATAGCCAGAAATTATAGGTGAAGCTTTTGACGCATTTGATTATCGTTTCATAGTGATATTTCCCCTGCGTTTTGGTATAGTCGATAGAAAACTTCAACTTCAGTTTTTAGGGTTCCATATGTCAAAAGGAAACAAAAAACCCTTATAGTTATAGGATAACCGCGTGGTTTCTCTGTCAAGATCCTTTTTCTCAGGATCGCATGGAGATAACAAGTTGAAATTAATATCAAATACTCAGGTCTTCCTGTGCAATGGAGCTGTGAAAAAAAATGTCCTCCAATATTTCAACATTTTCAACCTTTTTTCGTCGAGAATCGATTCTCGGCATGGATGATTTATTTGAAAATATTTATTATGTTTGTACGGAAACTTTAGGGTGCGGGCCTACTCACATTTGTCCTTGTTTTGTTTTTTTTTTTCATTCCATATTCCATCATTTAATGGAAGATAAGATATAAATATTACCAACATTGCAGAAGATTTAGGTATTATTTCTGTATAATAGTTAGTTTGTCATTTGTTTGTGTTTGTACCTTGTGTCTTAAATGTGATCGAAATGAAAAGCCTGATATTTTTTTACATACTAAATAAGTAATATTTTCTTATGCACAACTTAATAAAACAGAATACTAACGAAAACTTAAATATTGACTAAAATCTAAATCCTAACGCCTAATATTAAATTCAGAATTTACCCGTAGACGTAACTTACACGTAGAAGGTACTAATTAATATTTGAAACCAAGCGCTAGTCCGTAGCGTGTAATAAATCAGCAAAGGATTGCGTGTAACCGGAGAACTGGTGTCCGGTGTCGACCTACCTCCCTCGCTGCCTACAACTGTGTATTTCAAATACCAGCGGAATAATACACAATATCGGGTAACGTCGGTAATTTAGATATCTTGCAAATCATATGGGAAATTAAGAAATATCTATCCGTTTTTTATTTATTAATATTTATATATTAATATATAAATATAACTTCGTGTAATTTAATGTGAAAATGAGCTTCAGTTTAAGTTGAATTTATGGCTTTAAAAAAGTGTCGAAGGTTGAAAACGTGATACCATACCACCCATGTTACAGATATCTATAGGAAACAGTGATTGCTTACCATCAGTTAGGGTGTCTGCTTATTTGTCCTTAATTCTATAGCATAAAGAATTAGCTGAACGTCCATCAATTTCGTTAAAGAACAGTTAGAAATCTAAGTAAAGGTGACATATCAGGTCAGTTAATATATAAGTCAGTTAATCCACTTACAAATTTGGTAAGCATTCATTTAATACTTTAAGCCCCCTAAATACTGCTAATTATGGTCCCACAAGGCTAACTGTTGAACAGTTTTTGAAGTCTTCATCATAGTCCTTGTTCATCTTTATCATATGTTACAATTAGCGCCAAGAGCTCAAGTTACTCTTGCGTTGGTGATACTGCAAAAGCCCAATACAAGACCCGCAACCGCGACCGCACCGCTGGAAAACCAGATACTGATTGTTCGTGAAAGGCGATGAATAGTTAGAAACTTTTGGGCCAAATAGGCATCACCATGAGTTTTGAGGTCGTAAGAATGGCACAAACCCTTGTGCAGAACTAAGAAACCAAAAATTTTTATTGACAGAAAACCCTTGGAAGCAGTTAAATAGTTTTTCTACGTGTTTTGAGTACACATAGTAGGTACGTCTGATACATGTATGAAAAAATATGGAATGTATTTATTGCTACAAGTTTGTATTTATTAAGACTTCTTTAGTTTGATGCTAGCTTCATATCCATGTTTTAACCACATGACTGCGTGGTAGATATTGTTGGGCCGAGAAATTGCCTTGTGGAACACATAATCAAGTTTGTCGTGATAATTCAGCTGCAATCTTGTCAAGGAATTTGCATTTATATTGAACAAGAAGCGCCTGCAAGCCTGGGACAGCGTACATCATAACCACTATCGCAAAAGATGTGCCATATGGACACTTTTGTGAAGACTTACTCGAAACATACCTTCTGATTCAAATATAATTCACCTTCATTTTTTAATTTGTACTTATAATCTTGACGCGGAGAGAATAGGAAAATGTCTGCAAGACATGTCAACTTTATACAGACCATTAAAAGAAGGAAAGATAGAAAGGCAAGGGAAGACCACAAAGATCAAAAGTAAAATCGTACTAAGAAATAAAAACGCGAGCTTCCAACTCCTTAGGACCTGCTCTACCGAATAAGAGCTGGGCATCTAAATTTCAAAATAAGAAAAGTATGTAATTATTTTGTATATCCTATCCATTTCATCCTTGCAGCAATTTATCATTTATCGTCGGTCGTTTATGGAACCGTAACGTTTACAGAACGTTTAGTTAATGTCCATCAGGAAGGCCGATAAATGTATAATAGTCATTAATTCAAGTGTCGCGGTTGAGCCAGATTGGGATAATGTTTTTGTTGAGGATCGATTTGGTCAAACTTGATTTAGGGCTCAACAAGTGTTCGACCTTGGGTCAGTTTGTCTTGTGGGACTAATAATTAACCAAAATGTCGCAATCACCCATATGCATTTACCTGTAAGATTTTTTGTGATCTCTACAATAAAAAGTAGTTTGGTATATTCTATTATTTGGGAAGATATTTTTACTATAATATAAAATAATACAAATTTAAATGTTTGGAAACTATTATCGTAAATACGGAAGAAAAAGACATGATCTGACCAGTTCTGAAAAAATGTCAAGCATGAAAGGGAGAAAAAAAAAGTTTAATAATTTTATAAATATTTATTTTTTGTTTAATTGTTTTTTATAGATTAGCCTAACTATGTATCGTTTATGCATAACGTTAGTATAATATATTGTAAGTATCGTACCAATATCTGATTCTATAGAGTTGATTGTATTTAAGTTAAGCAATTTTTTATGCACGCCTAATGTCTAAAGGCCATTATTTCCAACCTGGTCGATGACTGTTAGAAAATACTAAGCATTTAGTCCCCCATTTGTGCATTTCTACATTATTTGTAAGTGTGCAATAAAGTATTACATAAATAAATAACCTTCCTTGGTTTAAATAAATAAACATGATATTGAAATCCACATGGAAAATACTTATCACACAAAATTTAACTTTTCAACCGTTTCAATAGGATTTACCTAAATCGGTTCTCCCGCCCAAGCCGAGGCGACCTCCGTGCCGCACTTCCTCTTTGAATGCAATAACTTTTAACGTTTTTTTACAATAAAATATTTCTTGGTGAAGCTAGAATGGAAATTTGTTCTTTTACGTTTCACATGCAATAATAATTCATTCCCATTGACCGTACGAAACATATAAAAATGGGCTACTGCACCCCATAAAGTAACCTGGAAATTGCTGTAAACGTGCCCGTGTAGGGGCGGACATGACGTCAGCAACGCACGCACACGACCACAAACACACGGGTAAAACACGAGTGGGTTACTCGCGTCACGTGTTCGAGAGGTCCTCACGTTGCTTTCAATTTGTGTGGGTAGTTAACTGTTTATGCTGAACAACTTGAATAAGAGCTTAATTCTGGCTTGATAGACAGACTCGATTTTAATAAAAAAGATGCTCATTTTGTGTCAAACGTTATTTCAGTTTTATATTCAACTAGCGACCCGCCGGCCCGGCTTCGCACGGGTGTAATTTACGTGTGAAGCCGGGGCGGGTCGCTAGTTATATATATATAAATCTTCCTTGAAAATATATCTAACTGATGGTGAAAGCCGCATCAAAATACGTTGCGAGGTTTAGGAGGAGTTAGCGGCCATACAGACATACAGACAGACAGACGCGGAAAGCGACTTCAATTTATACTATGTAGAGATAGAGAAGAGAAGATAGAAAAGAGATAGAGAAGATGCATCAAACGTTAAACTATTTTAATATAAATTTATATGACTATTTACGGGATATTTACCGTGGTAAGGTTGTAGAATGAGCTCCCGACATTTCGGCGCAGTTACATGCACCATGCGAAACCGAACAACCGTGATAGTTTAAAACAGTATTTTAGTTTAATATAAGTCTAAATAGAGAGGTTATAAAAACAACTGGGTTAAAAGGTTATAGAAGCCATCAGTGTACCCAGAACTAGTGTAAAAATTACGAAAAAACTAAGCGTAGACATTCTGAACACAACCATGAACCTGAATTCACACCTGAATTGAACACTGTATTTTATAGAGTAAATGATGTACCGGTAAGCATTTTGAATACAGTAGGTAAATATCGTGATACTATGGTGTACCAAGGGTTGGGCAATTGGACCCTTTCAAGTAGTTTCAGTCAAACCCATAAAATGGAATGGAAATCATTCATAAATTGACACTATCTAACATTGAGTCATACGATAGTTTGAACAACAATATAGCAGATTGGTTCGGGGCTTTGAAAGGCTTTTGATAGCAATATACTTGATAGTAAATATAGGTACTCAAGCAAGGAGACCTTTATAGACCAAGGAGCTAAAAGGATCTACAAATAACGATGTTGTAATTTTAGTTTACTTGAGCTCAAAATGGTCGTAATCCAGTAAAATCTCATCAAATTTCACTTAAACTGAGGGGTCGGGCATAATTGAAAATCTCACGTCAGCTAAATGATTACACAGATAATAAAAATAAATTACAAAAATATTTCTTGGACTGTCTCATTCTCACGTGAGGGGAAAAGAGGCTCTCTCCAAGGGTCCAAATTCAAAGAAAAACAGTTCACAGTTTAGTACAATCTTTATATTATTTAACAGACTTCAAAAAAGGAGGGGTTTCTCAATTAGTTATTTTTAATGTTTGTTACCTTAGAATTCCATCATTTATAAAACAATTTACAAAAAATCGGTTTAGTAGTTTGGTTTTTAAAACAAAATAACTAGAAAAAATATAGTCATCCAAGTGTAAACGAAATTGCGTATTTATAAATTTGGTGGCAGGACACATGGCCAGACGTAATGATGGCAGGTGGTGTACAGCAGTAACTGCGTGGTGGCCGACACTAGGTTGGCGGAACCTAGGCCGACCGAGGATGAGGTGGACTGACGATATCAGAAATACTGTCGGGGACGAGTGGATGCGAATAGCGAGAGACCGGGGAGAGTGGCATAAACAAAGGGAGGCCTATACCCAGCAGTGGGTCACTCAGGGCTGATGATGATGAAGGTTTTTTAAAATAATTATTATTTTGTTTCGCTTTCACGCACGATACTTTTTGTCCGCGGGATGTTAATAGCTAATGTATTTATACCATATATTACGAGCGTTTATGCATAAAAGGTTTAGTAAAAACGAGTTGGTATAAATACCAAATTGAAAGTCTACCGGTCTACTAGTCGCCAATCTCCAGGTACCTACCGTATAGGTAGATTGGCGCATAACAGGAATGTTTGGCGAAAGGAGGAGTAATCGTATGTTTTGCAGTAAATTGATTAAACTGCTGCCGATAATGATGAAAATAATGACTAGTAAGAATACAAATAGTTTTTTTTTTTAATATTGAATAACAGGCTTGCGCTTCACCGGCACCTTGCCTGATGTTAAGCGATGGTGTGCTCTACGATAGAGCACATTTGCCTAGAAGAACCGATTCAGTTGCAACTTGAAGACACCTAGATTGTTACTACCGGGGAACACCCATTCAGGCAGCGCATTCCACAGTCTAGCAAGTAGCACAATAGAAGTGGATCAAAGCGCTTCATGGTTTTTTTAAATACCAACCATGAAACGGTGTCGCCGCTTCTTGCCATAGTGATTGAGTTACAAAATAATACCTAGCTGTCCAAGTAGCCAAAGAAACCTATTAAACTCGTTTTATTCACTGAAAACAGTGAATAAAAAGCTTTTAATCACAACTTTGGTGTTTGAATTTGGACACACCAATATATTCGACCTCCACCTCAATGCTATACACAAGCTCCTTTGTTCCAATTTTAATGTGCATTTTAATTAATTTAACCTTCCTTTTATGTCTATTTTCGCTTAAATATTTCTGTTTCTCGTAGTCATGGTATAAAGTATAGTATGCAACTCTTGAATAAAACGGATTTATATCGAGGGCCATGACTCACTCACGTGGTTCAGGATTCTAACACTTGAATCACTCGCTACGGTCGTGATTCAGTCGTTAGAATCCTTTACTTGCTCGTGATTCATCATGGCCTTTGCTTTAAATCCGTCCTTTATTCACTAATTGCATAATATACTATTTTGTTATCTTCTGTGCAATATACTTAAGAAAAAAAAAACAATTTACTATAACAGTGCTATTTGCAAAAAACAAAGCTTGCTAGCGCAAATTGAGTAAGCAAACTGTATGCAATAAAGGCTGAAATTATAGTGTGTAACTTGCAGTAACAATAAATATTCCCTTTTTTGCTATTTCCCTTCTTATGTGCTACTGGCTGATATCATAGTTTAAATATAAGGCAGGCTACATTACCTGGGCTGCATAAATTAACCCAAGCCTTGTTTATTGTTCCATTAACTTAAGTTATTAATAATCACGCTGCGAAACTGGGGCAAGTGGGAATGAACTTTCAGCAAAAAATTGGCCTTCTCAAAATTTGCTTTAGTTTAGATTAGAAGTTAGTTCCATTGCAAGCGATTTTTTTTTAAAGATTAATTAGAAGTTTGTTACGATATTTCTGCGGATTATTTGTTATCGCAACAGTAGGTACCTACTTCTGGCAAAGACTTCAGTAACAAACCGCAAACATAACGGTAAGTTACTCCTATATCAAAACGTTTTAAATTATGTTGGGTTGTTGGGTCAAGTACAACATTCACGAAAAAGAGATTCTAAAACTATAAGTATATGTACATTTATTTAAATTTAAAAAATACAAGTATTTAAAGTCAAAGTCATTTATTCATAAGTATAAATTTACACGTCAATGGTATTAAAAAATTATATACATTTCACATCGGACTCGAAAAGAATGCAAGTAAAACAAAAATGATGACTAACTCCACAGATGTCAATATAGTAATGAACGGGAACAGATTCGATTATGTTAGCGAGTATGTATATTTAGGGCAAATTATTTCTCCCAGCGATCCAATGTCCAAGGAAATAAATAAAAGAATAGCTAGTGGCTGGAAAAAATATTGGTCGCTTAAAGAAATCATGAAGAGTAAAGAACTAAATATTCATATTAAAAAGAAGACTTACAATACTTGCATTCTTCCTTGCATAACATATGGTTGCGAGACCTGGTCCCTTACAGAAAACCACAGAATGAAGCTTGCAAAGTGTCTACGAGCAATGGAGAGAAGTATGTTGGGAGTAAAATTGAAAGATAAAATAAAAAACACAGATATTAGAAAAAAAACTAAAGTTGCCGATATTCTTGCTCGTATTGACCATCAAAAATGGGGCTGGGCAGGACACATGCTACGTTGTAAAATAAATAAATGGAGTAAGCTGGTCACTCTATGGTACCCAAGGGACAGTACAAGAAGACAGGGACGTCCAACAAGAAGATGGGATGATGACATTCGACTGACCCTTGGGCCATACTGGATAAGAGTGGCAGATGATAGAGAGCAATGGAGACAGTTGGAGGAGGCCTATGCCAAAAGGCACACCGAATTAAGAGACATTTTATAAAACTATAGAAATAATTTATGTTAAAATCTTATTCGGAATAAATGGCTATTGTATTGTATATACATTTACATCATGTATTATTTAAATCCTATATCGATACGACAATGTCTAATTTAGCTTGCAGCAAATGAAGACAAAATGCGTGAAGACGAAGACAAAACCTATGATTTTTAGTTTGGTAATTATAGGCCGCTGACTCGACTTCCATAGTATAGTTTTAAATATTATTGATTAGTGCGCCTACATGTTACCTGCGGATTCGTACGCTTAGATTTTCATAGACTTTCAATCTCTTTTTGTTCCTCTATGTTCGGCCCTTGCGCAAAATTCTTCCTTAGCGGACTTTTCCTGCTAAAACCAAAAAGGCTTAGTAGCTCTTTTAAAGGAACTGCTAAAAGATCTACTGAGAACTGGCAAGTAGTTCCAGTGGTTCTTTTAGTTCGACTGAAGGAACTGCAGGGACAAAAAAAAGCTAGGTAAGTTCCTTTGAAGGAAATATTGATAACAAACGTAAATTTCAGCTTAGTAGGTCAATTAGCTATCGAGATTTCGTGGTGAGTTATTCAGTCAATAAGTAGGTATTTCGCTTTTCTATATATTGATATACATTCTGATTTTCTTTTTAATCTCTGTTTGAAAATAAAGTCAAATAACACAGAGATGAATGTATAACCTAAACCCAACGATATATACGTACTAGATATCATGTTCTGAACAGTCACTTCAGCCAAAGTAACCGCACTGTATACACAGCTCCTCCGTCTGGCTGTCTTCACTTGTCTTTTTGACGTGCATGGGTACAGAGCGGCAGTTAATTTATTAGAAACCTGTCAGTATGAATTAACCCTTAGCCAAGTATTGGACGAATAATGGCCAAACTGGCAGAGTACTTGTACAGTCCACTTTCGTGTATTATGAAGTGGCCATTATTCGTCCAATACTTGGATAAGGGTTAAAAATTAAAAATCCACGTCGTAAGTAACACAATATTATAAGATTTATTGAATGATTAGATAAGAATTTTGTAACACCACAAAATAAAAATTAAAAACTAAAGTGTTCAAATATGTTTTTCATGGTACATTGAATTCATTGCCTAAACCAGACAAATTCCAACAAGGGCAACTGAGGCGTGTACTAAAAAAATTGGAAGCAGAGAGTAAATCTCGAGTGTTCTAACAATATGTTCATCTAGTAATGGACGAAGAGCGTGACCCGTGTTCACAATGTCGCAGAAAAATTATTAGGAGTCTGTCAATCAGTGTATTGATCCGTCTAGGTCTGGTTATAACAGCCATCCATATTACACGCTCGATCTGGCAACGGTTCAATTCAAAATTGTGTTAACGGCGCCATATCGAAAGTTAGGGCAGTCTCCGAATAAGGTCACGGGGGACATTTACTTTTCTATCACATTTGGTATAAAAATTAAATGTTCTATGAGCTTTATTAGGTTATCAACATCATCATTATCAGCCTATCATGTTTCCACTGCTGGGACACTGGCCTTCTCTCAGAGAGAGAGGATGGGCTGCACTATGCTGGCCCAGTGGATGTTGCTGAATGACATTATTTGCTTGAACTTTGAGGTGCATACCGGTTTTCTCACGATGTTTTCCTTCACCGTTGTTGATCGATGGCATCGAAACTGCACATAATTTATTTAAGTACTAAATAAGTCATTGGTGCAGGGCCGAAAATCGCTGTCAGATTGTAAAACGCACATGCTACCATCCGGCCACCATCGCTATATTACAACGTCACATGTAAGTAATAGGATAGCGAATAAGAACTTATTTGCTTGCTTGTGACGTCACTGTATTCACGTGGCCCCAAAAATGGCAAAGAGAGCGTTTACGCGAAAAAAATATTTGAACTAGTGAGACTAAACGGTTTAATTTGAATTTTGACTGGCCATACAAATACTGAAAATTATGAGGAATAAAATAAAATTCCTTAATTATTCCATTATAGACATTTTGAGATGGTTTGGAAAAACCGCTTAGAGTCGGCGTTGAGCCTTAGAATGGCGGGCAGGTGAAATTTTGACAACTTGATTCGACTGATTAACAAACCAACTTATTGCTATTCTGCAACTTAACCTATACATAAATGATGTGTATATTATTCGTTACATAAATTATGTAAATTTCCTCTACCAAAATTCACATAATCTAACATCGTCAAACACGGTAGCATACAAAAGTTTGCAGTTGAAAGCTTTAGATCCGTATTTGCTAACATTTGGTTCTGAAAGCATCGAGGAGGGTATAATATAGAGGGGTCAGCATTTTGACGCTGAGAGGTCATTGACATGGAACGTTCAAGATTTTCGTAGGTACGCTCACATTCGCAAGGGGTGAGACCAGTAGAATGTTGAATAAAAATCTTGGGGTTTCGATAAGTAAAGTACGCTATACTAATGGATACGTATGTTATATTACAAATAGTTATTTTACTTATATCATCATCATCGGCAACTACGGCTACGGTGCAAAGACGGTAGGTTGGAACTTATCATTTGCTGCAAATAAACAATGTGATTTTACCAACAAACTATGTACAGAAATCTGAGTTATCTTAACAAAACAACTCAAGCTCACAATAAAACGATACCTAACAATGAACACTGGCACTGGGCCCTATTACTGTAGAGGGAACTCTGACTAGCATAATATATATAGTTCATTTGGGTATTTGAGGTTTTTAGATCTTAATCTTGCTATGTTGGTTGTTTAACTATAATTTTTTAGCTAATAATTAAATATTTGATTTGAACTTATTCAGGACACTGCAGGGCATACGCCTCCTCCCTCGCCAATTCCTGGGGCCTTACGGCTATCTGTTTTAAGCGATTATGTTTAGGTGATGAGAAAACCGAGCAAAGCGTATCCCGGTGCGTTAAGGTTCACATTCGCGTGATTTTCCGAAATGCGCTGTTTCAGCGCTAATTCGAGCCCGCGTTATGAGATAGACGTAAGGCCCCTGTGCTAATATTGTCCAGATTTACTTATATGAATTTAAAACATGATAAGCACAGAAATCATTCATTAATTAATAATTGACTGCCGGAATGCCTATTGAATGAGAAATGTCATTATGTCGAACAGCTTATTCGTATTATTTGTATCATTGATTGTTGCATAATAATTATATATATTCAAATTAATTGTATAACTAGTAGTATATATTAATGTATAATGAAGAATTTAAAGTACTAGTGTGTATTACTATGAGAATATATAAGTATGGTATAAGTGAACATTTAATAGTCTATCCTCTATTGCACACCCCGTCTTCTACGTCTACTATAAATCCTTTCCATGCTAAGGTTGCCTAAGAAGAGATCGCTAAGCAATAAGGCCGCCAGTTGTTACACTAGTTTTTTTTTGTCCTCTGTATCAAATTTAATGGTTTGAACAATAATTAGTTAATCAACCAATCAAACAATTTTAGCGAAAAAGATGAATATAATTATGTTGATATTTGACTACCAATATTTTTAGATTCTTGAAATATTTTTGTATGATACAGATAAGGTGAGGTTTGACTAGTAGTATAATTTGAACTATTGTAACATGTAACAAAATGTACTTACATTCGTTTATTCAAGCCGTTTAGATTTACTTGTAACAATTGCTGTTGTAAACGCTTGAAGCGAATGTGACGTCAGAAAAAAACCAGGTCAGCCATGCTTTATAATGAGATAAGAAACATCAAAGTAAGTACCTAAACTCATCGTTCTACTAAACTAAAACATAAACATGAAGAAGTTGAGAGTTTGAATAATCGAGAATGAAACTGAGGATATAAAAGGGATAGACATGAATCAGTCATTAGGCGTTAAAGATCCTCCTTCCACTTCAACTTAAAAACACCAAGAACCAAGTAATGTTGATGGAAAATTTTCGCAGGAATCAGAGTTTGCAAACGAAAAGTTGTTGAACTTACCGCAAGCACTTCATACAAATTAGCGTTGCCGGACGGACTCCCGCCAAATTGAACCGATCACCGAATACACAACGCATTTCACAGATAGCAAAGTCCGATCGATAACACTCGTTTACAGCAAAGCCGAGCGAGCGCTACTCCAAGCACGCTGACCAACCCGCGACGCTTCCACACCGCACAATATATTATTCTCAAGTTATTAATTTACACGCACGTCCACTCATGAGAAAAGCAACTTGAGACGACCACAGCGTTCGAAACCTTAATACTTCCCTTCGCTGCAAATATTAGATGACAGATTCGATGCTGTGGCCAATCGAACGAATATTTTGCACAACTTCTCGACTCAATTTCCCAACTTATCAATTCAAGTGGCGCTGTTACAATTTTCACTTTAATGTTTAGGCAAGAACATTTAAAAACTTTACGGAGCAACGAAAAGTTCGAAACGCGTCTACCGAATACCAAAATAATATGAACAATATGGGGGACAGGAACCGGAGTCGCGTAATAATAAGAGTGCGTGGGGATGGTTCGGAGGGTGCATTGTGCACCGGCGAATTTTGGAAGGGGCCTTCCGAAAGCCCTTGTTTGTTCCCCCTAGCACTTGCGCAAGATGCGAACCAGTTTTGATTTTTGTGAGTCAGCCGTGGATTTAGCCCGTTCGCGAGGGGTCCTGCCTTTTATTCTACCGTCGCGCCGTTACCGAGAACCGGTAACTAATTCAAATCAGACCAAATAGCTAATTGAAAGGAGCCATGTCTATGAAGATTTTATCATTTGATATCGTTTTTACATTTGCCCATATGGATGTACCCAGTACATGAATATAAATTATGTTGCAGGGTTGTGCTATGACATCGCTATAGTTTTAACAAAAATCTCATCATCGTCATCATCACTGGTAGCTCATTCAAGCTTCTGCATTGTTTCGCGATTATCTTGTACAGAGTGTATCCGCAAAATTATATTTCTGGGACTATTCTTATCCTCATGCACGTGAATCGTGTAGCCAACTTTTAACCTAGGATGGTAAAAAAGATAGAATTCTAATAAACTAACCTACATAGTCAAGCAAGGGCAAACAAGGAAAAAGTCATATTTTTTTAAATAAACCGTCTTCAAAAACCACAAAACATTAACATTCTAAGTTAATATGCCACTACAAAGAACAAAATAATATTTTTACACGGATTGACACGGACAAAAGTCCATATTATTTGAGCTGGTTTAAAAACTACTGAACCCTAATTAATGAAATTTTTGTGGGACCACATCGCGGATTTTTTCAACATGAAAAAAAAAATAAACACGCAAATTGGTTTACAGATAATGCGTAATTGCGTAATCGCTGTACATACATAAAAATATATATAAAAAACGGGCCGAATTGAGAATATTCCTCCTTTTTCGAAGTCCGTTAAAAATTACGATAAATAGCAGCTGGTAAATAAAATAACTGACCACGATTGTGTCGAGACACGCATATGGAAGGGCTCTGTAGCCAAAGCAATATAATTGTGGTCACATTTATAATTTGGAAATTGGTGGTTATAGAAAAATTCGAACGAACAAAGCTCGGTTGACATAGCCATCTTTCAGAGATGTATCATCTTAAGATAAAATATACTTTATTTGTTGTCTCAACAAAACCTTTGTTCTACATCTTGAATTTTCATCAACTATAAATCAAAAAGTTTTTTGCACAAAATATTCGAAATAATTTTGAATAAATGTTTTTAATATTGCATAATATCAGTATGGCAAGTTGCAAGTATCTAATAATTTAGATATGCAGGTACCAACGACGGGCAGGGACGGGCCAATTATTTCGCAAAGAATACACTTGATAAAAAGTGACATATGAAACCTTACCTTCATTTTAAAAAAACCTATTTAACGAAACCAACGACGCGCGAGAGTAGCGAAAAATTAATTTAATATACCACATGTACCAAAGCTTGCCCTTAAATGCAAAAGTATATTTTTTGTACTCTGTAATTGAGATTTATATAAAACTGTAATTGTGTAAAGTTTCATGCACTTGCCTGAATAACTAGGACTACTAAAATTAGGACGGACGGACAGACAGAACGAACTTATAGGGGATCCTTGTAGTACTACGGAACCCTAAAAAAGAATGACTATAGTAAGAATTCCTAAAAATAGAAGATGGATCGGTGAAAACTTAAATATCACTGCAGTGGGTGAAGTAAAAATATTCACTACGTAAAACACGTATCAAATTCCATACAAATTTCAATATCGAAATTCAAAATTTGTATGAAATTCGATATGTATTTTACGAAGCCAATGTTCGTACTTCACCCACTGCACTATAGGCGTGAATACGAAGTATCTACGCAAATACTTATACTAATATAGACAACGCAATGGCCGCGAAACAAAAATTTCAGGGGTCAGAGAATAAACGTAATTACAAATAATTGATGTAATAAGAAGAAATAGGTATGGGATTTGTACCTACTACTACAATTCAATAACTCTTCATTATCCCCACAGAAAGCTCATTACAAGGAGAGGGTATTATCGCTAAGAGAGATGGCACATCAAAGAGAGAGGCCTATACTCAGCAGTTGGTTAAGGAAGGACGTGGGTGATAATGATGATCGCTAATAAGAGATCTCTTCAAGACAGCCTTCGGATGAGTATGTAGAGACTACATTCTTTGTGGAGTATAGACGGTTGCGTACTATTTACTTGTAATTACGTACATAACTACATACTGAATTTCAGATCAAAGTCAAAAATGTTTATTTATTAGAAATAATGTAACGTGGGCGTCCCACAATGATGTCATCAATGTCATGGATACACGTACACGTGCATAAGCAAGAGCAGAATAAGTAATTTACAACAAGTTCGAGAGAGATGACGATACACGAAACAATGGCGGACTCTCTATGATTTTCTGTGTTAACAGTAGCGTGAAATTATAGCTCCCCAATATTCGTATATTATCTGTGGGAATCTAATAAATCAATGTGGTTTTGATAATATTGTGTTTAATATATTTAATTCTTGCTTGAGCGGACAAACCAAATGACAATTGAAACGCTTTTTGTATTTCATTTAATAGATGATTAACGAATTTGTTTCCCAATATCTGTGTTTCTTGCAATAAAGTGGCAACTAGACAGTGACGTAATTCTGGGACAACTGCCAGAGTGCCAGACCTTGTTTTCTTGGATCATGGTCCCAAGCATGTTTGTCTTGCAAATAATTTGATGTATATATTATAGTAGGAGCTTGGCCTCGAGAGAGTGCCCGTGACCACTTTAAAAAAATTGTTTCAGTAAATTATGAATATTATTTGGAATTTTATTATAGAATTGTTTTTATGGCATAGTTTACTTTAGCTAGTTTCGGTTTATTCACTTTAGCTAGCCTTAGTGCTTGGAAATGCTAGTCTATGCCTTGTATTATAATTTATGCCGGTCACCAACTCGTTTCCAAGAACTTTTTTCCTGCGTACATTGAATTAACTCAAATAAGGAATGACATCGTAAAAATATTAATATTCTTAAAAATATCTCTCAAAGATGTCCGTGCCTCAAGACTACAGACTGCTCGTACTGTCCTTTTTTGGGGCACAAATCATCACCAGCATCAGCCTCCATATGCCATATGACATAATACTATGGAAGTAGTTGAAGTATACCAAGCAAGCTGTGGCTTCGTCATCCAGCTGATGGATTTTCCGAACAGAACTAAGGATTACAGACTAGATTTTCAGAACTAAGTCTATAATTGCGAGGGTGGAGATGTGAGGAACACTGTAGTTAGGAATCTACTGTCAGGATAAAAAAAATACAGTAGACTCCAAAACATCTGACATCATCAGATAAACGTGAAGGCGCCAAATTACATTAGAATTTCATTGAATTAACGAATTTGCATAAAACATTATGATAGCTACTATCATTTAGTATTCAGCCGGGATATTCAACATAATAATCTAATTTCAGATTTAATTACTGTTGCTATATCACATTGCTGTGTTTACATGATGTAAATTTATACCTTGTCAGAGAGATAAGCTCTGAAATTATAGGGAGTCCAGTCGAAATGAGTACGCGTAAACTACAAACGAATTTTTATCCAATTGAAAAACGAAGTCAAGGTTATCTCACTTTATTGTGGAATTTAGTCATTGATTGGATTGGTAATGCTTATAGAAATACAAAGCGGAATATTTTCCTTCGCATATCTTTCTGCATTTTACCTATATGTACGTAAGATAAATAAATTTACACGAGTTTAAAATAATCACCTACTAAATATACTTCAATGTGATCACCACTGCGATATAATTTTCGAGAATGAAAAGCTATTCCAATTTACAATAAATAATACCTACTCATATTATAACTGCGAAAGTTTGTTTGTATCACTTTCACGCAGCAACGGTTTGACGGGATTTCAAGAACCGGAAATTTGATACTTGTCTTTTTATCCTGGAAAATTACGATTCGTAAGACAATATCCACGCGGGTGAAACCGCGAGACGCAACAAGTAGTTTATAATTATCATATTATATTAATAAAATATATACAATGTTTAATAACATAAAGAATGACATTGATATACTTATATCAATTTACCATAACATATGTAATGAATTGTCATTATCGTAAAATTCCGAGATAATAATTATATAAATCAGTATAATTAAACAGATTTCGAGTACAACACATACAGTACAGTTGAAAGCAGTTACATAGACTAGCTAGACGATAAAATGTATACGACTGATGCTATTATTCAAATTTGATTGACACACAATCGCGTGTTTATTTATCAATTGATTAGTAAAATAATGTCTTATACACGTATAGCTACTTCTGAATATTCTATCTAATTAATTCATGATACAATTCGGGGTAGAAGAATTACCATAAAAAGAACAAGAATAAAGGACGATAATGAAATATAATAATCTAAAACAAAAATATAGGTAAGTAACGAGCAAAGAGGGTCTACGATTATTATTAAATCAACATTCAAAGCATTTCTGAACGAAGCGTACTAATGTCTCAGAGATACACTAGATGGCGCACTAGATGCTGTCGTCAATTTTACCAGTGTAGCCATGCGCAGTTGTATCGATCGTCAGTCCTACCGCCGGTATTTACATGAGTAAAAATACAACAAGGAAAATGGCTTCAAACTTGATAAAACCATGATTAACAAAACTGTTTAATGACCTAATTCGCTTTATAAATCGTGACCAGTCTGTGGGTTATTTATTAGACTCTGAAACAGAGTGTATCTTGTACTGGCTGAGGAAATATAAGAGTACGCTCAGCTGGCAACACACAGATGTCTATGAATTTGACCCCGAAGCTCGTGTCCGGAGCAAGAGAGTGTGTTGCAGGGCCAGGCCCTTCGTTTTTTGATCTTCATTTCGTGGATTATTGTGCACAATGGGCACGTTATAGGTAAATAATTTATTTTCAACGCTATTATCAATCGGTACTATGTCGTGAACCTAAAGCGAGTTCGAATGCCATCAATTAAAAATACATAGCGAGCCATTCGCAGGAGTTCTAACGCCAAGAATATCGTGAAAAGTCGCGCAATGATTATTTTATGACTATTTAATTTAAAATCAGTGTTATTTTTAACTTGCGTTAGTGACTTTTACTCGTAATATTTATGGGATAGTTGAATTAGGGCATGTATTTTTGACTAAATGTGGCTCGTAATGTCCTCGGAAGTTTGGTGAATGTGTTGAGACAATGGTGTATCGATTATTTTGCGCAAAGTAAATGTCATCCCAGTGCCGTAGTGTTAATATTAGAAGTCTGTTTGTTACCACGATTACTATTGTCTAGGCATCTACGTGTTTTATATTAAGCATGCATAACTTCAATTTAGTATGAGAGACCAAAATAGTGTCGTTCGGATAAATTTCGTTAGCAGTTTGACAATATCTATTTTCTGAGCATTTCGTGAGTATGAATATTGGTATGAGCATTGAAAAGAATTTATTGTAAGTGGAGCTTAGAAGAGCTATGGCTTTAAGAGTATTGTATTAACACGTAATTGAAATCAAAATTGAGACGTTCAATCATTTACTTGCGATTTTAGACATGTATGGGATTATACGGGAACGATTTTTAATTATATAAACAAAATTTTCCAGTTATTTTGATTTAAAAACCAAACTACTAAACCAATTAAGATGAAATTTCTATAGGACCAATCTGGAAGTATATGCTGAAAGGAATTTAAAAAAACAATTTCGTTCATAAATGAAGGAGTTAATATACTAGAAACTATTTGAAAACCCCTTTAACCTCTTTTTTGAACTCTGTTAAAAATATAAACTTATTATTTTTAATTATTAGTATTTTCATTTTTTTACATTCATTACTTGATTTTTAAAATTTAGTAAAAAACTTGTCAATTTTTTTTTGTTCGTTTTATGCCTCTAATTATGTTCTTATGTTTATAATTTTATTTTTAGCTCAACATTCATGCATGCTGCCTTAACTTTTAACAATAGTGACGATTAGTTATATTTTTGTTTGTGTGTAACTTATTGATAATTGATTGATGTACACAGTGTAGGTGGACTTAAATAATAAATAAATAAAGTTTCAAAGCGCGGTCACGTTTGATTTAGGTTCTTATCATTTTAGGAATCAATGTACCTACACCCAATCATTTAGATTTAATTGTATGCTTTTATTTTACAAGTTTCGGGTATAAAAAAATCTCATTACTTATATCAGTTAACGTTATCTGCTACTACAACCAAAACATAAAATTAAACTTAAAATGTAGTAACCAAATGAAAAGTAACAACATAATAGCACCATGTACTCGTATGTAACACTAAGAACACGTTTGTAAGAAAAAATAAGGCGGCCAAGTGCGAGTCAGGCTCGCGCACTGAGGGGTCCGTAGTCCGTACCACCACATAATACAAAAAGTGCAAAAAGACAACATCACGCCCGGTTGCTCAACTTGGTGGTGAACAGAAATTTGTCACCAACTCGCACTTGGCCATTATTTATTATTTTACTTTAGAGTGTATACTATAATCATGCTAAGTTTGACGCTTGTACGTTACACCGTTTTTACATTAAAACAAAAAAACCTTTGAAAAATATTTTTGTATATGGAGGCACACCCTTTGACTTTTTACCTTTTGATTTTATTATTATTTCCGCCGTAACATTACATTCATATTCTAAGAAAATTTCAACTGGTTATCTATCACGGTTCGTAAGATACAGCCGTTAAAAGGTAGAACAGACGGACAGACTAGACAGCATATAGGCTTAATATAGGGTCCCGTTTCCACCATTTGGATATTGAACTAAATTATGATTTTAAAAAAAATATGTATAACAAAAAAAACAAATCAGACAAAAAACTTTTTTTTTTATCTTTGGTTTTTAGGGTTTTGATTTTGTTGTTGGTTTTTTTATTGAATGATTTTTTCTCCCTAAAAAAATCATTTAATATCGGTAGGCATAGGAAAATATGGATTTAAAACCTTAAAACGACACTTGAACAAAATTAACAAACACTGAAGGCAATCAATCTATTATGGCAGTGGCCTTTAACAATTTACCAATTGACATCACAAGGTTGTCGTTTGTAACTAGCTTTATTTATAACAGGCATTTTTTGTTACAGTTTCCTAACGCCCGGTGCAGATCTACGCAGTAAGTTTATTTAATTGAAAACTTTAGTAAGAAGAAAGAAGATCAACTGCGATCAAAATGTCTAATCCGAATCGTGAAAATGTTAGTACTCGGTTTTCCGACAATTATGATTTGAAGGAAGAACTAGGCAAAGGCGCTTTTTCAATTGTTAGACGAGCAGTACAGAAATCTACAGGTTATGAATTTGCTGCTAAAATCATAAACACCAAAAAGCTTTCAGCGAGAGATTTTCAAAAATTGGAAAGAGAAGCCCGAATTTGTCGGAAGCTTCAACACCCTAACATTGTCAGGTTACACGACTCTATTCAAGAGGAACATTTTCACTATCTCGTATTTGACTTGGTAACTGGGGGTGAACTGTTTGAAGATATCGTAGCTCGGGAATTTTATTCTGAAGCGGACGCCTCTCACTGTATACAGCAAATTTTGGAATCAGTGCACCATTGTCACCATAATGGAGTAGTGCACAGGGACCTGAAGCCCGAAAATCTTCTATTAGCCAGCAAGGCTAAAGGAGCTGCTGTAAAATTAGCCGATTTTGGTTTAGCTATAGAAGTTCAAGGAGACCAACAAGCCTGGTTTGGATTTGCGGGAACTCCAGGCTACCTATCACCAGAAGTACTTAAAAAAGAACCATACGGTAAACCAGTCGACATCTGGGCGTGCGGTGTTATTCTCTATATTTTACTTGTTGGCTATCCTCCATTCTGGGATGAAGACCAGCACCGGCTTTATGGACAAATCAAAGCTGGTGCTTATGATTACCCCTCGCCTGAATGGGACACCGTTACTCCCGAAGCTAAAAGCCTCATCAATCAAATGCTTACGGTAAACCCAAGCAAGAGGATTACCGCTTCTGAGGCATTGAAGCACCCATGGATCTGCCACCGGGAGCGTGTGGCTTCTGTCATGCACAGACAGGAGACTGTAGACTGCTTGAAGAAATTCAATGCTCGTCGCAAACTAAAGGGAGCAATCCTGACGACTATGCTTGCTACGCGCAATTTTTCCGGAAAATCAATGGTGAACAAGAAAAGTGATGGTGGATCTCAAGTAAAAGAGTCAACCGACAGCAGTACTACGCTGGAAGATGACGATTTGGAAAAAGACAAGAAAGGCGTAGACAGAGCATGCACTGTAATTTCAAAAGAACACGATGAAGAAGCTATTACAAAAGCAGACTCTTTCAGCAAGGCTCGTGGTGACAGCAACGCTTCGCTGCGCCGGGCAGAAGTGATCAAGTTTACTGAACTACTTATAGATGCCATTTACAACGGTGACTACGAAACATATTCTAAATTATGTGATCCGAATGTAACAGCATTTGATCCTGATACACTAGGAAATCTAATTGAGGGAGTAGAATTTCATAAATTCTTCATAGACAACGCTCCGACCCACGTGAAAACTAATACGACGATTTTGAATCCTAGAGTGCACCTTCTCGGTGATGATGTCGCTGTGATAGCGTATGTTTGCGTTACGCAGAGTGTAGACGCCGAAGGAAGACGGGCTACACACCAGTCACAAGAAACTCGCATATGGCACAAACGTCACAATAAGTGGACTGCGATACATTTCCATCGCTCCTAACTAGTCTCCACTACGCAGGTTAGAACGTCGGAGGATGATAGTCTTATGAAGCAAATAGGTTGCGATCAAAATGCTTTGAAACTTCTAACAAAAAGTCGACTTAATCCTCTCACGTGAAGTATGAAGTTTACTATCCAGTTCTGCTAAAATTACACGAATTTTACTAGAGTTCTTTGTAATCCCAAAAATTAAGTTAATTATATATTAGGGAAAAAATGTTATCTACACCAGCATAAGCAATTTGTCAGTTTATCACTCGATTAACTTTCAAGGGGCTGAAAATGTGATACAAAAATATCCAATGCGTTGATACAATCGAAAATAGTCAACGAATTCGAAGCAAATTGTTGCAGATCAACAAACAAAGAAATCTCACAATTTAACATCAGATCTGATACAAATTAATCTACATTGTAAGTAAAACAGCAAAAAATCAAGATTTAGAATTATTAGCACATTTCTCAGTAAGTCTCTCTACATTTTTAACTATGAATGTTTTGTCGTGCTTAAAATGGTGTTCTATTTGTTATCAAATACCTAGCTAGTAAGATTTAAGTAACTAATAAATCATGCAGTTATTGGCACTATGCATTTAGAAGGTATCTTTATATCGGATGACTTTCTAGCTCATGACAAATTTTGATCTGAATATTTTCAAATAACTTTTTTCATCTACTAACTTTTGTAGTATTTGTGTACTAGCTTAGTGCTCTTTTCATAAAGGTGGATATTGACTGATTCAATCGCGTGTAATGTAACAATTTTTTACGTTTCAAAAGGGAAATGTATGTCCATTATTATAATTCAAGTACTGATGGAAAGCTGGATTTCAAGTTGTTACATTATTTACGAATTCTTTCGGCTTATAAACCTATATTATAATTTAGGTAAAATTATATCAATTTCGTCAATTTTAGATTTTAATGTTAACATTGTTGTATTATGATTGTTGCTTTCCGTGCGAATAATTCTCGTTGTATTAAAAGGTTCGTTCACGTCTTTACTGTTTCACTTTAGCTAGTCTACTTTGCTTGCTTTACTAGAAACTGGAGATTGGCTTAGGATTTTAAAGTGATAACTGTGCAAAGGATTGGTCTGCTGGAACTCGTATTATCGAGAAGAAATGAGCTTCAACCGTGATATTAAGATGTACCTGTTGTATTAATGTAGTGTTTGTTGCACAGTTTCACTTTTTGATGTGCTTACTTTCATGGTCTAGACAAGCGCCATGGGACAACCACAACCTCAAAAAAAATCTCATTTTAATCTTACATTGAATTTTGTTTTTCTCTTTTGTTTGCTGAGAGAGCAAGACAAAGCTCAATGTAATAACACAAGAATGCTTTTGAATTAGTGGTACGGCCCCTGAACTGACATGTAAACGATTCCAAATTGTCGAAGACAGGTTCTGGGGCTTTACGGCCAACTCCTTACGCTGTCTCAATCTAACGTTAAAACCGCGCAGTTCGGAAAATCACACGAACATGAACCTTAACGCGCACAGGTACGGTTTGCGGTCGGGCTTCATTTTTTCATCAGCTAAACTGGATTGCTTTTAACAGCTAGCCGTAAGGTCGTTGTTCTGTTTATATCATACTTATAAATTATTAATTAAAAAAAAAACATTTTTAAACAAGATTTTAGACGTCTACTCATCATCTAGGAACATAGTCCCTGAAAAGAAAAATCTGACGAACCCAAACTCGACAGGGTTACGTCGTTTCGTTTAGGAGTTCTTGTGGCCACCTTCTATCTCCATCATCAGACCATCTCAATGGTACCATAAAATTGCATTGTGACCGAACTTACATAAGTATGTCAAATTTCAGCTCAATCAGTTGAGGATAACTGGTCTAAAATTCAGTTGCTAGATTTTTCTTACACATACTAACAGGGCAAGTTAAATAACAGCTTGTAAAACAAGAATATTTCATACATCGAACTTTATTCAGTCCATTAATTTTTGCCAATTAATAAAGCACTTCATACCATGTGATCTATAGAATTTGTTATCGTTTACATGACAGTGTGCAGTGCTGGCGACTGGACCTGCACTGAATTGTAATTCTGTATGTAGTAAATTCAGTATTTCCTAGTATAAATTAGATGTAAACTACATTTTAACGTGATTTTACAATTTTGTAACATACTTTAGCATAGTTAGCAAAGTTTATTTGTATCTTAACACCAGGAAAGTCGAATGTTGAATAATAGGCTAATTACGTACTTAAATATTTTATTATAGAAGTATAATGAATTCTTTCACTAATAACCAAAGTACATAATATTTGTGCCATTATCATTGAATTTAGTGCCAATAACTGTAAAACTAAAAATGTATCTAGTCTTTATTGTTACCTACGCATATTTAGTGTTAAATCGACATTTTAATATTAATTTTGATAATTATATATATACTTAAATACATTGTGTGCATAGCATATGGGTTTTGCACATTGCATGCATAAAGTATATTCTCGGAAAATACCTATTTGAAGAGAGTTTGTTAACTACTTAGATCGAATTGTATTTGTTTACTTAGTTTTGTTACTGGCTCTCCCACGATGTTATATAAGTTTGAGCTGCGGCCTCACGCACCTGGGACCAGAGTCCTGGGACTGTATTGTAGTTAACTAATCATATATAGGTACCTTTAGGGCCCTACAGTAGGTAATCGCGATAACATCTCTACGCCTTATATCTCGACAACTCATTGAATCCCAACTTTAAAAAGTTACTACACCGTAGCTTTTTGTTGCATTACCGTAAATAACTTTCCCGTTCAAAATACATAAGTTTTTGGACCCGACATATGGTAATTCGCGTTTTTTTAAAATTCAATAATTGGCTTGCGTTTGGCTGCGAACTCGCCTGATGTTAAGCGATGATGCGGTCTGCGATGGAGCACGCTTGCCTAGAAGAAACCGATTCACGTCATCAGTTAAATACCGTATAGACACATAGTTTACCTAAATTTAAATTATGGATTCCTAAGTTACAAATTGTACTGATGTAAAAAAAAGGCTACTTCTACATACCCACTTAAAATCAAATGTAAGTAATAGTTGTTTTTTCGGATCTATCCTACTATAATTATATAGAAATACGTTTTGTAATTTTATTATTGGTGTTATATCCTCAAGTGAGGGTAGTGAGGAAAAATAATCTGGTGTTGTTTATCAAGGTTTTAAATAAGAAATCGTCCTGACGGCAACACCAAGAATTTCAAATACATACGTGCATAGACCTGTGGGTTACCATAATCTAAAAAAAACATTCTTATAAATAACCTTACATTGACTTTGACAAAGTCAGTGTAAGGTTATTATAAGAATACAAAGTCAATGGAAGGTTATTATATGAATGTTTTTGAGATTAAGGTAGCCCACCAGTTGGTAGGTTTTTTTTTACAATTATGTGGATTACTTACAAGAAATCAAACTACTGATTGAACGCGACAAAGCAACTTTCCATAATGAGGTGACCTTGGAACATACGTTCTTTTTACACAATTGTTGTAAAACAGTGGCACCCAGATTATCCATAATACCTACCTACATTTGTTTAAGTATGAATATAATATAATGATTTAGAAGTGCCATGTACTTATCCAGATGCCTTATTATGGATGGTTCGGATCGTGATCGCGATCGCATGCCATCTCACTTACGCACGTGGTGCGAGTAAATAGATACGAACGGGACGGCATGCAATCTCGATCACGATCAAACTTCTATAATAAGGCCGCTGTTTTATCATCACAATTAGAATGTGAAGTAGTTGTACTACCCACCTTTTATAATAACCATCAAAATTACCATGTACTTATTTGATTTTGGAATGTCAAATAATCTAAGTATCAAGATCAATGACTTTACCTACATCAATAATCAAGATCGTTACCGAAATGCACCGCGGCATTGTATTAAAAAGGAACGAGTTAAAGCAAGATGCACAAACTTATCAAAGATCATCCAATCTGTTACAAATAATTACACAAAGACAGTAATATTTTAGGAATCTTTTGTGTCTCGTCTTCCCTAGAGTGTTCCAAATAATCCTACTACAAAGGGATACCATCTTTCTTTGGATATGTCTTTTTCAAAATGTATTCTGCTCTCTGCATAGTGAATATTGCACCTTTACCTGTTTGCATGCATTTATCTCACTGGCTTAACATTTAGGGGAGCTTTTTAAAATAATATTTCGACTTTTTCTATTGGCTGCTATTTTATTAATATCTTAACAATAAATATTAGAAATTTCGATTAATTTAACATTTGAATATGTACTTAATCGTTTACAGCCATGTGACCATTTGTATAGTAATCGAGTATATCTATGTATTATGCATTGTTCACAAATAACTTTGTGCTCAAATACCTATCTCTATCTATAAATATTAATATTCCAAATGGTTCCATGGTGTTTAGATAAAGTTTTAATAAGGGTGCAGTACAATATGGTAATAGGGTGTAGTCAGATCGCAAAGATGTGCTTTGCGGCATGGTTGATATCCTGATGCAAAGACTCCACTCTTAATATTAGTAATATTGCCTTTTCGAGTTTGTAACAGATTATAGTAATGTAAAAATTTTAATCAACATTAGAATAGTATCCAGGCCACAGATTGCATCTATACCTATGTCCTACCAATAAAAATTTATCATGTGTACTTTACCTAAGATACCAATTTTCATATTGGTCATTCAGCTAGATGATAACTGCTTTATATCAAATTTTAAAAGTATATATATTAATAAATGTTGCAAATGTTATTTTTAAGTCTATATCAGATTATATTGAAATCTAGGGTGTGTTTTATGTACCTACCCACAGGAAAACTATTTAAAATATATTTAGCCAAAGTTATCAATATTGCACCCTTGAATAGATAAGTGGTTGAGATTATTTTGTGTTTTGTAGTTTGTTTCTCTTTATCAATGAAGATGGCTAAGTTTACTGTAGAAATAATTTCCATAAGTGGAAGTGTAGGTGTACTAAAGGATTGTCAGTATATTTGTATTTACTTACCATAATTTTCAACCTCTGCATTGCCGATTGTCATGTATAAATTCTCTAAAAATAAAGTTCTTTTGATCTACATGATATCATTTTAATAACACTCATATAACCCACCAAACAGCTTTACATCATACTTATAAAAATACGTATATTTACAATAGATATCACAAATGTGTAAACATTATAATTATATACATTTTGGTCTATTTATAAAGGCCTGTTCCACATCAACGCTAATAGAGCTAACGAGAATCAACATGATAAAAAAATGTGTGTGCTTACCACACGACAGAAGTGAAAACTTCGTCAAAGTTGACTATATAATATCTCTCTCACTCCCTTAATTGACTCGAGCCAATATTACCCGAACGAGTATCTGAGCATGACGGTCACGCGAGTTCAGTACTTTTTCCCATCCCAAAAAGTGCTTAAAGAAGTTTTCACATCAATAATTCTTTGTGCTGTGTTTGTTTCAATATAATTCAATAACGCTGTTGACGTGATTCAGAACACACCTTAAGTCTAATATCTACTCTACACTAATCTACATTTTAAAAACTATTACATATTAGAACATTTACTACATAATAAATACATGTCATACAAATATGCATGTGTTTGTAGTGGTCCTTAACTGTTAGCCTTCGGAAAAACTCAAGTCTGGTCACAAAGCGGGCCGAAAGAGCTATGCTCGAAGTTTCTTTGCGTGTTAGAATCCGGAACGTGGATTTATGACAAATAACCAGAGTCATAGCTGTTAAAATTTGCAAGTTGAAGTGGAAATAGGCAGGTCGCATCGCTCGAAGAACCAATAACCGATGGGGAAGAAAGGTTCTTGAGTGGAGACCACGAACCGGAAGACGCAGCATAGCCTCTTACTAGATGGATCAACGACATCTTAAGAGTTGCAGGCATCCTGTGGATGCAGATGGCAGGCTGTCATTTAGTGTGGAGGGAGGTCTAAGGAGGAGGCTTTCAACTTGGACGTCTTCTGACTGATAATGATGATGAAATACAATATATCACTAGATGAAAACTACAAAATAACAACCATTGACTTACAAGGCAGGGTCATGAAATTTCTAACATCTTCATTTTTCTATAAACACCTTTGCAGCCATCCAGAGACACATTAAAGTTCTTCAATAACTTTTCAAATTCAATATTACTCAGGTTTCTATTTCCCAGTTCACTCTTTATACATTGTCTCAAATGTTCTTCTTTTAAAGTTTCGAATTTAATAAGCTTCTTAAATGCATCAACATAACTGAAGTTTTGTAATAATTTGTTAGGAAAAGATTCGTCACATTGTCTTTCGAAGTCATCGGCAGTATTATCACAATTATAAATAAGAATTACAGTAATTTCTTTGCCTAAACTTTGGCTCTTTGTCATCACATCTTGTATGTGCAATTTCACATTCATATCTTTGGCACTCAAGTCGTCTACTATGATAGTGGTGTGCTTACACACATTAAGACCAATCATAAAGTCAGTAGTGAATGTGTCCATAAAACTTGGCATAATGTAATGATACACGTTTGAGTAACGGCCAACGTGCTCCAATATCAGTGATGCAGTCAACGTCTTACCCACGCCTGTGCCGCCATAGAAAAATAGTAATTTACTTTTTTCAGCCACACTTAATGCTTCAATCAAACTACTGATAGCTCGAGACTGTCCAAACAATTTAGCTGAGAGACTTCTATTCAGTTCGTCAGGGTTAATATTATCACTACATCGGATATCCAATACTTGGTAAGTAACAAGCGATAGGAGTAGTATGACTATAGAGCAAATCGTTTTAGTTTTTAAACTGATGTTGTAAGACTTTTTCTCTTTCTGCATATTTATATAGAACTTCTTTATATTGGTTGACTGTGGCGCGTTGGTGCTAATAGGTGACAGCGGCGTAGGCTCTGCAGGGGGTAACTTATAGTCGTCAGCTTCCAAGTAAGCGTCGATTTCCGTGGCAGACGACGATGATGGATATGAGATATCCATTGCGCTATTGGAATGAGCGCTCATATCTATGTCCATTGGCTCATAATTTTGATTCATGATTGGAAGTAGCAAATATTGAAGGCGAGAACGACAAAGCACGAAAACCGAATTTGTGAAATATCTTTCAACAGCACGTCGAAGGTATCTTTGAATTAGTTATCACAGAATTTGAATGTCGTGCAGTGCACGTGTTTTCCACAGAGCATTACAAATAAACAAATCAAAAAACCTTGAGCATTAACTTGGGATACACACGACATAAACAATAAATTGAATCAATTAGACTTTTCTTAATATTTTCAAAATTTCAAAAACAAAACAGACTTTTCCAACCTTGACAAAAAGAACGTGAAAATGATAATGACAAAGTCAAATCAACAGTCGTTTATTCCTCTGTGAGAAGTTTGGCGTCACACTTGTATGCATTTGCTGGTGTCAAGTATTAAATGAGCATTTTTCAATCCATATTATAGAAGTGGTATCGATTCTAATGGACTCTAAGTAAACAAAATTTTACAATTCTAAAATTTTTGTCATCTTTTTCTCACATATGAAAATGAAAAGAAAGGCAGATTTTAGGCAGAATTTAGGTCCTGTCAGATTGGTTTAGTTTAGTGAGTGGTATGACAGAATCAACGTCATTTTCTATAAACGTGCTCAAGTTTAGACAAGTGATCTAACGGGGTGGAACATTTAATTTCATGTTGTTTCCTAAACTCCATACAACCCTCTTGTGAAGTCTCCACCACTTTACTGGGGCATGATTTTACTTGAACGTGACTTACTTTTCTTGACTCTGACTGTGACTATGACTTGTTTGACGCTATTAATACCACAGAAGACATAATAGCACATACATACTGTGTATACTTGTTTAATATTACGACTAAAGGATAATGTATCCTTGGTCATGAAAATTTCAACAAAAAATATACCATAGTCTGTGCATAATCCAAAGGGTGTCTATAATGTACAACATGATATTTGCCAACACGATATTGTACGGCCTGATAATGTACAGCATGATAATTGGTGTACATGTACATCGAATATCATGCTGTACAATCCATGTCGTACAATACTGGCCGTCAATTATCGGCCCGTGTCTATAAAGTACGGCAAGGAATGCACAGCCAGTATTGTACAGCCAATAATCCATGTACAAGAAAAAAGTCCACGTTTTATCGGGCTGTACATTATTATGCCGTACATTATCATGTCGTGCAATACGGGCCGTGTTTTGTCGAAACGGGTCGAAAATGTACGACCGATAATGTACAACATGATAAAAGGTGGCATCTCCCTATTGGCTAATTTTGCTGAAATGTCTCTGCTCTTATTGGCTGTTGAGTCTATGACGTCGGTCGATTCCATGCTTCGTTTGAACAAGATAGTGTAAGATAGTCACAGATTAAAAAAATTAGAACCATCAAAACTTTTTGGTGGTGAGGCGGAGAGAGGAGTATAACTGTGTTAGATCTGTCACTCATTTTGAACCTAACCAACGCAAGTCTGACTCCAGGTGGGCTCCCGCCAGAAGCTCTTGCGGTCGCCCCTGAGTGTCGCTTCGCCACACTCGACCTTCGCTTCGCTACGGAGGTCACCGGCTCGCTTCGCTCGCCACCTCCCCCCTTCGCTCCGCTCGGTCTCGTATGGCTCGCTCTCACTCAGAACCTCCCTTGAGCTTCTGGCTCCCGCGCTTTTTATATACACTCTAGGGGTAGGGACCACAAGACTAGGTGGAGTTGGGATGCTCTGTGTCGGTTCTGTGACCCATTTCGAACCTAACCTACTCAAGTCCGGATGCTCTGTGTCGGATCTGTCACTCATTTCATTTGTACCTAATACACTCGACGTGGAATGTCCACGTCTAAACGAAGCATCAGTTTTGAATTTTTATGGTCACCAATTATCATGCTGTACAAAATCGGGGTGTACATTATTAAACAGAGTCAATAATGCACGGCATGATATTGTACGACACAATAATGCACAGCATGATAATTGGTGTACATGTACATGGAATATCATGCTGTACATTATCGCTTGTGCATTATTGGACCGATCTGATAATGTACGGCATGATATTGCACGGCACGATATTGTACAACATGATATTCCATGTACATGTACACCAATTATCATGCTGTGCATTATTATGCCGTACAATATCATGCCGTACATTATCTGTGTCGTACATTATTGCCTCCCAATCCAAAGATATGCATAAATCTAACCTAACTTTTATTAATTCTATTTGTCAAATCAAATCAACATTGAAATCGTTATTTTTAAAATGAGTGATAATAAAAATGAAAACGATCCTAATGTTCATAAATCAACACCGCCGCCCATTAAAAAAGTTCGAAACCCATTTGATAAAGCGCTGATTGATAGATTGCATAAACCGTTATGCAGGTAATTTTAGTCTAATTTTGAGCGACATCTTTCCTCGAACTTTTCAAACGATTTTGGTGATTTTTTACGTTTTCTTTGCAGTCCAGGTATGTGCAAAATATACAAAAAGAAACACACTGGTACATTTCGCTGGGATATAGACCAGGCTTGTACTCTGGTTCCTGCAGACATCGTCGCGTGCAACAGCCAATTCGAGCCGTCTCCAGACCCAGCGCTCGAAAGACTCGCAGAAGAGGCTACTGAGAAGTATGATCTGCTTATCCTACTATGAATAACAAAACTTCTACCATACTTTTATTTCAAAAACTTGCATTATTAATTACATATTTACAAAATTGTAGGTCACTGACCTTTGCATTCGAGACCTATGTAACAAGTGTTTTAGTATTAATTTGATGTTCAACTGTCTTAACTGTCTTCAGGCAGCCTAACCTCATAATAACACTGAAGCTTGCCACTCATCAACCCCTGACCACCTCAAAGCACGCCAGTCAGACCGATCTTTGGCATTTCGCTTCCCGCCACAGTCAGCTCTCTTACATAGGTATATATTATATTGTTAGTCCATAAAAGCTCAGGGTATCCTCAGCATCAAAGTCAGAAATCATTTATTGTAAAAACTGTACAAAAAATGCTACATTTGCCGATTATCTATTGGTTCTGCGACATTATTGTCCAACATCTGAAACATATTGTCTAATGCGTATAAGAACAATTTTGGGTTTATCACATCCCCTGCCTCACACCTCAACACAGATGAATATGTGTTTAAAGCTGGTTTTGAACTTGGACTTGAAATGTCTGTATGATGCCACAATAATCACCATTATAACCATTATTGTGGCCGAAATCTGGCATATTTTGAAACTTGTTAAGTCTATGCGCAAGATGGTTCATGATAATAGCATACAGACATGCATCAGAAGTGTTATAGGTTGATAGTTTATAAAAAAATATTTATCACTGTTTTTGAACAACACTAGCACCATCCTTCTGTGCCCTGCCTGCAGAATTATCCTGATAAAGAAAAACAATTCTAGAAGCTGATGGAACTCTGTTAGATTTTCAGTTGTCAGCTTTTAATAGATCTATTAGGATCCTGTTTTCACATGTGGCTTTTTAAGGTGCCTAAGGGCTAACACAGTCTCATCAGTGTTCATATTGGGCAGTTATATAATAGTTGGGCTTTGAAGTGGCTCATCCTTCGTGTCAGATGAGAGATAAGGAGCAAGCAGATATTATTTAACTAAAGGTATTTTCATTTGGTCCACTTCTGTGGGAGACCAGCAGAAATCCTATTCCTAATATTATAAAATCGAAAGTAACTCTGTCTCTCTATTTGTTTGTTTGCTGTCAACGAAGAAACAGCTTGACCGATCTTACAGTATGATAGTGTACATCATAAGGATGGTCATAATACTTTTCCCCCCCAAAAATGTGGACAAACTGGACAATCACAGGTAATAAATACTGCAGGATTCAGCTAGTTATAATAAAGGGTTACTCAGAAATGGTGTACTAAGCTACAAGGGGTATGTTATACTTATCGTTATGAACAACTTTTATCATAGGACCAACCTCCAAATTGCAAAAAGAAATATCTGTTGTTTTGTAAAAAAATGTCATTCACACTCAACAAAATGTATGGAACAGAAACATGTGAAAATAAAACAACAACATATGGAAATGTATGGCGCATTCACCTTGAAAAAGGCCGTCTAATGCGGTTGAAACTATAGTCGGAGTAACCGGCTTAATCTTACGTGAGTAATTCCCGTGTAACATAAATAAAATGTATGGAACAGTTGTTTTTTGTGATTTCAGAGTTGATCCCATAGTAAAAGTGGTTCATAATGATAAATAGAACTGACCCCTTTTGGCTTAGTACACCCTTTTCGCGTAGCCCTCTATAATTTAGCACAAATAAAAGTTTGTATGTTTGTTTTGCCCACTCATCTCTGTAATAACTGGACATTTTGAAGGTAGCTTATGCCTTAGTTATAGAAACAGGCTAGTTTTTATCCTACCGGGGTAGCATGTGCAACGCGACAAAATGTTGTCGACTCTTTATTATTGTGCCAAAGCGAGACAGGCGTATACGAAACCGTTGGCGCCTTGTCGCGTTCTCGTTCGACAAAATGACGACAAGGTTTTGTCGCGGCGCGCATGTTAGGCAGGCTGCAAAGATTTATGGTTCCTGTAGGATAGCAGGTGGAACCGGAGGATGCAGTTAGTCTATATATATATAAAAGAAAGTCGTGTTAGTTACACTATTTATAACTCAAGAACGGCTGAACCGATTTGGCTGAAAATTGGTGGGGAGGTTACTACTTTTCATCAGCATCACCATTTTTCATCACTACGCGGGTGAAACCGCCGGGCGCAGCTAGTTATCTATAAAGAAAAGCAAACCGTTCATTTCTTCCAGATTCTTCTCACAAACAATGGTAATGTCAAGTCCTTACCTGGAGACCTCAAAAAAGGTGAAGTCAGTACTCCATACTTCATGCAATACTAGCGTGCAAATTAACAGCTTTATTAAGGAAGCAGTTATCACTAAAGAAGGTAAGATAAAACGATAATATTTATAACACACTGTGATTAAGTTATACAGGATTGGTAGCTCAGATCAGACAAACAAGGGAGATAAAGGTTGCATGGTGGTATGTTCATTAAGTACTTAAGACGCGGTACAATCGCAAAATTAACCAAAAGAAGTGTTTTTAAACGCTTTGTGTGACGTGACAAAATTAGCTGATCAGATAAAAAAAATACTACAAGTAGAAAAAACCCCTTGGTAATAAAAAATCTTAACCGAATAATTTTTTTAAAAATTGTCTAGACTCTTAAAAAAACATATTACAAATTGCACAATAAAAATAGCTTCTGAATTGAAGAACTCTGAATTTTCAGCGACAACAACATATTTTTTTGTACGAATTGTATAGCCAGACTAGTCTTTTAAAACTTTAACCAGTTAATTGTTGAATTTCATTTATGGATTTTGATAAATTAAATAAAAACCTTCAAAATAATATAAACACAAGCACAAAGTCATCATCATCATCAAATATGATGATATACGATTTTCGACTTTAAACAAAGCCGTTTTAGATAGCAAATAGATCATGGCGTGAGCGGGTGAAAAACGAATTTGAAATCGTGATCAGACCGCGCCTTAATATTGTATAGTATAAACACTCAGTGTTTTTTAACTCTTTAATCATACTAATATTATAAATGCGAAAAGTTTGTTGGTTTGTTTGTTCCTCTTTCACGCAGCAACAGAGCAATGGATCAATCTGATTTTTTGCATGGGTATATTTCAAGGGCTGGAGAGTGACATAGGGTACTTTTCATCATCATCATTATCACAATTTTTCATCACTACGCGGGTGAAACCACGGGGCGCAGCTAGTGATGTTATAAATGTGCGAAAGAGATAGCTCAGCGCTGCCTTAACAGATCCTCATCTCACATTAGTCTAGAGCTGGACATAGCCTCGGACCTAGCTGGACTGGTTGGGTGAGCCCAGTCTTTATCGTTTTACTTCCAGCCAGGATATTGGGTGAGCCCAATCCATGCCAGTCAGACCAGTCTTTCATTTTATTTGCAGCCACTGCCAACTACCTTATCTATCAACCAACCAACTTTCCACCAACCACCAACTTTCTATATCATCACTTAACCATGATAAATTTAGTTTCAGCACAAACTGTCCTAACGTTGCCGCCAGAATTGCCACCCGAAATAGAAAAGATCCTTCAACCATTCTTCACATTTACACAGGTGATAAACACTACCATAAAAGAATAACCTACCTAAACTCGCTCCAATTTTATTTTATTTTGACAGCTGTTGACTTAAAATCTGAATGATAACTGTAAATTCTGAGCACTTTTAATTACTTACTCCGCTGACGCAGCGACCCTAAGTGGGTCTTGGCGTCTGACACAAAACACCATCAGTCCCAGTCTCATGCTGAGACTTTCGCTAGGTTTTATATGTAAGGTTGTAGGTGGTTCTGTAACCTTACAGAAAAATATTAAAAGAAAATGTTGTCCATTCAGTTTTTAACAAAGTAATGCAACTGTCATAGTTAAAAACATTCCTAAGTGTTATCTCTATTTACTTTCTTCTCACCCTGTTTTCCAGTGGCAACATCATGTAGGTCTAATTTAGTTATAGAACACCTCTAGGCAAGTTGCCTTTCTAATTCCAGGACCAAAATATATCAGGAGAGTATGAGATCACAGCCAACGGCTCGTTGCGGCGAAAGCTATTTTTTGAGGAACACAGTGATATGGAGCATGATGACTTGGAGCAGACCGATGATGAGATCCACATGGAACCTCGACCTCCTTCGAGCTTCGAAGCTCACTCACCTGTTATATACAGCCCAGATTTGGTAATTGTATTGTATCCTCATATTTGTATACCTACCTACAGGTCAATTAAAAAACCTGGCACCCTCAACACATTTACACATTGCGCTTGTGTAGTGTCTGTGATTCTGTGAGTAAGCCGCCGGCGTCGCACTGCATGCGCATCATAAAAGTCTGTGCGTCTCTCTCGGTCGCGGTCAAGCTTATGAGTATGAAGGAGATACATAGTTATAAAACAGACGAGACGGACTTGCTTGACAGACCACCGTCCAGCCAACGGGAGAGAAAGAAAGAGGGAAAAGGCAGAGAAAATTTTCTCTTTCCCTCCCGCTGGTTGGACGGCGGTCTGTCAACCAAATCCATACGTCTGTTATGGGTATTATACATCTTTTTGCATGCTATTGTGTGTAATTGTTATTAAAAAAAAAAATTGCTAACCAAAACCGAACGACAAACGAGCCCGTACTCAGGGGCCGTCCATTAATCACGTGGTGTTTTTTTTTGCATTTTTTAATGCAAACGGTCCCTCACTTATTTGGAAACTATTGCATTTTCAATCAAAATCCTTTATTTAGTCGTTGTCGACGTCGGTTAGTGAAATAAATGTAGTTAAATACATGTAAATATAATTGGATAGGTACACACATAATTAGGTATTGGTTTATACTTGTTTTATTGAAGTGTCCAACTGTTCCCATGGAAATAAACATCTTTGACTTTGACTTGTGTAGAATGGGTGTCCCCTTTGAAAGACTGTAGTCTTTTAAAGCTTTGCTTATCACGTGGGCGCGTCTTTTTTTTATCTAATAATAGACTTGCGTTTTTCCCCCAACTCGCCTGATGTAAAGCGATGCGGTCTACGATGGAGCACGCTTGTTAAGAAAAAACCGATTCACTCGTGATTTGAAGACTGATTGTAACTATTCAGGCAGCGCATTCCACAGATTAGCAGTACGCATAATAAAAGTGGAATCAAAGCGTTTCAGCAGATTTTATAAAAACTATAACGGCTTATTTCCACAGTCGTATAAATGATCCAGAATTTTCATTTCCAGTGTAAAGACCTTGTAGCGAAAGGCATGAAGCGAACTTTCGACACGCCTTCGAAATTACCCGCACCATACATAGCCAACAAACCCTGCTTCCGGAACAAGATACTGGATGTGGTGGACTATGGGGAGACTTGTCCCTTCAGCCCGATTGAGTTTACGACGCCGAAGAGGACTGAGCAAGGGTCAGGGACGTCATCCTCGCTAGCTTCGATCTCTATTTCACCTGTAAATAAAGCCACATCTAGTGATGAAGACGTAAGTTTGATTATTATGCGGTCTATGATGAAGCATGCTTCGAATTCAAATTATTTATTTGTCAGAACATGGTAGGTACACATACATATAAAGTAGCATACATGGTCGTAAGAATGGAGACGTATCTCATGTCCTTGCCTGTTACAGCGTACAAATGTTATTTTTTTTGTGTATATTTTTACTAGTTTTTGTTAAAGTAAAAAAAAAAAAAACTAAATTATGTCTTTGTTAGAATATTGTTAGAATCATATTTTGGTTTAGTTGTATTTTATACTTTATGCTTGCTTAGAAGGAAACTTTTTACTCGTGAATTGGTACGCTCGCTCGACTAGATGTTCCGAAAAGTTTACCCAAGTAAAGCAATGGACGATATGCATTGGCCATTCTCAGATGGGTGACCGTAATTGGCGTTTACATCTGAACACTACCATGGCAAATATGTTTAATTGTAGACCTCAGTTGTTTGTATAAAACAACAACTGTTAGCTTTGTCAAGGCCTCATTAACCATCTAACAATGGCACTTGAAATGGAAGTTCCTTAGACTTTACTTAATTTTGGACTTAAATCTTACTAAGATGTAATATTATAAACGTGAAAGTTTGTATGTATAGATGTATGGATGTTTGTTCCTCTTTCACGCTGCAACGGAACAACGGATCGAACTGATTTTTTGCATGGGTATAGTTCAAGAGCCAGAGTGTGACATAGGCTACTTTCATTATCATCACAACGCGGGTAAAACCGCGGGGCGCAGCTAGTTTTAACATAAAGTTGGCCGTGAATATTTTTTTTGTACACTTGCAAAAAAAAAGGCTTATATAAAACTGTTATGGTACATTCTGATTTACCTAAAATGATTGTCTCGTTTTTGAAGACACAGTTTAGTAAAACGTTTGTAAAACATTATAAGGCATAAATTTGCTCATCGAACTGTGGAGAATACACTATTAATCATAAAAAATTACGTTTTAGAAGAACAACTTCACATCACCAGAGTCCGAAGCAATGGCGACATGCTTGAATTGTGTCGGTACGGAATTGGACAGCGAAAAGAAAGGACCCTGTTATTGTAGGATCACTCCTAATAAATTTGCACTCAAGCGCAGTAAATCTCTGAAAGAATCCCCGCCGAGAAGCAGGAAAGGATCTATATCGGAGAAGCGCAGTCTAAGCATGTCCAGTCTGCATAGAAGTCGCTCTGTCCAGAAATTAGACTTTAGCATGGACATGAGTGTCGATGGATCCATGCATGACACTTCTCAAGGTACTGTATTCATTATATTAAGGATATTCTCTCAGTAAACTGCGATTATCTCTTTTTAGGGTTCTGTACCCAAAGGGTAAAAACGGGACCCTATTACTAAGCCTACATTGTATGTCTGTCCGTCTGTCTGTCTGTCCATTCGACCGTCCTAACTTCAAATGGCTGTATCTTTCGAACCGTAATAGGTAGCTGTAACCGTAATAAAAAAGTCAAAAAGTAAAAACGAAAGGGGGTCCCCATACATCAAACGTATTTTTTATGTATTTTTGTATTCCCACTAATGTAAAAACGGTAATACATACAAGCGTCAAACTTGGCATGATTATAGTACACACTCTAAAGTATAATGACCAAGTGCGAGTCTGTGACCAATTTCGGTACATTACCAAGTTTAGTTATGACTGGTAATTTCGTTATTAAATTTTGTAGTGGTACGGGACCCTCATTGCGCGAGCCCGACTCGCACTTGGCTGGTTTATTTATGTTTCTTTCCATTTTTTTTAATTTTTCAAACTCACATCACACAAATCTACTTTTATATATTACTAGCAACGCACCCCAGCTTCGCACGGGTGTAAGTCTTATTTTTTTACACCTCGGGTTACATTATTGGAGTATTAGTAAGGATCCCAATAAGAAAAATATAGCCTGTCACCCGGGGATAGTGTAGCTTCCCAACAGTAGAAGAATTGTTCAAATCGGTTCAGTAGTTTCGGGGCTTATTCAATGCAAACAAACAGTCAAATGTTTTCTCTTTATAATATTAAGTATAGATTACTAATTTTGAAGACGATTTTATTGTTTAAAAAACCAACTCTTGAGATTGTAATTTTAATGGAGTGATTTTTTCAGCAGATGTAGAATACAACTCGGCTCAAGTCAAAGAGCCGACTTGGTCAATTGTAGAAGAATCAAACATCGGTAACCTGGTTGGAGCTGCGAAACAGGACAGCGAAATACGATCATCTACTAGGTTACAAAGCATCACCCTCCTAGATGAAACGCCTATCAAGGGCAAGACTAAAGACAGTGTACGATCTCATGAAATTAGAAGAATTCGCGTAGCTGCGCCTCTGAGTCCTCTGGAAATGTCTCTTGACAGCAGCTTAGATAACGACAACCCACTAAGCTTGGAAGACAAGAAGATAGACTTCAATACAGTTGATCTCAAGTTCTTGACTGAAAACGTATCCGTAAATGTATTCGACTATACCGCCAGTGATAATACTAAAGTTGGCGAAGACGTGTCTTCCAGTTTTAAGAAAGTCGACAGTGGCTTTAACGAGAATACCTTCTACGCTTCCAGTTACTACGAAAGTGCCATAAAACAATCAGAACTAACTGTTACTAATATCTCTAGAACTGGTAAGACTGCTTTGAAAGAAATATCGAATGTTCATTGGATGCGGACCGACAGTGGTTTCAAAGACGAAACTTCCACTGACAGTGTGTTCTACAACGCAAATGATAATAAAAAGCTTACCAGTTTCCATTTCTCTGAAGCTAAACTCGATAACAAAGAAAATACAGAAGACTTTGACAAGTTTTTAGATCAATCCAACAAGAACGAAGCCATGTCTATGTCCGATATATTTACTGAAGACATGACATTAAATTGTAATTTTTCCTCGACCCCGTCAAAGAATAAGTCGCGTAAAGTCAATTCTTAGTAATGTTTTATTTGTATGAGCTTATTTGTTAGTGAATAATTATGAATTTTATATGCATTTATTATGTAGGTAGATAAATATACTTAGATAACTTTTTGACGTGTCAATTATTGTGTGTTTAGTATTTCTGCATGTAGTGAAATATTGTGACTTTTAGATTTTATTTACATGATTTTACCATTTTCGTAATTAAAAGATTAATGAGTCACTTCGAGTTTTCAAACTATATCCTTGCTAACGCTTTAAGAGCTCGGTTCCCGGCCAGAGCTTGCACATATTCACAAGAACCAAAAAACTCGTTTTTTTTTGTTTGGGATCTACTTTTCCAAAATAAATAAGATAAACATAAAAATAGCTTTATAACACGTGGATTATTCTAAAGATTTAATATTGTCCTTTTTCTTAAGGCGATGAAAAAACCTCAAAACACTGATGGATCCCCTTTGCCATGATTTTAAATAATAACATAAAAATTGCTTTAAAACATGTGCAATGTTATTCTAAAGATATGCCCCAGAACTATCTCTTTCGCAAATTATCTCGTAGGAAAAAAAAATTGGACCTGCGCCTGAATTTCTTTTAAAATATGTGCAATGTTAGAATGTCGAAATTGTCCGATCGTTAAAAAACATCTTTATTAGAGTTTTTTAAATATATTTTTTATTGTGAGAGTGAGATAGCTGTTCCGGGAATCGGGCTTTTAATGCAGGACTGAGAAGCTCGCATTTGTGACAGTTCTAAGTGATTTATTAATTTATACCTTGTTTTTTCTGTACCCTCAGTACAAGTTTTGATAGTATTCGAAAACTTTTTTCGTTCAAAAACGATCAAAACTTGTACTGTTCGCTGAGTCACAGATTTGATAGTTTTCAAAAACTTTTTTCGTTTTCGTATTGTTCCATACATTGCTGGGCTAAAAGGTATACGAAAACTTTTTTCGTATTAGAGTGAAGGAATCTACACCGCCGATTTTAGTTCCTCCACGTTTCCGATAGAGGCGCTTTACTAAAATGTATGGACAATACGTAAACGAAAAAAGTTTTCGAAAACTATCAAATCTGGGACTAAGCGAACAGTACAAGTTTTGATCGTTTTCGGTAATTTTTTTAGTTTTCTTATTGCTCCATACGTTGCTGGGCTGAAAGCTATTTGAAATATTCTTCCGTATTTGACTGAAGCATCCTAGTATGCTCAAAAACGGAAAATATTAGAATTGAAATATAATTGAAAATATTAGAAAAATAGCCGATTACTATACTGATTTTAGTTCCTCAGTATTTCCGCTAGAGTCGCTTACAAAAATGTATGAAACAATACAAAAACGAAAAAAGTTTTCAGAAACTATCAAAACTTATACTAAGAGTACTCTATTCAAAAACGAATCATTCTGCCTACCTATGAGAACCGTTAGGGTGGCAACGCAGTGCCTAACTGATGATTTTGAGTTTACAGCATGTTGTTTATTAAAGGTAAGTTAAGATAACAAGAGAAAAAAAGTATAACTTTCAAATTCTGGTTGACCCAAGCTACCCAAGTTAAACTGAACGTATAAATAATAATCAATAAAAAAAACCGACCAATCTTAATATATCATTACAAATAAAATAAAAACAAATTGGTTATAAATAACGGATTCTGAGCTAACGAACATTAAAAAAAATTGAGAATCCCCCTTTCCCTTTTTTGAAGTCTGTTAAAATACATTGTCCACTTGTTGACTTGTATGGATTCCTTGGCCCAGCGAAGGCAGAAACTGTTTTTTTTTTTTTTTTCGAAACTTGCTTTTCTATATTGAAACCTTTTTGATTCTTGGATTCTCTTTGGCGCTGAGAAAATAATTCAAAATATACTATCGGTAGGCAAAACGATTCGTTACTAAGTATAGAAAAGAAAATAGATTTTAAGACTGAAATAAAATAACAGCGTTTATTCCCATTTGTGATGATAATCATTGTATTGTTATTGAGAATGACATATTAAATTGTTTGGTACCTTATAGTTCCGCTAGTGCAATTCTATTTGTCTTATGACCTCCTTAATTAATTGGTAACTGCATACGTCCATCACGATAAACGTGTCTATTTACAATAAAATGGATATAAATTAATTCATTCTAAATTGATGTTGTTGCTGTGGTATTTTCAAAACATCATGAAAGCTGGGGTCGTTAATTTGTTAATTAACGTTATTTATTTGGTTAATTAGAGAACATTATCAGTTACAATACAAAGTCCAAGCTTTGTTTACTCACTTCGTTTTCATCCGGATTTTATTCATTTGAAGTAAAGCTTTTAAAAATGTTGCTGTATATTACATGTGTTATGAATTTATGATGCTACTTTAAATAAAATGAATTATAAAGGAACTTTTATTTAGTACTAGCGGTCCGCCGCGGCTCCGCACGGGTATAGTTATATAGCCTATTAAGAGGATTGTCTACCGCGTACTTGTCCATACAAAAAGAAAAACCTTTTTTCTCCCTCCTAATATTATCCTATTTCGGTGGTTTTTTTTTCATGTAATCAGCTCATTATTTACTAGGCTTATACATCTTATTTTTTCCAATTTGTTTTATCACTGTAATGTTATAAGCATTTTAACCAACCATGTTTTAGCTCTGAAACTATGACTATTAAAAGTCAACATATTTTAGAAACCAATAACTTTTTTGAAAATAATAAAACGTATAAGCATAAAAAACATTCCATTCAAGCGATTGACACCAATAACAAAACATTTTGTTACAATTTAGGGGGTGAAAAGAGGATTGCCCCGGAACCTAAATTCTATCAAAAAAATTTCCTAAAAATCTCGCGAGCAGCAATTCTCTCTATCGGGCACATAGGGGGTCGGGGGGAAGGTAAGACTACTTATTTACTTACATTACTTCACACAGACAAGCAATAGAGATGCTAACGGTTATATCGTCACTAGAGATGGGAAAGTAATCAAAATTACTTTTTCTTTTCTTACATTATTGAAGTAAAATGGGCATTTTGTATCATTTATTTAAAGGACAAATATTCAAAACACAGTATTTAAATCTATCACTACCTCATTATTATATACAAATTAATTATTATATAATAATTAATTTGTATATAATTGGCATTTTGTTCTATCAAATTCCTTCAATATACCTACGTAAGTATTGTGTACTTACTATGTACATATATTATACCTAGTACCTTGTAATAAAGGCATTTAATGGGCAGGGAGGGTAGGGTGGTGGGTAATGTAAAGAATATCCCACCAAAAACATTCTGCAAAAAACTAGCCAAGTCTCGATGGAGCTGCTTGTTTATCTCTAAAAAGTAATGAAATCTAGACAAATTCGTGAAAGGTGACAACACCTTGCTTAAAATTTACGGACCCATCTAGCCTCTGAACCATGTTTATAAGCTGTTTTCGAGGGTCTTCACGAATCGTCACGATTGCAGGTTTCATGACTTCCAACCCACCCAACAAGACGGTTTCCGAAAAAGATATAGTACTATCGACCACATTCACACAATACGGCAAGTTATATAGAAGAGCGAAGATTCACTTGCCACTATGCTTAGCGTTTGTGGACTATGATAAAGCTTTTGATACGATCGAGACATGGGCGGTGCTTGAGTCGCTCCAGCGATGCCATATTTCATGACGGTATGTCGAAGTGTTGAAGAGTTTGTACAATAACGCCACCATGTCGGTCCGAGTACAGAAGCAATGTTCGAAGGCAATTCCATTGCAAAGAGGCGTGAGGCAGGAAAATGTAATCTCTCCGAAACTGTTCACTGCCACAATGGAAGACGCCTTCAAGCTCCTGAAACGGCAAGGACTCGGCATCAACATCAACGGCGAGTACACCTTCGGTTTGCTGACGATATTGTGGTCATGGCAGAATCGCTGGAAAATTTTTGCATGATGCTCGAAGGCCTCAATCGAGACTTCCAACAGGTAGGCCTTAAGATGAACATGGACAAGACAAAAGTCATGTCAAATGTCTATGCCCACATACATACATATGGGCCCAGATTGTGCCCATCTCAGTATCTATTCAGTTGAGAACTTAGTTGAGGAAGTTGTTGACGCGTACGTCTACCTAGGACAAACAATCCAACTAGGCAGGTCCAAATTCAAGATAGAGGTCAATTGGCCAATCCTACTTGGCTGGGCAGCGTTCGGTAACCTTCGCAACGTCTTCTCGGCCAAAATACCTAAGAGCCTTCAGACGAAAGTCTTCGACCAGTGTGTGTTGCCAGTGATGACATGCGGCAGTGAAACGTGGTCTCTCACCATGGGCCTTATACGCAAGGTCAAAGTCGCACAACGAGCTATGGGGAGGACTATGCTCGGGATGCTATGCAGCAATGAGGAAATCCGTAGACGAACGAAAGTTACCGACATAGCCCACCGGATTAGCAAGTTGAAGTGGCAGTAAGCGGGGCACATAGCACGCAGAACTGATGGTCGATGGGGCCGAAAGATTCTCGAATGGAGACCACGGACCGGTAAGCGCAGCGTAGGGCGTCCACTCACGAGATGTACAGACGACCATAAAGATACCGCAGGGAAACGCTGGATGAAGGCAGCTTCCAACCGGCACTTTTGAAAATCGATGGGAGATGGCTACGTCCAGCAGTGGACGTCCTATGGCTGACATAATGATGATGATGAATAAAACCATGGTAAACAATAAAATCAAGTCCATTAATCTACTAATCATATTCGTATGTTAAGATAGGTAGGCTTAGTAGACAATTGTTGCGTGTTTGAATTATTGTAAGGTCTACTCTTAGGTAATAATGTACATCGTCAAAGGGTCTACTATGTATGGTAGGCATTCCTATCGCTTCATATGATAATCATAAGTTTAGGTGATTCCCAAGTCAATAAAACTTGAACAAGGTGATTGCAGATAAGAACCCCATAAAATTTTATGAAACCATCAATTAATTTTCACAATTACATGAGATAACCCTTCGAGAGGGGAGCGGTCAAGAGCCGAGGGGAGCAGGGGAGTTAAGGACGTGTGAACATGAGCTTAGAAATACTTATTTTGTACGTTAATGAAAAATTTATAAATATCGGAATTACGATATTATGCCTTTCAATTCCGGAATTGAAATATCGGAAAAATCGGTCCGAGATTCCGGAGTTACGAAATTCCTGAGTGATTGTCATAAATGCGAAACTTTGCTTTCGCTTAACTTCGGAACTAAATGACCTACAGACTAGATTTTTTTTATTTTAAGCGTGTTTTTATAGCTTACTGGATGACGAAAATGTCTGCGTTCTGGTCTTATCCAGAGGTTCTCAAATAGGGGCCTGAAAATGCGGCGAATTGGTTCCAGTAAAGGATGGTACGGCAGTGGTGGCTTCGCGCTCGACTTGGCGGGGGCACTGCCGTGCCCCCAAATACCTATTAGTGGTACCTAACCTACTAGTTAGATACTATTTGTGGTATTACGTTGATCTACTATTTTTATTTAGGACACGTAATTTTTGCAATAAAGCCTGTGTTTTGATTTGATCTGGATGTGTTTTGGATGTTTGGTAGCTGACTTTTTTTATTTGAGCTCAGTGATAAACTTTTAAAGGAATTATAGTTACAGTTATCTAGAATATTAGCCAAATATAATGTAGGTACCTACAGTGAAGTCTGATAGGTGTTTAAAGAAAAATAATTAATCGTACAACAATAAACTTAATTCATCATATCTAATTAATCTATAAATACTACTATAGCACATTCATATAAACTACTATTAGCACCAATTATAAATAGAATTAGTACCTACACCACAGAAGACATAATAGTACAGTAGTGCCTAAACTGCCTATATACACTAAAAATAAATCACACGACTATCAAAACTTGTACTATTTTAATATGAAAGAACCGTGAGTAAAAAAGTAGTGAGTTTAGATGTGTGCGCGCAAGTACACGCACACACCGAAGCTCACGGTGCGCACTGCTATAGATTCTGTGACGCGGCTGCGGGGGAACGCTGAGATAGCAATATGTTTGCCTAATACCTACAACGCGAAAACAGTGTTTGGTATAGAATTCTCTTAAAGTAGCCTATATTAATCAGTGATAATGTAGCATTCAAATGGTGAAAGAATTTTTTAAATCGGTCCAGTACTTTTTGAGCCTATTCGTTACAAACATACTTACATACAAACCTTTCCTCTTTATAATATTAGTATAGACAAAAAAAAAATAACTGGTTTGCTCATGTTTAATTATTAATAATCATCATAATCCTAAAATAGGCGTGTGTCCTAAAACAATATTACCTCAAAATAAAACTAATCATAAATAAAGACCATCAACGTAAACAAAAATAAAATTAATTCAAATATAAATAAGTATTTTAATTTCATGCTAGACAGAGGGCACTATAGCACGTGATGACGTCAAGCCGTGCGCGCGCTATACAAATGCTATACGCTTTGCGAGAAAGGGACAGAGTATCCGCTCTCTAACCCCACCAAAAACTTTAAACGCTCATTATCTCAAGAGATTTATCAACCATTTTGATTTATTTTTCCAGTACCTATCTGTAATGTACCTATTTAGTTTATCATATGTCTTTCGCTAAGCCTGTTATTTGTTATAAATGAAACATTAGCACACATGCCTATTATAAAAACGTCATAATCCGATGTTTCATAATATCTCATATTAAGAGTATGATTAGAAAATTACCGCTGAATTTGCAATACGCACACAGACACACCGACTCACACAACGATCGAGTAATGAACTCACAATCGACGAGACTGTTCGTGCGTCAATCGTTTTTAAACAACAGTATCGATAACGTAGTAACCCCTGTTATCAGCATCCCGGAACGTCTGCGAACCGCGAGAGACTTAGGTAACTTGTGCTGGGCGGAGGTTGTGCGCGGTGCATTCCTAACGATCTATATAAGGGACAGCCGATTTACACACATTTCATTTTACAATAAGCTGTCAACGAGACTATTAGCAGGCGTAAATCTGACCAATCGTGACTTTACAACTCGTGAGTTGATAACACGTGACGTAGGCGCACACGCCGCCCTTACCGGCTTTTTACAGCTATACAAAGAATCACAAAATGTATAACAGAACAAGTGCAACGTTGATGCTTCAGACCATCATGGTTTTGATGGACAAGCAGAATTCTACGACAAGTTTCCCTGGCGGATATAGCGGTTAGTTTGTTTGTACTTGAGCTTTTTAATGCTAGCTTTTTAGTTTGTTCAATACATGAAGACCAACCTTTCTTCTAATCGCAAGTGTGTGTGAATTGTTTTACTAGTGTGTGTTTTACACTAATTATTGGTCTATGTCTACGCCACACACTGATAAATTGGCTGATCACGAGCATAATAAGCACTTTGAGAAATACGTCTTCGTGGATTGGAATTTAATTCCTAAAAACAACAATAACACTGATAATTCGGCTTAAAACATTCATTTCAAACATCTGTTTGAAACCTATCAAAAAGCAGACCTTGCAAAATTTTATATCAAATTTCATTGATTAGCTGTTTTTCCCTATATAATTAATACTCCAAAACGCGTCTTACGTGATTACAATAAAGTTCAAATCACTGTTTCGCAGATGACATGGAGTTGGAGAGATGCTATGGGCAGTACGGCTGCTTCTCGATAGCGTACCCTTGGACGGAACATCGGCCTGATAACTATTTCCCGATGTCTCCTGAAGCTATGCCAGTACAGTAAGTGCATATTTATCATCCTTATAATACAAGGTCCAGCCAGCCCTCTGCTTCAAAGCAATTTCAGCCTTAGTTGCAAAGAGACGCGTGACAGGTCGTGAAAGGCTGTGGGATACGGGCACGACCTTTTAAGTTTTGCATCGTATTAAAAGTACATCAAGGTAGATATTGCTATGCAGGAGAGCGGCTGCATCGTGTATGATGCATTGGTAATATAGATGAAATTTGTTTACAAGCATGAAAACATCAAATGAGCTTTGAGAAACGCGGCAAACTCTTTCGAAGTTTGTAATTTGTAATTCTGCTGCGTGTGACATGGGATAGTTGGGGGATAGGGTTTAAATAACATAAAGGCCTGTCAGGGCCTGGCAGAGAAGTCGTTCCTAGCAATTTTAAAACTGTCACTGCATATAATGGACTTTTAGAGCGAGAATCTACCAGAGCTGTGTGGAACTAGGCTAGGAAGAAATTCAAAATTAACAAAACGAAACGCATTGAAACTTATAAAAAAACAATCTACCCTAGCTCCAAATCCAAACAGATTTGGTAGATTTCCGCCGCAAGAAACTGTTTGTGTGTTGTTGTTGTTTTCTTTCTGCAAAGTTCCTTGCGTTTGTCACGTTCTTCCGTAGATCATTATATATCATGATAGCCCGTTGGTCCAGTTGGTAGTGAACCTACTTTCTAAGCTTGGGGGCGTGGGTTCAATTCCCACCTAGGACAAACATTTATGTGATGAACATTTGTGTTTGTTCTATATCTGGGTGTTAATATTAATAGCTATTTAAGTATGTATTTAAACCTATATATATATATGTAGTCTCTGGCAGCCATATCACAAGCTTTGCTTAGTTTGGGGTCACATGACCGTGTGTGCAAAAATGTCCTGAATATTTATTCATTATTGTTATTTGTTTCGAACGGTGTGTTTTGACACGTATTTACAGTTCTAAACAAACGACACTCATGAGTATCTAGTACGCACATTCAGCATTATTAACGGTTTCGAGTAATAACTGGGTCGCCTAGTCAACATAATTATAATAATATAAATAGCTGGCACACAAAACGCACTTTCTTATAGTTTCCAACAGTTTTTCTTAGAAAAGTTAAAGGTTTCTCAGTACCAAAACAAGCATGTAACTTTTTAGGCCACTTAGTCTCATGAGAAATAACATCAATGGTTCACATAATTATAGTAAAATGAAGACTGACTTAAAATCTGGCTTAAAGTAAAGTATGGAATTGTGAGCCTTAAACATGTGCCGTACAGCAAAATTTCAAGTGTCAAACATAAGAGTGCATGATGCATAGGCCACGCGTTGAAGTTGTTCAATAGACTATCCCTGGCCAGAGCTCTCTTTCGCACATTTCCACAGTTTAAAGACTAGAATGTTTTAAGTTTTTTTCGTCTCCTCAGCCGAAATTTTAAATAACAAGAAGAAATTTGCATTGAAACATTTATGTATTTTGTAGTGTTTAGAAATAATTACCTGATTACCTCACCCTCAAATACCTACATCTTATCACACATTGCTGTATTAGACCATTTGGAACATATAAACGTTTAATCATTACGTTGCAATAGACCATTTGGACTTTACAGATATGTATTTAATAATTGCTCTGCAATAAGGTGCATTAGACCAGATGCCTTATTATGGATGATTCATATCGTGATCGTGATCGCGTGCCATCTCACTTACGCACGTGGTGTGAGTAAATAGATGCGAACGGGACGGCATGCAATTTCGATCACGATCAAACTTCTATAATAAGGCCGCATTTTGGACCTTACAAAAGTTTATAATTGCACAAGGAATGGGCGTGGCCCATATTTGGCATGGCTCGGGTTGACACCGAAGTAAATAGTGCCATTGTTATAAAAATAACTAATTCGATAAAGGCGGAGACCAAAGTGTCCCGATAACGGTCATCGACCATAAATAGGTCTGTTATCGACGCCGGTGAGGGACGTGTTTCGAAATCAGTACTACTGATCGAAGTACGGGGAAATAAGTGATAAAAAAAGCAGTCGTAACATAAAATAGGTGAATAAAAATAACACCTTATATACCAATAAAGTTGTCCCAGCAAAAATAATAACAGCATGTCATCAGCACATCAAAATATTACTGTCTGTCTGTGGTAGAAGTTACCTATTATGAAAAATTATTAATCTGTTGAATAATTCATCATCATCATCATCAGCCAGAAGACGTCCACTTCTGAACATAGGCCTCCCCCTTTAACCTCCACACTGAACGACAGCCTGCCTTTTGCATCCACTGGATGCCCGCGACTTTTACAATGTCGTCGGTCCATCTAGTGGGAGGTCTCCCTACGCTGCGTCTTCCGGTTCGTGGTCTCCACTCCAGAACCTTTCTTCCCCATCGGTTATCGGTTCTTCGAGCGATGTGGCCTGCCCATTGCCACTTCAACTTGCAAATTTTAACAGCTATGTCGGTGACTCTGGTTCTTTGGCGAATATCCACGTTTCGGATTTTATGGCGCAAAGAAACTCCGAGCATAGCTCTCTCCATTGCCCGCTGTGTGACTCTAGTTTTTCCTTATGTCTCAGTACCATATGTCATTATTGGCAACACGATCGATTGATTGATTGGTTGATTGAAATATGCAATCGAAGCGAAGGTCGAGTCTAAAGTCGGCGGCGTTTGTTTTGTTTGTATAGTATATCTCTATGAAGATAATTATCTTGATATAATCTGTTGTTAAGATAAAGATATCTCGAGGTCACAAGGTGAATAAATTCAAGAGCGGAGTGATGCTTCTTATTATCGCGTGCTCTTAACTTACAATAAACCGGCCAAGTGCGAGTCGGGCTCGCGCACTTAGGGTTCCGTACCACCACAATACAATAATTATCAATTTAAAAACAAACTTCAAAATTAGTAAAATATGGCATTTTATTTCGGATTCGGTGAAATGATGAGGTCGACGAAATGTTAGGTCTTTCAAGTAAGGAATTACCAGTTATAACTTGGTAATGAACAGAAATTTGTTACCGACTCGCACTTGGCCATTTATTATTATTTGTTGTTATACTTTAGAGTGTTTACTATAATCATGCCAAGTTTGACGCTTGTACGTATTACCCTTTTTACATTAGAGGTAATACAAAAATCCCTTTCGTTGTTACTTTGACTTTTTTATTAATCTTAGTTAATCCGCCGTAACATTACATAATTCTGTGAATATTTCGACTGGCTATCTTCGGTTCGAAAGATACAGCCGTTTAAAGATAGGACGGACGGACGGACAAACAGACAGCGTAGCCTCAGAAATAGGGTCCCCTTTGGGTACGGAACCCTAAAAGCGCCGTTTATCCAATCAAAAATTATCTTTCTAGTAGATGGCAAAAAGCTTATTAAGGGCAATAGCAACAACAAATTCCAACTGATCCAGAACATTCATGTCCGTCGTCCTCAAATGAGTAAACAATGTCTGGTATCTATCTACGAGGTCCTAATTACAAGATCCGCTTCTTATCATGCTACAGTACAATTAACAAGCAGTACGCAAAATTTGCAAAATAATTCGACTTTAACCAGTGTTGCAATGTAACACAATTTAATAGGGGGTGTAAGGGGAACACTCTCGAAGTCAAAAGAAGGTAATTCTACACATCATTATGGACAACTTTTACTATGGGACCAGCCCAGAAATCGCAAAAAAAATATCAGCTGTTCTATAGAAAACGTTCATTGACACTCGACAAAATGTATGGAACAGCTGATTTTTTTGCTATTTCAGGGTTGGTCCCATACTAAAAGTGGTTCATAATCATCGCGCGGCGTTGTAGTCGGATCGCGGTTACCTTGTAACTAACCAAAAAGTCGGCGCAGTTCGTAGCGTGCGCCGAGTTTTGGTTCGGACATTTTTTTGGCACAATTGTAACTCTATATGTATCTCGATGAATTTCGGTTACTTAATTTAACTCATAAGAATAACAATTTGCTTACTAAGCATTCGCTAGCTTATCAGGTGTAAAACCTTTGTGCTGCAAAGTGCAATGTACGCAAAAGGGCTACCAACTCAAGCAATCAAGGTTTCTTTAGCTTCATCATCATCATTTCATCCATAGGACGTCCACTGCTGGACATAGGCCTCCCCCATCGATCTCCAAAAGGACCGGTTGGAAGCGGCCTGTATCCACCGTATCCCTGCGGTCTCTTTTAACGGCCGTTTTCAATAACTTACTTACTCTTAACTGGTAGTTGCTATCTTTACCTACCAGTAAAAGTATCACTGACTGTTACTTCTATTTCAATAACAAAATCTTCAAATGCCTATCGGAGTTATGCGACAGATAGAATCCCTACCTCTAGTAAGTTCGGCCCTCTGAAGAGATTCGTTCATTGCGTTTATCAATAATGAAGCCATATTTTATAATTCATATTTTTGGATAACAGAGTGACAAAATTAACAAAAATTCTATATATATTTAAGTAATTAATGTATTTTTTTTAATTTATCGTCTCATATTGCATCAATTTCAATAAATGAATCGTAAATTTTAGTTTCATGCAAAACAAACGAAACGCACCAGTGACATTTGAAGTGAATGACATTGACATGTCACATCACATAATCTCTTACATTAAGGTGGTTCGTTGCATAAATGGCGGGAAATTCAAATTTCAAACAGTTTTCTTGTCCTTGTAGCTAGGCCGGGTAATTATTGTAAACAACCATGATGTTTGCGCAGATTGATTATTATTCTTTACAAAATCATGTAAAGCTATTTATCTCTAATGCCCATTATTACTTATATTTGTGAATAAACTAATTTTTGCTGTTTCAAACGGTTTATTCAGAAATGTAAGTAATATGGTGCGTTACTGTTACATAATTGTAAATTATAATGTAAAGAACAGCCAACATTTTGCGCAAACACTGTATTATTTAAAAATAATTACCTGGCCTGGCTACTAGGACCAAAAAATTGTTTAAAATTTAAATTTCCCGCCATAGGTGAATCGAACCACCTTAAAATAAACAAACACCCGACTTTCGTATATCGCATCGCATCGCTCTGCCTTATTATTTAAATAAGTAATCGATATTTCTTGTATTTTTTTTTTAATTTATTTATTTCATATATATACACATAATTAATCTAAGTTAGTATCGAAAAACTAAGCTGTTTGTATCGATACTAAGATTCACTATACGCAACTATATATAATAGCGCAACCTTAAATACATTTAAATATTGAATATTAAAAAATACAAAATACACCTAACGTTTACAAATAAGTACTTAGGTACCTGTATTACAATTTTACAAGCAATCACCTGTTACATCCCGGTAACATTAAAAAAATCAATTAAAACAAATAAAATTAATTAAAATTAAATAATAAATTTAATTTATTAATTTAATTAATTTATTATCGATTTAATTCAATTCTTTTATAACATGGCTCAAGAAAATGCAAACCGAACGGTAAGTAAACATTGCTCTTTGGGTATAATTATGCGAAGCATTCTTACAAAGATTTTGGAATTATATCGAGCATTATATCGGCGACTCACTTGCTCCATTTCATTAGGAATCTTTGTGAATCGAATTCGCCAGCTTCAAACAGCTCATTATCACTATCATCAATGAATAACTCCATATTTTTAGTTTAAACCTTAAAAATACAACTCTACAACAACAAATCCTGTGTAACCAACCAATTATCCTCCGAAATTGGGAGATAAGTGAAATCTCTAACCAACTGTTATTCAAGTTACTGACAGTAAGCACTATCGCGACTCTGAAACGCATTTTTTTTTTCTTCTATGAAACATTCTATCTATGGTTAGAGATAGAATTAGAGATAGATTGAATGCCTCCGGGCTCTCTGGTAGATAGATAAGCATTGGGGATAGGTTATACCTGTCTATCCTTGTTTATTGAAATGCAGGTAGCTACCATTGGTAGGCATTTTAACTAGTAGTCAAAAGTAAGTAAGTTATTGAAAACGGCCGTAAGTCGTCTGTGCATATTGTGGGTGGACGTCCTACGCTGCGCTTACCGGTCCGTGGTCTCCATTCCAGAACCTTTCGGCCCTATCGGCCATCTGTTCTGCGTGATATGTTCTTTAGCTTAGTGGTAATTAATTGACAAAAAGATGTGTTACTTTTTATACACATAATATGACATAGGAACATTACGACTATTTGGAAACGGTGCACATCTTTGGTGCGACGGGTCCGAGTCAGCTCAGCCAACCCCAACACCATCCTAAATATATTTGACTTTTGTCAAATAATGATGATGATTTTGTGATGATTCATGAACTGAATAACGGGCTAATCAAATCAGATCAAAGTATTGACTTGTGTAATATAAACTTTAACCTAATTTAATATACAGAGTGTAAGGGGAACACTCTCGAAGCCAAAAGAAGGTACACTGAAATCGCGAAAAAAAATCAGCTGTTCTATACATTTTGTCGGTCAATGACCGTTTTCTAAGTTTAATGGAATTGAATTACACCACGCCTCTTCCGAGCCCGTAAGATCCTGATATTGAAATTTAAGACCACATCGTGTTATGTACAACAAAGTTTTGAAAAACATAAAATATCATGCTGGTTTTTTCCCCTTCAAAAGCTAATTTATTGTCTATCCTTTTAATATTGTAGTATAAGTATTGGTTTCCTTAAAAAAAGTTAGTAATAAAATGCGTGACCAGTTTCCCAACACTTGAACATTGTATCATAAAATGTGTCCTTACTGCGAATACTCGTTCGTAAGCAGTGTGAAGATAAGACGGGGGGCTCGTCCGTGACATCAATCAATCAAAGCGGAGACTAAACAAACACGCTAGTTGCAGTGTGACGTACGCGATAAACCATTGTTCGTTGCACTGGACCCTTATCACAGCAGTCTCCTGGACTTTGGACGATGAAGTTTTAAAATATCCAACTTATACAAGCGCTTGAGCGATGCAAAATTCTCTAATGTTTAGTCAAAGTGCGACTGAAATTCGATGACTGTATTGTCTCAGTGATAACGAGTCTGCCTCATGAGCAGGAAGGTCCTGGGTTCGATTAACGGCCGAGCAGGTGTTTGGATGATTAAATATCTGCTCTGGTCTGGGTATTTGTTTTCCGTGTCTTTGTGTGAGCTATGAGTGTAAAGCTTTATGAATTTACTAGCGGTCCGCCCCGGCTCCGCACGGGTATACTTATTTAGTCTACTAAAATAGCCTATATTAATCAGTGATAATGTAGCATTCAAATGGTGAAAGAATTTTCAAAATCGGTCCAGTAGTTTTTGAGCCAATTCGTTACAAACATACATACAAATCTTTCCTCTTTATAATATTGTATGTATAGATTTACAAAATATTAAAAACAGTCAAATTCTGACAATAATATATAATATACTCGTATATTACTCATACTCACTCCTAGTTAAAACTCTTCTATTCCAGTATAGGACTCGATAAAGCTAAAAAGCAGGCAGTAGGCACATCCCATGGAAGCTGATTTCAGTCTCAAATCTTCTTTAATCATTACACTCGGGTCGCTATAATCTTAACACCCTTGACATTAAACTTAATATTACATAGATACCTATTTAATAGAAGTTCTTAAACATTGTAAGTGATAATCTTTGACGTTACAGATACGCGACGTTTACCAGAAGAAACCGGAAAATACCAGTTATACTCCAAGCTGATAACAAGGAGAAGATCCGTAACGCCAATCTCGATCCTCGAGGACCTTTCTACTTCATAGCGCATGGATTCCTTGAAGCCGGCCACAAGGCTTGGGTATGGGCTTTTTTATCTAGGACTAATAGTTCAAGCTACACAGACGCGTCCACCCTTTCTCCGGATCGTAGTGCGACCACATAATAAGCAATGTGGCTCGTGATTAACCAATTTATCTTATGCACCAGTCTTGCGCAACTTAAATACTTACAAATTCTCGTTCTACGTTTAACTTAAACTTCTTTCTTAGGCGTCTCACTTCATTATAGGCGTCGCACCCGTTCCATTAATGGTTTTCTCTATGGAAGTCCCACCTCTTCAGCGTTAGCGGTTATGTGCTCTTTGTTGTGCACCAAAGGCTTTTTTTTCATAGAGCTCTAGACCAAATCACATCTCAATATTTCCATTACGGAGTTGTGTAACAACAGACCCGCACTAGACATATTTCCACAAACAAGCCGTCGCATTTATAGTATTTTCTCAAATATCGTAAATTAATTTGTCCATAATTTGATGAACACACTTCAACGAAAATTTGACTTTAGGTCTCGATCAATGACAATAATATCTTCGGTCTCGATCTTTCCTAAAGAAATTGGCGGCCAATTTTTTCTCCTCTTCTCTTGTACGTGCGTACAAAATTACAATATTCAAAGAGGTTTTATTACGTTTTCCACTTTAAAAAGGCGAATGCACAGAGATCATATTAAAATTTACAGACAAACAATTGTAATTTTCCAGCCGGCTAGCTGGGTTATCTTGTGATTGGCTCAAAATGCAAGCTATAAAACCTAAGTTTGGCTGCTAGGAAAGGTACCTTTGAGTGAAATGTGAAATTATCCCAAAAAGTTTATGATTTTTACGCGAATATCAATGCAATGTTTGAGAAAAGTAGGTACTAAAAAACTTTTCTCAAACAACAACACAGAAGCCAAGCAACAATACAAACCTTGCTTTGCTCGTTAAAAGCCATGGTGACAATAGAATAGAGCATTTGCGCATATGCTTGCGACAACCATAAAATGCAATCCATATTCCATGCAGACGAGTAGAAAGCTACTTATCTACCGAAGCTTTGATTGGTTGCCGTATTGGCGGTTATCAAATAGGTTAAATATTTCACCCACTAAATATAGACACGTCTAAATCGATCCGGAATGTACGCAGTTTGTTTATCAGAATTTAGTGTACATCGACGAGCAGACAAGTTTTGCGCCGGTCTATTTGGGCTACGTATGATTAAATCAACTATTCTAACTTTTACAGAATATATAGGTATTCCTTGTGTAATTTTAACTAGACTCTGCATATTCTCCAAAAAGCCTTTGAACCCAAATTCAATCATACAATTTGCAGTAATCAATCACGCTATTTGCCAGTCTGTTTTGTAACGTAAGAAGTTCAAACATGCCTGATGGATCGCATGATCGAACACAAAGGGCGAGATGGTGAAGTGTTTTTCATGTTCCCTTATGTCATCATCATCATCATCAGCCAGAAGACGTCCACTGCTGAACATAAGTCTCCCCCTTTTACCTCCACACTGAACGACAGCCTGCCTTTTGCATCCACTGGATGCCAGCGACTCTCACTATGTCGTCGGTCCATCTAGTGGGAGGCCTACCTACGCTGCGTCTTCCGGTTCGTGGTCTCCACTCAAGAACCTTTCTTCCCCATCGGTTATCGGTTCTTCGAGCGATGTTCTTCCCTTATGTACGGTAAAGAAAATATTTAAAACAAACCAGAATTTTGTCATTACAGTGTAAATATAATGATATAGGTACTTAATCTATACTATAATATTATAAAGAGGAAAGATTTGATTGTTTGTTTGCATTGAATGAATAGGCTCCGAAACTACTGAACCTATTTGAAAAATTCTTTCACTGTTGGGAAGCTACAGTATCCCCGGGTGAATTAGGCTATATATACCCGTGCGACGGCGGGGCGGGTCGCTAGTAATATATAAGTACGACGTTTTCCTGTCAAAAAAGTTGTCAAATTCCAGTTAGGGAAGGATAATGCAGAATGGTTTTTACAAGCCTTGTCCTATTAGTATGTTATGTGTGGGATAAATCATGCAACTGAATTTCAGACCACTTATCCTCAAACGATTGAATGGAAATTATGCGTACACGTTTAATTTGGGTGACAATGTATATGTAAATCCAAAAATGGCTGTAACGTTTCCTGTAATTATGATTGATGATCCCATTTTTGGATTTATAATTATTGTGTGATGATTTGCTAACAAGTAATAAAATTATTAAGAAGAAAAAAAACTTTCAAAAACAAGCTTTTCGAATTCTTCTCAGCAAACCCTTACACTTGATATCCATATCATGTTGATAAGAACATTTTGTCCACCATCTTTGGGAGTCCGCCATATTGGATTTTGAATGACATTCAGCTAGTAATTGTCACCCAAACTAAACGTGTATGCATAATTTCAGCTCAATTCGAGTCATGTTGAAATTTACCGAGGAATAGTGTCTTTGTAATCTGACAAAAGACGGAAAAACAAATCCGCTAGGCATATCTATTTTCTTATCGATTGCAATATCTTCATGGGAGTCATGAATAATAGCCATCCTCATGATGCCTTTTAATTCAGTTCATTTACGTCCATATCAAATTTTATCATCATTGGTTTGCATTTGTTGGCAAATGGTGACAACGAGATTTTATTGGAGTTACCTTAACATTAACAGTATTATAGGGTGACGATGTTGCGGCCAAAGTCGCTAGACACAAATAGGATTGGGTGAGACACGTGTCACGTATTTATGCCGATTGAGTGGCCATGATCTTGACACAAAAAACTCAGTCGAGAAAGGCCTGTAAAACGCTGGCGTGTTGATCTTCTTGCTTTCCGGATGGGTTGGCGGGTCGTAGCGATGAGCCGATATTTATGGAAGGAAGTAGAGGAGACATTTGTCCAACTATGGGATAGTGTACGTTAAAAAAAGTAGATTAATAAAATACCCGACAGTAGGCATTTATTGGGCATTTCACTTCACTTTTCTTAGCGTTTGCTCGCTTACTCGAAAACGAAGTGAACGCCCAATAAATAATTATGTATAAATTCAAATAGACTATATTTTTACAGGGTGCTTATATTTTCATTTTACTTATTCGCGAACGTTAAGAATAAGTGAAGTGAAATGCCCAATAAATACTTACCACGACTGCCAAATGTAGCCTGTGATGCTTACTCTGGTATGAAGACGAATCTAACGACACCTCACACATCAAAATCGGTCAAGCCGCTTAGGCTATATCTATACAATATTATAAAGAGGAAATACTTGTATGTAAGTATGTTTGTAACGAATTGGCACAAAAAGTACTGGACCGATTTTAAACATTCTTTCAACATTTGAATGCTACATTATGACAAATCAATATAGGCTATATATAACTATACCCGTGCGGAGCCGGGGCGGACCGCTAGTGAGAAGATATAGAAACATTAAAAAAAAACATGCATACATATTTACCCCTGAAAAACATTACCCTTCTTGGGAAGTCGGGTAAAAAGTTAAAAAGTGTGTGTTACCAATAAATATATTGTTGTTTCTAGATCCAACAAATGGCAGATGAGCTGCTAAACCTAGAAGGCAATGCAGCAGCTTCTGTGGTGGTGGTAGACTGGCGGTCGGGCTCGCAGCCTCCATACGGGCAAGCAGTCGCCAACATAAGGCTCATTGGCGTCATGACTGCACATCTTATACATAACTTCTATGTAAGTATACCAGTAATTACTTCAGAGGCCATACAAAACATACATGAGTATTAGTTATTATACGGCTTAGTTAATACAGAGAAATAGCGCAGTGCGGAAAATCACGCGAACCTAAACCTTAACGCGCCGAGATACGGTTTCATTCATTCATCCATCGTTATCAGCCAGAAGACGTCCACTGCTGAACATAGGCCTCCCCCTTTAACCTCCACACTGAACGACAGCCTGCCTTTTGCATCCACTGGATGCCGGTGACTCTCACTATGTCGTCGGTCCATCTAGTGGGAGGCCTACCTACGCTGCGTCTTCCGGTTCGTGGTCTCCACTCAAGAACCTTTCTTCCCCATCGGTTATCGGTTCTTCGAGCGATGTGGCCTGCCCATTGCCACTTCAACTTGCAAATTTTAACAGCATTCATTGTACATACATTGTATCAATTATATACTCACAATGCCACATTTACTCCAATTTATACGTTATGTCACTTGTATAGTGTTCAGCATGATGATGTACAATGATGCTGGGACGTTTTTTGACTGTTTTCACTGAGAGATTGTGACTCTATAGGAATTGGAACTCGATGTGTACGATGCCTAAAGTTGTTAAAATTACTGCTTGGAAATTATAGTGATTGATACACGATGAAAGCGCCGCGTTTGGGGGACTTCTTCCATGAAAAGCACTTTAAACGCAATTTGGATTTTAATATTCTGACTCTATGTTACTTTTCAATGCTTTAGGATGCTACGTCACCTGCCGCCATCGTGTGACCCCGTTTGTTATTGACTGATAATGGATCGTCATCTGACGTAAAATAACAATGCGAATAACTAAAGCATCATTATATTGAATAATATTTGCCTTGCAATGTGTTTGTCTCATTTTTAGGGTTACGTACCCAGAGGTCACATTGCTGTCGCGCCGCCGTCCGAGTATATCACAGGTCTCTAGTTCCTAAATGGAATAAGTAATAGACCTGAAGTTTTGATATGTGTAAAATTAATAATAACATAGAAAATCATCATCATCATCATCAATCTCCAAAAGGGCCAGTTAGAAGCGGCCTGCATCCAGACTTACTGTGGTCTCTTTTAGGTCGTCTGTCCATCTTGTGGGTGGACGTTCTCATCATCATCATCATCATTTCAGTCACAGGACGTTCACTGCTGAACATGGGCCTACCTTAATCTCCAAAAGGGCCACTTAGAAGCGGCCTGCATCCAGACTTACTGTGGTCTCTTTTACTTCGTCTGTCCATCTTGTGGGTGGACGTTCTCATCATCATCATCATTTCAGTCATAGGACGTCCACTGCTGGTCATAGGCCTCTCCATCGATCTCCAAAAGGGCCAGTTAGAAGTGGCCTACATCCAGCAGTGGACGTCCTAGTCTGTGCTTAAACCGGTCCGTGGTCTCCATTCGGGAACCTTTCGGTCCCATTGGCCATCTGTACTGCGTGCTATGTGCCCTGCCCACTACGATTTCAACATGCTACATTTATTATATAAGACTTTCAATTTGATCAGTTTTATGAGTTTTTTTTTACAAATTTTTGGTATATATTTTTCAGGACATCTTTGGGTTATCCAATCTGGATAACTTTCATTTCATCGGGCATTCGCTCGGCGCGCATCTTGGAGGCTACTGCGGGCATGCTTTACAAAAGGTATGTAGCTTTGTTTTTGTATCTGACACCATGATAATGTATTTTTTTAATGTCATACGTGGCAAACAAGCTCGTTAGCCTGATGGTAACCGATCACCGCCTATGGGGCATCTCAGATACGTTGCCGACCTTCGAAGAGTCTATTATCAGCCCTTTTGAAGAACCCGTGTTATAGTTACTTGGAAATGCCGCAGGAATGCCTCATTCCACATATTGCAGGTGTGAGCCAAAAAAAGATCTAGTAAAACGCACAGTATGCGATTGTAGCCATTTTCATAAGTATCAAAAGGTATTACGACTATATCAATAGCATTACAGATTTTATTTGTCCATTATTTATTTATGTGGCTAGTTACAACACCGCACGATGTTGCCTTTGCGCATTCATAGCTATTATACTTTTGACTTTTGTGTCTCACCAAAATGCTGACAAGGGGCCTTATCGCGCAAATCTAGTGGTGATGGTGTTTGTCTGCCGTTATAGAAGGCTCATTATAGAAGTTTGATTGTGATCGAGATTGCATGTCCCGTTCGCATCAACTTACTCGCACCACGCGCGTGAGTGAGATGGCACGCGATCGTGATCACAATCCGAATCACGAACGGACATCCATAATACCATAGCTGGATAGCACGATCAGCATTACAACCAGACTTACACAATGGGGCCCAGAGTCTAAGGTAAGGCTACACATGCCCAAAAGATACCTATTTACTCTTCATTTGAAAACATCCAGAATATTGAGCCCGGAAATAATGGACAATTTACAAAGGAAGATTATGCTGGTTGTTCACAGAAATTTAACATAAAGCTGGGTCGAATTACTGGGCTGGACCCTGCGGCGCCGTATTTCAGCGATACGGTCACCATCGTGCGGTTGGACCGCTCCGACGCGAAATACGTCGACATCATACACAGTAACGCCATGCCGCTCTATTTCTCAGGTAAGGGAAGAATCTATATAAAAATCGGTGTGTATATGTATGTTCTCTATGGACTCGAAAACGGCTGGACCGATTTTGATGAGACTTTCACTGGCATATATCTGATGTTGTAAGGAGTAATCCACGCAGTTGAAATCGCGGTGCGTAGGTTGTAACACAATAAAACATGGATTCTGTTTGTTCCTACCTCAGAACAGACAAACAAGGGAGATGCTTAACGACCTTGCCGTCCTTTTTTGCATGTGGAATATTAGTTAGTAACTAACAGTTTTCTCTGCAGTTGCAGTAATTAAGAACAAGTACAGGGGCCTTACGAACAACAGCTAATTGCGGCACCTAATCCGCTCAGTTGGAAAATCATGCGAACGTGAACCTTATCGCCAGATACGGTTTGCGGTCGCGTGATTTTCCAACTGAGCGGATTAGGTGCCGCAATTAGCTGTTGTTCGTAAGGCCCCTGTTCGAAAACAAATTTATAGACAGAGACGAGAGTGGCAATTTCGAAACTTGAGCCTCGTTTTGAGAAACTATGCTCAGAAAAGCAAGCACATCCTTCTCATTAATACCAAACTAAAAGAGATAAAAAGAAGGTTGTGCTTGCTTTTTATCTTTTTTTGTTTGCTTGAATTTTTCACCATACGACATACAAACAAATGACCCTTACACATTCCTATTGGGTTTTTGTGAACAAAGCTTATGTTTGCAGGTTTCGGTATATCCGAGTCGATAGGGCACGTGGATTTCTACCCGAACGGCGGGTCCACTCAGCCTGGGTGTAAGAAGGTGGACTCGCCCGGCCACGGCGACAGTCAGTACCAACAAGTCGTCAAACTAGTCGGCTGCAACCACGAGAGGAGTTACCAGTACTTCACTGAAAGTATCAACCCTTCGTGCCCTTTTATAGCGATCCAGTGCGAATCTTTTGAGGTAAGTTTTGCCGCGAGTAAAATTCTCATGTCAATAGGTTATCGGACAGGTGTTTAATCTGTTAAAAATAAGTAGGGATGGAATTAGAAAGGGATGCTCTGTCCCTTTCACACAAAAAATCCATACTGACTGACAAGTATGGATTTAGTAAAATAAACTGACGATCCTTCTGGTCTATTAAAATTCTGTGGTGTAATACCTATACATAAATAAGTTGAGTATAGATTGTTACTAGAACAATTCTTTCGAACTGAAATTCAAATGTCGAAAAGTCGCAGAGTTGTCACAAGAAGCATCGCTAACAAAAGCCTTTTACTGCCTAGATTTAATTAGATTAAAAAAAAAAACTGTACCGAGAACCAGCTGTCTAGATAAATCTAACATAGGTAACTTACTAACTAATATAACTATATATTATTATATATATTAGCTAACTAAATATAACTTACTAACTCGAAATGTAACGTACAATGTTTTAAAAAAAAAGTATCGTCATGCCACTCCAACCAACTAAACTGACCAACTGAAACGGATCAACTTATGTTGTACCCTCAAGTGACGTCATCTGTAATAATATAGCGCTCTCTGCCTACCAAGATATTAAAATGCTTATATCTTCCTTAATTATGAACACATTTTAATTTTGATTTCGGTGATTATTTCTATTTATAGTCAGGTTTTTTACAAGACGAAAAAAATTACAGTCCACTAGCCTATTTGAACGAATTCATGTTTTAAACAAAGCTTTTGTGGCGATAATTCCATGCTAGATGAGTATATAATCGGCATCGTCTACATCTGGGCGTCAAGTCTGCTAATTTAATTTAAATCACATAGTTTTGCCATTCCAGCGACACTACTGAGATTCTATTATGAAATTGACAAAAAGGGTATTCTTCTAAAACTTCAATGGCCTCTATTGAGAGGCCATTAAAGTGATATCGGTGGTGTGTCATAAAAATTATATTGGAATGTCAACCCAACTGCTGTGTATTAGTTTACTACAGTGGAAACTGTTCTTTTCAGGCATTCGAAGCCGGCAACTGTACGACTTGCGACAACAAACACTACTGCCTCCCAATGGGCTTTCATTCGTATAGCATCTACCGCAAGTTGGATCTCGGGGGTCTCGTAGACTACAAAAACATCGCGCTGTATTCACTGACCGGCAGCTCGAAACCTTATTGCAGTGAGTATTTAATGTTAATAACTGCGTTAACATATTAGCGTTAGCCTAATAGTACCACCACATGAACCTAAAGAATCTACACTGGGGTTCTCGTGGACTACAACACCAATAATTATCAATTCACTGTCGAGCAGTTCGAATTCTTTATGCAGCGGGCTCATTATAGAAGTTTGATTGTGTTCGAGATTACATGCCTGTTCGCATCTACTTACTCGCACCACGCGCGTAAGTGATATGGCACGCGATCGTGATCACAGCCCGAATCACGAACGGACATCCATAATACCATAGCATTATCTAATATTAACAGCTGCAGGATTAGAGTTAGTCCATTAGACTAACACAAGTATAGCATCTACCGAATGTTGCATCTCCTCCAAGGGGTCTTATAGACTACAACATCAATATCGCAATCTATTCACTGTCGGGCAGCTCGAAATTTTTCTGCAGTATCTAATGTTAACAGCGGCAGGCTTAGCATTAGTCCAATTTACTACAACACATAAAAAAAATATGAAAAAATAAGCAATAATAAAATTAAAATAATAAAATGAAAAATATAGCATTTACCGAAAGTTGCATCTCCAGGGGGTCTTATAGACTAAAACATCAATATCGCAATCTATTCACTGTCGGGCAGCTCGAAATCTTTCTGCAGTATCTAATGTTAACAGCTGTAGGCTCAGCATTAGTCCAATGGACTACCACGAGTATAGCATTTAGTAAGTTTTAACGTTTTACACATAAATGCCCAGAGTATTACGGCTCATTTTCCAGAAATGCTTGCGTCTTTCGTGCACACAAATATTCATGCTATTTTTGTTTCCGAGACGTGGTTAAAACCTATTCTCCCGTCTTCCGCCGTGGCTTTACCAGGCTTTCGACTAATAAGGAATGATCGAATAGGTAAGGGTGGTGGCGGTGTTGCTATATACCTCCGAACACAAATTCCTTTCACTGTCGTTAGCATGTCTGCACAGCCGCCCCCATCTGATGCCGGCGAACATCTCCTTGTTGAAGTCGTGTTGCATCATACCAAGCTACTACTTGGCGTTTATTATCCTCACTCTCGTAATGTTGATTATTTCTCTTCATTAGAAAAACTTTTAGAAAACACTTCCACTTCTTATGATCACACTATTGTCATGGGTGACTTTAACACCTGCTTGCTAAAGCAGGATTATAGGACCCGTAAGCTTGAGTTATTGGCGTCGGCACTCAATCTTACAATACTTCCACTTATAGCTACTCATAATCCTCCAAACAGTACTCCTTCTCTTCTCGATCTGATGCTTGTATCCTCCCCTAGTCATGTAGTAAAGCATGGTCAGTGCGCGGCGGACGATATTTCTCATCATGATCTTATCTATCTTTCCTATAAAATCCGACCACCTAAAGCTAAACCTAAAATTCTTTTACAGCGCAGTTTTAACAGCATAAATATTGATAACTTGCGTAGAGATGCGCTGGAGTTGGATTGGTCTGAGGTCATAAACGCAGTTAGTATGGATGATAAAATTATCGAGTTTAATCGTATTTTAACCAAACTATACGACATTCATGCTCCCATCCATGCTGTCAAAATGAAACATGCACCGTCACCTTGGCTTAATGATGAAATACGAACGCTGATGCATAAAAAACTGGTAGCAAAGCATAAGCTCAAATGTCGCCAGTCTGACGAGAACAAAGAGAGGTATATACAACGTCGCAACGCCTGCAATAGAGCGTGTAGGGACGCGCAACGCCGACATATCAATAATTCCGTTAAAAATGAAGACCCAGCAAAAGTTTGGAAGTTTCTTAGGTCACTGGGAGTTGGTAAATCTCGTCAAGATACTAGTCCAAAAGTTTTGGACATTAACTTGCTAAATCAGCATTTCTCCTCTTCTTCCAATTTCGATGGACCTGTTAAGGCTAATACCTTAAAATACCTTTCTTCTACTACTCCTCCCGACCATGACTCTTTTAGTTTTATTCAATTTGCTGATTGTGATGTTAAGAAGAGCATACAGTCAATTTCCTCTAACGCTGTCGGTACTGATGCTGTTAGCCGGAAAATGATCATGCCCATACTTGATGAAATCGTCCCTGTCATCCAGTATATTCTCAATTTCTCTGTCTCTTCGGGCACGTTTCCAGTAATATGGAAAGAAGCCCAAATAACGCCTCTTCCCAAAAAACCTAATCCTGATTCATGCTCTGATTTTCGTCCAATTTCTATTCTTCCCTTCCTGTCTAAAGTATTAGAACGGCTTGTCCACCAACAATTATCCGCTTACCTGATCAAAAATAGTCTCCTTAATCCATTCCAATCTGGTTTCCGTACTGGGCACAGCACTGTAACTGCTCTGACGAAAATCACAGACGATATAAGGGATGGCATGGGTCATTGTCATCTGACTGTACTTTCACTACTAGATTTTAGTAACGCTTTCAGTAATGTTGACTTTGACGTCCTGTTGGCTCTGCTTCGCTCTCTTAACATATCTCCAACGGCAATTGATTGGTTTCGAAGTTACCTGTTTGGACGCCGGCAGCGCATTCGTATTGATGATACGTACTCTTCGTGGTGCAATATCTCTGCTGGTGTTCCTCAGGGCGGCGTCTTATCTCCCCTTCTTTTTGCAATTTTTATAAATTCAATATCACAACATCTTACTTCTTCCTATCACCTCTATGCAGACGACTTGCAGATATATACCCAAGCTCCATTAGGTCTATTACACGAGGCAATTGAGTCAACAAATGAAGATCTAAGGCGTATACGCGACTGGAGCAGATCATACGGCCTTACAGTGAATCCTAGCAAAACTCAGACAATTATTATAGGGAGCTCCCGTATGATCTCTAAAATTGACTGGTCCCGCCTTCCGCAAGTGATTTTTGACGGAATTCCTATCCTTATTAGCGAGAAAGTTAAGAACCTAGGAATTTTCATAGATAGACAATTTAATTGGTGTTCTCAGATTGCTGAAGTCAGTAGAAAAATCTATGGTTCTGCAGCATCACTCAGAAGGTTGCGTAATTTTCTGCCTATTTCTACTAAAACTGCGCTCGTGAAATCGCTCTTATTCCCAATATTAGACTACGCAGACGCCTGCTATCTGGATTTAACCGAGGAGCAACTCGACAAGCTCGAGCGTTTACAAAATTTCTGCATTCGGTTCATATTTGGTTTACGCAAATATGACCACATATCTGAATTCCGCCAAAAGCTCAAATGGTTACCTATCCGCCTTCGCCGTAATTCTCATGTCCTCTCCTTCGTCTACAAAATTCTGTTTAATCCCAATATCCCTTTATACTTAAAGGAGCGCTTTGAATTTATTCAAGCTCACTCCAGTACTTTGCGATCCTGTCGTGCCCTCCAGCTAAAAATTCCTCCTTCTTCTCACGTCAATCTTTCCTACTGTAAGTCTTTCACTTTTCAAGCTGTCCTGCTGTGGAATGCACTGCCTGCTTCTATCAGGCAGGCCAAATCTCTTCCTATTTTTAAGAATCAAGTCTATACACATTATTTTTCTTCGTGTTAATTGGTACGTATATATATTATGTATTTTATTTATAATATTTATGGTATGTATTCAGCATTGCGTATTTAGTTTATGTATGTATATGTATATATATTTATTCATATCTTATGTGCACCACCGACCGTTTTTCAACTTCTATAGTCCTGTCCATCCAAAGGTTGCCTGGAAGAAATCGCTTTAGGCGATAAGGCCGCCCATTATACTGCCGTATATTTGTTTTTTATGTTAGTTTAAGTTTCATTTGTATTTTCGGTGTGTAATAAAGTAATATTGTATTGTATTGTATTGTAAGTTGCATCTTCAGGGGGTCTCGTAGACTACAACATCAATACCGCGATGTATTCACTGACGGGCATTTCGAAACCTTACAGCAGTGGGTATTTAATGTTACCAGCTGTAGCTGTACCAATAAACTACCCCACGTATAACATCCAACGCATCTCGGGGGCTCGTAGACTACAACACCAATATCTAATTATCTAAAGATAGACGCATATCAATATTATTCCAATAGACTCATGATCTTTCAACCCTTATCTCGCTTATGTAAAGTCGGTATAATCAATGTAGAAACGTACATATTATACCGATTTTACATAAGTGAGAGTCTCTATCTGTGTCTATATCTCTGTTTAGAGTTTGACTTGAATTTCTCTGATGCTAACCTTGCTTGTGAATGCGTTTGTTGGTGGAATACACGTGCCTTGGTTTGTCAACTCTGTAACAGAACACTTCCAATGGTAGTATGAAGTGTCCTGCCAGTTGCGACTCTGCCCCTATAGACGGTTCCAAATGTTTACCCGGGGAAGATAACAAGAGGAATCGTTTGCATCTCAGGGCTCTCGTAGACTCTGCTGTGAACTTTTTGCTATAAGTTAAAAAGACGCTCGAGTTTCGAGCAGTGCTCTAAATCTTTAGAGATATTTATAAATGATGCAGGCTATGACTAGGGCTATACTTGCACTTTTGCGGAAAAAAGCCAAAAGCTAGAAAGTACTATACACGCTCTTGGGTCCCGCGCGTTTGCCTCGCGCTTTGTTGATCACGTATTTTGCGCGCGAGTCAAAGGGCCTCGTCGATACTTACTAGACGTATGAAAGGGCTTCTTGATTTTTTCTTTTGTAGAGTCAGCATAACAATGCTTCGTCTGGAAGAATAATTAATCTAGGTTGCTGATAACTTTGTTTCGTGAAAAACATTTCTTTTTATTTCAGGAGTGCACTATGAAGTGGTGCTAAAAGTGTCGAATTCTACAGAAAGCGTCCAGCACGGTGCTGAGCCTGGGAAGGTCTCTATCACACTGGTCGATAAGAACAACAACAGAACGAACCACAAGTTCCTCGATGAAGAACAGTAAGTTCAAAAATAAAACAACAATAGTTTAGGTAGCCCGTTGGTCCAGTTAATAGCATTGGCGGATCCAGGGGGGGGGGGGGGGTCAAAACACCTAGTAATTCCATTCGACTCAATTTTTCGATCTGATTCCTTCGAACTTTGTCTGAATGGCCCCCCCAAAATGAAATCTTGGATCCGCCCTAGGCTTGGGGGCGTGGGTTTGATTCCCACCTAGCATATCGCCCGGAAACCGTTGCAGAGAAACTGCAATTTAGCGTATATTCTCCATTAGAAATTTTATACAACCGTGGAATTTTATACAATCGATTACAGTGCAAAGCTGCTGCGACTTTTCAGTGTTGTGTGTGCGTTCTTAGTATTGGGTCTAAGCCACAAAAAAAGAAAAAAAAAATGTTTAAATTAGAACGGCTGTCAAGGCATTTTTGTAAGAATGTTTTTTGTAGCCAGTTGCACCCATATTAACGAAACGTCAGTTATTTGAAATCAGTTAGCAGCTGTGATGCGGACAAAGAACTTTGAGACGTAACCCAAAAAGGTAAGGTCCAAGTTCTTTGGATGCGGAGTTCGATGCGTTGACATACATGAGAATGTTCAATCAAGATTCTGTCATAATACCTGGCAACAGATTTTCCTTCTCATTTCCGTACTATTTACTTCTCTTTTCTGTGGTCTAAGCCTATCTCCATCATCATCATTTCAGCCATAGGACGTAGCCACTGCTGGACATAGGCCTCCCCATCGATTTCCTAAAGGGCCGGTTGGAAGCGGCTTGCATCCAGCGATTCCCTGCGGTCTCTTTTAGCGGTTTTTGAGCATATCTCCATGCGCGATACAAAAAATAAAACACGGAACTAAGTAGCGCTGTTATCAATATATTTTTTATTGTTATTATTGGCCAAACCCATTGTTGTTTGTTGAAATTTGATATGAAATTTAATTACCAGGATGACCTTTTGCCAAATTGTTAATACAAAATAAAACAATGTACTTTTATGATAACAATTGGCACAAATCATAAACAAATTTAAGTTTATATTGACAAAATATGCGTCAATGTAGGTCAAATCCGGTTTCCACCCAAATGGAAATATAAAAATAACAAAGGCAATTAACTCACACTTGATGGATGATTTAGTTTAGGTAGATCTAACACAATGAAGCAGCGATGATGATCATCATCATCATCAGCCTATCATGTATCCACTGCTGGGACACAGGTCTTCTCTCAGAGAGAGAGAGAATGGGCCATATTCCACCATGCTGGCCCAGTGCATGTTGGTGAATGTCATGTCCTTGAACGTCATGTCCTTGAACTTTTGAGGTTCTTGGACATACAGGTTTCCTCGCGATGTTTGCCTTCACCTTTTTTGAGCGATTTTATCGAAACTGCACATAATTAAGTACTAAATAAGTCATTGGTGTAGGGCCGACAATGATGATTTATATTATCTTTGAGGGCCGAGGATCGAACCGGGTGCCGTCAGATTTTAAAGCGCATATGCTACCGGTCGGCCACATTGCAGCGATGATACTTAGCGTAAAAGTTCTATTACAACGCGCGTTATTGAAAACCTGGCCATTGGGATATCCATTTGATTCACGTAAGAATAAAAAAAAAAAAAAAAAAAAATATTCGGGACATTTTTTCACACACGGTCATCTGACCCCAAACTAAGCAAAGCTTGTGATATGGCTGCCAGAGACTGATATACATACATATATAGTTTTAAATACATACTTAAATAAATATTAACACCCAGATATAGAACAAACACAAATGTTCATTACACAAATGTTTGCCCTAGGTGGGAATCGAACCCACGCCCCTAAGCTCAGAAGGCAGGTTCACTACCAACTGGACCAACGGGCTATCGAAATAAAGCGAGAGTGGATAGGCGTGTTCACGCTATTCCGCTAGGACAATGTTCGCACTTCGTATAAATATGCATTTTATTTAAAGGTTAATGGTGACAATTTTAAGAGCTTCTTATACCAAAATTTACGGTTTTAAATCAATTTTATTCAGTTAAATTACAATATTTGAGCTGGAAAAAAATACATGTCACAGATACATCTGTGTTAGAGTTTATGATTTGGTTCAAAACACGACAGAATAAACTTACCTCGATCAAAAAAATCTGAAACAAAGTCGACTTAGTTTATTTTTTTTTCATTTTATACTCTAATGAAAGCTCGTAACAATCTGGAAATTGCATGTACTGAAAGGTAATTTTATTTAAAAAAAATTATTTGGATACATTTATGATAGTGAATAGTCTCGTTTTTTAGTGAAATTAAAAGCGTAAAAAGGTCGCGAGAATTTTGGCGTGCCGCGTTCATTACCGCGCCAGGCGTCATCGAGGTCGGACCTATGCTCGTTTTGTCGTTGCACTCCCCCCGCGGGCGTCCTGACTCTAGCGTGGCAAAATACATCCTCGCTATAACTTGGCGGGGGCTGAAGGAGCGTTTTGTTGCCTGCGCGACTCGGATAACCGGCCGATAAAGGAGTTTTCAATGAATAGCGTCACCTTACTGATTTTTGACGAACTTAATTCTTTTTACAACTAACATTTCAATATCAAAATATCACTCTTACAAAAACTTATTTTTCAATATTCCAGAAAGTTCTATCGCCCTGGCGACATTGAGAAGAAATTGGTGGCAGTCAAAGACACCGGCCTCCCTCCTATATCAGTGATCGTGGAATGGAAGTACGAGACCAACCTGTTCAATCCAATCACTTGGCGTCTTTTAAAGTCGCCCAGCATATACGTAGAGAATCTCAAGCTGTCTTCCATTGAATATAACACTGAGTAAGTGTATGCAAATTATAATATATTTACCTACGATGTGTTATGTGTACACGGGTCATACACAGACATCATTGTACTAAAACAGCTGAAAGTCACTACCACTTGTGACTTTCAGCCGCGAAGCAAAGTGGTGCGTGACTTTCGTGAAGCGAATGCCGGACAAATATTTGCTTTCTAATAGCCACCATAGAGCGTATACAAAACAAAACTACAAAACATACAAACAACTACCACAAACAACTGCCATACTACAAACAAACAACAAAACAAACACAACCACAACAAACAAACAAACAACAATAACATAAAAACTACTGCCATACTTAATAAAATAAAATAAAATATCTTAAGATTACGTACTTGAATTTACATAAGACAAATATCATAATTTAAAAGTATTAAAGTATGTAAAACAGAAACTAACCAAAAAAAACCTACCTGTATAAATTATAGGCCTTATTGAAAATCGACATGAAGCCTGAATAAGTCTGCCTACATTATATAAAAGCAATGCTACAGAAAAATAACGGAAAAATAATATAATGGAAGCGTTATATCTAAGTTTCCCTTTTTGCACTTACTCCCCAACCGGTCGTTAATTCGATTACATTTTGAGCAAATCGTTTGCAGTTGTGTGTCACTCAATATTGAAATGTTCGTTTGTAGAACTAGTAAGAATATGTCAGTGTGTGCAATACGTGTTTACCTCGCCCCCCTTCAGATTTCGGCAGACTTTTTTCAGTACTAGCTCGAGTTTAAGGCAGATCCAAACTATGTAATACTAGCGACCCGCCCGCCCGGCTTCGCAGGGGTGTAATTTACGTGCGAAGCCGGGGCGGGTCGCTAGTTATATATATGTAAACCTTCCGTGAAAATGTATCTCACTGATGGTGAAAACCGCATCAAAATCCGTTGCGTGGTTTAGGAGGAGTTAGCGGCCATACAGACACACGGAAAACGACTTTAATTTATACTATGTAGAGATAGAGATTATTAAAGGTTACACTGCTTAATCTTTGTGGACTATGATAAGCTTTTGACTGTCGAAACTGACTCTATTTTTGAATCGCTCGTATGATTTTGCACGAAAATATTATGCGAAATGACCTGACTTTGAAAAGAAATCCCAAACAAAACTAACAAGTCCTGGGGCCTTACGGACAACAGCTATTGCGGCACCTAATCCGCTCAGTTGGAAAATCACAAGACCGCAAACCGTACCTGGGCGCGATAAGGTTCACGTTCGCGTGATTTTCCAACTGAGCGGATTAGGTGCCGCAATAGCTGTTGTTCGTAAAACCCCAGAACTAGCAAACAAAACCATAATATAACATGTATGTATATTATCATACAAAATATAGGTACATAGGTGTTTTGTTTGTTTTAGTATATGACACATAATTAAATATTTCTTCTCATTGTTTCAGCATCACCGTGTGTCCAAAACAAAACAAGCCGGTCGTCGCAAATTTGCCAACTGTTATGAAGACGAAATACTGCCGATACAAGAAATGAGCTCTTTACCATTCTTGTCTTGGAAATGAACTTAATGCAATCTAAAGCTACTTAACACCAGGGCAACGTTGTTCGACGTGTGGCATGCTACATCATATGAAGTGTAAACAAATAGAATCATTAATGGCATTGACATAATGTCGAAATACCTTTGGCATATGTGTATTTTCAATTGTAAAAACGTCAAAATGCAAAAAGGCTATTGTAAAAATCATAAATTTTTCTAGGCAAGCGTGCTCCAACGTAGACCGTATCATCGCTTAACATCAGGCGTGATGGTGGTCAAAAGCAAGCCTATTAGATATAAAAAAAAACTTAGCAAAGATTTAAACAAAGAAATGTCACCTTATGTCAATGTCAAAGTGAGAGTTTGGGTGTAATAAAACATGGGATACACTCAAAAAAAAAAAAGATTTCACCGATGTTCAACAGTGAACATCTTCTGGCTTATGAAGACGTTTTTTTTTTTTTTTTTCTGGGCAAGTGCCTTTATTAACTAAACAAAATACAAACTAAAACTACAAATACAGTTACACTGCCCATAGACCGTTAATAGACGTTTTATTGTTTTCCTATAATTGTAAATTCTACTTATTACCTGGCTGTTTTTTTTTTTTGCCTTGTTAAAGTTGTTTACACCTCTAAGAATTTATGAATTTTAGAGTAATGATTTTTTATTATGTTTAATATTTATTATTTTTACGCCCCATATGCAGGTCTGAATTACGCTAAAAGTGGTCATGATGCTATCAGGTTGGGCTGCTTCCTGTTAGTACTATTAGCTCGGCGTAATCACTTTTTTTTATAAATAATAGGTATGCGCTTGACCGCCAACTCGCCTGATGTTAAGCGATGATGCGGTCTATGGTGGAGCACGCTTGCCTAGAAGAAACTGATAAACTCGTCATTTGAAGACACCCAGATTGTAACTGTCGGGGAACACCCACAATATTTTTTTGGGGAAATTTTGATGACATAAACGCGCGGATTCATAAGTATTGAGCGCTGAGTGATGACGTCATACCCCAGTAGCAACTGTAGCTGTTGTTGGCGTAACTCTAATCGGCGTGATTGTGAGCATGCTGTTGGGCACAGTAGGCATGTGCCCTAATTTTTATTTAATATCTCATACAAAAGCTATAGCCCATTTAAGTATTTTAATTTCATGCTAGACAGAGAGCGCATTATAGCACGTGATGACGTCAATCCGTGCGCGCGCCATACAAATGCTATACTTACACACGTTTTGCCAGAAAGAGACAGAGCATGTGCTCCGTATCCCCTGCACCTAAAACTTATAAACGGTCATATCTCAAAGTCAACGTTTTTATTTGCTTGCCAATGGGTATAAAAGGTCTTAATATATTAAATGTTCATCCATTAACAGCCCTAAGGGTAAGGGCGTGCAAAATTGTATTAATTTATAAATATGTCAAAAGAATTAATATTAATAATTAATTAAAAACTATAAATTTATCAATAAGCCAAATCACAAGTATAGAAACGACATGCCATTTTCTTTAGGAACAGATTCAGAGATTTATCAGCCAATTGAAATTATTTTTCAGTATGTGTAATGTATTTAGTAATCATAGTGTAATCATATACCACGGACCGGTAAGCGCAGCGTAGGACGTCCACCCACAAGATGGACAGACAACCTAAAAGAGACCGCAGGGAAACGCTGGATGCAGGCCGCTTCCAACTGGCCCTTTTGGAGATCGATGGGGGATGTCTATGTCAAGCAGTGGACGTCCTATGGCTGAAATGATGATGATGATGAGTGTAATCATATAACTTTAGTATTTAGTAATATTTTTCGCAAAACCTGTTATTTGTTTTAAATCAAACATTAGGACACATGCCTATTCAGACTGCCCAATGTGGCCCCAATGCCCCACGACGTTGCTTTGATGTTATTTCAGCTTAATGCGCCTACAAAAGTATTTTAAAATAGTATCTCAGTATTTAATACGACACAGTGAATTTAGTAAATAGACTAGTGAGTGCGTACAATTATTTTGATAAATATAATTTAATGATAAGCAAGACAAGCAAAATTTTAACAGTAGATTTTTATATAAATACATTATAAATTAAGTAAATGCTTAAAATAAGATTGTTATTAGTAAATGTTTAAGATTGAAAATTAAAATTGTTGTTACAATATTTAGTCTACTTTTTAAATGGGCATGCGAACCAGTGAAATAACTTATTTCGCTGGCAGGCACCTTTATCTCTGAGAGAAGGCCTGTAGTCACTTACTATTAGGCAAGGCTAACACGTAGCTGTATCCCAGGAATCCCAGCAGTGAGAATATGATGATGACGATCCAATTTTTTCATGACCATGTAAATGTCCTTGGTACTATTGGTACTATGAAAACTTGTTTAATATTACGGGTGTCCATAATGTACAACATGATATTTGCCGACACGATATTGTACGGCATGATAATTGGTGTACATGTACATCGAATATCATGTTGTACAATCCATGTCGTACAATGCTGGCCGTCAATTATCGGCCCGTGTCTATAAAGTACGGCAAGGAATGCACAGCCCGGATTGCACAGCCAATAATCCATGTACGAGAAAAAAAGTCTACGTTCTATCGGGCTGTACATTATTATGTCGTGCAACTGCAACCGTACGATAATGTACAACATGATAAAAGGTGGCATCCCTATTGGTTAATTTTGCTGAAATGTCTCTGCTCTTATTGGATGTTGAGTCTATGACGTCTGTAGATTCCATGCTTCGTTTGAACAAGATAGTGTAAAATAGTCACAGATTAAAAATATGAGAACAATCAAAACTTTTTGGTGGTGAGGCGGAGAGAGGAGTAAAACTGTGTTAGATCTGTCACTAATTTCGAACCTAACCAACGCAAGTCTGACTCCAGGTGGGCTCCCGCCAGAAGCTCTAGCGCTTTTTATATACACTCTAGGGGTAGGGACCACAAAACTAGGTGGAGTCGGGGTGCTCTGTGTCGGTTCTGTGACCCATTTCGAACCTAACATACTCAAGTCCGGATGCTCTGTGTTGGATCTGTCACTCATTTCATGTGTACCTAATACAATCGACGTGGAATGTCCACGTCTAAACGAAGCATCGAACGAAGTATGTAGTTTTGAATTTTTATGGTCACCAATTATCATGCTGTACAAAATCGGGGTGTACATTATTAAACAGAGTCAATAATGCATGGAATGATATTGTACGACATAATAATGCACAGCATGATAATCGGTGTACATGTACATGAAATATCATGCTGTACATTATCGCTTGTGCAATATTGGACCGATCTGATAATGTACGGCATGATATTGCATGGCACGATATTATGCCCTACAATATCATACCGTACATTATCTGTGTCGTACATTATTGCCTCCCAATATTACGACTGAAGGAATAATTTATAGTGCTTCAGTCGTTATATTAAACAAGTTTTCATAGTACCAATGACTTATATACCCTAAAGAGTAAAAAGTCCTTGCATAGTACCTAATAAATAACGTCAAACAAGTCAGAGTCAAGCAAAGTAAGCCACGGCTAAGTCAAACTCATGCATGTGATGCATGTCCCAGTAAAGTGGAGGCTGTACAAAAGGCTTCCATGGAGTTTTGGAAAGATCATTAAAATAGATGTTTTACCTCGTTATAATCAATTTCCCCTAACTTGAACACCTTCACGAGCTCCTAATAAATAATTATCCTCCATTAATATACATTAGCACCCGAAAATACACAAGTTTATGAAAATAATACGACATTATTTTTTTCACGTTGGCGCCTAAAACCCTGACATCTTTGATTTTTTCGAGGTTGACACCTCGTTGACAGTTGACAATGTGACAGTTTTATGACATTTGTTATGTCATGTAGTTTTGACCAACGAGTCGGGTGTTGGCGTGTTGATTTTGGTGTTGTTGAATTCATAATTCAATGCAATACGTAACACCTTCTGTTATATCACATCGTGCCCTGCATTCTAGGTGCATTTCGAAGGGATAAAGTAACACGACCTTCGTCGCTACAATGGCTGATTCGCGCAAAAAGAAAAAGTTCTACTTCACAAAACGAAGGAACAAGTATTTCTTGGAACCCGGCTTTAGAGGTTTTTTCTGCACGTGTAACTTTAGAGAAAAGGATTGCGTGAAGGAAGTGTACAACTTGTTAAATGAGTACGTTGGGAAGTTGTACCCTGACTTGGGAGCGGAGCAGAGACTGCCGGCAGTCGACCCGACGCCGGCGGGAGTCCAGGACGACTCTGACAGCGTGTCGGAAGACGACACCGACATCGGAGACCTGCTCCGACGCGAAGTTGACTCCATGAAGAAAGACTCTCAGAAATCTCTCAGACACAAACGATTCCAAGTCGTGGAAACTGGAGTCTCAAATTGCATTTTCGTTAAGACGAATCTTCCTAGTCCAGAAGAGTTGACTGCGGCCATCATTAAAGACTTACGCTCCACGAGGCTACAAAAGACACGACATGTGCTACGTCTACTGCCGATAATGGCCACATGTAAGGCCAACCTTCCCGACATAATGGAATGTGCCGGTAAGCTCTGCGATAAATATTTTCTAAAGGAACCTTCTACATTTGCTGTGATCTTCAATAAACGGTTCAACAGCAGTGTCTCACGAGATTTAATAATCAAAGAGCTAGCCGAGCTGGTAGTACTGAAAAATGACCAAAACAAAGCAGACCTGAAAAATCCAGGTCTGTGCATAATTGTCGAAGTTATAAAAGGGATATGCTTACTGAGTGTTGTGGATAACTACTATGCTTATAAGAAATACAACTTGAATGAGCTTTGTAAGGATGAGTCTGCCAATGACACTGAGGGAACACAGGCAAAAAAAATCAAAGTTAACCCAACAGAAACCAATGAGGAACAAAACGGTAGTCAAATATAAGTTAATCTTTAATATTTACTATACTATCTACAACTATCTGTAGTTTTTTCTACTTCTAGGTAACGGTACCTAATACCTCTACTTTAAGTCTATATTGTACCATTTCTCGAACCAAAAGTTTTGTCTTCTTATTCATAACTTTATGATTAAATTATTGTTAAACTACATTAAATGTATACCTTGTGAAGAGCATTGTGTATGTTTTATTCTTACACAACCAATGCTTTGTACAGCTCAACTAACCTTACTGTAGAAATAGTTCAAATAAGGGTATGTATTGTGGGACTTTATTCGTTTTGTCCTCAAATGATGATGATTTCTGTCTAATTTAATTCTACAGTGAGGCCACATGATTATTGCAGGTGCGTTGTGACACCTGAGGGAAGATGTTGCATTGCATTATCCTATGTACAAAATTAAATAATATGACAGTGACATGCTATAGGGTGTGTTGTGATCTCATGCGGCAATGCTATGCACCAACAACAAGCAAGGGGACCAGAAAGGCGAAGTAGGGAGGAATGACTGAATAAGCTGCATGTGTTCCAACACCATATCGCTTTTGTGGCACTTAGTGCATTGGTGCCAGTATGGCCTCTTAAGTTGGTTGCACTGTATGTTACTGAGGTAAATGTCATTGCATAATGCTTTATCAGTTGCATCATAAGGTACATTCAAAGATATTTTAATACCATATTTATATATTGGTCATGTTTGCCCTGAAAATGTACCTGCTGCATAAACGGGAGGTAAAAAAAAAACTAATGAGTCAATCAATAATTTATAGTAAATTTTTTGACCTTAATTTGGCCAACTCAATGGGACTCTGGCCTCATTATAGTCTTCCTGAGTACAGATTTTAGAAAACAAAGAAAGTGAAAGAATTAAAACTAAGAAAGAGGGTAGATCGTTATGTCTGCACCTAACTTTTTAACTGTTCGACCAACCACCCGCATTCTTCAGTCTTCCCGTGAACATGGTGCATGTAACTGCGCCGAAATATCGGGAGCTCATTCCACAACCTTACCACGGTAAATATCCCGTAAATAATCATATAACTTTAGATTTTAGGGCATACTGCACAGTCCAAGTACCACTGCAGAGGCATCCAGTCTTGGAGGCTCTTTGATATCCCCATTTAGCCATGTTATCCTGGCTTAGACCCACTTGTGAGACCAAATCTCCTGAACCAATGTTTGGATGTGATATAACAATTAACACTTTAAATACAGTGAGGTGTAATAATAGAGACGTTATAGGGGAACTACAGGGCTTTAAAAACTGACTAAACGCAGCATATATCTACTTACCTACACATGTATATGTGCAATGTGCATTTTGTGAAATAAGGGAAAGAATATGATAGATTTTTTTATGCTATATCTGTTGTTAGAAAGGGACAAAAATACAATTTGTTGTGGACACTTGGAGTGCGTGACTGAGAGACAGCTGAAAGAAGTCGGGCAGCCAGCCTTGCAATATGGTGGCGGGCACGACCTATCTACAGGTAAAAATATCTTAGTTTAAATTGTGTTGTGTTACATCATAGTCCATTGTGAAGTGTTGTTACACAACAGCTTTTATATAAATGATAGAACAGTTGTATAAGTTACGTACCTACGCCGCCGCGTGCCGCGTGTAGTTTAGGTATTCAGTTATGTAACCAAATCTACTTACATTATAGGTACCTCTACCTATGCATAGACATTATGCTAGCTGACCTATTTAAATGTCATATAGCCGATACTGACTGCGCCTCGCGGGTTTTTCCGTGACTTTCTATATCGTCGAGTTTTTTAATAGTTCTACAACAAAATCATGATTTCAGCCATAGGATGTCCACTGCTCGACATAGGCCTCGCATTGATCTCCAAAAGGGCCGGTTGGAAGTGGCCTGCATCCAGCGTGTTCCTGCGGTCTCTGTTAGGTTGTCTACTCATCTTGTGGGTGGACGATATACGCTGTGCTTACCGGTCCGTGGTCTCCATTCGAAAACTTTTCGGCCCCATCGGCCAGCTCTTCTGCATGCCATGTGCCCTGCATTTCAACTTGCTAATCCGGTGGGTTATGTTGGTAACTTTATGATTCTAACTGATCTCATTTCTGATTCAATCTCGTAGAGAAACCTGAGCATAGCCCTCTCCATAGCTCGTTGTGAGACGTTTCAGTGCCACATGTACCTACATTAAAAGAAGATAACATTTTAGTTGTTTAAAATTTGTTTCAACATTTGAATAACAAATCCTAACGTATGGAGCATCTTCTCTATTTCTACATAGTATAAATTAAAGTCGCTTTCTGCGTCTGTCTGTCTGTCTGTCTGTATGACCACTAACTACTCCTAAACCACGCAACGGATTTTGATGCGGTTTTCACCATCAGTTAGATAATTTTTCACGGAAGGTATATAATTAGCGATCCGCCCCGGCTTCGCACGTAAATTACACCCGTGCGAAGCCGGGGCGGGTCGCTAGTTCCAATATAAAATTACTTTCTAGTTAGCAAAAAGCGACATCTCTTTGTCAGCTTTAGAGGCTAGCGTAATGGTTCTAGCTGATTAATTACTTGCATTTAGCAAGAATTATAGATGGCGCCACCAATGTTTAGATTGATTGCAAAAAGACAATTCGAGAATTTGGAGACCGACAGGATAGCGACTAGTTCAAAGAGTAGGTACTTTTTAATTTTATTGCTAGTTGCTCAGTGCTCAGTGGCAAGAGCAATAGTCAATGCGCAACGTGCCCACCCGGATCGTTGCGAAGGTTCGAATCCTGCCGGTTCTCGAATTTTTGAATAGTCTACAACACATTACAAAATAAATTTGTGTTCCGTACATTAAGGGTGTAAACGGGACCCTACCTAAGTCTACTCTGGTTGAAATTTTCACAGAATATGGTATCTAATGTTTACGGCGGATTAACTAAGAAATAAGTGCAACCAAACCTTTTCAAGTTCTTTACATATAATACTTAGGTATACCTAGCTGTGAAGTAACATAATTTATTTAAAAAACCAGTAGGTACCCATATATATTTTTTATTTTATTTTTTTATTCGAAAATATCGATTAATATTATTTTAATTAAAAATACTAGCGGCCACATTTTGATATGCACCATAGTAAAAATTTATTCCGCTACTTATAATCCTATCTATATGTATATAGGTATGAATGAATCCCTATTTACCTTGGCCGCGCCACAACTTGAGAACGACTTTCCGATTTCATTCATCATTTATTTTAAACTAGTGATCCGCCCCGGCTTCGCACGGGTATTATTGGAGTTTTAGTAAGGATCCCTAATTTTTTTGAAAATATAATATAGCCTATGTCACCCGGGGATAGTGTAGCTTCCCAACAGTGGAAGAATTTTTCAAATCGGTTTAGTAGTTTCGGAGCCTATTCAATGCAAACAAACAAACAATCAAATCTTTCCTCTTTATAATATTAATTTATTTTTAATAATAATATAGATGTTTTCTAATACTTTGTAGATGGTTCTTACGGAAAGAAAAATTAAGGAAATTGCGCAGAAAATTGGAAAATTTCAGAAAAATTTCACTTCGCGCGTTTGACAGTTCTAAGACAGGCCGAGACGTCTGTTGGGTCAGCGTCATCATCATCATCATCATCAGCCAGAAGACGTCCACTGCTGAACATAGGCCTCCCCCTTTAACCTCCACACTGAACGACAGCCTGCCTTTTGCATCCACTGGATGCCCGCGACTCTCACAATGTCGTCGGTCCATCTAGTGGGAGGCCTCCCTACGCTGCGTCTTCCGGTTCGTGGTCTCCACTCCAGAACCTTTCTTCCCCATCGGTTATCGGTTCTTCGAGCGATGTGGCCTGCCCATTGCCACTTCAACTTGCAAATTTTAACAGCTATGTCGGTGACTCTGGTTCTTTGGCGAATATCCACGTTTCGGATTTTATCGCGCAAAGAAACTCCGAGCATAGCTCTCACCATTGCCCGCTGTGTGACTCTGAGTTTTTCCAAAAGGCCAACAGTTAAGGACCACGTCTCAGTACCATATATCATCACTGGCAACACACACTGGTCAAAGACCTTCGTCTTGAGGCACTGTGGTATCTTGGACGAGAAGATGTCACGCAATTGATTGATTGATTGATTGGGTCAGCGTGCTATGTATAAAAATTAGATCTTGATTAAAAACTACATGAACATAAAATCTTGCAGCCGGATCCCGTAGGTAGTCGCTGCCTCTCACCATACATAGCTATCTACTACCATAGAGAAATATACTATACTAGCTACTATATACCACTAGTAGATAGGCGAGGAAAGCGATAGGTAGAAAAACCACAGTTGACCATAAAGTTCTACTGAAAGGTCGAATCATGGCCCTCCCGAGGGTGCCATTGGCAGTTTTTTGTTGGACCTTTCCTTAACCATTCAGTAGCGTAACATTTCACTAAATAAAGCTTCAAATTACGCATTAATTCAACAAAAAGATGGAGAGTAAAGTTTATCTGGTACTACATACCTATTAATATTTACGTGCGAGGAAATATGTATCAAACTCTATACAAATAACGACTTCAAATTACAAAATGTATAATATGTAACTGTAAATAAATATTCGGGACATTATTGCACATATGATCATCCAAACTACGCAAAGCTTGTGATATGGATGCCAAAGACTGATATACATATATAATTATATAGTTTTAAATACATACTTAAATAGATATTAACAACCAGATATAGAACGAACACAAATGTTTCACATGAATGTTTGTCCTAGGTGGGAATCGAACCCACGCCCCAAGCTCAGAAGGCAGGTTCACTACCAACTGGACCAACGGGCTATCTAAATAGTCTTTTTACTTCTATTTAATAATTACCTAATTTGATGATTACGATTATTGTCAAACTACCACACGTCTAGGAAAGTCTAACAATACCTACCTACAGATTTGATCTCTCTTCTCCTCACTCTTTCTTTTATACTTTATAAATTTCAGTAAATATAATGGTTAATTTTTCCTGTAAGTTTACCTAACTTTTGTTGTGACTTTTTTAACTTTTCCAACGATAATATTCTTATAGAAACTCGGAGGACGCCAGTACAAGTAGTTAATAGGAGTTTGCATTTTTCATTCGCGAAGTTTTAAGGAGTTTAGGACGGTCAGGCGAATTTCTGCGAAAATCTGTGTTGTGATGAAACTTACAGGATTAATTAAAAATCAGCGGTCAATGAGGTAATATCGCGTCAGATGTCGGAAATGTATTGCGGGCTGTTCTGGCGATGGTGTCATGTTCCGCGCTCGCTTCAGTTCTGTCGTGTCACGCGACAAATTGCCAGCTAGTAATTGGCGGCGAGACTGCCGCGATGCAAAGCCTCCGAATTGGGTTACACATTACTTTTATAGTGAAAAATTGCTAGCGCAACATATGCCGGCTGCGTTCATTGCGGCGCGTTCGGAGCATTTATTACGGCCAATATATTTTCATTTAAAGTTTGATCCACCTCACCTCAAAATACCCCAATTTCGGAGAACGTCATTCATTCCGTACAAATACGTTTTTTTTTATCAGAGAATGAAATTGAGCCAAGAAATTGAGTCCACATTGAAAATCTGCAGCTAGCATCTGCGCTCCAAGTGTTTCGGCCATATTATGTAGAAGTGAGCGAAGTAAGCCGTACTTTGTTACAAATCCGGGACTTGGGTTGGATTTGCCGGTGTCCGTTTTGTGCTTGTTATTCGAACAGTGGCAGACCGTGAGCACAGCTTAAGTGTGGCTCACACGGCTCACACTCGCCCAGGCTCCAACTTATCTACCCTTTCCATACGAACTAAATCGAAATTGTACAAACATGATAGATTGACAATAATGGAAAAATACAAAAATACGCCGGGCACCCAGCTTTACTGGATTGCTCTTTATTCAATTGTGAAAATTGGTGATTCGTTTTTGCTTCTGTGATTTTTATAAACCTGTAAATCCATTTTTGGGTAGGTTTATATATGAAACATGCCTAAGGATTTATGGCTACCTGAGTCGAATTTACCGAATTATGTATGAAAAAATTTACTGAGTTTTGATTATGATCTATCGAATAAGGTAACTTCTATGAAGAAATTAACCAAATCTTTTTTTAAAGTTTAATTACATTTTTAATTGTATCGACATGTCCCTTAATTATGTAAAAGTAGTAGGATAACAAAGTAAAAAAAACCATACCTATCTATGTTTTTTAAGTTTTGGCGTGTCAAAGTTTGTGTGAATGTTAGCCGCCCTTAGGTATCTTTAAACCTACTTTGTAGGTATACAAAGAGTGATAGATATCTATAACTAATGTTTTTCCTCCACTCCATTGCAGTGCCTTAACTATTGGGTACCTACTTATTTGTACTGAGTTATATACGATAGTTTAAGAACAGCTATATATTTATCTACATTATGTACTGTACATTGTGCAATAATTAAAATAAAAGAGAAGAAACCCTACGTTAACGTAAATCCTTTCGTCGTTACTGGAGTAACCACACAGAACGCAGAGTTTACTTCATGGTGCGTGAGACAAAGTGTTTGCGGCAAACGCTCCCGAGTTTTCCCGCACTTGAGATGCGTTAAGAGGCTATAAACATGACTGTTACATTTTGGTTTGATGGCCCGTGACCGCAATACTGAGGGTTTCAAGATACAGTGTAATTGCGTGAGGGCTGCGTTTCAATGGGTTTTGCATTAAACGTTATATTATAAGTACTTAACGGCTGGGCGAGTGCCTTTAGTACCAAAGTACCTACAGTCAAGTCATTCATAGAATAATTTTATTATTTCAAACAACAAGCTTATGAAGCATATAAAATATAATATTATTAATATTAATTAATATGTAAAAAATGTTTTAACAAGGATAAGTAAACAGGTTCTTCTAATTAAGCATTCTAGACTGTCTTGTCTAGTGATGTGGACAAACGCAATGCTATCATGAATTGAGTAAAAAAGTAAACTCTTTTAAAACTAAATATTGTCACTTCATCTCTCAGCTGGTTCTTGTTGAATTAATTATTTTACAGTGCAGTTGAATTCTCTTGACGATATGAAACGGTCTATGAATTAAATCTTTCAGTGTGATGTCATCGCGTAGCCACGTTGGGGTGATGTAGACTGTAGCCTTATACAGTAGTAGGCCCCCAGCTCTACGGAGTCGTAGAGCTGGGGGCCTACGACTCCGTAGTCTGGATCTGCCAATGATCCGAATACAATATACTTTTAAATAAATCGATACGACAATTAGGCATTTCTCTTGCTTTAACGTAAAATATAAAATCAAGAAAAATTTCATTGTGAGATTGAAATAAAAGAGTGAGATGCTAGCGCGGTGGCGATAGCTGGTGCTAAATATCAAACGTATGAATACACATTACTTACACACATCAGACGTATGGATTTGGTTGACTTCAACCACCGTCTGATCAACGGTGGAGAAAGAGAAGGAAATATGTAGTTCTTACTCTTTTTCTCCCGTTGGTTGGATGGCATACCATATCCACACGTCTATAACAGTAACCGGCACACAACTTGAGCCATGACCTTGAGTGTGATAGATGATTTTAAGGTACTTATCTTTGGTGGAAAGAGAGGTGCGCGGGGGCATTCCGACGGCACGCGTCCACGCGATTGGCTGATCAGTAGGCCGCTGTTCCTCGCGTTACAGGTACATGCGCGAACTTACCCCCACTACATCGACATTGGCTCAAGTTGTTTGCCGGCCACTGTAGCACTATAAGAAACCGCTGCGCCGTACACGACCGAACACTTGTACGAGCCGCCACCGCTTGGTCCCGTGACCGGGCTCGCACCCGCGTGTGCATTCTGGACATGGCTTAAGAATCAGAATCCATTTATTGTAACACTGTGTACATAATATATACAAGTATATAAAGTACCTCACCGCGCTACAGCAGCCAGTAAAATGTTGGAATTTTGAATCTCACGCGTCAGTTGCCGCGCTGTTATAAAGGAGGCTGTGGTAGCCCCCCGGATTCCATAACGCGGAAGTTAGAGCCAGCACGAGTTTAACGAGCCGCCGTTTCAACAGAGCCCGTGTTTATGGGTGCTCCGAGACCGCGACAATTAAATTTCACAATGACTTCATGTTACAACTCTAGGGTTGTTCTGTACTTTTATTTTTGCTGTCTGATAACGTTTTAAATATGCCAATTGGTGGGATATTTGGATTTGGAACGAAGTAATTATTTTTTTGCACACACCTTCACCTGACCCCAAACTAAGCAAAGCTTGTGATATGGCTGCCAGAGACTGCATGATATACCATACATATATATATTTTTAATACATACCATGGATATCATGAATAAATATTAACACCCAGATATAGAACAAACACAAGTGTTCATCACATTTATGTGATGAACACTTGTGTTTTACAACAACATTTTGGGAGCTCACCTCATTTTCAAAAATCTTTCAGAGCGCCTGGTTAATGCGACGCGTGACCAAAATGCTGGCGTGTTTCTGGCTCAACGCATAAGCATTGCCATTCAACGTGGTAATGCCGCCAGCATGCTGGGTACGCTGCCAACTGGTAGTGGGCTTGAGCATTTGGATTGTCTTTAGACCTTCAACGGTCTATGGGCAGTCTAACTGTATTTGTAGTTATAGTTTTAGCTTGTATTTTGTTTAGTTAATAAAGGCACTTGCCCAGAAAAAAACAACATTTTTAAATGTTTGTTCTAGGTGGGAACCGAACCCACGACCTCAAACGCAGAAGGCAGGTTCACTACCAACTAGACCAACGGGCTATCTCAAATAATTCACCACCAGCTTGGTGACTAAAGTCACCAAGCTTTTGAATGAACAGATAAACAGATTACTGATAACAGTGTGAAGAATTCAGCCAAGAATTTCATGTTAAAAATAATACTAATAAAAATCATAATTATCAATAATTTCCGACTAATTAATTAATTATACCAAGATTTAAATAAGATTAAATTACAATGCGTCCGTTGTTATTTAAAAACAAATCCTAGTTCTTTCAACAATCCAGTTTTAAATATATTGTCACTAGCGGTAATCGTGATATCTTTTGGCAAACAGTTATACATTTCCGGCCCCATCACGTGAGTCAATTTCAATATGAGTCAAATGAGCAAGAGGGTGTCGATATACACGTATATAGGGGTCATTATCACCATCATCAGCCAGAAGACGTCCACTGCTGAACATAGGCCCCCCCTTTAACCTCCACACTGAACAACTGCCTGCCTTTTGCATCCACTGGATGCCAGCGACTCTCACATGTCGTCGGTCCATCTAGTGGGAGGCCTACCTACGCTGCGTCTTCCGGTTCGTGGTCTCCACTCAAGAACATTTCTTCCCCATCGGTTATCGGTTTTTCGAGCGATGTGGCCTACCCATTGCCACTTCAACTTGCAAATTTTAACAGCTATGTCAGTGAGTCTGGTTCTTTGGCGAATGTCCACGTTTCGGATTCTATCGCGCAAAGAAACTTCGAGCATAGCTCTCTCCATTGCCCGCTGTGTGACTCTGAGTTTTAACAAAAGGATAGGGGTCGCGATGTTACAATTCAGGACGAATAGCCACTAGTAGGTATGATAAGTAATTGAGTCCATTTCTCGGAAAAGACCCGTATTACCAGTTGTCTACGAATCTCAAGTAAACTGATAACTTGTAGTTTTATTTAAAAAAACTGTATTTCACATTACAAACAGTATGATTTTGATTCAAAATCATACTGTTTGTAATGTGAAATACAGTTTTTTTAAATAAAACTACAAGTTATCAGTCTTTTTAACTTTAACTACAAGTTATCAGTTATCATACTTTTTTTTAAATATAAGTAGCAGGTAAGCGATTCAAATCACCGTCGTGCGCACCGACACTGCTCTGTATGCTCCTACGACTCGCGCCATCAATCTGCTCAACGATCTGATTGATCAGAATCCAGATGTAGATGTTTTCTGTGCAAAATTTAGGCTATCTAATAATGAATGCTTGTATAAATTTTTTAAGTTAGTTTTTTCTTTTTTGTTATCTGTTTCTTCTGGCCAAGCGTGCTCCATCGTAGATCACATCATCGCTTGGCATCGGGCGAGTTGGTGGTCTAACGCAAGCCTATTACTAAATTAGTTACTTAGTTATTAGTAGTATTATCTTATAATAATTTGTTTGTCCTTAATAGAAATCAATTTTTTGTACCTAATTAATTAACTCTTTGTTTTGATAATGTTGGCTTGCTGTGCGCGTTGGCTTCGCTGTAAGCACAGCAAGCAGTTGAACTTAAATAAAATAAAATAAATAAATAAAATAAATCACTCTTCATCATCATTATCCAGGTGTTATCATTTCCACTCCTCACACGGAGAAAGAGGGTGGGTCTGGCCCAGTGCATGCTAGTGTACGTACCTATGTCATAATAATATATTGTGTTTGAACTTTCATGTTCTTGGACATACCGGTTTCCTCACCTTGTTTTTCCTTCACCGTTTTTGAGCAATGGCATCGAAACTGCACATAATAAGTGCCGTGTATCCAAATTTCCCCTTTGGATACGAAACCCTAAAACAGAATAGAGCTTTTTAATCCACCATTATTTCCGTTACCCCAAAGTCCAAATTAAGGATTTACCTACTAATTTAGCAAAAAGGAACTGCGATTATCTGATTAGACGTGAAATAAGAGATGTACAACCAGAAAGGACAGAAAAAGAACCAATTGTTAAAGATTCGAGACATTCATTAGACCTGAATTTTTGGACATTTATTTTTTAGCATAGAAATAAGAACTAGCTGAGGCAATCTTAAGTTAGTGTAGGCTGTGCGTACAATTTGCTCAATTCCAACAGTGCGTGGGACTAAAATTAGGTCCCTACGAACTAGCTTGAGCAAGTAAAGGTTAGATACACAGAAACGTGACAGAATTACCCGCACCTGAAAATTTGATGACGTGGTTGGATACTAATCCAATTATCGGGCACATCAAAGAGCTCAGCCATCAAAGAGATTTTACTCACTTCATGTACCGTTATTAGTTGCAGACGTAGATTTTATTAGCAGTGTAGAATTACCACCTCATTTCAGTTGATAAATCAGAAGAAATCCCTGCCTAGAATTTTGGAATTTATTTACCATATTTAGGTAAAATTATTTAGAGCCATTAACTTACAAAGGATATCCATATGTAAAAAAAAAACATTACATTTAAAATGAGGTTTACATTTTGGTAGTCATTTACTGTTGTGGGCAGTAAAAAGTACTTTTTTGTTATATTTGGTGGTTATTTAAACATATTTTCCAATCAATACGAAGCAAATACGTAGCGATGTTGTAGCCAATTCGTAGCAATATCGTAGCGGATACGTAGCGATATTATAGCAGTACATAGCGATATCGTAGCAAATACGAAGCGATGTCATAGTAAATACGAGAGGATAACCGTACCAAATACGTAGCGATATCATAGAAAATACATAGCGATATCGCAGCAAATACTTAGTGATGTGATAGACAGTACGTAGCAATATTGAAGCAAATACGTAGCGATGTTATAGCCAATACGTAACAGTATCGTAGTAAATAGGTAGCGATGTCATAGCCAATAATAGTCATAATAATATTAATTGGTAATCAATTATTACAGACATGGACATGGATTTGTATTACAGGTCATACAAATTATGAGATTATACATTTTGTATTCTTGATACAAGGGAAGTACTAAATTTAAAGTAATGTTACGTTTACAATAACAGATTTAAAAAAACTTACAAGTAAGAAAAATAACAGAAATTAACTTAGTTGAACTACAATAAAATTAATATTAACAAATGAATAACGCCGTCCAAAACGCCACCGTGCGGCAGGGTTCCCATAATGCTGGCAGCATTGCCACGCTGGATCGCAAGGCTCAATTTTTGAGCAAAGTATGCACCAGCTCTGGGATCCCCGAGGCGAGAGACAATCTGGTCGAAATATCTTTGCAAAATAGTTTAGTGCCGGATGACCACGGGCCCAGGGTCTCTACAGCCAATGCGAGAAACTATAGTAATGCGCGTTGAACTTTTATTTATCAGGTTATTAAAAATGTACAAAAAGCTAATTTAATAAACCTAGGTATAAATATATAAGCGAAATACCACTGCTGACTGATTCATCAACAAAAACTCGAAAACTTCTCGATTATACGAAACAATGTAAATTAAAATCACTTTGACTTTGTAGTTGTTAGAATGCCTACTGAATACAAGCAATATCGTAGCAAATATCTAGCGATATCGTAGCCAATACATAGCGACTTCGTAGCCGGTTTGTAGCGAAATATAATAATCAAATACGTACCTAATTCAAATCTAATACGTTGCAACTTGGAAGCTAGCTATACCAATCTATAGCTACTTTACCTAGTCAGCTGTGTAGTGTAAAATGTTCTTATTTTAATTCGAGATGAGGGCGATGAGTCCTGCATTGACGTCACGCAGTTGAATTTATTTTTATAGTAAGTCATTGGCAGAGCGCAGTTGCAAGTTCAACGACTTAGAAAAAGCTTTGTTTTATTCCATCATCCCTAAGCAGTAATGATATTCTAGAATCAACGCTGAAAGCTTATTAATATGTCGAATAACTTCATTTTATAGTTAGGCTAACATTGTTTGAACTAAAAACGCTGAACTTAGCTTTAAAAACTCTCGGCTTATAGTTTTAATTCTGTAACGAAGCAAATTCTCCGTGAAAATTTTCGTTGGAACATTTTGGCATAAACACCTACTAAGCCGCAAGGTATTATTCTTTACTGTTTGGATTTTAAGCAAAACATTTTCTGTAAAAGGTTTTTGGGCTATCGATGTTATTTGAAACTTTCCAATATGAAAGGAACGGTATACGTATGGGTTCTATCATAAAATTCTATTTTTTTTTTGTTTCCTGCAATCAACAGCCTTACCTATAATAATCAATTCAAAATAGATTAAAACGAAAAAATACAGTAATTTACAGTAATTTTAATTAAAAGCTTTTTAAAAAAATACAGTAATTAAATAAATAAATAAATGTTTTGTAATTTATTTTATTCTCTTATGGAATTTATGTACAGTTTAGTTGTTACCCGCGACACAGTTCTCCAACTATTGTAGGTAACACCGTTCTATCACATTGGCATCGATTCTGATGTACTCTAAACTAAACTAAATTTGACATGTCTAAAATTGTTGCCATTCTTCTCACACATATTAAAATTAAAAGAGAGGCAGATAATTTTAGTCCTGAATCGAGGCCATTGTTTATAAAACCATTGTAAATTTTTCCAAATAAACATTTATTTATTACTAGCTGCACCCCACGGTTTCATCCGCGTAGTGATGAAAAATGGTGATGATGATGATGATGAAAAGTAGCCAACGTCACTCTCTGGCTCTTGAACTATACCCACGTAAAAAAATAGGTCGATCCGTTGTACCGTTGCAGCGTGAAAGAGGAACAAACATCCATACATTTATACATCCATACATACAAACTTTCGCGTTTATAATATTAGTAGGATTATAACACTTTCAATATAAACACGGGTCTAGGCAGTATAAGATCAAAACCATCTAGAACCTAGGTGGCTTTGATCTTACTTTGATCTTTATAGGTACTTATCAAAATAAGACAACTAAAATGTTTTACTTTATTCGAAAAGGTTTCATTATCAAACAAACACTGATATAATTATTTATATAAAAAACGGTCTTTAAAATTATATAATTTAATAGACAGAAAATAATTGAATTAAGTAGATTTTTCTTTGATATTGAGATTTTGTTATTGTAGATATTTAAGCAGCAAGTAAACTTTTCCCTGATGAAGTGTAATTTAATTCATAAATGAAGTGTTTGTACTTGAAGTATTTGAGTTCCACATTTATATCACAAACTCCAATGAGACCTATATAGAAATTATTGAGGTATCCATCCAATAATTTTGCGCGTCACTCAAAAACGTGACAGGCCAGGTTTTGGTCTACAGACCTGGGGCCTTATGGACAACTGCTATTGCGGCACCTAATCCACTCAGTTGGAATATCACGCGATCGCAAACCGTATCTGGGCGTGATAAGGTTCACGTTCGCGTGATTTTCCAAGTGAGCGGATTAGGTGCCGCAATAGCAGTTGTCCGTAAGGCCCCTGGAGTAGAGCAGCTTTAATTAAAAATCTTAAGTAACTGGCAGTCTGATAATGACATGGTATCTTCGAGATAGAGGTTCAGTTTTTACTGCGTGATGGACCGGAAACAGAAACCCTAAAGTTACATTTACTCACACCTTTATAGCAAACCGTAACATTTTGGTCAAGTTTTATCACCTATCCCAATATTAACATCGTACCTTTTAGAAAGCATCTCCTAAATATGCATAATTTACCGGAAATGCCTTATTTTTACTGGCACATATCTTGCCATCAGTTTTGCGGTAAGAGTGTGGGGTAAAATTTTATGCATCCAGGGAGGTATAACGTAATCTGTGTCCTTGGTTTTATTGCGGAAATGGAAGCAAAGCAAGATAGAGTGGCTTTTTAATGAATGCTGAAGGAATTCAAATCAAGACTGCGTTCAGTGCGATTTAGCATTCTTGCGTAGGTATGTTTGTAAGAGTGTTACGCATAACGAGTGCGATTAAACGTTGACAACCGTTAACGGCCTCTTATACCAAAGAAGACAATTTTTGCTAGGCCCACCGAATTTACCGTATATTGATGGGTATAACACTAAAAAATTCATCGTTTTTTTTTGTACCATTCGGACGAAAGATAAGGTAAAAATGAAACCGGAATAATAATATAAAGAATAATATGTGTTGTTTTGATTTTTGCCACAATTCATTCATTTCCCTTATAAAGTCACTTGACCGGAACGTTTTTAATACGAAAAAGGATGCATGCTTAGGATTTTTTATACAAAAATAAATAGACCATATTTTACAACAGTGGCCATAGTAATCGGCTTTTGTCAATATTCCGGTTTGATCGGATATAGCTAATATTACCACTGAATCTAGAGATTATGAGGAACAAATCGACATGAGTTTCATTACTATACGATATTAGTTTGTGGTGGGCCTATTTTTCAAACAAAAGAAATTGTCACATTTCACGGTTTTAAATCAATTTTATTCAGTTAAATTACAATATTTGAGCTGGAAAAAAATACATGTCACAGATACATCTGTATTAGAGTTTATGATTTGGTTCAAAAATCGATAGAATAAACTTTCCTCGATAAAAAAAAAATCTGAAACAAAGTCGATTTAGTTTAGATACATCGTCGCTATAACTTGGCGGGGGCTGAGGGAGCGTTTTGTTGCCTACGCGACTCGGATAATAGGCCGTAAGCCGGAAGGGACGTGTTCTAGAGTAGATACCTCAAATCGGCAATCATATAGCATAGAGTGATCCTAAGGTTTGATAGTACACGATTTACGTAAAGCAGGTGGCCATGCTTGAAAGCGCAAAGCCAAAGATTGGCCTGATTGGCTTGCTTGAAAGAGGCCTATGTCCAGCAGGCTTAGCACAGACCGTGGATAAATCGTCTTTCCACTGTTTTTATCCCTCAAGAAAGAAACAGACGTATCCATATTTTAGCTTAGTCGCGTCTACGATACGATTAAAATGGCGGGAAAACAATTTGTCAGTAGCTAAGCTTGCAACAGTAGACTAAGATCTGACTGAGGCTGATTATGATGGCAATGATGATGTGTATAACTATTATAAATAACTAAATACAACTTATAAAAATGCAAATGTTTGTTTGTCTGTTGATTGAATATAATTTTGGTGTCAAAATAGACCGTAGACCAACTTTCATCCCGGGGGAATGAATAGTACCTAAGAACAAATATCAGAAATTATAGACTGCGGTAACAAAAGTGATCGCTTTCCACTGCGACCCCGCTTTAAAAATCAAAGTAAATGGTTAGTCCTTTGTCAATCGGTATTTTCCGTAATAAAAACGCTTTTTATTATAAAGATTGAAAAAAAAAAAGGTATTTTTGCAGACCATTCTCTGTGGTTAAATTCCACACATCCGTAGTACTTCGTAGGCATGGTAATCTCACGGAAGCGATAAATAAGGGCCGTACACAGGGACGTCGAAACTTATAGCCCATTCCCTTTGTAACAACTTTTACGCTCCGTTATAATTGAGGAACGGAACCGCCTCCGCCGGTGTTATCTGCTGATGGAGGGACTTGCACTGCTAAACTTGCTTGAATCTTCGTCCCTACTTCCTTTACACGTTCCTGACGGATGTGGTCTAATACACCTCATGACAAGGTCTATAATCTTCCATATAGGTAATTATATAAAAATGAATCTAAAAATGAACGTAAATGAAGTATTTACGTTCCAAACGTTACGTGACGAAACGTTTACGTGACAAACACGCCATAACTTGAGAACGACTTTACCGATTTCATTCATGTTTTTTTTATAAGTTTTCTAATACTTTGTAGAAGTTTCTTACGGAAAGAAATTAAGAAAATAGAGCAGTTTTTTTTTTAAACATGCCTATTTTAACTTTGTGCGTTTGACAGTTCTAAGACAGGACAACGTCTGTCGGTTCAGCTCACAGAAAAGGGAAGTAAACGAAAAAAAAATCTCTTCTGTGGGTCAGCTACTATACTATATTATATTTTACAAGACCCGCAGGCCGTGTGGCGCGCTCACGTTGACATGAGTGTTACCATGCTACAAAATATCAAGACGAAAATTGCTTGATACAATTTGCATTTCATCTTTTAGATTCTCAGTCAGTGATATTTTATCTTCGAAAATGTGCGAAAGAGATAGCTCTGGGCGGTGAGCACCTTGTTAATGTGAGGTCGAAACAGAGCTTACGTTCATGAGACGTTTTCTTGACATGTTTGTTTGGTTGAAAACAGATACAAAAAGACTGCAATATATCACTATTTTTATTATACTTATGTGACTCGGTTCTTCGAAGGATTGCATAGCAGAACTCACATGAATCTTCACCCCTACTTCCTTTTATCCTTTCATAAGTACATACCTATTTAAAAGTGAAATTATGTCTTGTTTGTTTGAAAACAAGTTCTGAAAGACATCTATTTCTATGTATTGTAACGCTCTTTGTATAATATGAGGAAGGAGAAATAAGAAATTCTTACTACTAACTAACCTTACTGACATTTACGAAAGGAACTTGAACGCTTGTTTTTAGGGTTCCGCACCCAAAGGGTAAAAACGCGACCCTATTACTGAGCCTATGATGTCTATCTGTCCGTCTGTCCTACCTATTGACGGCTGTATCTTTCGAACTTTAATAGATAGCCAGTTAAAATTTTCACATAATATGTAATGTTACGGCGGATTACCTAAGAAATAATAAAAAAGTCAAAAAGTATAAACGAAAGGGGGGTCCCCATACAAAAAATGTAATTTTATTTATCGTTTTACACTTACTAGGTTACATGGAACGGTGGTAATAAGCTGAAAAGAGGTCACTGAACTCTTCAATATAAATAAGTTTTACTTAAAATAGCGAAAAAAAAACACATTTTTCCTATGATAAGTAGGTACATAATATTGATATGTGCCTACTCTGTGAAAACAAACAAAACTCAACAGTTTTAGCGCCAATTTGGGTTTTGGCGCCAACACCAAAAAAAAAGTTGCGAAATTGTATTGTTTTCTAATAGTTGTGTCAATATTAACCATTCGCTTACTTGGCCGTGACTTGTTTGATAATATCTTCTAAAATTTGAAAGAAAAAAAAAATTACTATTTGAAAATTATATCATAATTGACACTTGACCTTGGTCACGCTATCTGCTTATTATAAAGTACAGATTCTTGTTTTGTTTGTCGTACGACAAGCAACACATTCTAAAACAGCATTGTGATGTTACTTAGTACTTACCTACTTGAAAAAGCAGCTATAACATAATTGGCCCCATATTCTAAGCTTGGCTTTGATACTTGAGGTTCATAAAACCTTCCAATTAAGTCACTCAAGGTGGTGTGATTTTAATGAGGTGCCTAGGAACTATTAGCCGACGTAAGAGACTCCAGTATAGTGGGGCCGGTGACTGGAGAAGAGGCGTGATTGAACGTCGAGCCTCGGAGATAGAGCAGGCACCACTTGACGTGCCCTCAGCCTCGTTGCAAGGCTCCGTTCCTCGATTCAGCAAAATCTAACCAACTCCACAAACTGCATTATTCTCCTTCTTTTTACATTAACAACAATAATATTTGCATAATAATACTTCCCGCTTATCATGAAAAAGTTCCCCCGGGCGAGCACATATCAGTGCAAGCGCGAAGTTTTTGCCCGTTCTAAAATATTCGTTACGTTTGAATTGCTGGAGCCACGTAAGCGCTTTAACTTTTTTTACTAACTTTCATTCTACGTGAATTTATACAAAAGCCAGACAGTGATAATGTCTTCCATTTGTTAAAAAGACGAGAATTACAGCCACCGCCGCCGCTGACGACAGAAAAGAATAAAAGGCTTGTCTTTGTTGGTAGCTGGAGGAATACATTTTATGCAACCGCTTGAGCGGTGCACGTACATTTCTATCGCATAATCACGCCATTGTGGGACCCTTGCTACTCAGTATTTCTTAGGAACCTCTTTAGAACGGGTGTTTTGAATTTTATAGCCTTTTATCGAGCTTAAGAGCTTTTCATGCAGTATCGATTATAGATCTTGATACCCGATGACGCAAAGCAAAATAGAGATATTGTGTTTAAGGCGTATGTAGGTATGTACCGAATTAGCTGGTTGAAGTGGCAGTGGGCAGGGCACATATCACGCAGAACCGATGGCCAATGGGGCCGAATGGAGATCACGGACCGGTAAGCGCAGCGTAAAACGTCCACCCACAAGATGGACAGACAAACTAAAAGAGACATGGGGGGAGGGTGGAGAGAGAGGTCTATGTCCAGCAGTGGACGTTCTATGGTTGAAATGATGATGATCACCCTAAACAAAAGAATATGATGTGCAAAACCTCACTTTTGATTTTGAAAGATCAATTTAATTATACGTAGCATTGGTCACATGGACAGCCAAATTAATTTTGTCCACACTTAAACGTTGCAATCTTGTATTTATGATGACGTCACCTATAAACCCGTGACTATCCCTGAATTAAGAGCAATCTATTGACACCTCATTTATCAATTAAAATTTGTTGAGGCGTTTAGCGCTGTACCTACTTCTTAATAATTGCATCTTTTTTAATTATTATAAAGAAAATCGTTTCGTTTTACAACTTCGTGCTCGTTGCCTTAGAGACCATGAGTTGTAGGATGAGTGAGACCAAAAATCTCATGCCTATGGATACTTCAGATAACACCAGAGGCATCACAAATACATTGCCGACCATTTAAGACATAAATACAGCGAAACAAGTTCTCAAGACTTGAGAACTTGTTTCGCTGTATTTATTCTAAATAAAACTATTTCAACTATTAACTATTTATAGTTTAAAAATCCGATAAAAGTGATATTAGTATTTTGGCGGGTTATATGTATTTTACATCCGGCACACCTCATCAAATTACCACTAATGTGTACAGCTGTAAAATGTGGAATGAGCTACCTTCCGCAGTATTTCCGAGAATCTACAACATGGAGTTCATCAAAAGGCGAGTTAATAGAGTCTTAAAGGGTCGGCAATGTATTTGTGATGCCTCTGGTGTTATCTGAAGTATCCATAGGCATGAGATTTTTGGTCTCACTCATCCTACAACCCATGGTCTCTAAGGCAACGAGCACGAACTTGTTTCGCTGTAGTTATTCTCGGGCACACGAGAGCCGAGTCGAGATACCTATAAGTAAATTTTTGTGAAGGAACTGCGATAAAGGTAAATAAAAGTAGGCACAGTGAGAATAGGGGCGACAGGCTAGCTGTAAAACGAAACGTTCTTTTGATAAAAACTCTTTGTGTGATAGAGACGGGACCTCTATCGAAAATTCGGGTACAAAGGTGGCCGAACGAAAACATCCCGAGGCTGCCGGATATTGTGCCTAAGCTCTCTGGCCAAATTTCGATACAGTCCCTATCTGTCACATAATTAATACCCGGTATCCAGTTCCCACATAAATCTACCTTTTGTTATTAAAACCTTTGTATTGCCTTGTGGAGATTGAAACAAAGAGAACTTTATTTACTCGTCGGATTTAGAATCAAATTTATCCAGTTTCTGATGAATAAAAGATAACAGGTATCATGAATCTGAAAGTTGATTTTAATTATCATGTAGATTTGCTTAGTTAATTTCCGACTCTTGGTTAAAAGTATTTCCAGTTTCTTAATAAACGAGGAAAATGTTGGACATTTTCGAAGGGAATAAAACAATGTATTGTTTCAACAACATGCATTGGGCCAGTATCGTGGCTTAAGACCATCTTCTCTCTCTGAAAGCCTGTGTCCCAGTAGTGGGAACACCATAAAAGGCTGAAAATGATGATGATGATTATTTCAGCGGCCGTCTTAGGCCCTCTTCAGTTGTATTTTTTTTTTCAAAAACGTTTTTCACTATGCAATTTATTAGATACTAAAAACAATGCAGGTGATTACTCTAAATAAGTAGCTACCTAATAAGTAGACATTCAGATTTGAAACATTTTTGGTCAAATGCTTCTATGTTTCTCCCACCATTTTCACTATCACAAACGTATACGGCACACTTACTCGTTTTAATCACGCACACCAAGGAACTTGCAGCTACACCAATAAACTAACTAACAGTTCCAAGGAATATACTCTCTACCGAGAGAACAGTTCACTTGTAAAAAGAGGTTGGCGAAGCCGTCTGCAGGGTCAGTTCGAATACTAGCAGAAACTAGCATCAAGTCTGTTTTAGGCCAGACACGTTTACACCCGCCACGCCACCTTGCCATATCTCCCTTGCTTGTCTGAGCTAATAACATATACTCATCTTTTTACTTTTAACAGCTTGAAATACTCGTAAACATTTTAATGAAATTCGTCCCGCTGTTATACAAGCGCACGAAACATAAATAATTCATAAAAGAATAGACATTCTTTTCTTTTACTTAGTCGATTCATTTAAATGTTAGCGCGTTTCTTTATACACCTTAATAACAAAAATATCACTGAAATGGTCTCTTTTAAACAGAATTCACAATGAAATGTTTTAACGCAATGGAAATTAAATTTACCTATTGTGGAGGGCCAAGTAAAACGAGAAGGGAAAGGAAGCTTGCAATGTGCCATGCGCCACGTGTATTGAGTAGGCGTTGGCGACTCTTTTATTTGATTTCCGATGTGAATACCACTTAAGAGCCATATTACAAAATGCGAGCGTTCAGTTGTATCTGGCTGGATTTTCGGACATAAAATGTAGAAGTAAAACTGACCCTTTTCAGGGCATATTGTCAATGTTTCTACACAAGCAACCTATGGATTCATTATACCCAAAGATCCATCTGTGTTCTACGTTTGCAGTACAACAATATACTTAGGATGCTGCTAAGACTGCCTAGATTCTGTAGCGCTTCCGGTATGTTTGCGGATGCTCGAATTGATGGGTTTACCGCAATTATAAGGAAAATAATTTTTTCGCTACTGAATAGGATCAGGGGCAGTCCTAATAGAATCCTGAGCACGATTGCCGATACATATGATAGTCCTACAGTAATACAGTAAAGTAATACAGTATAGTAATACAGTATTGGATAAAAACTATTATATGATTTAATTTTTGTTATCTGTCTATGCACGGAGCTAGATGTCATTTCTTGCTTTTTTGTAATTGTAATTTTATTTTAGTGTTAGCCTACTTATGTTCCTATGTGTTTAACTATTATGGATCTTGGATCTGAAATAAAGATTTATTATTAATATCTCTTTATTTAATTTTATTCACGGGTCTAGCCCGGACTTTTGATAGGCATTGGTGGGGCCGAAACCAACACCAAGAGGCCCTGTTGAATAAAAAATACAATTATGGGGGAGTGCATAAAATTAACTATAAAACGATTGTACAATATGGGATAAAAAATCTGGGATATTGAGGTGAACAACTTGTGGATAGGAAAACAGATCTATAGGATGAGATACGGCACCTGCCTTATCCTGTCTCATCTCAAAATAAATTTAGGCAGGTGATGACTTGCCACCCACTAAATGGGCCCCTCATAATGGCTGCCGCATATTGGCACCGGAGCGGCAACATTGGCGTTATTATTATTAAATGAAAATAAATTTTCTTCAAAAATAAACGACTTCAAAAAACCACAAACACAAACATTCTAAGTTAACACGCCACTACAAAGAACAAAATAATATTTTTACACTGATTTTGAAGTCGGGCGGGAACAACATTTTATTATCAAACTTAGATTTAAAATTTTCTAAATTAATTTTGTATTTACCTATTCCCGCCCGACTTCAAAATCCGTTTAAAAATATTATTTTTTATTTCGTAGTGGCATATTATCTTGTGAATGCTTGTGTTTGTGGTTTTTTGAAGTTGGTCTTTCTAAAGATATTTTTTTTTTTAGAATTTGTTGTGAAATAGTAGAATGCTTAAAACATTCTTTACTTCTGTTCGGGGCGAACTACTAGTTTATTTATAGATACGATTACACATCCATGCCCACCTTCACCACCTTGTTTTGACTTAAACAAAGCACCTTGGCAAAACTATAGATATTTGCTATCGCGAAATTCGTAGGCGGTCAAGCAAAATTATTCATATCGAGCTGTCGAGCTGGTTTAAAAACTACTTAAGCTAAAATAAATGAAATTTTTATGGCATCACATCAAGAGTGTTTTCTACAAAATTAAAAAAGAAACACGCAAATTGGTTCACAGATGCCGGCGTAATCGGCGTACATACATAATAAAAAATATTTACTTTTCTGCTTTTTGTAGTCGGTTAGACGAATACAAAACAAGAATACCTACAGATCTGTTTATTACAGAAATAGAATTTTCCACAGATGTTTCTATTTGATTGAATCAGAACACCAAACATCCACTTGTCATTGTTTTTCGTGAAAAAATGTGAGAGGGCTCTTAAGTAATTAAGCATTACCTACCTACTCGCGATGCGACCCCGACTCTTTGATAAAGCACTTATTCGTAAGTACTAAGTTTAGTTTATAATAAGTACTTTTCAGGGCCTTTTAGTTTCCCATTTCCATGGCGCAAATTTAGAAACATTTAGGTACACGCTAAAGACAAGTGTCTATTATATATATGCTATCACTGGCAACACAATTTTTCATCATCATCATCATCATAATCATCAGCCTTGAGTGACCCACTGCTGGGTAAAGGCCTCCCTTTGTTTATGACACTCTTCCCGGTCTCTCGCTATTCGCATCCACTCGTTCCCGACAGTATTTCTGATGTCGTCAGTCCACCTCATCCTCGTTCGGCCTGGGTTCCGCCAATCTAGTCTCGGCCACCACGCAGTTACTGCTGTACACAACCTGCCATCATTACGTCTGGCCATGTGTCCTGCCCAGTTCCACTTAAGTTCCTTCACCCTTTTTACGACGTCTGCAGCTTTGGTGCGACGTCGTATCTCAGTGTTTCGGATACGGTCCTGCAATTTGATGCCGAGCATGGCTCGCTCCATGGCTCTCTGTGCGACGGCTATCTTGTACACAATTTTTAGCAAATTAAAATTATTTTTTCATTATGTGTAATGTATTTAATTATATCTTTCGATAAGCCTCTTATTTGTAAATGATGATGATGTTAAAGTAATACCTGCGCGTTTTTACGCAGGTATTGCTTTAGCATCATCATCATCTTCCTCATTAGAGTTCCACACCACCTCTTATTATTTTAAAGCGTTAGAATAGGCGAGTTGTCTGGTGTTTCATTTATTAAACTAGCTGCGCCTCGCGGTTTCACCCGCCTAGTGATGAAAAATCGTGATGATGCTGATGAAAAAGTAGCCTATGTCCATCTCCTGGTTCTAAGCTAACTCCACATAAATTTTCAGCCAAATCGGTTCAGCCGTTCTTGAGTAATAAATAGTGTACCTAACACGACTTTCTTTTATATATATATATACTAGCAACCCGCCCGCCCGGCTTCGCACGATCGTAATTTACGTGCGAAGCCGGGACGGGTCGCTAGTTATATTTATAAACCTCCCTTGAAAATGAATCTAACTGATGGTGAAAACCGCATCGAAATCCGTTGGTTTATGAGGAGTTAGCGGCCATACAGACAGACAGACAGACGCGGAAAGCGACTTCAATTTATACTATGAAATGAAATGAAATGTTTTTTATTCCAGATTTACATCCATATAAACTAAACTAATTTAGAAACTAAAAACTAAACAGTAGGCAAATAAAAAATTAAAATTAAGTAATGGGCGTGTGGTATGCTCTCCATGTACGATGCAGGGGACTAGAGAGCCAGTTTCGCGCCGCAACCACCAGAGTGTTGTCGGAGCGGTGCAGGGCGGTGCGCACGGCGGCCGACCGGCTCCGCAGCAGCGCCTGCCAGCAGGGCGCGCGTCCCTCGGCGAACATGCCGCTCGCGCTGCACCAACGGGGCAGTCGGAACATCGGAACATCAACTATGTAGAGATAGAGATAGAGAAGAGATAGAGAAGAGATAGAGAAGAGATAGAGAAGAGATAGAGATATATATACTAGCTGCGCCATGCGGTTTCACCCGCGTAGTGATGAAAAATGGTGATAGTGCTGATGAAAAGTAGCCTATGTCCGTCTCCTGGTTCTAAGCTACCTCCCCACCAATTTTCAGCCAAATGAGTTCAGCCGTTCTTGAGTTATAAATAGTGTAACTAACAAGAAATTATTTTATATATATATAGATAATAGATAGATAACAGGCTTATCGAACGATATAATTAAAAATACATTACACATACTGAAAAAATAATTTTAATTTGCCTGTCTTACCCCACTAGGTGAAGTCAAGTTTTCCTTCTCCACTTCACTCTATCAGCCGTCATCTCTACATCACAATAGCATTGGGTATTGATAGATTGTAACAGTATTATTCGGTGAATCCGCATTTAATTCATATATAGGTAGGTACCTAATAGCTGTAAAAATTTGCAAGTTGAAGTGGCAATGGGCAGGTCATATCGCTCGAAGAACCGATAAGCAATGGAAAAGAAAGGTTCTAAGACGCAGCGTAGGTGGGCCTCCCACTAGATGGACTGACAACATTTTGAGAGTCGCCGGCATCCAGTGGATGCAGATAGCAGGCTTTCGTTGTGTGGAGGTTAAATGGGGAGGCCTATGTTCAGCAGTAGACGTCTTCTGGCTGATGATGATGATGATGATGACCTAACAGCTAATGTGATGGTTTATCCACATTGTGTCAACGTTCAAAGAGATTTTGATTGAACACCCACCCAGCAGTAATTGTTAGAGGGACCGCAGTCACCAGAGTTCATTACACTCCTCATTCGCCTTATATCAAAAGGGTTATTCTAATGAAATTTTCATTTCCTCGCTTTATAGACCCCTCGAGAGGATCAGTGGATTAAATTCATGATATAACTTAGCAAATTTTAGTTAAATGACAGTGAATGAAAGTCTCGCAATAACACTGTTTTGTGTGCCGAATTGAATAAATTCAAATACTCCCATTGCGTTGCTCCTTTCAAAACTGGATCCAACTCCCTAAATTCAACTTAATTTTCACGCTCCGTCGAGACTGAGTGCTTACATATCTGTTTAACCCCATTTTAAGTTCTCTCGATAGATTTTACTCGAAACATCTGTGGAGAAACCGGTCGCTCGAGAAAGTTTTTGTGTAATTGCCTTTTGTCCGAACTTTTAAAAGAAAGCAACACGGAAGAACAGCGTATCTATTTTTATTCGCTCGCTGTAGAGTAAATTTAATTAAGCCGAAAGGGCTCTTGACTTTTTTTCAATCTGTAAGGCTGGCTGGCCAATTAAAAAGTTGCTGGGACTTGTAGCGACAACCAGTGGAGAGTGCTTAAAGTTATTCAGTTCAACTCTGGTGCAACATTAGCGGCAGTGAATACTTATGTATTAGCTATACGATAAATAAAATGTTCTTACCCTCTTTGGAATCAAAAGTCCATACTAAAAACTTGTTAAGTGCTTTCGCTAGTTCAATATTATTTAACTGCTCGTTATCGATGCGTTCTGGGGGTGCGACCTGGATCTAAGTTTTGTTTTAGTTAGATTTGTGTCACGTTGTTAATGGACTAGCTAACATTCAAGATTTCCAACTAATGTATTTCAGTCAATATTACGTTTTTTCTCATCTTTATATAATGTGAAAGATCTAGCACCAGCAGTGAACTGATGTAAGTGGAGTGGACTGAAGATGATTACAAATGTCACTGATGCCTGTGTGTCTCTTTGACTGTTGTCAAAACTCAGCGTTGTACAATTTTCATATTATTTATTAACTTTTCATGTTTCCCGACATTCTTTTGTTTCGAATAAAATAACGAAATGTCTTCGTGACTAAGTATGCAAAATAAAAATAAAAGTTGATTATAAATTCTTATGAAAATCGAATGTCACATCCCAACAGACTTCGAATGGACAGGACAAAAAAGTTAATTTGCACCATTTACTAATGTTATATAATTATTTACAGGATATTTACCGTGGTAAGGTTGTGGAATGACTTGATGTAACAACCGTGATAGTTTAAAACAGTGTTGTACCATTTTGGTTTACATTGCGAAATATTTTTATTTATTATAAAAAAAAATCGCATTTTATTAAACATTATAAACAGAAAATTTATGAAAACATAAAATATAAACAACTAAAAACTACTTGAAAAATTACAAACTAATACTAATATATAAAACTAAACTAATCTAATAAAATAAAAATAAAAATAAATAAGATTCTTACTCCACGAAGATACCTATAATTATTTCTGTACACATTCCTACTAACAAATTAAAAAGTCACGTACTATTACAAAGCAAATGGTACTTAAATCAAGGTTCGAAAAGTGACATTCTTAGGCTACTTATTATCCCTGAAAAATACTGTTGTAGAATTCCAGCTATGTCGTAAAAATAACAACAAAAAAAGGAATCCAAATTAATAAATCAAGTTCTTAAAAGGTATCTATGTTTTCACTTAGTTCGTGAACCCAACTGTAAAAGTTTTTAGGCTTAAACATATTAGTAATTTTCATACCTATAAGCAGACTGGTATTTTTCTGTTGGAAATCTTTACCAACAATATTTTTTTATTGAGCTTAATTATAATTTTTTAAATAGAATTTATGATGATTCTTCAGACGATGATTCACGTAGTTTCTGCACCTTGACTGACCTCAGGTGTCTATAAAACAACCATCTGTAAACAGAAAAAAAAACTTTTAAAGGTTCCGTAACAAAACAACACAGAGCGACAGTTTCGACAATGACAAAGTTTATAAATAAATAATAAAAAATAAGATAAAGTTTATATTAAAAAACTATTTCAAAACAAGCTTTCAGCTTAAGGAAAGAAAATGTAATCCGCTATGTCATGGTGATACATAGGATTGGTTATCGTAACTCATATTTGTATTCTGTGGAAGTCCTTTCATTTGTTACCCATATTTTAGGAATGCAAAAAACACATAGTCCGCCATCTTTAGATGTCCGCCATATTAGATTTAGAGTGATGTCACTTTTTTATATATATGTATGACCGTGTGTGCAAAAAATGACCCGAATATTTGTTTATTTATTTTTTGAGTTATTCTCAGAAAGCCTTTTCATAATGATACCCATATTGTAGGAATGCATTAAAAATAACTTGCACGCCATTTTGAGTGTTCCGCCATGTTGGATATAGAATAAAGTCACACAGCCATACATCGTCATCCAAATTAAATATGTATACAAAATTTCAGCTCAATCGGTTCAAAATATCTGCTTCAAAATTGAGTTGCAAGATTTATTCACCCGAACAAACATAAATACATACATTGTAAGTTAAATAAAAGCTTGTAAAAAAACGTGACACGGTTAGTCATCCGATAGCATTTGCTTAGCATATTAAATTACACCGAGTCAAATACCTGTACTTAATAATATTTGTCATTGGTTACGATATTATCTTCATCGGATAAATAGATTTAGATAAAACTTTGGTGAAGTGCAAGCCGCTTGAATCATTGGAAACTAAAAACCTCGGGGTATAGTGAAGAGACCTATATAACAATAAAACTTACATGAAAACTGCGAGTGTAGGAAGAGTCAGGAATGTTCCCAGTAGGAAGACAAATCCTGGCATCACTTCCATGGTAGCGGTGTAGAGCTGGGTGTAAAGTGGCACGTAGGCGAGGGGCATGATTACCTCAAAGATACCGACTATCGAGTTCAGCTTCGCTGCAAATATTGATAAAATTAGAATCATCTCTAAGGAAACCAACCAGATAAGGAACCTAAGCAGATCACTTGCTTCGCGCCCAGAATGAGCAAAACAAAACTCTCAGAACGGGAATAAATCGAAGTATGTATGATTATTATGTATATGTTCTATATTTGTATTTATGGTATTTTTGTATGTATGTTTATTGACCGAGCAAAAGTGTCAGAGTCTACGAGAAGAAAACGGTGTTTGCTTGCGTACCGTATTGTTTTATTGTTCACGCCATTAAATTTGATACAGAGGACAAAAAAACTCTTAAAAATACAATCAATCAAATAAATAAAAAACTATCATACATAAAATACAATCTTTAACTTCAAAATTGAGTTAAATCATATCAGTTTGTTTTTATATATTTTAGAATACTGATCGAAATATTTCTACTGTTTAACCAGTCACCCAGTTTATGGATGTTTTTTGTATGTATGTTTGTTTGATAATAACTTTCGTACCGATAATCATCGGTATCTTTATGTAATTTTGTAGCCAAGTTGATGCAAATACAACTTTTAAGTTCCAATAAGAGCAAAATCGGTCGAGAAGTTGTGAAGACATAATTATGGTCATAGTTTGGGTAAACAATTAGTTACATAGCCTAAAGTGCCGTCCGCTGATTTTGCAAACTTAGGTACAACCGTATATACAGACAGGGTTGTGAGGAAAGGGTGTACTAAGCCAAAAGTGGTCCATTATGAACAACTTTTACTTTGGGATCTACTATGAAATGGCGAAAAAAATATCTGCTGTTCCATATAATGATTTTGTCGTAAATTACCGTTTTCTATCGAACAGCCGTTATATTTTACGCGATTTCAGGGTTCACTCCATAGTAAAGTTGTTCATATTGATGGGTATTTATGGACTTTTTTCATGAAGAGTACACCTACTAGGTACTCATATTATTTCGAATCGAAGTAGATACAAAGATCAGTTACGAGTGATGCCACGGGGAGCAGCTAGACTTACCTAATTCATGAGGTTCAACATTCTTCGTGAAAATTGATCTCAAAGCCATGAACGCGTTACCATTGAAAATGTCCACAAGTGGTCCTGAAATGTGAATAAATTATTAGCTAAGACTCAACATATTTGACACATAACTATAAGTAACTTTTTTACTTTAGAAATAATAACTGATTTAAAAAAGACGTTCTCAAATTTTATGTACCAACTGCCCGAAGTTTGACCAGTTTATGTGTCATTTTTCGGGAACAAAATAAACATATTCAGCGTACAACCTACCTCCAAATCAAATTTCATGTAAATTCTTCAGCTATTATTTAGTTAATTGCGGACAAACATACACACTTCCACACAAACTTTCACATTTATTAGTGAGAGTTCCGAATGTGAATATTTCAAAACAAAAGTAAAAGCGGAAGATATTTTTGTTTGTCATATCAATCATATCAGAAATCATAATTAAGAATGTTCGGATATGCAATGGACATATTGGAAGATATTATAATTTAGAACTTACATCATACAAATAAAAATGTTTCAAAAATATTTACTGAAAAATGCAAACAACTATCGCCGTCAAAGTTCTGTGCGTGACATTGTTAAACATGGGTACACGAGCTGGCAGGCAAAAATGCTAAAAGCGATGTATAGCGTTAGGTCACGTTACTGACTCCTCTCCATAACTGACTGCTTCTATTAGCTGATTCGGTCGACAAATATGCCAGTAGATCTGTCAGCGTATCAGCTCAGATAGATAGGGTTATATTTTTGTACACATTTGGGTCCAGAATTGTGTAAAGAGTGCCTAGTGCGAGTTTTTCCAATTGCGTTTACCTATTTCATCGTGTTTAATGTGATTAATTGCAGTAAAAGCAGTTCCATCTACATGGCGCTAGATCGTATTTTATATAAATTATAGTTAACGTTAACACGATCGAATAAGTAAACGTCATTTGTAAAATTCGCACTAAGCCTTCTGAATGCTCTGTATGTCCGTTATCTAACTGAACATCCTATATTTAACCTAACCGCATGAAAAATCTGTAGTAAAAAATAATAATGTTTAAGGTGTTACGTTTCACTTATGGCGGGAAATTCAAATTTCAAACTGTTTTTTGTCCTTGTAGCTAGGCCGATTAATTATTGTAAACGATCATGATTTTTGAGTAAATTGATTATTATTCTTTACAAAATCATGTAAAGCTATTTATCTCTAATGGACATTATTACTTATATTTTCCAATAAACAATTTTTTGTTGTTTTAAACGATTTATTGGCAAATGTAAGTAATAGGTGCGTTACTGATAAATAGTTGTACCTACAAATGATAATGTAAAATACAACCAACGATTTGCGTAAACAATGTCATTTTAAAATAATTATCCAGCCTGGCTACAAGGACAAAAGAACTGTTTGAAATTTAAATAGGTAAAAAATTTTTTGCACAAACGGTCATCTGACCCCAAACTAAGCAAAACTTGTGATATGGCTGCCAGAGACTGATATATTATATATATTTTTAAATACATACTTAAATAGATATGAATAACCAGATATAGAACAAACACGAATGTTCATCATATAAATGTTCAGGTAGTTGCATAGGTGAAACGTACCACCTTAAATCAAATTGTTTATACCTAAGTAAAATATCTTTCCAGTTGTCGCAAAAGCGTAAATGAATGAAGCAGCGATTTTACTGCAGGTGGACATGATGCCGATGACTGAGTCGTGCCATCCGAGTATCTTGCTTATTAGCAAAACGCAGACCATGGAACCTGAAGCAAATAAACATTGTTGATAGGTAGGTATATGAAGAGTTATAATTATGGAACGGTGGTACTAATCGAAATAATACTTATTATCATGAACAACTTTTACTATGGGAACAATCCAAACCAAGAACAGCGCAAGCTGAGTTGGAGCCGGTTTGTGACAAAAAAATATTATAAGCTTGTTTTTAACTTTTTTTCGACAAATAAATTATGTCTTTGTCTAAGTATGTAAAAAATATATCATCTGTTCCATTCCATACATTTCATCGTCTTCGTTCTAGTCATTTTATGATGCACAGTCACTTGTACTAAGTAGATATAAGTACTCCGTTTATTAATGTTAGATATTGTACGTTTTTTTTTTGTTAAAATTTTCATGAGCGTGGATTCAATGTCCTTTACTCGTAATATTAAACATTTTTACATTGTCTTAATAGCGTCTAACAAGTCATAGTCACAGTCAGAGTCAAGCCAAGTAAGTCACGGTCATGTCAAACTCATGCCCCTGTAAAGTGGTGAAGACTTTACAAGAGGCTCTAATGGAGTTTTGGAAACAACACGAAAAGACACGTTTCACCTCGTTATATCACTTGGCCACACTCGAGCACGTTTACGAGCACTTAATGAATATTAATTCATCATTTAGAACACATTAACACTCGAAAATACACAAGTTTAGGAAAATAATCCAACGAGCCGACATGTTTTTTCCACGTTGGCGCCAAAACTCCAGATATTTTATGTAAACAAAGAGGTTACCAGCGTTTTTTTTTTCATAATGTTAGTTTACAATATTTGACCAAAAAAGTTTATTATTATGTTTTTCTATTCGTAGTATGAACAATTATAAAATAAAAATAGTTTTGTACTATTTCTTTTAACGTAATATCTGTTCTATACAATGTTATGATATAAAAAAACAATTTTTGATAGAAAATATTTTATTATACTGGTAGAACAGTAGGGGCCTGAACATCCCTTACGTTCTAAACATTTCTGGCCAACGTTTGATTTGCCCTCTATTTCTTCTATCATTATAGTCAACGCCTCTATAATAACGCCATCTATCACAATCTTATAATAATGTTTTTTATGAATTTTTTAACTATCAGAATATCCCCCAATGTACCGCGCGAGAGCTAAGCCGAGGAAAATAGAGAGTAAAATATTTTTCGTAAGTGAGAAATGCTTTGAGCAACTGGCATGTCACTTTAACAGTGACTTTTCGTGACATTTCTTTGTTTACATATAATATCTAATATTTGTGAAGTAAGTATAGTGTTGTCTTTAATTGAAAACTCATATAAAATACAATTTATAAGCAAATTATCAAACTTACCAACAACGGTGACAACCATATTGTAAACTTGGAAAATACTGAATTGGAGCTCATCCCAGCCAAATCGGTAACGCGTTGACATGTAAACCACAGCCCCCTCACCTAAAACGATGGAAAAATTAAGTTTAAACGTTTATGACACGACACTCAATCGACTCCTTCGCCTCAAGTTGTAGCTTAGCCGATTCATCCCAGAGGTGTGCGTAATTTTTTGTCATGGCAAAGGTAGCTTGACTAGGAATTCCTAACAGATCGCAAATAAACAACAGACTATATGGTCAGTCTTTGTACTGGTGATCACGAGTGGTATTTACAACTGAGCTCCACCGTAGGCCTTGTGACACGTTCGATAGGTATGTGCCCTAATGTTTCATATACTTAAATATATGAAACAATAACAGTAACAGTACAAACAGACCTCACAAAGGACAAGGATATATGTAATAAAATACATTACACATTCAAATAACCTTAAATATTAAAAGTACCAGATGACTGATCACTGTAACAATCACACCAACATACCACCCAAACAACCAACACTCGACTCTAAATACACCCAAACACACAGATACACACTCTCACGTTCATACGCACACATACATAAAAAAAAAAAAAAAAACTTATCACACACATACACTTAATTGACATAGACTATTAGTAATTTACCAGCATTTTATTGTATTGTATTATATTGTTGTGTACTATTGTATATTATATATGTAAGCAAATTGTATTATAATTGTACCTATAATTTTTCTTTACAACGTATCTATTATGGTTAATGTTATCAACACCGTTGTTATCTCAAACCTAATTTAAGTTCACCTCTGCGGGGAAGACAGTTATGCCCAGAGTTGGGAACTGTGACCTCACGACACAGGTTATCCTAGTGTGGGGGACAGTGTTCCATTATGGTACATAGGTAATTGTCTATTCTAACCTCTCTTCTTACAACATTTGTACCCAAATACCTACCTAATTAAGATCTTTATGTACCTATAGCCCTTTAATGAATAATAAACGTTTTTGTATTTATTGTATTTATTATTACATATATGATTTATGATTTATTTAAAAAAAAAAAACATATATTTGTCCGTGCCGGTCGATGGCCGATCTTCATCTGATAATCTTGGTTCTATGGCGTGAGTATAGCGGCTGAGGAGAATGAGACATCACTCGTACAATTACACAGGTTTTATTCCAACTCTATGATTGATAATTACTATATTAAATTACTTGGGGACAAGGTGTTCCGCCTCGCAACTAACGCTGGCTGCCACCCTCCAACCAACAACTCCGAATTCCAACCTCAAACTGAGCTCCACCGAGCCTCGCGTGTCCGCTCGCCCTCACTAGCATCTCTGCCGGACGGTATACAAACTTGCTAATCTCTGATTGGTTGTAAACGACACAACTTCACAACGTAAAGGATTTCAGCAGAGTAAGTTACCGCATCGTTACACCAGTGATGGCGCCACCTCCATCACTAGTACACCAAAACTAACCTGGGTGACGCCTACCTACATAATCTAAGCCTTAAAAACTATCCGACGGTAGTTGCGCCAGTGCTGAAATGTCAACGCGCCGACATATTTTTTTGTTAGCTTTTAAATTTATGCGATATATGCGCTCATTTTTTTTGGTGTGAATAAGTTTTTGGGAATTGCAACTGCTTACGACCATCATTCATCCGACTTCAATATAACAAACCAGGGCGAACAGTAAAAACAGAAGTATTCCTAGCTTTGGAAAATGCTGCAATCTTCATATGACGCTGAATTATATAGACAAATCTGGAAGTCATTGTGGCACGACAAACGTACTTTTAATACAAACAGTACTAATGAGACTAATAAGAAAAATAAAAGCTCCAAAGCGTTTGTAAGAGACATGTCTATTGGGCAAAGCTAGTTGACGAAACTGAAGAGAGAAGATGATACTGTTGCGTCGACCAAAATCGATGTATTAGGGAAAATCGAGAGGTTCTTGGGACAGTTCAAATGCTCCGTTGGTCCAGTTGGTAGTGAACCTGTGCGAGATTGGGATGACCCTGAAACAGCTCAAGAACAACAAGGCGCTGGATGACGATGGATTCACAGCAGAGCTTCTGAAAGCGGGTGGAACACCGGTACTCGAAAGTATTTCAGAAGCTTCTTAGTTCCATCTTACTCGAAGGTATAATGCCAAAAGCGTGGAACAGAGGCGTGATGGTGTTATTCTTTAAGAAAGATGACAACGTTTTGCTTAAAAATTACCCATGTCGCTTCTGAACTATCTTTATAAGCTGTTTTTGAGGTTCATCACGAATCTTCTTGATCGCAGGTTTGATCACCGAACAATACGGTTTCCAAAAAAGCTATAAGTACCATATACCACATCCACACGGTGCGGCAAGTTACACAGATGACCGAAGGTTATAACTTGTCACCATAACGGAGGTTATACTTGCTTGCGTTTGTGGACTATGAGAAAGCCTTTGATTCGATCGAGATATGGGCGGTCCTCGAGTCTCTCTTGCGATGCCGTTTTGACTATCGTTATGTCAGTGTTTGTACAATAACGCCACCATGTCGGCGCAAGTACAGGAGCAGATTCCGAAGGCAATTCCATTTCGAAGAGGCGCGAGACAGGGAGAGGTTATCTCTCCGAAACTGTTCACTGCCTTATTGAAAGACGGCTTTAAGCTCCTGGAATGGCAAGGAAGGACTCGTCATCAGCAACAATGGCAAGTACATCACTCACCTTCGGTTTTCCGATGATATTGTGGTCATGGCAGAATCGATGGAAGATCTCGGTATGATGCTTACAGGCCTCAATCGAGACTCCCGATAGGTGAGTCTTAAGATGAACATAGACAAGACAAAGGTCATGTCAAATATCCATGTTGTGCCCACCCCAGTATCAGTTGGGAACTCAGTTCTAGATGTTGTTGACGCGTATGTCTACCTAGGACAAACAGTCGAACTAGGCAGGTCCCACTTCAAGGAAGAGGTCAATCGGCGAATCCAATTCGACCTTAAGATGGAAGTATTTGACCAGCGTTTATTGCCAATGACACATACAACATACGGCCCTGAAACGTGGTCTCTCACTATGGGCCTTATAAGCAAGCTCAAAGTCGCACAACGAGCTATTGAGAGGGCTATTCTCGGGGTTTCTCTACGAGATCGAATCAGAAATGAGGAGATCACGCATAACAGATGGCCAGTGGGGCCAAAAGGTTCTCGAACGGAGACCACGGACCGGTAAGCGCAGCCACCAAATACCCTCAAGATGGACAGACGACCTAAAAGAGACCGCAGGGAAACGCTGGCTGCAGGCCGTTTCAATCTGGCCCTTTTGGAGATCGATGGGGGAAGCCTATGTCCAGCAGTGGACGTACTATGGCTGAAATGATGATGATGTACATATATAGGTACATAAACAAACATTAGTAAATATGTTTAGATATCGGAAAAATCGATTTATAAAACTATGTATAGCAGCTCAGATATCTGTCACAGAGGTTAGCTGTCATAATATAAAATGTTCATATGGTCATGTACTACTACAATATATACATATTTTTCTTTGGCCGGCTACTTCAGTTTTTGGGCCACTTTGTCGCTGGAATAGGAAATAGGCTACTTTTTATAAAAAAAAAAACTTTTCTTGTAGAACAACGCGTGAAACCGCAGGGCGCAGCTAGTTACATGATAAATGTGTTATTTTCTTACCATTCGAAGGTCCGAACAAGAAACACGTAGCTCCAAGCAGCATGCACAGTCTCAGAGCCCTGTTGTCTCCTGTCTTCTTAAAAATAACTTTTAAAGAGTTTATAAAATGGGCGGGACTGAAGAAAGTCTTCATAAAGTAAACGAAACCTCGGTTGTCGTGCTGAAAAGAGAGGAAAAGTCAAATTATTTTTGCTCAAACAGTATAATCACATTAACCACAATAAACACAATACATGACCATGTTTGTTCACGCTCGACTCCATAACGGCCGAACAGATTAGATAAAGGTATACCTAGCTTATACCCTGAATTAACTAATAACTACTTTTTATTATCAAAAAAAAAACGGTTCAGGTGGAAAAACGGAGTGAAACCACGAGAGGCTCTTATTCATTGATTTTATTTTGGTCGAAGCCTATCAACATGTGTGTTCTCCCTACCCTCACATATGGCACTCAAACTTGGTCATTGACAAAAGTCAGAAGTTCGGTCTTGAAGTGTGCCATGGAGCCATGAGCCATGGAGTGAAGTATCTTAGGAGTGAAACTTATAGACAAGATAAGAAACACAGTACAAGACTCAGATTGCCGCTTGCCTAAAGTGAGACTGGGCCGGTTATGTCAATCGAATGTCGGAAGATCATTGGACCAAAACCACGACACAGTGGCTTCCACAGGATGGCAAACGACCTCCCGGACGGCCCAGATGAAGATGAACTGGACTCCTACTTGAAAGACTGGACTCAAATTACCCAAATCCACCATCATCTCGCCTGACGTTAAGCGAGATAAAATAAATAGATATTAACACCCAGATATAGAACAAACACAAATGTTCATCACGTGAATGTTTATCCTAGATGAGAATCGAACCCACACCGCCAAGCGCAGAACGGACTTCACTAACAGGGCTATCTCATTGTTGGGATTTGAACCCACACTCTTCAAATTGGATTTCGAACTCGCCAACCACTGAGCTATCGCGTACGAAGACAGAGTATACAAAAGCTTAATCTTAAATTTTAAAAGGGGCGTACTAATTAACCAGTGAAAATGCATATTCTTATCAAGCCTTTATCTGACCAATCAAAAGGTACCTACTTGGTTCTGTTCAAGGATTATTGGCGCCGTTTCTGAACATACGTCATTATATTGTATTGATTATACCGTTAAAGATTATAGGAAATGGAAAACTTGTTGTACAGTTTGTTGAATTACAACGTATCCATATTGAACCATACTTAATGTAGTTGATGATTAACCCATTATAAAATTAGAATATTAAAAGTCCTTTACGTAATTTTAATAATCTAAAAATAAAACCTATGTCCGAGAGAAAATCAAAACTTCCCTCTCAATTAGAATCGAGGGTCTGATACTGCAATGATATGAAATATCGTATTAGAAAATAGAGGGTCAAATTGTAAATTCCAGGTCTGATAATTTTTAGATATCTGGCAGACCAAAAGGGGCTAGATTATTTCCACTACGCTTTTCCACGCAAATGGTTGAAGTAATAATATATATTATGCATAGTCATCATGGCAGAGTCGCTGGAGGATCTCAATACGATGCTCAGCGACCTCAGTTGCCTTTCCCAATAGGTGGGTCTTAAAATGAATATGGACATGACAAAAATTATGTCCAATGTCCATGTTGAACCCGTGCCGGTAGTCGTTGGGAACGATACTATCGAAGTTGCTGACCATTACACCTATCTTGGACAGATTATTCAGTTAGGTAAGTCCAACTTAGGCAAAGAGGTCGCCCGAAGAATCCAACTCGGATGGGCAGCGTTCGGGAAATTGCGTGACATCTTCTCGTCCAAGATACCACAGTGCCTCAAGACGAGGGTCTTTGACCAGTGTGTGTTGCCAGTGATGACATATGGTACTGAGATGTGGTCCTTAACTGTTGGCCTTTTGGAAAAACTCAGAGCCACTCAGCGGGCAATGGAGAGAGCTATGCTTGGAGTTTCTTTGCGCGATAAAATCCGAAACGTGGATATTCGCCTAAGAACCAGAGTCACCGACATAGCTGTTAAAATTTGCTAGTTGAAGTGCCAATGGGCAGGCCACATCGCTCGAAGAACCGATAACCGATGGGGAAGAAAGGTTCTGGAGTGGAGACCACCAACCGGAAGACGCAGCGTAGGGAGGTCTTCCACTAGATGGACCGACGACATTGTAAGAGTCGCGGGCATCCAGTGGATGCAAAAGGCAGGCTGTCGTTCAGTATGGAGGTTAAAGGGGGAGGCCTATGTTCAGCAGTAGACGTCTTCTGGCTGATGATGATGATGATGATGAAGAATATATGCACTTAACTTTTCCCCACTTCACCGGTTTTTAACCGACGAAAGGAGGAGGTTATCAATTCGACTGTATATTTTTTTTGTATATTTGTTACGTGAATACTCTGCCCATTATGAATTGATATCGATGATGCTTTTTTGTTTGCTAGGTCATATTTCTGAGGTCTTTTTATATTAGTTTTATCGAAATTTATTCAGCGCTTTATAAAAAAAACAACAATAACAAAAAAAATACACACGTTTTGGTTTATGGTTCTCTTTAGTAAAAGTTTTGATGAGGACATTCAATATTTGTTTTAACTGTAATTTTTCTACTATTTAATATAAGTTTGTACATAAAACACTGTTTTAAACTATCACGGTTGTTCACTAAAGACTAAGAAAAAGGGTAGATCGTTATGTCTGCACCTAACTTTTTAACTGTTCGACCAACCACCCGCATTCTTCAGTCTTTCCGTGAACATGGTGCATGTAACTGCGCCGAAATATCGGGAGCTCATTCCACAACCTTACTACGGTAAATATCTCGTAAATAATCATATAACTTTAACTTAGTACACGTAGGTATAGTCTTGAAGTCGGTTGTTTTTTTCTTTAGTAAATTTACTTTTTTATTACTCAAGACGCTTGTTGGTCACTAATCATTCTGAATTCACAACCATATAATTAGAAAAACCCCCAGTTGCGCTGATTAGTCTTTGTTAAAACAGCAAAAAGGAAAGAGTTTGAAATAGAGTCTTGAATACAATGCACCCGGAATAATTTTCAGAATATTGGCCATTTATGATAAAATAGATTTGCACGACACCACGGAATAAGCTATACTAGCCGAATGACACCCGCTCTATATGCTGCTAAAACTAACTGAAGCACTTAGTAAACCATTTTAGCAATTAGTGTAGCATGGTTTGTGTCTTAGTAATAATTATACTTTACTCTGTTTTACTAATAAATAACAATAAATTAAAATGGTTCGTCATCGTAAATTCGTTAGGTTTAGGTTGTTTATAATATTTAAAAAAAGCCCTAGTGAAGTATAGCAGAATGTATAGCATAAAAAACGTAGACAAAAAAATGCGAATGCTAATGCTTAGATAGTTCACATTTATGAAAATCATCGCTTAACATCAGGCGTCATGGCACTCAAACGCAAGCCTATTAATTATTTAAAAAAATACCATTGAAGGAATAAGCCTGCAACACCTTTACTTTGTATTTATATGTATTATTATGTATGTAAAATAAAAAGCTAACACACTAACTGACTTATCATAAAATCTACTTGACTGACGAAGCTGAAATTTGGCAGATAAATTCCTCATGGGGTGTAAATGTCCGCATAGTGCGTTTGAATGAGTTTGAAAGTATAAGCGTACAAAGTCGCGGGCAAAAATAGTAGCATAAAATAAATGATTTCTTACCTGCTTGTGCTCTTTTGTCCTTTCAGGATCGGATAGGACGAATATAATATAGCACCCGGTTATTAAAGCCAGCGACAGTGATGTAATGTATATTGGTAAGTATCCAAAATTCTTCAGTATAACTCCAGACAACGCAATTCCAATTGGCACTGCGACGAATATGCTAAAATGGACGAGCCCCAGCCGGTAAGTCCTGTTTTCTTCTGTTGTAATATCCGCAATGTAACTGTATATAGCCAGGAATAAGAGCGCCCTACCACCCAAGATAGAGGAAAATAAACCCTCTAAAAGTATCAAGAATTCAACTCTTAACTGGTAAAAGAAAATAACATTGAAGATATTGTTTGTCTGTACTAAGATTTCTCCTATAACTGCTACTAACATAATTATTTTCCTGCGACCGGTGACGTCCATCCATCCTCCTGCAAATATCAAGAGGATGCAGGGCAGTACAGATGCTATAATCGATTTATATGCAATGAGCCTCGCGACGTATTCTTGGACTATTCTTTCATTGTCTGCGTTGTCATCAGAGTCCTGGTACCGCACTGCATCACAAATGGCTTCCGATAAATTTAAATTGACGCGACAGGCTTTTTCTAAGCCTAGCGTTTGTGTAGCAATGTCTGCTAGCATATTCCCTATTAGTATCATAAGTCCCACTGGTTCAACTGTAATCTGTTTTACGATGTTAAGCATCCGCTTAAAAATACTGAGTTTCTTTTCCGTCATTTTAATTTTGGTAGTATTATTTTTTTGTCTGAATCGTTTCTGTTCAAACTTATATATGGACTAGCGTTGGTTCTCACACTTTAATTATACTAGTCATTGTTATATCAACCGGCTATGTACGTTGTCTCGCTTAGTGTGAGATAACTCATATATTTTGGGGTTCTTCCCAAAATAGCAGCATTATTGTTAGATAATAACGTTATCGTGATGGGATGATTACTTTCATATAAATTATCCTGTGGTGATAAGTTTAAAATGAGTCATTTATTCGATGAGGTAAAATAGCTTAGTAGCTACGTGGAAGGTTTGGTTTAGTCCTTATCATTTCTAAAAATACTAGGCCATTTGATTGATTGTTTTTATCTTTTTACTCACAGTTTTTTGTTGAAAAACTGTGAGTAAAAGTTGAAAAACTTTGAAGTTAGCTAGAATATCCATTATTATTTCTTAAGGTCTTCCAAAGTAATCCACTGACGTTTTCAACCAAAGGAAATTGAAATGAAGATAGTAACGTAGTTAAATTAATTATGGGAAGACAATATACATCGGTGAATTTGAAAGTCTACGCGTACAAAGTCACGGGCAACAGATAGTATAATACAAAATGAATTCAACAAAATAAATACAAAATAGTTAGATTAGTGGTAAATAATGTGTCACAGTCAAGAAAGCTGCTAGACCCTAGTACCCTAGTATTAGTTCAGCATTGGTACTGTGCGACATGCCTGTTCCAGCAATGCCGAATTAAAGTACAATCCAGTCTAGCAGCAATCATCGCTAGGGGCCTTAAGGCCGCTGTTTTAAACGATTCAGTTCAGGTGATAAAAAAAAATTGCTCGACCGCAAACCGTATCTCAGCGCGTTAAGGTTCACTTTCACGTTATTTAACGAACTGCGCTGTTTTAGCGTTAATTTGAGATCGCGCAAGGAGTTGGCCGTAAGGCCCCAGGACAGCGTTGGAGCTGGTCCGCACTGTGTGTACCAAGGACGCGCCTCGCTTATGCATGGTCACGTGCTGGAAACAATCTGTTCGCGCCTCCGCGAACATGTCCGAGGCGCTGCAGAACCGGGGCAGCACCATCATGGCCCTGAACGTATTGTTCTACTGGACGCAGAAGATACTGTAGTTCTTTTCCGCGTAATTAGCCCACAGGCTGCATGTAGAGCTATGTACCCTCTAAGCCCTACTTTAACCTCGTTAGAACACCACGCAAACTTGCGGGCTATCATGTTTCGTCTAATGGACGAGACCCTCCGATCCCGCTTAATGATTGCATGATCGTTGAAATCAGCTGTGACTACATGCACCGAGTTTTAACTTGTTCTACCCTTTCCAAGGGTCCCACCACCATTCAGCAGAACTGGTGGTATGTTTTTGGGGCATTTAGCACTTCTTGACCCAAAGACAATGGCACTACATTTTAAATCATTATCACAAGTTTGCATCAGCCTCCTCAGCATGTATATAGTGTATTATCTATGCTCCTCAGGCCACACACCGACGCGCTCTGCACTATGTCGTCTGCGTTACTCAAATTGTTGACACATTCACCTTCAATGTGACAGCCGAAGGTGTGAACTACTGAGCGCGACGATCAGCTCGTTTAGAAAATTTAAACAAGATTGGTACGTTGAAAGGCGTACATGAAAAGATACATTTTCTCAACAGCGGGCGATCACGGACTGAAATTGATAATAATGAGCAATTGGGCAGATTCTCTATTAGATGGATTGGCACCTAGATAGGTCTTGTTGTCTGGGTGTCTTGTTGTTGTGCGTTCACAATGATATAATCTGTGTCACGTGTTTTGTTTTTATCTAAAGTCACGTCGTACTTTACCGTACGTACTCCAGTACCTACTTGATTAGTCACAGCAGCTATTTAAGGCGTATTTAATAGAGTATGGTTCATAACTATTTATTGTAATTACACGTATCAATATGACAGATTCTTATCAAGGTTCTCTTGATTAAGCGATTTTGATTATCGCAGATTAAGAATTTCTTGTATAAGTACCGATATGTTGTAGACCAGGGGTGTCCAACATACGGCCCGCGGGCCACAATGCGGCCCGCCAAGGTTCTTAATCCGGCCCGCGTACGAGTCAATTGTTAGGTAACTTTTAACTTTGTTTAAACGAAATTTTATAAAGAACAGCGATTCATATGTTCGTAAAATATTAAAAAACACCATTTTTAAAAAAATTGCATCGATCGATCACAATAATACTCGGCAAAAACGTGGATGAGCATATCGGGAGAAACGAACAAATAAAGTAAATGCCATTTTAATTGTTAGTTAAAATCTGCGCGCGAAAACGTTAAAATTACCACCCCTCTCACCCACCCGCTCCCTCCGCGCACGCAACGTACAGCCAGCCAGTCAGTGATGTCAGTGTGCCTGTGCATGCAATTACAAGTGAAACCTGCTGTGAATTCCGCCAAATAGTTACAATTATACCCTTTCTACCATTTTACTTATATTAGTCTTGATTTGCTCAGTTACGAAGCAACTCTTGGCCCGCCATAGTTACTAAGTTAATAAATCCGGCCCACCAAAAAAAATTGTTGGACACCCCTGTTGTAGACCGATAACGTAACTTATGCATGGTCATCGTTAATCTCTTGGTAGAATAATATCTTCTATAAACTTAAAGACTTTTGTTCAATTACCTTCTAAAAAAAATAAAGAAAAAATATTAATATCAACTACAATTTTGAAAATTTGTCCATGTTTTTCTTCATTACAAAACCAAAAATATTTACTGTAGGGTTCTAAATGGCGAAGTTTATGCGGTATCAAATGATAAGCAACGCGAGAGCCCATCTAAACTTTGAAGCCAACTATTGCACCTACAAAATACAAAGCTAAAAAAAGAATTGCAACTAACTCTAAACATTATTTTGTTCTTTTTAAAATTTTGTGAAAATTTGTTTGGGAATGTGTTTTTTTATGATAATATAACCACTTGATCGCGCACGAGTCATAATTTTGCTTGTGCACGACGTAAGCCACGTCAATCGCGCCGAAGGGGGGGGGGGGGGGGGGTATCATATGACACTTGTGCTTGGAGACTCGACGCTTGGTGGTTGGAGAATCAAAAGTCATTCAATTCGCGCCTAGGGTAGGCCCGCTCGAAAAATATTATGCTGAATATTTTGTACCTTTTTTCCTTAAATGTACGATTGTAATAATGACAGGACTGATTAAACAGCTGATTGTGTATCATTAATAATCATTATTATAATCTCTGATAATAGTATTTCCCAAGGGAAGGGACGACGACAGCGAGTAGCCTTTATGTACCATCAACGCTATCACGACCACACTGCCAATGCATGACTAAGAAGAGAACGAAGACTACTTGATAGAATCAGAACACCAAAAATCCATATTACATTGTTTTTTTCGTCAAAGCATTACCTAGCTACACGCGATTTCACGCGATACGACGCCAACGCTTTGATAAAGCACTCATTCGTAAGTACTAAGTTTGGTTTATAATAAGTACCTACTTTGCTTTGCTTTGCTTTTCTTTAAGCTTCGCTACATGGCACAAAAGACATTGCTCTGCGTCCATACATTTTCGCCCCGAAACCCACAGCAAAGGAATATTATGTGCTGTTACAGTCATTGGTTGTATAACAATAAAAGTTATTCTATTCTATTTAAATATATTACTGAATTCCTATACAATCATCATTTTATATCGGACTAGCTTAGAATTGCAAAACTATTACCAATGAACTTATATATTATGTAATCATATAACTTTAGTGAATAACCGTGATAGTTTAAAACAGTGTATTACCAATGACTTGTTTTAATTACTTACATCCAACGAATTCAAATGTAGTACATTTAGATCGATGACAAAACTGAATAATCTTCGTTACATAATCTGTGGACTTGATAAAAATATCGGAACTAGAAAGAACGTCGCTTGACTATTGTAAAGAAAAAACAGCGTCTATGAAATATGGGTTTCTTCTGGCCATCTGGCCATGGTTGCTTAAATTTGAAAATTATGGAATTTCATAGGCTAGACCTATGGAACATATTATGTCAAGAGTGACTTCTTAGTTTGGCACATGATACCTACTACCAAAAGGGACGGAACGCTTCAAACAGAAAAAACGAGCAGAGCGAGAGGTACCACGTTTAGCCATTTGTCCCTTTCTAGTGTTGACATAATCACTGATACAAATTCCTCATTAATTTTCATACTTTTTATATTTTTATACAGAATAGATCTACGTTTGGCCACCAACTCGCTTGATGGTAAGCAACGGTGTGGCCGAGGATGGAACACGTTGATCTAGAAGAAATCTATTCACTCTAGCCTTGAAGATGCCTAGATTGTACTTTTCAGGAAACAAGGAGGATGGCAGGGAGTTCCATTCTTGGACAGTACAGTATCATAAAAGATGACCCAAATCGTTGTGTTCGAATTTTTGGAATTTCCACGTGGAAGGGGTGATAGTGTGCAGTCCTTGTACTTGTCCTGTAGTAAAAGGGGGAGGGTGGAATAAGGTCATGAAGCTTTTGCTCACACTCATCGAAATATATCCGGTAGAAAATAGACAGACAAGCTACTTTACGGCGGTGCTCGAGGCTTTGTAATTTATTGGCGACTAGCTTGCTGTCACCAATCAGCCTCATAGCACCCGTCGAATAGGTGGCAGCAGTACTCAACACACGTATATACTTATTTATTCCTTATTTTATATCACTACAATAAGAAACGGATGCTCCCTAAATAATCACGGGAGTTTTCTTTTAAATGTTTCAGAAATAAAAATTAACTATTTAAAAATGATGCTGTTCAAATTACGTACTACCCAAAATAATACCAAATTTACGGATACAATATTTTTCCAACAGTGGCAACACCACACATTAATACGTGTTCATGAACGTCATTGTATACAAGACATGTAGTGTGAAAGGGACAAATGGCTAAACGTTGTACCTCTCGCTCTGGTCGTTTTTTCTGTTTGAAGCGTTCCGTCCCTTTGGGTAGTAGGTATCATGGTTTGGCATTACTTTAGTTGCCTAAATGTCACTTGGTCATTTATTTATTTCCACCATGATCCAAGAAAACAAGGTGCGCTCCGGGAGTTGTCCCGCAATGACGTCACTGTCCAGTTGCCACTTTATTGCAACAAACACAGATATTGGAAAACCAATTATTAAATAAAATACTAAAAGCAATTCAATTGTCATTTGGTTTGTCCGCTCAAGCAAAGCAATTCAAGTTAAGCACGGATTTACATTATATAAATCAAAACCACATTGATTTGTTGTATTAATACGGAGTTTTGGGGAGTTATTATCACGCTACTGGTAATAAAGAATAAAGAAAATCAGCTGTTTCATTGTGCTTCCGCCATTGTTTCGTGTATCGTCATCTCTCTCAAACTCATTGTAAATCACTTATTCTGCTCTTGCTTATGCATATGTACGACTGTAGGTACGTGTATCCATGACATTGATGACATAGCTGCGGGACGCCCACGTGACAGTTTTTCTCGGAGCGCTATACCTGGCGGAGTATATTATTATACCATGCATTCCACCATCAATATGTCAATTAATATCCGTGTTAATCAATTGGGCATCCGTACCCTACTTTGACATATCATTATGGTAATTGATGTTTGGAAAAAATGGGAGCCTGTCGGATGTATAATAGTCTCCCCAAATATTGTTTATCTTCATTACGGCATTCAGCTAGTCCGTGTTAAATTGATATATACAACTGATATATAAAAAAAAAAAAACATGAATGTCCGATGCTTTCAATGTACGGGGCGGAATAAAACATGATTCTTTAGAAATATTTACCACAACGATTTTTTTGCTTCTACTACGTATATCATTTCATATCAACGGTTACCAAGATACGCTAAAGATGAGGGTCTTAAACCATGCGGGCCGAATTGTGAGCCTTCCTCATTATTTGAAGACGGTTAAAAATTTAATGTATACCATTTTGGTTCACCTTATTATAAAGAAATAAATACACAAATCATTTAAATATAAGTATTTATTTAAAAAAAAAACACGATTTATGATGATCACTTATATTTACACAATTAATCTATTATTATCTGTACAACTAATTCTTTCTCTAAATCTTCAGCACCATATTCATAATGCAATATTATTTTCAAATTAATACTTAGCGATTTACACTAATAGCTCCTTACTAGCATTTCCTGGGTCTAGGATGCCTTACAAGGCACACAAAGACAAGGATCTAACACCCAGACTCAAGCGGATATTTAAATTTATCATTCACACATCTGCTTGACCGGAAAAATACCATAAGATGCGGTACCTCTGAGCCGTCAGGTATAGACGTAAATTTATTGGACTTTGTCTAAAACAACCCAAAATTTGTATCATATAAACATAAAATATTGTACCTAATAAGATTCTGACTCCATGAAGATGCCTACCTTTAGATCTCTACTTTTCTATCCACATCCCTCCCTACTAATAAATGAAAAACCACGAACTTTTACGCAGCAAAATTCAAGGGCCGAAAAGTAACATAGGCTACTTATTATCCATGAAAAATACTGTTGTAGGGTCCAGATAGTAGTAGATAATCTCGTAAAAATAACCTAAAATTAGGCATTGTACCGAAATTTAAAATTAGATTACTTGAATAAGTTAATTAGACTGAGTTCGTTAGCCCAGCTGTAAAAGTTTTAGGCCAGCCTATATTTTTTTCTGTTGGATATCTTTACCATTTTTTTTACTGGGCTATAGCTCAGTTATTTTTTAAACTAGAATTTATAATGATTCTTCAGGCGATGATTCACGTAGTTTCTGCACCTTGACTGACCTCAGATGCCTATACAACAACCATCTGCAAAAAAAGGAAAATTATTACTTTTTAAGGGTTTCGTAGCAAAACAACATACAGAAAAACAAAGTTTATAAATAAATAAAATAATAGTAAACAAGATAAAAAACCAATTCATTAATCTTTAAAAAAACGTGACACGAATAGTCATCCGATAGCAATTGCTTAGCATGTTATTTTACACCGACTCAAACACTTGTAATAATATTTAATATATTTTGTACGATATATCTTCATATCGGATAAACGAATTTAGATAAATTTTTGGTGCTTAGCTGGCCACTTGAATAATTGGAAACTAAATGCCTCGGGGTATAGTGAAAAGAACAATATAATAATAGAACTTACATGAAAACTGCGAGTGTAGGAAGCGTCAGGAATGTTCCCAGTAGGAAGACAAACCCGGGCATCACTTCCATGGTAGCGGTGTAGATCTGGGTGTAAAGTGGCACGTAGGCGAGGGGCATGATTACCTCAAAGATACCGACTATCGAGTTCAGCTTCGCTGCAAATATTGATATTATTAGAATCTATTGTTAAGAGTAAGAGAACCCAAGCAGACCACTTGCTTCGCACCCAGAATGAGCAAAGCAAAACTGTCGTAGTTCAGTCAATTTATTGAACTGTTGATTGAACTACTGAGAAAAGACGAACAAATTGACGTTTGAATGTATATTTGTATATGATGGATATTTATATGTATGTTTAGTGACTGAGCAAGACTCAGAGTCTACGGAAAAAAACGGTCTTTGTTTGTGTTTGGGACTTTGTATATTAGTGTTCGACGTTAGCTTGCATACCGTTAATTTGATCTTCTTGAAATTTTGTAGACAAGTACAAGTAAGTGTTAATTCCTATACAATGTTTAACTTCAAATATGAGTAAAGTCAGATCAATTTGTTTTTATCAATTTATGTATCTGAGTGACTGGTTAGACAGCAGAAATATTCGAGGATGTCATTGTACTCATCATTATGAACAACTTTTACTAAGACAACCCTGAAAAAGCGGAAAAAAATATCAGCTGTTCCATACATTTCGTAGAGTGTCAATGACATTTTTATGTGAGACAGCTGTTTTGTGAGTACAACGATATCCCCGAATATTTCTACTGTCACCTAGTACATGGATGTTTTTTGTATGTGTGTTTGTTTCACAATAACTTTCGTACCGATGATCCAATCTCTATGAAATTGTGTAGCCAAGTTCGCAAATACAGTTTTTTAATTCAAATAAGAGCAAAATCGGGCGAGGTATTGCGAAGACAAAGAGTGGCGTGGTCATGATTCGGGTGCACAATTAGTTACATAGCCTAAAGTGTGGTCCGCTGATTTAGCAAACTTAAGTACAAACATATGCAGGGCTACGCGAAAAGAGTGTACTAAGCTAAAAGTGCTCCATTATACTCATCATTATGAACAACTTTTACTAGCCACCAGCTATGAAATCGCGAAAAAAATATCAGCTGTTCCATATCATCATCGTTTCAGCCATAAGACGTCTACTGCTGAACATAATTATTATGCCTCCCCCATCGATCTCCAAGAGGGCCGGTTGGAAGCGGCCTGCATCCATGTTATATTATTAGCGATATTGTGGTCTGCATCATCGATGGAAGATCTCAGCATGATGTTCGAAGGCCTCAATCGAGTCCCTCAACAGGTAACCCTTAAGAGGAACATAGGTACATATTTCCATATATTTTGTCGTAAATGACCGTGTTCTATGGAGCAGCTGTTTTTTTCGCGATTTCAGGGTTCACCCCATAGTAAAAGTTGTTCATAATGATGGGTATTTATGGACTTTTTTCATGATGAGTACACTGAGTAGGTACTCTTATAATTTCGAATCGAAGTGGACACGAAGAGCAGTTACTAGTGATGCCACGGGGAGCAGCTAGCCTTACCTATTTCATGAGGTTCCACATTCTTCGTGAAAATTGATCTCAAAGCCATGATCGCGTTTCCATTGAAAATGTCCACAAGTGGTGCTGAAATGTGAATAAAGTAAGAGTAAGAGTTAACACATTTGACACTTAATTAAAAGTACCTATATTGGTAACGTTTGGTACTTAAAAAAAAAAACATTTATTTTAATAAGAGGTTCTCAATTTTTTATGTAATAGCTGTGCCCGCTGTTTCACCCTCTGTCCTCTGTATGTGATTCTATTTATTTATTTAGGAATAGGGTTGCGATTAACCGCCAACCGATTAACCGCGATGATGAGTCTACGATGGAGCAAGCTTGCCTAGAAGAAATTAACTCACTCGTGATTTGAATATACTCAGATTTCGAGCATCATAATAAGCATAACCAGGGTACAAGCTACATCCATACAAAATTTTATCCAAATTGTCCAGCCGTTATTTAGTTAGCTGCGGACAAACATACACACTTCCACACAAACTTTCGCATTTATCACTGTGATTTCTGACTATCGTGAACGTTTTTTTTTATTTTTTATTTATTTATTTAAAAACACATTGTACGTTACATTTCGAGTTAGTAAGTTGTCTTAAAACCTATGTTAGATTTATCCAGACAACTGGTTTCATATCTTACACATTGGAAACTAAAGTAATTGAAAGCGGATGATTCTTTTCTGAGTAAAAACAATCATAAACAGGATGTCAAGATAGACTATGGAGTCTATGGACATATTCGATAATTTAGAACTTACATACTTAATTCAAATATAAATGTGTATTTATTTTTTATTGAAAAATTTAAATGACTATTGCCAAAAAAGTCATATTACACGACCGCGCGGCAAATCTGCCAGTAGATCTGACAGCGTATAAATAGGGTTATAAGGAATCAAATCATGTAATGAATGCTTCCAAGTATGTTCGTTAACTAACCGAACGTTCTATATTTATTAATGAAAAGTCTGTATTAAAATAATATTGGTTAAATAATTATTGAAATCAAATTGTTTATACCTATGTAAAATATCGGTCCAGTTGGCGCAAAAGCGAAAATGAATGAAGCAGCGATTTTACTGCAGGAGGACATGATGCCGATGACTGAATCGTGCCATCCGAGTATCTTGCTTATTACCAAAACGCAGATCAGAGTACCTGAAACAATCAAACAATGTTGATAGGTAAATGAAGGGTTACACGGAACGCTAGTATTAAACCGAAATAATACTTATTATCAGGAACAACTTTTCCTAGCCAACAATCCAAACAAAGTACACCGCAAGATCAGCGTAGGTTGTTTCAGACAGGCATTATGCGGAGTTGGAGCTGGTTTGCGACAAAAACAAAAATAACAATCTCTGATTTAGTTTTATTTTTAACTAGCTGTAAATACCTACACAATTTCATCTGTGTACTTACTGGGTGTAATTTACGTGCGAAGCCGAGGCGGGTCGCTAGCTAGGTATAATATAAACCTTCCGAGAAAATGTATCTAACTGATGGTGAAAACCGCATCAAAATCCGTTGCGTGGTTTAGGAGGAGTTAGCGGCCATACAGACAGACAGACACGGACTTTAATTTATACTATGTAGAGATAGAGAAGAGATTTATCAAACTTACCAATAATGGTGACAACCACATTGTAAACTTGGAAAATACTGAATTGGAGCTCATCCCAGCCAAATCGGTAACGCGTTGACATGTACATCACAGCCGTCTCGCCTGAAAATTATGGTAAAAATGAATTCTGGAGATTAAACGTTGCTGTGAGCTTCATGGCACGACACTCGTCTCATGTTGGCACTTCACTGATTTATTCCAGAGGTGTGCGTTATTTTTTGTCATTGCAGATCTCTTGACTAGGAATTCCTAAAAGATCGCAAACAAGCAAGGGACAATTCGGTCAGTCTTCGTATGGGTGACCGCGAGTGGTATTTACAACTGAGCTTCACCGTGGCCGTATGACACATTCAATTATAGGTCCCGTTTGTTTTTCCTACCGTCCAGCTGTGGCAGAGACCTCCAAGCGGCTTAAAAGTCTGACGTGTGGGCTGGAACTCCTTTTAGTATTACATCATCATTATCTTCATCATCACCAGTACCAGCTTATCATTCCCAGTTTATCATCATCAGTTCCCACTAGAACACAGACCTCTCAAAGAGAGGATGGGCCGTTATTCATTATGTTGGCCCAGTGCATGTTTGTGTGTCTATCATCTTTTGAGGTTCTTGGACACAATGAATCCTCACGATGTTTGCCTTCATCGTTTTTAAACGATGACATCAAAACTGCACACAATTTATGATTGCATGATTTATATCACACTAATATTATAAATGCTAAAGTTTGTTTCTAAGTATAATAAGTATATTGTTTGTTAGTCAACTCTGTGACAGATTTGTATCAAATTAAATGCGTAGGCGGCTGAATTACCACATTGGCTACTTTTTATCCCAAAAAATTACAGTTCCTGTAGGATAATCGGTTAAGCCGCAGGACGCAGCTAGTTACATGATAAATGTGTTATTTTCTTACCTTTCATAGGTCCAAACAAGAAACACGTAGCTCCAAGCAGCATGCACAGTCTCAGAGCCCTGTGGTCTGCTGTCTTCTTAAAAATAACTTTCAAAGAGTTTATAAAATGGGCGGGACTGAAGAAAGTCTTCATAAAGTAAACGAAACCGCGGTTGTCGTGCTGAAAAGAAACAGGAAAAGTCGAGTATTATCCTCAAACCTCACAATCACGTTGATTGATTATCATAATAATGATTGTTATCTCTCAACTCCGTAACAGCTGAACAGATTTGCATGAAATTTGCTATAAAGGTAATACGTAGCTTATAACCAGGATTAACTAATAGGCTACTTTTAATTACGAAAAAAAAAACGGTTCCGGTGGATGGAATAGCTGGTGAAACCGTGGGTCACTGTTAGTAAATAACTAAGAGAGAGAGAGAGAGCGAGATATAGGTACAAAAATTGTAAGTTAAATAAACGACTATGTATAATATAATTCTCTATAAACTTAAATACACTAAATTAGACAAGTTTTCCAGAAAGAAAACCATTGTAAATTTTTCGAGTTTTTTTTTCTGGATATGCAAATCGAATAAGAAAGAATAAATTTTGGTGCAATGTTTAAAAATTATTGTTAATCAGGACCACGTTTCAGATTCAATAGACTCACTTAATAGTTTATCAAGTAATAAAAACCACGTAAGTTTACACATGCGTTTTTAGAAATCACTGGTTTTATGTAAAAAAGGGGAAGTTAATTCCCCTTTTTTTGACCGTTTGACCATTCAATTTCGCTGAACTAATGCATCACTTAAAATATAGACCATATTACCACTCGCCTTAATAGACGTGCCCTTTGTAACGGATCATATTTTATGCCAACTCAATTAAAGTATTTCCTTATTTCAACTCATGGTTAAACTAGCTATGTTATCGTAAAATACTTAGTGACAGATTTGTATAATTTTGAACTTAAAAACAAAAACAATCTGAAAGTAATAGACACGAAATTTATTACCACTCTTAGAAAACGACATGAAATGACAAATATATTCGTTTTAGATAAAATTTTAGTGAATTTTATCTAAACAAAAGCAGTTTAAAAAAATGACTACATTCAAACAGCTAAAAAGTATTGCGTTAATGTGCAAACGCATACATTCATAATTAATTTAATATGATAAATCAATAAATTTAGCTTAGATTGGGGAATTCAATGTTTAGAATCTGTAGCAATGTTATGTTTTTAATCTACAGGACTCTGATCAAGGGTCTACAACATCTTAACCTGACTACGGAAGGGGGTAAATTGCATGATTTTATCAATGGCGAAGTTTTCGAGATGATTGACTTTTTCCAGAGTTACATAATTACTTACAAAACGAACGTATTAATAAACGTTTTTTAAAAACCTTTGAAATATGAGCAAATAAAATAAAACTAGACGATCACATACCTATAAAATAGCCAAAATGAATCACAGTTTTGTTAGGAAATAATAATTAATTAAACTAGGTATTTAGAATGTTTCAATGGCAATAAATTTTAATAGTGAAAAATATTATATCAATTTAAAACTAATATAGGCTCCTCTATATTCTTTTCACCTTTAAGGAATAAGCCTGCAACACCTTTATTTTAATTATACATATTTATATAAAAAAGAACACACAGTGATTGACTGACTTATCACAAAATCTACTTGACTGAAAAAGCTGAAATTTGGCAGATAGACTCTTTATTGAGTGTAAATGTCCGCTAAGATTAATTGAGGCAAATGAAGGTTAAATTAGTTTATATGAAAGTCAGCGTACATACAAATACAGCGTTCAAATACTAGTAGCATAGGTAATAAATGATTTCTTACCTGTTTATGCTCTTTTGTCCTTTCAGGATCAGATACGGCGAATATAACATAACACGCGGTTAATAAAGCCAGTGACAGTGATGTTATATATATTGGTAGGTACCCAAAGTTCTTCAGTATAACGCCAGAAAGCGAAATCCCAATTGGCACTGATACGAATACGCTGAAACTGACTAGTCCCAGCCGGTATGTTCTGTTTTTTTCAGTTGTAATATCCGCAATGTAACTGTATATAGCCAAGAATAAGAGTGCCCAGCCACCCAAGATAGAGGAAAATAAACCCTCCAGAAGTAACAAAAATTCAACTCTCAGCTGGTAAAAGAAAATAACGTTTAAGATATTGTTTGTCTGTACTAAGATTTCTCCTGTAATTGCCATTAACATAATTATTTTCCTGCGACCGGTGACGTCCATCCATCCTCCTGCAAATATCAAGAGGATGCAGGGCAGTGCGGATGCTATAATGGATTTATATGCAATGAGCCTCGCGACGTATTCTTGGACTATTCTTTCATTGTCTGCGTTGTCATCAGAGTCCTGGTACCGCACTGCATCACAGATGGCGTCTGATAAATTTAAATTGACGCGACATGCTTTTTCTAAGCCAAGTGTTTGTGTAGCAATGTCTGCTAGCATATTCGCTAATATTATCGTAAATCCCACTGGTTCAACCGTAACCTGTTTCACGGTGTTAAAAAACCGCTTAAAAATACTGACTTTTTTTTCTGCCATTTTAATTTTGATTCTAATTATTTTATGTGTGTAGTTTCTCTTCAAATTTGCATCTGGAATAGCGTTGGTTCTCACACTATAATTATACTAGTGATTGATATATTAACCGGCTTTGTTCGTTGTCGCGTTTTATGTGAGATCACTCATATATATTGGGGTTCTTCTGAAAATAGCGGCATTATTGTTGGTAAATAATTATCGTTAGATAATAACGATATTTATTTTTGTATTGCACTGATAAGTTAAAAATGAATAATCTTGTAATAAGGAAAGAGAGCTTAGTAACAACAGTTGGTTTAGTCTTTATCATTTCTAAGAATATTAGACTATTATTATTATGTGATTGCTTTTATTTGTTTTTTAGATGAATATCTTTTTAATCACGGAATTATTTTTTAAAGTTGAACAACATGGAAGATATCAATATCCATTATTATTTCTCCTGGGCCATGATTACAAGTTGTTATCCAAAGTCATTATGAACCGTCTCGAAAGCAGGTTTGATGACTTCCAGCCCACCAAACAAGCAGGTTTCAGTAAAGGCGGGAGCACCATAAACTACACACGTATGCTCCACCAGATTATACAGAAGACTGAGGAGTATAATCAGCCATTATGTCATGTGTTTATAGTATGAAAAAACCTTCGATTTAATCAAGACCTGGACAGTGTTGCAGTTTTTTCAGCGCTGTCATATCGACTATAGGTCGAAGTGTTGAAGTAATTGTATGGAATGCTACTATGTCAATCCGATTACAGGACGAGAACACGAAACCAATCCAATTGCAGGAAAGTGTAGAACAGGGAAAAGTCATCTCTCCGAAACTGTTCTCAAACGTATTAGAAGACATTTTCAAGTTCTAGGACTGGAACGACTTCGGCATCGATATGATCAGGTATGGCGAATACGCCACGCCCCTTGGTTATACCGATGATATAGTTATCATGGCAGAGTCACTGGAAGACCTGAAAACGATTCTTAACGACCTCAGTAGCGTTTCTCAACAGGTGGGTCTAAAAATGAACATGGACAAGACAAAAATCATGACCAAGGCTTTTTGGAAAAATTTGAAGTCGCACAGCGGGCAATGGAGAGAGTTATGCTCGGAGTTTCTTGGCGCGACAGAGTCCGGAACGACGTTAATCACCAAAGAACCACAGTCACCGACATAGCCATTAAAATCTGAATGTTAAAGTAGCAATGGGCCGGGAGGTTCTCGAGTGGAGACCACGAATCGGAAGACGCAGAGTAGGTAGGTCTCTCACTAAGTGTACCGACGACATCGTGAGAGTTGCGGACATTCAGCGGATGCAGATGGCTGATTGTCGTTCAGTATGGAGTTCTAAGGAGACCTAGTTCAGCAGTGGACGTCATCTGGCTGATGATTATGATTATTATTTTTATTTCTTAAGGTACTCCGAAGCCATCTGCTTTGACGTTTTCAACCAAAGGAAATTGAAATGGAGATAGTAACGTAGATAATTTATTAGTGAGAAGACAACCTACATCGGTGGAAGTTGTGAAGGAAGGCCTATGTCTTCCTCAATCTTCAATGCCTAATAGGTAGTAAGTACTACTTAGTAGGCATTGAAGAGCTCATATATTAACTTTGAAGAGTTCTCCCATTAAAACACTGTTTTAAACTATCACGGTTGTTCACTAAAGTTATACTACGTTTAGTTACTTAGGTTTGAGTTCGGGTTCCAGTGATAACAGTAGCAAAAGACTACGAAAGAGGCTAGATCGTTATGTCTGCACCTAACTTTTTAACTGTTCGACCAACCACCCGCATTCTTCAGTCTTCCCGTGAACATGGTGCATGTAACTGCGCCGAAATATCGCGAGCTCATTCAACAACCTTACCACAGTAAATATCCCGTAAATAATCATATAACTTTAGTTCTCCTATTGATTATAGATCGTTACGATGGTATCATATTATTGTATTGTCCTCCGAACTACATAATATGTACTCATGCAAAAAAAAATACATGTAGGTAAAAATCGACTTACAAGATATGTTTACATATCCAGTTAGTTATATTATGTAAAGCTGTACGCATGTTTTTTCACTGGTTGAACCTGAACAAGATTGGTACGTTGATAGGCGTACATGAAAAGAGACATTTGCTCAACAGTAGCCACTGTTACATCGTCACGGGGTGAAATTGATAATATTGAGCAATTGGCAGATTCTCAGTTACATGTATTGACACCAGGTTAAGTCTTGTTGCCTTGGTGTCTTATTGTTGTGTGTTCACAATGATATTATAATCTGTGTCACGTGTTTTGTTTTCATCTAAGGTCACGTTGTACTTTGGCGTACGTACTCCAGTACCTGATAAATCACAGCAGCTATTTAAGGCGTAATTAATTAATAGAGTATAATTTATAGCAATTTATTGTAAATACACGTAATAAATTGACTGATTAGGATTTTTTGTAGGTACCGTAAGTATGTTGTAGACCGATAACAAATCACACTGAAAACAGTTTTTTTTTTGTTCAATGACTTTTAATAATTTATCCGTTTTCTATTTTACAAAATCATAAGTATTTACTGTAAGGCTCTAAATGGCGAAGTTTAAGTAAACGTCAAAACAAAGCAAAACAGGCCATCAAAACTTAAGAGTCGACTCGTGTACAAAACAAAAAGCTAAAGAAAGAATTGAAACTAACTCTGAACATTTTTTTTTTAAATTTAGTAACTAATTATATTGTTTTTTTTTCTAAATTGCGCTTGTCAATGGCACATTGGCACCCCTTAGTTTAATCACATCTAGTGTTAGGTTAGGTCGGGGCCTAATTCTAGGCCAATAAGTAATTTAATTCTAATTTAAATAGGAATCTAGGAAATATGAAAGGATACAGGAATAAGATTGAGCATAGGAATATATAAAAGTCCTATCATTGTAGGAAAGCCTCCTGCGTGAGGTCTATACATCAAAATTAACCCTGTATAAGAAAGAAGTGAGACGAGAGCAGGACGGTATCAGGATGGGAGCGAGACAGTAGTAGGCCGAGACAAAAAACATGGCACTTCCATTTCTGCTATTTCATAGGCCTGCTATATTAATTGCATGGACGCGTCGCAATATCTTAGATTTTATTTTCAAATGGCTCTGTAACATGGGTAATATGTTTTTAACTAATAGGAAATATTCAATCACTTATTATTCATTATTAACTCATATTCCGTTCTCTATACTAACTTAAAATGAGATTGTTAGGTTGATTTGTAGTGCCTCTTTTGTTTCTGTAAAGATGTAGATCTAAATTTTTTACAAATATACAAAGGCGTGCAAAGCCGCGGGCAAAAGCTAGTAGATATCAGAAAATAATAATTAGTGGCAGCAACAAGTTGTTTTGGTCGCTAGCAATAAATCTTTCCTTAAAAATACTAATGCAAGAAATAACAAGATTGATAAAACAGCTGATTGTGTATCTTTAATAATAAATTATTATAATCTCTGATAGTAGTATTCGTTACAGAAGGAATATATTCGTGCTAAAAACGCTTGTCTGGTGTTCGGGTGGAAATTTCCAAGCATAGCTAATCAGCAGGGCAACGACGCTAGCATTTGGGCACGTTTTTTTGAAATTTCAGCATGTCCCGCCTTTATTAACGACCGCGTCGCGCAACGTGTGGGTCGCTGGGGCATTGTTTACCACTATATATAAATCCATACTGAGCAGTGGGTCACGCGCTAACGCGACGCGGCCGCTGCCGCCGGTCGCCGGTCGCCGGTCGTGGTTGCCAAGATCGGAATGCTCTTCGATCTTGGTGACCACGACCAGTCAGTCAGTTAGGAAGTCTGGTAAAAATAAGTAGGTATATACGAGTACATGAAAAATACGAACTAAGATAAGTTCCTTTATACAACTGCAACGTGCAAGAAATTCATCTGATGGCAAGCGCCAAGTGATCAAGAAATATATTTTTAAGGATACCAAATACTCATATTCACATCCAAGGGGCAAAACAGACATAAAGCCAAGAGTCACACGTAATGTTGGATAAAATTGTTTAGAAAATTGAGTTAGGAAACTTTTTTGAGGACATGCGTTAAGGAAGTTTAGCGCGAGGTTCCGTCTCTTGTAATGTCTATTTTACTGTTTTTATAGCATGCCGAGCTTTGTTAGGTACCTAAATACGTACCTCCCTACAATGTAAGTTGCAACGTGTAATGAGCTAGTTGACACACATTCATATCAGAATATTGTACTATATTATATGTATTACTAGCGACCCGCCCGCCCGGCTTCGCACGGGTGTAATTTACGTAATTTACGGGGCGGGTCGCTAGTTATATATATATAAACCTTCCGTGAAAATTTATCTAACTGATGGTGAAAACCGCATCAAAATCTGTTGCGTGGTTTAGGAGGAGTTAGCGGCCATACATACAGACAGACGCGGAAAGCGACTTTAATTTATACTATGTAGAGATAGAGAAGAAGAGAAGATATTGATTGTTCGGTTAAACGAAGGATATGTTTTAGGAAATTTCGTACAGAACCAAAAATTGCGAAAGATAGGATCTTGATATTTTTCAATCAGTATTTTAAAAAGGTGGGGGAGGGTTCAATTTGATCAGATTTTATTTACATATAAAGAAGATAATTTTATTACAATAATAAAAAACTACGTTATATGACCCGCTACACAAACCATAGGAGTCCAAACACGAAGATTCATTACATTTGGTGAAGCGCGTGCGCATGGAAGGTTAGGGGAAACGGGAAAGAGGATTCACATCGATCCGACACTGTGCCACGTATGATGGTTGCCGTCTTTCCCACTAGACGGCTCTGTCAGTGTAACTCACACTTTTGAAGAGTTCCCCTATCCATCTCCTGGCTCTGGATTTTCAGATCAGTTCGATTATGGTTATTGTATTGTCATCCGAATTATATTTACTGGCAAAGTTAAGTTTTTTAAGTTCCGGCTTCAGCGCTAGCTTATTGAGCATTCCTTTTACGACATGTATTCTTACAGTTAGACCTGAAGTAATGGTTTTTATTTTGATATTTATTAATTAATTAAGATAATTTATTTTAATGGCCTAATTGTAATTTATTATTCATACTTAAAGTCATTTATTATTATACTATTTGATTTGTAATTACCTTTGCGTCATCGTGTAAAAATAAAGAAACAACAGTTGTTTTATCAAATTATTCACATGTGTAGTGAGTATTTATCAATTTATTTCCAATCGAGTGAACGGCGCAGACATATTGTCAGCATTCTACTATAGGATGATTTATGCTAGACCATGGCGGGCACGAGCCGTGACCCGTACGAGGCGCGGATGACGCACGAATTTAATACTTCAGGGGCCTTACGGACAACAGCTAATTGCGGCACCTAATCCGCTCAGTTGGAAAATCACGCGAACGTGAACCTTATCGCGCCCAAATACGGTTTGCGGTCGCGTGATTTTCCAACTGAGCGGATTAGGTGCCGCAATTAGCTGTTGTCCGTGAGGCCCCAGGAACATTTTACATGTTGCAGTTCATGCGACACCATCGTTCGCGTCCCGGACGAGGCACGGCCGTTTCTACGCCTACTCCTTCATATAAAATGTTCGTGAAGTGTTAAATTGGTGCCTTGACCGCGCCTCGTACAAGTCACGGCTTGTGCTCGCCACGGTCTAGCATAAATTGCCCTTAATTCGACAAATGATTTGGAAAATTTGATAACATCAGGACATCAAATGTTGTTGTTGATAGGAATTTTCTCAGGGTATCTTAATAGATTTGATTGTCATTCAATCATAGAGGAAATCGCACACTGTGCGATTTTTCTTGCACACCTGCAAAATGTGAAATGAGCAAAACAACATGGAGTTCTTTAAAAGTTGAGTTAATAGATTCTTATAGGATCGGAAACCAACTTAAAGTTGGAAGTTAAATAATCTCAACAACTATGAAAACGATAAAATTGTAAAAAAAAATTGCCCGTGACTTTTAGATCTTTTAATCCCCTATCTCTCCTCTAATTCGTCCCTGTCGTAATAAATTCTGAGTCTACCACTTTTTAATTGCAATTTCAGTGCAGTGGCAGAAAAAATCTATCTACCTGCCTGCAAAATTTCAGTATCGTAAGTATAGTAGTTCTCAAGATTTCACAATAAGAGAGCAAATATTTAGTTTTTTTTCATCTCCTAATAGCTTCACTTAGAGGAAAAATAGAACCAATTGTCGAAAGTCCCGCGGATAGCTCCGCGCCTCATCGAGGTACCTATCTTGTGGGAAATCAAGACGGCCACGGCTGAGCAATCTGTTATTCTCCAACACCAATCTAAAAAGATCCATAAAGACGTTGTCGCCGCCACAGTCTACGAGCTTAACAAAGCTCTCCCAAATGTGGACGGAATATTGATGTACAATAGACGCAGTGGCGGATTTAAACATTTGCCGCCATTTTTTTGAGAATATTCACATTTTGCCGCCCCTACCGACCTCTACAATTTGATACCCTAGTTAAAATTTTATTGTTACTTTATGATTTGTGCACTATCATCCTAAATAAACCACCATTTTCCCGTAATTATGCGTAATGAGTATGATTGTGAACTTAGGGGATCGATGTGTCAGTTCCTATTTTATTTTTACAACCCATTGATTTAGTTTGCACAAGAAATAGTGTTTGGGTATATTTCTAAGCTAATAAAAGCTCAATCATATTATACTACTAATAAGGCGAGGTAAGGTATGCCATTAATTAATACTACTTACACAATAATGATTAGAAAAAATAATCGAAGTATAACATATAACATTTTGTATTGTTTGTGTGGACCTACTAACATTTAGGTATATAAATATAAGTATTTTAATTTCAGTAAGACAAAAATTGGCTCCAAATTTGCCGCCTCTAAAATCTGCCGCCCTAGGCTCCATCCTACTCAACCTGCTGGTAAATCCGCCACTGAATAGACGGTATTAGCCCAAATCTAGACGGGGGGACCAAGATCAAATCCTAGGACATTAATGAAAATATTACTTAACAAAAAGCGTTTTTCTTTAAAAGAAAGTTACTTTTAGAGAGTGGTTTCATAACAATGACATTTCAGGGGATTTAAAGGATTCCAATAAAGCTCATTTTGAAAAATATTGAATTTGTAAGAAACACTGAATAAACGACAATGCTTGTCTTTATTTTAGGAGTAAACATCTTGTATTAGGCAATCAAACCGATATTATTGTTTTATTTAAAACTAGTAGGCCGCCCCTGCTTCGCACGGGCGAAGCTGGGATATATAGCCTATGTCAACCGGGGATAGTGCAGCATCCCAATAGTGAAAGAATTTTTCAAATCGGTTCAGTAGTTTCGGAGCCTATTCAATGCAAACAAACAAATAATCAAATATTTCCTCTTTATAATATTAGTTATAGATAGGCTTACTGAAAAATAGGATCAAAATTAAATGTGATACGTACCTACCTATAATGAAGAATTTATTTAAACCGGGTCATAAAGTTCTGAGATACAAAAAGAAACGAGAAAAATATCGTTCAAAATATTTGGTTGAATTAGGAAAGGATGCTCTGTCCCCTACCCGCAAAGTAAGTGTTAGTTTGGAGTTTGTATGGTATACTTACAGGTGAGGTGATTGTAAAAATATATACGCTCTCTGTTAACCAGCACATTAAAATACTTAATCTTCCTTAATTTTGAACACATTTTAATGTTTTTTCATTGATCGGCTCTATTTATAGTCAGCTTTTTTATAAGTCAATAAAAAATTATCAGTCCGTTAGCCTATTATCATATCACAATTATACAATAAAATAACGACAAGTTTGTTATGATTTGTAATTATTTACTTATTTTATGGTTGATGATGCGGTCGTAAAATTTGCAAGTTGAAGTGGCAATGGACAGGCCAAATCGCTCAAAGAACCGATAACCGATGGGGAAGAAAGGTTCTTGAGTGGAGACCACGAACCGGAAGATGCAGCGTAGGTAGGCCTCCCACTAGCCAGATGGACCGACGACATTGTGAGAGTCGCGGGCATCCAGTGGATGCATATGGCAAGCTGTCGTTCAGTGTAGAGATTAATAGGCTATGTTCAGCAGTGGACGTCTTCTGGCTGATGATGATGATGCGGTCGAAGATGGTGAATACGCGTAGCCTGAAATGGGAACGAGCATTAGTGCCCACTCAACTCCTTAACCACTAAATAGATTTCGTTGAAATTTTATATAGAGGTAGCTTATACCCTAGATGAACACATCAATAAAATGAATTATTCGACAGACACATTTTGTTAAAGTTTTTACCTGTGCAATAATCAGCGTCCATGTATGTAGAGAACAGCAATCATGTCCCGACTATGTTATTATATGAATATTTTATTTGAACGCCAATTGGCCGTCCCGCAAACATTTCATATTCACAGTGAATACGAAAGGTTTGCTTATTAATTGGATTGTCGTCGCACGTACCGAGTGACGTCGGAAAATCGGCCCATGTGAATTGCTCTTAATTCGGGACCCCCAATAAAATATATGCTTTCCCACTCTGCCGCATCGAAAACGGAATATGAATAGCAAAATATTAATCCACAGATTAATGCAAAAGGAAAGGATTTATGTTTGTTTCGTAAATTGTGTGCCGTGTTTTCGACGATTAAGTACCTAAGTTATAAATGACCCATCAGACTCGAAATGGGTGTAAGTTGATAAGGGACGAAATGAATTGTTTTACGCAGTTTCATCTTTTATTATACGCGTTTTTGGGATATTTGGTTTCAAATTAACAGTAGTATGTTTCCAGAGGGCTGTTCTCGTCTGCAGCTCTCTTGCTTGCATAGTTTTACGTTATCGAAGATATATAATTATGCATTATTTCGACAAGCACAGAACTGGGGCGTTACGCCTAGCTGTTTACAGCAATACAGTTTAGGTGATGAAAAAATGTTGTGCGACCGCAAACCGTTATGGGTGCGTTAAGGTTCACATCGCGTGATCTTTCGAACTACACGGTTTTAACGTTAGTTTGAGACCGCGTAAGGAGTTGGGCGTAAGGACTGAATCGTTTTTTTATTTGTGATATATACATTTTTGCTATCGCTAAACTGTTTGTTTTACGTAAATAAACGAAAAGATAATGCCCAATTGTTTAATTAATTCTCACTGTTTTTGTTTTTCAAAAACGTTTAAATGCGCGAGAGATTTGATGATCACTGAAATTACATTACATTAGCCGGCACGTTATTCGCTATTTGCAATCGTCACGTCACTGTTAAAAAGCGTTATTTGCAAATATGAGATTGACTTCGTGACTTATACAGTAGACTGTTTTTATTTACGTCTACTGCTAATGGCGCTAGTGTCTAAGTCTGTGAATAATATAAGTCTGTAAAGAATAGTGTCATATGAATATTAACGTGCGTAAGTAAATACGTATCGAATAACATACAAATTTAAATTTTTAAATTCAAAAATTAATTTCGACTCTTATTTTATGCACGTGAATATTTGCTCTTCACCCACTTTTTCATTCGCTATATTATAAGCAACGGTCTAATAATACTTCTATCGTAATAGCTGTGGTAATAGACCAGGCTGAGCTTCCTCAATAAAAGAACTTCTGAAAATCATTTTAGAGCTAGTAATTATTAATTTTGCAAAAACACAAGTAATAACAAAGCTTTGTTTGATATTTAAGTCATATTTAATTCAGCCTTTGTCAACAACCAACAAAAAAACTCAATTGATTAATTTAATATAATACTTAGTTTAGCAGTTTGGCCCACGGAAGAAAATAATTTATGTTTTAATTAGGTTGGTAGGTAGGACTCTGTTGTTTAGGGCTGTCATGTTTCTTTGAGGATAAAAATATTAAAATGTTATAAATTTATAAATGTTATTAATTTTATTAATTTGCTGAAGTCCATCTTCAAAAAATCTATTAAGTGTAACGTGTGCATGTGTTGAAGAAAAATTACTCCAAGGTTTCTCAAAAACCCAGATTTAAATAATAATAACATTTCAATTAGTCAAGCCAAGTTTTCTGTTAATTTAGGTCAATAACAAATCAGACTGATAAGAAACAGGGGCCCGATAAGTCATTAAAATTCGGGCGTCAATCTGTTAGAATACGCGGGAACTCCGTGGAAACTCATAAAAGTTTTTAATGACACCCTCCGGCGTCCAAATCCTTCAATTTATAATCCCGGTTATAAATTACAGAAACAATGATGAGGTATTGGAGAAACCTTGTTTAAGAAAGAACAGCCTTTGGCATTTTTAAGCCTTCATATTTGGGTTGTTAAAAATTTATATTCGGGACATTGAAAATACGTAAGTTTACCGATTAATATAAATTAAGCGAATTTTTTTTCGGTAAATTCCGGACGCATGGCAATTCTAACTGCAACTTACATAATTATTATTTGCATTTTTTTTATATCTGATATGAAAATAATAATCAAATTTGTTAAATTCTGTCATATTAATTCTGTACGATACCTAGTATATTGCGTTATAATTGTTAATGTTTTAGCTAGTACACACTTAAAATAGCTATATCCACAGGTTTTTAACCTAGCATAGGCATCTGAGAGATATTGCATTTAGATATAATTTTTGTTTGTACGTAAATTTATGGATGTGAAATTTTATTGGCACATGGTAGTTATTGTACCTACTAATGTCCATGGTATAATAAAAAAACACTGCCTCAGCGTAGATCAAGTAGGTATAGTGGTAATCAAGACACCTAAAACTTGTTTTATAGCAGACTAGAATGCATGGATTCAATGTAACCAATTAAAGCCTTTCTGGAAGGTGTAATAAACCAGCTAACATGAAGGTATTTAAAGCTGTCCGGGCGGTCCACGACCGCGGCCGGTAAAGAATCGCAGTCATTCTGAAGTTATCCAAGCCCTAACAAGGGTCGCACATCCTTCCGTAATTGTTATCCACAATGGGTGTCTTCCCGTGGATGAACTGTCGTATGGAGGACACATAAGAGCTGCTAGGAAGGTTTGGGTTTATCACTGAATAATGTCATTGGAAATAATAAAATAACAAAGGAGATATTTCATGCGTAAAAAATATTGCTACACTTATTGCGTTGATGAGACGTGAAAGCCACGGTGGCCACTGGTAAGCAACACGTTTTCCCATAACAGTTCACTAGATGAACATGAATGAATAGTTCAATATCATGAGAAGCAATTCACTGCATCGGTGCGCCATTTTGAGATTTATAAGATGTTAGATCACTTTCTGTGATTTCACTGGAAACTAACCAATTGCGAGTAGATACCTACTAATGTTGTAATGGCCATATATACAAATAGCGTTTTTCTTACATAATAGTAAAATTGAATGTTGTCACTGAAATACAGTCATATTTTTTGTCAGACGAAAAGCATAAAAGAATACGAGTGGTAGGTTCTAAATATTTAAAAAACCCATACAAAGTTATTTCTTTATCAGACTTTTACTTTCCTGAGCTTTAAGTAGGTACACAACTTACTACACAACTTGAATTGTGCTGAAAGGGGAGAAATTTAGTTTATTATTCTAACTACGTACGTGTTTGGCCACTTTTTCAACTCATGGGAAGCAAGGAAGTGGTAAAAGATGTAGCACGCTTGTCTAGAAAATATCTAATTACTTTAATTTTTAAGAAATTCTGATGATACCTGTTCATAAAGACCGATGCAGTAAAAAAAGTTCCACACCTCTTCTGTTCTTATAAAAAGATGGATTGCAAATGCTTAGTGTGTTAGAGATCGATACTTAGTAACCGAATGACCGCGTAACCGATGTGTACTTAGCAATCAGACGGCACCCGGTTTGATCCTCAGCCCTCCAAAAATACTTATTTGGTACTTACTTCAATTAGTAAGTTATGTGCAGTTTCGATGTCATCGCTCAAAACGGTGAAGAAAAACAAAAATAAATAATTATGACATTCACTAATATGCACTTGGCCAGAATGATGGATTAGGGCCCACCCTCTCTTTTTGGAGAAGGCCTATATCCCAGCAACGGGGACATGGATAGGTTGATGATGATGAGTGTGTTTAAATTGAATTTCCACCGCATAAAAGAATGTCTCCTTCATTCATAAAAGTCTTTTAAAATCCTGATGAAATAATGTATTTACTATCCAGCATATTGCAATTCTTACAAAAAACTGGACACATTTCAGTCTGGGAAAGCTTTCCGCGTTAATTTCATGTAAAAACAGAAAACATGGGCAGTACAGCGACTCTATTAGCCTAATTGCTCGCCGGTTCCTTCCAAACTCTGGCTGTGACGTAAACATCAGCGTTTTGATGAATTTGAGGTCAACTTCAACCCCACTGCGGGTGTTCAAATCTTCCCAACTACCTGTTAATTAAACGCAGTTGGCTATCACACCCGAATATCCGAATATCCAGGTGAATTCGGGCCGATGTCGATAATAGCGGAATTTATCCACAAATTCGAAGCTATCCGAAAGTTTATAGACACGACTCTCAGGAACGTTAGCCATAGGGTCCAATATCGGCGAAGGGTCGGATAACGATGGCTGAAAGTTTTAATTAAACAGCAACATCTGCAAAGCTCGTTACGTTACTGACACGATAATTATTGTTATGAGTACACGAGAAAACACATTAAGAAGGTTACTGCTGGGGTGATAGGTGCGTTCTGTAACAACATAAATGAAAGACAAATATTTGACGAATTTTGTGCGTGCTCTGGTAATTTCAAAGATGGCAATGTTGCCACGTCATGTTGTTGGTTGGAAAGTCGGGATACAGTAAAGGATAGAATATTTTGATATCATGAAGTGAGTCTGTGCGAACTGTGTGAGCTAGATGCGCCTTAGTTCTTTCGTTTTACATAGCTGGAGCGAGTCAGTGCGAATCCGAACAATTTTCCGGGACATTTCCGAGCGGGCTAGCTAACGAACGGAAACGCAGAGGACGGGGCCAATTGCCGGATAAATGCACCTCAATTACTATATTGCGGCAACATTTTTCCTGCTAATGTTCTTTTGGCTCCTGAAATGTCTCTATTTTTTTCAATGAACATTTTATACAGTTCTTATTTTAAGATAAGCTATATTTTTATGCCATAGGTGGCAATCAAGTAGATGGGCTGCCTGATGGTAAGCAGTCACTGTCACCTATGGATACTTGTAACACCAGAGGCATCACAAATAAGTTGCAGACTTCTCTTTTTGCACAGACTCTAGCCGCGCCCCGTGGTTCCACTCGCGTGGACATTTCGGACATTGCCTGAATAAAAAGTATCCCATGTCACTCTCCGGCCTCCCAACTATAGGTATCTATGCAAAAACGCCACGTTAATACGTTGCTCTGTTGCTACGTGAAACAACCAAACATACTTTCGTATATTACAATATTAGTATGATACAAATTAATACCACTAGAGCGATGGTGGCCGAGCGGTAGCGTGTGCGCTTTACAATCTGACGGCACCCCAGTCGGCTCGATCCTTGGCGGATGGCTTGGCGAGCATGGTGGATTAGTGCCCATCCTCTCTCTGTATCCCAGCAGTGGGAATATGATAGGCTTATAATGAAACTTGTACTACTACTAGTTTTTAATTTATTTTTAACCCAACCCGACCGATGCAAATGGAGGGGTGTTACAAGTTTAATATGTGTATCTGGGTATGTATAATAATATAAATGTCTGTCTGCGAAGTGCCAATATTAGGAAGAATTGTATAGCATTAAAAGTAGCGTTTTTAATACCCAACGCAAAGTTTGACGTGTGTATCTGTGTGTATATGTATTTTTGTATCTGTGTGTCTGTCTGTGGCATCGTAGCTCCCAAACGGCGGAACAAATTTCATTTAGTAAGTACCTATATATTTTTTGTTTGAAAGGTGACTCGACCGAGATTGCTCCAGGCTATGATAAAAAAATATGTTCAGCCTTTTGTTGATTATCAGCTCTTTTATCGGGGGTTTAAAAATCATTTTAAACTTGTGTACAAAGAAAACGCTTATACACGCAAGTAGACACTCAATCAAATAAATAGTTGATGTTCATGCTAATTTGAATTAAATTTGATTCTAATAATTTGCTAAAATCGTCAAGGCATGTTCAAGGCCTCGTATTTAACAGTGAGTAATTACTTACCAAGAAATCGGGTTTATTACCTCTTTGCAAAGATATTTAAAACGATCGATATCGGGTAATCGCTCAAAAATGTCCGATCCAAAAGTAAACTAAATCAATATTATTTAGATCATCATCATCAGCCAGAAGACGTCCACTGCTGAACATAGGCCTCCCCCTTCAACCTCCACACTGAATGACAGCCTGCCTTTTGCATCCACTGGATGCCAGCGACTCTCACTATGTCGTCGGTCCATCTAGTGGGTAGCCTACTTACGCTGCGTCTTCCGATTCGTGGTCTCCACTCAAGAACCTCTCTTCCCCATCGATTATCGGTTCTTCGAGCGATGTGGCCTGCCCATTGCCACTTCAACTTGCAAATTTTAACAGCTATGTCGGTGACTCTGGTTCTTTGGCGAATATCCACGTTTCGGATTTTATCGCGCAAAGAAACTCCGAACATAGCTCTCTCCATTGCCCGCTGAGTGACTCTGAGTTTTTCCAAAAGGCCAACAGTTAAGGACCACGTCTCAGTACCATATGTCATCACTGGCAACATACACTGGTCAAAGACCCTCGTCTTGAGGCACTGTGGTATCTTGGACGAGAAGATGTCACGCAATTTCCCGAACGCTGCCCATCCGAGTTGGATTGGACTTACCTAACTGAACATTCTGTCCAAGATAGGTGTAATGGTCAACAACTTCTAGAGTATCGTTCCTAACGACTATCGGCACGAGTTCAACATGGACATTCGACATGATTTTTGTCTTGTCCATGTTCATTTTAAGACCCACCTGTTGGGAAAGGCTACTGAGGTCGCTGAGCATGGTATTTAGGTCCTGCAGCGACTCTGCCATGATGACTATATCATCGGCAAAATATTATTTAGATGTTATAGACAAATTAAAAATTTGACGACCGGCAGAATTTGAACCTGCGCCATCAGGATTTATGTCACATCGTGCTCTAACCGCAAAGCCACCGTCATCCTTCCGGCTTCCAAATTCTAGAGCTGCCTTCGCAACTAATCTAGGGCCCTATTATTTTTTTGAATCGCTTTTTTTTAATATTTTTTTTATTATAAATAGGCTTGCGCTTGGCCGCCAACTCGCCTGATGTATGTATTCTTGTATGAATTCGCAGATATCATGTGAATTGAAAGATTTTCTATTGATAGAAAGCAAATTCGAATGGTTTAAATCCCGAGCATAGCCTGTTTGTCGTTGATGGGGCCGAAAGGTTCACGAATGGAGACCCAGAACCGGTAAGCGCAGCGTAGGATGTCCACCCACAAAATGGATAGACGACCTAAAAGAGACCGCAGTAAAACGCTGGATGCAGGCCGCTTCCAGCTGGCCCTTTTGGAGATCGATGGGAGAGGCCTAAATGTCCAGCAGTGGTCGTCCTATGGTAGAAATGATGATGATGAATTGTTTGTGACGCCATAATATATCGTTTGCTGTATCTATCTATAGTAAAGACCGTGTTGTTGGTTAGACCCAGTTGGGCCCAACCATGGCCGGGTCGGGTGAGCCTGCCATTTTAAATCACACCCCCATATATTATTGCAACACAAAAAAATCTGTTCAAATTGGTCAAGCCGTTTTTGAGTTTTAGCCAGACTAACGAGCAGCCATTGATTTTTATACATAAAAAATAAGTAGAAGATATAAAATATTTTTTTATATAGGTAGACTCTGTTTTTTTTTGTGAATTTTGTATCAGAACCAACATCCATGTATATTTGTAAATCAATGCCTAGATGTGTAATTATGCTACTGAATAGACATCATATTACAATTTAGGTTAGTGCTTATCTCAGATCAACAAACAAGAGAAATATGGTGAGATGGCGTGGTGGGTGCGAACACATCAGGCCTAATCAGGCTTGAATTGAACTCACCCTGCAAACGACCTTAGCGCCTTATTTTAATAATAGTTACTTCATTGGTGTTACTGCAAGTTTCTTAGTGGACGTAAAAAAATAGTGTGCCATACTTACAGTTAGCAGTATAGTGACAAAAGTAAATGGAAGCACTCTTGCTGCATCCGAAAAACCAATAAGCTGGTCGGTATCCCACGCTCACTCACGAAATCCAACAAAATGACCCACGCTATGGGCCCGGTGGTATACATAATATTGCCGGATACTGTAACAACTGCACCAAGTATGTGCTGCTGGACTCGAAGACTCGAGCGCTGGCTCATCGAGCAAACGTTCTAAGAATTCAATGAGGAGAGAGAGACGCCCATAATAAAATAATCATACATTTATGTGAAATTTATATTTTAAATTACTGACAATCGACATTGTTATTTATAATATACTAGCTGTGCCCCGCGGTTTCACCCGCAAGTTAAAACGTTTTCTGAAATTTTATAATTTTTTGCGCAATTTTCTTTCCATAAGAACCTTCTACAAAGTATTAGAAAACTTTAAAAAAACATGAATGAAATCGGTAAATACGTTCTCAATTTATGGCGTGACCAAGGTAAATAGGGATAAATTTTAATAGATAGATATAGATTATTTTGTGTTGCATATAATTTTAATATATTATTATTATTAATTAAAATTCACAAGTAAATTTAAATTTATTAATTAACTATATTAATTGACATTGACTTTGGAACACGGAGACATCTTAACCTACGATTTTATTGTTCTAATCTCTACATAGTATAAATTGAAGTCGCTTTCCGCGTCTGTCTGTCTGTCTGTATGGCCGCTAACTCCTCCTAATCCACGCAACGGATTTTGATGCGGTTTTCACCATCAGTTAGATACATTTTCAAGGAAGGTTTATATATATAACTAGCGACCCACCCTGGCTTCGCACGTAAATTACACCCGCGAGAAGCCGGGCGGGCAGGTCGCTAGTAAGGTATATCTTTCTTCGATGTCTGATCTGTGTAATTTAAGTTAGTGCCTATCTTATATTAATTGAGTGTATTCACAGATTCCACAGTCCACCGCCACGGATGTAAAAATAGCTCCTATATGAATATTTTATGGTCTGATTCCTCATTGTCTCTACCAATATTTGTGGTATGAATCGGTGTGCTCTGAAAATTGTTTTTTATGTCCATTACGTATACGTATACGTTACGTTGTTTTTGTGGTTAATACGTAAATTGAATAAATTTTGTACAAACCAATTACTTCGATTATTTGTTTTTAATAAACCTGTAAAAAGAGGAATATTTTAGAAACATTTGTCATATTTCACAGTAATAATATTTTTTCTCAATATTGTTATATATTGTATTCTTTGTTTACGGAAGTTCAGTTACCCTCTTTTGTAAGTAAACGCGCGTGCATACCTCAGAGCCACGAGGAGACAGTGCGATGATGTGGGATTCCAATCCACTGAAATTCCACGGTGTCCCTCCATAGCTTATGGTAGTAACGCTAGAATTAACGTTTTTGCACACCACCACTGTTGTCCGTCTCCGGACCTTCCTCCGGAATCGGGTGCTATCTCCACTTGTCACGACACGCCAGAACACGTAGCACACCACAACCACCTCCTCGGGGATCAAGCGATGGACGCCTGATGACTTCGTGCCTGAACGCGTGAGGCCCTCTGCGATGGATCTGATGTGTGACGTCACCGCTTACCACACGGACGCAGAGGATAAAGAGAGCTGTGCCACACTGAAACTCCTCTGAGAGGCGGTGCACTGTGACTCTGACACTCCTTTCTCGCCGCGGCTTCCCCAGCTGCGATGTCACTCATACCATACAGCCTGCCTCGGTTGCAGTACTCGGTTGCATTCCACACAACCGCAACCTACCTACCCGGCCGCTTTAACATAGGCTTAAAGGAAAAGCCCTGAGGAGCGGTCCCTCCCGGTGCCAGCAAATTACCACCTTGGCGACTTGCCCCGGGGTCCTTTTATATTCACCGTGGGTGACCAAGCTACGGTTCCTAATCCATTCAGTCATGAATAGTTGGCAACCTATCAGGGGGAGGTCAGTTACCTAAGTAAATAAACGAGTTCAAACGTCTCATTTCCACAGCAGTTTGACATGAAAAATAGAAGAGCTATAGAGCTATGTGCGCGCATTATGTTCGGTCGTTACTCCGGTCTCGGCGGTCGGGGTTCGAGTCCCAGAACTGCACTGACTAATAGCTGCGGTGCCCTAAAATATGTCTCCCGTACATGACCGCAGTAAGGATTAGTTTGAGGGTTAAGAATGTATTTTGCCATATTTTAAATTTTCCCATGCACTCACCGCAACTAGAGCACAAAAATGTTATTATTTATTTAGCTACAAACCAAATGGTCTCACTCCAGAAACTTATTGTATTTGGCTGGCGATCCAGCCAGTTAATCAAAAATGTGCTTTGTCTTGTTTTTCCGAGCAACATATTCTCGTCAGCGAAAAGTTGGCTAAGCACTTTATAGCGAATATTACTTTATTGAACTTTTGGGGATGTTTTTGTTTGAATACGAGGCAGGGGGAAGTAGCCCACTCTGTCTCGCCCCGTGACTGCGTCCATGTTTGGCCAACATAGCCTTGCCGCCTCCGTGCACGTATCGTCTGACTTAGAGACTCTTTACAGACTGGCGAAATGCAACTTATCATCTTTATTACGTTCACATGTTACTTTCACATTCCAAACGACACTGGGAATTATAATAAACTTGGGTAGTTTTATGTTGTATTGCATGTTTATTTAATAAACAGAGAATAATAAACTACCTAATATTTAGAGTAAATACACTATAAAATATAAAAACCCCGTCAGTCCGTAAGTAGGTACTTAAAAATAATTTTCAAATCACGGACGATCTTAGAAAAACGTTTTCTTTAATTATTCTTGAATAAAATAACCTGCCTACTCCTTGAAAAGTAAACACCTATTCACCATTAAACTAGATTTATATTTGTACTTTGTGTAGCAGGCGTTAAAATTATGAAGAAGACATTATTTCTCCGAGGAAGTAAAATAAAAAACCACAAATGCGACAATTTTGCCTAATGTGCCTTTGAAACGTTCACAAAGACAAATAAGTTGCAATAATCTGCGCGGTACAAAGCAACAAACTTATTTTGAAGAGTTGACCAAAAGGCGAAACTAAAATTTTCCACGGGAGACTACCAGTTTGCTTTAGAAAATCTTATGGTGGCTCCCTTATTTAACTCTACACTTAAACTGGTAGCACTGTACAGGTCGAGGTCCCACTCTCCTCATTATTCTTTCGGCGCTCGGTCTAAGTGACTCCATTGTCGCTCCCATTTCCTTCCCGGCAGGAAATCATTTCAATTTAAACCGAACATTGAAAAAATATTCACGTTTTTGGGTGGATTTGCGCGTGTTATGGCAATTTATGATGGAAGTAACCTACTCTTCCTACGGCAAGCTCAAGTAAATGCCTTGGAAATTGAATTGAAGATTTTTTATTTAAGACACTTTTTGGTGTTGCTTGTAAATAATAAAATGCTTCACATCATCAGCCATTAAATGTCCACTGCAGAACAAGGCCTCCTTCTAAGAGAGAGGTGTTGCCATAATCCCCACGCTTGGCAGGCGGCTTGGAGATCGCAGTACGTTCACCGTGTACTAACAGGACGCTGCTGCCCATCCTCCGGTGGTTCTGGTCGCAGTTTTAGGACATACCCGGGTCCAAAAAATGCGCGAGCGTGATCTCGCTACATCCGGTATTCCGGGATTCTGCCCGTGAACATGGTGCATGTGCCACAATATCGGGAGCTCCATATACGAACTTATCTCGGTAAATATCCTGTTAATAATCATAATAACTGTAATAAAATGTTTTCTCATACCCTTATGATTTTATAACCGACCTCAAAAAAGCAGGGTTCTCAATTTGACTATATTTTTGTGTATGTTACGCGATATTTTCGCCGATTGTGAACCCCCGACGCAAAAAGAGGGGTATTATAAGTTTAATGTTTGTGTCAGTGTGTCTGTGTATCTATGCGTCTGCTGTGGCATCGTAGCACCCAAACGGCTGAACTAATTTTGGTTTAGTTAGGTACTTTTTGTTTGAAAGGTGACTTGATCGAAAGTTTTCTTAGCTATGATTCAGTCCTATGAAAAATATATTTTATAGATATGGCTATAATATCTACTTGGTGGCAAATTAGGGAGTGAACCTTGTTTACTGAATGCCGTAAAGTCGTTTTTTTAAACTATTACAAATATTATAATTGTTATGTAGGTAGGTACAGAGACAGAATTAAGTATTAGCTATAAGATAAGGGAACGAAGTTTTTGCCTGCTGTAGAATGGATATGAGTTTGGTTACCTTTGTAGATATCTACGGTGCAGTGTATAATTATATAGGTATACGAAAAGTTTGTTGGATTTCGGGACCGCGCGATATTTTATGTCTTCCGCTGTGTTCCGGAGGCTCTCGAGGTTTAAAAGCTTATAAAACGATGATACAAAATACAAAATTTCACTGAAATCTTGGATAAACGTAGAATTCACGTTCATGTCCTGGAAAATGCAAGGTCTAAACTAATATACTTTCTTAACAACAATAGTTTTCGAGGAAAATGTTTTCGCGTTCGCGTTCAGAAAAGTGCATTAATTTTTGACGCGTGTTTTGTTTATTGTAATTTAAATACACATTTACAACCATTTTAAAACTCCCGATAAAAAAGCTGATAATCTTTAAACGGCTGAACATATTCTTGACTTCAGTCATAGCTAGCAACAATCACAATCGAGTCACCTTTCAAACAAAAAAAAACTAAATTGAAAGAAAGAAAGAAAGAAAGAAAGAAAGAAAAGAAAGAAAAGAAAGAAAAGAAAGAAAAGAAAGAAAAGAAAGAAAAGAAAGAAAAGAAAGAAAAGAAAGAAAAGAAAGAAAAGAAAGAAAAGAAAGAAAAGAAAGAAAAGAAAGAAAAGAAAGAAAAGAAAGAAACGAAAGAAAAGAAAGAAAATAAATTTTATTCGACACCTTTACAAAAAACTTATATCTAGAGGATACAATCAGTGTCGAATGGGTCCGTCTCGGCATAAATGCTGAAACTCAAGGACTATCAGCGCCGGTTTTCAGACGAACCCTTGAGTTTACACTTACAATACACTTAACACAAATTTACATATATATTTTTAATTTTCTATATGCAATTTAAACAAATAAGACAGGAAACAGAAAAAAAAGTAGGACACAAAATAAGTATACTAAATTTACGGTACTAAAATATATGGAAAAACAACAGGAATTATACATAACAAGACAGATTATTTAATAACAATAGTAATATTAATTAAATTAATTTTATATTAAAATTAATAATTAACATCTTCAAAGTTGCTAAACCGGGAAATGGGTCTGGGCCGGCTATGTTAGCCGCATGCCGGAAGAGCTTTGGGCCAAAATCAACATCATGGTGAGTCCCAGGGCGGCGCTGGCACGGCCACATGGTAAGTACCAAGGTACCATAGGCCACGCTAGCGTGACGAACTCTACCCCTTTGATAGGGGCTGGATACTACAGAACAAGATCGCCAACACTGAAAAAGTTGAGGAGAAAGCTTTGCCAGCGGGATTCGCTTTTTTTTGTTTATATATATGTATATAAAAAAAAAAGGCCAATTGCAAGTCAGGCTTACACATTGAGGATTCCGTACCTCCACATAACTTGTTAGCTACTAAACTATGGCAATTTCGATTCGGTGAAATGATTAGGTCATCCAGGTAAGGAATTACCAGTTATGGCTTGGTAATGAACAGAAATTTGTCACTGACTGGCACTTGGCCATTTATTATTATTTGTTGTTATACTTTAGAGTGTATACTATAATTATGCTAAATTTGACACTTTTACGTATTACCGTTTTTCCATTAGACCTGATACAAAATTACGTTAAAAAATACGTTGGGAAGAAACCGAAACAATACAATTATATACAAACCAATTACTTTTTTTATTGTTATTATATAAAATTTTCACCACTGACCTTAGGCTTAAATTTTTTTATGCGTTACGTAATTGACACAAATTCAATTATTTGAAGTTAAAACTAAAAGAGAAAAGACTAATCTTCTGATTTTATTCGTATCGGGACGGGCCAACGCGTGAAATCCTGCCACTTGGCGGGTTTTATTTTCCAATCGGGTAATATAACGAATTATCGACGTCAGTGGTGAATAATTCGCGTGGGGTTGAGGTCGGGTGTCGGCGGGTCGTACGACTCGATATGAATTCCATACAAACCGCGGATATTACGCACAATGGGCCTTGAAAAAGTGGACGGATTTAGGATCGAATCTAAGGGGAGGAACAATTAGACACCCTGAGGACATTAAAGAGATATACCAATTAACTGATTAAATATACAAAATTAACCCACAAAAAAAGCACACTTTGATAGAACGTATACAGGGTTACTGGTAATCAGTTAGCATTCTATACGTCAAAATAAACAACGTTTGTTTTATAAGTCGTAGAACATTCAAATATCGCGAAACAAAAAATCTGCTGTTTTATAAATTTTTTTCCACGAATTTTATGTCTTACAACAATTTTATGCACTGAGGTTGAACTTCAGAGGATGCTAACAGATTACCAGTAGCGGTAGTAACGTCTCAAACTAACGTTAAAACCGCCCAGTTCGGAAAATCACGCAACCGCGCCCAGATACGGTTTGCGGTCGCGAAACTTTTCATCAAAACAGCTAGGCGTAAGGCCCCTGTATAATTCATAAACTATAAGAATATAAAATTCTTAGAAAGAATAAAGATTTAAAGCTATGGCACCCATGAGCTTTTGACTGGTAAGTCATATTTTTCTCAACACAAAATAAATTCTCGTCAAACACGTCACTTTACTGGTTTTGTTTGAATGACTAAGCGAAGAGAGGTCTCTCAGATTATAATGGGACAAGCCGACGTTTCTATGTGTGTTTGTATATTTATTTTGTTTGTTGATAACTTGAGTACCTTTGACCCAATCGTCATGAAATTTTGTAGGCAAATAGAAAATTTCAATACAATTTTTAAGTTTAAATACGAGCAGAATCTGTTAAGGGGTTGCGAATATAATGAGGGTTGCGATGCGAAAGTCGGGGCGCACAAATAGTTGACTGAGCGAAGTAAGGTCTCAGATTATAATAGGACAAGAAATGATGATTTTATTAACATCATTTCTTGTCTCATTAGCATCTGAAACCTTTCGATGAAAAAAAAAAGAAGTAGAAGTGATTATTAATAAAACTTGGCACTGGCAAATGTACAATAACACGAAATGAAATAAATAACAATCGAAATGTTCAACATTATGAGGCAATAAAGTTACCCCTGCACTGAATACGCCCACATCGGATATTACGTACAGCGTGCCCGGAGGAGACGCGATTGTCGGTTACATTTCTTATCTCCACGTATTGGCGCACTTACCGCTCTCCACGGCTGAATGTAAAACGTTATTGAGCCTTCAATACTCTGATATTGGACTTCAAACGATATTCCTCGGAGCAACCCCTGTCCGGGAGCACACAAGTCATTCAATATTCATGTCTAGATCCTAATATCGGGTTGTTTGATAACGTTTTAACAGTATCATTGAGGGAGAGTGCTGTCATATTTCAGTGTGCTACAGTTGCGATAATCAATCTGCAAGTGTGTTGATGTTTAATATTAATTTTATGGACTTTAACTTGAAAAATATATTTTTACAGGCAGTGCCTTTATTAACAGGTTCACAGTGCATGACCCATCGGTGGTGCATTTAGAGTACATGATATAACGTGCATGGGGCATTAGTCCGAAATAGTTGAACAGCTTGTATCTCTAGTATATTTTATTAAGTACAATGAAAAGCATTAGTCTGCGTGCTTCATCTTTGACCACATCGTCGTTTACCAACAGGCGAGTTGGTGGACATACGCGGACTTATCCGCAATAAAAAAATTGTTTAAAGATGAACTTCCGTGAAGTAACGCTCATTAAATCTACTATATAAGAACACTTAAAAAAACAGATTCGTATTAAGAAGTTTTGCATTATACGTGTTAAGTATTCAATATTCAGTATTCGTTTTAGCAGTGCTAAGGCACTGCTAAAACGAATACATTAGGACAGACTCGAATTGGCTCCAAATCCTTACTGAAACTTTCTATAATAGTTTGGTGGGTACAGTGACCACCTTTGAACTTAGAGAAATCTATCGACACCTTATTTATCAAAATTGGTTCAAGATTTTATGGCTGTAGGTAGAAACATACTGATTCCTTCCTTTTTGCTTTACGTCGTCGAGTAAAGATACAAACATAATAACGAGTTTCAATGGTCTATTGTCTGTCAACTGCAGCACTAACATTTGAAAATAACATTGTGTAAATATGGCGCCCCTCGTAGGAGCAGTTATCTAAACGAGCGCCTCTAGCGAGCCGCGCTACCTACAAACTACTTTCTCTGACCCGCTCTACGGTAGAACTTGAAAAATAAAGGGCTATTTACAATTCCCTGGCAATGTTTTAGGTTGGAATTAACGAATGTTGAACTAAACCTACTTAAAAAATAAATGTCTCTATCATCATCAACATTTCAGCCTATCATGTTCCTACTTCTAGGACTCAGGCTAACTCTCAGAGAGACAGGATAGGCCCTAAACTAGCTTGCTAGCCCAGTGCATGTTGGTGGATGTCATATGTTCTTGAACTTTTGAGGTTCTTCGACATACCCGTTTCCTCATGATGTTTTTCCATCAGTACCGTTTTTGAGCGATGGCATCGAAACAGCACATAATTAATTAGGCACCAAATAAGTAATTTGTTCAGGGCTGAGGATCTAACCGGGTGCCGTCAGATTGTAAAGCGCGCATGCTACCGCTCTGCCACCTTCGCTCTTAACGAATGTTTCTCCAATCTAATAATATCTGAAGAACTGTTTGATCTGATGCTTGCATCGCGGTTTTACCACCGCACTAGCTGCCACCGCCTGGAAGCTCATCCACACATCATAGATAAGTGGAAATCGCACGCTGTGCGATTCACATGATCTTTCTTGCCTCATACCTGCAAAATGTAACAGGGTCCCGTTTACACCCTTTGGGTACGGAACCCAAAACATGCTGCCAGCATGCTACATGGGTATATACGATGCAAACTGGTAGGTATACATAGGTATAGGTACCTAAGTACCATATAACATGCAAGTAATTGAATTAAATTCTCATGCCCTATTTATTGCTTGAAAATTAATTCAAGTATTTATAAAGGTGTATAGCTAAACATTTAACAATCAAATAGGTACCTAATCTGTTTGGGTTTCGGCTGTTTTTGTACTTAGCACGCTAAGTAGAAGAGTAGTTACATTATATAATTTTGTATATCTCTTCTCTATCTCTACATGGTATAAATTGAAGTCGCTTTCCGCGTCTGTCTGTCTGTCTGTCTGTATGGCCGCTAACTCCTCGTAAACCACGCAACGGATTTTGATGCGGTTTTCACCGTCAGTTAGATACATTTTCAAGGAAGGTTTATATATATAACTAGCGACCCGCCCCGGCTTCGCACGTAAATTACACCCGTGCGAAGCCGGGTGGGCGGGTCGCTGGTTAATTATAATTTGATACACAATACGAAGAACTACGTAATGCATAATTTCTTTTGTTACACAGGCATTTATGAAGTAAATCTCTTGGTCGACGAAAACAATAAAAGCTAGAGACGAAACATTAATCCAGCCGACATTCGGAGCTGGATCAAAAGATTTAGACCATAATCGTTCTAACGGCTTTACTACGAATCAGAAAAAATACTATTTTTACTTATCTACTTACTGATTCCATATTGGGAATCCTTGGATTTTGAGCCATTATACAGGGTTACGAGGAAAGGGTGTATAAAGCCAAAAGGGTCCAAAGTATCCATGATTATGAACAACTTTTACTATGGGACCAACCCCAAAATCACAAGAAAAAATATCAGCTGTTCCATACAGTTTATCAAGTGGGAATTACCGTTTTCTATAGAACGGTTGATATTTATTTCGTGTTTTTAGACTTGCTCCCAGTTGCTCCATATTAAAAAAACAATGATGAGTAACTATGGAAACCTTTAGGCTTAGTACACGTACGCATAACCGAATAGATAGGCATGAGAAGAGGTGGTGAACTTTATTATTGACTAGTCTAGTTTTCATTAAACTACCTACTGGTTAGGTCTTCATCATCATAATCAGGCTACATTACAGTTCATTGCTGGACATAGCAATGTCTGTTTTTATCGGACACATTTCGAAGATTGTGCGTCGGATTTGCATGATCTAATTCCCTCCTGCCCATTTTTCTATCGGACTGCCAGAGCGGGCACAAAAATCAACACCGCTTTATGGTTGATATTCCAAAAACCCGTACGAAACTCTATGATTCCACAATATTGTACGAACTGCTACTCTGTGGAATCTGGGTGTCTTCAAATCACGAGTGTATTGGTTTCTTCTAGACAAGCGTGCTTCATCGTAGACCGCATCATCACTTAACATCAGGCGAGATGGTGCTCAAACGCAAGATTATAAAATATAATTGTTATTTTATTTATATAATTTTTACTGTTTATAAAAAAAACAAAGGGTTTTTTTCCCAAAACACGCTCTTCAGGTTTTTTGCTTCCAGTCACTGCCAACTGCCTATATAACGTATGATTATAATTACTCAATCGTGTAAGAGGGTCTCCTGCGCTACGTTTGCCGATTCATTGTCTCCACTTTGGAACACGTCTTACCGTCTTACCAGCCCACTACCACTTCAGCTTCCTGATATGCTGGATTATGCCGATGATCTCGGTTCTCTGGAGAATTACTTCGTTCGTGATACGATCCCTCGGAGAAACGCCCATAGCTCGCTGAGCCACTTTCAACATGTGGACCAATCCAACTATAAGTGTCTACGTTTCAGCACCGCAAATCATGACAGGTATAACGTAACTCTAACGAATACATTGTAATCTCAATTAAAGTTATGAAAAATAAAGCAATGCTTCAATTTCCATCCAAAGTCTTATTTTAAAGGCTAAAGAAATAAATGCAATTATTCACTGAAACTTTCTTAAACTCGAAACCAACATCTAATCGGATTAACTTTACCCAAAACTTTATAATTAATGATCCGCTAATCTTCTGTAAGACTGACATGAAGGTAGAAGTTAGCCCTTGTTAAATCTGACTTTTAAAATGTTTTAAAACAATTGCTCTCATTTTAAATTCTATATCCTTAAAGCTCCTGGGCACTGCAATGGCCGCTGCATGGGTATGTATTTTCGAAATATTGAAACTTGAAATAAAACAGGAAAAATAACCGCTGAACTGGCGTCTCTCTTGGGGCATTTTAAGTAAGCGTACCTATAGGTACTTATAGGGAGTTGTTATTCGAAGTTGTTAAAAAATTACTACGAATGCGGAAAGCTCTATTTAATCATCACCATCATGGTCCCACTGCTGAGACACAGGCTTTCTCTTAAAGAGAGAGAAAGAGAGTGAGGTTCATCATGCTGACCCAGTGCATGTTGGTGAATGTCATTGTCCTTGAACTTTTTGAGGTTCTTGGACATACCGGTTTCCTCACGATGTTTTCCTTCACCGTTCACGCTCTGTTTGCTGTACTCTTATTTGCTTTCGTCAGCATGTAGTTAAATCGTAAAAACTACCTATCATGCTCTTCTAAAGGCTCCATTAGAGGCATGTCGACGCATTCTTAGAAATAGCATTTCCACCTAAACACCCTTTTATGGTTGTACCAGTTCAGGGAATAATTATTTTCGCATGATATACCTAGATGTAAATTTGAAAGTTAGAAACTATGTCTAGTGCACAATAGGATAGTTGTCGAAACTCGGCGAATAACCAAGTAATACGGACAGCTACTGGAGGTAGTTCGACGGTCGGGGAAGGGAAGGCTGGAGACAGCTGAGGCTTGGCTACAAGGTGTGAGCTGAAGCGTTAAAAATAATTGACATGAATTATCCTTTTATAATAATTAAAACAATCATCATCATCCAGAAGACGTCCGCTGCTGAACATAAGCTTCGACCTTAGCCCTCCATACTGAACGACAGCCTGTCATCTGCATCTACTGGATGCCCACAGCCTCCACGATGTCGTCGGTCCATCTAGTGGGAGGCATACCTACGCTGTGCCTTCCGGTATGTGGTCTCAAAAATCTTTCTTCCCCATCGGTTATCGGTTCTTCTAGTGATGTGCCCATTGCCACTTCAACTTGCTAATTTTAATGGCTATGTCGGGGACTCTGGTTCATTGGAGAATATCCACTTTCCGATTTCTATCATGCAAAGAAAGTCCGAGCATAGGCATGTTTGCGGACGCACACACTGCCTGCTTTCACTCGGTGATGCGGTTGCGGGCCGCGTCCTTGGTGCGCAGAGTTGGGGCCAGCTCTAACACCGTCCTCAAAATGATTGCGGCCAGGTTGGACTGTACTTTCCTCCGGCATTGTTGTGAGAGGAATGTACCGGTACCAATGCCGGAGAGAAAGTACTAGTGATTGTACCTGACATTATTAATATTAGACTTGAAAATGTATTTGTGTTTTTTTTTTAAATTTAATTTGACATTTAATTTGATGGCTCTGACTTTATTTTGTTATATATTTTATTTCATTTTAATTATTGTGTAATTATGGTATGAGTTTCGTAGCCTGAAATAAATGAATTTGAATTTGAATTGAATTGAATAGTTCTTTTTTGCTCGTTATGTGACTTTCAGTTTTTCCAACAGTTTAGGATCATAATAAAAACAATACAATAGAACTAAAGAAATTCTTGTTTGTGTTTTTTTTTTTTTTTACAGGATAAATTAAATTAAATAAATTAAATATAGAACTGCGAACTTTCAGTTCAATTCTAGACAATTTGCTATCAAATGATCGCTAACACACGCCGTAAATTTTACAATATTGAGTGAAAATTCAGATTTTATTACACACCTAAACGTTTGAAGAAAAAGTAATAATATGCACAGAGAAAGAATTATTAATATATCAAACATATATAACACAAACTAGCACAAAATTATAAAACTAAATTAATGTAATGTGTTTTAATTTATCTTGTTAGTTTTCTAACGTAAAGTAATAAGTTGCAGCCAATCTACTAAAATAAAAATTAAATGTAATAGTTATCACTATTACATAGAGGACAGACTTGTTACTGAGTCAAACAAATTAATCTTTTCAAGTACGCGCCACTAAACACGATCCAAGCATTTATGGTGGCCGAGCGGTAGCATGAGTGCTTTACAATCTGACGCCACCCGGTTCGAGCCTCAGCCCGGCACCAATGACTTAATTAGTACCTAAATAATTAAAAATTAAGGAAAAAATCGTGAGGAAACGGATATGTTCAAGAACCTCTAAAGCTCAAAGATATGATATTCATAAAGATAAAGATAATTTATTTGCACAAAACACGAGTAAATCATACACACATTTAAAAACGCATGCACAATATGTGGGTTAAAATATTAGTCACTATGTATCATGTTTTGCCTAGTTTGTAGGCGTACAAATCTAGAGAGATATTATAAAAATACCGTAAGAATTATTTATATAAAAAAGTATTAATTAAATTAACGGTCGAAACAATTTCAAAGGTTCAGATTTGATGTTATTAATTTAAATAGTTAACAGATAGACATTATATTATAGACATTCACCAACTTGCACTGGGCCAGCATGGTGGATAAAAGCATTCTCGCTCTAAGAAAAGACTTGTATCCCAGCAGTGGAAACATGAGAGACTGATACTATAAGCATTTAATTGCTCTAACAGCTGCAATAAACTGTAAAAAGCTGAATATAAATATTTTCTTTCACTAAAGTTTATCAGGTATACTACAGTCTTACGTTCAACAACCTAGCTAATGAGATCAAAATTCTTTGATTTCTGTTCAGCTTTTTACTATTTTATTGCAGTTGTCAGAGCAAATAAATCCTTGGTCCGAGTTTAGGTAAGTGCCTATTGATTGAAGTTGTATAAGCAAAGATTTCCAGCCAAAACGTAAATCACATAACGGGTAGTTAAACTTTAAAAATTTAGTTTCAGCTTGAACTTTCTATTGGTTTCTGTTTCCATACAGTTTTTTATCACATCTTCTAAGTTTCCCCATAGCACCTTGCGCCTTGGTCTTGTCAAAATCATCAAAGGTCGACCAAAGATCACATCAAAGCTCAATAAAATACTGAAGCTTTTACGAATAAATTGCCCAATTTATTTCCGTTTTAAAGCCATAATATTTTACTTTGATGAATGTACCTGGTATCTCCCGGCACCGCGCCCGCCGCCCGCCCTGGGGCCCGCGGGCGCACTTCGCAAGTGTTTGAGTCGAGATAACAACTGCCGCGCGACAAGTGCCCTCGCAACTTGCGCTGCCAACTCTCGCAAATGCACCTCGCTGTTGTCTCTGGGAAGAACGTCGGTCTTGAGGAGGTTATGTGAGATCCCGTCGCTTTGTTGCTCTTTTTGGAAACTTCGGAGACAAGTCATTTTTATATGAAAGTGTTCTATACTATAGGGATTACTGACGACATACAAATTCGACGATCGGCAGCATTTTAACCTGCGCTACGATCCGGATAAACGACCCCCTTGCTCTAGCCACTGAGCGGAGGTCGCTTTTCTGTCGGATTCCAAATTCTTGTTTCTTTTTACAATGAATCTAAGCATTGTATTCAAGTAATTAAATAAATAAATATTCAGGACATTTTTGCACACATGGTCATCTGACTCCAAACCAAGCAAAGCTTGTAATATGGCTGCCAGAGACTGATATACATCACATCATCAGCCATTAAATGTCCACTGCTGAACAAGGCCTCCCTCTTATAGAGAGGGGTGTTGCCATAATCCCCACGCTTGGCAGGCGGCTTGGAGATCGCAGTACGTTCACCGTGTACTAACAGGGCGCTGCTGCCCATCCTCCGGTGGTTCTGGTCGCAGTTTTAGGACATACCCGGGTCCGTTGTTGAGTATGACATTCACGATTTCAAGATCGGCTCCAAAGTGAAAGTTGTCATAGTAATAAGTACAATGACCGCCTTTCGGCTACATACACCCTTTCTGCGTAACCTTGTAAAGCAAGTGTGAAAAACGAGAGTACATCGTGTACTTGCAAACTTGCACAATTGTAAATTGCGCATATGATAGGTATCCGTTTGGTCACTAGCTTGCCTGATGGTAAGCGGCAGTGCGGTCACTGATGGAGCACGTTGATCAACATCAACTGATATACATACATATAAGATATTTATAAATACATACTTAAAAAGATATTAACACTCAGATATAGAACAAACACAAATGGTCTTCACATGAATGTTTGTCCTAGATGGGAATCGAACCCACGGCCCCAAACACAGAAGGCAGGTTCACTACCAACTGGACCAACAGGCTATCAAAATTACTCAGCTAGAACCGTTACAGGCCCATAGTGACAGAGAGATATCACAGGAAATTTTATATTGTTCACACTGTAGAATTAGGTACTAGTAGGTATTTAAATGTCATAGACAATACAAAAATTCGACGACCAGCAGAATTCGAACCGTTGCGTATTGTCGTTAATTTTTATATTGTTTGTTATACAAAGGTAAGTGAAATAACTGCAAAAATATCAAACTTAAAAGAAAAATAACATAAAAATTCCTCTCAAAAGTAATATGGCTATTGCTGTAGTTACATAAATATTATGTTAGTACATAAAATCATAACACACAAAATAACATGACACGTAGCCGCAAGCAATGAAATTATCCTTTTTCTTAGAACCTTACTACAGTACAGTACTAGTAGTTTCTCGTTTTATGTTGGGTAGGTAATGTTCTCTCTGAACCAAATTGTATTTAGAGTTCTTCATTAATCTGTGTTTAGAGTGAGTGCATTATATAATAATAACTAGCTGCGCCCCACGGTTTCACCCGCGTAGTGATGAAAAATGGTGATGGTGATGATGATGATGAAAAATAGCCTATGTCACTCTCCGACCCTGTAGTGTAGCAGACGGCTCCGGCTTCGCCTACCACCAGGCTAGACCTGCCTAAGCCAGGAGCACGACTGCCACACCCATGTTACGAGGAATGAGACTGGACAGGAACAGAACCTTACCTATCCCTAATGCCAAAGAGAAAACAATATTGTAACACAGACAACAGACACTATTTAATTCAAAGCTACAGTCCACAGTTCACAGTTTTTAGAGAAAAAGAAAAAGTTGAATACAGCACACGGGTTGGGAATTTGTAAAGAGGGATACCTACTTAGTTTTGGATATCACAGTCCAGGTTTTTCAGAGTCACGGGTTCACGGTTCTCAAGGGTTTTTCAAGCCGGATTCTGTCAAGAACCAAGGTAAGCCACTTGCTGTGGTGCCAAACCAAGGGCAGCCAGTCCTGGAGTCTTCTGGAGTCTAGGATCATGGTTCTTGGTTTCAAGGAATTTCTAGGGTCAAGGTTCCAGGTTTCAAGGACTTTCTAGGGTCAAGGCTCCAGGTTTTAAGGACTTTTCAGAGATTTTTTTATTATTTCCAAGTTTATCATACACCTTCGCTTTTTGCCAGCCTGTCCAAGAGTGCCATCTCTCTGGTTCTTTTCGTTTCTAGTTTTGAATTTTAAAATAATGGAATCGTAATCGTATAGTGCCTGTGTGTAACAAAAACAAAGAGTTAGAATAAATAAGAAAAAGGTTTTATGAAACATGATGATGATGATGAAATAAAAGATATTCTTCAACCCTTGAACTATACCGATGCTAAAAATCAGGTCGATCCATTGCTCTGTTGATGCGTGAAAGAGGAACAAACAAACAACCACACTTTCGCATTTATAATATTAGTATGATAACGTTTATTTGCAAAAAAATTACAAACTTATGAAATAGGTACTAAAATAAAAAATAAAATTTTGTGGGTAGGTGGGATACCTCCTCCAAATAAAGTAGCCCTGGATCTCACACTAGGTGGGTCCTGTATCGTGAGATTCAGTGCCTTCCGAGTTCAAGTTAGTGTTATTAGTAGACTTAAATATAGTAGGTACTTAATTGTTTTTGTTGTTTTTTTGACATAAGGTAGCTAAAAAATTACCTTCTTATGCATAAACAGTCAATATCTATACTATACAATGTTTTTGTCAACTTCTCAGTGACGAGGTATACGCGTGCAGCTGAGACAATTTTTTACACGTTTGTATTAGCTTCACTCAACTTACTTCAATTTGGAGTTCACATTGGGCCATAAGGAAATGAGGTAATCCAAGGAACCTAGACCACCTTGCTTTGCAAGTTAAATAAAAACTATTTATATAAGTATGAACCTTGGGAAACGCCTTAAGTAGCTTTCCAATCATTAAAACAGCTGATGATAATAAATCTCATAGTTAAAAACTATTTAAAAATTAATGTGAATCGAATTTCCGTACCACCAAATCATTAATAGGTACCTACGTTGAACGAGCGCAGTTTGGAAATCTTTCGAGAATTTCGTACTTAGTTGCACCACTCGGGGAGAAGCACGTATTCTCAAGCGGTGTAGTTTTGAAGTCGAGATAACAGCTGCAAGAGGCTGAGGGGCTGCGAGAGGTGCAGGACACTGCACGGGAGAATGGCCCTTGAGGAATGCTTCCAAACTCGCACTTCCTTTGTAACTCTGAAGACAGCTTACCTAAGCCTGAACGTACCCTTCAATTGCACTGATTATAAATTTTTGATTAATTTAATCATTACACATTGATGCACTTACCATTGAGTCCATTTTTTTTTAATTAGGATACCTAATAGCTGTATCAATTTCGAATGTACCTACAATATTGTAAAATTCACTCGTAAATTTAATTTTATTCGTAGCTATTAATGGCACCTACAAACCTTATATTTTTACACTGGCTGCATGCTTCGGATTCAACAATATTTAGAGTAACAATTTAGAGCAAGAGTTATCTCCATACTAAATATCTAATTCCGTTGAACAGTTTACAAGTTGAGAAGGAACAAACATGTACCTACTTATATAACGTTGGTGTGATAATATTTTGTTACACAGTTTTCAAAATATTGCCTGCTTGTTGGGTAAGAATCTTCAGGGTCCATATAAGGGTAGTAATGTAAATTTTTGTACCCTCGTTACTTACCTTGCCTTCTGTAAAGAGGCAAGAACGTAAGTATGCGGATATTTGGATGGTATTCGGAGACGAGAAAAGGGTTTTTTTAGAAAGTGTGCGGTGTCTCTAGACATATTATCTAACTAATGTATCGTGTAGTATAACGCAAATCTTTCATGTGTTTACTTCAGAATAATCATTAATTGAAAAAACCGACTCACAAAATTAATAAAATACCTAATTTTGATTGCCTACTTGGATAATATTGTTATTGAAGTAACCAAATTTCACTTTTTTTTTTAAATTTAAAAGCCAATCTACTAAACCGATTTAATAAAATGTATTCAGTATAGTAATAATATTCATAAATGACAGTTCTGAGGTGACAAACAAAAAAAAAATAGAAACCACTCTTTTTTTGAAGTGGGTTAAAAAATGTTATTGAAATGTACCACTGATTTGTTGGGTGACGGTTAAAGGTATCGGCCCACACCATGACCGTGTAAAATTATCAGCACATGCAAAAAATATACATATCTACATACATACATTATCAGCCTATCATGTTCCCACTGCTGGGATACAGGCCTTCTATTAGATAGAGAGAGGATGGCCCTAATCCACTATGCTGGCCCAGTGCATGTTGGTTAATGTCTTATGTATTATGTATTTGAACTTTTGACGTTCTTGAACATTCCGGTTTCCTCACAATGTTTTCGCCTTTCACCTTTTTTGAGCGATAGCATCGAAAACTGTCAAGGAACTCAAAATGGTATACAAAAAACTTTAAATACACTTAAACAAACTAGAATCAAAATGTGGTACCAGTGTGATAAACTACCGTGAACGCTGACTGCAGTCCCGTATTTAATAGTCAAAGAATTAATGTGTTGATAGTTATACAGAGATAAATTCCCTTTTAATATATAATTTTTAGTCTCGCGAAGGTAAAGCGAATTAATGTTAAACTACACACGTACAAGTTCGAAGTTGGAGTAAGATAAAGAACAATAAAGGGTTCGTAGTGTAGGTAGGTACAAGGTAGGTATGAATAGTGCCCTTTGTGCCTTTGAAGTGGCCCGTTAACGAGACCCAACAAAAGCTACCATTGCCATTCGTCCCAATGATAATAATTCACGTACCTTGGATAAAAACGTATTTTTTTAGATGGGGTCCAGATTATTTTAGGTCTCACGCACGTATGTTACATTTAATTTTGAACGTGGTTTAATTTTGGATAGAGACCGTTGGCCAAATTGAGTGAATAACGCAGTGCCTACAATTTTGAAGAACCAATACTTGAATAACTAACCTTTTTTTGCGGTGGCGATCTTGACGCTATTTTTCTTTTGTAATTGTTTTATTTTGGTTACCATTGTTTTGTATTGCATTATTGTAAGTAGATAGGTTAGTTAGCTAGTTATATGATAGTTTTATAGTAAATAGGTCATTAAAATTATTGTACAGCTTATATTTATAATTTCAAATATATACAGGATTATTTTTAATTCCCCTAAAACCTCTCGCAGTCGGCATCCCTGCAACATACTGACAACATATTTTGTTTCATGACTTTTCACAAAACTTAATAAGTTCCTCTAAGAAAATGTACCTTTGTATGTTTTTTTCCCTTGTATTTTTTATGCACATTTCGTTCGCATTCATTCTTATTTGAGGCATCGTACTGTTATAAGCTGCTTTTTGTGAAACTAGTAGGATGACAAAATACAACAAAATACATATTTAGATGAAATTTTATATAAAATATAGATAGCTTATGTTCTAAATTAACGTATAGCCTAATTTTCATCATCATCCCTACTTTTCATCACTACGCGGGTGAATAGCCGCGGGGCGCAGCTGGTAATTTATATTTTGATGTCCATTTATAATACAAAAATGTTGATAACTATGAGGATTAAATCACAGGAATGCTTTATAATTATTATACACAATTTGAGATGGTTTCGTAAAAAACAGTCAAATATCATGGAAAATATACTCAGAAATCGAAAGAAAATATTTTATTCTGTCGAAACGATTATTGAACTAAACAGAATAAGTAAAAAAAAACGTGCCGAATTGAGAACCTTCTTCCTTTTTGAAGTCGGTTAGACTCAACAAAACTGCTATAAAGTAAGTACCTAATATTTGAATAAAATTTAGCTGGCTAGAAATTTTTACAACCAATCATCATTTTAAACTTATTACTTGAAAAACCATTTTACGTATACTTAGGGCTACAATACTTAAAAGTTAGACTGAAATATTAAAAAAAAAACTTCACCTGCAAGTCCAGACTGACTAATGAAGTTCCATCATTAAAAGTTGCAAACTGCGTTTTTTAATTATCGTTTTGTGTTCGAGTAACGAAAAAGAAAAACTTAAAAATAATAGTGGTTTTTGTAGTGCTTTCTGGTTACATGGGAATTTAATTACTAGAGACACAAATCGTTCAAAAAAAGGAATGTAATAAATTCACTGCAAGTAGGTAATGGATAAACATCACTTTTTTTAAATGCAGTTATTTGTGCGTGTATTTGTGTACCAAATTTATTATTGTGTTTATCACATATCTTCGTAATTAAATACCTGTGCTTCTTGAAAAATATTATGAGCTACGAAATACGTCTCTAATTAATTAACGGAAACATTGTGAACAAGCAAAGCATCAATGTCACGAACGATTTCGCCCGCATAGAAACACAAAGCTTTACCAGCTTCAACGAGCCATGGTTTAATTACGAAAGGTAAAGAACAGGCGAGCTTAATTTTAGTGTAGTGTAAAACAACGAGCCAATGGCTAAATGTTATGTTACAAGTAATAGCAGAACAATTTGAAAAACTAGCATTTAAACAGACTGAATGAAAAGCGACAAACGCGTAGCAGTTTTATTTTTAACCAGACAACGTTCTTCTTAAATATGGAAATTTTATTTAGCTAGACCTTATTATTATATTGCGTTTCAATTGTAATAAATTCATTGCAAATGGTATAAAGTAATTTCCTTAAGCTTAATTTTCGTTAATTTTCGTGTTGGTATTTAGGGAGGGTGGAGGAATCAAAAAAACTCGCAAAAATAGTTTTTTTCCGACTATTACTGACGGTTTTTGCATTAATTTTTGAGTTACTTTGTATTTTGTTCGGTGTATAATAAAGTTATATCGATTTGTATTATTTATTGTGTATGTCTGTGTCTGTACCTATTTTGGTTTTGCGTTATCGTTTGTGTTTGTATTGGCTAATACACAATGCAACGTTCAAAAAGTAAAAGTGAAAAAGAAACGAGTGAAGTGGTATTGTTTTCATTCAACTTTTTAGAATGTTAAATGACAATTGTCAGACTCATTCTTTCAGTGGCTGCACTTAGATCTGAAAGTACAATCGTGTGAGCATTTGCATGAATCCAGCAGCATGCGCAAGCTCGTTATACGTGAATCCTCAGATCTGTCTACGCCTTTTTGCAGAAGTATCTATTATCGTAAAAGCAATTATGTTCAGGGCCTCGTTTTACTCACAGATAGATTCGCGAGTAGCGTGCGTTGAATGGCTATGGGACTCGAAATTTATCTGCTGGTTAATTACCTGTCTCGAGACATGGACCGATAGTATAGCAGTTTGTTTAGAGAAGTGGTGAGAAATAGCCGATTGTGGGTAATTAATAGATAGTTAAATTTATTCAATGAAGACATGTCCCCCTTTTATATCATCATTTATTTATTTCCAAATAACATAGACTCGTACAACTCAAAAATAATTAAAAATAATAATAATAGTAGCTAGTCACATTACATTACTAATAATTATTACCAATTGAAATTTAAAATAATGATACTAAAAATGTCAACATCCTACTAATATTATAAATGCGAAAGTTTGTATGTTTGGATGAACAAATATCCATAATATTTGTTCCTCTTTCACGCACAAACTACCGAATGGATTTTAATGAAAGTTTACAATAATATATCTCATACATTAGAATAACACATAGGCTATAACGGGTTGTAGTAGCAAGGCCGAAGGCCAAGCTCTACGCGTACGAAGAAGCGCGTTTCGGCTAGTTATACAATAAATTAATTATGTCAAAGTAATAGTCATGCATATCAGTAGGTACCTCCTACTCTTACATTATTTAATTAGGCGCTATTGTGTGCAGTGTGCAATGTGTAGACTGCAACAATTATTTATGTAAGGGCAATCTAGTCTACCTGCTATCCCGGCCAGCATGCTGTTGCTGTTGTTTATAGGGTCCCATACCTATATGAAAGAAATTAAAGTTTTTTTTAGTGCAGAACCATCGGTACATGAGTCCGATTCGCACTTGACCAATGTTTATCATTCTATTTGCTTATACAGGGTTAAGCAGAAAAGGTGTACTAAGCTGAAAAGAGGTTATTATACTCATCATTATGAACAACTTTTACTACAGGCTGACCTTGAAATTGCGAAAAATGCAGCTGTTATATACATTTTGTTGAGTATCACATCATCAGTCATTAAATGTCCACTGCTGAACAAGGTCTCCCTCTTAGAGAGGGGTGTTGCCATAATCCCCACGCTTGGCAGGCAGCTTGGAGATCGCAGTACGTTCACCGTGTACTAACAGGACGCTGCTGCCCATCCTCCGGTGGTTCTGGTCGCAGTTTTAGGACATACCCGGGTCCGTTGTTGAGTATGACATTCACGATTTCAAGATCGGCTCCAAAGTAAAAGTTGTCATAGTAATAAGTACAATGACCGCCTTTCGGCTACATACACCCTTTCTGCGTAACCTTGTAAAGCAAGTGTGAAATGCGAGAGTACATCGTGTACTTGCAAGCTTGCACAATTGTAAATTGCGCATATGATAGGTATCCGTTTGGTCACTAACTTGCCTGATGGTAAGCGGCAGTGCGGTCACTGATGGAGCACGTTGATCTAGATGAAATCTATTCGCTCTAACCTTGAAGGTGTCTAGATTTTAGTTCTAAGGGGCTTCAAGTCGGTTTAATGGTATGGTTTAAACCGGAAGGAATCAATTGCACTGATCATTATGAACCACTTTTAGTATGGGACCAAACCTGAAATCGTGATAAAAATTCAGTTGTATCATAGAAAAAAAATATTCACACTAAGAAATTTGTGAAACATCCATAGAGATGCAATACCTATAGAGTAACAATCGTGCCAAAAAAAAATCCGAACCAAAACTCGGCGCACGCTACGAATTGCGCCGACTTTTTGGCTAGTTACAAGGTAACCGCGGTATGCCAGAGCTGCGATGACAAATAGCGGACAACTAACGTTGAGCACTATGCAAGCGACATAACGTCTAAATTGGAGTAAATGTGGCAATGTGAACTATACGAGTATAATTTATACAATGTATGTACAATGACGCTCGGCCGTTTTGACTGTTTTCACTGAGAGATTGTGACTCTATAGGAACTGTATATCAGTGGAAACATCTGAGATGTTTTGTGCGATTCAGGGTCATAATATGATCTTCTTTTGGCTTAGTACACCATTCCGTGTAACCCTAAATAGACAGGGACCGATAGTACGTACTGGGAGCTCATACCGGGGTGGAGCGCTAGAAAATCATTTCTAACAAGATTATTTTGTATCTTCTATGGATGAAACAATTTATTTTTATGAGTGCTTAAATTGACAGGGAACGGAAATTGTTCGTTACTTCATAATAATAACTCCCTATCTATAATTGTGTAATAAGGTGTCAAGGCAAACAGAGATAGCTATACAAATTGAAGTAGTGTGAAAGAGAGGTCAGGCATCCGTAATCCCGACTACGCCAGACTTAGGAAATGAAAGCAAACCGAACCCAAATTCATTAATGTTATCGTGTTTGCCATCCTAACACTTGCAATGGTACGGCAATTGGGGATAACTCATCAGAAGTCCACAACCCATCTTTTAGAGGTATTTTAGTGTTTGCGCTACTTATTTATCTTTCAAGGGGCCAATGATATTTGAAACGTATATTTGAATCAAACACACTTACCACTTAACCACATAATAGACATGTCAATTATAGAATAAAACGATCCGCTCCGCATTATGTTGCCTTTTAACCTTTAAGTGCTGACGTGCAATTTTTGTGACATAAAGACGTGGTTAAGCCTTGGTAGCCCATTTGGGAGACCGCTAGACTTGATAGCTTGAGGTCGCGGGTTCAAATCCTGGGCCCGTACCAATGAGCTCTTTGGAGTTTATGTACGGATTTTCATATCACTGGCTTTTCAGTGAAGGAAAATATTGTAAGGAAACCTGTATACGTACGGAGAAGAAATTCAATGGCGTATGTGAATCCACCAACCCGCACTGGGCCAGCGTGGTGGATATGGCCCAATCACCCTTTCGGGGGTAGGCTCAAAGTCCGACAATGGACTGTTTAAATGCTGACTATGATGATGATGATGATGAAAGACATGGTCTCTGAGACCGCGAAGTTAAAATACTGTTCACAATCAGAAAAGAAATCGCGTAGCTTTAAAAAAATACAAACGAATTCTAAATTTCCGCAGAAATAGGCTCTTAAGAAAAAATACGTTACCTAATGACTAAAATATTCTCAAATCTTAAAGAACGTAATTGTGTTTATTCAATTTCCAACCTCAAGTCTGTTAAAACATTTTAACAGTCTCACAACATTAGGTTCTCATGGTTTATTCATGCTGATTTAGTCCCGTCATTTGTCCCTATCCGGTGACGAATTTTTCACTGGTTCAGCAAAAACGGTTGCGCTGAAAAAGGGAACTCGCTGACCGAGTCACTCGAGAGAAAAAATAAAGCGAACAACCGGTCCCTAACGACCACCAAGGGATATCATTAGCTGATGTCCACTGCATCACTCGAATTACATTCCTCTGCCTGGACACGGCTCGTTTGTTTATAATTAGATGGTTCGGGACTTGGATAAGAGTATACGAGAAACAAGAAAATGTATCTAATCTGACTTCTTATAAGGTAGGTATTAAGCAATTACCTAACTAAAAGTATGTTGGGTACCAACTAAAAGTATGTACCCTCAAATCAGGCAAACAGGGGAGATTATTACGGTAAACAATTCCAACCTAAAGATAATATAACCGATGGATCGCGCACGAGTCATAATTTGCTTGTGCACGATGTAAGCCACGTCGGTCGCGAGGGGAGGTATCGTATGGCGCTTGTGATTTGAGACTCAACGCTTGTGATTGGAGACTCAAAAGTCATTCATTCAATCAATTCAATTCGCGCCTAGGATTGGTCCGCTCGAAAATATTATGGTGAAAATTTAGAATGGGTTGCGGACTTTGGCTTACGGCGGGGTAAAGGATGAGCAGTCAAGTGGTTATATCGTTATTGTTCCTACCTGAGCGATGGTGGCCGAGCGGTACCATGTGCGCTTTACAATCTGACAGCACCAGGTTCGATCCTCGGGCTTATCTAGTATTTAAATAAAAATTATGTGCAGTATTGATGCCATCGCTCAAAAACGGTGAAGGATAACATTGTAGGGAAACCGGTATGTCCAAGAAGCCGGTTGGAAGCGGCCTGCATCCAGGGTTTCCCTGCGGTCTCTGTAAGGTCGTCTGTCCATCTCGTGGGTGGACGTCCTACGCTGCGCTTACCGGTCCGTAGTCTCCATTCGAGAACCTTTCGGCCCCATTGGCCGTCTGTTCTGCAGGTTATAAATTATCTTTGGTGGCAGGACACTTTCTAGTGCTCGGCTAGCTATCGCCCTTAAGATGAAAATCTGTCACCAAGCACCTAACGTTGCGGTCCGGATGCATCACTTGAGAGCCAGTTCCTATTCCAGGCTATTCACTTAACATCAGATGTGCTGTGGTCAAACGCCTAGCTTGTCAACCATTAGATAAAACAAAGGCGCATCGTGCAGATGATGAGGGACAGCCGCGAGTGCAGCCTATTTAACCGACTTCAAAAAGAAAGAATCTCAATTCGACCACTGTTTTTTTGGGTAATGCTGCGATTTTTATGTGTACATCGAAGACGCTGCTGACACCTGTGAACCAATTTAAGTATTTTTATTATTATTGAGTAGAAGAAACTCTGATGTGTAATCGTATTTACACGTATATAGGTAATAATCTTTTAGGTCGTCTGTCCATCTTGTGGGTGGACGTCCTACGCTGCGCTTTCCGGTCCGTGGTCTCCATTCCAGAACCTTTCGGCCCCATCGGCCATCTGTTCTGCGTGATATGTCCCACTGCCACTTCAACTTGCTAATCCGGTGGGCTATGTCGGTGACTTTCGTTCGTCTACGGATCTCCTCATTTCGGATTCGATCTCGTAGAGAAACCCCGAGCATAGCCCTCTCGATAGCTCGTTGTGCGACTTTGAGCTTGCTTATGAGGCCCATAGTGAGAGACCACGTTTCGGTGCCGTATGTTATCACTAGTAACACACACTGCAACAGGGAAACGCTGGATGCAGGCCACTTCCAACCGGACCTTTTGGAGATCGATGGAGGAGGCCTATGTCCAGCAGTGGACGTCCTATGGCTGAAATGATGATGATGATGAGGTAATAATCTGTATAAAAAGAAAGAAACAAGGATGAGTTTAATTTTCCTGTAAACTTTGCCTACTGCTTTACCCGTGTTGAACTTGGCCTAAATTCGACTGTGGCATGCGGATGGACAGACGGACACCGGAATCTCATCAGAAGGGTTGCTCATAATATGTCACTCTCCAGCCCTCCAAGTTACACGCAAGTCTATGCAAAAAATATCGTTGTTGCCTGGGATAAATGATTTGATTTTGTTTTGTAAAAAGAACAAACAAATCAACAAACGCACTTCCGCAAATTACAACGATATTCATCATCATCATTATCAGCCTATCATGTTCCCATTGCTGGGACACATGCCTTTTCTCAGAGAGAAAAGATGGGCCCTAATCCACCATGCTGGCCCAGTGCATGTTGGTAATGTCCTATGTCTTACAAAAATCTTGTGTGCCTTGTCATATGTTTTGTACAAGGGTATTAGGGATGAACTAATTATAGCTGGGAAGGATAGAAGGGACAGGAAAATTATAAGTATTAGAAACATACCAAATAAATAAATAAATAAATACCGCCCTACACCTTACTATACTTTACCTTAATTAAATAATGCGCGATAAGTCCCAATAAACATTTAAAACGTCTAATAGTTTTACCTAATTGATCATAATTTTTATTGCACATTCTTGAGTCAGTAATTCTTTAGGGGCATTTTTTTCATATCAAGGCTTTTAGAGAAGTTGGACAGCTTTTCAGTTAATCAATTATCCGCAAACGTTAAATTAAACTTTGAAAGCGGCATTTTCCAAGTGAATAAAAGAAAATGTCCAAATCACTTGCGAAGAAATATTCCCAAGAAAATAACTCTTTCCGGACATTCGAGAATGCCCACGGAATCCTTGCGGAAACCAATTAATTCTCGATTAAAATAACAAGCGACCCCTGTAGGGGAGCTAGCCTAATTTCATCTAAAGCCTTCTACAGAACAAAAGCGTGTCAGCAGCAGCGCAGTTTTAACCTCGCCTGTACAAACCGCTAAACACCTCACGGGCTGCTTCGAGGCTACGCTGCTCGGATGCTGCCGGCATATTTGGTGTGTTATACCTTTCAATTAATAATATTTCAAAACGCGCGTGTCAACTTTCAAGCTGCCGCTACTGTCGCTTTTGGTCTGTGGAAGTCTTTAGTGGTGCGAGCTTCGATCAAAAAAAATAATCGAAGGGTGCGAGTGGTATTATTAAATTCACATTAAATTCAAATGAAAAATAATCCTAACTTGAACAACGGGTCGTAGATAATAAGTCTCAGTAGCAAAACGTTTTTTCCAATGCAAACCTAACTTTCCTTCAATATTTCAACTTTTTTAGTAGACAGCTGGAAAGTAATGTAGGTGTTTCGGGTTTATATATGACACATTTAAGTTTGTGCAGAACCCTCTCGGCTCTTGGCCGTCTTTTATAATAAAAGCAAGGAACTGTCAAAGGCACTAAATGCAATCCTTGAATTATTCAAGTAAAAGAACGAAACAAGAAAAGATCCGTAATCAAAGCTTGAGAAGGAAAATCCCTTCGAAATCTCTTCAAACAGCATTAGAACCATCCACTGCACGGTCTTTAGAAACCATCTACACAGAACTTACATTTTCGCAGGCAAAATACCGTTTTCAATTTACTTCTACTGCATCCTTTATCGTCTACGGATATAAACTTACCTACCTTATATTAGATCTCATCTCGAAGCGAGTTTTCACACACGTCTCTTCTACGTTTTACACATTGAATATTTTATCTGATTTGTGTTCTATCTGTGGGTGGTAATGCTAATAACGTTACCTGTCGGCCATGTGTTCTTATTGAGTCTGTTTAAATGGGAACAAGTGACAGTCTGTGACACCTTCTCGCAAAACAACAGGTGATAAGTTGTACCTACATAGAAGACTGTGTGTAGGTTTTAGGTAAAGTTTGACTATTGAGGCTTTTTCATTTGCTTTAATTCAGTGCCAGTGACATTTAAGGAATAAAAAGGCGAATAATCGAATCAGATATGAGAAGACCCGTAAACGAAAAAAAGTTAACGACATAACCCACCGGATTAGCAAGTTGAAGTGGCAGTAGGCAGGGCACATAGCATGCAGAACAGATGGCCGATGGGGCCGAAAGGTTCTCGAATGAAGTTCACGTAAGCGCAGCGTAGGACGTCCACTCACAAGATGGACAGTGGACAGACGACCTAAAAGAGACCGCAGGGAAAAGCCGGATGCAGGCCGCTTCCAACCGCCCCTTTTAAAGATTGATGGCGAAGGTCTATGTCCTGCAGTGAACGTCTTATGGCTGAAATTATGATGCTGATGAAAAAAGGCAAGTTCAATAAGAGTTAGGACAGTTAGGATCCTAACTAAAGGAAAAGAAGGAATTTCGAATTTCGAAATCTCGTTAGAGTGCTAAAGCATCGTATTATATTTTTTTTACATTTAATTGTTCGACCAAACACCTGCATTCTTCAGTCTTCTCGTGAACATGGTGCATTTAACTGCGCTAAAATATCGGGAGCTCTATCCACACTCTTATCACGGTAAATATCCCGTAAATAATCATAATTATAACCGTATCAGTTATTTGTTTTTGTTTAAGGCGTGGGTGTCTACCTTAAGTGTTATTCGCCGTGTAGGCGTACATCACTTAAGGTAGACAAGAAAATGAACTTTCATTTTCTTTGTTCTCGAAAAGGCTTACAAATATGTTGACATTATTTGATCTTAAAGTTTATATCCGGGCGATCTTTTTGAACCTTTACCCTTTACCCTTCTACACCTGCAATACTATTTCATTTAAAGCTACTCCTTTGACGTTGGATTAGGCTAAATTTTGAGCATTATCTCCAGATGGAAAACAAGGATGTGGTAATAGACGAAGGAAGTTGCCTAAAAGCTAGGTTATTTTTTAAGGTCTGGGGGTACTTCTTAGGGTTTCGTAACCAAACGGGGCCTGTCTATGTCTGTCCTACCTTTAAACAGCTGTATCTTTCGAACCGTAATAGCAAGCCAGTTGACATTGACCGAATATTTAATTTTACGGTGGATTAACCAAGAAATAATAATGATGTCTAAAAGTAAATAATACACACTCTAAAGTATAAAAACAAACTATAAATACCGGACAAGTGCGAGTCTGTGACAAATTTCTGTTCACCACCGGTACAATCAACGAAGTAAAACAACTTCGGGCGCGGTCGGTGCTTGGATGGGTGACCGCCTGTTAGTTGTGTAGCGGGCATTTTCCGCAACTAGACCATTCATTGGCCCATTTTGCGTGACCGTCTGGGCGTAATGATGTCTATTTGCATTACTTTTTTGTACTTTAGTAGTTAAAAATATATGTGTTGGTATGGAACCGTTGTCGTGTCGTCGTCGTTCCGCGAGCCGATTCGCACTTGGTCGGTTTTATTATCCCGAAAAATATACTGCTCTTGAAAGATTGTCCATGTCCACGTGGATGAAACTGGTACAACTAGTTTTATAAATTCAAATCCATAGACTAGATAACTGATCGTAGTGATCTCATTACATTTTAGTCGCATCCCTTTGCTGTATTTCCAGTATTTCCTTCCACAGGTTTAAACATTGCGACTAAAGACAAAGAGTTTGCAAACAGCAGCTGTTCCAGTGTTTCCAGCTTAGCGCAGAATAAATGTTACCATCATTTAAATGGTAAACGTCATAACAAACAGGCTATCTGGCCTCGGAGTAAGCTTTTGACGGAATTGGAACACGGTTTGCGAATATTGGAGGCGCTCGTGGAACACTGCACCTGTTTCACGGGGCCTATTTGTTCAGTTTAATTAACAGCACTTGAATTTTTAACTCCTGCCTGCATATATAATGATTCCACCATCATGTTACCTGGAAATCGTAAATAGTGTTTGTGGACCTGGTATTCAATTAATGATATTCGCAAATGTTATCATTTCAACTTCAGTTGGATTTGCAGCATATTGTGGTAGCCATTGCTGTTTAATATTACGGACTGTTTGTTTCTCTATTTGTTTTCGCGAGTTGAAGGTTTTGTTTGTTTCTAAAGGGACGTTTTTGTATGGACAAGGTTCAAATACACTGACTAGTGAAGTTGATTTAACATTGAGTAGTTTTCCTAGTCAGCTGGTAATTAATACTAATCTAACTTTTTGTCATCCTTCTTCACCGTTACTATGATTATCATAGAAATTTTTGGAAGTAGGCGTCTCCTAATGTACCACCGAGGTCAATCTTCAGCTCTCTGCGTTCAGTTTCTGTCCACCATTTTATGCATGACGTTACTTTCAATTTTGCCAGAGGCCCAGCCACTCAGAGCAGGGCACTTAAAAGTAGCCTTCTTTACCTTACTAATATCCGAATGTAACGGTCTTACTAAGAAACATCTGCTTAGCTAATCTATCCCACAAACGTCTCTTCTTTACGCTGTCGGAAATTGTCACTTGCAAAACGTACAAAGCAGTTGCGTTTGCACCATTGATGTTGCAAGTTAATGGTGTAAATGATACGAGGTGAAAACTTTAGTTGCTTTGCACCATTAAAAGTGCAAGTCAATCGTGCAAACGGTAGGTACATTGGGATCGAGACGACATTTTCAAGATACTTTCAGAGACATTGCTATGTAGTTGGCTGTAAAAACTGAGGGACCACATTTTACAGGCAGTATCTATAATACATATCGTATGTGTTACAAATTTCAAGAATATTTTAACATTGATTATTTATTGTTTTACGTATTAATACGTGTTGTACTATTATGTCTTCTATGGTTGTATTATTTAGTTATTTATTTCCCGAATTCCGAAGTGATCCTTCTGTTTTTACACATAGGTAATATAGAAAATAATAGCTTAATGACGTTTCTAAGATAAAAAAAATATTAACTTTTTTTTTCTATACTAATATTATAAAGAGGAAAGATTTGATTGTTTGTTTGTTTGTTTGCATTGAATAGGCTCCGAAACTACTGAACCGATTTGAAAAATCTTTCACTGACGGGAAGCTACACTATCCCTGGGTGTCATAGACTATAATCTATACCCTTGCGAAGCTGGGGCGGACCGCTAGTCTTCTAATAAGCGTAAAGAGAAAATTGCTGTTGTAGTTGGTGCTACAACAATTTTCTCGTGCCTGAACAAAGATTCTTATAAGATCTCATGTGACATGCGGCACCAGTCATGATAACGGCAGTAAGGTTGTATGTGCCCCGAATACTCTTATAACGCGACATAATATAATACTATTATTTCTGGCAAATGTCCACATTTCCACTGCATTTGCGTTCGGAGTGTGATCACCCAGTAACAAAGGCGGGCGGGAACGATTTATGAATTAACTTTGTAAGCTTCGAGGGCGGATTGCAGGGATCTTCACTCGGGTGCTCGAGTTGACATTAACCCTTTTACTTTTCCAGTTTTTCCTCTATGGAATATTTTATACATTGTTTCATAAATTTCATAAAAGTTTGTGCTCCTGGAAATTTAAAGATCAGCAGAATATAAAGGAAAAATTCAGTAGATTCAAATAGTTATGCTAGCTTTAATACTGGTGTAGTACATATTGATTAAGCCTCGAATGTAAGTACACAACTTACAAGTAAGAGTTTAAACAGGTGTAACTTTTTGAATATTAAATAAAATAACTAATTATATAAAACAGGGATTTCCTTTATTTTCATTTTTATTTTGAATTAACAGTTACGTACAATATCCGTGAAGCAAAACATCACTATTTTCTTAAATGTTCTATATTTAAATCTATGTTATTTACAAGTATAAAATTCACTACTTACATAAAACTCACTTTGATAAAATTTCTTTATGTACCTGCATAGTTTATTTCCAATCACTAAAACTTTAGTCTAGCACAGAGTTTAGATGAAATTTCAAACACTATTTATTTATTCTTCCAATCATCGAACTGACCTGCGAAAAAATAACTCAAGTAAATTATTGGATCCATCGGTACAATGTCAATACAGTAGGTGAACCTTGTTTTAGAAATATCTATTAGATTTTTTGCATGAAATCGTACCTAGTATTATATGTTTCTATTATTCTACACTTGTAGATTTTCTTTTAAACCAATTCAAGAACTTTCGGGTACTAACTTTTCACAAATCAGTATTTATATTTCATACAAAATATCTCTTCATCAAAACTCGCGTGAGGACTTATTATAAACTACTATAAAAAAGGCTTAAATCCATGATTACCGTCTCCGGGAGCGCGCGTATTCCCTGATGAAGAAGCTCTAATGGTTCCGAAACTGGTCGATCGTCTCGACCGATAAACGTAATTGTGAGTGTAAGCCGTTTTTATAGTAGTTAGAAAATTTTATTATAGAAACTGATCTGGTTTTCACACATTTTATTTATATTACACGAGAATTACTCACATAAGATTAACCTGGTTACTCCGACTATAGTTTCAACCGCATTAGGCGGGCTTTTTCAAGGTGAATGCGCACGCGCGGCTGTGTCTCGCTTTGCTCTCGCAAACATGGGTTTGCGAGAGCAAAGCGATAGGTATGGTTACTCTGACTTTTCAGAGTAACCAGCTTAATCTTACGCGAGAAATTCGCGTGTAATATAAATGAAATAGTTTACAAAATATTTAACTACAGCGCTCAAAGATTAAGTAAGTGAAAGTCCTTACCAGTATCTGTAGAGTATATAATTGAAGAGTGGAAGCAGGCTGACGTGTGACGTCGAACACCTTAAACCTGGAACAATGAGAAGCATAAGAGAATGACGTCGAAACAATTGACTTTAGGATTCCTTGGGAAGATAGGTAATTGAAATGTTGCTAAATAATATGCTATAATGAAGAAAAGTATTTTATTGTCTAAACATGCATATAGACCAAATATATGTATCAAATAAAGGTACAAATTAAAAAAAAAATAATTAAAAGATGTGATAATCTTCAAAGAAGTATTTTCTTAAATCGTAACTAAGAACACTCTCGATCAAGTCACCTTTCCAACAAAAAAAGTTAATCAAAATCGGTTCAGCCGTTTATGACCTACGATGCCACAGACAGACAAACAGATACCTACACGCATTAAACTTATAACTCCCCTTTACTTGCGTCAGGGCCCTAACAAATTTTCCTTGGGCCCGGGGGTAAAAAAAATATATAACAACTAATTCAATGTGCAAAAATATATACCAGGCCTTTTTGACCTTCTGGATAACCACAGTTAACATATAACATCAAAAAAGTTTGTTGATGTAAGGTTGAACCAAATAAAACCTGCATCCTATAGACACAATGTCACATTGCAACCCGAGAAAGAGCCTACATAATCACCTCCTCTGCATTCCGCATCTAATTTATATTGAAGTTAGATAAGTCTATTGAATATTAAGCATGAAAGCTTAATTTATTCCTCGCAATTGTATTATGAGGACAATGAAGGCGCTTAAACAGAATTACTCGGCAGCAGCAATTGTGCATCGACGCAGAGCGCGCGGCAGCGGGCGGCGGCGCTCATCGAAGACGCGGAATGAATATTCAGTCGCATGATCTTACGATTGCGCTGTTTGCACGCGTTGGGGCTCTCTGTATGAAAATGTGTTGGAAATTCACACAAGTACAGTCTACAGTGTATCAAAGCATAGTTTTATCAAATGGAATTTTAGTTTTGTTTACAATGATATTGATTTTGTTGTACCATTCTCTAAACTAAACTAAATTTGTCAGCTCAAAATTGTTGCCATCCTCTTCTGATGTATTGAAATGAAAAGAGATGACGTTAACTTTAGTCCTGTTATTCTTCAAGTTGAGAGTGAATCGGTTTCTTCTAGGCAAGCGTGCTCCATCGTAGACCGCATCGTCGCTTAACATCAGGCGAGATGGGGGCCAAGCGCAAGCCTATCTACTATTAAAAAAAACAGAATTGACGCCTATATCAGCCTATCATATTTCCACAGCTGGGACATAGGCCTTCTCTAAGAGAGTGAAAGAGAGGGACAAGATGGGCCCTAATCTACCATGCTGGCCCAGTTGGCATGTTGGTGAATGTCTTGTTTTTGAATTTTTGAGGTTCTTGGACATACCGGCTTGCTCTTTGTGTTCCTTCACCGTTTTTGAGCGATGGCATTGAAACTACACATAATATATCTAAGTACTCAGGGTCGAGGATCGAATTGGGTGCCGTCAAATTGTAAAGCGCACACGCTACCGCTCGGCCGCCATCGCTCCCGCTCAGCCACCACTCCTCCTTCATGGTTTTGTTTATCAGCAAAGTTATCTGATGTCAATTTCCCCATGCTTAAAATGTTACAGTTTTTTCAATACCAATTCTATTAATTCGTTAACATGACAAATTGATGACAAAGCTAATAGTTTTTATATTATTTTAATTTTTCTGTTTTTTTTTTTCTTAATTATTGTTGTAATAATCTATAATGCAATCCATAATAATAGTCATTATAGTTTTACTATGTTTGTACCATTAAATTGTGACGAGATTACATTTTCTCTGTGACATGTAACTGCAAATTGTTTTGAATAAAATACTATGAACTATAATATAGTTCATAGTATTATACATACGAAACTATATTATAGTTTCGTAGATAAAATTATGTTCACATTAGGCATAGAACTTTTTACTTATAGGTACCTAGTAAAATTAGAATTAATGACGCTCTCTGTTATCGATGGAGTAGGTACGTAATTTAATGATAGTTCAAGAGAAACACTAGAACGGCGGCCTTATTATAGAATTTTGATTGTGATCGAGATTGCATGCCGTCCCGTTCGCATCTACCTACTCGCACCACGAGCGTAAGTGAGATGGCACGCGATCACAATCGCAATCCGAATCACGATAAGACATCTATAATAAGGCATCTGGCCTACCTGCATTTAGTTTGTGTGAACGTCATTTTAATTTCTACACTTCTAACCCACTTTAACGTAATCTAGAGACAACTACAAACTTCGAGCTCCAGACTACCAATTCTCTAGGAACTTTGATGTTTGAAATTCGCACGAAAGTGTAAAGTGAATTATTTGTTTGCAGTTTCTCTATTGATGTTCTTTGTAAGTTTTGCTAGTTCTACTACTTTGCTTAGATATCTATAATATAGATATTAACAGTAAAGTTGTCGTCTTTTGTAGATGACGGCAGCTTTTGCAGCGGACAGCAGAAAGCAAGCGTGTAGTTTAAATACTACCTCATTCTTGTTGGAAATCGGGTTCAGGTGCATATTATTTTTTTTTTTTTATTTATTATCAAAAACACTTATAACACCATTACAGATAAACTATTATTACATATATATTGACATTGACCGTATGTATGCAAGTAGCGCGTTCATTATCTTACCAAAAAAGCTCTGCACAAGCAGTTATATACCAGGGGGCCGTACCGTCACTTTTAGTGATTGCGGAAAATCACGCAAACGCGGTTTGCAGTGTCGCAACTTTTCTCAATCACCTAAGCAGAATGGCTTAAAACAGTTGACGGTACGGCCCCAGACCTCATACTGGATGATAGTATAGCTCAAAACACCTCGCGCAACGAAATTTATATTTTAGTACTTTCTCTCTCTAGCAAAAATGTTAACAAGATTCCAACAAAAAAATCTAAGTAAAATAAGGTCTGACAAAAATATTTATACTCGTATAGACCCTCGTAGATGTATTTGGTTTTGGCTTTGATCTTTATTCCTAAAGAACCCTTTCTTTATGAGCGAATGTTGGGATCCCTTCGTAAATATCATTTTATAGTTCAAGAGCCGGGACCCTGAATGAATATGAAGGCATCTTACTTTACTTATACAGGTTGCGTAGTAGGTACCTATCGGATTTAGAGGTAAATCTCTTTCAGCCATATTGCACTACGTACCTAGAATATGTTTGTGAGCTACCTTTTCCCAGTACATTATATTATGCGTAAGTAAATTAATTCCATTATAATTTAGCTTACACTCCAAAACTTTCAAAAGCATGTTGTTAGAGTAGTTTTGGCTCAAACAAACAACGCTTAAAATAATACGTCACGTTACTTTGTTGTTACTAGGGACCTCGCTCGGAATTTAAGGGCTTCCAGCTATTGTAACACGTGAAATAAAGGAATCTTTTGTTAAAACTATAATCAAAACTCTAGTGAAACGTGATTAAAAATGACAATATCAACTTCATACAAATTCCGAGTATTACAAATTATAGTCATATTTCCAACTAAATAGGTAAACAAATAAATAAATATTCGGAATATTTTTGCACACACGGTCATCTGACCCCAAATTAAGCAAAGCTTGTACATGCTGCTAAGAGACTGATATACATACTTAAGTATATACCTTCTTTTAAATATATGTTATACTTCATCATCAGCAGCCATTAAACGTCCACTGTTGGACAAAGGCCTTCCTGTTAGAGAGGGGGGGGTTTTGCCATAATCCACACGCTTGGCAGGCGGCATGGGGATCGCAGTACGTTCACCATATGCTAATAGGATTTTGCTGCCCATCCTCCGGTGGTTCTGGTCGCAGTTTTAGGACATACCCGGGTCCATATATTATATTTAAATAGATGTTAATACCCAGATATAGAAAAAATACAAATGTTCATCACATTGATATTTACCCTAGGCGGGAATCGAACCCACGCCCCTAAGTGCAGAAGACAGTCTCACTACCAATTGGGACAGCAAGGCAGTCAACTATACATTATTGCAGTAGCATTCATTGCTGTGCAATACCAATTTCCCTTAGGCATATTTTCCTCTTACGGTAGATGTCAGTCACGTATATCGGTCGCGCGTACGAATATGCATGCGTTCTATAAAGCACTAAGCTGCGACGCTGATGATTAGCGATGCGAGAGTTTGCAACATATGATATTATACATTGATACGCGTGTTTGGCGTCACTACAAGGAAATTCAGCTTTAAGTTATGGCCAGCGCACACGATAGCTCTGCAAAGTGCCGAGAGTCCACGTTACTTCAACCGATTGGAACACGCCATATCACACCGAACTTTTAGACCCGATATCCACTTAAGTAATGTAATACATGTAATCTGAATGTAGATGAATGAATAAAGTATCTGTTATTGAAGTTTAGAGCAAATAAATCACGTAAGGTCCCGTTCATAATTAAGTTGACACCAGGCCTTAGTCTGCCGTATGCTTTATCCTAAACAGTCGATATATTAATATTAACGAAGTCACGGACACCATGCTCGTCGTTTGTATTAGCCATTATACAGATACCTGAGTTAGAGTCCCGACTCCCCATGACAGGAGCGATCTGTGGCCGCTCTTCGTCCAAAAGCAGCACTCCGCTGTTTGACCAGACTGACAGTACGCGAGCCTGGCACGTCACATTCAGTCGACCCTATACACATAAAAACATAGGGTTGAAAAAAGTTTTAAATTCCGAGTGACATTGAACTGTTATGGTCAAACGTGATGCTTACCACCAGACAAAAGACTTGCACGTCTCAGTTGCAAAAATCACGTGGATGTCAGATCAGCCAAAAATTTCCAAACCAAAGGGAGACTTAAACTATAGTGTAACTATTGTTAAAAAGGCTTAAAGTAGATTAAAATTGTCGGAAGCTATGACATAGTACTTATGTTAGTTTGTTGGTGACTTTACATTGTATCTTAGTTTTTATTGTTGAACTGAGTACCTAGACTTTTTTCATGAACTTTGTACTAGATCAAATATCGATGGGTTGGTAAATCTATGCATAAAAATATAACTGTCGCGATAACGGTCACGAGTGGTGGCAAATTGATGGGAAAAGCAGAAGATCATGTCATGTGCCGTTCTTTTTACATTACATACATAAAATTAGGCTGATGATAATAAATAATTGTGTTGTAGAATATTGTAACAATAGTAACAAATGATTCAAAATGAAAGGATACACTCATTTAAAGTCGATAAAAGTGTATTTGCGGTATCAGAATCGAATTGGGTTCCATTAAGTATTCACGAAAAGAATCTGGCGTCTTGTTTTGTACTGGGTAGGTATACTTAAACAAACATCGATATCAATACATTTTGTAAGGGTAAAAAGAAAATAGGACTACACAGAAAATACGACCAACTCGACCTTTAGTTTGATAATACAAATATAATACTTAGATAAAAGAATAGTATTATTTCACTCACTTTTCTAAAGTGCACCGACTGTACTCTTAGAACAAGCTGGCTGAACGAAGATGATTTGTTAGATTTCTCCTCATCAGTACTAATGTTCAATTTATTTGCTATTTGCTCTAGTCTGAGCGGAAGGCTGATCTCCTTGTTTTTCCGATTGCTGCCTCCGTCGGGAATGCCCTCTATGCCGGCAATATTGCCTGGAATGTCTATTACGTTGTCGGTCACCGGCTCCGCGAAGCCAGAGATTGCGTCCCACGGACTGAATATAATTCTATTTGCATCTTCGAGCGACGTGTCGGTTATCACAGGTTTTCTTTGAGGGTAGGGGTCGTGGAGAGGGATGTCGAGCCCTTTCACCTGGGAGCAAATCATTTTCGCATTATCGTTGAGAGGTCGGAGCTCTTGGAATGATTGGCTCTGACGCATATCTTAACTGTGTGAAGATGGGGTGCAGTTTTAAGATAAACTCCAGGCCATTTTAAGAGCCCGGTTCCCGCCACAGCTATCTCCACTCACAATAATTTTTTTTTTGCAGGCGGAAAAAAGATTTCGAGTTTTTTGCATCTCCTTTGTCAAAATTTAAAATACATAAGAACATTATTTTCTGAATGCAATTTGCATTTGAAATGTTTAAATTTTAATTATATATTTTTTTATGTTATCTGGATTACGGATACCTAGATTATGATTAATATTATTACTAAACACCATTTATATATGTTTGAATTTTGAGTCAGGATTAACTTGTTATTATAAACATAATGCCCAATCTTTAATTATGTGTGAAAGATAATAGTTGTGGCCGGAGAACGAGCTCTTAAGCTAAACATTAAAGTAATTCTGATATTGAATATATTAATGTCACCAATAATTACCTAAATGTGCTGGTACCATAAAATGGAGACACATAATGTAACATTATTGGAATCGGGTAGTTTAATAATGTTACGATGTTAATATTGTTGAAATGTATTGTTCTCTGATCGGGTTGGCAGTCAACGACAGGGAGAATAATTATTAATTGCGTTGCTCCATATTTTGGCATACATTTAAGTATTGGGAGGTGAATTAATTTAAAGGTTATTGCGATTGTCCATTTTACTTTTACAAAACTTCAAACAATATAATTGCACCATTTGAACCATAAGTTTAATTAGATGTTCGAATGTTAGGCTGATAAGATTTTTTTTTTAACCGAAAACAGCAAAATAATCGTCAGAAAAGTTCTGTGGGTACAGTAATACAAGGAAAGCAGTGCGCGTCCAAAAATTATCAAAGTAATGCGACTTGAGTTAGGACATTGACTCACAAATGATCGCTTCTGTCAGCTGGTTGGGTCGGGCAAATCTGCTAGTAGATCTATCAGGGGATCTTAGGATCAGAGGGCTTAGTCAATTATTAAAGTAATTTTAACATACATGGGGTCAGAATCGTGATTCCTAGTGTAAGGGGGAAAAGCCTAGTAGGTCCGCCGCGTCGTCTAGTCGAACAGTTTATTTAAGCTTATTGCTTATTTCGTCACTCAGTTGTAAACTTTACATCTTCAGCATTTAAAAACATTACGTAAAATTTTTTGAGTTATGTTTGTGTTATAAAACGTTAAAGTGACTCCTTCCCGTTTTGATAAAAGGCCAAAATCTAATAAACACAAAGAGAGTTTAAAAATGTCAGGTAGGGTAAGATTTTTCTCTTTTATTACTACAATTTTGTAAAAAGTGGGCAATGAGCACATTTCCGGACTGACCTCTTGTCCATTCAGTAGCCACGTGAGGTTGGCAGGCGGGTCCGCCGCTGGTGACGAACAGTTTGCTCGGAGCATGTCACCCACGGAGTACCAGCTCTTCTGAGCTCGGACCAGCGGCCCAGCGGTGGGAAGCTCTGTAAAGGCATGGATCTTGAATTATTGTTGTATTACAATATGCGCAGTGTGACTGATATCAGTCACAAGTGACACTCAATTAAGCCGTTTAATTTGTAGGATGTGCCTAAGAAAGCTCGTACATACACACACTCGAAAAATATAGAGGTGTAAGGGGAACACTCTCGAAGCCAAAAGAAGGTAATTGTACTCATCATTATGAACAACTTTTACTATGGGACCAGCCCTGAAATCGCAAAAAAAATATCAGCTGTTCTGTAGAAAACGGTCATTGACACTCGACAAAATGTATGGAACAGCTGATTTTTTTTTCGTGATTTCATGGTTGGTCTCATAGTAAAAGTTGCTCATAATGATGTGTACAATTACCTTCTTTTGGCTTCGAGAGTGTTCCCCTTACACCCTGTAAATTGCGCTAGATTATATTTATAAACTGCAAAATATTTTATGTTCATAAACTTCAATAAAATTGAATCTGTATCTACTTTAAAAGCTATTCTATCAGAGAACACTATTACGTACCTCTATAGAAAATTATTGGAAAACTCCAATGAATGAAAACTCTGTAAAAAGTCGAACGAAACTGTTAAACCAACGTTCCTACCCGCACTGGTTCCTGACGTATTTAACGAACTGACAATTCCCATTTACATAAAAACGTCTTCTTGGTAGCTAATACTAAAATATGCAATAGAACTCTCGGAAAATTCAAGCTATTCTCAATTTCGAGATTCTTTAGAAACTTCTACGGAACTGCTTTGTTTTTTTTCCATCCTTTTTCTAAGGTTTTCTTTAGAAGTTCCATCGCATTATTGTAGAATGTCTGGATTGGAACAGATATGTATCCGAAAAAGAGACATAGTAGACAAGACATACTGTAGACACCAAATTTAGCATAGGATCCCAAGCAGGTGGTACTTGTGAACCACAAATAAAATAGAATATAAACTTTATAATAAAATAAAATGTAATAATCGTGAAAATATAATAAATAGTTATAAAAATGATACTTTTTAAGGTTCCGACCCAAACGGGACCCTATTACTAAGCCTACGCTGTCTGTCTGTCCATTCGTCTGTAGACTTCTCGGTCTCTTTGGATATCATATTCATAATGTCATCAGATCTCTAGTCGGGGTAGCCCAGGGGCTCAATGTTTGAATCGCTCGTATGATTTCGCATGAAAAAATCATTCGGAATGAAAATTTTCCCCAGATGCTATTCCTGTGTTTGCACGTAGTAGGTAGAGGTACTAACTTGCAACGAGGGAAGCGATATGATTCTGGATTGTCATTTGATGACAATCCAGAATCATATCAATCATATCAATCAATCATATCATGTAATACAACTGCAGTGAGGTCGGATTATTGCAACCACAGCCAACTATAGACTCAGTCCTAATTCCTAATAGCTGTTGCGATGAACAATAGTCACCATTATCCTAATTAGAATTGCCCGAAATTGGCAAATTACTGAATACCTGTGGTGTGATCCAGTTAAATGCTAGATAGCTAGAGATTTTTTTTTATTTTATTAAGAATCCATGCTTCGTAGCTTATGCAATAAAATTTTACTTTACTTTACTTCGTGCGTCCTCTATCTCACTCGCGCATTTCAACATTTTGTAGATATCATCATCATCATCAGCCATAGGACGGCCATTGCTGGACATAGGCTTCCCCCTATGACGAAGCAAAAATTAAGAACCGTAACGTGCATCAAAAAATACAAAAAACATATAAAGTTTAGAAAAAATTTTTTGGTAACTCATTTGTTATGTGAAAACTCATGGAACAAACGTAGTCAGGTATGATGTAGGGAAGCTGACTGCGAGGTGTTTTAGGTGAAATAAAAATAACCCTGTAGAAGGGCTAACCCACGCATATACAGGATTACCCATATATACTGTACTAAGTCGAAAGGAGGTCATTGTAGTCAAAAGGAACCAACCCTGATATCGTGGAAAAAATCTGCTGTTCCATACATTTTTTCGAGTGTCAATGACAGTTTTCTATGGAACAGCAATTTTTTTTCACGATTTCTGGGTTGATCCCATAGTAAAAGTTGTTTATAATGACCTCATTTCGGCTTAGTATAGTCTTTATGCGTAACCCAGTATAAATAAAATTGGTCACAGAACGTCGCATGCAATGAATAAATGCCTTGATTATTGGCTTTGATATCAATGTTTCCAAAATCACCTAATACTCAATGAGATAAATTTATTGCAACCGCACGCCCAAACACGGGCTTACGACTCTAATTCCGAACAGCAATGCGATTGTTAAACCATTAAATTCACCGAAAACATCCTGTGATGTCTAGACTCACGCTAAAACCTGAGCTAATTTACCTTGAAAATAACTTGTAAAGATAATTTGAATTTCAGATTAAATGCCAGACAGGTTTTGTACTTACAAAAGCGTAGCGCTGATACAGGCTATAAGCTTTTGATAATGGAAAATAGAGTGCAATGTGTAGTCATCGCGGTGCCCATCTATTTAAAGCTACGCAAAGCTATCTCTTTCGCACATATTAAAGTTTTTAAAGATAAAAATATCAATGGGCCGATTTGGCATTATCTTTAGAATACGGACCGATTACGGAAACCTGGGGGAGGTATGAATATGCTTTGTTTGTTAGTTTTGATTAATTAAATTAGGTATATCTGCAAATCAAAATCTGAATGACAGTTTTGGTCATGTAGGCTGTGCTTCTCTTTGCTCCCAAGTAAATACCTACATTTTCGTGCTATAAACATTTTCTTAATTCAGACGGGTACATTTCACAGTTAGTAATTTTAATTCAGGTACATTTCACAGTTAGTAATTTTAATGGGGTCAGTATTCTTCTAAGACTTGATAACTAGAACTTTTTGTCTTCTTCTTTACTCTTGATAGGATTTTGGTGTCGTACGTGCATTTGCTAGTGTCAATTATTGAAATGTTCACATGTTTTATCAAATCAAATCAAATCAAAATCAAATCAAATTTGTTTATTGACATTAGTACAATAATTATTAACATGTATCGAAGAAATTTTACATCTATAAATGTATGCACAAACAATTTAAATATTTTAATTTTAAATATTGTTAAACAAGTCATAGTCACAGTCAGAGTGAAGTAAAATAAGTAATTGTCAAGTCTAATAGTGCTATCAGACGAGACGGACTTGGTTGACTAACCGCCGTTGAACCAACGGGAGAGAAAGGTATTTTTTTCTTTTTCCCACCCGTTGGTTGGACGGCAGTTCGTCAACCAAATCCATACGTCTGTTAGTACTATTAGTCATGCCCTAGTAAGGTAGGAGACTAATGGAGGCTTAAGTAGGTACATGAAATTTTGAAAACTTCACTAAAAACTTCACAAAAAAAGGTTTTACCTTAACCTCTACCTCTACCTTTACCTCTATCATTACACTCGAGCATGTACAAGAACACTTAATACATCTTTATTATATATTTTCAATCAAAATAACACATTATTTAAATAATACATTGAGGCAACATGATTTTTTCACGTTGGCGCCAAAACTATACAACTTCTTCCTCTGCCAGTCACTATCTTTTGGATTCGGTAGAAAGTAGGTATTCCACAATACATTAGATTTAAATAGCAGGTAAATTCTTAACTCCCTATAGAATCTGCAGTGCAAGTACCGTTCTTTATCGATCATCAAATTTGACAGTTGCGGTCGTTAAATTCGATAAAATGTCATTTGGTCAGTACACGCTATGATCGATTCCATGGCATTTTATCGAATTTGACGATCGATAGAGAACGGTACTTGCACTGCAGATCTGTTTTAAGTACGTATCCGGGGTGTAAGGGGAACACTCTCGAAGCCAAAAGAAGGTAATTGTACTCATCATTATGAACAACTTTTACTATGGGACCAGCCCTGAAATCGCGAAAAAAATATCAGCTGTTCTATAGAAAACGGTCATTGACACTCGACAAAATGTATGTAACAGCAGATTTTTTTTCGCGATTTCAGGGTTGGTCCCATAGTAAAAGTTGTTCATAATGATGAGTACAATTACCTTCTTTTGGCTTCGAGAGTGTTCCCCTTACACCCTGTATAGGCAGCTCAATCTTCCTTGTAGCTAAACAAGCCACTGTGTCTAAGTGCTTCTATTGCCACGCTACACATGGTCTTTAATGGCACAATTTACCTAACCTCAGTATATTCAGAGACGGCAGGTGGTGGTCCTGCATTGTGCAGGTGATTTATGCAACGCTCAACTTCATAGTAACTGTTACTCTACCAGCAATTGGTTCCCAAATTGAAACCGTACTATGATTAGTATAAAGCTACTAAGTATTGCGTTAGGGTTTCAGGAAGAGGTAGAAATCATCCAAGCATTTATTTGAACAGAGCAGAAGCAGTTGATCGAACCAAGCGTTATTTTGCGAAAGTCCATCTTCAAATATAAACGGGGTGTGTATCCTAATTTTACATTCTTATCAACATCTCGATCTTGGCGACCGCTACCGAACTGTGACCCACTGCTTAGTATGAGTTTAGGTATATAGACTTAAAGGGTACTAAACAATGCAAGCAACCGTGTCGCGTGACATGTAGGTAGTCATTTGCATTGTTTAGCACTCCATATAAAATCCATCATCCTGAGGCCACCCTCGAGATGGAGCCTTTTGTCGATGTGAATAAATTCAAATGTCTTATAGGATTGCGAAATTCAATAAAAATAAAAGTCTACAAAAAGCACTGGCCTTGTGCTACGAATAGTTCGAAATATCGGTTTATTTCCGAATTTCTAATAGAGATTGAAGGCTATGTTTCCAGTAACATTACAAGCCGTGAAAAGATTTAATAGCTAATATTGGCAATGTCGCCCAGGTTTTTGAATTGCTGATGTAAACTATTCTGGATATAGCACTGAAATGTTAGAGGCCAGCAAACATAAGGCTTGTCTTATTATTAAGTAGTACACTACTTAATAATAAGACAAGCCTTATATAAAAAAATTGCTTGCCAAGTTCCACTAATACCTAAGTCACTCTTGCTAATTTCCACTTTTCTTTGCAAAACATTTTCATTCTAGGTGACACATCTTTGATTTGCGCAAATTTATTCGCAGTAGTTTGTTTTCACATTGGTCGTGTTCGCGTTTTGATTCGACATTGCATATTCATTTCCCGTATACGCCTGTTCCATTTTGCTCACGAATTTCGCAGAAAGCGGTTAAAACGCCGAACAGACAAAATGGCGGGCCAAACTACGAGTAAAACTCTGCGTGCTTTGTTTGCCAGTAGCGCCCTCTATTACAACCGAGCGGTGAAACTCGGCACGGAGCAAAGTTTTAAGTGTTTACATTCCTGTTCTGTCGCTTTTTGCCAATTTTACTTAATGGGAACGCAGAGAGTTTTCCAACACCTCGTTTAATTTGGTCGCTGTGGATGTATTTTAGTGTTTATTTAAGTTCGTCAAGATTTTAGGTCCTAAAAGCCTTACTTTATTGAACAAACAACGTTGTTTTCTCCGGGGCCAGGTTCGGAATTCAATTAGGTTTATGTACTGGTATACCGTCTGCGACGAAAACTTATTAGATATTTCAGATTTCGATAATGGTCTGCCTACTGCAGTATACACGGTTATAAGGACTGGTGGTACTAATATAAACAGAGAGGAGGTAATCATCGTACTCACCGTTATGAACAAGTATTTCTACCATAGAACCAATAAAAAAATGGCTATTCCTTAGAAAAAAAAATGATGTAATTAGAAGAATTCTGTAAAATATGTTTTTCAAACTGAACGAAACGTATGGAACAGCTGATTCTAAAAAAACTGTTTCTAATACAAATCTCTTGTGTATTTCTGCTTCAACATAAGAAATGAGGGACATGTTAGGGATCAATTATTTGTATTAACTTTACGTAACCTTATTAATGATACTATTTTAACCCATCTTGAAACAAAAATAACGTAATTTTAAACCAAAATTCGATATACCTAAAACTAATTAGTAAACTCATTTAGTAATTTGTGTGTTTTTCTACTCTACTAGAACATTCTATATTTACTACTCTATTCTAGTCATTCTAGAACATGAAAGTTAAACTCAATTTTATTCTAGTCGAATTCACTGTTATCGAAAACAATATTTACCTACCTTCCGCTTGAAATTCAATCGGGCGTCCGTGTAGGTGCATATTATCACTAAGTTCAGTCCAAGCATTTATTTACTCTGACAGCTGTAATTAGTTGTAAAAAGCTGAATTAATACATTTTCTTTTAACATTTCACGGAAGTATAGCTATCAGCTATTAACTTTCGTTCAAAAACCTAGCGAAAGGGATCAGAATTCGTAGTTTTCATTTAGTTTTTAAATATGTTATTGCTGCTGTCAGAGCAAATAAATGCTTGGACCGAGAATAGTTTAATGATCTGCATCGTATTTTATGGGACATAGTTTCCAATACACCCCAGACCCAGTCCAATATCATACGTGCATTTCGAGTGCGTCATGATGCAAGATCGTACCAAAATATAGTATTTTAAGATAGTTCGTCTGTTTGGTAAAATTTTAGATTTATCGGGTTTCAGGTATGTCCCCAATAAATTAAAATGTTGAACCAAGTTAACTCTCTGTTTGCACATGGCCAGTTTCCAAAAATCTGTCAGTCTAGCCACCGAATTTTCAGCGCGCGGGTGGACGTTAGTTTCCGATTTCTATCAATTTATCTAGCAGATCTGGTCCAGCCAATTAAATCGCGAAACCGTGGCTCAGCGAACCGTAAAATAACACTGGCGATTTTAGATTTATCTTTCCAGTTCAGTGTTACATAACTTTAAAATTGAAATGCTGCACATTTGCGGCAGAAGTAAGTATAATATAGGTAAGAGTGGCACGATTCGCTTCAACATTTTTTAAATAAATTATTTAGAACTAGTTTTAAAGAAAGTGAACTAGTTTTTCTAGCTCATCGCATAAGCATTACCATTCTGCGCAGTAATGCCGCCTGCATGCTGGGTACGCTGCCAACTGATAGTAAGCTTGAGTATTTGGATTGTCTTTAGACCTTCAACGGTCTATGGGCAGTGTAACCGTTTTTGTAGTATTAGTATTAGCTTGTGTATTAATGTTATTTAGTTTAGTTTAGCTTAGTTACAAAGGGTAATACCTAACGGCGGTATACTAAGCCAAAAGGAGGTCATTATATTCAAAAATTTATGACCATCTTTTACTACGGGACCAACTCTGAAATTGTGAAAAAAAATAGCTGTTCCATATATTTCGTTTTGCAGCAGCAGCATTCTTTTGTGATTTCAGTTGGTCCTTTAGTAGTATCATAGAGAAATATACTATACTGTAGTATCATTGTCCCATAATAGTTCATAATGATAAGTACAATTACCACCTTTCTGGCTTAGGACCACTGACCCAGCTAACAGTGTATGTTCTTAGGTACTAACTCATATTTTTAGTTAAGGCTAGTAATTTTATGCAATTATGAAGGCCGCGCAAGGCCAGAGCTATCTATTTCGCAAATTTTCAACATTTTTGAAGATAACAATCACTGAACGATTATAAACGATTGGGCATTTTTCGAATAACATATCTATTAAATCGTACGAAGCAATTTTCATGTTGATATTTTATAGAATAGCGGGGGAGAAAGAAAAACCTATATTTTTCCACCAAATCTATTCTAAAAAACAATTTTTTTAACCAATCAAAAAAAGGGTTACTAAAATTATTATTATTTTTATATTATTTATTTAGTTACAGGTTTGTGATTGAACGCCAACTCGCCTGATGTTAAACGATGGTTCGGGAATTGATTTTTATCATCAAACATTTAGACATTTGCGAGTGAGATAGCCACGCGCCAAACTGTGTGGTTATCTGAACCGACTAATTTAACCTTAATTATCTCTAAAATAGCAGCTGGTAACTGCCATATATAAGGCTGGTTAGATGCAAAATTACAGCATCCTACTTTACAGTGCTCATAAGTTCTATTCAAATCTCACTATTACAAATCAGGTAACCCTCCACAAATTACAAAACCAGTCCAACCTATACTAGTTACCGCAGAATACGTCTTCAATAATCATAAATTAACCAAGATAAACCTTAATCAAACATCCCTTGTGTTCGATTCAGCATTTATTGCTTAACAATAGTTCTGATTTACGGGCAAGGTTCGTAGAAACCACGCCGGGATTGTTCAACTTATTTATATGTTGATTACTTAAGCAAACTAAGATTTAGTACTCGTAATAACGATCTAACTGCATTGAGATTAAATGTATTAGTCAAAAAAGGAAGTAGTATTTTTTTTTTCAAGTCCTTGTAAAATATATTGCCAAACTAGTCACAGTCAAAGTCAAGCTAATTAAGTCAAGGTCAAGTCATAAAATAGCGCTAGCAACTACAGTTATCTTGGTTGTCGATGTGTCATGTAAAAATACATCATCATGGTAAATCTTAGTGTTGGTCCAGAACATTTTAGTAGAAAAATTATGATATAGCCCGGAAGTACCTCTTATAGAAATATTTCAAGTTTTTGTAAACTATATCGACAAAATAGTGACAGTCAAAGTCAAGTCAATTAAGTCAAGGTCGAGTCACATCAAATAAATGACACATAAAATAGCGCTAGCAATTTCAATCATCTTGGTTGTCGATGTGTCTTGTAAAAATGTATCATCATGGTAAAGCTTAGCGTTGGTCTTTACCAATTTGATAAAATTGTTATGAGACACCCCGAAAGTATGCATTATAGAAATATTTTCAAATTATTGCACAATATGTCGTCAAACTAGTCACAGTCAAAGTCAAGCTAATTAATTCAAGGTCAAGTCATGCCCAATAAAATTAAATGAAAAATTAAATAGCGCTAGCAACTTCTATCATCTTGGTTGTCGACGTTTCGTATAAAAATGTATCATCATTTCATCATGATAAAGCTTATCGTTGGTCCCATTGATATAATAATTAAGTACTACGTTGGTTGGCTGGTTGGTTGTAACTAAAACTTTACTTTATTTGGCTTCTGCATAGCATTTGGATTGCCTTTAGCTTCAACGGTGTATGCGGCAGTCCGTCTGTTTTTTTTTTTATAATGTTCAAGTAGGTTGTAAGTGTTAGTGTTTTGTTTAGTTAATAAAGGCCCTTGACTTCGTATCGTATCATGTCAAGATTTGAATAGGTTAGATTACTTACTATAAGCCTCATAAGCAAGCTCAAAGCCGCACAACGAGCTATGGAGAGGGCAATGCTCGGGGTTTCTTTACGAGATCGAATCAGAAATTAGGAGATCTATAGACGAACGAAAGTTACCGACATAGCCCACCGGATTAGCAAGTTTAAGTGGCAGTGGGCAGGGCACATAGCACGCAGAGCAGATGATCGATCGCCGAAAGGTTCCCAAATGGAGACCACGGACCGGTAAGCGTTGCGTAGAACGTCCACCCACGAAATGGATAGACGACTTGAAAGAGACCACAGGAAAACGCTGTATGTATGTCGCTTCCAACCGGTCCTTTGGAGATGGATGCGGGAGGCCTCTATCTAGCAGTGAACGTCCTATGGCTGAAATAATGATGATGAGGTTAGATTACACGCAAAGTTTTTCACGATTTTTTAATACCGCATCAAAACTTTGTTAACGTTTTCGCTTCATAATTAGATCGTTACGTGCCGTTCTTAAGTTTATGCATATGAAAAGCATCACAGAATTACTATTATAAATGGTTGCTTTAGTAAAAATCACCGGAAAAACTTTTAAATCCCTGTAGCATCGACACAAACTGTAAATTCAAATGTGATTAATTAACAACACACCATAAAGGAAAAGTTGTTGGAAATGGACTAAGTTTATTAATTTATTTGCAAACTCATGCCGCGCCCGTAGATCAGATTAAGTGGGGATAGACCTTTCTATCCCTCTGGAGATTACCTAAAGCCCGTTTTAGCTCACCATCTAATATTTTCTGGAATACACACCTACTATAAAATATAATAGGGATACAAGTTTACATAATCATGGAAATGTAGCAGCGTTTCTAAACCTTTTTGTCATGGCAGACCATGGCCTAATATTTTTCTGTCACCGCGGACCACTAAGCACCTCCCTTCTCTCCCTAGGATTGCTCCGCTGATCAATTAACGAATCTTGTGACTCACATTACGCGTGTCATCTGTTATATTTGTGGTGACGGCTCTTTTCGCGGACCACTTTTATGCTGTCGGTGCATTACAACATGCAATACGCGTTCTAAGTGAAAACCGCTCTAAGTTTATTTTATTCTCGACTTTGTTTCTATAGCGCTCAAGGTTTTGCAGAAGCGAACACAGAGTTGCCAGTACTGTCAAAAGCGGAACGTGAGAAACAATCGAATGACCTTATACGATCTTGCTTCCAGCCACAAGCAATCTCGATCGCGACTTTTCAAAATCTTAAAGATAAAAATTCACTTTGGAAATGTATAAAAAAAGATATAGCGTTATATTTAAGATAGCATTGCTATGGTTTTATTTTAAACAAAATTTTCACGAACCATTACACCTATCTTGGACAGATTGTTCAGTTAGGTAAGTCCAACTTAGGCAAAGAGGTCGCCCGAAGAATCCAACTCGGATGGGCAGCGTTCGGGAAATTGCGTGACATCTTCTCGTCCAAGATACCACAGTGCCTCAAGACGAAGGTCTTTGACCAGTGTGTGTTGCCAGTGATGACATATGGTACTGAGACGTGGTCCTTAACTGTTGGCCTTTTGGAAAAACTCAGAGTCACACAGCGGGCAATGGAGAGAGCTATGCTCGGAGTTTCTTTGCGCGATAAAATCCGAAACGTGGATATTCGCCAAAGAACCAGAGTCACCGACATAGCTGTTAAAATTTGCAAGTTGAAGTGGCAATGGGCAGGCCACATCGCTCGAAGAACCGATAACCGATGGGGAAGAAAGGTTCTGGAGTGGAGACCACGAACCGGAAGACGCAGCGTAGGGAGGCCTCCCACTAGATGGACCGACGACATTGTGAGAGTCGCGGGCATCCAGTGGATGCAAAAGGCAGGCTGTCGTTCAGTGTGGAGGTTAAAGGGGGAGGCCTATGTTCAGCAGTGGACGTCTTCTGGCTGATGATGATGATGATGATGAAATTTTCATGACGATATTTTTATTTTGGCTAGAATTTTTCGTATGATATATGGCCGGAACGGTAGCATTAAGGACTTTGAAGTAAAGACAAGAATAAAATCACTCAATGCGTGGTACGCATTAACCTGCGAACTTGCTGTACAAGACAAGTGTACAAGATGCATCTGACACGCTTCGGACCACTAATATCCGCAGGCCACAGATTAGGAACACTTATAATGGATTGTAGAACAATGTATCGATATTAGAACGACATTATAACAACAGAGCACCCACGCCTTCTAAATAGTTGATAGCCCAGTGACACGCTTCTGTGGGTAGCACACTTACAATTTAGTAATGCAAAGGTACGTAGGTGTACTCTAATTACATTAAAGATGGATTAGTAGACCTTTGATATGGAACTTAATTATTTAGTTAAGCTAAGAGCAGTGTTTAGAAAGACAGAAGGGTGACAAGATTCATTTAAAAAAAAGACAACGGTAGTTTTTCCATATTTTGCAAACTGTTACACCTGAACTAAACGATGTACCAATTATCACTTTAATTTGAAAATACCTATTTAACGATAGATACAACACATTAGAGATTTTTTATTTTTTCATCCCCAGTTTATAATCACCATCTTTGTATTTATGATGACATCATTTCCCAACCATCATTATCAGCCTATTATCTACCCACTGCTGGATCACAGGCCTTCTCTCAGAGAGAGAGAGGATGGACCCTAATCCACCATGCTGACCCATTGCATGTTGGTGAATGTCATACGTCTTTGAACTTTCGATGTTCTTAGACATACCGGTTTCTTCACGATGTTTTCCTTTACCGTTTTTCAGGGATGGCATCGAAACTGCACATAATTTATGAAAGTACTAAGTAAGTCATTGGTAGGTACAAGACTGAGAGTCGAACTGTGTGTTGTCAGATTATAAGGTACAGATGGTACTGCCCGGCCACCATCGCTCACTTCCCTACATCTCTTCTCTTATTATATTTATTTCTTCAGTACGTGTGTTTGTCACCTTACTGCTCATAAACGGCTGGACCGATTTGAATGAAATTTTGTGTGTATATTTCAATGGGTTCCTGGCTGGTTTGGACCACTGGACCCGGTAGGTGGCGCTGCTGTCGGTATGTCACCAAATTTGTTTTGCTGTACAACAACATACAACAATACTGTACATAAATACAATTTTTTTATTAAGTTACAAATTTTGGTAGATTTGTTGAAGTTACAATAATGTTAAATTTTATAGCGCTGCTTTTCCGGGCAGGACCATGTCTGCCGGGTCCGATTTTTTATTTATAAAAATCCATCGTCATCTCATTTATCAAAATCGGTTGAGGCGGTTAGGATGTAGGTGGAATCATAGACGCATTCATACATAGACACTAACTATGTAAAAACCCCTCTTTTTGGCTTTACGTCATTGGGTAAAAGCATAAATCGACATTCTCTCGAGTTCCTTTTTAGTTTTCCTACTGCCTTTGTACTGTCTAAACAATGTGTCGTCGAGTTAGTTTTTGCATGTTTTTTTTTAGTAAAATAAAGTTCAGTTCAGCCACCACAAAACTTTGCAGCTGAAATAAATGTTATTTTATTGAATCTATCTCTCAGAATATCCATTCCGAGTGCAATAGAATCAGAGGTTTTACTAAAAGCTTCTAGCGCATATTCATAAAATAACACGTAGGGAAAAATGATTTTTGTGGCTGTATAAACAGGGTTACGCAGAACGGTGGCACTAAGACCAAAAGGGATTATGGTATTCATCATTATAAACAACTTTTAGCAACTATTCCTACAATGGCAAAAATATCGGGTAGGGCTGTGTCAGGGCACGCGGCAGTTGATGTCCCTTTTTGAAATATAACGTCAATTATAACATAAACTACAAAAATATATATATATTTTTTTTTTAAGTAGCTTTTTTAGTAGGCTTATTTTTTTCCTTTTAATTTTATGGTTAATGCCATTTGCATATCTGGTCATTTACCAATTGAGAATATGGTTGATTGCGTAACTGGTTAAGTGCGTAGCTGGTACAATGCGTCGAAATGAGTTTAACATGAAACGTCTATGTTAGCGAGTCACTTTTAGTGTTATACAAGTTAAATATTGACTTCATTCTATTTATATTAATACAATAATAACACTGTAATTTGTAATTTCCTAGAAATTTTACACAATTCCTAAATTTTATACATTTGCAGTAACATACATATATTTTTGTTACGGATTGTTTATTTTCGGATCACTAAGTAATCGCCTTAGATAAAGACTCTGTTGGAGATTACCTTCGTTAACGAGATAAAAATAGAACTTGCAAGAAAGCGGATTACATTATTTTCAGGATGCGTAGAAAGTAGTTAAGTGCGTGGATTTTTCCTTATAAGTACTTACTGCCTCCGCTCACAAATAAAATAGCATTTCTGGTCGAAGTACAATATATTTTAGTAGGCGATACTTACTAGTACTTTACTACAAATGAAGGGTGTTTGCTTCTGTGATCTACTTTAAAATAAGTCAAACATTGAATATTTATCTACTCAGTACAATAAGTATTTTATCTACTTACTCAACGTCGAATCTCACCACAACGAAACCCGCCAGGACTTAAAACGTATTTATACCTTTTTAGGATTCCGTAGTACTACAAAGAACCCTTTTAAGTTCGTTCTGTCCGTCCGTCTGTTTGTCCACTTCCGTTTGTCCGTCCGTCCTAATTCTTTAGAACCTTCTAAATTCAATAGTCATATAGATAAGTGGATGAAACTGTTATTATTCAATAGGTCTTTTAAATGAAGGTAAAGTTTCATACATCACTTTTTATCAAGTGTATCCTTTACTTTATTCATATGGCCCATCAAAGAAATTAGAAAAAAATACTTTCTCCTTATTTTTCCAATTCCGGGCATTTTTCAAAACCGCCTCTTTATTAGAGCGAACAAAACAAAAACAAATCGGTCAAGCCACAAGACTAAAGAAAAGCAATTGATTTTTTTAAAGGTATATACAGATAGTAAAAATATATAGGTATATATTAATCCTAATTAGAGTAATGCCGCTATTGTCGAAGCAGATTCAAGTTATGGCGGAACCGTACGGGAGAAGCTGATGCCCTGATGGCCATCCGATACCCCAGCGTTGGGTACTTACCAATGACCCTCATGTAGGCGCTTTTGTAGACAGTGTGGAAGAAGGGCGCATCAGCTGAGACCTCGCAGCGGTAGCGCCCGCTGAGACCGCGCGTGGCACCACGCAGTACCACTTGCTGCGCCCCGGACCGAGACACCTGTGAGTAATGCAACACTCATATATAAAAGTAAAGGTACGATTCCGAACTCGGCAGCACGTAGCAGTGCTGCCGTAACGGTGCTGCCGCAGCATTACTGCTACCCATACATTCTCTATAGGTTTATCTGAGAATACATTCCGAGCTACGCAGCAATGCCGCGGCAGCAATGCAGCCGCAGCCTTGAAATGTAATCTCATATAAACCTATAGAGAATATATCTATGGAATATGGGGAGCAGTAGCAGTAGCTGTAGCAGCAGCAGCAGCAGTAGCTGCGTCAGCACTGTTGCGGCAGCTCTGTTACGTGCAGCCTAGTTCGGAATCATACCTTTAAACAGACCGTTCGGCTAAATCGAAAGAGGTCTCGAAAGATTCTACTCGTCACATTTAAACATAATTATAAGAATCAACTCCAAAATTGCTACTCTACTCTCCTCTACTTAATTCAAAATGAACAGCTGACTTTTTTCGTGGTCAGAGTTTAGTCTTAGTTTAGTTTAGTCCAGTTTACAATACAAACATCATTTGAATGTATAAATATTTTAATACCACAAATTTATTTAATACTTATTTACTTACATTACAAACAAATTATTTCAATAAATTTATTAGGTAATTACAGGTTTTGACTTTGTGCCAAGGTTTTTAGTGGCATGTTATCGGTTTTGCCTTTTGTATAGTTAATTTTATTTGAATTGCTGCTACATACGTATTTTTTTTTTGTGGAATATTTTATTTATATCTAATTATAAAAAAATCAGTAGAGTAGAATATATCATAGAGAAAATTCAGTACAACCGAAAGAGATTTCATACAATAAATTGCAGACAAGGAAGCCACCTCACTTCCTTCGAAAATCCTAAAAATCCCGCAGTAGAAAATGTATACTGAACTCAACGACAACAAGGACGATAAGATCATAACGAGCACGAGCTTCCACCATCATTCTAGCCAAGTATCTACGTGACGAACGCACATCAATAATACTATGAACCCGATTTTCTCCGATGTCTCTTCTTACAAGCTAAAACTGGCAATGCGGAAGGCGACTACGAGTATTATTGCTATATGCACCACTTTAGTAAGCACAATAACTTCTTTCCCCTCCTTTTTAGGGTTCCGTATCCAAAGGGAAAAAACGGGACCCTATCACTAAGCCTGCGATGTCGGTCTGTCCGTCTGTCCTACCTTTAAACACAATATGTAATGTTGCAGTGGATTGACTAACAAATAATAAAAAAGTCAAAAATTAAAAATATGTGGGGTACAACAAACGTATTTTTTACGTATTTTTGTATTAGCTCTAATGTAAAAACGGTACTTTTTACAAGCGTCGAACTTAAAATAATTATAGTACACACTCTAAAGTATAACAACAAATAATAAAAAAGTGCCAAGTGCAAGTCGGTGACAAGTTTATGTTCATTACCAAGTTATAATGGTAATTTCGTTATTGAATTTTGTGGTGGTACTGAACCCTCAGTGCTCGAGCCCGACTCGCACTTGGCCGGTTTATTTAATAAATGTGAGTGACGAGCCGAGTAAGTCACTCGTCTCATGGTAAGCTTCATGCTAACACAACTTCCATATAATAATGCCCAAATCAAGTGTAAATTTTCATTGCCCGATAAAAAAAATTGACTAAAATAGAGTCGATGGACGAAAACAAAATTAAAAAATTAGGAATTCAAAAGCATTTTCATTCTTTCATGCTTGACAAGGGAGCGCACTATACTAAGATGTGACGTCAAGCCTTATGTGCGCCATCCAAATTCACTAACACACACGCGTTGCGGAAAAGGCATAGAGAGGCCGTTGCTCACAAATAACTTATACCTACATAGGCATTCAAAAAGTGTAAATAAATTACGTTATTAGGCAATAATCTTACATGTTTTGATCTACACAAAATAAACGTTGAGTGAAATTTAGTCGTTAAGTCGTCACCTTAATAAACCCATCTCATATCGCATGCTGCGCTAGAGCTATATACCCAGATCCAAGGTAAATAGGTTGTCTCGACACCTGAATTGCTTTTGTAAAAGCTCGCTTGGAATTCGCAAAAAAAATCAATTTCCCATCCGCTACGTTCCGCTGGTTACGGGATTTCAAGGAAAATTCCGCTCAAAAACGACGCTCTGTGTATAAAAAGAGGTATTCCAAAAACAGCTTTGTAACGTTGCAAATAAATACTTACTACAATAATTGACTCTTACAAAACAACACTCATCACATTTCAGTGAATATTCACAAATATCTCACTTTAGAGTAAGAAACGCTGAACTAAACGTAGAGAAAATCACGTATAGAGATTAGTAAAACATTATTTTGTTTAGAATACATTTACGGGAAGTAAACAAGTGTAAATTGTTTTTTTAAACATCCTTTAAAAGAGCTTATAATCTTCAAACGGCTGAGCAGATTTCAGTCGTTTGGGAGCTACGTTGCTACAGACAGACACAGATACCCAAGTTTTTATATTAAAATTGCAGAGTATCTTCTGATAGAATATGTTCTGATAATATCCTTGACATCAAATTAATAAATTCTACCTATGTTTAGACGTAGATATTTTGTCCTGTATTGTGTTGTGTGAAGCAGCCAAGTTTAATAAGATTTTTGATGAAAAGGATAATGTAACGAAAAATATATGATTAAATCAAGATATAGAAAATGAGAACCCAAATAATGTAAATCATGTTCTGTTGAAGCCCTGGTGATGTGAGTCGGCTTAAAGAAATTCTGAAATAAGAAGATAGGCTCTCGTAATATAATTATATGTGTCTATGTAAGATATCGGCTGAAAATCTGTAATGCTTAGTCATACTTGTATTAAAATAACTAGTCAAGAGCGAGTCAAGACACCTATATAGTAGAGTTGCGTAGCCAAAGCCATATATCTGTGGTTTCATTCCATAGTTCAGAAATTGGTAAATAAAAAAAAAAACTAAATACAGAGGGGTCAACTCTCTTTTTCCACGTTGATGGGCCATATTTTGCAAAAGATACACTTGATAAAAAAGTTATGTATGAAACCATATCTTCAATTTCAAAGACCTATTAAACGATAAACAAATCAAGCGGGCGCAGTAAAAAACACAGACTTATTTCACAAGCAACACATAAAATCCTTTTTTAACTTTCTAAATTTGAGATCTTTACTAAAATTGTTTTATGGAATTTTTTTATGAACACATTATAATAACTATAGAAGCTAGAAGGTTCTAAAGAATTAGGACAGATGGAAGTACCTAAAAAAACCCTAAAAGGGACCCTAAAAAGGAACGAAAACTATATCCCTTGTGTTGTAACTTCTAAATTATTCGTGAAGGCATTTTTATAATTATTGTGAGAATTGCGTTCGCCATGAGCTCAGTAAATACCTGCCTGCCTTGGATCACCAACAGTTTTATTTTTTGGGATTTTGCTGTAACTGAATGCTCGTTGGATGATGCTTTACGGATTTTGCGTGATTCACGAATATACCCCAGGAAATTAAGTTTATGAATCAAAGGACCTGCGGAGTAACGAAATATGTTTAAAAGACGCGTGATTATGTACGAAAATATAGTTGGAAAACGGCGTGAATGCTAGTGAGTTATCCTCTACGGCCATGGAGACTAAAAGTAAAGTACGGGCGATTTTTTTTGTGGGCGTGATATAAAGAAGCCGGGTGATCCGCGAGCGAGTTTACGGAGCCTTGTCGATGACGAATATGTGACGTAGGTGCACCCGATTGGATGAGTGAGGAGAAAATTGACAGGAAATGCATCTGAGTGAGATCAGTGTGGAGGTTAAAGGGGGAGGCCTATGTTCAGCAGTGGACGTCTTCTGGCTGATGATGATGATGATGCATCTGACAGTGATTGATTGAACGAAATTTAACACTTGCATCATCTACAAAGTGACGTGTTATGTCGGTTTGCCACGCGTGCAATAGATGGCGTCACGCGGCGCCAATCTCTTATTGGATAGGATTTTAAGTCCTTCCACTTATTTACAAATATGTTTAAATCATTCAATTAATTTTCTCAGAAAGTAAATCAACTGTTTTAGTAGGTAACTTACTAAGGGTTTTTCTGTATCACATTTGTGTACATCTGAAGGAAAAGTTAATTTTTTCTGACAAACTTTTCTAATTTTTGGAAGTTTAAAAGCTCCTCAGACCCTGGCGTGTGGGCGAACGATAATCTAAGTTCGCTATTGTACAGTTTTATAAATAAGCAGTAGGTGTTTAGGTTTCTGCTTCGTGTAAAATTTAACTAGTGCAGTGGTGTGCATATTTATATTATATTGAGGCGCCAATTAGAAGGCCTCTATTAGATTTTTAGCAGGTCACTCCAGCGATTGATTTGGTGGAAATCACAGTTTTCAAATATAATTTAACATGACTTTTCAAAATGAGAGATGTGAGCGATTTTTTTGTCTCCGAATATAAATCCTCATAATCAAGGAGAGTTATTAGAGATAATAATTTTGGAAATAAAACGTAAAGGTCGTCTCTATAGACTAAAGCTACAAAGCTCCATACATAAAGGCTGCACTTTTACATAAATATTTCAGACATTTTAAAAAACAAACAAAAAATACTCAGCGCTTGTTAAACAAAAATTCCTGGCATCTACTTTAAATTAATAACATTGTAATCCAACCACAACTTTAGATCAACAAAAAATCACTAACTAAACTCCATTCTCTAACGACTTGCGCCGTTTCTTTCAAGCCGTTTTTTCTTCACAGCATTGTAAATAATCAATAAATATTAATTCCTTGTTGAGTTCATCACAATTTTCATTAATGCAGAAGAACAGATGACAGCTTTCGGAAAACGGAGATTGGAGCATAGAAAACAGAAAAAATCAGGCTCCATAAATTCGCGTAGAAATAAAATTTAACAAGCTCAGCGAAGCGCGGGTATTGGTCAGCAATTAGAATCCGTTTCACCTATTAGGTTTTTGGCAGGCAGTGTGATTCGAGTGCTTGGTACTACCAAAAATGGGACAGGATCCTTACAAAACTTCTAACAGGTTTTTCAGTTTTTGTCGCTTTGTAATTCATGCTATTATTATCATAAACATAGCATAGCATTTACGTTTAGAGAATTCTACTGCATTGTGTTCAAAGAAAAGCCCCTAGTTTATTGTAAAGGAGCATTTCCACGAAAATACCATGGCATTTGGGCTTTGATAATTTATTTTAGATGGTATTTATGACAACTATAACAAGTTTGAGCATAATTTTATGGCGTCATAAATAAACCCAAAGTGTGCTACGGACTCCGATCCGCCATAACATTATTCCTATTACAAGTTTGTTTTGTATTGTATTATTGTTGAAATATGAAAAGGGACAGGTAAGTAACAGGATATTCGAGAAATAGAAAAGAAGCTGCCCGGACCCGCGTCTATTATTGATTTCAGGTAGATGGCGGTGCCGGGAATGTGCTCATGCGTAATTTATATATGAGTCGGGGAGTAATCCCATTACCAAGACGGTGCGCTTCGTACGCAGCTGGTTTGAGTCAAATTGAGCTAAAAGCTTCGATCCATCTTACGGAGTCAGTCCACTTCTGGAGGCCGACGAACTAAATCACTCCCGTCTCGCGAAAGGCGTCTGACCCGATTTTCAAGGGCCACGCCGCGACACATCGAGTGCTGCGATTCCGACGATGCCGTTTCGATGCAAACTTTGATATTCGTTATACTACTAAAGAGTCTTTAATGTATTATTTTGGCACAACGTTGGAGTTGACTTGTGGCTGCGTGCCAGCGGGTAAAGGTTAACGTGGCCGCTTCTACGAGAATCTTAAGTGATTTTTTCATTGCATTCTGCGAAGTCGGTTTAACGAACTAGCAAGATGTCACGGCGCTTTTGCTGTAGGTATATAACTCAGATCAGACATGGTGGTAAGGTGACGTGGCGGGTGCAAACGCAACTGGCCTAAATCAGGCTTGATACTTTTAGTCTAACTCACCCAGCAGACGACCTTGTTGACTTTTTTGCATTTGGACTATTAGCTAGTTCATTGGTGTTGCTACACATTTCTTAGTGTGCGAAAAAATTGGTAAGCGAGCAGTTCTTAAAAAAATGCGTTAAGCGGTATATATATAGCGGTATAGTAAAATATAGAGATTTGGACTTGTTTGTCTGATCTGTGGTATATAATCACGGTTATGGCATTATTTACGTTTGCTCTACGCTAAACCATTACGTAGATAAATAAGCTGTTTTCTTTTAGATCTACGTGTACCTACGTTGTTCTACAGTTTAATGGATTGTGTAGTTTTTCTAGACTTTATATAACTTATTCACTTGTTTGTTCTTCGTTAACATTTTGTTTAACTTGTTTAGATCTTATTTTCTTGTACTTTTATGTAGTTAAATTGGCTTGTAGCTTTTTAAATTACCTTACCTCATTATATAAACGTCCTGGGGCCTTACGCCTAATTCTTAACGCGGGCTCAAATTAGCGCTGTAACAGCGCAGTTTGGAAAATCACGCGAACGTACGGTTTACGGTAGCACAAGTTTTCGCATCACCTAAACAGAATCGCTTAATATATGTAGCCGTAAGGTAGCCCGCCGTAAGGTATTTTAATAACGAGATAAAGATAAAGATAAAGATAAAGATTATTTATTTGCACAAAACACGAGTAAATCATACACACATTTAAAAACGCATGCACAATAGGTGGGTTAAAATATTAGTCACTGTGTATCATGTTTTGCCTAGTTTGTAGGCGTACAAATCTAGAGAGATGGTATAAAAATACCGTAAGAATTATTTATATAAAAAAGTATTAATTAAAATAACTGTCGAAATAATTTCAAAAGTTCAAGTATGATGTTATTAATTTAAATAGTCAACAGATAGACATTACTATAATTGTATGATAAACAAATTGACCTACTGCAGTCATTACTAAAATTTATCATTTATAAAATCACTAACTTTGTAATAACATTTCTCGACTAAAAGTTTTTTTAGTTTTGTTTTAAATTGACTATATTTTCGATCCCTTATTGAAATTGGTATAGTATTGTAGATGGTCGGTCCCATACACATTATACTGTGGTTCATTAAGGTGGTTTTAGATGGGCGATGGACGAGGTGCCAATATTAGGAAGAATTCTGTATCTTTAAAAGTAGTATTTTTAACCCCCAACGCGTGACGTTGACGTGTGTATCTGTGTTTCTGTGGTATCGTAGCTCCCATATGCCTGAACCGATTTCGTTTTAGTTTGTCTTTGTTTGAAGAAAGTTCTCGTGATCGATATTGTTCTTAGCTACGATTCAAGAAAATCTGTTCAGATATTTGACGATTATCAGCTCTTTAATCGGGGGTTTAAAAAAACAATTTATTTTGGTTACAGTTTTAAGTTAATTTGAGAAAATAAAAATTATGTTCGGCTCTTACTTCTCCGACAAAGGTCGGAGATATTGACCAGCTAAATACAATTGTATAATATCTTGCTATTTCACACACCATTACTATCAGGTGGATGACAATGTCCACCTTGTGGTGGCGTTGTACACATAATACATTTATTTTATTTTAACAGTTTAACATTTGACGCTGTCTTCATGCTGAATTTTTAATTGCTAAATGGACGCTTACGAGAAGACTGTGCACAAGATAGTAGTCGCACAGAGAACGATGGAGCGAGCCATGCTCGGCATCAAATTGCAGGACCGTATCCGAAACACTGAGATACGACGTCGCACCAAAGCTGCAGACGTCGTAAAAAGGGTGAAGGAACTTAATTGGAACTGGGCAGGACACATGGCCAGACGTAATGATGGCAGGTTGTGTACAGCAGTAACTGCGTGGTGGCCGAGACTAGGTTGGCGGAACCCAGGCCGAACGAGGATGAGGCGGACTGACGACATCAGAAATGCTGTCGGGAACGAGTTGTTGAGAATAGCGAGAGACCGGGGAGAGTGGCATAAACAAAGGGAGGCTTATACCCAGCAGTGGGTCACTCAGGGATGATGATGATGATAAAATTGGAGTAGTTTCTGTTATTCAGTTTAGGCCTATAACTTACATCAACGCTGATGCCCGTCTGAGAAAAGACCCTCGTATTGGGCAGTTCCTTAGGCACGAAGCGGAAGAACTCCTGCGCACCGTGGTACCACTTGACGGTGTAGAGCGCCTCGCCGGTGTCCAGCGCCCAGCGGCACCCCAGCGTGGCGCTGGAGCCCACGCCCACCGCCTCGGGCACGCTCAGCTGGATGTCGCGAAGGCCTAGCACGCCTGACAAATAAATAAACATGTTTTTAGTTGATTAAATGAGGCGTTATTAAGTTCATCTTCAAAACAGTTTTTTTTGCTGAATCTAGTGTATTCCCGCTTCAACGTCACAATAAGTAGAATAAGGAGTTTGGGATCAACAATTTTTGAAGATTATTTTTTCTCTACATAATTTTTTTAATGATGCCAATTTACCATAACCTAAAATATAAATTATCTGTAACAAATAATTAATAGGCTTTATTAATTTAAAAAATACATTTCAAAAACAACTCTTTCCTTTGATACCCATATCATGATGGTAGATAAGAACATTTTGTCCGCCATCTTGGGGCGTCCACCATATTGAATTTATCATATAGGACCAAAGTGCTGCTTGTGAAGACAAACCCAACGAACCCAAACTCGACGGGTTTACATCGTTTCGTTTAGAAGTTCCTTGGGCCACCTTCTGTCTCCATCATCAGACCAGCTTAATGGTACTATAACATTCCATTGTCACCTTAAATAAGTATGCCAAACAGCTCAATCGGTTGAGGATAACTGGTCTAAAATACAGTTGCAAGATTTGTCCCACACTAACAGGGCAAGTTATAAACGCTTCTCTTTTGTTTGAGTCGCGCCGTCGCAGAGGGGAAGATCTCAGCGGTGACGGTAATAAAATTCCAAAATACCTACTGTGCTAAAATCGAAATGCTCGACTTTATATATTACCGTGTACTCCGATTTTTCATACGTGGGATTCGTTAACCATAAGTATTAAAGTCTGCCCAATACTTTTTTATAATCTTCATTCAGTGATTTTAAAATAAGTTTTAAAAAAAATTATACGCGAGCGTGGTAGCTTCGTTCTTATAGATGCCCTTTAATATCTAGTGGGAGACTGGCTAGTTAAGCCGAAAGTTGAGCAACTTTGTTTTGGTGCATATAACTGTACTTGTACACCTTTTTTTAAATAAAAATAGCGGGCAAATAGCATGCTGCCCACCTGATCGTAAGCAAAAACCACAGCCTATGGACATCTGCAACACTAGCGGCGTTGACGGTGCTTTGCCAGCCCGAAGAGGAGTGGTAGTAGACACCCTTTTTAAAACGCTTCATGCTCGCCGGACAACATATTATTTTAAATCTTAAAAAATATGTTAAAATGCGCGAGAAAGGACGAACGAAACATTGGCAGGCTTTTTAATGCAAAACACCAATCGGCGCCTTGACTCAGATTTATTAATTTTAACACCAAAGCACAGATAGAATGTGTATATCCCAAACGCAAAACAAATAATTCTTTCTAGCGATGAAAGGCCTCTTGAATAACTAAGTGATAAATGTGCGCGTCACGCTCCCTCTGGCATTTAACGGCTGTCAATAGGATTCAGGCACTTCACGGCGAGGATTGAGGATCCAATTTTCTGTTTGTAAAAAGCCAATAACACATTAAAGCTTGACAGAGAGTACCTATTACAGATTACATTACATTTTACTGTTAAATACAGGTTACGTATTACCAGAACTAAAATTACCCACTATAACACTATTTTCACATTATAATTATATTAATATAGTCGAAAGAACTAAGTTTGAAATCACTAACGGTTATTTGAACTAAGTTACAAATCTCTATTGTATTTCATATCTAACTAGCAAACCCGGCGAACTCCGTTTCGCCACCAGATGACTTCTATAAACCTCACGGAGCCCGAGACCTTTCCAACGAATGCAACACCGTGGAAATCGGTTCGTGCGTTCTGGAGTTATAGCGTCAGGAAGGAAAACCCGACTTATTTTTATATAGTAGAAGATAGACGACTGATCCAAAGTTGAAAAAACTAATAAATAATATATACGCCTGAGCAGCTCATCAGACTGATAGTGAGCGCCAGAATCAATTGGTGCGTGATACTGCGTTTAGATAGGCAAAGTCATTATTGTACAACAATTTTCAAGCAACAAAACAACTTGGGCCAGGTCTATCTCTTTCGCATATTTTGTTGCATTTAGGCAAAGCAAAAGGAAAAAAAGTTATTTACTACTGAAAATAACTATGAAAACACCATTATGAAAACTGTTATGAAACACTAGCAATGGCATTTTAGATAATGCTAGGACCCAATTTTTTTTTTTAGATTTAGATTTCTTCAAAAATATTGAAAACTCACGAACGATATAGCCCACAGATATAGCCTATGGTGAGAAGGGGGCTTTTAAAACTAGTAATATAAGGTGGCCTTATCGCTAAAACCGATCTCCTCTCTACATATTTTGGATTGAGTATTGAGTAGATACTAGTTACAATTTTATAATAGTTTTAATGTAGTCCACAAAAGTACCTAGAAGAGAAATTCTTCGGTAATGCTATTTTTCACAAGATTACTAGGTGTTCTTAGAAACCATTATTAATGTAAGGTGAAGGTGGTGAGAAAAAGGCGCTGCACATTTATTTCTACACTGCGCGAGTTCCGATCATTAATTACAGCACAAAAAGGAACCATTTATTTGTGAAACTAAAAATAGTTCTGTTTCCTTTAAGTTTCACTTAGTTGAGCCGATGTATATTGATCCACGTCGAACGTAGTGTAGGGTGTGTAATGCCAAGAAACGACGACGGTATTGGATGTTGGTAGTGAATGGAGACGTACACTCAGGGATCGAAAAATCCTGCAATGTCTGAAGACCAAGCTTTTCAAACAATGTCCACGATGACTTACGGTGCAGAAACAGACACTAACTAAAGACGCACAAAATTAGAGTCGCGTAAAATACAATTGACCGTGCTGTATTAAATTCAGCTGCAGAAATCGAGTCCGAAATACGAAAATTCAACGAAGGTTTTCATCCAAGAATTCTGCACATGATGACTTACAATGCCGAAACATGAACAGTAACTAAAGAGGCTGTTTAAAAAGTTAGAGTCGCGCAAAGGGCAATGAAACATACTAAGCTAAGTATGAGCTTGAAGACCAAGTCCGAAATACGGAAATTCGACAAAGAACAAAGTCACGGATGTCGGAAACCATATCATGCGACTCAAGGTGAGCAAACGCCGAACATGCGGTACTAGGTTAGTCACGTGCTTAGGCGTGGTGACGACTACGGGTGGAGTAAAGCCAGGTGGAATGGTTACCGATAGCGGAGCAGCGGTTCCTTGGCAGACAACCAACACAATAGGTCCACGATAGGACTGCGGGTCATTTCCTGGAGAAGATTAGCCCGAGACAGGAATCAATAGCACAACGAAAAAGAGGTCTATACCCAGCTGTGGGTCGATTCAGTCCGACGATGTTGATGATGATGATGAGTGACAGCAGTTAGCTAAAAATCGGGCTAAATGGCCTGCCTTTGGTTGACGCCTACGCCCTGTGAGAACTGTTACTGTGCGATGGCATTTGCTATAATGGCTACAAAAAATTATACGTGGGACATAAATAACTTTTAACGTATCTATAAAGATAAACGCACACACACGCAAAACCTTGCTCATAATTAACGCTTTAATAAACTTGCAATTTGTTGATTTTAAGGATGTGTATTTTTTTTATAACACTGTTTTAAACTATCACGGTTGTTCACTAAAGTTAAATGATTATTAACGGGATATTTACCGTGGTAAGGTTGTGGAATGAGCTCCCAATATTTCGGCGCAGTTACATGCACCGTGTTCACGGGAAGACTGAAGAATGCGGGTGGTTGGTCGAACAGTTAAAAAAGTTAGGTGCAGACATAACGATCTACCCTCTTTCTTAGTCTTTTGCTACGGTTATCACTGGAACTCGAACTCGATCCTAAGTCCCGATAAAACACACTCACTGTATCACTGTTTTTTTTTGTTTTTTTTTATTCAATAATAGGCTTGCGATTAACCACCAACTCGCCTGATGTTAAGCGATGATGACGTGGTCTATGATGGAGCACGCTTGCCTAGAAGGAACTCACGCTGGACTACAGTAGCACAGAAAATATAATTAGACCTATATTATAATTATAAATAAATTAAATATTAATTATATATTATAATTATAAATAAATATACACATTTAATAATTATTTTCACATACTCACACAATCTAATTTACATCACTTTCACACAACAATTAAACTCGGAATAATTCTGATCCGATGACAAATAACTGAATAGCATCTAATAGTATGTATGTGCACTTTCTCGCATGCACCCCCGACGAGGACTAGCTCCGACAAACTCAGGGTATCCTACTGTGAGAGCTAGGGCCTCACATAAGTTATTTTATTGTATTGTATAATTGTATTAACTTTATCTTATCTTGTATTAACTTATCTTAATCTGATTCACTCGAGGTTTGAAGACACTAAGATTATAACTATAGGGGAACACCCATTCAGGCAGCGTATATACGAAAGACTAGCAGACTATTCTGACCATTTTTTAATCAAGATCGAAGACTTTTTTACGAAGAATCAAAACCTTACTTAATGGGTAGACGTCTTGGTTTCCCGCGGGAGGGCTTGTGAAGGACGATGATGAAGTGATATCTATAGACCCATTACATATGGTTTTGATTCATCCTAATAGAATTTCGATCTCGGTTACAAAGCGGCCAGAAAACATAAGTAAATCAAAGTGAAAGATACGTGATCCAGTTCAAGATCAAACCAATACGTACGAGTCCAGCTGACATGAACTCATTACAACGTAACCAAATTCAATTTACGATAGCAGCCGCATCATAACATTTCATCTCGACAGCTATGAATTTAATATTTATTCAAAATTCATTTTCCGTTAGCTCTGTTTATGTGGGAATAACCGTGTGTTTGCGATCCAAACACCAAACAGCCCTCGCGTTTACGGCTTCACGTTTTTGTGGTAAACAAGAGCTTAATTTTCGATTTGGTGAAGTGTTCATTTGAACTGTAGCTGTTTGTTGATTTTTTAAAGTAAACAAAGGTAGAAATAATTTTAGCGAGAAATGTTAAATGAAAACGGCAGACGAACGTAACGAGCGCGTATTTACCGACGCCCTTTCGTCTGTTATAATAACGCAAAGCGCCTACCGATCCCGAAATAAGTTCCGAAGAGTATCATTCTCATCCAACCCCTTCAGCAATAAATTCATTCCGAAAAATAGGTTTATGAGGCGGAACTTCCCGTCTCATCAACAAAACCGCTGCCGTAATCTTGTTACTTAATTTCCAAATACATTTCTCTTAGTTGCCCATAAACGTCAAGGAGGCAAATAATTCACTAAAAGTTTCTCAAGTTAGATACGAGGATGACGTAACAGCGAGCTATGGGTATGAGCTTGCAGCGGCCGTTCTATGTATAATAAATGAATGGTCCTGCGTGTTCCACGCCGACGATTTTAGCGATCACCCATACCGAGAGAGATTGGCACTTTACAGAATTTTCGAGAATTGCCCGGTCTTCGGAGGATTCCAATAATCAGCTTTACTTAAGGGATTGGATTCGAAAACTCGATTGTATCCGGAGTGATTTTAATAATTCATCACTTCTGTACTGCTTTACGAGATGGGGTCTGATTGAAAAGGCGCACTTATCCATCTTCTTATCCCTTAAGAAAACAGATTCGGGTAAATAAATATTTGGACGGTATGATTAAATTAAGTCTGTTCTGTAAGTAACTATTTCGAAGTTGGATTAAAGTTAGTTTAAATAACTTACTTCCGCCGAGCCATAATAGAATAGCAGCAAGACGCGAGGCCATATTGCGCGAGCTGCAGTGTAAATCGCGGCCACACGTCATGTCACCACCGCCTCCAGACGGCTCTTGCGCGCCATCCCTATATCTTGCTTCATTTTTAGAGCTTGCCTCCAAATGGTAGATTCTTCCTTGTCATCTCGGAATTGAACGATCTACCAGGCGCCCCGTCCGTGACTAGGCATTTTTCGCCGCATCTTCAAGTGACTGGATCCAATCTGTAACAACGTCGATCCTGTTAACGAAAGATAGTGTCGAGAAACTTTTGTTTCCAATTATGTGAAGAAACCAGTTTATTTTGATTAAAACTTGGGTAGACGGAACTACAAATCAAACTGGGAGCGTGGAGCTTTCCCGATAGTACCGCCACCGGCGGATGCGGTACATTTACGGAGCAATACGAGGTAGTATATTACGTATTATACGTTCCTTTGAACCGAACAAACGCCGCGCTCAATAGCAATAAAACAGGGTGAGAGTAGAAAGATCTTTTCATTAAACGTATCGTAGACGCCGGTGATTTATCGCCTCGCGAGACACTCCATTCACATCGTGCGTTTTGTTGTCTAGAGATCGATCGGATCCGAATAAAATACATTCAGCAATTGAATAGCGTCGAGCGCAATGTTTCAGGGAAAGCGACACTTTTTCAGGCGTGTAGAGGACTAATGGCTTCACGCGCTGCCCTCTGACTTTCAATAAATGGTGGACGCCTGAGCCCGGGTGTCCGCGCCCGCCCAAGCCCGCCCTCGGCCCCGGACGTGCCTAATCTATTCGACACCGACACACATTTCTCTTCAGTTTCATTGTTCTTCCGACCTCTAGTGCCTTTTTGTTTAACTTTTGTTTCGATACTCGAATATAATTAGCCTGATCTATTAATAGAAAATTACGTTGTATTCATTGACGTACACATAAGGACCGACCCAATGAAACTTATTAAATGGCATTCCTACCGACTTAGTGGTACGCCCAAGCATAGTTATAGCGAACCAGCGTGAACCCAGTTGCACGCTGATTTCGTTGGTGAGCGCTTTCGTACTTAAGAGCGATGCGATTTAGTTAGTACAGAAAAATTATTATTTTGTTACTAGAAATTTTGAAAGATGACGCAATTTTTTTAATATTACCCCGTATTTAAATACATTCACCTCTCCCTATTCTCACCCGTGAGATTCCCTGAAGCAGTGCTTTGGCATTTTTAGTCGATAAAATAAAGTAACCATAATGGTTTCTTACCTCAATAAAGATGTTTACAGATCTGATTGCGTCATCTATGACGTAATGTCTCTCTGTGTACTTATTTGAAGTGGACTGAGGGATCCTTGAGAGACTAAGTACTAACGATGCCAAAAATTAGGAAAGGATTGGAGGATCAACGAAGGGAACCTTTGCAAAGTGAGGCCTCAAGATGAGGATTCGAGGTACCTACTTTTATTGTGTTTATAAATATGGGGGTTAGACATCTGGAACGCAAATGTTCAGATGGGCATATCTTGATATCTAGATTTATGGTTGAAATATATCGATTGCATAACACTGTTTTACTAATTAAAAAAAATACAAGCTAAAACTAAAACTACAAATACAGTTAGACTGCCCATAGACCGTTGAAGGTCTAAAGACAATCCAAATGCTCAAGCCCACTACCAGCTGGCAGCGTACCCAGCATGCTGGCAGCATTACCACGTTGAATGGCAATGCTTATGCGTTGAGTCAGTTATGCTTATGCCTGTTTTACTGTTTCACTGTTCTTTTATATCGATTGCATATTTTCTTAGATGATCAGATACAAAAAAGTAAAGCTGTAAACAACCTGCACGATATTTTAAATTCACAAACTACTTCTCAAGTGCCAAAATTGCCCAATAAATTACTCCGTAGTCAAACTATCGTCTTTTGATCCCCGTACAAGTAAATTACACACACTCGTAAAACAGATTCGTTAACGGCACCTAACCGCCTAGTTAAAGCAAGCTTCGAAATTAGTTCAAGCGGTTTAACTCCTTCGCAAGTTTATGCATTTTCCGCAAGCTAACTTCTTATTCAATGACGTACCTTACCAGGGGCGGCTTATAACTTTGAATTAAATCGTGTGGTGAATATATAAAGGAGCGGTTTGTACGTCGTCTAGATTCTGAGGAAGCGGGCCTAGCTAGCGTCAGCAGGGCAGGCTGCGCTTGTTTGGCAAGCTATCTAACTAATTGCCACGTTACCGACGCTCGCCGCCTCCTTGTTTATGGGATCCAGGTTTGTAACTTGGAACTCGTATAAAACAGTTTATTATTATTAGCGGGAAACAACTGAGTAGTGGAGAAATATGTTATAGTGTACTTTCTGGAACACTCATGCACAATCTGTGGTAAGTTTATATAATTAATTTGGTACTCAAAAATTTGGTCCGAAAATTTTAGACAGAATAGATACATACTCGTACAACAAACAATCACGAATTAATAATGCAAATCAAAACGAAGCCTTATGAGGAAAATTAAAATAACCTGTAGGTATTCCAGTTTTTCAGGAAACGAGTTCATACTTTCCATAGTGATATAAAAATAAAAAAAAGTGCAGATATAGGCTTATCCATTTGGTACGCTAGACCGCAGTCTGACCAACGGAAGAGAAAGAGTAAGAATATTCTTCAGGCCAACTCGCCTGATGTAAAGCTATGATGCGGTCTACGGTGGAGCACGCTTGCCTAGAAAAAACCGAATATATTTAAATATATATATTTTATTATTATCTCAGTCTCTCTCTCCTTATTAGATTTAATTAATCATGTAGTTTTTTTTTTTTTCATTCTTCCTTGGAAAGTATTTTCTTGTCAGGTGTTATGCATTTATTTTGCATTTATTTATTTATTGTTATCCATTTGCCAATGTTAAGTTTTATGTTCTTGTAAAATGTAAACAGTCAAACAAGTCATAGTTAAGCCAAATAATTCACGGTCAAGTCACAGTTATGCCCCACTAGTGGTAGAAACTTTACTAAAATGTTTCTAGAGCTTTAGACACATAACGAAAAACCACGTTTCACATCATTATTATCACTTGCATTAAAACACTCAATATATATCCAGCATTATTTTATTTAACACACGAAAATAAGCAAATTTAAGAAAATTATACAAAGAAGCGACATGATTTTTCCATGTTCGAGCCAAAACCTCTAATTAGTTCATCATTTATTTTAGAGTTCCATTCATGACTGAAAAACAATAAACACTTCTTGTAGTCGAAAACGCTACGACGTCAGATCCACTAAACCCCATCGTTTCTCACAAGCTTCATTGAAACATGCATCGTGCACCGCCCGACGATACTTCGCTGTCACAGCGTCTCGTTTCTTGGAACTCCATTCTTCTTGTTATATTGCACCGTTCCAAACTAATGATTCCTTCACACCTCTTTAATATTTGCTTTAAGACGTGATAAACTGATAAGGTTTTTCCACAAGTAACTAATAACCCAACAAGTTTTTCCAAAACTTGCAATTTTCCGGGATAAAACTCAACCGTATTTTTATATACAACGCTTTGTTGTCAAAATTGCAAAGAGGTTCAAAAGGTTTATTTATTTTCATATAACCTTGACCTACCAACATAAAAAAAAAACGATATCTTATTTGTTTTATTGTCATGAACGTGCATGAACATCAAAGAAGTACACTTTTCAACACAGATCTGGATCTGTGCTTTTCCACTAGGTTTTTTTTTTGTTAAAATTTTCATGACCTTGGATTCAATGTCCTTTAGTCGTAATATTAAACAGTTTACATAGTATTAATAGCGTCGAACAAGTCATAGTCACAGTGAGAGTCAAGCTAAGTAAGTCACGGTCAAGTCAAACTTATGCCCCTGTAAAAAACTTAATCAGAATCGGTTCAGCCGTTCGGCCTACGATGCCACAGACACAGATACAATAATTAAACTTATAACACCCTCTTTTTTGCGTCGGGGGTTAGAAAATTACCATTACTGCGCAGCGCTACAATCGTTTTTTAAGGTATTTTGGCGATCGAAATTTCGTTGTGCTTACAATAATATTTGGACCGCACAAGTTCGCGCGATTGGTTGAAGCTAGCGCCGACTTTTCCCACTCTACGTAGCTTTTGAAACAACGAAAAAATTTAATTCCAATTAATTTTCCCAAAGATTGGTTGGTGTTACTATAATACTTGGCATTTTTTTCATGGATTTATGTTAAATATACACCTAATCATCAACATCATCAGCCAGAAGACGTCCACTGCTTAACATAGTCCTCCCCCTTTAACATCCACACTGAACGACAGCCTGTTATCTGCATCCACTGGATGCCCGCGGTCCATCTAGCTAGTGGGAGGCCTACCTACGCTGCGTCTTCCGGTTCGTGGTCTCCACTCAAGAACCTTTCTTCCCCATTGGTTATCAGCTTATCGGTACTTCGAGCGATGTGGCCTGCCTATTGCCACTTCAACTTGCAAATTTTAATAGCTATGTCGGTGACTATGGTTCTTTGACGAATATCCCCGTTCCAGATTTTATCGCGCAAAACTCCGAGCATAGCTCGCATATACACACCTAATGGGTATATTTTAGGTGTATGTATTATATATTCATACTTATTGTTAAATTCAAAAATGCAAGATGGTTCCGATACTCCTCCCCACTTGTCGCTTTATCGCAGGCTTTTCTTCTCTGACACCTCGTTATATTGGTTCATTCGCGCTTCACTGAACAAACGATTGTCTTGAAAAATGGACGCCAATATTTCCAATACTAAAAGTTTAAGGACGAAGATTATGAAAGGATGACTCGTTGTTTCTTAATTGCGATAACAATCGCCTTTGTTCCATAAATTGGGAAATATTTCAATGCCCTTCGTTTTGTTTTAAATAAATCAAGGACGTTGTAAATGTTTCCGTGGAAAATATTTCTTGAATAGCTAAACAGTCAATCAGTGGATTGAAACTAAAATTAGAATATACTGTTTTAAACTAACTGTTGCTTACTACATTTACATGTTTTTTTTTAAACTGGATGCTCCATAACCTATCATATCACGGTAAATATCCCGTTAATATAATATAACAGTAATTAACTGCGACGTGTTATCGAAATGCTGTCGTGTTTCCGTCGAACCTCGAGCTGGGCTACCAACGCTCTGTTTAACTTGCCTTGGCCACCACTGTATCAAATACCTTACTCCACCTGTCATCACTGCGCCTAGCAACGTGTCCTGCCCAGCTCCATTTTAATTTCAATGCCGTGATTTTGACGTATTGCACCTTTGCCGCCGTTTCATTTCAATACATTAATAACATCTACTGATATCGTGATCCGCTGGGTACCACTAAGGAAGCCAGTGTAAGCAAATATCTAAAAATAAAACTCTCTTTAAGAATTATATGAATGCAAATTCAACAGACACTTTAAATTGTAGTGAACTAAAGTTGGTAGCAAGTAAACGGTGTGCAAGTTAAGCAGCTTCGCACACATCGGCACGTCAGCGGCAACTTTATTTTATTACGAGTTCACGCAAGTTGGCCTTACTCGTATCTTGACTTTCCTGACACGTTCCCGCCTAACTTCGGACATGTTGGACATGTTGCCCGCAACTAAATTCGACACGCTTGTCAACAAAATAAAAAACGTTGCCCAGTTTATAAAAGCACCTCCATAAAGGCGATATTGTGGGCCTGTAAAAATTGAGACAGTCTTTTCATTTATCATGTTGGAAAAGTTGTTCGACCGCCAAAACCTCAATTTTAAGTGGCACTTTACAAACAGAGGTTTGAAACCTATATAGAAAAGTAATTACTTGTTTAATTATGAACAATTAATTACGAATCAAATGGTACCTAAGTTATTTTAGGTACAATTAATTTTGCACGCTCTCTATTTTATAACTTTGGCTTTAGCCAGTGACATGTAAAATAATTAATTATATTTTTTTCAACGGGCAAGTACCTTTATTAACTAAACAAAAACAAGCTAAGACTACAAAAACAGTTAGAGTGCCCATAGACCGTTAAAGATCTAAAGACAATCCAAATGTTTAAGCCCTCTACCAGCTGGCACCATACCCAACATGCTGGCAGCATTATCACGCTGAAATGCAATGCTCATGCGTTGAGCCAGAAACACACCAGCATTTTACTCATACATCGCATTAAGGTGGTACGTTTCACCTATGGTGGGAAATTCAAATATGAAACAGTTTTTTTGTCCTTGTAGCTAGGCGGGGTAATTATTTTTATATGACCTAGTGTTTTCGCAAATCGTTGGTTGTTCTTTACATTATGATGTACAGCTATATAACAGTAACGCACCATATTACTTACATTTGTCAATAAACCGTTTGAAACAGCAAAAATTAGTTTATCGACAAATGTAAGTACTTAATAATGTGCATTAGAGATAAATAACTTTACATGATTTTGTAAAGAATAATAATCAATTTGCGCAAACATCATGGTTGTTTTTTATTTTTTTTAATGGTTGTTTAAAATAATTACCCGGCCTAGCTATAAGGACAAGAAAACTGATTGAAATTTGAATTTCCCGCCATAGGTGAAACGTCAAAAGAAAAAGAAAGATTTTTGAAAATGAGGTTAACTAGTTAGCTATTAGTTAATTTTTAGTCTCCTAATATAAAAAAAGCAAAGTATACTCAAAAAATATTATATATTTTACACCTTTAATATATTATATATTATAATATTTTGTGTAAAAGAAAGAAAGAATGAAAAATATTTATTTATGACAGAGACAAAATATATAAACATTATGAATAAAATTAAAACAACAAAGTAATAGTTGTGTGTGACATCTCGTGTGAAATATATTGTTTTTATCCCATGGTAATCAATATCTCTTATTCCACTACGGTCACAAAAAAACTACTTATACTTGAATCTTATTACTGAACTGGCTAAATACTATACATACCAACGTTATGTGAAAGTGTCTGATAATTAAAAAAACAGAATCAAAATTAAACTTTATAGAGATAAACGAACAGGCCTTGATTAATTTTTAGTTTATTAACAGCGCGTTAATTCATAAAGCTGAAATTAACACAAAAACGAGAAAATTAATTACATTTTAATTAAATCTGGTAACTAAATATTTCTTCAAACGAATTTTAATGATTGTTGGTGAACCATGTTTGAACTGAACGGCTAAATAATAAATAATGTTTTATAATTAGAAAGAGAACGAAAAATCCGCCCTACATACAAATCACTATATACCTATCTAAGGGATTTATCGTTTTCTCTAGGAGGAAAACTCTTGGCCTGTGATTAAATCTTCCGGTTGAAAGTTGTTTTCCTAATTTGTCTGCTCTTCCCATCTTTGCTAAAATGGCCGCCCGAAACTGTTTCTATGTTCTAAAAGAAAATATAGAGTTACAAGAGTTAAAATAGGACTCAAGAATGATTTTCCCGGTAAAATAATTCATTGATTCATCATTCTTCATTTCATTTTGCCTTATAAAACAATTAAGAAAAATTTCACACATTTCATGCTAATCTTTAAATAGTAGTACTTATAAATATCTGAAGTCGTAGGTTAATTCAAAAGCTTATGCAATTATAAAAGGGCTCTACTCAAAGAGTTGGCAGATTTAAAGTACCTATACAGCTCTATAATTGTTTTACTGGGAATTGCTCAATTTACTCTAAATAATTATCAATAAATATATATAAGACATAGAGAAATATAGAGCTATGTCGAGCAAGCGGCAGTAAGAGCGTTTGTGACCGAGCGGAAGCATGTGTGCTTTACAATCTGACGGCACCCAGTTCGATCCTCAGCCCTGCACCAATGAATTATTTAGTACCTACATAAATTATGTGCTGTTTCGATGCCATCACTAAAAACAGTGTACATTTTATGCCATAATAAAAAAGTTGGTACTTATATTCCTTAACTAAAATAGTCGTAGGAAATTAAAACCTACAATAAAAAGCCTTGGTACAAAGATAGGTAAAGGCTCTATTTAAAATATATTACCCATCAATTAGCAAAGCTTACAACATAACTTAACCTTCCTTCTAGTACAAGTACCTGATCATTGTCTAAGATACTGACTGCAATAACCTTCTTATAATTTTCGTCGTCGGGTAAAATGTACGGCTTCTATAGGCTAGCGAGTAGAGTTAGTAAATAACATATCTATAGTGACATAACCGGAAAACAAATCCTTATCCTCATTTTGCCATTTACATACTATCTGACTCGTGTATCATTTATTTGTATCCAAGGCAAAAGTTGTAGGAAGAAAAATTAGCCATCAAAGTCTTATCATATCTCAGCACGTCACATTTCCTTTGTGGTCTTATATAAGAAAAATATTTTATTTACTAATAAAAGCTTCTTACATAGGAAGTACGACTGCTTCCTCTAAAATTACAAATATAAGTAAGCAAGTCATACAGATAAATATCTAGAGAGATAGTAATTGAATCCACTCTTTAAATAAAATAATTGGCCAAGAGCGTGTCGAGACAACCATATCGTAGTATTCCGTAGCCAAAGCCATATAAATGTGGTCATATCCATAGTTCAGGAATTGGTGGTTAGATATAGAAAAATGCGAACGAAAGAAGCTGTGGACATAGCCAAATTGTACAGATGTCATTCTGACATAACATTTACTTTTTATGTTATAGTAAATAAACCGGCCAAGTGCGAGTCGGGCTAAAGCATAGATGTTATATATGTGTGGAAAGTTTTTATGTTACGTGTTTATTTTTTTCCACTTCACTCCGTAATGGATTTTTGCATAGCAACTAAACAAGGAAAATAATTTCCCGGCGGCTATGGCTTGTACTGTGAGCCGATCCCAGGAATCTGATAATGTCACTTATTTTTGTTTTTAAATTTTAAAAGTAACCTCTGTGCCTTGCCTCTTTTTAGTGGAAGAACGTAATCAAACTACTTTGCACATTGAAATATTGGACGTACGTACAAGATAATCTAAATGAGACGAAAATTTTACACGAATTACTGTAGGAACGATCAAACCCAATTTTAGAAGACGTTCGGTTTTCAATAAAAAAAATGCCATAAGTTGCAAGCAAGCTAACGGTCTGCCTGATGGTAAGCGATCATCTTCTATGTATACCTATAACACCAGATCATCATAGATACGTTGCCTACCCTTAAAGACTATTAACAGCCTTTTTGAAGACACCTATCTTATAGTTACTCGGAAATGTCGCAAGAGCAAGAAATGTCTGAAAGATCTACGCTGTAAATTATGAACACATTAAATAGCGTTACAGAAAAAGTTATTACCTACCTGTGACACCTTCTCTCTAATGTAAATTACCCGCTAATTACACAATATCTTATTAATCCGTCCACCCGATAGGATTTTCCATCATTTAAATTGGGGATGACAAAGCTTATACACAATTTCATTGTTTTTTGTATTAGAGACTTGCGTCTGGCTACCTCCTCGACGCAGTCTACGATGGAGCACACCTTCCTAGAAGAAACCAATTTACTCGCGATTTGAAGACACCTACATTGTAACTAACGGGGAACACTCCCGTTCTGGCAGCGTATCTTACACTCTAGCGGATCGCACAATAAAAGTGGAATCGAAGCGTTTCTTACGGGATTCCGGAATATCAACCATAAAACGGCGTCACCTTTTCGCGCCCGCCCTGGCCATTCCAATATTTAAAATAAACATTTACTTGTCTACAAGTTTGTAGACAATTGACATTTACTTATAAACATAAGCCTAAATATAAATAAAACTTCCACGATTCTAACTGCAAAAAATTACATATTTTCGTATAAGCTTTCATCTCCTATTTAACACCCTAATGGAAAGAGCCTTCAAACACAATGATATAACTCAAGTTTACTTATAAACAAAAGTCTAAGTACCAACTTCCACGTTTCTCACTTCAAATATGACAAACTTCCACACAAATTTTCATGCCCTATTTAACCACTTCAATAACCACTGAATTTTCAAAAATTCTTCCTAAATGCTCATTTTCGTTACATAAGAAACACTTGTGTAAAAATTCATACTTCTGGACCCAGCGGTTCAAACTGTGCATTGCCTGTCAGGGAATGAATGAATTGACTATAAGAAGAGAAATAACAAATGATCTTATCTTGGGTTGATAAATAATAAAAGAAATGAAATGAGGCATAATTGGCAGGTGAGAGTAAGTGAGAGCAGTGAGAGGTAAATAAATATTGAGAAATAATAATAATAACTCATTTATTTGCCGAAAGAGTTACAAAACAATAGAAAACATAGTCAATTGGAATAAAAATACTCGAATTTTGCCACAAACAAATAACTACGGATCCCTAAACTAAGTTGCAGCTTGTGCTTCAGAGATCCGTGCTCCCCCTGCTACGTTGAAGAAAGTTATTAAGTTATTAATATATTGGTCGTCAGAAACTTATCAACAACAACGTTTTAATTTCCCATTATACATGCAGATTCAGAAACACAATTATTAATAGGAAGACGCCCGCCACTATCACAGAACCCTCGACAAAATATAGGCATAATATCCGGGGTTGCCAGTTTATATTAATTCACTATCTATATTCGCTTCCTCAGCTGCAATATTTCAAGTTCTGTCAGCTAAATAGTCTGGGATTTCCTTCATTCTGGAGTCTTATTCTCGTTGATAAGAAGCGCTGATAATAAGAGTAAAAATTTTTTTCTCGAGAGCATTCATTTAGATTTATCCTTTTTTATTGAAAAAACTGTCTAAGTGCGTGTCGAGACATGCTTATGGTAGAGTTCCGTAGCCAAACCCATATAATTTTGGTCATATTCATAGTTCAGAAATGGGTGATTATAGAAAAATTCGAACGAACGAAGATCTGTGGATTTAGCCAAATTTTTGATATGGTCATCCTGATATAACTTGTACGGCAAGACTGGTTTTGAAGTGAGTAAAATAGTTAAAATTCTTGCATTGTCTCAAATGTCATAATCTAGTCTATAATGTTTTTTATTTTTTATTTTTTCAATAAATCTGACCAAATTAATTCGTAAAAACGTGTTGAGCTGATTCTAAAAATATAGGTACAGGTAACAATTAAGACTATAAAAAATATTCAGTAGTTTCCTAGAAATGGCCTAAATAGTTCCGACGCGTTGCGATAGATTAGGGTTTTTTTTTTGTAACTTAGCTTGTTTCTACCATACTTAACAACTGTAGTTTCGATTTTAACAATTTATTTTATTTTACAGTAAATCGAAAATACTAAAATGAGACACTAAAAGAGTAAGAAGAGAAGAGAGTAAATGAGAGTTTATTAATCTATCAGAGTTTATTTATTGTCTATCTAAAATGACAATAAATTTACGCAGTCACATAGAATTAAGAAGCATGATGCATATAGACCTGAGCGGGTTTTTCTAGAATTTTAAATTAACCTTGTATTTTGGATCATTTTTAACTAAATAAATAATTAAAATCGTTTAACTACTGACAAAGGCATTTCGTAACATAATATATTCAAAAACACCGAATTGAAAACATACTTTTTAACCTATAATTGACCTATACTACCTACGATAATAGGCGGACCTAGGTAGACGTGGTATTAGACGTAGGTTAAAAATTACGTACGATGATAAAATTAAAGTTGTACCAAGATAAGGCACTTCGTAGTAGTCAAATGTTTACTTGCCTACATAAAAAGTATCACAGGTCTTTTAAATGCAAATCATGACGTTTCCATCAGCGTAAAAGTGAGTTTTCTCCAGTAACCCTTTGACGGGTCCTCGTAAACCGTTGAAGCAAGACCGGAGGCATAAAATTTGGAAACATATAACATATAAGGCGGCTTAGGATCACAACAATGCGTAAAAATAGAGATCGCCGCGTTTTATTCTGACGTAGCTACTGAATATTTTATCTTTACGAAACCTCGACAGACATCTACAGTGTTGACACAGATTATATAGGAACCAGTGCTTTCGAAAGGTACTTTCAAAGGAATATCAAACAGAAAAGAAAAACAAAAGAATATGTCCACATATTCTTTTGTTTTTCGATAAATTCGATGAAATTATGGTATGAAATAAACGTTGGGAATTCTCCACGGTACTACTGGTGGTGCTGGTGGTCAGTGCAGAAGAAGGAAAAACCCACTACTAATTGCAGCTTCAGCTTGGTATTGTTATGGGGAATGCCGTATGCATAAAATATTTATTTAAAAAGCAATTGTACTGTACAATTGCCTTTTAAATAATTTTTAATTGTACAAATACTTATGCAATAACTTGTATCTTTTCCTCTAGTAATCTTGAAGGTTTCACATTTGAGCCCAAGCTCCTGTATATGATTCCTTTGGGTGATGAGTCCAGGTATGATTTGATGTCTCTTGTTAAAAAAGTGACTGTAGTCCGACCATATTTTTTTAAGATATCGGCAATGGAAAAATTATGAAAAATTGATTATTTTTAAAGATTTTTCTTTCCTTAATACAAATAACAAAGGAAAGTAGAAATAAACGTATGAACTTGCAACGTCACTTGAAAAAAAAACTGGCAGATATCTATTAATTTTCCGTTAGGTAAACAGAAATAACATTAAGTTTTATGTAGCTTTCATTTGCCATCGCATGTCGCCATTGATTTAAGTTTTTAAGGCGGAAGGAAAGCAGTGGACGAGACTGGACAGAACCAAAAAAGATGGTGCACTAAAAAGTAGTTCTATCCTCAGCAATAGGAGTAAATAGTTGTTGATGATAATGAAGTATTTTTAATAACAGTACCACTGACTGAAGATACTTTAGAATCAAATTAGCTTGCCGGTTCAAAGATTAATAATTTTAATAAGCCTTAATTAAAATAAGTTTTCCAAGAATGTGGCATGTGAAATTTTCGTAAACCACACGCTTAATGGGGTTCTTCTAAATTTAGCTTAATGTAATTTAAATAATTAAGACACATAATATCAGTCAAGTACTAATTTCACCATATTTGGTATTCTCTCGGGTTTGAATGTCCAGGGCAGATTGACGCTTAGTTTGGTTTTGTTACCCGACGACCCAAAGCCAAAATATCAGCTAACTACTATTATACCCTTCGGTATAGTAATTATGCCTAGTACAAGCATTTATTTGCTCTGACAGCTGCAATAATATTGATAAAAAGATCGAAATAAAAAATCACTGAAGTACCTATATCGGGTACCTGCTACAGTCTTACGTTCAAACTCCTAGCGGATGTAATCAGAATCTGTGGTTTACATTCAGATTTTTACAATTTTATAGCAGCTGTCAGAGCAAATAAATACTTGGACTGACTTTGGCTAGTATGTAATATATATTATATATGTAATATATATGTTTGCTTTTATGTTCCCACCGATAGCCTCTACCAAAACCGGTTTTGATAAATAAGGTATCTATACGTTGGTTTGGTTTCAGGGATGGTCACTTGGTATGTGACGGTATCAGAAATACAAGATAATATATCAATATAAAGTGGTGATGGAAAATATTTTATTGCAATCTCTCATGTGACGTATCATTTAATAAATATTTTAAAATAAAAATAATGAAATCAGGTTAGGTAAATTTTTTGTTCAGTTGTAAGCACCATATGCGAAAAATTCACATCGTTGTCAGCTATTCAAGTTTTTGTTTAAATTAAATAGGCTTGCGTTTGACCGCCAACTCGCCTGATGTTAAGCGATGACGCGGTCAACGATAGAGCTCGCTTAGATGGAGCACGCTTGGCTAGAAGAAACCAATCCTCTCGCGATTTGAAGATACCCAGTTTTTTTAGGAAATAAACTTCTTTGCTTCCGAAAGGACTACGACCATTAGGACGCTATTCAGAGGTACATTATGTATCGCTCCTTAAGGTATTCTCAAATGTTTTATTCAGGTTTTTTTTTTTTGCCATAGGTGCAAACAAGCAGACGGGCTGCCTGATGGTAAGCAGTCACCGTCGCCTATGAATACTTGTAACACCAGAGGCATCACAAATACGTTGCCGACCCTTTAGAACTCGATTAACTCGCCTTTTGAAGAACCCCATGTTGTAGCTTCTCGGAAACACCGAAGAAGGTAGCTCATTCCAAATTTTTCAGGTATGAGGCAAGAAGGATCGTGTGAATCCCACAGTGTGCGATTTCCACTGATCAATGATGTGTGGATGAGCCTTCACGCGGTGGCGGCTAGTGCGATGGTAAAACTTTCCTCGTATATTTACCTACTGTTTACTCAAGACATGCACCTCAATTATTCATGTTACTTAGACCCGTCATAGGATGTACTGACGTCAGCTATCAGCACCGATAATTTGGAGCTTTTAGGCTTTCATAACGGAGGTACTTGAATTCTGATCCAAAATGTTTATTTCATTTGAATTTCTGTCTATGATTTGTAATATTTAACACAATGTGCTGGTATTTATAAATAAACGACAGTTGGCTAAGTGTTTATGGTTTTATAAAAAAAAAATAAGTATAATTTACATTTTACTTGTATACTTAAATAATTATAAAATTATATAGGTATATAGATTATTCTTAGTAAAAAAACTAGTTATTACGTGTGTATTTATCTAAAATAAATACCGCGGTTGATAAAAACACATACAAGTCACAGCACCCTCAACTAGATACGTATTTTAAATTTTATTTATATTACACGGGAATCAGACAGGTAAAACTTAAAACGTGTAACTCGCGTAAATAAAATGTTTGAAAACCACGCCAATTTCCCAAATAATATTTTAAATTTTTAATATTTTAAATAGAAGTTTCTCTTATTTTAGGTACTCTATAATTTTATCTAATAGGGCAATTTTAAAATTAAACCGACTGTAAATTTTTCATATAAGTAGTGAAACACAATCATTTGTTTAAACTACGATAAAGTATCTACAAAATTAAAAGTTTAACTACAAACCAATTAAACAAATACATAATCTCAAAAGGCTCACATCGTCCATGAATGATCCAATAGCACAGAATTATAAAACCAGTTTTAAATACGTAGTTGTTTTCACAAGTTTGAAAGCACTTTCTTTAGTCTATAAGCACTTAAGTACCGAGTTTGATAAGCACTCTACGAAGCTACGCGCTCGTAGCGGCAGGTAGAGCGGTGTTTCGTAGCGATGAGGACCAGACGGCGCGAGTTCCCGAGACCAACTGAGCACCCCGCTGCAATAATCGCTCCCTCGCGGTGCAACCACTTTATACTTTCCATCGTATCTTTTAATATATCAAAACGTGTAATATGCTAAATGCTAACATAATTTTAATGGATAAAACGGAAATATATAATATAGAAACTTATCTTTCTGCAGCGCTACGTATGCGAGTGTTTGGCTTAGTTAAGACTTTAACGATATAATTCGGATACAAGTAATTGTATCTACATATTCTACAATTTCTACATGAATAAAAATTTAATGCTGTTCGTTTATAAGTGCATCACTTGAGAACGGCAGGACCGATTTGTCCAACTTTTAATAAGATTGTGTTAAGGTTTTTAGGGAAAGAAAAATTTGAAAAGTTGCCCGGAAATTAGTTTTTTTTTTAAATAAAATTGTGTACTTTTTCTATGTAATTTTTTTATGAACTAAAAACCATATAACTCAATCAAATTTATTGATATTTGGATAGGACAACGTTTGTAAGGTGCTGCTAGTTAGAAACAAAATACTCACAAACCTATGACACTCGGGAATGAAGGCAAATCTAGCGAAACCTCAAAACCTATCAATCTAGCTGACTCGAGAGACGTTGTAATGTCAAAATTTAAGAAAAATATTATTTTATTGATATTACACGGGAATTACTCACGTAAGATTAAGCCGGTCACTCCGACTATAGTTTCAACCGCATTAGGCAGTCTTTTTCAAGGTGAAGGCACGCGCGCGGCTGCGTCTCGCTTGGCTTCGCTTATTAATTCCCGTGTAATATAAATAAAATGTGTGAAAACCACGTCAGTTTCTATATTAAAAAATATTATTATACGGTCCGTATTAAGTACTTTAACAAATGTAATCAAGAATCTTGACCTTTATTTCAGTGTCTCCAAGGATCTCGCGTCATTGGTGGAAAACCTTGACATTTTAGCGAAAAGCCATGTCAAGTATGAATTTGAGCTTTTATTTCCTCTTGACTTTTGAAACGTCCTTGTTAATAAGAAATCCTGTGAATATTTGTCTGTCAGTTATTCTGAGGCTTGTAACCATAAATGATACAGTTTTTTTATATAAAAGTTCACTTATCGGAATTGTAAGTAGTCAGAGATTTCAGTTGTAAGCTTTTCTTATAATGTAAGTATACCTACTCTACTTACTTTGTACACTATACTTCGGTAAACACTTTCGAGTAACCGATATCGGTATTAAGGTATCGTTACCCTTCAAAATAACATTATTCATGTCGGAGCAGAATAACGCTGCCGTGTAATAAAACCGGTTTAGTTCTTGCATTATAGTTATTTTAATGCAAACATCTCTCGTGATTAGATTTGTTCTGGCAAGCGTGCTCCATTTTTAACATGCTTTATATTAATTTCATTATCAACCTATAATTTTTGTACTGCTGGGACACACGTCTTCTCTCAGAGAGAGAAGATGGGCCCTAATCCACTATGCTGGCCCAGTGCATGTTTGTGAATGTCATTCGTCTTTGAACTTTTGGGGTTCTTGGACTCACCGGTTTTTCACGATGTTTTCCTTCGCCGTTGTTGAGCGATGGCATCGAATCTGCACATCATTTATTTAAGTAATAAATAAGTCATTGGTACAGGGCCAAGGATCGAACAGGATAATGTCATCAGATTGTAAAGCGCATGCTATCGCTCGGCCACATCGCTCATGTATTCTACATCTTGTATTAGTTTCACTAAACTTGTAACTAACTAGTTAGTTACCTATCTAGCTAACTAATTAACTAACAATGCAATCCAAACTTGGAAGTCAATTTTAACTTACTTCTAATTGTCGTGTCGATCTGAAAGTTTGTAAGTAGGTATATAATATTGTGATCCGGCTGACAATTCAATAATTTGATATTTATCATGGAACTGATCTGATGAGGATCAGGAGATAAACTCTTCTTATTTTTTATTCTGTATTTATTTTGGGGACTTATGCTAACAATGGCACGTCAGTCCCAATCACATTTTTTTATTTTAAGTTTAAGTTTTCAATGGCTTGAATGATATAGTGACAGTACCAGACCATTTAGCTAAAAGATGCCAAATATCTTTTTTTCATGAAATAGATCTACTAATCGCCACCCAATCTCCCGATGGTAAACGACGGTATGGCCTAGGATGGAACACGTTGATCTAGACGGTAAGAAATATTCATGCGTGGCGGCGCATGATATTTTAACAGTAATAATTTTATTATTTGAGCCACATAAATTGGTTTTGTAGTCACCGTTGCCTATATACGGACTACTCCAAGCATAGCAGCATTGCTTTTGCGTTGCCTTTTTCTTTTTTAGAATAGATAGGTATCCTTATCAAATTATGGTATATTTGTATGTAAGTACAATCTTAAATTGTAATAAAACACAATACTCGCGTGTAGTTGCGTAATTACTTACTTACAAAAGCCTTTTCAAAGCCAGCAATAAAATATAATAATTTCTCCCCTGGATCCTTTGCGTTGAGAGAATAATGTTTTGACAAGACTCAGGCAATCACAAAGGACCTAAAGATATTATCTTTAGAAACAAACAGGAATATGACTATGTTCGTTTTCATCGCAACGTTGAGCCGCAAGACAAATGAAATTCCATTACGATATTAAAGAAAATCCCCAAAGCCGTCGGTGGCTTTATGAAAGAATTTAATAATAAAGAGCAGAATATTATTCAATTTTTCCAGAAAACAAAGATGGAGCAGGAAGAAAGTCCTTTCCCACCTGCGGCTCGGGCAGTCGAATTTATTAGCATTCAAATGATTTATAACTAGCGAGCGGCAGCTGAATATTTTCTGATTCGTCTTAAATTAAATTCTTTCTTTCCTTTGGCGGGATTTCATTAAGAGTAACGAAATGCCAGGGATATGAAAAAGATAATCTCGAAAGAAGCGAGCGCAGTGTCTCGCCGACGCACCTTTGCCACACCGACGGACAGGCTTCAAAGCACCACCACCTATCTCTAACCTTCTTAAAATATCAAGTTCTGAATAACATATATATTAGGATTCCATCGTATGCTGTAATTTTTTTTTTATTCCTTAACCACGCGAGTTTACCAGTTTTTTCTAGGCAACCGTGCTCCATAGTAGACCGCATCTTTGCTTAACATCAGGTGAGGTGGCGAAAAACGCAAGCCTATCATATAACATTTAAAAAACCTAATTAATTATCTACCAACTGGCTTCGCCCCACGGTTTTACTCGCGTGGATAAATACTTCAAAACAGAAGAAAGAAAGAGAAAAAGGACAGGATAAAGAAGGACAAACGAAACAACTAACACACTTTTGCATTTATATTTTTAGTATGACAATGTAGGTTTTCTTTTACCAAAAGTTTAAAAGTTTTATCGTTAGATCTCTACACGAATGTCTTAACTATAACTCAATCATAATACCCATTTATCTATTGCTTTCTTCTTTGGGATGGATCAGCTATGTATGAGCTGGGGCGTCAGAGTCTATTGAGAAGCGTGCCAGGAGGTTCATCAGCAACGAATCCCTGGTTCCGACTAAGCTCCTTAATCTTGAGGATCGGCGCAAAGTGGCTAGTCTATCGGTTTGTTATCGGAAACATTTCGAAGAGTTTTATATTTTATAGTTGATTTTGTCAAAGCAACTATAATTCCTAGAAGTGGAACAATAACGTTACTGAAGTTCTCATTTCGTCAGATGAGTTAAGACAAGTTGATATTCGCATTATCTCGACCTTCGTCCCTGGAGACGGCAGTTAGGACAGATGACGAGAATTTTTTCTGGAACATTTCCTCAACCGTTTCAATGTATCGTTGTTAATAAGTATTTTTTTCGTTCTTTTTATTTTGTTTGATATTGAACGTAAATTGTTACGTGATAGTAATTGGTGGCTTTTTATGTACTTCACACTCAAAATAGTTTTTTTATATATTTAATGTGTCCAAAAAAAAACACCCTTCAAAAAATTTTAATTATGAAAATTATATTTAAGGTAAGACCTTAAAATACTTAATTAGCGGCCTGTTTGTCTTCTCCAATATTTTATGCATAATTATATTATACATATACTTACGTATTTCAATGTGCAAAGCAAAGAGGTTTAATTATGTTTTCACACCAAAAAAGAGTTAAATAGGCATACAAAAAAATATTTGACAACTCCAAATAGCTGGTATTCCGTGACTGGCGCCATTCGGAGCAGTTTTTTTAAGTTACAAGGCAAAGTTTCAATGAATGTTAAAAGTGACCCCAATATTTGTTTATTTATCTTGACGTGAATATCCACGCAATGTTAGAGAAAAGTACAAGCTTTAGCCAGAACAGGACATTTATTGCCCACATCAGCCTACATTGTAGATTTCGTCCATAAATGCCTTGTTAACTGCAGCTGCAGGAATGAACGAAATAAACGTTGTCTCACTGTTTACTATTCCAAAGGAATAACATAAAACATAAGTTATATGCTTATGAAAACTTAACACTTTATAGCCTCCAGCATTTTCAAGTGAACCTCGTTTTATGCTAGACAAAAAGAATGTTTTATGTTATTTTTCGAAATAAAATATCATATAATCCTTCTCGGTGTTCGCGTGAGAGTGCTCTCATCCGCATGGCATTCTAAAGCTAAAATATTTAACGAGCACCAGTGCAAAGAACAAAGCGCACCCTGTGTTTAGTGCTAGAGCTGTACTGCGCTGCGTTGGTGCAAGCCACCGCTGCCTTCATATGGTTCTGGCAGGCCAAAACCATGCACCGTCATCGACATTGGCTATAGACTATTTTTATCACTGAAAAAACTTTACTTCGTCTAGTTAGTTTATAGCACTTGCCCTAAAAACGTATTACGACCTTCGACCAAAATAAAATTAATGGACGGGGCTAGAAGCAGCGCATTTTTGAAGATTACAAAATGATCGCTGGCGCTTACTTCGTTTTAGTCAGTCTCTAAGCGTAGGCAGTGCAACACGAGTATATTGTTACATGATAACGAAACATCTGATAAAATTATGCATTCGTGTGCTTTCCCGAAGTGTAAATGCACAATTAAAAAACGCTATCTATTCATTGTAACAAGTGTACTGTACATGGTTATAATTAGGTGTTGAAGTATTGTCCGATGGTTTTGACTCGTTATTACTGAGCAAGTTCAATGGTTATGGCCCGTCCATTCATTTTATTTTGGTCGAAGTACAAGACTACTGCATTCATCTATGTAGCTGAAAAAGATGATTAATAAAAGGATAATCTGCAAAAGCGTATGTAGTTTGGTCCAATTTTCACCACCAAGCACGAACCTTGGATTGTGTAGCTACTTGTCTCTGTATCATAAATAAAGTGAGTCCTATAAGAAATGGGTTTTCAACAATCCAAATTTATTTTCTTACAGTTTTTTTGGTGTCATAGCTATTGAAAGTTGCTCAGTACCAACTTAAAGGACTACATAAATCTCATTAGTGATGGACAGTTAGACCGCATTTGCCCATACAAAGTAGAGCTTTTTTTAACTTGAAAGTAGCTCAGACTTCTCATTATCGCAATTCTCGTCCGTCTCATCTCGCCAAACGCCCATTTTCTTTCAATAGTTGACTATTCGCAATGCTGGCGAGAACTCGCTCTTGGTTTGTCGCAAAGTTATAAAGTCATCGGAATAGAAACTGCTGAGCTGCACTTATTTTGTACAACACTCATATTTTTGCTACCCACGACTGGTGTGAGTTTCCACACCAGTCGCTCATAGCCAAAATAATCATGTTTTAAATGTTTATCGGGACTAATCACGTATTATTTAATTTAAGTAAAAAATATGTACCTCTCGCTCAACGTTTCGACCATGTGTCAATGGCCGTGGTCACGAGCTTACTGAAAACTGCGGGTGAGTCCGGCGAGAAGAGCGGGTGTTTTGTTCTCCTTGAAACGTTCACCAAGTGAAGCTTGGTGAAGTTCTACCTAGCAGTGGGTAGGAGTTTCAAAAGAAAGAGTTTAAGATAGTATAAGTTAAGATTTAATCAAGCAAGAATGAATTTACAGGAGACTGAGGGTCGTGTGAACTCGGAAGGTGATGGCGATAAAAAACGTGTTGGTCCCTTGTTTTGAGACTTAGCTTGAAGAGCTGGGGCGCCGATCGCCGCGTGGCTCGACGCGGCTCGTGGCACGTAGGATGTCCGCAGGGCAGCGCAGCGACGAGACGGCTTCGTGAGCTTTTTCTCAGGCGTGACCGGAGTGCGGTCTGCGCGTAGTAGTTCCAGAAGTTTGTGCGTGGCCGGAGTACGACCGACGTAGTAGAAGGGAAGTAGACGTAGCGTCACGACAGCGTGGCGACTCGTACGTGGTCGGAGAATTGGCGTAGAGGGTAGGAGCCTGAAATGCGTCGAAGAAACTACGCATGAGGATCAGTACTCAAGAGCCGCTCGGCCACGTCGTGTGAGATCCCGAAGATAACGGCAGATCGGACTAGGCCCCGCCTCACATGACGTGGTACCGGCGTTAAAACACAGTTTTTGATCGGAAGGATCCAAGATTACAGAATGCTTTAAGAGCTTAGAACACAATTATATTAGAATGTAAGTACGGCGCGCGTCCACATCCGCAGATAGTACGGATATGAAACGCACTTGCACTGCGTTTTAGAACACAGGTGGCCTGATGATAATTCAATTGACAAATAACGATTAGCATTATTTGTCGAGACAGATTTCACAATTAACACATTTAAAAGGCATCTCACGGAACTTACCCGATTGAAGACGGGCTAACAAGTTGATTGTAAGATATAAGGTTAAGTTCTGAGCGACTTTCTCACTGGAGTACATCTGCACGTATGACCCAGTTTTTATTTCGAGTCCTATATATAGGCTATTCCTTCTAGAAAGAATACGATATCTATATACCCGAATCTTTAAAACTGTAGTTTTTACAATTCCTTTGTCTTAGAACAAAATTGTTTTTTGCATAGCGGAATGAAACTGACTGACATTACGTCAATCACCTTCATTCTGTCAACAATGTTTATGTCATAGTAGTGACCTTTTTTATTCGTTAAGTTTGGCTTCTAGCGTATGTGCCATTTGCCATGAATTTGGGATTAGGTAACGATCATGGAACGTTACATCCTACCCTCACTTGATCTTGATAAATCGCAGGGTTGTCACTACTACACACAACACTGACTGTATCGGTAAATGTCCTAGTGTCAAAATAATCATAGCAAAACTATCACTGGCTTTTAACTCGCTCCTCGCTATTTTACAACTGTGGGACAGGTGATATACCTATCGTAGGCCAAAGCCTCCGTCATTAAATTCAGCGCCCTTTATGCCGCTCTGACTTCGTTAGCCGCGGAAGAGCCTGCAACAGAAATGGGCCGTTCATGCCATTAAAATTTTATTACAAGATAAATGCTTTTAAATGTCGATGCTCGTTTTGTAGGCCCGTCTTTACAGCATGATCAGTCGCCATTAAACTAAAATTTATTTACGTTGTCGATATTTTTAGTGTTTATTCAAATCCATTTCAAATTGAAATATTACTTTGAATACCAATATTCATAACATTGTTATGTTACAAATATTGTTATAGAGAAAGAATAACGTCACTGTAAATTAAGAAAGTTGAATTCATATAGCAACTTTTAGTTTTTGCAATATTGATGATAGAATTAGGTACCTTATAGGCAAAATACAAAAAAGAACACTATCATATACTTATAGCAGTCACCTTTCTAATTAAATCATTGTCACTCTGTCGTATTCATTGAAAATAATAAACCGGCTAAGTGCAAGTCAGGCTGGCGCACTGAGGGTTCCGTACCACCACAAAATACAATAAGGTCGTCCAAGTACCCGAATTACCAAATATTATAACGCCTTCCAAAACCTATGTAAAAAAAGTTACGTTACAAATTCTGTGAAAATTTTAACTGGCTATCTATTACGATTCGAAAGATACAGCCGTTAATAGGTATAAGAGACGGACGGACAGACAAACAAACAGACATCGTAGGCTTAGTATAGGGTCCCGTTTTTAACCTTAGGGCACGGGACCCTAAAAAGAAACAATAGCATAGCAATTACTAACATGACCAGACACAGTCAAAGAGTAATCATATGAAAAGAAGCCACGTGAAAGGGTGACTAATTATGCTGTCACGCTGTCTCGTGACGTCAAAGCGCTTACGTAAGTACTCAAAAGACTCCCAGCGCTTGACGTGTCAGCGGTAACACTAATATGCCATAGCACGCGCGCATTCTATCTATCCTTGATTCTACCCAGTTGTTAACCGAATTCGAAAAAGGAGGAAGGTTCTCAATTCGGCCCGTATGTTTTTGAAGTTATACTTCTTATGCGACTTGCAACAAGGTTGCGTTAAACGTTTAACGCTACCATGGAGGGGGCATTTTTCTCTCTCGTATGCGTATCCCTTTTTCGCGCTGCGACTAGCAGATCCGGTAGTAATGGTGTCGCTAATGGCTTGAGAAGCCTAAGGAGCTAGGTTCGAAACTCGAGAAAAGCATGTTTTTAAATTGTTGATATTTTTGCCCTAGTTATAATTTTATTGTTCGTTGTTGAAGTATAACTTCTTCCGCGCGGAGGGACTCCACGCACTATTTTTTTATACTACAACCATGTCTATTATGATGGACAACTACTTACATAAAATGATAATGGTAAACACAAGGAAAAAACTTTTCGAGACCATAAACAACTACATTCAAACTCGTCATCAGTAGATAATTTAGTTTTATGGAGTAATCTTTTAGTCGGTTATCTTTTTAGTAAATTCCTTTTGTTATTATAACCATAGAGAAATATAACTAACACTTTTTAATAATACAAGAGCAGTTTAGTCACTAGTTCAGTTAAGTTCATTTATTCATCAAATATAGGTACATTATTGTACACTTATGAACGTCAAATACACAATTTTCTCTATTGTATTAGACTAGCGGTCCGCCCCGGCTCCGCACGGGTATAGTTGTATAGCCTATTGAAATAGCTTACATTAATCAATGATAATGTAGCATTCAAATGGTGAAAGAATTTTTAAAATCGGTCCAGTACTTTTTGAGCCAATTCGTTACAAATATACATACAAATCTTTCCTTTTTATAATATTGTATAGAAAATAGCTTATATTAATCAGTGATAATGTAGCATTCAAATGGTGAAAGAATTTTTAAAATCGGTCCAGTACTTTTTGAGCCAATTCGTTACAAACATACATACAAATCTTTCCTCTTTATAATATTGTATGTATGTATTGATTGGTATTTGTATTGGTCCTTCGAGCGTACTAGGTACACCCTATTTTTTGTATGGTCACATGTATTTACACCGTGAACATTTAACTCAAAATAACAACTTACCAAGGTAATTAAAAAACCCGTGATTACCCGTGTTGATTAATTTATGTACCTTACACCCACCCACCCACCTGTTTCAATACGATCCCAAAATAATATATTTTTAACCGATGAAAAATTGTTATTCAAGCATTAAAATTTTGCTTTACATTGGTTTTTTGCGTTCCGCCTACACGAAATGGTTTTGTCATCGTAAAAGTGATGTAAAATGTTTCATCCTGCCGTGGAGTTGAAATTTTTGATGCGTCGTACGATTTATTTTGCCAAATTGATGTCTTTTGTGAGAATAATGGCACACGATTCGACTATCAAACAGTGAAGTACACGCTTTGCTGCAATTTAATGGCAATAGTTTAGCAGAAATATTATTTGTTTGGTTGAATTGTATAATCTAACGAGCTTCATTATTCATAATCATATCATAATTTTTTGCCCAAATTTAGCACAGGCATCTTCTTGTATTCTTGTACTTGTCTCTATTCTAGGGCTCAATTTTTGAATCGCACGAAAATATCATCGAAATCATGCAAAATAACTGACTTTCGAAAGAAATCCCAAACAAAGTCGTAAAAACATTTGAATTAATCATATCACTCGAGCTTAAAAAAATAACCTTCAAATTCTATTTAGCCAGGTTTTTGCTAGATAATTATGTTTATATGATCATAATAATAAGCAGCATAAGGTGTTTTTGCCGTCCATATAGTAAGCTCATTCGCAGATGTTTACATTACTAAAGATATACAAGTATACGAGTAGGTACATTGTATTTTTTACTCCCGATAAAAGAGAGAGACGACACGCATCGTCAGGAGGTTCCTCAGTTTGCAGCCCCGACCACTGGCAGCTTGGTATCGCCGGCAGCGGGGCAGAAGCCCCTGCATGGGTTTCATCATCATCATCATCCCGAAGATGTCTACTGCTGAACACAGCCCTTTAGAACTCCACACTGAACGACAGCCTGCCATCTGCATCTACTGGATGCCAGCCCCATACTGCATGTTCGGTTCACCTAGTGGGCCTACCTACGCTGAATCATTTCACGGTCTCTGAACTTTTCTTCCCATCAGTTATCGGTACTTCGAGCGAGCACCCTGGGTTTAGATTTTGTATATTATTTATGTTTTTAAATAAATAATGTAAAGAACGTATACTTAGGGAAATAAAATAAATAGTAAAGTGTAAATGGTCAGGTATAGGTGAAAGGACAAGATGCTCGATCTCTACGTTGATTGAAGGCAAATAAAACAAATATATGCTGTAGGTGTTTAGATCTGAGTTGAAATGTCAATGAGGTCGACATTCAGTTGAAAGGCGACTGTAGTATTACATGGCCTTCATAAAAGTTTCTACACCTCGGTCCTCAGCTGCCTAATGAGGCGTATCTTGGTCACAAGCAAGACGTACAGCCACGCCATCTAGGCCATGCCCTAATCATCTCTACGGCTGGCCTAGTGCACACACACAACCCATTTGTTTTTAACAAACACAATGCGTCAAATTTATCCATTCAATCGGATAAAATGTGAACTAGTTCCTTGTCCAGAGACGCCATGTGTTGGATTGGTAAACTAGCAACACTGTAGGCATTTTAATCTGACTGGTTTTATACACTGGATGTGCTCCATTGGCTGGATTAGCCTAATGGAACAAGATCTAAAACAACAGAGCTTGCAAACAACTTAGTGTGTAAGCTACACCTTTTAAAGGTTTCGAGAGATTTTTCTGGACGTTGAGAACTGAGTAAAAGCAGAGGACATAAGCAACTAACCACATGTTGTGTGTACAGTAGAGTAATTTTTGTTGAGTAGTGAAATATTAAACAAAGGATAGAGTCACATTGCATGCGATAAACTGTAGTAATGTGCGCCTCTTTTTACCAATTCACAAAAAGTGGAACCATATTGTGTGTGATAAATCTATCATACAATTAGATCTATCGTAGTGTAGAAAGAATACGGGGCTTAAATCCTCTCGTTCCCACAGATGGTCATACTAATGTTATAAATATACGTTTGTACGTATATTTATAACATCAAGTACGTTTGTCCGCATTCAATAACAACTGAACGGTTTTTGAATGATTTTGGTGTGGAGGTAACTTATTTATTCCAGTTTCATAGTTTCTGTACGATAAAGTGAGGTAAACCGCAGGCGCTGCTAGTTTCTTACGACTGGTATTGCTGAATTAATATAATTTATACTTAGGATCAAACGATAGATGTTTGACCTGTGACATACACTTGCGCCGTATATTGGCGCACTAGTTGTGCCCGGCGGTTTTAGTCAAGATCCATAGGACCCTTTTTTTAAGTTAAAATCTCCACACCTGCGTTTTGTCGTTACGTAATTGACTGGTAATAAACATCCTAACATACACACAAACTTTCTCGCTTATATTAGCGTTGATTTTATGTTTGAATATTTACTCTACAGTCTGATACACTCGCAAACAAAATGATTTATAAACTCTCATCAAAGCTGTTACTATTTGCCAAAGTTAGGTACTTATTTGATTTATGGTCCCAAATGAGCTTAAAATTATTTGAAAGGTCAGCTTTCATTCATAGACGGGTGGATTGCTATCCTTTAGTAAATGGATGGCGACCTTTCGACCTACGATGCGTATATTTCAATGGATTTCTGTAATATGTCAAGCAACCAACTTGGACGTAACCAGGGCCTGAAGAAGAGAAACTAGACAGTTATGAAAAAAAATACTTAAATATTATAGATAAACTATTTATTGTTCCCACCAGAAACTACATACACACGATATAAAAGCTTAGATAAATAAAGAATAATTAAAATAAAACTAACGCAGTTCAGGTAATCCAAAATAGTTATTCTATATTTTGTAATATTGAACCTGGAGCTGGTGTTCTTCCAATACTGCTTAAGTATCTGCTTGCAAGAACAACCCTGTTAAAAATTCTGTAAAAGCCGATTGAATTAAGCCAGAAGTTAACGCGTAGTCAGATTTGTTAAAACTTCCACAGAAAAACAAAAACAGGGCGGTGTAGCCCACGACGATGTGTGGAAAGAGAAACGATTTCAAAATTTTGCTAATAATGATGCCTTAGATAATGTGATATAAGAGTACCGGTAATTTTTTTTTTTTGAAATGTCTGTACCCGTCAGTCAAAGGGCAAACCATCACCAATGGAGTTTAAGTGGGTGTGGGCGTGGATGTGGGTACAGCAGCACCCCAATTCAATCGGGTATCATTAGAATATATCTGACCCGTCTACTTTTACGTTTTTTTAAATACAAACATCATGTTTCCTTCAACCGGTGCCTGCGGAAAATTCTGGAGATCTTCTGGCTAGAACCATCGCCAATATAAAACTCTTAAGTTCTATGGGAATCCTGTATGATGTCTATGATGTCTATGTCTATGATTTGCAGATATGGAGTCGCAAGTGGGGCTGTGTTGGTCGTGCTCTGTGTAGGTATTTGGACCACATTCCAAGACAAACCCAGGATTAGGCCGGAACAAGTGTGGTAGCCTAAGCAAACCTACCGGCGCTCTTTTATTACTGAAGCCAAAATCATTTGATTGACTCAGAGCAAAATGAAGCGCAAGGCCCAGAACAGAAAGGATTTGCTAAAATGGCCGTCTATTCCGACGTGGAGACTATGGATAAGAAAAGACATAAACCGTATCAAGCCAGGGGCAATAGAACCCGAAATCTTTCCTAGCTCCACTCACAAGGTAAAGTGATGTCGCTCGAGTCAAATGTTCCCTTTAATTTGTGGGTCGGTCTAATGAGCCGTGGGCAGGAACAAGTGTGGCGGAGCGCGGGTGTCGATCCACCCGCAAACTTTACAACAATAAAAGTTGCTTAATTAGGTGCGCGTATGGGCCCCGGAATTATTTAACCGGCTTTAAGGCTTTCAAATGGGAAAGTCCGATGGATTTATATTATAATTTTAGTTAAGTGCTTTGTATATTCATAGGACAGTGGTTTGTTAAGGGACAAAAAACTACTGCAGCAGGCCTAGCATGGGCTATGGATAAATTGTCTTTCCACCGTTTTTATCCACGCCTAGGCGCGACAAAGCTAGAATATGGATACGTTTATCTTTTTCTCGCGGGATAAAAACGGTAGAAAGACAATTTGTCCACGGCCCGTGCTAGGCCTCCTGGGCAGACTACCAGCACGTTGTTGGTCAAACGACATCGTGAGCTGCCGAAAAACTGCGGATAAGACGATTCCCGCACGATTCGTCGAAACACGCTTCAACAATATAACTGTACACAGACAGGTTCACCGTTATGGCACGCATTAAAAAAAGACCTATTATGTAAGTCAAACCAGCGTATTTTGCCACAAGAAAACGACGAGAAAGTTTAAAATTATTTTAATGCAACCAGTAATATATTTTTATGCTTGTTTTGTTTGTTTGACATGAACCATTGTGTGTGTCTGGGTGGGTGTGGTGTGTGTGTGTGTGTGTGTGTGTGTGTGTGTGCAAGCGTGCGTGTGTGCGTGCGTGCAGACAGGACGGGAAGCAGATGGTAAGCAGTCACCGTCGCCTATGGATACTTGTAACACCAGAGGCTGAAAAATACGTATATACTCTCCTCTTTAAAATTAATAACTTTTTATTCAGGCTACTTTAGTAGTTTGAGTTGTATTTGATGACCGAGTCCAGGCTACTTTTTGCACCGCCACTCAACATTTCGTTAATAAAAACACAAGCTGTGACTAATAATGACATGGTGTATATGGATATTTTCCGAAATAAACAACATCAGAATAAGTGACATTTAGACATTTTATTCTTCAATAATTTAAAACTGTATGAACATTAATATTTTACAGCATATTCGAAAATAAAGTTTTTAATGAGCATCGAATTCAATAAAGCTGGAACAATGGCACATGTGACTGAGTTCGCATTGTGACCCTTTTGTGTCTCTCACAGACAGATCATTATAAAAATTTCACCACGACGGTCTAATGAGTAAAACAGCGCATACAGTTATGCAACTTTAGGGATATGAAGTCTTAATGAAGTCGAAATAATGCATAAAGAGATTTTTGTGAATAGAACTTTTCAAAACAAAAGTCGGCTTATGGTAACGCTAAAAAGAAATAAACCGGCCAACTGCGAGTCGGGCTCGCGCACTGAGGGTTCCGTACCACCACAAAATTCAATAACGAAATTACCAGTTATAACTTGGTGATGAACGTAAACTTGTTACCGACTTGCACTTGCCCATTTTTATTATTTGTTGTTATATTTTAAAATGTGTACTATAATCGTGTTAAGTTTGAAGCTTGTAAACATTACGGATTTACATTAGAGCAAATACAAAAACACGTAAAATACGTTTGTTGTATGGGAACCCCCCTTTCGTTTTTACTTTTTGACGTTTTTATTATTTGTTAGTCAATCCGCCGTAACATTACATATTTTGTGAAAATTTCAACCGGTTGTCTATTACGGTTCGAAAGATACGGCCGTTTAAAGGTAGGACAGACAGACAGACGGACGGACGAACAGACATCGTAATAGGGTCCCGTTTTTACCCTTTGGGTACGGAACCCTAAAAAGCCATTTCTCAATGCTGTAGAAAGATTTTTTAAGCCAGAAATAAATATTTAACTCTGTAATTCACATTAAGTTAGTTATTTCATTTAGTTTTTAAGCTGTTTTATCATGTGTACGAAATGTGTGGTGTGAACAATAAAGAGTTTATCTATCTATCTATCTATCTAAACCCTTTGCAAAAGTGACCGTAAAATTGATAAAAGCTATTTCCGACGAATCCAACGAATTACTCACAATATTCGATGGTGTAGCTAAGAACATAATTCTGCCAGTATAAGGGGAGCTCTGCTCCGAGCTCAGAAGAAAGCGTAGGGTGAAAAGTAGGGGAGCTCTGGGTAAAGTGGTTGTTTGCGGGTGAATTTCGGCAGGTCAGCGAAGCAGAGGCACGGAGGAGGCATCGCATGGCTCCGGAAATAATGACTACCGCTCTGTAATTGGAGCGGGACGGTGCATTCCCGCCCCGTCCGGGTTGTCCGAGTCGCCACCTGCCTTTCGGTTTAATGTTTTAAGCCATCTGAGAGGAAATTAGGCGGGTGTAATTGGATTGTGCTGATTTGATGTCGACACAAGATTAAAATATAAAGGGAAAATGTTAATGGTATTAAAAAATAGGAAACCCTTAGTCCCATTTAGGAGACGCTGGCAATTATGTTGTTTCTCAAACAAAATTTCATCAAAACCGCGCTTGGAACTATACTTTTAAACTGAAATAATCATAAATTATCTTAGAATAGAATAGAATTATTTATTGGCCTTATAACAAAATTATTACATTAGGCAAGTCTTTTAACAATATTCCAGCATAAAAGAAAATTATATACTATGGAACAGTTTTTTTTTTTCAATCCTGATAGTAATTAACGTCATACAAAAGAAATCTAAAATAATAGCTATAATTATTGTATTAATTAATGTCAACTATACTATTCTAATCACATAAGAATGAAGATTCATTGTTTAAAAAGGGTTCATCTCAAAGAAATGTTTTAGGGTTCCGTACCTCAAAAGGAAAAAACGGAACCCTTATAGGATCACTTCGTTGTCCGTCTGTCTGTCCGTCGGTCCGTCTGTCCGTCTGTCAAGACCCTATTTCTCAAGAACGCGTAAAGGTATCAAGTTGAAATTTATGTTAAATACTTGGGTCTACGGTTTCTTTCGGCTGTAAAAATATAAAAGTTGTAAGTCAACGCAATCAAAAGATATGAACGTTTATGTCGCATATTTTGCGATTTCACAGGGAAATCAAAAGCTATAGGGTAATTCCCGTTGACCTAGAATCATGAAATTTGGTAAAAGGCAAGGTCTCATAGCACATATATAGGAATAAATCTGAAAGTTACAAATTTTAAGTTATATCATATAAAAATTATTATTTATTACTATTACAAACTTACATTTTGTAGTTGGAATGTAAATAAGAACCTTATAGTCAACTACAAAGTTAAGTTTGTCTTTCAATATTTCAACTTTAGGTTTTTTTTGGACTCGCGCTCTGAGGGTTCTGTCCAACGGAACCTTCAGAGCACGAGTCCTACTCGTACTTGTCTGGTTTTTTTTAAGTCATTGGCATGTAGTTTGGTTATATCTTGCCGCAATTTGTTAAACAAACAGATTGTATTGTATATCCCTTGCTTTTGTACTTCCATACAACAAAAACTAAATCGATTCAACCGTTTGGAAGCTACGATACCACAGACAGGCACCCATATAAACAGACACACAGTTACACAGACACGCAGGTACATACGCAGACACATTATACACAATACATGTTAAACTTATAACACTGAGAAAATACTGGAAAACTGTAAAATCTCGGGTAACACCACAGGGCTCAGCTAGTATCTATACATAATATATCATGCAAATACGTAGCCTTGTAAGTCGTGGGTGGCGGTGTGGAATGTGAAGCGCATCGAAGGCAGGACGTGTGCAGGAAATAATGAAGTCCGGTGAAATGCTCTGCAATAGAAACAACCCCTCGTATTTTCGCAAGTAAATTACTACGAGGAAAACGATCAACGGACACGGAAATTCACTTAAAACATGTTTGAGTACAACATGCTACGTACAAACGGACGTGATTGAAGCGAAGGGATTGGTGTTGCCGAAATGTTTAGACTGTATTCAATAATGCTAACACTTCCAGTATTACAATATCAAGCATTTTTTTTTACTTTTTAACTTACTTCAAACAACGAGGTTCTCAGTTTCGCGATTATTCCGCCAACTAAGAATTGATTTTGAAGTTTTTTTTTGATAGCTTCAGAGTTGGTGCCATATAAAACTGATCGAAATTGATTTATCGCTTTTTGAAAAAAACAACAACAACAAAAAATATATAGGCATAGATGACGTTTTGGTTTGTGGTTCCGTTCAGCAAAAGTTTTGATAACGACTTTCAATTTATTCACTTTGTGTTTATTCTTTACCTTCATTGTCGGGATTTGAACCCACGCCAGCGGGTTGGAGGTCAACCACACCAGCCACTGAGCTATCACGCTTCAAAAAAAACTTGCTTATGACCAAGCAGCTAAACCTAAGATATTAAAAAAAATATATATTCATAATTTTATGCATTATGAGGATTATGACAACAGGATGCCGAAAAATTGCTGAAACTGGAAAAAAAAACGATTAAAATCAGGGCGAGGCACAGCTTATATTCGTTGAAAGTCCTAGTATCTATCTACATCATTGCTATTAGTTTCAGTACTAGGTTGTGGTAACACAGCGTCGATGTTCAAGAAATCTAGAGTTTATAGAGTGGCAACTTTTTCATTATTTATAGTGTGCTCAAAACTTTGTCAGGTTATTCTCAAAGGAAAATTGTACTTTGTTACTTCATTGCAATTTGTCAGTTGGAAAATAAACTAGTTTTGTTGCAAACTGAAATTGAGAAAATGGGAATGCGCTACTGAATTTTTGGAAGTGCAGGGAATAAAATACTTTTCAATGTTTTCAACCAAATTCAATTCCACCTAGGTTAATATTTGTTGAAGCTATGGTAATAGATAACATACTTGCCTTATGTGTGGATATTTATCTAGTTTAAAAGATATTCTAAGCAACTGAGTGACTTATAAGTCGCTAGAGCCTGATAGGTAGAGACCATCACGTTTTATACATAAATTCAGTGAACAGTTAAAGTACAACGCAGAATTTTGAAAGTCAATAGTTTAAAATTACGTTTGTGGCAATCAAGGATCTTTTTTTTTGGCAAAAGTTTAAAAAAAAAAAAACATTTTTGCCAGCAACAAGTTTGGCTGAAGAGAGAAAAAGACGGAATTTAGAATCTATTAGCTGAAACAAAAAGAAAATATCCTATAAAATACAGAGGTGAATAACAACAAAATGGACACTGTGACAATGCTTTGCGCTCGTTACCCTGATATATTAGATGTGAAATCTCATTACGTGTAATTTTACTGGACACATTGTTCTTTAATTCAAAACACTTTTTTTAAATATCTATACGCAAATTAAACTTTTTCTATAATTTTATCCAACAATATTGTTTTTTTTAGAATAACCTACTTGTATTTTGTTTAGTTACTAGATAATATTAATAATATAAAAAAAAAAACCTTTTGTAAATCGTATTTTACTCAGCAAACCCTTTCATTTTATAGCCATATCATGATAGTAGAATATGTACAAGAAAATGTTTTCCGCCATCTTATGCGTCCACCTAACGATCTTTTACTTATACTACGTATCGTCCACCATATTGAATTAACGAGACGTCATTAAATTTTTGTATCTTTCTCAGCAAACCCTTTCATTTAATGGCCATATCATGGGAGTGCATACAAAATAACTGGTCCACCATCTTTGGCAGTCCGCCATGTTGCATTCTCATCCAAACTCAACGTGTATGCAAAAATTCAGCTCAATCAGTTGGGGATTACTATTTTAAAATTCAGTTGCAAGATTTGACCCACGCGAACAAGGCAAGCTAAATAAAAGCTTTTAAAATAAATAAATAAACCTCTTCTATAACCTACCTTTAGTCGGGTTGGTATGTTTATTTTTCTATACTATAATGTTATAAAGAGGATAGATTTGATTGTTTGTTTGTTTGAATTGAATAGGCTCCGAAACTACTGAACCGATTTGAAAAATTCTTTCACTATTGGGAAGCTAAACTATCCCCGGAGGACAAAGGCTATAATCTATACCCGTGCGAAGCTGGGGCGGACCGCTAGTAATTTATAATTAAAAGGCTGATTATGATGAGATGATGATGATGAAATTTTTACGAGTGCTATAGGAGTATCCGCCGACAATATAATCATTAGTACTACGTGGCTATTGATCTGTTTTGAGCACCTGAGTTGCTGACATCCATTCAAAACACCATAAAAACTTTATACTCCAGGAATTGATAGCGATCAAAAATGGAATTGGATACTTTTAACATTCCATAAAATACTTTTGTACGGTCTCCTGATAGGTGGCTGTTTTACGCTTTTAGCTGTACAATTCACGTGTTACGGAAAATGTGATGCCTGTCGTGAGTCGTTTATAGATCTATGAGTATTTTAAGGGAGAGAATGAGCAACATTTTATAGCGCATCTTTTAGCTTGTGGTGTTGATGCTTAATATTCTTTGTTACACAGGTTTACGCGAAAAGGGTGTACTAAGGCTGAAAGGGGTAGATAGATAGATAACTCTTTATTGTTCACACCAGAAATTACATACATACATAATAATATTATAAGACAACTAAAGTGAAACAATTGGCGACCTTATTGCTACGTACGGGTACGTTATACTCATCATTATGAACTACTTTTAGTATGGCATCCATATATCATATTATGGGTATAAGTTCAATTTCTAATGAGACAGGGGTATTTAAGGTTAGACGGGACAGTGGTACTAAGCTGAGAGGAGGTATTAAATTCATCATTATGAAAAACACAAATAAAAAATTATTAAAATGTAAAAAAATAAAAGTTTACGCTTGCCGATTCTATAACACGTCTACCTCAAAATTTAGACTAAACTAATGCAACAACTTTACTGCTGACGGGCTAAACGTCATTAGTACGCAGCGAAATAATAACTATTTCGCTGTTAGTACGATAAGCTATGCCCATGCGGTCGCTAACCCGCAAACCTATGGTAGCGACTATGGACAATCCTTCCTATAGCAAGAAAAATATACTAAGCCAACCAAATGCTAATGCGGCAAAATAGGTTGTCAACTTTAATGGAAAAGAAGACCACCCCTTTCATACCGTATTATCATAATACTAACATTCTAATAAGTTCCCGGCTTTCATCACCCTTTCTCGTGACTAAACGAGGCTCTAAGCAGGCAATAAATATTCAGCGTCGATAGTTTTTAAAGTGAGGCAATACGGGATCCTGTAATCGTGACATAGGCTTCCTTGCGAGGATCAGGGCAGGCCTTAAGACCACCTGATCCAAGAAATCCGGGGAAAGCTTTACAGAGCGGCGCTACGTAAACTCCTACAAACGAATTAAAGGGAACGTCTAGGAAACGGGATTATCCACTAACTGTTTTACTTTGCGAAAATGGATTCGCGCCGTATTCGTCTACTTAGTAGTTAGCAGTGACAGCGTTTCCTTGGTTACCTCGCTACTTAGCTAAGAATTAAATTAGGTTCGAGACAGTAAAGGTTTGAACGTGGAAAATAAATTATTATACACTCGGGTTTTAGTCGATAATTTTCAAAGCACATAATAATAATTCACTGTTCTACATATACGTTGTTATAAAAAAAACACCGAATGCTCTTTGGCATCATTGGTCAATTTAGTAACACATTTTCAACTTTTTAACTAATCAATAAATAATTCGACTGTTAATATAACATTTTTGCAACAATATATGAAATACCGCCCAAGTATTACATATAATTACTGTCATTTGAAATCGCCAAGAATTTTTTTATTCGCTTGATTAATAACCCTATCTTCTTTAGTTTAAAACATTCTGAAATAGAATGCGTTACGGTGTGCGTTTAACCATAATTGAAAGCTTAAATATCCATAAATCGCTAATAACACTACTGTTGCAATATGATAACCACAAAGCCAATTAAATTAAGTTTATTGCGTTAGACGCGGCGCAATCAACAATTATTCACGAATATAAACGTCATGTCACAGAGGAATTAACTCTGTTAGCTCGTAAACATGTCCCGACATTGATTTATTGCATTAATTCCATGACCCCCGGGCAATAATCATTTAGAAACTACTATTATACACATACGTAAATAAACGAATACGTGAGAACAAGATTTTTTAACAAGAATGTGTATTTATTTTTCAATTGACTTCAATAACATACATTTTTCGATTGTATTATTGTTTTGTTTTTCTTTTGAATATGTAACGTGATATCTCCGCTGGTTGACAACTGATTTTAATTATTCTTTGTTACAAGCTATTATTTAACTTTCCTTGTTATTGTTAATTTGGGTCAAATCATGCAACTCAATTTTGAAAAAGTTAACCCCATCCGATTGAGCTGAAATTTTGCATACACATTTAGTTTGGATGACAATGCATGGTTAGCTAACTGACATCATTCTAAATCCAATATGGCGGACTCCGAAAGATGGTGGACCAGTAATTTGTATGCACCCCTATGATATGGGTGTCAACAGAAAGGGTTTTTATTATCGAAAAAGTAATTATATCTCAAGTATCTCTCAATTATATCGTTTAAATTTTAAGAAAATATTCCAACTCTAAGTGTGGCAAATTAGGGGATTAATCCCGTTTCATAAACTTCCAGTGAAGTTTTTTGAAAAAAATTATATTGATTATTTCAGGGTCGTGAAGATCACAATAACCGTGCTACTCCAAAAATAAAGTATTTTTTTCGGAAAACAATTACCACAAATTGCGTTTATTACTTTTAGAAAAATACACTATACCTGTTTAAAATTAATTATCTTTTCTGTAGATGGACCGTAAGTAGGTATTTATTACTTTAGCAATTTAGCTAAGCTTGTAAGCTGTTCCATGGATACCTGGAGCAAACGAAAATCTTTGACTTGTCGTTGTACTTATTTAAATTTTAAGGTTGAAACTCATCGATAACAACATTAAGAAAATGTCAATAGACAATTTTTGAGTTATTTTCTGTGAAGTTGCATGATGTTCTTCAAGAACTGCGCAAACTAAGTCGCGTATACCTCCGGTGTTACAGACATCATTAAGAGATGGCAACTGCGAGAATCATTGGTCACCTACGAGTATACCACAGAGGTTTTCTTTCATATTCTTTGATATAATATGTATAATACATCTCATAGTTGGTAGGATTCAATTTGTAGTAAGGTCAGGTATTGTAATAATATACCTTAGCACAGGTATGACATAGCAGCTGCGTGCTGAAGCAAATATCGGTGTGAGTTTCAATTATGAGTAGGTACTTTCTTGTACAATCCTGTTGCGTCGAAGATTTAACCAGTGGCTTAACCTCATATTCATAGACGTAAACAAAGTCACTTCGAATCCTCACGACACCCGCAAGTGGTGTTTTGGCCTTATAAAAAAACCCCACTTGAGGGTGACGTGAGGATTCGAGGTACCTTTATGTACGTCTATGAATATGGGGTTAGTGTATGGTACAAGATGCATTTGCCCGGGCGGCAGGTTTCATAAAAGAACTCTGCTGCTCATGCATTTCACCAGTGCCGCCTAAAATGTAATTGAACAAAATCAACTTAAAAAACGATTTCGCTTTGCTTGCGCTTTTGTAATTGTCACTTTATTATTTTAGTACACCAAAATTCAGCGCTATAGTTCTTATAACATACTAGCGATCCGCCTGCCCGGCTTTGCACGGGTGTAATTTACGTGCGAAGCCAGAGCGGGTCGCTAGTTATATATATAAACCTTCCGTGAAAATGTATCTAACTGATGGTGGAAACCGCATCAAAATCCGTTTCGTGGTTTGGGAGGAGTTAGCGGCCATACAGACATACAGACAGACAGACGCGGAAAACGACTTAATTTATACTATGTAGAGAAGAGATAGAGATAGAGAAGAGATGGGGAAGAGATAGAGAAGAGAAGAGACAGAGAAGATAGAGATAGAGATATCTAAACAAGGACTATGACACACAAATGGGCACTCAGAAGAATACGGCGAAACTATTCTTAGTTCGTAGGGAATTCTTATCAAGCTGAAATTATCGCGATCGCTTTGCTCGCGTGTTTTTACTGCGTTTTATTATTGAGCTCGAACCGACACCACCATCTGTCCTAACAAAATCCTGTTTTTATTTTCAAATTACGAAAATATTGGGGCGGTAAGATTCAATATGGCCGTTATATAGATATAGAATTAACATCTCCAAGCTGATTTCTATAGCAATCTACTTAGCAGTTCTCATGAGTATCAAATACATTTTATTATAATTATATTATATTGCCTGAGAAAAATAAGCTAGCCCGTCTTAGCTGAGTAATAAAATTTTGCATTATAAGTAGAATGAAACAGTTTCCACTACGCTAAATATACTACGCTCAAAACTATGTGATTCAAATAACAAATAGGACCAAATACCTCAGTGACTGGCACCAAGATGAAGCACCCTGATGTGATTAGCAATACATCAATGTCATCGCCTCGAAGCTTGGAAGTGATTTTAAAATGAGCTTAAACACGGAAACCCGGAAATCAGATTATATAAGTGGTACTTGGCCTAGATACGATAGTAAACTTCATAAAATAAACCGGCCAAGTGCGAGCCGGGCTCGCGCACTGAGGGTTCTGTACCACCACAATGTACAATAATTAACAATTTAAAACCCCGACTTTAAAATTTGCAAGATATGGCATTTCGATCCGGTGAAATGATAAAGAGGTCATCCAGGTTTTGATTTGACTTGTTGACTTTTTTATTATTTCTTAGTTAATTCGCCGTAACATTACGTATTCTGTGAAATCAATTAAATTATAGATAGATAAAAAACTATTGTTCACACTGGAAATTACATATAAAGGACAAAAAAAAGTACTTAAAACTAGTGTTACGACAGGCGGCATTTCGCTTTATGTGATATTTTCCAGACAACCTGAAATATATTTAGTATTAGTTAAAGTATAAGATAAATCGTTTTGGTGTCAACTTAGTGCGTAACTTTCAACTATCCTACTAATTTCATAAAAAATAGCATAACTATTTTAGGGATTTTTAATATTCATTTTTAGTTTAATAGTACTAACAGACATGGATTTGGTTGACGGGCCGCCGCCCAACCAACGGGAGGGAAAGAGAAAAAATTATCTATCTCTCCCGTTGGTTGCACGGTGGTTCGTCAACCAAGTCCGTCTCGTCCTTTAGCACTATAAAGAATGTCATTGAGAGATGTATTCTTTTATACCGTGATCAATCTCCGGGATCCGTGGCTAATTCAGTCTGACCCGGGATCCGAGTAGACAAACCCGTTGATTGTATGATGTTAGTAAGATAGCAAAATAAAACCGACAATATAGTACAATAAATGAGTCTTGACGATAAAATTTGTGTAAAAATATCACCTGCTCACCTAATGTTAAGTGCGTTGCCACCACACTCTAGTTTCTACATAACTAGGACAATTAGTGCTTAAAATAAGGTAGAGTACTTATCTCGTACTGCTTAGTATTGTAGCTTCATATTCAGACGAGCATAAAGCTGCAACAAGAGACAAAGCAGCGCATAAAATACAATGCCAAAGGCTAAACCTCGCTTTTCTTTCAGTCAGGGCAGAGATGTCCGCTTTGAAAATAGACAAATAAAACACTTGCAGAGCGTCCATCACTGTGGAGTTCTCGTTTTTATGATTTTCTTTTTTCACCAGACAGTCAACAACAACATCAACATCAACAGATGGTTGCTATATAGAGAAATACTGCTTTAAGATTGCACTCACCAGCAATTAACAGCTAACTCTTACGCACGATTTCGCATGTTTTGCAGAAGAGATAGTTTTTTTTTTCAGTTTTTTTTTCAATCTCTAATTTAATGCTATACTATAAAATATCAACACTAAAATGGCTTCGTTCAACTTCAAGAAAATCTGTTCAGCCGTTTGAAGATTTTTATCGGAAGTTAAAAAGTCTATTTACATATGTTAAAATTCTCATTCAAGATTGTTTTCTTTATAATGTTGAAACGTTCTTAACGGGCGGTTATCCGAGTCGCGTAGGTAACAAAACGGCACAACAACAACTTGGTGGGGGCTGAGGGATCAGCCCCCGCCAAGTTATAGCGAGTCAGGACTAGAGTCAGGGCGCCCGCGGGGGGAGTGCAACGACAAAAACGAGCATAGGTCCGACCTCGATGACGCCTGGCGCGGCACTGAACGCAGCGCGGCAAAATTCTCGCGTCCTTTTTACGCTTTTAATTTCACTAAAAAACGACACTATTCACTATCAAAAATCTATCCAAATAAAAAAATGTTGAATAAAATTGCCTTTCAGTACATGCAATTTCCAGGTTGTTACGAGCTTTCATTAGAGCATAAAATGAGAAAAATTAACTAAGTCGACTTTGTTTCAGATTTTTTTGATCGAGGAAAGTTTATTCTATCGTGTTTTGAACCAAATCATAAACTCTAACACAGATGTATCTGTGACATGTATTTTTTTCCAGCTCAAATATTGTAGTTTAACTGTGCTCCACCGTAGACCGCATCATCCCTTAACATCAGGCGAGTTGGCGGTCAAGCGCAAGCCTATTATTTATTTTAAAAAAAAATTAAACCCGTCAAATTTGGTATAAGAAGCTCTTAAGAATTGCAGGTGCACCAACTGGTTTATTACAATTCTGTTATACGATATTTCTTATCTGGTTTTTAGTAAACCGCTTTCTACCTCACGTATAAAGCGGCCAGTTAAGTGTATAGTTAATTAGATTTGCGAAGTTGCTCGTTTTGCTACTCAGGCATATTGATCGTAGCCTCTAAAAGGGGAACATTAGACGAATAAAAACAAGGCGATAAACTCATAAGATGTAAAGAACTATTTATTACGAAGCCGTAATATGTTTTATGGTTGATATCACTGACATGTTGATAAGCGCTGACTTTTGCGAAGAAACTTGTCTTAGAAATATTTATGGGTACTATTTGTTTATCATAACAGGCATGATGGGAGAAACAAACAATTTAATAGCAATACCAAAAACAGAATCCAAAATTCGAAGGCGTTCGAATAAAATTATTCATACTAATAGAGCTGGATAAAAATCTACTGAATCAAAGTTTTTGGCAGTTTTGTGAGACCACATCGAAAATTTCTTCTACATAATAAAAAAACCACGTAAATTTGATTCACAACGGACCGCCAAATGCGTATGAAACTATAGTCGTAATTCAAATTCAAATTAATTTATTTCTGGTTATAACACCTATACTATAATTACTTATCTATAATTTGACAATAATAAAATATAAAATAAAACAATGTCACAACAATCAATTGAATGTCAAATTAAATAAAAACAAAATACATATAAAAAAAAGTCACAAACACTGTTTCAAATATTATAATAATGTCAGGTACAAGCACTAGTACTTTCTCTCCGGCATTGGTACCGGTACATGTCTCTCATAACAATGCCGGACGAAAGCACAGTCTAAATGGGCCGGCTGTTAAAGCTGGCCCCAACCGTGCTCACCAAGGAGGCGGCACGCGACCTAATGATCACGTGAAAACAGGCAGTGTGTGCATCCGCAAACATGCCTGAGGCACTGCAGAATTGGGACAGCCCCGACAACCTCCTGAATGCGTTGATTTAAAGAACGCGGAGGTCACTGTATTGCCTTTTAGCGTAGTCAGCCCACAGGCTGCTGAACAACGTGCAAACCTGCGGGCTATCATGTTCGCTTTGACCAACAGAGACCTCCGCTCTCTCTCTCTCGCAATGTCCTCGTTTTCTTAGAGATCTGTAATGACCACATGCCTGCTCCAAGTACTTAAACTGTTCAACCCTTTGCAGGAGAATACTGTTAAGCAGAACAGGAGGGATTAGGTAAGAACTAGCTTAATCTTACATGAGTAATTCCCGTATTACTCACCTAAATACTAACTTTCCTCCCCGCCTTCTTGAGCTTCATACTTCTCTTCGGGCCTTGGCCAAAAAAATAAAATAAAAAAAATATAAAAATATATTAATATATTAAAAATAATATACATATATATATTTATGTATTAAATATATTTATATATTATTTATTTTTATATTTTTTTTTTTGTTTTTTTTTTTTTTTTTTTATTAATTAAAAAATTGGCTAGACTTGTCTAGCCAATTTTCTTGATCTTCGCCATAATAAAGCGCCGCCAGGTTTGCTTTGGTCGGCCCTGTTTTCTCTTGCCTTGAGGGTTCCAGTTCAGTGCCTGTTTATGTATGTGGTCTGGGGCCCTGCGCAGCACATGGCCAGTCCAGTTCCATTTACGGCGCTTGATCTGTCGATAGATCGAAGTTTCATGACATCTCGTCATGAAATTCCGATGAAGCATGGCATGAAGGTCTTTGTTGGAGATTTTGACCGGTCAGAAAATCCGTAATAGTATCATATTATATTAGTATTCCTGTATACTTCGGCCAAAATAATATGTTGGTCGAAGCCTGTATAATATAAACATAATTTTCGAAGTTTTTTTTTGTTTTTCATTTACCTAGAAAGGAAACCTTATATCTAAGTTCCTTCTGTTCTTCCGCCAGTTGTTGTGCATGAAACTTTGCAAATTTACAGTTTTGGTATATATATTATCTCAATTTTAAAGGTACCTATACAAAAAACATACTTATGTATTTTAGGGTGGCTCTGGTACGTGGGGTACGTGAAATAGAAACTAAATATATTATTTCGCTGCACCCTCGCTTGTGGATTGAATAGGTAAGGTAAATAAAGGTAAGGTTTAATTCATCACTTTTTATCAAGCTTTAAATTCCTCTGTCTCTGGTAGCCATTATAGAAGCTTTGCTTAGTTTGGGGTCAAAATATGTATGTATATCAGTCTCTGACAGCCATAGTACAAGCCTTGTTTAGTTTGGGGTCAGATGATCGTGTGCAAAAACGGTTCGAATATATTTGTATGTTATTTTAGAATGGCATTGCACTGTAATATGCTAACCGAGCGAGCAACACGTTGTCACTGAGTTGTAAGAAAACCACGGTAGACTTATAGGTATGTACATTTCTAAGCTTAATTGTAAAAGAACAAAACAATCAGTAAAACAGAGAAGATAAAAGCATTGTCGCCTTGAAACGTTCGTTCACGTTTTCGCCAAGGGTCCGTCGTAAAACTTTATTAGGCGCATTAAGGTCGCGGTTGAATCCTGTTTATGTAATCGCCGGCGGGGACCTTTACCAGGAAAAATATTAAGTGAAAAAAGAACACATAGTGTCACCCTAAGTAAGATTATATTTATTAGGGGCTCGCGAGAGTGTGGTCTCGGTCGCTCGGAGCGAAATGACGAGAGCTCGCATAGGACGGCATGGATATCTTGTGCGGAGCTGAAATATTTGATACACAGCTCAAATTACAAATTGGGTAGCATATCAGAAGGTTGATTTCACAAAATACCCTTTTGGCAAAACGAGGGACTGTGAAAACGTCTATAATGACGATTCTATAAGTTTTACACACCAAAAGTAAACTGACTATAAGTGTTTTATGATTTTTATGGCTACATGCGATGGAGAAGGAATATAACTGTTTTAGTTTTTTTCTGAGTCAAAAATGTGTATATCACTTTATTTAAAATGTTATGCTTAATAGTAGCAAAAAAAATATGTTTTCTATTCATTTTCAGTTATCGGCATGACCTTGATTATGTGAAACTACTAGGTAGATAGTTTAGCAAAATAAGACAAAATAAATACATATAGGTACTTTTAAATTTTTTGGTGAGTTGCAAGTAAATTGTAAATGCGCTGGGTTAGAAATCATTAAGGTTTGCATGTATCCAAGAGAGTTACTTGATGGATAAAAAATAACAAAAAATATAGTTTTACCTATTTTACAGTATATTACAGTTATTTTATAGTTTATTGTATAACTAGCGGTCCGCCCCAGCTTCGCACGGGTATAGATTATAGCCTATGTCACCCGGGGATAGTGTAGCTTCCCGTCAGTGAAAGAATTTTTCAAATCGGTTCAGTAGTTTCGGAGCCTATTCAATGCAAACAAACAAATACACAATAAAATCTTTCTTCTTTATATTATTACTAGCGGTCCGCCCCAGCTTCGCACGGGTATAGATTATAGCCTATATCACCCGGGAATAGTGTAGCTTCCCAACAGTGAAAGAATTTTTCAAATCGGTTCAGTAGTTTCGGAGCCTATTCAATGCTAACAAACAAACAAATCTTTCCTCTTTATAATATTAGTATAGATTATTTGTATAGATACTGGAGAGAAGTCAACATAGAGTCAACAGGAAGAAGGAGTCAGCATATAATTTGTATTGCGTACTTACTAGTTACGTCCTGTGAGAGTGTAGTGCAGTCTCTGTCTCTAGTAAGACATTAAAATACTTATATATTATCTTCCTCAATTTTGTACACATTATTTAAAAAAAATATCGGTGATCCACTATATTTATGGTCAAATTTTTTAAAACAAAAGAAAACAGTCCGGTAGCTTATTGAGTTATCAACTAGTATCTTCAATAACTCGATGTCTGCTCCGTGGCTCGAATAATTTCCTTAATATTGCACTGAGGTCTTATTCAAATAACCAGAAGTTTGTGACTCCAATCTGACTAGATGCAAATTTCATGCAGACTGTATAATTAGCCGCATAATCACACCACATCGCACTTCATTCTCTTGGCCCTAATTCTGTATGAAACCACATAACACGCCGAACATGTTGCACGGTAACCATGATTCCAAAAAGAGGGTAAACGTAGTAAAAAATTAAACAAATGAAACGAGTTTTCCAATTGGATACTATACATTGTCTTGACAAACGCGCACGTAACACGCAAGGTGACAGCAAAACAAGCATTTTACAAACCTCATGACGTTAGCAAACTTGTCATATCAATTCCACTTGCCATTTCCACGTATATAACGTAACACGGCCATGTTAGAGTTTGTGTTGTCATAGAGACTACGGGTACAGAGTCCATTTTTCAATTACGTCATTTTAATTTTATGACGTCACGCTTTTATGGCAAGGTATCTCATGTGAAATAGAGAATAAGGGCGCTGTTTGCCCACTGATAAAACTAGTTGTTTTCGAACTTAACATTTTATTTGCATATAAAAAACAAAGCGATCGTATCGATCAACGGCATGCAGGTTATCCTTAAACAAATTTACAAACATATATACTGAAATTCGAGAATCTTCTTATAGCTATATACAAGATTGAGCACTTTTCAATTGAAAAGGAAAAAGTATGCATCATAAGCATGTACTTATATTAGGGTGTCCCAAAATTCACGCAAGGTTTGTATTTAATAGAAAACAGTTTTTTTTTTCAATACTTTATTTATTTTATTGAGTCATAGAATACACAGGATAGGGTAATGTGTTGATACCCATGTGTTTTGCTGATACACATCAGGCAAATGACCTCCATAAATCGCAGAAAATTGCGCGCAAACTTGAACATTAAAATACCACAGGTATACTTATTAAATTAAGATCTCTACTCATTCACCTATTGCTTGGCGACTCCTATATATCTTCAAAATTTCTTATTAGATTTTGCTCATAATTGGACTTTTTATGTACTATAAGGAACTACTTTCTTACAGAATTTTATGAAGATTGTAAGAAAGTTATAATCGAACAAATATAGAAACATACATGCATACAAACGCCATTGTGTTCCCGTGGGCTCAGAAACCTTCAACATCGCTCATTCAAACACTGATGGCTTATAAAAAAAATATTTAAAAACAAGCTTTTCGTAAAACACTGTTTTAAACTATCACGGTTGTTCACTAAAGTTATATGATTATTAACGGGATATGGTTGTGGAATGAGCTCCACATGGTGCATGTAACTGCGCCGAAATATCGGGAGCTCATTTCACAACCTTACCACAGTAAAAATCCCGTTAATAATCATATAACTTAAGCTTCTCGTATTCTTCTCTTAAGCCCTTTCATTTGTTACCCATAATATTTTCATGATGTGATGTACCCATATGATGGGGTGCATAAAAAATAACTGGTCCGCCATCTTTAGGAGTCCGCCATATTGTGTTTAGAATGAAGTCGTTTAACTAACCATGCATTTTTATCCAAACTAAACGTGTATGCAAAATTTCAGCTCAATCGGTTGGAGATAACTGTTTAAAATTTTGTTGCAAGATTTGACCCATACTAACAAGGCAAGTTAAATAAAAACTTGTAATAATGCGCTTTCGTAGCAACTTTACGTTTCATACGCGCAAACAAATACCAATTTGTAACAGTTTATAGCGAGCTCTCTTTAATGTTTCGTACATTTGTGGGCAGGACGCGGGTGAAACAGCACACCTGCTAACTTTTAACGAGAAATTGCAAATTTAAACGACCATTACTGAGTTCATGTGAAAATTTAATAAAAAAAATTGTGTTAGTTTTAATTAGTTTACTATATCCTTGTAATCATTTTGTTCACAATAGATTATTTATAATTAAACATTTAGCGAGGAGAAGTGTTTTAGATTGAGAGTTAAATAAAATTGTAATTACAGTTCTTTTATTATTATTATGTTCGCGCAATGTAATGCAAATAAAATATCCCACTGACTCCAGAGATCAACGAACACACACACAGTCAGTGCCGCGTGCACGCTCGGGCGCTTTTGTACCTACGCAGTACATTGACCTCGAGTTTGGTACGGCTTACATTGCTGGTTTGCAAAATACAAAAATATTGAATATTGAAATTCGATTGAGTTTAGATAGTAGGTACCTATAATAATAGCATTTTACGTATAAAGAGTAATGCAATAATCATGATAAGTTATTCGTCATGTTTAACGTGTATCTCACGTTTTATTCCACTCACATTACGGACGCAGTTAAAAATGTCGAAACACATTGTTGCAGCATTTTAACGACCCCGGTACGTATGAATGCTGCTGAAGTTAAGTGAGGATAGCTCTCCAATAAAACTGACGTTGATGCAATGTTCTTTTAATTAATTACATACTTGATTTTGGATTTTATTATGGAAACTGACGTGGTTCTTACAAGTGTTCACACAAGTTGATTATATCTTTGAAGGATGCACAGGTACCTACTGTTAAAAGTCACTAATCTTTTATCAGCATATCATTCCACTGCTGAGACCTGCCCTCTGTCAGAGTTAAAGGAGGGTAATGCTGGCCTTTGTCCACCATGCTGGCCCAGTACAAGTTGGTGAAAGTTATAATTATGTCTTTGAACTTTTGAGGTTATTGGACATGCCCGGTTTCCATACCGATGTTTTCTTTAGCTGCTGTTGAGCGAAGGTATCGAAACTGCACAACATTTATTTCATCATTTCAGCCATAGGACGTCTACTGCTGGCCACCCCCATCAATCTCCAAAAGAGCCGTTTGAAAGCGGTCTGCATCCTGCCTTTCCCTGCGGTCTCTTTTAGCTCGTCTGTCCATCTTGTGGGTGGACGTTCTACGCTACGCTTACCGGTCCGTGGTCTCCGTTCGAGAACCTTTCGGCCCCATCGGCCACCTCTTCTGCATGATATGTGCCCTGCTCACTGCCACTTCTACTTGCTAATCCGGTGGGCTATGTCACAATATTTATTTAAATTTAAATACTTAATAAGTCATTGGCCGAGGATCGAACTGACTTAACTAACACTGAGAAAAAAACTAAGCTGTTCCATAGAAATACGGGATTCAAAACGCATGGAATAGCAGATATTTTTGTGATTTCTTGGTTGGTTGAACATTTTAAACATTTCTTGGTTGGTCCCCTAGTAACAGTTGTTAGTAATGATGAGTACAGTGACCTTCTTTCGGCTTAATACCACCGTTCCGTGTAACCCTGTATGAAATGATCATTTAATTTTTAGACTAGAGGATCTAAAAGCATTTTTAAATAATAAAAACAATCTCTTAATATTATTTGTTACAAATCACTATGCTATTAGGTTCAAGAAAAAGGATTATCCCTTTTTGAAAAGAAATGTTTAGGTATTACATTACACAAAGTATTTTGGAGTAGGTAAAGATATGGTAAAGATTCTCAGGCACGTCGAGCAGCTATATTTTGAAGGAGCCAAGCACGTTTTCCCGGGATGTTTTCACGAAAAGAGTTATTTTAGTGATCGCTACAATTTCGAAGTAACCGTACATTTACGCCACTCCAGAGTTCGAGGGAAAGTCGTGAAGATGTGACTGGCAAAGTTTGATCAGTGCCAAAGTTTTAATTGCTACTGAACGGCATTTCCAGCGCGGGAGTTCATTTTCCGAAGTATTTTATTCGTGTTACGGAAGTAATTTTGCTTTTAAACTATTTGAGTACACCTGTTCATAGTAAAAGGAATGTTGCATTATTACCTGTTCATTCTGTAAATGTTACATATTTTTTAACAATACTTTTTAATATAGTTACTACAAATATTATTATACACATTTTTTTTATATTTGTTTCTGTTGCGATACTTGCGATAGTTACTTAAGTAGTAGAAGATTTAAGATCTCGAAACTTTACATGCAATGACGTCAGCACCGGCAGAATATCATGATGGTGCGTTAGCAAAACAGCTATAAAAAAACTTTCACATCTGTCAATGTCATTATTGAGATTTTGAAGTACGTGTTAACAAACTTGTTAAAAATGCTTCTAGACCTTTGAAAAAGGAAGACTAATCTTTCGTCATTGTTCTAGACTCAGCAGCTTAGGCGCTGTGTGTCTGTCTGTCTTGCCTGTCAGTAAATTATTTGTTGTAAATGTTTTTTTTTTTTTTTTATTCTTTTGATGACTATCTAACACTAAACTTGTAAACGAAGAAAAAGAAGTACCAACTTCCACGGTTCTAACTTCAAAAGTAACTAACTTCCGCACAAACTGTCATCCCCTTTTCAACCCTTTAGGTAATAAACTTTCAAAATCCTTTCTTAGTGCTCATCTACGTTATACTGGAACACTTTTGCATAATTTTGTCCTTCTAGACCAGGAGTTCCCAACCAGAGAGGTGCTCCCTCAGGTGGGGTATTTACGCTCCCCTATGATAGATGTCAAAGGTGGCAGAATACGTTTTAATTTTCGAAATAAAAAAATATTTGGTGGTTAAATTAAACAACATAATAACACATAATTGATTCTAATGTTTACTATTTAAAAACGAGCGTCGTTTAACTTTGCGAAAGCTCTTGCAAAAACTGAACCTAAAATCAACCAACTGGTATATATACCTTATTCACTAACCAAAACTCACAGGTTACTAAGTTGCGTTAAGTTAACCTCAAAAAATTTGGCCTCTATTCCCAAAGAAATAAAGGCCAACTTTTTAAGGTTAACTTGTTGGTTAGTGATTCAGGGCACAGAACATGCAAGCTCAAGTATCGCATTAGTACTCTAATCATAATTAATTATTTCGATGAAAAAGTTTTAAATTTGTTTGAAGTTCATTGTGTATAACTTAGAATTATATTAAACTAGCTGTTGCCCGTGATTTCGTACGCGTAGACTTTCATATAATGTTTAAACCCCCTTTTGCCTCCCTTAATTCAGCCTTTTCGCAAAATCTTTTCTTAGCAGACCTCTACACCCCAGAAGTAGTAATCTACTTGCCAAATTTCAGCTTCGTAATTACAAAACTGTCAACAAAAAAAAATTTACCTCCATTTCTTCTCCATAACCCATCTTTTTCGGAAAAATTTAATACAGTATTTATTTCATTTCAAACCATTAACCTAAAAACCAAATTTCATTTCCCTAGTATCAAACTAATTAGGTAATAACTAGCTAATAGTAATAGGCTATAATAACTAGGTAATAATTAATTCTTACCCCCTTAATTCTTCCTTATTAGCTTTTTCTCAAAATCCTTATGTTATATCAAATAGTTAAAAAAATATATGTTAAAAGTTGACAAAGGGCACGGACCCATGAGTCCGTGGAGAATAAATAAACAATTTAAAAAAAACCTTTTTTGGCGGACTTCTACACCCCATAAGAAATCTACCTGCCAAATTTCAGTTTCGTAGGTCAAGTAGTAGTTTCGAGATTTCGTGATGAGTGAGTGAATGAGGGAGTGAGTGAGTGAGTGAGTGAGTAGGTGAATTTCGCTTTCATATATTAAAGTCATGAAAAAGGGGGGGGGGCATGAAAATATTATTTATAATCTGGGGAGGCTCAACAAAAAAAAAAGGTTGGGAAACCTTGTTCTATAGTCACCCGTTTAGGCTGTGCTTTGTCTGTCAGGGAATAATAAATAAGTTTTAGATTTTTAATAAGTAGAACGTTTTTGAATTTGTGAGTGTATTTGTTATCACTCAATCTTGTAATAGCTGAGCTCACAGTTCAACTAGTATATTCCAATTAGAATTTCATATAGCTTTATTGAAAAGTCACATCAAAATCAGTTCCAAGAACTTAGCGTGCAATGCAAATACCTTCTGATTCGCCTATCATATTAGTTGGGAAGTCAGGATTGGTATATTAAATCAGGGATTTCTGAAGTCAAATCCAATGCTAGACGGAGTTAGCAAGCAAGATGCCTTGCAGGGAGAGGCTATATGTACTTAGCTATATCTCGTAAATACAGTAGATCTGTACAGTGTGCAGGGTTCGTTGGAAAGGGAATACTTAATCGAAAAGGGAACATTGTACTTATCAATATATACAAAATATAATATTGAAATCAAACCTAAAACTAATCAAAAAAATGTATGGGACGCCATACTTCTTTGCAATATCATAATTGCGATAAAAATACTTGGCAGTAGTTGTTTATAGTCATGAGTATACTTATGGAGAAATACCCCATTCCGAAAACCCTAAACCCTGACAACCCTATCCACCCCCTGAAAACCCTGAAAACCCATCCAGCTGTTGTATGATATTTTCGAGTAACCTTGTACTTATATCTGTGTTGGATGTATCTAAAGCAGTATGTATGTATGTATACCGCGTGTGAGGGAAACACTCCCGAACCCAAAACGTTAATAATTTACTCTCTAAAAACAATTGAATATCAATACCCATTTGTCTTACATTTGCTGTTTCAGTTCTGGTTGAATTTGTTGTGTTGTTCTTGTGGTTTTAAATGTTGCTAACCTGCAATGTAAAGCGTACAAGCGTGCGCGCACCGCAGCGCAGCGCAGGTAGTTCGTTGACCTCTAACGTCAGCTGATATTTTATTTGCATAACATTGCGAACATAAAAAAATACTAATAAAATATAGAATTAGTTTGTGGTATCGTATCAGCATTCAGCTATGAGGAAATCCGTAGACGAACGAAAATTACTGATATAGCCCACCGGATTAGGAAGTTGAAGTAACAGTGGGCAATACACATAGCACGCAGAACATATGACCGTTGGGGCTTAAAGGTTCTGGTATGGAGACCACGGACCAGTAAGCGCAGCGTAGGACGTCCACCCACAAGATGGACAGGACAGACGACCTAAAAGAGACCGCAGGAAAACGCTGAATGCAGGCCGCTTCCAACCGGCCCTTTTCGAGATCGATGCCTATGTTATGGCTTATGTTCAGCAGTAATGTTCCATGGCTTTCCGAAAATTCATACAAAACGCTTTGACTACACATTTATTGTGCGAACTGCTAGGCTATGGAATTGGCTGCTTGAATAGGTTTTCCCCGTCAGTTACAATCTAGTGTCTTCAAGTCGAGAGTGAATTGATTTCTTCTAGGCAAGCGTGCTCCATCGTAAACCGCATCGTCGCCGAGATGGCAGCCAAGCGCAAGCCTATCAATTATTAAAAAAAATATATGATCAGCATTCACCAGTCTGCGTTTCCCTTACGTATAGTAGGTATGTATCTTACATTCGATTTGTATGTTGAGTTCGTTAACTCCGTTCCCAATGATTGCCCCGAGGCGCGTTCTCAAGCGAGCATGTACGCATCCTACATGAGATTCCCATACATACGCCTATGGTGATATGAAATTATTCCCGGGTTGTTGGTTATACATGCATTGTCTAATTCAAATACATTGTTTCTCAATTTGCGCCTATCTGCGTGTTTGGAAACACCTTCAAAGGATCTTGTCGTGTTCATTGCTTTCTATCAACTGTAAGTAAGTAGACATTTTAGATTATACTATAATTTTCTATTGAATATAATATTATCATTTTATATTATAATGCAGGTTGATGCCGGCGTCGCGGTTTTACCATCGCAGTAGCCGCCACCGCCTGAAGGCTCATCCACACATAATAGATCAGTGGAAATCGCACACTGTGCGTTTCACACGATCATTCTTGCCTCATACCTGCAAAATGTGGAATGAATTCTACGGTGTTTCCGAGAAGCTACAACATGGGGTTCTTCAAAAGGCGAGTTAATCGAGTTCTAAAGGGTCGGCAACGTATTTGTGATGCCTCTGGTGTTACAAGTATCCATAGGCGACGGTGACTGCTTTCCATCAGGCAGCCCGTCTGCTTGTTTGCCACCTATGGCATAAAAAAAAAGGTGAAAATCTATATACAAATGAATCTTATATTATTACCTTGGTATTACTATTTACCTTGGTCACGCTATAACTTGAGAACAACTTTACCGATTTCATTCATCTTTTTTTTTTTTAGTTTTCTAATACTGGGTAGAAGGTTCTTAAGGAAAGAAAAACTAAAAAATTGCGCAAAAATTTTTAATATTTCAGAAAACTTAACGATAATTATAACTCGTGGAAACACGCGGGGCGCAGCTGGTATAATATATACCTTCTTGTTTTTTTATATGCACAATCAATAACCTATAATAATGACATATTGTTTACTAGACGATAATGTTAATAGTAAGCAAGGGGGAAAAACAACAATAAATTAAAACCTAAATACTAAACTAATCTATTAATCTGGTACCAGTGGGAATTCCATAGTGAAATAATGATTAGTTAAAAACTTGACTTCTAAATTAATATTCACTCTTTGGCAAATCAACAGGCGCACAAACAAAAATATTCGTAGTATTGGAGCTGGTTAATAACTACTGAGCCAAAGTCAATGAAACTTATGGGATCACGTCGAAAATTTTTTCTACATAATAAAAAAAAATATCGCCTAAATCGGTTCGAAAATGGCGGAGTAATCGAACATACAGAGATAATAGTAAAAAAAATACAGCATGCATTAAGAACTTGCTTCCTGAAGTCGTTTGAAAAATGTAAATTGTGTTAAAACATTCAGGGCCCGTATTCTCAAATTTTGTAGTGATGTTTTTGACGTATTTCCCATATCAAATCTGTCAAAAATTCGTAATATATAAAAGTTAAACGGTCGTTACGAAAAATGTTTTTCCATAATACAATAATACCTAAGTGTTATATTGTAAATTACTCACGTACATCATCCATTGTTACAAAAGCTCTCGTTTGATGAAATTATTGTCTAAATATAAAGAAAAATAAATAAATACCAAAATAATTTCGAAGAAAAATTTTAAAAAACTACTAAAATCTAATGACATACCTGCAAAAAAAGAAAACACTCCTTCAAAAAATTTCAAACTTTAAACAACAGAGTAAGCGAATGTTAAGATGCGAATGTTAAGTTTACATATTTATTTTTACAATTCTATTCGCCAACCTCTTACAAACTACGTCATCCAGTGTTAAGTGACATCTACAAAGGCTATAATGGTTCATACAGCGTGCTCGTAAAATTTTATAGGTAGCTCGCAGCTACAGGATGTGTCCCTCGGGGCGCGCTCCTTCGACCTCGCAAGGAAATGACTACACGGGCTCTGTCGATAATCAAGGAGAATGCACTGCTTTACCGACGTTAAACCAATATAAATTTAGTAGCGATAAATTAGGATACGACATTAAACAGCGTAATGTCTACCTTTATCAATAGAAAATACTGTTTATTTTTAACCCCTGACTCAAAAAGAGGGGTAAAAGGGGTTAGTTTAGTTTTATATTTTAGTACAAAACAAGCTAACTTGTTTGTATTTTTTCAAGTTGTTTTCATATATTTAGTATAATTTTCTTATGGAAATAAAAGGTTAACGTGTGTATCTCTGTATATTCTGTGTTTCTGTGTATTTGCCTGCGGCATTGTAGTTCCCAAACGGCTGAATTGATTTTGATTTAGTTTCTTAAGGTCACTTGATCTAGATTGATCTAAGCTATGATTAAAGATCGTCCCTTAACATCAGGCGAGAAGGCGGCCAAGCGCAAGCCTATCATACTATAAAAAAAAACTGTTCAGTCGCTTAAAGTTTACCAGCTGTTTTATCGGGATTTGAAAAACAATTTCTACTTGTTAACGTAGTACTTGAGTAGTGCCAATATATATAATATATAAACGCCTTTAAGTTTCTGAATTCAAGAACTGTATTTTATACGTGTTTTTATAAAAACCATTGACTCACAACCCCAGACTTGAAGGCACCTTTATTTAACCGTGGTTAATTGCTTTTATCTAGCAAATGTTTAACAAGATTTTACACTTGGATGAACCTAAATGACAAAGAAATCGATGTCAACCCCCACGTTGCTCGATCTTGATTATAAATAGAAAATTTTATATAGAAAGGTTTGAGCTGAATTCCGAATATTTCGATCGACCACATACTTTAAGTAGGTAAAGTATTCAACAAGGTTATTCATATTTTTTAAGCGAACAACCTCTTGCAGATAACTCCGTAACGTGATAACGTGATACAGTCACGGCTAAAATAATATTAATATAAAAAAAAACTAAACAAGCTTCAGCCTTAGCATAATATTTAAGGACAGTCACGGCTAAAATAATATTAATAGTAAAAAAACATTTGTCTAAGCAAGCTTTAGCCTTAGTATATTTAGTTTATTAAATATGCATTTAACATGTATTATTTTAATAGGGTATCTTGTTGCATTCAGTAGTTCCTATGGCCACCTTCAGTCAACATCATCAGACCTTAAATATCACTTAGGGGCATAGTCACAGACCAGGGGCCTTACGAACAACTGCTATTGTGGCACCAAACTAACGTTAAATCCTCTCAGTTGGAAAATCACGCGAACGTGAACCTTAATGCGCCCAGATACGGTTTGCAGTTGCGTGATTATTCAACTGAGTGGATTTAACGTTAGTTTGGTGCCGCAATAGCAGTTTTCCGTAAGGCCCCAGTACTCATCAAGACCAATCCAAAGAGCCCAAACACGATAGGGTTACCTTGTTGCGTTCATTAGTTCCTATGACCACCTTCCAACTCCATTATCAGAAAAGCTCCATGGTAGCATATTAATGCATTGTCATCGAAGTTACATCGGTGTACCAAATTTCAACTCAATTGAACGCCGGAAAGTGGGCCAAATTAGGGTTGCAAGATTTGTACCTTACATACAAACATGTGAAGTAAAATTAAAGCTTATATCTTGTTAGAAAAAAAGTGGTTACGGAGTACCCAAATACCCAGACTCGGGGTAACATAGCAGGTCAGGTATAGCCAGGATTCAAACATTAAGAATTCCGACTCTTGTTAAAAAGATAAGATACTATTATTAATGGTCATAAGACATAAAGAAAATCCTAGACGTACATATAGATGTACCCCTTACTGACTGCCTTTAGCTTGGCGCTTGGGGGCGTGGGTTCGATTCCCACCTGAGGCAATATATAGGCATATTAATGTGATGAACATTTGAGTTTGTTTTATATCTGGGTGTTGTTATATACGTATTTAAGTATGTATTTAAAAACATATAATTATGCATGTATATCAGTCTCTGACAGCCATAGTACAAGTTTGCTTAGTTTGCCTTGTGTGAGCAAAAATATCCCGTTTTAAAAATATAATCTTAGATATTAATTACCCACCAAGCTGTACTAGTAAAAACGCTAACAAGCTAACAATAAAACTTGTTTTTGTTTCCCACTTTCCTGCACATGCATGGGTCGCTCGACCCGTCGCCTGCCATCGGATCGCTTCATTTATTTACACGCACTAATGGTCCGGACAATAGATATTTACTGCCCTGTTTACCACTACATTTAGATATCCCGTACATAGACATCGGTTTGAAAAAAAATATCAGCAATATTCAGGGGTAGTAAAATATCACAAAAAATTATGCGATTTATCAGATAAGAACTCTGTTTTAGATTATATATCTATCTCTTCTCTTCTTATCTATCTCTACATAGTATAAATTAAAGTCGCTTTCCGCGTCTGTCCGTCTGTATCACCACTAACTCCTCCTAAAACACGCAATGGATTTTTGTAACTTTTCACGGAAGTTTTATATATATAACTAGCGACCCGCCCCGTCTTCGTACGTAAATTACACCCGTGCGAAGCCGAGGTGGGTCGCTAGTGTTTAATAAAATTGACTGACTGATTTATGATCGACCATTCTAATCAACGACCGAGAGCTCCAGTTACCACGATTTGTTTTTAACTTTTACACCGACCGAAAAATTTATGTCGAACTCTTCAAATTATATCAGAACAGCGAAAACAACAAACTTTTTTCAATCCACGCCAGAAAACACATTTTTCACTCAAACGGAAAACAGGTTTTTTGCCAATAAAATCAGAAAACAAATCTCATCCGCTGTCGGACTTCAGTAAACTGGTTAAGCTTGCTCCTAGACTTGGGTCTACATCTGCTAATTGCTTCCGAACTTGTTTTTGAGCATAATTTTGGCTAATTGCATTCGCGTTCTTGGCGCGGCGCCAACTCGGAGTCACAGCCAGGAAAAGTCACCTTATACAGACTTTAGAAAAATAACGAGCGAGTTCTGATTTTACCTGAGGTAGGTACGTGTGCGTATTTTTTTCTGAGTCCAGTTTTATTTTTAAATTATTGATAGGCTTGCGATTGATCGCCAACTCGCCTGATGTTAAGCGATGATGCGGTCTACGTTGGAGCACGCTTGCCTAGAAGAAACCGATTCACTCGTTATTTGAAGACACCCAGATTGTAACTATCGGGGAACACCCATTCAGGCAACGCATTCCACAGACTAGTAGTTCGCACAATAAAAGTGGAAACAAATTGAGCGCTTCGTACGGGTTTTCGGAATACCAACTATAAAGCGGTGACGATTTTTCGTACCCACTCTGGCAGTCCAATAGAAAAGTGAGCAGGAGGGAATTAGATCATGAAGATCCAATGCACACTCTCCCAAATGTATCCGTAAAAAAACTGATAGTCTAGCAACTTTGCGTCGATGCTCAAGACTAAGAAGCTTACTCCGAACTAAGGATTCGTTGCTGATGAGCCTCTTGGCACGTTTCTCAATAGACTCCAATGCCTCAAGCTGGCCTGAATTTTCTTACATTGAAGTTTAGTTTAATTGAAATTAGGTAAAGTTCTATCTTCCCTTGCGTATCTTATACAGAGATTGGATGCGTGCAACGTGTAAAGACAAAATTATAAAAATTAAATTTGGATTTACTTTAGAGAAATATTCAATATAATACAAGTCGATTATTGTTTAGAATTTGAAAAATTACGCGTAGGTACCAACTGGGTAAACTAACTAGAGATTGCATCGAAGAAAATTCGAGTAGAAACCATAGCAAAATGGACAAAACGTTATCAGAATTTGCAGCGAAGAGGACGGCCTTCGATCTGCGCACCAAAACTAGGGGTTCCTACTCTGGTGCACAGATAAGCTACGAGACTAATAACAAGAACAGGCTTACCAGCAGGCGAGTTGGCGATCAAACGCGGACTTATCCGCGATAAAAAAAAACTTCCAAAAATGTACGTTCCTTTTTAGGGATCTCTACTCACAGGATACAATGGAACTCTATTACTACGCCTACGCTGTCTGTCTGTCCTATATTTTTAACGGCTGTATCTTTTAAACAGTAATAGACACAAGTTGAAATATACAGAATATGTAATGTTGCGGCGGATTAACTAAGAAATAATAATAAAATCTGACAAAAAAATAGGAGTCCATACAACAAAGACGTATCAAATACGTACTTTTTGTTTTTACTCTAGAGAAAAAACTGTAATACGTACAAGCGTCAAACTAGGCAGATAACTGTAAAGTAAAACAACTTAATAAACACAAAGATTCCGAAGTAAATGATTGAAAGCAAATTTTTGGGTGGCGAGTTTTGGTTTGGTGGTCCGTGAGTCCGACTCGCAATTAGTCAGTGTTTATTATTTCTTATTATCTTTAACAGATAACACATTTTATAAAATAAAATTGATTTAGTTCTTGATTTCTCATAACAACAGTGAACTTACATTCCTGTTTACAAAGCCAATACCTATAGTAATTAGCGTGTACTGTACGTATTCCCAGCGCGCATCATCCAGCGCGGCATCCAGTGAGTCGCGGGCATCCAATGGATGCAAAAGGCAGGCTATCGTTCAGTGTGGAGGTTAAAGGGGGAGGCCTATGTTCAGCAGTGGACGTCTTCTGGCTGATGATGATGATGATGATGATGTACGTATTCCCAGCTACAGCCCAACATATTTTTTGAAAATATGTTGTCGACAGATTCGTGTCAATTTAGGTATGGTCACTAATACGTGATGTCGTCATAAATACAAGATGGTGTTATGTAAAGTGGGGATGAACACATACATTTGACTGCACCCCTAAATTTGAAGCGTCATTGAAAGATCTTTAAAAATGAAAGTTAAGTTAGGTACATCATTTTTATTCAGGTTTTGTGTACCTTTAGATAAATATGATCCGGTAGGTACTGTATCAAAGACCACTTGCGTATCATTCATTGATTCGAACGCCATGAAATTTTGTAGGCAAGTATTCCATTTCAATACAATTTTGAAGTTCGAATATAAGAAAAATCGGTCAAAGGATTGCGAGTTCCCAGTTCATGAAAAACAACTGGTATGGTAATGTACTTTGGATGATAAGTACTCGTGTCGTTGTTTCATCTGAAAAAACTAATAAAAACTCTACGTAGACAAATGTTTGGCAAACTTCAGTCGTAGCACCCTCGCCTCGTGAGGAAATTACGATGCGATATTGTTTTGCACTGCACTTGTTACAGCGACCGTCCGCCCGTTGCACGCCCCCACGCGGCGCCGTACCAACTAGATAGATTTATAGAGAACACATACGCAAAGGATGCTATACGCTGCCGTTATGCCCGGACATAGCCTTTTTGAACGTGTTACTCTAACCAAATCTGCTTTGTTTTGTCCTAGGCATTACCCACGACTAAACAAAGGAAAGTATAAATGCATTTAGGTTTATGAGATCGTGTGTCAGCGTGTATGTTTGTATATCTGTTATCATTTTTCTTCAGATTCAGCGCTACTAACAATTGGTTCAGAGAGTACAGGAACTTTTATTTTTAAAACTTTTAAAAATGCCAACAAGTTCTACTACAACTTTTCTTGTAGAACTAAACTTTCACATGTGTTAGTTAAATTGTCCAAAACACATAAATCTTTGTCGACAAAAAGTCATCGTCAAAATTTCAGCTCGCGAAAATAATTTAGCGGCACCTGTTTTCAAATGGGCTATAAAATACGTTAGTACACAAGGGTTTATAAATGAAACGATTTATTTCCGGGAACTTTTCCATTGTGTTAACTTTTATGCTGTAGGCAGAATTCTCGTCGCAAAACATTGCGATCGTTCGCGGGTCATGTTTTGATAACGCTGTGACATTGTTATCTCGTTTGATGAATGGACTTTTTGTTACAAATGGACGTTGTTATTTTGCTAGTGAACCCAACCGTCTGTGTTCTCCAAGGGAGCGGGAAACGAAGCGTTGACGGCCCTCGATAATTCCAACGATAAATAAAATCTTTGATTTTCCTCTTTCATTGTAAACAATTTATTCCTAATTCAGATTTATTCTGTTATCGGTAAATGCGCAATACAAAAGAATCGGTAAATTGTTTGTCTTATCAAAAATTGTTTGTTCTGTTTGATTTAGGACTAGCATATACATAGCTTGAGGCTTGTTCGAAATACACGGGAACAAAATACAAGTATGGGTTGTGTAGGTAGATAGATATCTTGAAATTGTCTATGAAAGGATAGTACTATACAATGTGCAGGTTAGGTGTATCTATTAAATACATAAGATAGATAAAGTAGCATGACTAAATTTTTTGACAATTATGTATGAGCTCATTTTTCTAAATTGACTTTTTACCATTGTTGATGCAGAATTACCAAACCATGTAAACAGAGTAGCGCAGCATCAGCTCATTCTGACAGATTCAATATGAACTATTATTGAATATGTCAGAATGAATGTCAGAGCATTGACATCCCCAGTTGTTGCATGGGAATTAACCCTTCCATCGTACATTTTACGGTGAGCTATATAAGCTCTAAGGAATGTGTAAAAAAATAGAATATCACAAAAATTACTCTTATAAAACACTGTTCTGTAGTAGTTTCGCAAAGACCGAAAGTCACATTTAAATAAAAGAATAAACGTCAGGAAATGGTGTGACGTAGAGTTGCGCAGACAAAGATTCGGAGTTGAAATTGGCATGCTGAGAACTTTGTTCATGAACGGTTCCAGCGAGGAAATGAAAATTGTTCAGGAAGTCGCGGTGTCAAAGGACTCCACTCTTTTCAGTCAGTGTCGCATTGGCGAGGTTCACACTATCACAGAATTCCTCGTCGTCATACCACAAAAGATAAGGGACAGTGGGTATTATTAACAAGTTTTTATTTAAAATTTCTGGCTAATTCGAGATAAACTCTCACAACTTTCTTTCAACTCAGATTTTAAAGAAACAGGTGTGAACCGCACCACACAATGTAACCTTCTTCAACGTTGTGCTTTTCTACTACTTTAGTCTCTTAAAAAATTAAGGCAGGTGGCAGGTATAGTTCCACCTTCGATCACGTTAATTTAAAAATAATAATAATATTTTTTTCACTTTGTCGCAGTTTATATAACCTTTAAAATATTTTCTCTTGCTACGGATAATTGCTATGTATCTATCGCAGCTAAAAACATGGTGCTTGAAGAATATGAACTTTTTCTGGTATTGATGAAATTTTATAACAAGTAGGTAACTGAAATTATTGAAAAAACCCAACTGCATTGCATAAATACTAGATAGATAACGGTTTTTTTTTTAGAAAAAACCATAACTGACTGCTAGATTATACCTACATAGTTAAAACAGAAATTGAAAGTCCTCATAAAAGTTTTGAACCACAGACCAAAACGTCATTTCTGTATGATTTTTTGGTTTACGTTGAATTTTTCAAAAAGCGTTTAGTACATTTTGATAAAGTTTATTTGAGACCTCTAAAGTATGACCTGTCAAACAAAATAAGAATCTTTAAAATCAATACATAATTGGCAGAGAAATGCCGTAACAATCATTTAAAAAAACATACAGTCAAATTGATAAGCTTGATTTTTGTTGCGTTTCATGGTATAGATATTTGAAAATAGTTGTAATTATCGTAATAATTCGATGCTCAAACTTATACTCGTAACATTCAATCCCTACCTTCAGTATTCAATTCTGCATGACAGGGGACAAATCGCACGGCTCGGCCCAATATCGGATGACAAGCCTACATTAACCTTAAGGACCTTCTGTCACCACCGAATACATGGGAAGAATGAATCCAGTCCAAGAATAAATTAAGGTCTTCGTGTCGGGAAATTAGAGGAAAACTGATCTTGAACATGGTCCTGCATTATTTTAGTAAGCACTCTAAGTAAAAGTAATTAGAAGATTCTATATAACCGATATGCAAAGCCGAAAGGCGGTCATTGTTCTCATAATCTATAATTAGATTCTATATAAATAAAAAGTTGTTCGTTGGTATCACTCGAGAAGTGCTAGACCGATTTGGCTACTTTTGAAGTGAAATCTTCTTTAGCAGAGTTGAGCGATTTTTGGTAGGTGCAACACTTATGGGCTCGCGTCACCTACATGCTAATGTGACGTGCTGCGCCAGACTGAGTATTAAGTTTTCATTTCTGTCAGCAGTCCCCGCGACTGCCTAGTATATTTTTTGTTTAAAAATATTTATAATAGTCCAAATTAGGTTGTTTTGGAGAGTAAAATTGGAGAAGCCTCCCAGAAAGTTCTCAAATTCGGAAAAAACTGTACGTGCTTCCTATGGGATGTTTGTTTATTAGTCGAGATCACAACTCACGATTCAATTGACACTAAATAACTGAAGATTGCTTAAAAAAGCTAATAACGCAAAGAGATTTGAATCGGTTTGAGTTATTACCATCTCGGAGCATAATCCAATGGCCACATTTGTTTCTCATTTTTACTATTTTCCAACAGGTTAAAAAAAACACAAACAAATTTATTGAATTTTTGTCAGGACAACGTCTGTGAGGTCAGCTATAGTTATTAACCATTTCTATATAGTTCAAACTCTGATATTGCGAAATCGGCTGTTAGACAGTTGCAAGCATATTTTACCACGAATGAAACGTGACAAATGTATGAAACGGTTGGTTATTTTTTCGATGTCACATGGTTCACATTTACAAAGTTTAAGTTGTTCTGATGACAACCACCTTTTGGCTAAGTAGGAGTTTGTCTAACATTTGTTTGGTAGCTGGGCAAATCATAACGTGATAAATTCTACAAAAAGGCCCCAACTTAACTTGCACAGATGTGTATTTCCTTTTATAAAATTATCGTTTGTTCTAATATTTTTTACGCTGCGAACGTAAACGTTAGTATAAATATCTGGATATAAACTTTCGGCGCCGAGATTTTATGCCAATTTTTTATAGGATTGTCTTCGTAAATGTTGTCCGAATTTTACTAGCCACTAAAAAGCAAAGCCATGCTATGATTACATTAGATAACTACAATAGGCCTCACTTTGATATTTTTTATGCTTCTTTATGCTATTTTTCGGATCTGGTGTTTGCTGGTGTCTACTGTTTATCCGCGTCTTGTTTGTGTTTTGTTTCAGTTTAATTGTATTACTAACACAGAATCTTTAAATACAATACCACTTTAATATACACCAAAAAATAATAATTACAAAGTAACTTATAATGAATAGGTACAAAAACTGGCAGTGTAATAGGTGGCCTTATCAACTTAAGCGATTTCTTTCGGAAACCTTTGGATCGGCATAATTGTAAGAGGAGTAAAGGTCGCCGGGGATCATACTGGGAAACTTTGAGTGTGAAACGATTTTATTTTTTGCTCAGGTATTTCCGTTATTAACGAAGAAAAAACAGGGTTGTAAGAAAAGGGTACGCTAATCCGAAAGGGTTTGTTATACTCATCATTATGAACAACTTTTACTATGGGATCAACTCTGACGTCGTGAAAAATATCTGCTTTTCCATAGAAAACGGTTATTCACACTTGACAAAATGTATGTAACAGCTGATATTTGACTATAGCATAGGACTAACATGGGTTAGTCTCATAAAAGTTGTTTATAATTATGAATATAACGAACCCGTTTCGGATTAGCATATCCTTTCCTTTTATTCCTGTATAGCAATTTTCGTTAAAGGACAAATGTTAGTGATCGCAAACAAAAGCACTAATTAACACATGCAAATACGTACATCGTTTTAAAATACAAAATATGTAACAATATATCGACAACTCGCAACTGGTAACAGCGAATTAATTAAGTTAAAAAGCAAACATAACCGGCCAACTTTTGTTCCGTAACGGCCCAATCATACACTACAGCAGGTCTGAGTTAAAAACAGATTGCATTTTGCCGTCTGTGGTTTTTGCTTTAAAATTTAACCCACTGCTATGAGTAACTTTTAGCCTGCTTAATTTACGGATGTCAGACATGGGCCTTAAGGAATAAAGATGAAAATAAACTAGCAGGATGTCAAATGAAGATGGAAAAAATTATGATGGGATTGAAACTCAGTGACCAAGTAAACAATAAAGTCATAAGACATCACAGGAGTCAGGGACATAATAACAGCAATAAGATTATTGAAATGAAACTGGGCTGGACATACTTACTGAATGGACAACAATAGACGGATTTTCAGGTCCATCTATAGCTTTTTAAAGCAATAAAGTGGGTACCAAAACAAAACAGAAGAAAGAAAGGACGACCAAAAAGTCAAGAATATTTGTTTAAACAAAGATGTGGACCAGACTGGATGAGAAAAGTAAGAGACAGAAATGCATGGAAAATACTGGAGGAGGCCTAGGCCAAAGAGGCGACTACCACAAACTGACAAAGCTTGGCAACAGCGACTAATGACATTTATACAAGTATAATTTCAATTATCTATGTAATTATTTTTGTGACAATTATAAATAAGAATTTTTCAGTTTTAAATTATGACAATAGAAAGCCAGTTTTTTTTTTTCAAATATTATGTTCCAACATTTTATAACAAAGGCTTTATATTTTATTTAAATGAGTAACTTGCAGCATCATGCGATTTCATCCGCTATCCTGTAGAATCTGTTTTTTGGGTTCCGTACCCAAAGGGTAAAAACGGGACCCTATTACTAAGCCTAAGCCGGTGTCTGCCCGTCTGTCCGTATATCCGTCTATCCGACTGTCTGTCCGTCCGTCCTACCTTTGAACGGCTGTATCTTTCGAAAGGTAATAGATAACCAGTATTTTTACGGCGGTTTAACTATCAAATAATACATTAGTAAAAAATAAAGGGGTTACTGGTGAACTTGGGGTGAACTGTGTAACGACGCCTAACGTGCGATATTTATTCGTCTTCCCGACATACATTTGTTTTAGTCACGTTTCATTAGTTTTCTGACACTGTACGACGTACGTGATTGTCCAAAATAAACTAATGTTGGACCACGTACCTCTGTGTGCGAGGTGATGGTCCAACTTCAATCAATCGTTGGACTACCGGAGGCCCGTTACTCGTACTTGGAGGCTGGTACTGGTTGGACAGAAGAGACAGATATATAGAACAGCTATTAATTTTTCATACCACAAATTATATACACACAATAAAACTGCTATAGTAAACGCATTACCATCCGAGTCGTCAGGTCATAAATCATTGCTCATCTCAGCTCGCTCGCACCCACATGTCATATCTGTCTATCTCGCTCGAACTTAGAGGTCTTATGGTATGACGTTTATTGCTCGACGACTCAGTTGGTAACGCGGTGACTATAGTAGTAGTAGGACCACTACCCCTAAACAAACTTGTCATTATCATCAGCCAGAAGACATCCACTGTTGAACATAGACTTCCCCACACTGAATGCCCATACTGCCGTCCTATAACTAAAAGACCGTTAAGTGATATGGCCACAGTGTCACATAACGGTCTTTTAGTAATCGGACGGCAGCACGGGGATGCTCGTAGCTGCAAACAATCCTGCCGAATACGAAAAATTTATTGTGTATCTATACTAATATTATAAAGAGGAAAGATTTGATTGTTTGCATTGAATAGGCTCCGAAACTACTTAACCGATTAGAAAAATTCTTTCACTCACGGTTAGCTACACTATCCCCGGGTGACATAGGCTATAATCTATACCCGTGCGAAGCTGGGGCGGACCGCTAGTTTGAAATAAAGTGGGAGCTACTAAATGTGACTTGATTTAGACATGGCCCACACAACGGATTGGTCGGCGGAGTCCTGTCTCTCTAGCATTAGCGGATTTCTTTTCTTCCGTCTCACATTCATTTCGAAAAGCTCCAACGTCTGCGTTTGCTTTTACGAACATTAATTGCGGCGAATTTCCAAACAGCGCAGGTACGAGGTCTCACGGCTGATGAATGGCTCGACTCATACCGAATTGTTTCCGCTGTGAGCTATTTAAAATAAGACATAATATGCTTAATAATACTAGAAACAAACGAAAACTGTTCACGTTATGTTAACCAATTACTGAACGTCATTGCGTCATAGCTTGTTAACTTGTTACAGTCAAATTTATATGGGCCTTACATAAATACTTTTTGAAGCCAAAATTTTAAAAGAAAACAACGAAAAAAATATATTTTAATATTAGGCTTTAGGCGTTTTTGAGAGCGCATAATTAATATTATCCAAATAATCTTATCCTTCGTTTTTTTTTTAATGGGCAAGTGCCTTTATTTACTTAACAAGATTCAAGCTATTACTAACACTAGAAATAAAGTACTTCGTATTATTGTTTTTTGTGTTGGTATAATAACTTAAAATGGTTGTCATGTGGCAAAACAAAATTATTCCACTAAGCTATACTATTAGCACATAATTCAAGCATCTTTCTAATGTGTATATTTGTATATATATTTTTTCGACCTGTGAAGCCCGGATACCGATTGACTCTTCAACCTTCGACCTTCAACCATTTCCACCCATTCAACATAACAGTTTGGAACGTGAATAGTGCGGCGTGACGACATAACGCCCGTCATTGTCAACCAACTCGCCTTGGCGTTACTCCAAACAACTGAGGAAAGGTAACATATCTCTTTATTTACGTTATATTTACTGTGACAGTTACAAATGTTCCATACAGTTTCATACTCGTGATTTTTATAACAATGAAAACCCGCACAGTAAAAAGTATTTGTCATGTTTCCTCGAGAAAGCGTATAAATCTCCAATTTGTTTGCAGAAATGGCAGCATATTTTTTATTAGGCGTTATTTTGAGGTTTGTCTTCGCTAATTCCCTCTCGAGGTTCGCGTAAGACAAATTGTAGTGAGTACTCGTGGTGGCAGTTTTCCCCTTAATTGGTGTCTAGATGACAGATTAAGGGTGGGAGAGCAGTGACGTAATTGACAGGCCAATCTGAGCGCGGTTTGGGGCTTGGATCTCGTTTTACGGCATCTACTAACAGAGAACTGCGCTGCGCTAGATACTCTACGCGTAGTTTCGTAGCTTTGAAGCAGGAAACGTAGTAGAAGCTATGGCGCTACGAACCACAGAAAAGAGAAGATAATCGTGAGTTTGTAGCAAAGGAAAGTTTTTTTTCTTTTTTATGCTACGAACTCACGATTATTTTGTTTTATACACGCAAGTTGTCACATGTTATACCAACGTGTAAGTGTTTATGTTTAAACAGTAATATAATTATTAATACATTGTCTACATAAGAAGAGGATAGTTGCTGTAAAAATCTGGTCTACAGGCATAAGCCACTGAATAGTTAGTGAAGTTGGAATATTAAGTTAAAGTTTTTAAATTATGTCTAGCACATTTTTTGTTGTTACATCTCAACGTAACGGTCACGGAATTAATGATTTACTCGCTGGTCTGTGCTTTTTCGCAATCATAGTAGTCGTTAAGATTCCCGGTGAGAGCTAGACTGAATTGCACGAATTGCACAAATCCTTATGATATTACTTTGCGGGGAACGTCTCTCATTTTAAATTTTACCTCTAAAATTTAATTTTTCATTTAAAAGCTTGCTGGACATTTAAGTAGGTATCTAAGGTGCGAAGGACCAAAATCGTGGCGAAGCCATAAAGAAGGAATAAATCTTTATATTGTATTAATTAACCTTCAAGTAATTCAGTGTGTAAATTTTTTCAGACTCCATATTCACAGAGTATCTAGATGATTAACTAAGTATTTCTTAGTGCGAAAATATTTATGAATGTCCAGTTCATTGTTTTTTTTTAGAGCTTTTATAAATTAAAAAAAACGTAAAAAACGCTAACGTAAACGCTACGTAAAATACATTTATAACTACCACACTATGCAAGCAGAACAAGGCCATACCAGCTTATTAATGATAGATTAAATATTTATCATCATTAGCCAGATGCTAAACTCAATGCCTTCCCCTTAGACCTCCACACTGAACGACAGCCTGCCATTTGCATCCACTGGATGCCCGCGACTCTCATGATGACGGCGGTCTATCTAGTGAAAGACTTACTTTTTTTTCGAGGGGGAAATCTTCCAAAGATACCCGGCTGCATTGGGGTGCAGCCAGGTTATGTGGGATTATACCCACTAAAACCCCCTCGCTGGCCAGCCTTAGTGCTTGACAAGAGGGCTCCGAGATCTCCAGAAGAACGCACCGGAGCCCTCGGCACTGCGCTACGGCTCCTCCCGAGACAATTGCGTTGTCTCAGCCCCTCCGCCCACGACAAAGTTGGTCACACAACGTTGTCGTTCTCTCCCTGGGCACGCTTAAGTGAATGATCAGAGCCCCAACTTTGACCATCCCGAGCCCGGAGGTCCCCTTTTAGTAGCCTCTTACTACAGGCAGGGGTTACCGGTGCCGTATTCTATTGCCCCGGCGCCAGGGCTAGTGAAAGACTTACCTACGCTGCGTCTTAGTTCGTGGTCTCCACTCAAGAATCTTTCTTCTCCGTCATTTATCGGTTCTTCGAGCCATGTGGCCTGCGCATTGCCACTTCAACTTTCAAATTTTAATTGTTATGTCGGTGACTCTAGTTACAATTTCAATACTCAGCTTTAATAGTAAGAATTTGGAAGCACCAATGATCAAATCTGATATAATCAAATGGAAGCTTTTACTAATTTTAGGTGACAAAACGTGTGGGTAAATTAATGTTCAAATGTCAATTACCGCTGATTTACATTTGTTGGGGTCAACAAACCGCAAGTTTGTTCCCAACCACGCGTGTAAAATCCCTTTACCTACGAACTAGAATTTAGTGTTCTATTTGATGTGGTATTTAACACAAAACCTCACAGTCGTCTGCAGGAAGAGTTCGACTAAAGGCATCAAGTCTGATTTAAGCCAGATGCGTTCATACCCGCTACGCCATCTTGCCACACCTTCCTTGTTTGTCTGTTCTGAGGGTTTCACAAAAAATCGAATACAGTAACAAGTAATTAAAATATAATATAAATATGTTATACTCCAAGATGTCAGTGCCAAAAATATTTGGCCTTGTGTAGTAATGCAAGTACAGTGGGCAAAGTACGAATTATCGCTACGTAAAATACATTTTTGTTTAATTTCAATTACGAAATTCGAAATTCGTATGAAATTAGATACTTATTTTACGTAGCTAATATTAGTACTTCGCCCACACATTAAAGAAGTAAAGACACTTTGTACCTATTGGTATAAAGAAACAATATAAGAAATATAGTTTCAATATAAGATAATAAAAGTTTAAAAGTACTTATTAATTCATATGCCCTCACACTTTCGCCGCGCCTCGGCCAGACCTCGTTAAATGTTATGAAAGTTGTTTAACGACTACGTCAAAACTTTTTTTCGTATCTGCGACCAGCGACCGGTCCTAGGGTCTATTCTTTTGTAGTAGAGGAGCATGACTCATTTTATTACTGCTAGGTTTCTAAACATTCGTCGTTTACAAATCTAACATCCTTCAGTTACTTAATAATTTTCCGGATTAAAAAGAAACTTTGTATTAACATAATAAGACAAAATTTCAACCAGATCCATTCATAATTTTTACGTAGTTATGTGTTAACAATAAAACTTACTTAAAAATACACATACACACATTGCTGATCGAGCTCAGTGGCGTGAATGATGAGAGGTATATATGCAGCAGTAGACAATAACAGGCTGATGATGACGCTTAAGATGATATTTTTTTATAAATGTTATTGTCCTCAATTTGCCCTCCAATGACAATATCGTTGGAGCTATATTATAAGTTCCTTCCTTGCCATATAAAACTGTATAAGAGCAAAATCTCAATAATGACATTAATGGGTAAGAAATATTTTTAACTGACACACATTATGACATTCTGCCGATGTTGACGTCATTGCGTATAAAAGTTTCGAAATCTTGAATCGTTCAAAATAAATAACTAGCGCATTTTTTATCTTAAAGTGTATTTATATTTTGTACAAAATAACAAAAAAAAAATTGTAAAAAATGTGAACTATTCGCTATACGAAAGTGTGAAAACCACATCAGTTTCTATAACAAAATTCCTGTATGATATTACCGGTAATCTGCCACGACCAGGGCTCTTGTTCCTTGTGAAACTACTCCCGGAGAGTTATAGCTTTAGGTATGGTGGAGTAAAGTGCGCAGTAAGTCTCTATTATCTGCGCCGTTAGAGTCGCGCGAATGAAGGCGAGCGAACGTGGTGCGAATCTAAAAACTAACTCGATTCACACCCTCTGATATCTCAAATATCTACAGTCGATGTAAGAATGCTGGTCTTTTTTCGCAATGGGAACACGATTGTTTGAATCCACAAATAGGTCTAAAAAGTTAAATGTATTCTATGGTACTTTAATTTGCTACTAGTTTCTCGTGTATTGGTATAAAAGTTAAGGCCTCGCTCACCATCCAGTGCTTTTTCCTTCGCACATTTTAAAGATAAGAATTCGCTAAGTATTTTTATCGTAAAATACTATTGTTTTTTGATAACATTGCAAATGGTACAAAGCTCTGGCCGGAAGTGCGGCTCTTAACTTAAACCTAATCTAAGGTCCCTCCCCTTCATACGTTTACTTCATAAGTAAAAAGGTTGTTAATGTATGTCTATACTTTTTAAGTACAATATATTTCTTACACGTAACATATACAAATGAAACCTAAATTAAAATCAATCAAAATATACGGCAATTTATTGGGCGGTAAGTAAGGTTGTTAATGTTTGTACTTTTTTATAAATATGGTTAATAGCTATAGGTATTTTTTGAGCAAGAACGTGGACAATGCCTTTATTTTTTAATTGAAAAAGTTTTTAATGCCTATATTAAAAAGAAGGTTGTTAATGCCCACACTTTTTTTTTGGCTACGGCCCCATTGGTTGTTGGGGCAATTTTGCCATTTACAGTGAGGGAGAAGATAGTGAGATTGTGTAAAAGCGAGGTAATCCTGGTTGATGACACTACTAGCAGAAAATAACAAATGGAAAAACTAAAGACGGATATAAAATATAGGTAGGCAGTGATTTTTTGTTTCCATATTTATGAGGTTGTTTTTTTAAGTCGTGTACGTAACAATACTTTTTTGACAATGTACCTAGATAGTTAGATAGAGGTACCTATGTAAATTTTTGCGTTCAGCAAAGGAGCTAGCAATTAGCTTGTTGTTAAAGTCAGAACCGCAGTTTATTTTTAGGCTGAGAGCAATTACGACCGAGTTAAAAAACACAAATAAACATTTTCGCCGACTGTACCAACCTTACATATAGGTATATTGTAGTGTAAACTCTCATTGTTCGACTTAAAGTTTAATGAATTTTTCGTATGTTTTGCTTTCTTTGTTTTGGCTAATGTACGTAGGTTGAGAATTACCAGATTTCATCTAGAACAGAGCAGAGAAGTATTTCAATTAAAAATTACCAATTAGGTACTACTATTAACATGTATTAACTATACCTACATATTATGTACTACGCGATAAACTTTTTAAATTACTTTATATAGTTGGTAAATATGCGCTTAATTTTCATACAATCAGTCATCTTTATTCAATTAGAAGTCATCATCATCATTATCAGCCTATCATATTTCCACTGCCAAAGGCACTGAACAAAGGCCATGTCTCAGAGAGAGAATATGGGTCTTTCGAAGGTAAGGTTCACCTTTCACCTTTTTATCAAGTGTATTCCTTGTGAAATATGACCCGCCAAAATAGCAAAAAGTTGCCACCTCCCCCTACATTTCTAAACTATCAAACATAGAAACTTATAACTTGTCATGCTGATAGGTTATCTTAAACTCCTTAATCAAAAAATATTTTGAGTATATTATGTCTACTTTTTGAGTTATAGCGATAAAAATGTAATGATTTCAAGATACTCTAGCACAAAGTCATAGACCTTTTATAAGTTAAGTAAAAATAACTTATGAAAAGTAGGTGTACAGATTTGACTTGACAGGTACTACATGACGAAAATATCAGAATGTTAAAAGATGTTTATAGCAATATCTTAGATGTTTTTGTAGTTTAAACACATCCGCAAAAATACTTTTTTTCAAGACATGTCTGTAATAAAACTCTAGCTTCCAAAATAATTTTCTTCAGCCCTTAGCACTCTTTATTTATTAAGCTTATATTTCAGGGACCATAAAGAATGGCCTTACCTACACATAGGAGGTTTCAAGTGTGAGATACTTGTGTTTTTTTCTTCTATATTTGATGTTACAGAATAGGTATAATGACAATGCCAAAGAAATACTTAAATAATGTTTTTATATAATAAAATATGTCTTAAGTTTAAAAAGTTCGTAAAAATAAATATATAATAAATCCTACATTATTACAAAAAAATAACAACCGACTCAGAAAGTTCTATAAACTAGTATTTTAGAAGTTCTGAAGAACCTTATGTTATGAAACGTCCTTGGGTTAAATATAATAATGTTCTTCAAATTGAAGTGCGTCAAAAAACGACCACTGTTGTGAATTGTGAGCTTCTGTACATAGTATAAATTGAAGTCGCTTTCCGCGTCTGTCTGTATGTCTGTATGGCCGCTAACGCCTCTTAAACCACGCAATGGATTTTGATGTGGTTTTCACCATCAGTTAGATAAATTTTCAAGGAACGTTTATATATACATATAACTAGCGACCCGCCCCGGCTTCACACGTAAATTACACCCGTGCGAAGCCGGCGGGCGGGTCGCTAGTATTTAATAAAAATCAAATGACAATTAGCGAAAATATCGTGAAACCTGCGAAACATACACAAATAAACCAGCCAAGTGCGAGTCGGGCACACGCATTGAGAGTTCCGTACCACCACAAAATACAACAAGGTCGTCCAAGTAACCCAATTACCAGTTATTATAACGCCTTCCAAAATAGTCGAAGCAATTGCTACGCAGCCACAGTTAATTATTTTGCTACAGGCGCTCGAGTATAACACAATTATAACTTGGTAATGAACATAAATTTGTCACCGACTCGCACTTGGCCATTATTTATTATCTGATGTTATACTTTGGAAAGTGTACTATAATCATGCCAAGTTTGACGCTTGTACGTATTACCCATTTAACATTAGAGCTAATTCAAAAAAAATGCACAGAGACAAAGGCCGGAAGGTGTAATAAGTATTATGTTAGCTGTGAAAAGTGGACCACACTTCTGTGCAGGATCATTCTGAAAGAGTACTAAGTTGAAATGGACTCATTGTACTCATCATTATAAACAACATTTAGTAATGGACCAACCTAAAAATTGCGAAAAAAATATCATCAAAAATACATTTCGTCGACTTAATGACCTTTTTAGAGGTAATTTTCTTTCCCGAATTCGCATAGGTCACATAGGTTTGGTTGGTCGCATAGTAACAGTTACTGATTAGTACTATGAACCGCTTTCGCTTATCCGAAAGACCCATTATGGGTCTGTTCTCTCAAAAGATATTTCGGTGTGCAGTTTGTAGGTATTATACTAAATTTTATTCCATCTTAGGAGAACAAACTTTTTCTTGAAACATCGCTCGTTGCTCACACTCTCGATCAAGTCACCTTTCAAACAAAAAACCCCAATCAAAATCGGTTCAGCTTTATGAGAGCTACGACACCCAGACAAACCCACGTTAAATTTATAACACCCCTCTTTTTATGTCGGGGGTTAGAAACGGTATATTAGGTAAACGTGGGGAGGAAACCGGTATGTCCAAGAACTTAAAAAAAATCAATAATGACCATTTACCAACATGCAATGGGCAAGCATGATGGATTAGAGCTCACCCTTTCTCTCTCAGAGAGAAGGCCTGTGATTGACCTTTTTTTCATCCCCCTATAATAGATAAAGGTTCGTGTATGTAGGTATGTTGTATGTACAAAGTAAAACACCTATGCGGCAGTTCTGAACGTAGATTCAATAAAATATGAAACATGTGCAACATTCAGTACGAACCGGTCCGTTTAAATCCAATAAGACCGTGTGTGTGAATTGCCAACGCGGCGTTCTGCGATTGTTAGAATGATTTAGTATCTGCTTGAAAACAAATAATGTTTAATTTAATCTACAACATGTAACTAATAAACAGCATTGTATTGGAACACTACACTAATTGCTTGTAACTAATTGCTATTCTGGGACCTTACAGCTACCTGTTTTAAGCGATTCTGTTTAGGTGTTGCGAAAAGTTGCGCGACCGCAAACCGTATCTCAGCGAGCCCGCGCGTTAAGAGATAGCCGCAAGGCTCTTTTCCCGAATTTTTCGAGGAAAAATAAGTAGAATAAGAAATAAGTAAAAATATACGCTACTTTCATTTGACATTTTATCAATGTTGATTAAGCTATGAAAATGTATCATAATTTTTATTACAAAGACACAGTCTTTAAGATGAATAAAATATTTTATTGCTATATTATAAATGTTACTTTAAAAAAACATTGAATCATAAAATATTGTTAAATAATTATTTATACATGAAAAGAAAACATTTCAAAAAGAAATAAAATAAAACACGCTATTGATTAATCATTGAAATAATTAAATAAATAATTGCCATATAAAACGTTTTTTCACAAATACCACAGAATGGGCGGGAGCGGCCGTATAGCTTAGTTGATAGAGCGCTCGAAATGTATACCCAACCCAACGCAGGACCGAAACCTGCCGGTTATATTTTTTTTTTTTTCATATAAATTGTAAATCCTCAATTATTTTATTTGAAAAAAAAAAACGATTTTTCATCATTGATTGAGATAAATAAATCATTAATTGCCAGATAAATTCGTTTTTCACAAATATCACAGAATTACACAGTAGATGTAGATGGTCTAGATTGAAGATGGAGGGAGTCTACGTCGAAGATAATAAACACGTCCGCACCATTCAAGTTCACCGGCTTTATTACCCAAATATCAAAATATTACAATTATAAGAATACGCAATATGCTGACTTAGACTATGATCTACTTAATACTACTTACACACTACACCTATACTAACAGAAATTGATGAACACCGAGAATAGAAGTTGCAACAGACCCCAAAATAAGCACTAGTATCAATGTGCTTTGAATTTGAAATCTGACATGACTTAATGCTTAACTAAATGCTAGATTATAGGTATGTTGTAGGAGTACATACTTCAGTAGGCGAAGTACGAATATTTGCTATGTAAAATACGTACCTATAAAATTTCATAGAAATTTTGAATTTCGTTATTCGTATCGAAATACGTATCGAATTTCGTACAAATTTTGAATTTCAAAATTGAAATTAGTTTGGAATTCGATACGTATTTACTTTCAAAGCGAATATTCGTATTTGTAGTGTTAGTTTTAGCTTGTATTTTGTTTAGTTAATAAAGTGTGCCCATTAAAAAAAAGAATATTCGTACTTCGCCCACAGAAAAGGCTTTGGTATCTAAGTCAAAGAAGAGAGAGCTTGAATAGAGTTTAATTTGTTCTGGCGAAGGATCCTCTGGCCGCTATTCAGCTGATGGAACACATTTCATTGAGAGCTTTCCACACAACTTCCAAGATTATTGCCGCTGCAAACTCCTATCTAAACTTGTGCGGTGTAGATCCCCCTTAACTCCACTGAAACCGTAGGTAATTGAACTACATTATCGGTTCAGCACATATTTACTCCAGTAGCTATCTATATCACTAATCACAATACACATTTTGTAAACCAGCTGTTTTGCTGACGTGGACAATCCCTCACGAACCGTTCATTTTTAACCCCTGACGCAAAAAGAGGGGTGTTAAATAAAAATAATTTTAACGAAATTATCGTGTTTTAGTCCACACCACGGAATGATAGTATTAAAACAAGATGAAGTCATTGTATACATAATAGTTGACATTATTATGACTTGGTATAAGTATAGCATAATCATCCTTTTAATATCATAGTCCACTGCTGGACTCGGGCCTACCCTTGTAAGGGCAAATTTGGTCACCACGCTTGCACAGTTGAGGGTTGGTGGATCCACATCCGCCATAGAATTTCTTCTCCGTACGTATGCAACTCTCCTCACGATGTTTTCTTTCACCGAAGTTAGCGGTTTGTAAATTCGTACATAAACTCCAAAGAGCCCCTTGTGCGGTCCCGAGATTTGAACCCGCAACCTCATGCTTTCAAGTCTAGCGATCTCCCAAATAAGCTACCACGGCTTTTTGGCTTGGTACCACCACCGTTCTATACAACCCTGTAATAACTGCAACGACTAATCATTATACAAAACAGTTATACCCAGAGGTACTTATAGTTCATATAACAGATTTGTTTTGTTACGATACCATTCGGCTTATTCGTGCTCTATAATATTTGTCGTAAAATTTTATGAGGAATCTTCCATAAGCTTTGATTGCGCCATCAGTGAGGGAATCTACATGTGCTTATGCGGATCGATGGTATCGCTTAAGTACGAACGCTATAAATATATAAAGGTAACGATTATGATACCCGGACGTATGAGGCTCGTTATATTTTATCCATTTGTGAATTGAAGGAACTTTGCACAAATCTAGTGTGAGGCTAGTCTTTCAAATGAAGATTATAATATATATAACTATCATGTTTGTCATCACAATGTGTTGCGTGTATTTATGGATGTACCTAACTAATATTTTTATATGTTTATTTCTTTCTTCTTTCTTTTTTAAATATAGAATTTATCAATTAAAAACCCTACTTCAAAATTAGTAATACACGCAATTTCATATACCTACTTGACGAATTTTCCAGTTACTTTGATTAAAAAACCTAACTACTGAAACTACTAATGACATTTTTAAGGGACCAATCTGAAAGTATATCCTCAAAAATCAAATCAAAATATATTTATTGCAGTATGTTGGTAAACCCAGATGTAACATACAGAATATAATCTGTTCTTAAAGAGCTCCGAAAACAAACTTGTCTCTTGTTTATCGTTTCAAAAATCGTTTCATAAATGACGGAGTAACTCAGTAACAAACATAAAAAATACAACGGAATTGAGAACCCCCTTCTTTTTTGAAGTCGGTTAAAAAAATTGACGGTTTGTAGGATTTGATCCTACGCGAATTCACGGTCCGGGTTTACGCTAACTCAAGAATTTTGAGGCTGACTGGAAAGCGATTGTAGTTTATAACATCAAGCCATGCTTAAGCCATACAATACAAATGCTATTCTAACACATGCTTTGCGAGAGAGAGACTATCCGCTCTCTATCCCCACCAAAATCTTTAAACGCTTATATTTCAAAAAGGTATCAGCCAATTTAAATATATTTTTTGTATGTGTAATGTATTTAATTATATCATTTGCTAAGCCTGTTACTCGTAAAAAAAAAAACGGAATGAATTGAGAACCTTCCTCCTTTTTTGAAGTCAGTTAAATAAAACACCAGTCAACTAGCCTATTCTGAACTTCAGTTCAAAACCTTGCGCTACAGTGCATTGCCCTGCGCTAGTCATCCTGACAATACATATTTCGACCATGGCCTGACATTTCTTTCGAATAAACATCCTCAATAAATCCTTCAAGTTGATCCACGGATGAAGAGAGCGACGTATGAGAATGGAAAGCCGAGGCTTTGTAAAAAGATCTGTGATTCGTCCTCCCGTTGCCGACTTGCCGCCGCCGTAGTGCATCGCTCAATGCCAACTAAATCACCCGCTATGAGCAATTGATGTCCCATTCTCCCTTTCATACTAGTACTAACTATGAAAATCCAGCCTTTAGTACATTCTCGTACCTACACATTTTACAAAGAGTGCTAATGACTCTACGCAACACACATCACAGTACTGATATCAATATGACCAAAATGTTGCATGTTTCTAGATCAACGCATACGCATTGCCATTTAGCGTGATAATGACCAACATGCTAGGTACGCTGCCAACTGGTAGTGGCTTGAGAATTTGGGTTGTCTTTAAACCTTCAACGGTCTAAGGGCAGTCGAGCTGGTTTTGTAGAGTTAGCTTGTATTGTGTTTACTTAATAAAGGTATTTGCCACTCATATTATACTTTAATACGAATGTCTCTCTGACTGTTTGTTACCTTTTCTCGGCTAAATCAAACTGACTTATCTGAATCGTTGCACATGCAATTTAACAAAGTAATAATGCACATCAGGTAGAACTGGCTCAGGATGCTATCCTGGAAATTTTTGGTAATATAATTTATAGTAACTATACCTACTGTTATAACTAGTTTATATGTATTTAAATCTGTTTCTTATAGGCAAGCGTGCTCCATCATAGATCGCAATATAACTTAACAACGGGCAATATGAAAACACGAGCTTATTTTTCAAATATACGTTTTATTGTACTTTCATAAAAAAACCTCACAAACTGTAAATAGTAATAATAAATTGCTAATAACTTGACGAGAAGAGCTAATCTCTAAGATACGGGTACTTATTTGTGCCCAGTTTGGGGAATAGCGCTTCATCACTTGACGGTTTGACCCGCCAAAAGTTTAAAAATATACCTGTTATGTTTTATTTGTTACCCTATTAGTTTCACATAATTACAGGCATGGCGTTAACTAAAAAGCCAAATCAAACTAAGTTCTATTTTTTTAATAGGATAAGTAAGTAAAACTAAAGAGGTAAGGAATTTAGCGGACCAAAGTTGTGTGTAAATTAAACGCCAAATTGGGTGAATAAGTTTTTTAAAATCTTTATCCTTACTAATATTATAAAAGCGAATGTAACTCAGTCTCTCTGTCCGGATGTTTGTTCGCTTTCACGACTAAACGGCTAAGCCGATCTTAACGAAATTTGCCAGAGAGATAGAGAGCATCATGAAGAGGGACTTTGGGTACTTTTTCAACAAAAAAAAAATACATTAGGAAAAACTGGAAAATCACGGGTCTGTCACGGGAAAATCAGTTTAGGTATAAATGTGCAAAATTTTAGATTATCGTATATTCCTTTATGTGCAAAACAAACAAAACTTGTAGGTAAGAACAATAGCAATATCAGTCCCCGCCATCAGCGATACAAAATCATATTAGGATCTCCTACTGTCTAGACACTGAAATCTAATAACGTTCAATGTTCCGTCGATGCAATCGTCTTATGATTATGACACACCTTACGAAGCAAGCAACCGCCATGAACGAAAGAATAAAGACGCTCGTCTGCCCACGAACGGACCAATAGCATTAGACCCCTGAAATTCCATATTTTTTTATTATCAATTATTATTAATTTATTCATCATCAGCCAGAAGACGTCCACTGCTGAACATAGGCCTCCCCCTTTAACCTCCACACTGAACGACAGCCTGCCTTTCGCCTGGATGCCAGCGACTCTCACTATTTCGTCGGTCCATCTAGTGGGAGGCCTACCTACGCTGCGTATTAATTTATTAATAATTATTAATTATAATTATTTTATTATTAATTCCTTCCATAAAACATTTAGCTGTGCCCGACAGGGTCTACAATTGTAACTGAAATAAATTTTTACCACCTAAGAAACATTGTGGAATGCTAAATAAATGAATATGAATATCCGGCGCGTTCATAAAATGCTGTATTCAGACAACTTACTGTACAATTTGATAGCCCGCTGGTCCAGTTGGTAGTGAACCTGCCTTCTGAGCTTGGGGGCGTGGGTTCGATTCCCACCTAGGACAAACATTTATGTGATGAACATTTGTGTTTGTTCTATATCTAGTTGTTAATATATATTTAAGTATAAGTATGTATTTAAAACTAGATATACATATCTAGTTTTAAATACACACACATACAGACATACATGTCTGTATATCAGTCTCTGGCAGCCATATCACAAGCTTTGCTTAGTTTGGGGTCAGATGACCGTATGTGAAAAAAATATCCCGAATATTTATTTATTTAATTAATCAAGCATTGGAAACCTGCAATACGGTTCACTCACACAAATATACGCTACCGCCATTTTAATGTATTTTAGGACAAAGCCCCGTCCATTATTTTTCTTCATTCAAGACAGCTATAAAAATGTTTGTCTTTACATTAGAGCTAAATTCGCGTACTTGTAGCTCGAATGGCTGGTCTGCAGAAGATTTTATTATTTAACTTGTGCAGAAAGGGGAAACAAAGACAGTTTTCGAGGAATTCATCAAAAGTTTTGATTGTATTACGTACTCTTACTTTCTTCACCCTGAATACTTGTTAATCTTTCGCTGGTGGTGTGTTTCTTATTCAAAGTTTGGGTGTGATATTTGTTAGCTTTCAGATATTGGTTCTAGGATGAAAATAATAATTATAATATAGAAATAATAAACTAAAATCTAACATTGTTATTTCAAGAAAAGATTATCTGCGACAGATAAAATAAATAGCAATTGATAGATACTTATGAAAACCAAAAATCAATATCAAAGTTCAGCACTCATGTATAGTTCTTATGATTGAAATTATACACTTTTAACGGATGAATTTTATCGCGTGTATTTTATATAATATATTTTTTCTTCAAAAACCTCAATATTTTTTTTATTATAAATTCTTATAATTTCTCTGCCTCATTTCAATTTCTTTTTACGTTTTACGAGTACACTTACAGTTGTATTAATTTTATTTCAGAAAATATATCTACATTAGGTACACAATGTCACATGTAAAAAACTTATTATATCCTTAAACATATGCCAGTAAGCGATATTTTTAAACGAAATTTAAATCCGCAACAAATACATGAAACCGGTTAAGCTTCCGATTGACAAAAATCTCATTACACGATAATTCGATTTATCGGTCCCGCGTAAGACGACCTGCGTTCGCTCGGTTGTCACATATGTTAGGGCATGCGTGAGGCCGGGCCGGGATCGTGGTCTGTTGAGTCGGCTCCGGTTTAATTAATCTGGATTTGATGAGGGCTTAAGTTCGCGCGACGCGTGACGGATCGAGAGCTCAGAGCGCCGTCGGGCCCGTCTCGTGCGGTTTAAAACGGATCCACTCCTCTACTGAATAGAAATGGCGAGAAGTCCAAAACTGTGGTGGAAGCTCAAACTACATAACTATACTATATCTTCTTCTTATACATGGCTACTCGTAATCGGAAAGCATCCTCTAAAGGGCGGCTTCAGTACATCAAAACATACACCTTTTATTCAACGACTTTTCGAAATTCCCGAAAAATATCAGCCGTTCCATACAAACATATCAATCAAACGTTGATTGCCAAACGTAGATCTATTCTGTATTAAAAAACATTCCTGACAAAATATTCGTGATATTTGCGTATTAGTCTTAGAACAAAAGTGGTGTGTTTTGACGTATTGAAGCCGCCGTTTAAAAGGAATCTCCCTAATTATCAGTAACCCTGTGAATATAAAAAGCGATGTGTTTGTGTATATGTATGTATGTATGTTCCTTATTCACTACAAAACGGACTGGGCCTTGACGGGACTTTCACTGGCAGATAGCCGGTGATCAAAGGAGTCATCAACGCGGGGCGCAATAGTATACTTTGAGAACTGACATTTACTATCGTAAAAAATAAAATTCTCTTTGACGAGAAAATACAGATTTTTTAACTACTCAAAAAACTCGTCTATTAAACCGCTGCCAGCGGGAATTGTGAAGGTAAATATAGCGCGCTCTCTGTGTAGCAAGACATTTAAATTATTGTATCTTCCTGAATTTTGAAACCCATTTTAATTTTGACAGTGTTTATAAGACAATAAAAATTATCAGTCTGTTAGCCTATTGTCACGTTTTCGAAGATCTTCATCTGTTGTTACTTATTTTGCGAGTCGTACCTCTCGTTTCGACCCCGCACCATTTGTACAAGAAGCGTAATTCCACTTGTGTATCAAAGCGAATGTGGGAACGCGCGGGTTTTTCAAGCAACATCAGATATTCTGTTTTACATCTGTTTTGAGTATATTTGCTGAAGGATTTCATTATGATTGTTCTTTTGTTCTTCTGTAAATGTTATTTACTTGGTTTAGGCAAACACACATACGTAAAATAATGCTTAAAAACCTTCATAGACAAGGTTATTTTTAAATCTTTCATAAACATACATTAAAGTATCAAAAAGAGAAAACAGAGTTATCAAAAACATGTCTAAGGCAGCTTCTCTACACCCTACATAACAACTCAACTTTTGATCTGTGAATTTTAATAATACGTAATTTTTCTTCTATACAAATATAAATTCAACCTTTCGTCTTCTAATAGGTACTTCTAAGTCTGCATGCTTCATCTACAACTACATCGTCGGTTACCGGGAGTTGGTGTTCAAATCATACGCGGACTTATTCGGAATAAAAAAAAACCAATAACTACGCGGTCTCAAATAAGAAGCAGTGTGGGATTTATTGTTTATTTGCCCGCGTGGATTACTCCTTATATCATCAGCTATCTGCTAGTTAAAACCCATAAAATCGGTCTATCTGTTTTGGAATCCATAGGGAACATACATAAAACGCCTTTTATATATAAGAAGAAGACTATGTGCGCCCCGCAGTTTCAGCCGCGTGGAACACTCCTTATAATATCAGCTAACTGCCAGTGAAAGTCCTGTCAAAATCAGTCCAGCCGTTTTGAAGTCCATAGGGAACAAACATACACTCATAGAATTTTATACATTAAAGCGAAATATCACTGACTCATTAAGAAATCTCGAAAACTACTTGACCTACAAAGCTGAATTTTGGAAAGTTGATCCTTTATGGAGTATAGAGATCCGCTAAGAATTTCGTGAAAGGTTTGAATTAAACGTGGCAAAAGGGAACGAAAAGCTTAATTAAAACCATGAATCCTGATCACTTTCGCTAGGTTTTTGAAAGTAAAACTGTAGCAGGTACACTTCAGTGAAATATTTAAAAAAAACAGCTTTTTACTATGTTATTGCAGCTGTCAGAGCAAATAAATGCTTAGACCGAGATTAAATACTAAGTATTTGCACTTGATTTCACTACAAACTGTCTTCTTCAAAGCTAAATGCTCTGGATAGTCATAGATTTGCCTATGTCTTATGTTAATACCTTCTGTGTGCGGTGTACACAAAGCAACAAGCAGTCAAGCATGCATTTCCTTGCACACATGCAGCTTCAATGTCGTTACCACAGGATTTATAGGTATGCTGGCTACTAGCAGAGAATCTACGCATACACTCGGAAACAAATTCCAACTACAAACACTTACATCAAATAGTACCAGGTTAATAGCTTGTGGTACTAGCTTCTTTATCTGTATAAAAATTTGGTTTCTGATGTGCGTAAAAGAGATTTTTCGATCTATGTTCTATCTCTTTCGCACGTTTTCAAAAATAAAATTCACTGATATTGTATATAATGGCGAAAGATATTGTTTTTTCCAAAATTTATTTCTTCAAATCCGATCAGCAGCCGTTGTCATCACATGCGCGACGCGCGGTGACACGCAGTGAATGCAAGAGGCAGCCGCGCGCGCGCATTGAAAAATATCGCCAAATGCGGTTGAAACTATAGTCGGAGCAACCGGCTTAATCATACGTGAGTAACTCCGTGTCATATAAATAAAATGTGTAATACAACTTTGTAAAGTTACTGCTACGAATGTACTACGCCAGCGTAGAGCCTCTACGAAAAAGCGTAGCACTATACGCTCGACTTTTTTTTTCATGCTTATGCGCTATAATACCGTTTGCATTGATCTCGCTCGCGACTTTGATGGTTTTTAATATATAAAATGACTCTCCTTTTGAAAACTGTGTTTCATAATAAAATACAATAAAAAAATTGTAGTTGTATTTGTAAAACCTATTTATTAAATTTTTTGTGGTCATAATAAAAAATATAAAAAAATTGTTTCTAAATAAATAAACATTAACTACGCAAAATTACCGAATAACATTTTTCAAAAGTAAACGCACTAATTTTGTATTAAAAAAACTATCAAATGTGCGAGTAAGATAGAGGCGCGCCATATTCTAGGCCTTAACGGATCAACATCAGCTGGTGCTGACTAAAAATCTAATACAATTCTGTAAAGTTACTGCTACGAATGTAATACGCAATCGTAGAGCCTCTACGAAAAAGCGTAAAAAAGCGTTAAATTTCAAGCTTTACACAGAAGGACAGCAGTCGAAACGCCGCTTTGCAATTATCAAAACGCTCGAAGCTACCAAAGAAAATAAAACACGAAAATCTTCCAAATCAATTCACCCCAAAGCGAACAACGAAAAGAACTTTAATAGCAAATTAAGCAGATCGTAAAATATGCGATGACTTCCGCTACATGAAACAAAATCCATTACATTAATGTTAAAGAAGAGGCACAATACGTCACTGTCAGGAGCGGAGTGGGGGCCGGGAAGTGATTTCAAAGCCGGAATGTCCGAGACGTGCGCCGAGTGCTGATCACCCCACGCCCCACGCGAACTACATTAATATTTCCAGGAATTAGCGACGTGACTGCTTCATCAACCGTAACCTGACTATCGAATTTTAATAAGAGTGCCACTCGTTAGCTCGGGACGCTTTGTTTCAATATACCGAACAAGAGCTTTACTCTCGATCTCAGGTTCAAAAACTCACCGCATTCGGCCAAGGTATTTATACAACAAAATAAGTACATGTGCCTCAAGTCGAGGGTCTTTGACCAGTTTGTGTTGCCAGTGATGACATATGGTACTGAGACGTGGTCCTCAACTGTTGGCATTTTGGAAAAACTCAGAGTCACATAGCGGGCAATGGAGAGAGCTATGCTCGGAATTTCTTTGCACGATAAAATCCGAAACGTGGATATTCGCCAAAGAACCAGAGTCACCGACATAGCTGTTAAAATTTGTAAGTTGAAGTGGCAATGGGCAGGCCACATCGCTCGAAGAACCGATAACCGATGGGGAAGAAAGGTTCTGGAGTGGAGACCACGAACCGAAAGACGCAGCGTAGGGAGGCCTCCCACTAGATGGACCGACGACATTGTGAGAGTCGCGGGCATCCAGTGGATGCAAAAGGCAGGCTGTCGTTCAGTGTGGAGGTTAAAGGGGGAGGCCTATGTTCAGCAGTGGACGTCTTCTGGCTGATGATGATGATGATTTATACAACAGACCATAAAATTATTATATCTGGATTCTTTAGATGGTGGTTCTAGATGGCATACTAATATTATGTTTATATTTTGATAGCTCAGCGGGTGGATTCAAGAGGAGAAAAAAATGCTTTGGCTCCACTGGTGGAGCCTGGTGGTGAACGGTGGATACATTAGGAAAACATGTATATTTAAATGCGCCGGTGGATTTATGAGGCAAAGAATATACCTATGGATCCACCGGTGGATTCAAGAGGAGAAAAATCCAAGTGACATGAGCCAATCTTGTATAGCGAGGTCTGTGCAACAGACATACTTGCATGCGTTCTACGCGGATACCGCTAGAAGTTTATGGTATTCTGGATATTATTTCAATAACCATAAAGTAACCACACACGCAAATTCAAAATGGTCAAAGTACGCACATTACTGTCAAAATATGGAACGTCCGAGGGAAACAACAGTTAAACGATTAGACAAAGGACATTGATTGAAATACAGATAAAAAATAACACTAGGCATCAAACTGTGTGCTGTGGGCGAAGTACTTATACTCGATTCGTAAACAACTGCATGAACTGAATGAAAGAATATACATTTCCGGGTGAAGTACCCTAAGTGCACGAGTCCGACTCGCGCTTGGCCGGTGTTTATTTTATTTGTGTCCTATGGTGTACTACGAAAGTCGTAATGGGTAACCAATAGCATAATCTCTTTTTCCGCTGCTGGGTACAGGCCTTTCTTATGCAGGCTGCTTCCGTCCTCAGATTGATACCTGTCAAAGGGTACCCTGCTTCGAACCGATGTTATATGATTTTTCTTACGTGTGTAGCAGTCATTGACAATCATGACTAAATGGAAAAAAATAACAAGATTCAATCGTAAATTGAAATCATGACGAGTTCATGTTCGGCCTGTTCATGGTTGAATCTTTACTCTTTATTGTGATGTACTTGTAATTTTGGAAATAAAATCATTTCATTTCTTAACTGCTTGCTTTGTTGGCAATTGGCTAAATTGGACGATCTGATGCTATCATCGGTCAAGGTATAACTTCGACAGTACCGTCGACCATCGATGTATTTTTTTTGGTTTGTGCATACTTATGCCAATGTAGTTGACTCATAAACATGCTGGACGATCAACAACTTGAGTATCGAATTTTAATAACGCTCCTCGGGACGCCTTGATTCAATATACTGCCGAGCAAGTGCTTTAGATTCGATCTCGTCGTCCTAGTCCCGTTTCTGCTGAAATGCTGCTTTGAAAGTATAAACGATCGCAAAGTTTCTTAGTAGCACGATGGGATGGTGAAATGAATATCAAGTGTTTCATATTAGATGAGAAAATTTATATTTTTATGTTAAGCTCTTTTACTTCATTTGTGCAATACTGTATTTTACTACCTAGAGACAGTATTTATTACATTTTTAACCGATTTCAGAACGGAGGTTCTTAATTCGGTCCGTACTTTTTATTTATTTGTTATGTATGTATTCCGATTACTCAGGCATTTGTGATCTATTTACGTTTTTTATTTTTATTATGTAGATGAAGTACTTAGGTGGCCCACAAAAATTTCATTGACATTGGCTTATTGAGTGTGGAGTGGATTGTCAAGGGATGTGTGATATAAAATTTGATGATGATGATGGTGAAGATTATATGCAGATCTTTGATAAATTATCTTATCACCTTGATTGGGTATGGCACCTAGTTATTTATTTGCTTTTAGTGTAGACATAGTAAGGATATTATGCTCTGTACATAGTGTATTTTTTATTTCAGTAAAATCTGAGGAATGTAAAAAACACAGTTTAGACAATAAGGTACATTATTAACGTTGAACTTTTTACTTCGATAATTTATATAACATAATTATTTGAGTCTTTGTGAAGAAAGCATCTATATTACCTCTTTCTAATGGAAGAGAGATTGTAGATATGACTTTCCTGTTTGAGATAACCTACCTGGTACCTGGTACAACCAACCATATTGACTGTCCTGGGGCCTTACGGATAACTGCTATTGCGGCACCAAACTAACGTTAAATTCGCTCAGTTGGAAAATCACGCGAACGTGAACCTTAACGCGCCCAGATACGGTTGGTCGATGTCGCTTGGTTTTCCTACTGAGCGGATTTAACGTTAACTTGGTGCCGCAATAGCAGAGGTCCGTTAGGCCCCTGAGCTTTTAAATAAGATCAAACTCAATACTCATTCAATACCCCTCTTAAACCCATTCGGTTCTCTCCGCTTATCTGTATCCCAAAACTCCATGCCATTCATAGACGTAATTGATACTTGTTGAGAGTGAGCAAGAACTTTAACATCATCGATAACATAGGTTAGGCTCTTTGATAATATATAGTTTGCCTTAAACTCGAGCTAGTACCGAAAAAAATGAAGGGGGCAAGTAAACACGTATTGCTAACACTGACATATTCTTACTAGTTCTACTAACGCACACTTTAATATTGAGCGGCACACAACTGAAATCAACAACACTTCAAAAATATTTAAAAAAAAACCAACGATATTTTTGGCTGATTATAATCTCAAAGATAAATGATGTACCAAGCACTTTAATTTTGTAAGCCCTATTTAATAATACGTCATATGAAGGCGATATGCTGAAAATGTAAGCAAGTGGACGACCTAGGGGGGGTGTACGTGCTAAAAGGGAAACTGTAGGTATAACCGCGCTACCATTTATTAATTTATATGGCTGTTAGTCTTCTTTTGATATAAATAAGTAATTTTCAATAAGAACGTGTTCGTACGTTTGTGCATACAAATGCGCAATTAACATAATCTAATCGCGTATCTGAATTGTCGCGAACCCGGTGTTCACGACTTAGCGCGTCATCTACAACTACAACTGTCATCTGGTTACAATTGCACCACGTAGTGCTAAAGTTTTGGTACACTGTTGCAGCTTGCGACACGGCGCGACGTCGCACAACGCCACGACTGCTTTGTACGTGACACTGAATAACTCAGCAATGTAATGCCGCCAAGTTCGCTCGCTCGCAGCTCTCGCCCGAGAATTTTATGCGCATTATTATAACGCTTTACTTACCCAGGTAAACCACGTGTCCAAAATAAGGCGAGAAGCGATTTGTTCCACTAATAAACACAATGACAGATCATCAAACACTACAATGTAATTTTACTCGTAATCGACGTATACCATACCTTAAAAATACGTATTGCATATACGTATTTTTAAACAATGTTATAAACTATCACGTTTGTTCACTAAAGTTATATGATTAAGAAAGACTAAGACTCGTTTTGTCTGCACCTAACTTTTTAACTGTTCGACCAACCACCCGCATTCTTCAGTCTTCCCGTGAACGCCGAAATATCTGGAGCTCATTCCACAACCTTACCACGGTAAATATCCCGTAAATAATCATATATCGTAACTATACCTATATGTAAGTAGTTATGTAATTTGTGACAAGAAAGCTGTACATGAACTGAATTTAATATTCCTTGAACACCAACGTCGCGGATACAAAACATTCGCCCCGGTTATTTGATGCACTAATTATGTCCAGTATTCACTTCTAAACCGCTTGTGTAAAATTGCTGTTATCATTAAGACGCTATAAAATCCAGTTTGCAGATCATTATCAAAAAAAAATCTTCGATGGTTTCAATCTGAGTGACTTCAAGTTGTGAGTGAATCAGTTTTTCTAGGCAAACGTGCTCTATTGTAGACTGCATCGTCGCTTAACATCAAGCGAGACGGGGATTAAGTACAAGCCTTTTTTTTATTAATGTGACGTGGTGAATTCAGTCAACCCAAATACCTTTGGAACAAGACGCGAGCCTGGCCCGAGCGAGGAATGAACATAATTCTTAATCCACGCCCACGGTGCGCCCCCAACCCCACATCTACAACGCAGCCCGAGGAGCTCAATCCTAAATGTCTTTATGGCCTTACCTAAGACGATGCCGTTTCCGCCAAAACAACTAATTTATTATAGAGGTTGAGTGTTAGCGGTTCACCGCGCAGTTACGTGGCCCATAAAATTGTTCTCGGTTTTAATGCGGACGGCTAGAATGAAGTTCTTTTCTAGCGTTCATGGTAAATATGTATCTAGACTTTTTAGCATGACTCTTTTAAACCGCCTTCAAAAAAAGGAGGGGATTCTCAAATCGGTTGTTTTATTTAATTTTTATGTGTGTTACTTCAGAACTTCGTCATTTATAAACCGATTAGTTTTTTTTTTTTCATTTATTTGTCCCATAGAAATTTCATCGGATTCGGTTCAGTAGTTTGGTTCTTAAATCAAAATAACTGGAAAATTTGTTTACATTGATACATAACATTAACAGTAACATGGTCGAAACGTCGAGCGAAAGGTACATATTTTTTACCTAAATTAAATAATACGTGATAAGTCCCGATAAACATTTAAAACATGTATTCAAATCGCGAAAGTTTAAAAATTACTATAACATTGTCATCCAACTAAGAATTGTCGAATTGAGTAATTTACTAATTTTAAAGACGGTTTTTTAAATTGATAAAGTTTTGTCTGTTATAAACCAAGCCTAGCGAAAGCGGTGTCAACAAAGAGATGATGACACATGAGTTACGCCGGATTCGTCCCAATGTTTCTGCCCTCAAGCTTAAAAAAAATATTGTTTCGGTCTAGAGCACCGCCGAAAAGTAGCTTATCTGTCTGTTTTCTACCTGCGATGCATGAGTAGAATAATCCACCCTCCCCATTTTACTACAGGACAAGTAGAAGGACTGCACACTACTACCTGTTCCTTGCGGAAATTAAAAAATATCGTACGCAACGATCTGGCTCCACACATATGATGCGTACTGTTAAAGAATGGAATTACTTGCTGTTCTCATTATTTCCTGCTAACTACAATCTAGGCATCTTCACTTCAAGGCTAGAGTGAATAGATTTGTATATTTTCAGTGTTGCCACCGAGAAATGATTATCTCGAACCACACTGTTAGTTAACAGCAGGTGTGTCGTGTTCAAACGCCTAGTCTTCCAACCTGCTTTCAACCATAAACATTGCATCATAAATATAAATGTGAACTAAGTCAAGTATAAAGATTTTTTACTTCAATTGTACTAAAATAAGCATAAAGCCTTCATAAGAAAACAAGAACCGAACCAAGAGTAGCAAACGTAACGTAAGTTTTTATTCTAAATTTAATAAAAAATCTTTTTACGGTCGCAACTGGCATTAAATGTGCCGAAACCAGAGTTATTTATTGGAGCAGAAACTGAGTTCCGAATCAGGCATAAATCCAAAACAAATATACGATCACGAAAACCATTCATTCTGCACTACTGACCGTTAGTTCAGTGGGTAATTTTAAACGGATGACCGTTCTCCTCTATCTTCATCTTCATATTTTACACTGTCAATCTTAATTCCACGAACATTATGTATTTTCCCTTAATCGAATACATTCATGTTAAATCCGACTTTTAATTGTTTATTCCGATATTCATTAGGTTTTCTTTTTAACATAATTATGTTTAAATAATAATTGGCCAAGACCCACATGTGGCCAACCCTACTTTAAGGTTTAACTGCAATAATTCCTTAAACTGTACTTAAGCATAAAGACCCAGAATTCCATTAATATTTTACCTGTTTATGTGGCCTTCTTGCTTACTTTCGACAGCAGTAATTTTCCGCGTATTTAATAAGCGTCTTTCCCCCTAACTGCCAAATATATTACTCCTAAAAATGCTCTAAAACATTAATTTATGGTGTATTGTTTACGTACTCTATGAGGCCTAATGAATATTTGGAACGCTGTAATATTTTGCGTCTTCCGAAGTATTATCACGCATATTAATATTTACAGGGTTATTTAGGGCGCTACGGTAAGCAACAGAAGGTAAGATTATGATCATTAATATTCAAAACATGGAGAGACCGCCAGCTGTTTGATTATCTTCGGCGGAGCGCAAGGGGAAATTTTAAATTCTATGGACGTATCCCTGAAGCGACGTACCAACTAAATTGTAGAACAACCTAATTTACTAGCAGCAGGTTTCTATCCTGCGATATCACGATTTATTTACAAACCACGTTAGTCAACAAACTCTGGTCTTTCTAACTTTTACGATGCTTGTTCGGCCGCAAGTAGGCCATCTTGATAGTTTTGTTTGAAACAAAACCACTGTTTACAATTTACACTTATATAAATATATATCGTGAAACTACCGTGCCCCGCGGTTTCCTACTTATCTCACAATTTTCGAGACAGTATGTTTTGATTGAATCAGGCGTTACTTTGAGGAAGTTCATCTTTAAAATAGTATCTTATATTATGAATATCTAGTGTATTTCCGCTTCAATGTTGTATCCAGTACAACAATGAATCAATCATTTACCTATCTTTCTCCTGGCAAATCGAATTAATCTTAATCTTAAACAATAGTGCATTACTGGACCCGGAGATAACCAAACATTTTTAACGAGGATCTAAATGAAATCATCCCCTATGAACACTGAACAGGTATGTAAGTAACAAACACAAAGGCAGAGGGACGAGAATTCTTTCACATTGATAATAAACTAGCTGCGCCCCGCAGTTTCACCCGCGTAGTGATGAAAAATGGTGACGATGATGATGAAAAGCCTATGTCACTCTCTGGCTCTTGAACTATACCCATGGATGCAAAAAATCAGATCTATCCGTTGTTCCGTTGCAGCGTGAAAGAGCAACAAACATCCTTACATCCATACATCTATACATACAAAATTACACGTTTATAATACATATTAGTAGGATTACACTATTTTCATTCGTTTATTTACTCCGACAGCTGCTATAACACATTAAAATCTGAATAAAAACATTGTGCTTAAATATATAATTAAAATATATCGGTCCTACGTTCTTTTGAACGTAAGACGTACCTAGAAAAAGTAAGAATTGGTGGTAGGTATTCATTCAGCCTTTTACATTAGGTTTTTTATCGGATACATTTTGGAGAGTGTGCTACAGATCTGCATGATTTGATTCCCTCCTGCCCATTTTTCTATCGGACTGCCAGAGTGGTTACGAAGAATCGACACCGCTTTATGGTTGATATTCCGAGAACCCGTACGAAGCGCTTTGATTCCACATTTATTATGCGAACTACTAGTCTGTGGAATTCGCTGCCTGAATGGGTTTTCCCCGTTAGTTACAATCTGGGTGTCTTCAAGTCGAGAGTGAATCGGTTTCTTCTAGGCAAGCGTGCTCCATCGTAGACCGCATCATCGCTTGACATCAGGCGAGTTGGCGGCCAAGCGCAAGCCTATCTATAATAAAAAAAAAAAAACAAGATTATTGCAGCTACCGCAGCAAATAAATACTTGGGCCGAGTATAGGCCGGTCAGTATAGTATGGTAGGACGGTGTGGTTTCTCGCTTAATTTTAAACGTACGTTTGTATTCTTTCATTCAAACATTTAACAATACTACAGTGGTCCGCATTAAGCGACAACATAGAATAGCTGACTGGTAAGCTGTAACAACTTTTTGACATTGTTTTATTATGTTTGTACAGAATTAATTAAGTCGCTTGTCACTAGCAACGCAGCTCTCGTCGCTTAATACTTTAAGCTCTTAAAACGCAACTACAACACTATATTATTATGTAGCCACTCTTAACGAGCTCTTTAGAGAGCTTAACAACTGCAAATTTAATTAACGGTTAAACAGTAAAAACGTTTATTAATTTAAGCACGACGAAAGCATCTCATCAGAGAGGTTAATAGAAGTTAATAGCGTTCTTTTGTTTATAGAAATTAACTTGTGTTGGACTTTATTATCTGTATTATGGTTTTTTTTCGTAAATAGGCTTGAGTTTGACAGCCATCTCGTTTGATGTTAAACGATGATGGAATGATGAAACTGGGTTAGTTTTCCTACTGTAGCATCGTAGCATACATACTTAGTCAGTAAATATCAGTTAGGTTAGGTTAAGTAGATTCTACTTAATACTAGGTCATTCTACACGGGTATTAGGTACGTATCTATTAAGTAACGAGAAGAGCTAGTTGTTCGCCTGATGGTAAGCGTCACGCTTTATCTGAATAGACTCTAGTAACGCCTCCACCACGTAACTAAAGCATGACTTGGACTTGACCAATACTTTAACACTTTGACAATGACTGGTTTGTTCTTTATAAATTGAAATTATCGACTACTTAAAAATTCTATAATTCTTGTTTTTTTTAAATAGGCAAAAGTTTGGAGCCAAGACTTTAAAATAAACAGAGACACACATTGTACGATTAAGTTTGTACAGTAATGGCGTATGGTAATGGCAAACTACGTTTCCAGTAGCTACTATGTGGCGATGGGTAAAGACATCCGTGCTAAAGTGCCGAAAGCTTCTTGCGGGGGTGAGGTACTCAGACTAATCCTTATCTAGTATCAACCTGCACGGATATTTGCAGATTAGCTGAACAATGCATCTCTGAATTCTATATCAAGTTAGTATGATTCATGAAACCCCAGTATACTTAAAATGAGAAGCGAATTGGATTGTCTTTATACCTTCAACGGTCTATGGGCAGTCTAGCCCAGTCAATATTATGTGTCTGGGTGTTAATATATATTTAAGTATGTATTTATAAATAAATCTGTATGTAGGTACATCAGTCTCTGTCAGCCATATCACAAGCACTGCTCAGTTTGGGGTCAGATGACCGCGGGTGCAAAACTGTCCCGAATATTTATTTATTTATTTACAGTCAATGAGTAACCCAAAAGGGGATGTAGAGTGCGTGAGCAGGGACCTGAGCAATTCCTTCAGAAACTTGTTCAGGGAGTTTAGGGAGTGAACATACTAAACATCCTGACGTCTATCCAGAGGATCAGGGAGGAAGGAGAGACAACGAATGTTCTTTTTGGGTTTTTAGCTTATATCTCGAAAACACTTGTACAGAACATTTAGCTAACAGCTAATGATCGACTCTAATAATATATTCCTGTGAACAGCACTCAATTCACTTACTCTCAATCAATACATAGAATCACATCGGAGTACCTACATTTCCCCGTATCATAGATGGAAATGGAACCGTGGTTGCGACCGTTTTGCACCGTGGCTTCAATCAATCATGGCGCCCTATCAATTAATCCCTGAGCCTTCCGCGATTTCCCCACCACAGATATCACCCTAAAATGCTCTGCATAAATACTTTATACTGAAATGTAAATTAAGTTGGAAATTGGAGAGATTTTCCGTCTGTGAGTGCAAAGCTGCCGATGGAGATAAGTAGGTTAACATCTTTACTTGATGTAGATCTATAGGGACCTACTTATTTAATCATACCTAGGTACTTGTTAGATAACTATATATAAATTTTTACAACAACAAGTTATTGAAACAAGTATATTTTTTTCTTTTTACCCCCGATAAAAGAGTTGATAATGTTCAAACAGCTGAACAGGTTTTCTTGGATCATATATTTATTTTATTTTATTAATTTATCCAAATTACAACTATCATTACAGGAATGTCCTACTTCAATAGTGTATGTCAACATAATATTATAAAACTAGCTTAGAACACATTAAAAATATAATATGATATAGTAAAAACATGTAGCGTTAAGGAAACGCCTCAAATTTTTTAAATTTAAAATCAAAGCTCTACGCCAAAGGTGTTTTTGTCCCGGGCGTCGGGATGGCAGCGCACATAAGTTATGTCGACTATTTATGTTAGATGCCACCCCCAGCCTCTAGTGTTTGCAGCCAAGATCTCGTTTGCTGCACTCTTGTATTTGCATTTTACATGTATCATATCTGTTTTAGAACTTAAATATGCGAAATGGCCTGAGGTTAATAATTCGTTTTTACCACGTAATGTATGGTTCGTGGTTGAGACCGTAGTTATTTGCATACACGCTTTTTTGTAGTTTATAGCGTACATACATATGAGCCAAATACTAATGTGTACTAAATAAACCGGCCAAGTGCGAAACAGGCTCGCGCACTGAGGATTCCTACACGCACATTTTAAAGTATCTAAAGACAGACGGACGGACAGACAGACGGCGTAGGCTTAGTAATAGAGTCCCGTTTACACCATTTGGATACGGAACCCTAAAAACTAACCGAACCGAACCCATGCAACAAAGGTGTTTTTTTTACCTTATTTTTGTATTTGTTCTAGTGTAAAAACGGTAATACGTACAAGCGTTAAACTAAGCATGATTATAGTACACACTCATAATAAAACAAAAAATTTAATACTGGCCTACTGCGAGTCGGTGACAAATTTCTGTTCACCAAAGTTGAGCAACGTCGGGCACGGTCAGTACTTGGGTGGGTGAGCGCCTGGGCGTGATTTTGTCTCTTTGCACACCTTTTTTGTACTTTAGTATTTAATACTTTATGTGGTGGTACGGAACGATTTAGTGCGCGATCCCAACTCGAACTTTGCCGGTTTTTATATTTTTTGTGAAACGGAACTTAGCGGAACCCTCAGTGCGCGAGCCCAATTCATACTTGGCCGTTTTTTTTTCTTCTGTTGGGTAAAATAACTAAAAGACCCGACTATACAAACGAAATTCTGCAACTTTTTTATTATAACTAGGTATAACACCAACCATTTTTCATTGAAATTGGATATGAAGTTCGTAAGCGCCCACGAAATCTGGAGGTAGAACCTACCTATAGGGACGTAACGAAATTGAACTTGGAAAATTGGAACACCTAATGAGTCTAATCTAGCTCAAGGTACTCAATATTTAAAAAAGTTGAAACGTCAATATAATTAGGCCAATTCTTGTCTTACAAAACGTAATTCTCTAGGATTACTTTCGGCAAGTTGCGTAACTAATGAAGTAACTTGTGACACGGGTCGGGATCCTGGGATCGACGTAATCAAATTAATGAGAAAACTTCACTTCAATTTAGGGATTCCTACCTCAATCTTTAGGATATTTTGGGAGCGGTCAAGTCTGCTTACTCCTACTTGACCGGCACAAACGTCCTAACGACGCGTACTACACATGAGGCCCATTTTACCAGACATGTGGACTCAAACTCGGTGAAGGAATTTGTTTTCCTGTCCTTTACTTACGGAGTCGGGACTTCGTATTTACCTTCTCGTAACACGACAGATGTGTTTATTTACTTAGGTAAACATCTGTCTATTAGGACTTAGGAAGCTAGGTATTTTCATAGAAACTGGTTCACTTAGTGCCTAATTTTCAGACAACTTTGTAACGTGCGCCAGGACTTGAACACAATACCTTAGGTTTTAAATTATTATTCTACTAGTTTCACATAATCAAGGTCTTACCGTACACTCAACATTGAAATAAAATGAGTTTCTTGCGATTTTTTATTTAATTTGTATAAAGACAAATCAAATTCATTTATTTCACGCAATAAAACAACCCATACATTAGGTAAAATTAAATAAAAATCAAATTAATAGTATGTGTGTATTTCTATGTACGGTGTGTCCTTGTTATGTGAAACTAAGTAGTAAGGTGATAATGAAAATTTTTTACTTTAACTTTTCAACATGTTTTATTAATAACTTATCATAGTTATGGTTGTTTCACTTGGCTTTCAAAGTCAAAGTCAAAGTAATTTATTAATAAACATTATGTTTACAGGTCAGGCAATTGTAATATTGTTCTATAAGAATGTATACATAATACACAACATTTAAAATATAAATAAAATTATATAATGTAAATACCAATACAAAATATGATACACATTAGATTTTTTTACCGTCAGGGTTCACCAATTCATTAAAATCATAAAACGCCTGATCGATAAGCCAGCGTCTTAATTTAAATTTAAAACAGCTCAGATTGAGCGCATCTGTCACTGTTTTTGGCAACCGATTGTACACCATCGGCCCCATAACGTGCGTTGACTTGCCGGACTTAGCGAGGGAGTGCCTGATACCAACTAGCCTATCAGCGTTACGTATGTTGCAAGTGTGCGTGTCGCTGAGCTTATGATAGAGGTGAAGGTTAGTTCTCACATACACTGCCACCATGAATATCAGAATATGGCTTTTATCTATACCCTACAAATCGGATTGACAGCGTTCGGGAAATTACGTGACATCTTCTCGTCAAAAATACCACAGTGCCTAAGGGTCTTAACGGAGTGAGACGTGGTCCTTAACTGCTGGCCTTTTGGAAAAACTCGAGTCGCACAGTGGACAATGGAGACAATTACCTATAATTATGCTTGGATTTTCTTTGCGCGATAAATTAATCCGGAACGAGGATATTTGCCGAAGAACCACAGTGACCGACATAGCTGCTTAGATTTGCAAGTTGAAGTAGCAATGGGCAGGCAACATCGCTTGAAGAACTGATAACCGCAAAGAAAGGTTCTTGACTGGAGACCACTAACCGGAAAACGCAGCGTAGGCACTAGGCTTCCCACTAGATGGACCGACGACATCGTGAGAGTTGCGGGCATCCAGTGGATCCAGATGGCAGGCTGTCGTCCAATATGGAGTTCTAAGATGGAGGCCTATGTTCAGCAGTAGACATCTTATGGCTGATGATGATAAACAGTGAAACAATAAAGTATACTTATCAATTTCCAGCAGTACAAAGTTGTATGAAATTTAAGCATTATATTACCCATTTGTAGACAAAACTATAAGTGTTTACCTGATGGAAGTTGAAATAGTATGACTATTATATATTATACTAGCGACCCACCCGCCCGGCTTCGCACGGGTGTAATTTACGTGCGAAGCCGGGGCGGGTCGCTAGTTATATATTCACCTTCCGTGAAAATGTATCTAACTGATGGTGAAAACCGCATCAAAATCCGTTGCGGTTTAGGAGTTAGCGGCCATACAGACAGAAAGACAGACGCGGAAAGCGACTTCAATTTATACTATGTAGAGATTATATAAAGGAAGATTTTCCAAACAAACTAAATCACCAACAAGCATCTTTCTAACAACCAGTTCAGCCGCTAATACGATTTTCAAGGAAGACCGATACACTCCGCTCTAATCATAAAGTCCAGTTTTTAACATTGGTATAACATTTAACAAAGATTTCTTTTAGCATCAGAAATTGGCCCCAATTCAATTTTACGCTTTTTTCCTCGCCCACTAATAACGGGTGCTAACACTATCAACTAGGCGTTGAACTTTTGCTAAAGCTCCATTCCGCCGGTTATTTTTATGGGCTTCGAGTATAATAACACGCAGCTTTTAACAAAAGATCTGAACCATTTTGGTATGGAGCCAAAGTAAAAAGTTGTGCTAAAGAGCTTTCTTCTAAAGTAGGTATTTAGTTTGCTGTTTTCGTTAAACGTTTGGGTCGTTAAAACTAATGAATTACGTAGATACAAGCCAAGGGAAACAACCAAAACTAAGTTGCTAATGAAACATGTTAAAGAGTTAAAGTAAAATGTTGCCAACGAAAAATGCTACGATAGAAACATTTCTTCATCTTGTGATATCCAAATTTTTTCTCTCCTTCACAGGTTGTCAAAACTTAACAGGACAACCCTGTATATTATAAAAATCAGTCAATAAAGAATTTTGAATTTGAATTTGAAATTGATGGTTAAGTCAATGCCATCGATTTAAAAATAATTAATCTCTAGGGATACTTTGAACATTATACCTAAAACCTCTTACAGGTAAATTATATATAATACACATATACTTTGGTTCCATGACATTTTTTTTTTTTAATACAAAATCAAAAATATTTTTATTTGCATTAGATTTACGCGATCTCAAATGAGAAGGAAAAAGTTCATGGTACAGAATACAAAGCTAAAAAAATATCACACTTTTTAGTAGTTTCGTCAATGTAGTTTTTAAACTTTAACAACTACTTTGACGAATATAGGTAGGTATAGGATATTAAGTTTTATGAAACCACTAAACTTAGTACATTCGTCGTCGTGGGATGAAGGACCGACGACATCGTGAGACTTGCGCGACCAGTGGATGCGGATGGCAGGTTGTTGTTAAGTGTGGCCTAAGGGCCTAAGATCAGCAGTGGAAGTCTTCTGGCTGATGATGATTAGTTTTGTGAAAAGCCATGGAATAAAACTTGTTGAGTATATTGTGGGGAAACTGCCAGGAATAGATTTTTTTTATATTAAAAATAACCCTGAAAAACCATACCTAAGTACTTATTATTATACCATACAGTCAGGTATAACTTTTCAACGTCGGAAGTATAAGCTCAAATTTATTCAGTTTGCCTACTAACCATACGGTCTAGTAACTAGACTCTAGTTAATACCAGATCTGAAACTGAATGTATTAGCAGACGCGGCCAGTAGTGCTCTAAAATAACAAGTCTCCGATTAGCGCCGTCTAAGGCTAGTTCCTAACTGAAAACCTTTCAAGCATACCGCAGTAATATTTTAACAAGCCATGGTTAGTTATGCAGCTTATGCACCGTTAAAATGATACTTTGATTACAAACAAAAGACAAGGATGTAGATAATTATAGATACTCGTAGTTAACAAGTTTCTTTAAATATGCTGGCTTGTCAATCAACGTTCTAAGACATTGAAAAATTATATAATTATTTTTCTAAGCTTTATAAGTGACTTCCTATAGATATATATATTTTTTTATTTATTGTACTCTCATTTTTATTAGCACAATTTTATTTAATATCTGGCATGACATAATACTGATGGCATGAAAGTATGAGTACAAAATAAAGGCCTACAACAGAGTTTCATAGAAGTTCATAACGTCGAATAGTTAGGCCAAATTTTGACTCGAGAATCGAAGCGGCAAAAGTAAACTCTATTCGGTTTATGCTAAGTTTAAAATTGTACCTCATTTACTAGTTTAGAAGAGTATCAGAATGATATTTTCGTCAGAAGATAATTCAGTTGGATGACATAAAAGCAGGATACCAGTCAGTAGAACAGTCGAGGCGCGGCGTAGGTGTGACGTGGCGCAGGAGTCCGAGAAGATTCGGCGTTTCCACAACCTTTTAGCCTCTTACGCCTTGACTCTGAATGAGCGTCTCTTCCCGTCTGCAGTTCTCTCGTTCGTGCATTTTCCATTATTGAAGATACAACATCACTGAGTTTGAATTTCGTACTATAAGCCTGGTTGCTAATTAGGTAGGTACTAAAAACCCTCATTACGTTTAAGTAATAAAGTGTGGGTGTAGACTATGTAGACATACTTCTAGTACTTCTCTACTTTTACTGGAGCGTGTTTGACCTCAGGCTGGACAACATCGTCGAGTAAAATAAAAACTTTGTCGTTAGAAATAACTTTCGAAAATAACATTAAAGTTCATGATATTTTCATGACAAATACAAAATATTTTACTAAAAACGTCTGCAAAAAAACATTTTCAAATAAAAAGGTTTCCATCTACGAGTATATGACATGTGTACTCTCATTATTTATATTTTACTCAAATAGTTGACAACTCAGAGCGTGCAAACACAATCAGTCTCACGTTCGCCCCCACTTTAAAGAAGGCATTGAAGTGTGAAATTCAAAAATCAACTAACATTTTCAAGCCCAGTGAGTCAGTCATCCCTCGGTAGTCTTTTGCCTCAGACGTGTTTACTTTTCTCCGTAGAGATTTCCCTTCAGATAATTTCATCGTGTTGATTCGACATTGTTTACATTGGAATCCTTTTAGGCATGTTTGGACGTTGATGGTATTTTTATTTTACCAAGGTTAGAACCTTAGATCCTTAGAGACCGCAGGGATGCTGGATGCAGGCCGCTTCCAACGGGCCCTTTTGGAGATCGATGAGGGAGGCCTATGTCCACCAGTGGACATCCTATGGCTGAAATGATGATGATTATGATGATGAGATCCATAGATTATTTACTGTATATTTATAAGGATTTATAGATAGGTTCATTAAGGCACGACTGATTGGCATTTGCAGCAAATAAATTATAACAGAGCCGTGAAAATGGTCTCTAAATACAGAATGTAAGCAACCGTTAGATAGACAGAGAAAACATTGAATTTCTTGACGTTGAGAAGAATAGGAGTGATTACATAATGAAAAAGACAGCCAAAGATCATAAAGTGATGACAAACTTTAAAAGCGGCTAAAACCAGTTATTTTAATATTTGTAGCGTCGCAGGAAGTAAATTCCTACCTATAATAGCTTTAAGTAAATGTTAAACTAACGCTCTATAGATAATTTAAATGTATGCACCTTCGAACAAAATTAATTTTTCGATGGTATCCACTTATCAAATATATAATATTATTTAGAAAATATGCCCTTTGAAGTTATGACCTGACGATAGTTCGCTTAAAAGCACAATGTTCAACCGAGATGTTATTTCCATTAAACGCGTATCTTGAAGATTCATGGCAAGCCCCGACAAAAATGATGGTCGTTAAAGAAACTGAATACCCCTTACTCATGCTTAAACTTTCGCAAACCTACTTACTTGCTCTTCAGTTTGGAAGTCTAGGGAAAGGAACCGTAAGTAGGTACCTACTCTGTAGGAGTCAGGTACTTGCCTAGGTACATTACGTTTTTTTTTTTACTGAATCTAAAGGCGCTTGCAGACGATGCGTATAGTACTATGCATACTTTGCATCGTCTGCACCTTTTTGCTTAGTGCAAGTGGCAGTGGCAAGTGCTAGCGATGCGTAAATAGTATATCTGCTTGCTACTACGCATCGTCTGCAAGCGCCTTAACAATAATCTCCAGTGTTTTCCTCTATAAGAATCTGTTTAAAATGATTAATTAATTCAACAAATACCATATTAATTATGTATTTATAATTGACCTAATACTAAGCAGTCCTATCTGCAATCGAAGTAAAAATTCATCCATAAATAATGGAGACAAAGGGATGTTGCCTTTTATCTCTTAAAAAAATAGAGCACTTGGAATTGCGAAAATATACACCTGGCTTTGGGTTAAAATGTTGAAATATTTCACAACAGTAAACCAAGCGTGGTTAACGAACGATGACCACAACTAGGCATAAAATAAATTTGTATTCAGCGACTATGAATTATCTTTTTGCCTTTTATTTTTTATTTTGTTTATGATACGAGTATATTATGGCTACTCGTAATACGTGTAATTCAACAAGCACGATGAAATCTATGTTTAATCTACAAAGAGGCGCTCTACCTTATCTCCTATGTATGGTATGTGAGGGATAAGTGTCCATGGTGGGGAATGTTTCTCAAGAAAGTGTCCACGAAAAACCTAGACACCTCACAAGACGGCCGTCGCGTTGGCAGTGTCGATCGTTTTCTATTAGTGCTATCAGACGAGACGGACTTGGTTGACGGGCCGCAGTCCAACCAACGGGAGGGAAAGAAATTTTTTTCTATTTCTCTCCCGTTGGTCAGACGGCAGTCCGTCAACCAAATTCACACGTCTGTTAGCACTATATCACGCACACATACACACGTGTCTTACGATCGCAGAAGATCGCAGCCTTCAAATACGAACTTGTGTACGAAAGCACCGCCTTTCTCCGCCCTCTTCAATGACGCCCTTGTAGGTCCCTATTAGAGGGTTTTTTTTTTTTAATATTTTCTAATTTTGGCGTTCCCAAAATCCCTATTTCCTTCTTATATCCGGGGTTGTTGAAATCTTTGACCGGTGTCGGCAATTTAGGTGACTCCACTCTACTTAGTGCAAGTGTGAAATTGAGTTAGTGTAAAATCTATAATTACAAACTCAGAAAAATCAACATCAAACGACTTCAAAATTTGTAAAATATGCATTTCGATTCGTTGAGACGAATGATGAGGTCATCTAAGTAGCAAAATACGTTGCTTAATGGACAGAAATTTGTCACCGACTCGCACTTAGCCTTTATTTATTTTTTGTTGTTATACTTTAGAGTGTGTACTATAATCATGCAAAGTTTGACGCTTGTACGTATTAACGTTTTTACATTAGAGCTAATAAACAAATACGTTTGTTGTATGTGGACCCCAATTTCTTGTTTACTTTTTTATCATTTGTTAGTTAATCCGCCGTAACATTACCATACTCTGTGAAAATGTGCTATCTATTGCGGTTCTAAAGATAGAACCGTTTAAAGGTAGGACGGACAGACAGACGGACAGACACCGTAGGCTTAGTAATATGGTCCCTTTTTTACCCTTTGGGTAAAGAACCCTAAAAAGGGTAAACTTCCAAAGGTTGAAGAAATCAATTAACTAAACTTTAATTGTTTCTTACTAAGTTTAATTAGATAGTAAACTAGAAGCTATCAACATGGAGTATCAAAAGTTACCAACGTAGCGGTATCTCGCCCGAAATACTTTCTAAACCGAACAAAGAAAACTTTTAATCCCATGTTTGGTGTAGAAGCGAAGGTTTCAAACTTTTTGCAGGTTTTCCGTAACCATCAAGATAAATCTTTTGAGATAGCCGTCCTCGGAGGACATTATGTGGAAATATCGCCGGGTGATGGCGAAAATGAGCTCGTATGTTTCTGTTGGGAGGTTATTTATTGGACTAGATATCAATCGTCATTCCTGGGAAAATTGAGTTGCTAGCTAAATAAAATAGGTTCAGCGTGGAGGTCGTTTCATTTGAAGGGAAGATTCGAGAGCTGTATTTTTTACGTTTTTATTAACGTTACTAACAATTATCGATACACATTATAAAATCTATTTTATACGAACTTTCCAAAGAGGTTAAGACTTAAAACTTTAAATATAGTCCAGACCTGGATGACAATGTAATATTTACCTATTGTCTGTCTGTTTGTCTGTTCATTGCACATTTAAAATCGATTTTAAATTTCCCAATGAACGAAGACATTAAACTTGAAATATAATTCTGAACGGCGTGGATGACAATGCAAGAGAACTACTTTCTCATATAGTTAATAAAAACTATGAACGTGGTATATATATATATATATTACTTTTTATATTGGTACTAATGCAGAATAATATAAGTATGCAACTATAAGTGATGAACATAAGGATTTTAGAAATAAAGAACGTTTATATAGAAACCTTCGTTGTGATTTTTTGCTCAATTCATATTTGAAAATCCAATAACCACCGCATTCATTCAACGTACACGACAAACAAACAAAAATACCTTTCATTGAAGTCATCAATCAACAATCGCACGATATGCATTAACCTTAACGATTGTTCCATTATTCAACAATACAATACGCACATATTATATGTACCTAGTCGTTATTCGTTACAATATAGCAGATACCCATTATAAAGTCTTATAGACTTATTACATTACAAAAACGTATTTTACTGTTTATTGTCTCGTAAATTCGCGCCTCCGAAAAGTTGATGAAGACTTGATTTTTACACAAAAATCCTAAAATCCTTAAGGCGGGCGGTCTCATCAGGGTTATTATCACGTATAAAATTTATGACAGCACTCCTACGAACGCATTATAAAAAGCGATGAGTCTTTCTTGTATATTACCGAGTAATTTAGCTCGCTCAAACGTTTACATTATAAATGTGCAAAGTTCTATTGGCGAGTTAGTTATATCGTTATTATTAACACATTTATAAATAAGCTAACTTATACTATACCTAAAATGCTCTTTCTACTTTTCGCCAAAGGGGTGAAGCACGCGCGCGAATGAGACAAAACACTTTTTAGACTTGATTTCCTCCTACGCGGACGTCGCGGTCGTCGGTCGCAAATTTCAGTTACGCGTTGCAATATAGTACCTATGCGCGCGTGCCATATATTGCCAATTCCCGAGTCGCTGATCATCAGCACCGCAGTGTGATATTTTATAAAGCGCAATCTCGTCTTCTTCGATCGACGTCAAAATTGGAACGACAAAAATACAAAATACGGCGTACCTATCTATTATATGGCTGATATGAGTTTATTAATTAGGAGCGCAGTAAGTACTTGTATATTCGGCCGCGTGACCGACATCAGCGAATGACGTAAGCTACGTAAGCGTCGAAGGCTATACTATTAGAAGGAATTAGAAGGCTAGCTTTTATGAAGACTGCAAATATTTTTGCAATATGAATATGACTGAAAATCGCTTTGCGTACACGCACACAAAGATCAGCTAATCACGAGCAGAACATTGCACTTTAAAGCGATTAGGGGGAGATGGTAAAGCGCATCTCCAAGACCTTAGCGGACTATATATCTTACACAGGAAAGGTTTTATTTTATTTTATTATAACGGCTGTCAAGGCATTTTGTAAGAAATTTGTTGTAGCCAGTTGCACCCATATAAACGAAACGTCAGTCATTCGAAATCAGTTAGCAACTGTGATGCGGAGTTCGATTCGTTCACTCATCACTCATAATGCCTGGTAACAGATTCTGTGATATCTTATACGTGTGCTTATACGTGAGTTTGTCTGTGGCTTTCTACACGTCACCGACTACCTTGCTATGTCATTGTAGAAAGCCACAGACAAAAGCTCACGTATAAATTTTATCGCCCCCTAAAATATAAAAGGAGGTACTTAGGTATTTGTGAAAGCCACGATTCATCGTAAGAGCGGGGCAAAGTTGACGCGTTTTAACGCGTAGCTGAGCACATTCCAAGTTGGCAGGCGTGCCCTCGCACATTGACATTACCTCGAATTTTCTACTGAGTGCAGCGCGGGACTAAGAACTGAGTTAAGAATAAGTAAACATGCAGTGGGTTGGTGAGACTGCAGATAAAACATGAAATTCTAAAGTTATTTAACACCAAGTTGGTCCCACTAAAACCCACAATATACTAAACCAGTAGTTCGCCTCGAACTGTGACCTCGCGACCCATGAATTTACGAAACCCAATTTTGCCCATATTCGAACTTAAAAATTGTATTGAAATGAACTATTAGCCTACAGAGTTTCATGAAGATCGGATCAACAATACGCAAATTATCGCCGAACTATAACCATGCATAGAAATGCCGACTTGTCCTATTAGAATTTGAGACCTCTCTTTGCTCGGTCAATTAATTTAAAAAGTTTAAAACCAAAATAAGGTAAACCCTACACAATCACACTTTACAATTATAAATGCAAAAGTTTGTGTGGGATCTGTGTAAATGTATTTTTTCCACACAAATCATGTGAATGGATTTGAATGTTTGTCGAAGGTAAATTTTTTTCGAAGCCCTAACCTTGATTAACCTATGCCTAAATCCGAGAAAATTTTACGACTCCTGCAAGATGTTGCTGCTAAGTGTTTACAAACATAAAGAAACATTTTTTTACAATTATACCACATTTTTAAATTAGTTATATTGTCATCCACCTCTGCACATATATTTAGTTTCAATTCCTAGCTAATTGGGTATCGACTTTAACTTTAGTACCAAAAAGCTAGGTAGTAAAAACGTGGTAAAATAGAAAACCATACAACCTAGAAACTTTACTCCTAAATGAAATGTTAGAGAAGGTTCTGTAGGTTCTAGTCGAAGATTTCCAGCTGCTACACAATAGTCAATCAAATAGTCTGACTGACGATTATCCACTCCGACCAAGCGCCCTTATCCAGTTCATTCCGTTCCCTCCATCCAAAAATACAAAGGCCGTTTCCCAATGGTCTAAAGTACGGTACCTCATTTACATAGATCGCAGAAACTTTTGTACGAATCGAGTCCATCTGGTGAAAACGCGGTCGGTGTGAATTTTTAGGAGCACACAAGTGTAATTGTTACTCAAGTGCTTAAAAGCTTTACTTTAGAAGGATTTCAACACGTCCGGAAGAGTGGAACTTTGATTTTAGAGCTTTGTTTGAAGTTAATAATCCCGCTTCTGCGGTGGGGTTTGCTCCGTTTCGGAACGTAGTTATTTGTTCTGTATTCTAACTCTACCTACGCTATAAGTAATTATTGTTATAAAGTTAGCTCTTCTAATGACCAAAAAACTGTGGAAATGTAGAGAAAGAACGGAAATTCTTATATTTATTTTCTTTATACTCAGGGCATTCTAAAGAGTCTGTGTAATAATGAGAGCAAAGCGAAGAGAATTTCGCTTTCAGACTCCAAAATAAGGTTTCAATTTGCCTGCGATAGAGCGCTCCGTTAAATTCAATAGACGGTCTCCAGTACCAAAAAAGTCATACTAGCATTTAGTTTAGGGGAAGTGGAAAAACGTAATATCTGTTGTTTCCGTTCGTCGTGAAAACGAGGATTATTTTGTTTCAAGATAAGAAAAGGTACCGAATAGGTGGACTATTTCCAAAATAGATAGGCACAACCCCTGTCGTCCCCAGCTTACGTTCAACTCATAAAGACATAGTTATTGAGGCACTTCCGTTGCGTACGACCCTTCCGGCTGGAGAATCGCCTAACCGTTGAACTTAGCTATAATACATTGTATGTACGTAATTGTAATTACCGCGAAGTTTCGTTCAAAACTAAGATCGTTTAAATCGTAATGTAAGTACAGAGTTAGGGACCGCTATCACATAAAGTGGAAGTGTTCGTAAACAAGTCTTAACAAAGTTGTGCGGTTAAGTTCCAGTCTCTTACTGTTTCGTACTATTGTGTGAGTATTAATAGCCAAGTGGAGAGATAATGTGCGATAAACTACCCAAAGTCCTTGCCTATACCGCTAGCAAACTACTAACTTGTGTACTTGTGCTGAAATTTCGAGTGATTTACCATGTTTATTGAAACTTAGTATACCTATAATAAATCAAAAACAAGAGAAAGGGAAACAGTTTTTACAATCGAAACTGAAATTTTGCGTCAAAACTTCCTGAAACCGAAAAATCTGTCGGACACAGCTCTGGGCTGGGTATTGGGCAATGATGACAAGCATTGGCACTCTGCATTATGCTCTGCTCGATATAAAACTTTTGTCTGACAAAGATTTGACGATTCCATTTGTTCTACTATAGTATGATAGTAATTTCAAATTATATGTGCACGTCTGGAGCTTAGTTTATAATCAGAAACTTATAAATTAGAATATATTATAGAACTCTGGAGGAAGTGCCATGAAGATTTGCAAATATGACATCGGAAGTGGTGTCGGTCATACTTTGCGTAGGGATTTGGATCAGATTTCGGGGCAATCCTAGACTGGAATCGACAAGGCGGTCTCAAACCCACGTCTCAAGCAAACTTGCGGTAGAATTATATTCTTGCGGAAGCCAAAAATTATCGTGAAGTGTAGCGAAAAGCGCAAAACAGAAGAATATCATAACATCTGCCCTCTAACTGACGTGGGGTCTTGGGATAAGAGTGTTACCAGGTATACAATTACAAAACGAGTTCATTTTACTTTTGTAGGTACTCTTCATTATGAACAACTTTTTCTGTGGGACCAAACCAATCTTGAAATTATGAAAAAAATTTGCTGTTCCATACATTTCGTTGAGTGTGAATCAATTTTTTCTACGGAACAGCTGATTTTGGTTTCGCGATTTCAGGGTTGAGCCCATAGTACAAGTTGTTAATTATGACCAGTACCTTCTCTTGGCTTAGTACCAACGTTTTGTGTTTCTGTATTCTGTGATCTTTATCATTTTGTTTCCGACAATTATATTGATGTACTTATATACCTACTTAACTACCTTTCTTAATTCTCCTAAAATAAATATAATAAAAACAACAGACAAATAGCATATTAAAATTATAATTACATACTTACTGAATATTTACAAAAAAAATCGGTCTTCTCTTCGGTCAAACAACTATGCTATCCTCAGATTTATTTTTAGATTTTAACTGCACATCCAGCACGACAATCTTCTTGAATAGTTCTACCAAGTCATTTCTGGTGTGGGATTTGATCTGCTGCAGTCTACCGCCACCTGCCCCGGCTATGAGCTTCACCAACCTTTCTGTAGGACACTCCACAATAACCGAAATAATAATTTTATTCTCTTCTACAATTTCTTCATAATATTCTAATTTCACATTCAAGTTGTAAGGGATTTCGTGTTGTAAAAAGTCAAGGAATTTGGCTCGTACCGTGTCACATATTAGTTGTAGGGGCTCTTGGTCTGTCCATTCGTCGGGAGAGTACTGGTAGTTTGCTGGTTTCGCGTTCGTGATTAGATATTGCTGTAAAAAAATCACAGTCTGAAGGTGGCAGCCAATGGAATTGCTTGTAATTCAAAGATCTCAATAGGCATGTGTCTTAATTATTTTTTGGTACCTCATAAAGAGATCAGCAACAAAAACAAAATTAAAATTTGTTCAAAAACAAATAAGTGATGAGTATTTTAATTTCATGCTAGACAGAGAACGAACTATAGCAAGTTATGACGTCAAGCCACACGCCCGCCATATAAGTGCTATAATAACAGACGCTTTGCGGGAAAAGGACAGAGTTTCCCCTCTCAATGCCCACCAAAACTAATCTCATAAATTTATCAGGCATTTTAAATATGTTTTCAGCATATTATGGTAAAGTAGTTATTTATATATTTTCGCTAAACCTATTATCTATCTATATATGGGGTGTAAGGGGAACACTCTCGAAGCCAAAAGAAGGTAATTGTACTCATCATTATGAACAACTTTTACTATGGGACCAGCCCTGAAATCGCGAAAAAATATCTGCTGTTCTATAGAAAACGGTCATTGACACTCAACAAAATGTATGGAACAGCTGATATTTTTTTCCCGATTTCAGGGTTGGTCCCATACTAAAAGTGGTTCATAATGATGAGTACAATTACCTTCTTTTGACTTCGAGAGTGTTCCCCTTATACCCTGTATATAAAAAAAGTCGTGTTAGTTACACTATTTATAACTCAAGAACGGCTGAACCGATTTGGCTGAAAATGGGGAGGTAGCTTAGAACCAGGAGATGGACATAGGCTACTTTTCATCAGCATCATCACCATTTTTCATCACTACGCGGGTGAAACCGCGGGGCGCAGCTAGTTTGTAATGAATTAAACACCAGTCAACTAGCCTATAGCAGGGAACCGCTTGTAATCCCAAGATGACAAAAGGGTTTTATCTCCCTTTTTGAAAAACAATGCCACTACACTTCTATGTCATGTCTACGGAGTTCTCCCCATTATGAAGACGGTGTTAAACAATTCTTGGAGCCTGTTAAATAGTGGAGTTTCACCAGCTTTTAAGAGCTCTGTTGTGAGTCCGCCATTACTTGAGGCTATTCCATTTTTAAGCGGCTAGCATGATCTCATGTGGGTTATGGGTCATCTCTCTCATCTCAATAAGTTTTAACTAAACAAAAGAAGTATGTTATTATTACTTATTATACCTTTATATCTTGCACTCCATCACCGTTCAGAGCAGAGACTAGAAACACATCTGAAAATTTGCTATATCCTTTTCCGGAAATCTTTTTTCCCTCAGATCCAGGTATGGGGTTGCCAGCAATCACTCCATTACACAGGTTCCTGATTGTTGAAAGGAGTTGCTTCTTGAATTTTAACTTGTCAACCTAGAAGAAAAATTTACCAATTTACATAATTATACACCAACATAACTGAACGTGTGTGTTACACACAACCCAAGTCCATGAAATAAAAAAATATTAAAACTTTGTGGGTAAGATGAAGCTGAAAAAAAGTCATTGCAAAACTCTGGTTTAAACTATTACAGTTGTTCACTACAGTTATATGATTATAACACAGTTAACCCGTTAACCTTTTGATCGCCAAAGTCAACCATAATTGACAAGCCCTTCCGGGCCCTGTGCGCCAATGACATCTATTGTTGACTAAATATGTGGCATGTTTGTGCTGTGGCACAAATACAAATACAGCATTTATTTATTGTTACATAAGAAGCACAAAATACAGGAGGAACCCTGCCGCTACGTTAGCGTGAGCTGTGTTGCACAGAAATGTGTTTAGGTGTGGCGGCCAAAAGGTTAATAATCATATATCTGTGTATCCTTGCCTGCGACTTTGTATCCATGGTCATGAAAAATTTTACAAAAAAAAGACCCACACAGATAAACATACCTTGTTCAGTATCAAAAAGCTGGGAGTTTCTCCTACCATTTGAAGCATGGTTGTAACATCAGGATGTAGCTGCTCTTTGGTGTGTCTGTTCGATACATCATGAACAACCCCTATAACATCTGCACACCTCAAGCTCTTGTGACAGGCACCGATCATAGAACTTGGCAGATTGTATCTGAAACACACAGTTGAAACTGGTTGCTCAAACCAAACAAAAATTATTATTGTATGTATGGTTTGAGTATGAGCAGACACATTTTTCTTTTTCTAATTTGACTACACACCGCTGAAACCATTCGACTTGCGCTCAGATAATGTGACACCATTGTGCCTGCATAAACAAGTACTTTTGCAGTAACGAAATTATGCTTTAAGCATTATCATCTATCCATCTTGGTGCACCTCTGTAGGGCTCTCTCAAGACTTTCCCAATACCGGTATTTCGCAGCCTTCATGACCACATTTATAATGATAAACTGTGGAAAATTTAGTAAATCTTGACACTAGAAGCATCATACCTACTTACACTACGACCACCTAGGTAATTAAAACTTACTTTTTTTGCTCCCTTTCTGTAATAACACCGGGTGTATCCAGGAAGATAATTTGAGTACCATCTTGGTAGCACATTGCTCTGATCATTTTGGTCGTTGTGTGCACTTTATTTGAAGCTGCGCATATCTAGAAAAAATAATATCTTAGGTCAGACGCTTAAGCATACAAACAGGTTATGTTTTTAACTCTTCTATCGTACCTTGCGTTCGATGACATTGTTGATGAGGGTACTTTTACCAGAGTTGGGTGCTCCAATTATAGCTACGTTGACTACTTTCCCGGCTTTAATTTTATTTGCACGTATTGGCTGCGTCGTATAAAAGGCGGCTTTCAAATGCCGTGTCTTCCTGTAGGAGAACCTCAGTCCTCTTAGTATTAAAGTAGTCATGATTTTAGAGTTAATACATTAGTTAACAGTTAAAGATATTTTTTTGTTTTTTAAAACAATACAATACAAAGTAGTAAGTTTAACCCCTGTGTTTACTTTTGTATTGTAATTTACAATTCAATTACAATTTACTAAAAAAAAAAAAAAAAATTGAAACTTCCACACTTCCACACAATTTTTTTTTTGTTAAAATTTTCATGACCCTGGATTCAATTTCCTTTAGTCGTCATATTAATCATGTTTGCATAGTATTAAAAGCGTCAAACAAGTCTTATTCACAGTCAGAGTCAAGCAAAGTAAGTCATGGTCAAGTCAAACTCATGCCCCTGTAAAGTGGTGGAGATTTACAAGAAGCTCCTATGGAGTTTTGGAAACTAAACGAAAAGACATGTTTCACCTAGTTATATCACTGGCTCTTACTCGAAAACGTCCACGAGCACTTAATAAATAATTATTCACCATTTACTACACATTAACACTCGAAAATACCCAAGTTTAGGAAAATAATTCAACGAGCCCACATGTTTTTACCACGTTGGCGCCAAAACTCTCCTTCCACACAAATCACAAATCCACACCACAGATTAATAAGATGAATTATGATGAATGATGAATATTTTGTTTAGTTAATAAAAGCACTTGCCCAGAAAAAAAAATAAAAAAATCATAATAATAAGATGAAAGAGTTGTCAACTTTACAGCTTTTTTGTATTTTTTGCCCATATCTGAGCAGGCTAAAACTATTAAGGCCATACCGCCTAGTCTTTTGTAATTTACTTTACCCCAGTAGCCCTTTGAGAATAAAAGCAGTGGCCCCCCCCCACCCCAAAGGTTTTATTTTAATATGGCTGCTTTCTTTTTGTTGTTGGGGCAATTTTGCTATCAACGATAGGAGATAGTGAGATTGTTGTAGGACGAGGTACATAACTTATTGCGGTGTTTCTATTTCGTGAGGGCCTGATTGTCGGGAAGCTTGTGGGGGTTGCGGTGAACTATACATACATTTATATCAGGCTATATTCTCAAAATCTGCTTCGCTATGTCACCTTTATAATGCAACACCCATCGCTGCATACTTATATGCCAGCGTGTCCCAACAAACTGTACTTATAGTGCATATACAATGTGAGTTCACTCACCAGGCACGTGGGGTCACCAATCGCCTCGTGGTGATGGTGACAGAGCCTTCTCGGGCTGCTCACTTCCCCGATTACAGTGAGCATGGATTTCATGGACAGCCTTACCCGTCCGATGTCGGTTTCACACGTCCTGTAATGTTAAAATACCATGAGCTGGTAACTAAGCATCACAACCCTTCAGCACCTATGATCTTTTACGTCGAGCTACATTTAACTTAATACCACCTGAGTGTACCCACTACCGCCCTTGTACCGGCCCACGAAAGCGGCGACACCTGGTCCGGTCCTGTTTCAGGTGGCGGGGGATTCGCACGGGAGCAGATCCGATCGTGGGCCATCGTGATCTGCGCGTGAGGAGCTCGTGTCGTCTTTCAGACTCCTCGCCCACGCAGCCGACCCTCTGCGGCTCTACGCTCTGTACACCAAGCGTTCTCAGACCGGGCTGACGGTTGGTATCGTACATCAGGCACCGCCCCCTGGCAGTCCTGCACCCCGGCCATGCATTTGGCAGTAGACAATCACGATACTTCGTGAGCTCTATGATGAGCTATAAACTTCCCGTACGAATCCTAACCTTCAGATTGTGCACAATATGAAGTCTCTATCTGTATAAGTAATCCACAAAAAGAACATGTTTATTAATAGTTATTCATCAGTTATTCGTCAAAGCGTGAGTGCAAGCAAGGTAATAAAGAGTCTGTGATACTTAGCTCCGATATTTCGTGAGATGTTGTCGCTCGTGTGCACGCCGTTGAAAGTAGAAAAGAAAATGGCGTCGCCCCGCAGCAACCCCGCAGCCGGGGTTCTCATGCCATCACTTAAATATCCACTGCGGGCCTTGTGATTGGTCGTTTGGACAGGACGCGTTGATTGGACTATTCATTGCAGGAGGATGATGTTTGGTGTTGCCTGCACGGAAAATATCGTGGCAAGCGCAGCCGTCACGACACTCCCGACGGCGAAGAAGTTCCTAATCATCTGGTCGGCCTGCAGGAATGCCACTCTTTGTGGCCTTCTCTCTTTACTGTCTGTTTCCTTTCTTGCTATTAAGTTCTCCTGCTCATTCGATATGGTACTATCTTCTTCTTAACGTCAGTTGCATTTTATTTAGTACTCAGATATATACGGGCTTAAAGTTATCTCCAACGGACTGGGTAATTTCTGTTCAATGTTCGTGGGTTCACGAGCTGAACCATCAAATTCATTTTTAGATGAAGAAATGCCAACAGTGGTGAGAAGTCTTATCTCTGAATGATGATCGGTGCCTCGGAAATGAATTGCATTCCTTCTCTCGTAGCTTTCTGGTATTCCACAAGCAGTTCTTCTTCTATTTCCAATGGATATAAATGCGCGATGGAGTGAGTGAGTTTGGTTTCAACCACCTTCACTCTTGCTATTCCGCAAATTCCATCTTGTCCCTTGAGAAGAGCTATTATCTTGCCCACCTTCCAGTTTTCCGATTCTTAGCTTCACGCTTATCTGCACTATGTCAACTACTTAGGTTTCTTTAGTTCTCCGCACTCTTGGTTCTCTGTGTGAATGGTGGTACCTTTCACGCAAACTTGGCAAAACTTGTTCGTGAACATGGTTTTGAAGTCATTCAAAACATTCTGTCCTCGTTTTCATGCTTCTATTAAATTCCTTTTCCTGACTGAATTCCCTTGTTGTATCATCTGATCACCTGTCTCGGTTGTAATGTGACTTCCCATCATAAGGAAGTCGAAGGTCTAAGAACATCTTCTAAATCCGCGCTGACGCACGTTAACGGTCGAGTATTCACAACAATTTCAATTTCTTTAAAGATAATGATGAGTTGGTTCTCTTTTAGCAGCTGTTTCGTTAGTGATTTCTTGAGACACTGTTTTTCTACTCCAATTAGTCGTTCATAAAAACCACCGTGCCATAAAATTACATACGATTTCGTTAGATATTCAATAAATGTCAGACAAGACTTCTGCCATCAGCTTGAATTGTTGAGCATATTCTGAAACTATCAAAACGGGTACCGTTCGGATAGAAATGAACCTCTTTAATGCTAACAGACATTATTCTGCGCCTAAAGTTCTGAACTACTTCTCAATGTATTGCTCACACTGCTAAGCATGTGCTTACAAATCCAGTGCTTCTCCTCTTTATTGGAATTAGATTTGATACATATATTATGTGGTAATCCATTCATACACAAGATAACGGTGAACTGTATTTACTCTCTTTTTTGGAAGCGCTGGAACAGATGGAAGTTTGAAAGAACTTCCTCCATGCTAGACATGTAGTCTTGCATCCTTTCAGTATTCTTTGTACGTTACATCTCCCCTTTGATACGTCAAACATATTGAATCCAATACGTTTGACGCATAAAACTCAAAGTATAATTTACACCTACGTTATAATTATCTTCATGAGTGTTCAGATACTCTCGACTTTCCTTAGGACATGGTTTGCACCTTCCTTTCTTCTTATGCTGTCCGATTTACTGTCTGAGTATTCAGAACCTCCCGACGAAAAAGGAAAAGTTCAATTTCACGAATTTCTGGCCGCTTGCTATGTTCTTCTCGTAGGAACTCTGGTCCTGTAAACAAATAGCGGCAACACGGAAGGTACTGCTAATCCACACGTGTCACAAATGAACGCCATATTTTTCAGTGTTTGTTACTTCGCGTTAGCGTGCGCCAATTGTTTGCATCTTGATTGAATTGTATCGCCTTCGGGGCACCAGTTGAAACCCCATTGCAAACCCCCTTTTTTTTCTTATTTGAACAAAAAATTACGCTGCTATCCCTAAGGTAATTTAATCTTATTGATGTTAGTATTTTACTTGTTCAATTATTAAGGTTCTGTGTTTTTTATTCTTAGGTTGAGACATCATGTTTGAGTTATTAATCATACATCAAATGACAGTCATATTAAAATATGTTTAACATTATATATCGTTGTGAGTACCACCCATAATAAAAACAAATTAATCTGACGTGGTGAAAATTAATTCTATTAAGTAGGTTCTTCCATTAAAAACGTTCTAAGTCAGATATTTATTTCCCCGAAAAAAAATTAAACATTTCACATGATTTTTCCCTACGCTTAGGGAAAACACCCCGTGTTGGCAACTCTGAAAAGAACTAGACTGTAAAACCACAGATATGAAAGAAAAATATTTTCCTTTTTTTTATTCTTAAAAAGCATAGATAATAAACGTGAAAACGTGACGTCATTTAGAGGTAAATGAAAGTCGAATGATTTCTTAGTTTTTTGTTAAAATAAATGGCATCTTATCGTTTTAAAACAGAGTAGAAAAATAAGGGTTTGCAACATAAAATCTCGAAATGGTTTCGTAATTGGCATAGGTCAGTGTTTATAGAATATCCTGCGGGAACTTTTCCAGTATTTAGAATCGTAGGTGGTTGTGGTTAACATTTTCTCCTAACGATTGGAGTACCCTTAAGTGACGTTCAATTTCATTCAGAGTTTCTCTACACCTCGCTGCGGACCCTTCAGCGGTGTTAATTCGATACAACGCTGCATAATGCGCATCCACAATTAGATTGTGTTTGCCATATCTATCCCATAAAATGGAAATCGCAATTTGGTAGTTTTTACTAGAAGTTTCCAAGCACTCTATAGTCTTTATTGCTTCTCCCTCCAGTGAGGACTGTAAATACAACAGCTTATCCACATCCGATAAGTTTTTGCTTCCTATGTTGGAGTCGAATTGATCCCAAAAGGAGGTCCAGGAGAATACGTCTCCTGTGAATTTCTGCAATTATCTCGGAAGACGACTTGTAGCCCAACCCTTGTGCTTCTGTTATCACTTTCCGGGACGTCACTCCCTTTCTGTGTCCTTTCTTCCAGGTTCAACCTAACTTTCAATTCAGTTAGGGTTTCTTCGCCTTTCAATTAGAAGCCACAGGCGAAACTTATCTCAGATGGCGCCACCTTCGCTGGTGCTGTCATTTGTGGTTTATTTGAGGTTACATTGCTCTTGAATGAAACAATAAAGATAAATTTTGCTTTAAAACAGTAAAATGTTTCTCTAATGACATGGTTAAAGAGCGAATCTTTTGGAAAGGTAGGTATGCAATAAAATTATCAATATTATTTTTTCTCATCGGAAGGAAAACGGTGTGTACCTTTATTTTTAAACTGAAATGCACTACACAGATGCATGTTTTAATACCAAACGATATTTATTGTGTAATTACTAAAATTAATATAAATTATGATATTTAACACTTTTGACAATGAAACAACACCAGCGATAATGCGCCACCCGGCGTGATAAATAAGCAGTTCGTCTCCCCATCGAACCACAGAAAACGTAGAAATTTCATCAGCTGCAAGTTCCGTTCTAAGCCGGAAATAGTTATGTAGTTCTGCTGTGAATCTATTAATCGCTACCTCCAACTTTTCTGCACTTATTTGTGCACCCTTTACATCCTTCACATCAACAAAATATCTGAGAGCTTCTGTGGTAAATTTTTCTATTCGTTCTGCCACGACCGACAATCTATTTATATGTTAAATCATCCTCCATTTCGCTACGCCTTCCGTTTCATCTGCTAATACGATAATAAAAAAGCTATGCTGTAGTGTTTGTGTGTGTATGATGTATGTGTAAGTGTGTGTATGTATGATGTGTGTGTATGTCTATAGCAAAACGTATTGCCATAAATGACAAAAGCAACATAATTACAATAATAATACAATTGACATGATAACACCTCACAGCTAGGTAGGTTCAGGGTTAAAAATAAATTGTTGTCCAATGTTTCATGGTAATAATACAATACGCGTATTACACCAAACTCATTAATACGTAAGGCACGTTAAAAATTTAACTAAAAGTTAGTTTAAACGTTAAAAACATTAACGTTATAAATTCGTACAGATTTTATTCATAACAGTGTACAATTACTACACATTAAATTACATAATATATTATGTTCATATCCGGTACTGTATCCAAAAATCGATGCTTCACCGAACAATCGTTAATAACGTATTCCTTGTTCATTAAAAAATTCTGATACTTCGCTGTCGTAATCATAGCTACGTAGTTATCATTTATCATCGTCTCAGTTTGCAGTAAAAAGTTCGTAATACTAAATGTTGCTTGCTACGAAATCAACAAACGTCAAGGTCTTCAAAAAATTCAAAATCAGAACAATGTAGGTACATGAAATTCAATTCAATACCCAGTTTCCCACTAAATTGCTTCAGTAATCTTGTTCGTGTGTAGGGCGCATTAGAGCCGTCAAACTTGTCTATGGTCGAAGTATTTAGCAAACAATCACAGAATACGATCTCCTTCGTTATGATCATGGTATAATAATATACTCCAATGATCCCCAATACGTAGCATTGGCGAAATTGTAGTGGCTCCTCCACAAAGAAAAAAAGTAAAAGTTTAAGTTCGTGAGAACCGCACAGTTAATAAGCAATCACAATCGCCTTTTGTTTTCTTTGAGTAAACAATACCGGTAAACACAATTTCAAGTTTTCATTTTAATATGTGGGTACAGATTTAAGATGTTTTTGTCGTGAATCGTGTTGTGAATTCGAGAAATATTTAGTACGTAACGTAACGTAATAAACACCCAACTAACTCCAAACACAACTCAAATTCGCCATGACAATGGGAAAATACATAAAATAACCAGTGACAACAATCATCAACTGTGTTTAACGTTCTACTCAAAGATTTCACACGTAACTAGTATTGTATGAAATCTTCGGTCTTACTCAAGTTTTGTTGAAATGTAGGTAGCCGTTATGTTATTGTAATAAAATTGTAGTTGTTATATTTTTCGTAATAAAATTACTTGCGTACACACGAGATTCATTTCAAGTTCGTTTCATTAAAATTCTATGTTTCGTTTGAGTTTGGTAAAACCTTAATACCTATATAAGTGAAAGAAAACAGACACAGGAACAAGGCAGTCCATGAAATTCCATTAGATTATCAAGCGAGCTCTGTTTTATAATAGCATTCGTCGGATTTTCTCATTTCTCTCTGGGCGCTAGGTACAAGAATCCCAGCACATCTCCACCATTTTGTCGGGAAGCTTGTGGGGGTTGCGGTGAACTATACATACATTTATATCAGGCTATATTCTCAAAATCTGCTTCGCTATGTCACCTTTATAATGCAACACCCATCGCTGCATACTTATATGCCAGCGTGTCCCAACAAACTGTACTTATAGTGCATATACAATGTGAGTTCACTCACCAGGCACGTGGGGTCACCAATCGCCTCGTGGTGATGGTGACAGAGCCTTCTCGGGCTGCTCACTTCCCCGATTACAGTGAGCATGGATTTCATGGACAGCCTTACCCGTCCGATGTCGGTTTCACACGTCCTGTAATGTTAAAATACCATGAGCTGGTAACTAAGCATCACAACCCTTCAGCACCTATGATCTTTTACGTCGAGCTACATTTAACTTAATACCACCTGAGTGTACCCACTACCGCCCTTGTACCGGCCCACGAAAGCGGCGACACCTGGTCCGGTCCTGTTTCAGGTGGCGGGGGATTCGCACGGGAGCAGATCCGATCGTGGGCCATCGTGATCTGCGCGTGAGGAGCTCGTGTCGTCTTTCAGACTCCTCGCCCACGCAGCCGACCCTCTGCGGCTCTACGCTCTGTACACCAAGCGTTCTCAGACCGGGCTGACGGTTGGTATCGTACATCAGGCACCGCCCCCTGGCAGTCCTGCACCCCGGCCATGCATTTGGCAGTAGACAATCACGATACTTCGTGAGCTCTATGATGAGCTATAAACTTCCCGTACGAATCCTAACCTTCAGATTGTGCACAATATGAAGTCTCTATCTGTATAAGTAATCCACAAAAAGAACATGTTTATTAATAGTTATTCATCAGTTATTCGTCAAAGCGTGAGTGCAAGCAAGGTAATAAAGAGTCTGTGATACTTAGCTCCGATATTTCGTGAGATGTTGTCGCTCGTGTGCACGCCGTTGAAAGTAGAAAAGAAAATGGCGTCGCCCCGCAGCAACCCCGCAGCCGGGGTTCTCATGCCATCACTTAAATATCCACTGCGGGCCTTGTGATTGGTCGTTTGGACAGGACGCGTTGATTGGACTATTCATTGCAGGAGGATGATGTTTGGTGTTGCCTGCACGGAAAATATCGTGGCAAGCGCAGCCGTCACGACACTGATAGTGCTGTCAGCCTCTTAATCAAAACGGAACGACATCTATCGCTTAAAGCTCAAAGTGCCAACAACATGATGCAGCAATGATGGATTATTAGTTATTTGTGTGCTCGAGTATTTTCAAATGGTGATAATACAATAACGAAGTGAAACATAAATTTTTGTGTTGTTTCCAAAACTCCATAGAATCCTCTTTTAATATTATGTTAATGTTAAGACTGAAGGACTCTGTATCCATAGTCATGAAAAAAATTACCAAACCCATCATAGAATTTTGACCAAGTTTTGACGCATTTCGGAACGCGCTCTTAGTGAAGAGAAGGATTGGTAAAGGAAATAGAATCCAACTTTAATCTTGTTTCTTTCTTTTTTCTCATTTAGAAATATAATAACTTTTTTTATTGTATAAGGATAACTGGTTGATTTTATTTGTCACATGATTAACTTAGATTGGTAAATAATCTTGCTGCAGGGTTACAAAATCGCCGGCATGATTGTTACCCAGGTTTGTTTAATTTTTATTTTGCATGTTTTCAAATACTTTTAATAATTATTGACTGAATTATTTAATATAAATTCTATATAAATCTATAGCATATCACAATGTTAGTCAATAGATCGTAGGTTCCATCAGGTATGGATATTGTGTTTGTGTTGTGTGTTATTTCGAATAAGTTTTTAGTACATAAATTCGTGGTTTATAAAATATATATTTTTTAATGTTATTCCAGAAATGTCAGAGATAAAGTATAAAAACCAGATATTGGCTGCGATTGATCACCTGCGCTCAAGGAAGTCACGGCCTGATGTGAATAGAATCTGCAAGTTTATGCTAAAGTGCTACAAAATATCTGCCAGGGATACTAAAGCTGACTTAAAACGTTGCATCAAAGATAAAAGTGTTTATAAAGTTGATTACAAAGATAATGTGAGCTACAGAAACGCTGCTAAGTGGAGAAAAAGATCAAAACTGAATAATAGTAAGTTAAGTTTCTAGTCCCACACTTCTATTACTACCTGATATAAAATATTTTTGTTTCCTGTCTAAGTGTTTCATGACTAATCGGCTGAACTGATCTTGATGAAAGTTAGTTAGGGGATACAACAGCTAATATTACTGGCCCACGCCACTTCAGCTTGCTAAACATGCTTAGCTATGTCGGTGACTTTGGTTCTCTGGTGAATATTTGTTTCTCGGAGAACTGCAGACTGCTCCTACTGCTTGAACATGTTTTGAACTCATAATAAGTAGAGTGCACTGGTTAAAGTCTGAAAACCGACTGAGTCTTAAGACTGTGAGATAGGTGACAAAAAGACTCAACAGATTCCCAAATGCCTAGCCCCCTCCCCCCAGCCAGTCTAATTCTATCCTGCTATCAGATGACCAGAGCAGGTACGAAAAATCATCATTGTTTTATGGTTGACCCTCAATACTCCGAACTAAGTGCTTTGATTCCACCTACAAGCTAAAGTGGCAGTAAACCAGTGATATCTGTTCCAGAATGGAGACCATAAATCGGCAAGTGTAGCATAGGTCAGTCTACTCAAGAAACTGATGGTATACTTAAGGCAGGTGGCAGTGGAAGTGAAAAGCTGAAGATTGGGCTGAGTGACTTGCCTTGGGAGAGGTCTATGTCCAGCAGTGGACTAAGGTGGGCTAACTATGATGATAATAAGGATGGTTTTGGCTATATTCAATGAAAATCTATCCAGCTGATTAAATATTTAAGAGCTCTTTTCCAAATTGGTGGTTTTATTTTGAACTTGTTCTCTTCATTACTATTACACTCCTTTTTTCAGTAAAAATGACTTCTGGAATAGCAACAAGTGAGCGAAAAATCATAACTTCTGCTATAGCAACCCTTATTTACCAGGATCAAAGTTTCTTAGAAAATGGCATCGCTTTCGATGATCTCGTGAGTGAAGCCTCATCACAGGAAACAAAGTATTCCAAGAAACATCTAGAATCTATAATCAATAAAGAGCTAGCATCAGGAAGTCTAGTAAGGCTACCTAATGGTAATTTAGCTCTCGGTCCTGCTGACCACGACGGAGATAGCTCAGATAGTTACAAGTTTGAATACAGTGGTGATGTCAACACTAAGGTATGTGAAACAAAACTTTTAAAACAAAATTGCCATTATTTACCAACATATATTAAGGTATTATATCTTAGATAGGTGGACTTTCCCCAAGTCCAACTAGGCTCTGGCTCAGGGCGGCCAATCGCGGACAAAATACACAATACTAAATGCATGTAAAAGCTGGCATCGCCCATGCCAGCTATATGCGGTGTATGCTGGCCATGCGGTGTGTGTTCCTCTTATTGCGTGGCTGAGCCTGGCTGGCCGGCGAAAAATCGGACAGATGTATACTGTCTATCCACAACAAATCTATTATCCTTAGTAATATTATAGATGTGAAAGTGATCAAAAGTATATCTGTGTTACTTCTTCAAAACCATACTACTAAACCGAACGGCCGAGACTACTCCGCCTTTGAAGCTATTATTACCTCACACTGATGAAAAAGTGTTGTGCGAAAATGAGACAGTGTATTTTAAGCTGCTGTCCTATTGAACATTTCTTCCTTCGTTCATTTCCTGGTTTATTAACTCCATAAATTTGATGCAGCAGTTGCCTATAGCAGTTCAGTGACACTTAGAATTTTAAATTTCATTAGTTCTCCTGTGTAGCAAATCACTATTCATCACCGAGGGATACTAGATGTTAAATCTCTTTTTAAACTGAACTTTCACTAGAACCATTGCCTTTCAATATGCTGCATCAATTACATGCTATGTGTCACTGCTTGGCATTGATTAACTAGAAAAGGTATTGTACATGTATCATACATCCCCAGGAAAACTTTGCCAATACAAAAATATGGATATTTAATTTCTTGTATATTAATTTGAAAACAGATTGATATTATTTATGTTGATTTATATATAATTTTACATCTACAGATGACTTCATCAGCTAATTCATCATGTAGGTCATCACCTCAAAGAATGAGAGGGCGCCCGAAAAAACGAGGAGGTGGTTCATCATCAAACCACGGTCCAAGCAATATGGCAACTCGAAATGCAGGCGTCAGAGTTGGCGAACGGCGAAAGATGGCCAAAAAAGTATTTGATCCCTCAGATAACAATGTTCCAAGCAAGAGGAAAAGAGGAAGACCAGTAGGATCTCTAAACAAAAGTACAATCAAAAAAAGAATGTTGACTGCTACTGCTTATTCAACTACAACTAAAGAAGGAACACCATTATCTGAGAGCCAGATGTCTTTTGATGGAAGTGCTGATGAAATGGACCAAGAAGACTCAATACCTCATGAGGCCTCTGGAGGAGTGTGTTCAGTATGCCTTGTGCAGAAACCTAGAGGCTCCAACGATAGACTTATTGAATGCAGGGACTGCAACAATAAAGCCCATTTGAGTTGCTTGCAATCAGGGTCTGGGATCCTAAAGCCGAGACCAGATAACACATGGCAATGTCCTCATTGCAAAACTTGTGTAGTATGTTGTGAAACTAATGATGCAGTAAGTACCTAAACTCTGACAGGGTTGGCCATCACACTAATATTATAAATACCATTAGACTATAGAAGGATCATCATAATATATACTAGTCCACTGCTGGACATAGGCCTCTCCCAAGTCACGTCACTCAAGCCGATTTTAGGTTTTTCTCTTCCAGCCACTGCTAGCCGTCTTACGTATATCGTGACCCCAACAAGTCTCAAGGCATTGCACGCTACATTTGCCAATCCGTGGTCTTCACTCTAGAACATGTCTACCCCAACGGTTATTGGTTCTGCGACAGATATGACCGGCCCACTGCCACTTCAGCTTGCTAATATGCTGAGCTACGTCAGTGTCTTGGTTCTCTGGCGAATAACTACGTTCCGGATACGATCCCTCAGAGAAACGCCGAAATGCAGTGCATTATTTGACTCAATATCATTACTTTTCAGGGAATCTTAACAGTGTGCAGTGTTTGTTCAGATGCATACCATGCACTCTGCCATAATCCTCGCATACCTGAAAGACTGAAGGCTTGGGACCAATGGGAGTGCAACAACTGCTTAGAATCGCGTCCCACAGTGCTAGGGTCTCCAGCCATCATACCCAGAAATACAGAATATGCAATGGAAGACTCACCTCCAGTTGACCCATTCCTAAAACCTCATGAACTAGACAGAGCACCATCGAAATTAGGTGATGATGTACCTATAGATCCGAGTATACCAGACATAGCAAACTGGACGACAGATAATGTGTATGATTACTTTTCTAAGCATCATCCAGAGGCGGCGCCTATTTTGAAAGAACAGGTAAAAACAAATATTACTTAAGGTGGTAAGTTTCACAAAAATAATGGCGGGAAATTCAAATTTCAAACAGTTTTCTTGTCCTTGTAGCTAAGCCAGATAATTATTGTAAACGATCATGTTTTATCTCTAACTAGCGACCCGCCCGCCCGGCTTCGCACGGGTGTAATTTACGTGCGAAGCCGGGGCCTTCAAACCTTCCTTGAAAATGTATCTAACTGATGGTGAAAACCGCATCAAAATCCGTTGCGTGGTTTAGGAGGAGTTAGTGGCCATACAGACAGACAGACAGACGCGGAAAGCGACTTCAATTTATACTATACATAGATGCACATTATTACTTACACTTGTCAATAAACTAATTTTTATGGTGCTACGGTACTAGGTGCTAAGTAATATGGTGCGTTATTGTTAAATAGTTGTACATTATAATGTAAAGAACAGCCAACAATTTGCGCAAACACTGTGTTATTTTAAAATAATTACCCCGCCTAGCTACTACGACCAAAAAATTGTTTGAAATTTGAATTTCCCGCCATAGGTGAAACATACCACCTTCAAATGCACAATATAAAGCATGATTCACATTACACTGAGTCTATAGTCCCAAATGTGTGTTTCTTAACCTTGAACATCGGCGCAAAGTTGATAGTCTATTGGTTTATTATCAGATACATTTCGAAGAGTGTGCATTGATCTGCTTGATCTATTTCCCTCCTGCCCATTTTTATATCGGACGGCCAGGGTGGGCACAAAAAAGCGACATTTCATGGTTGTTATTCCTAAAACCCGCACGAAGCACTTTGATTCCACTTTTATTGTGCTAACCGCTAGACTGAAATGGCTGCCTGAATGGGTGTTTTGTTCTGTGCGTCGCCTGGGGCGAGATGCAGCACATTTCGCTAGAGCGAGACTACTTAGCATCTTCCACTGGCACTATCAGAAAGTGCTGAGGCTCATCGTAGGCAGTGCGTGGTGCTGGCGCGAGTGGTATTCACACGAGTACTACGCATCGTCTGCATCGGGAATCATATAAGGCTACATGGTACTCTATGTTACCTTATATGATGCCTGGTTTCGTTATGGCTTAGAACTCTGACTCTAACTCATAAGAAAACCAGGCCAAAATCCCGAAATAAAAAACCAACTGTTCCTTAGAAAAGCGTCATGCACGTTCAACGAAATGTATGGTATAGCTGATATATTTTCGCGATTTTAGAGTGCATGAATGCATGGCGCATAACGTACTTTTGGCTTAGTACCAACATAGTATGTAACCGTGTATAGAAGTCATATAGCAAGCACATCGCGTTCAAAATAATTCAAAATATTTATTTGTCAGAACATGGTAGGTACACATACATATAAAGTAGCATACATGGTCGTAATAATGGTCGCGTTTGTATATTTTGCGTTGAAGAGATACTTTGTGAGCTAACTGCAGATTTTCCTAATACGAGTATAACATCATCATAAATTGCATGGGACTTGGGTTAAAAAATATATGGAGAGCCAAAGTCAGTTGAATTTAGCATCCCGTATTAACCGGAAGCACGAGAAATTCTTTCATTTGCGGTACTAAATTCAGGGTGTCATTTACGTCATGTGACATCATTTCCAAACTCACGGCATCATCTAGCTAGACATTCTCTAGTGGAGGTCACACAAATCTGCCATCTCCCAAATAGCCAGAAGTGCTTGGCAGACGGCCAAGACGACTGTACTTCTAGGGCAATTCACGCTCGCCAAAAAAAATAAGATTTACGTCATGGCGGCTGGTTAGCAAGCTGCTACCTGCCACGCGCGTGCATCACGCATAACTGTGCTAGCTGTCACGTCCACCTCAACTTGTCACTTGTTTTGTAACTGAAAAGCACGTGTTCTATTTTTAGGGTTCCGTACCCAAAGGGTAAAAACGGGACCCTATTACTAAGCCTACGATGTCTGTCTGTCCTATCTGTTAACGCCTGTATCTTTCGAACCGTAATAGATAGCCAGTTGAAATTTTCACAGCATAATATGTAATGTTACAGCGGATTAGCTAAGATAATAACAAAGCCAAAAAGTAAAACCGAAAGAGATCCCCATACAACAAACGTATTTTTGTATTAGCTCTGATGTAAAAACGGTAATACATACAAGCGTCAATGTTGGCATGATTATAGTACACACTCTAAAGTATAACAACAAATAATGGCCAAGTGCGTGAACCCGACTTGGCCGGTTTTTTGTTCATGATTGGCCAGAAAAATAGACCAATTTTCTTTTTGAAGGGGTTTGCGGTTGTTTCAGAAATTAAATAGGGGTACACATCAAAAATATCTTATGGGGTACATAGAGCTTCAAGTTTGGGGTTGTTTGAGGAATACCTTCCTCCTTTTTTGAAGTAGGTTAAAAATTGTAAATGCCTTGAATTAAACTTAACTTTCGAGACATGGTATGGTTATATTATCTGTTTTTCTTTTCAGGAATTTGATGGCCAAGCTCTGAGTATGGCGACAAGATCTGATATTGTTATAGGCCTGGGACTACCTCTGGGGCCCGCCTTGGCACTATACCGGATTGTAGTAAAGCTACAAACTAGAAAAGATGACTGGACTATGTGCTGGGGATAAACTGAAATACCTAATATTTTTGTACTTACAATTTTACTGTAAGTATATGAATTATTTATTTGGAAACATGTGTTGCAAATAGCTTGAATTTTAATGTATTTAAACATATTTAATGTGTGTGTACATATCTTCTGTACAAATATCTGTATTCTCAATGCTATCACGATGATGAAATAAATAGGTAGGTAAATTTATTTCATTTATACATAATGGGTAAAAATAAGTGAATTAAAAGCAAAATGCTGTTTTTTTTTTGTACATATAAAATAGAAAGCAAAGGTAATTTTTGTGTTTTATCGTAAAATGTACATGATATTAAAGTTACTGACCATTTACTGTACAACGTTTATTTTAATAAATAATAACATTTTACAACATTGTAATGAGGTATTTCATTTTTTGTATAACACACTAAAGTCTACATATGTCAGTTCCGGATCTATGATTTTACGGAGCCAGGCAAGAGCTTAACCTTGGTGCCCTTAAAAATTTGAGCAAATATCAGTCTGGAACTTTTTGGAACTGCAGTCTTATTAGGTAGCTACGTGATGGAGTAATATGGTTGCAGATCAAGTGCCCGTCACTTGATTAAGAAAACAAACATATAGTAGTAATGCGTGAGCGCGACATTTTTAATCAGGGCTTCTTAACCCCCCTAAGATCCGGACCTGACATAGGTAGGTGAGATTCACACATTCAAAGTGAGACCTTGAATTAAAGTTAGTAGCTGTGATTTGAAATCACGGTCATATACTAATATTGCAGAACTATTGGTATCGATTTGCTTATTTTATAAGCACTAATAATCTAAAAACTAGTTAACAAATGTATGTTGAATTGTATGTACAATATTTTTACATTTAAAGGTGCGAAATACACATGCCATCAAATAGGACAAGTAGCTTGTAAATGGTATACTGAGGATAAATTTGACTTCGAACTAGGCATCACGAAGGTCACAAGCGTTTTGGTATGCTGTTTACAAGCCCTTGCAACAACGGCAACAGGCATATGTATTCCCGGGGTAATACTTTTACATGAAAACAATAATCCTTCATAAATTATGTTACATTGATTTAAAAGGCCCAATAAATATTTAGTCTGTGAGGTAATGGACACCTTTTAACTTTGAAGAACACTAGTGCTACCAGTATCAGTGTTATACCATAGATTTCTATAACTCGGGGCCTTATCTGAATTTTCCATATTTTCCCAATTTGAAATAAAATAAAACAAGATTGAGGAAGGAGAGGTGGAGCCAGTTTTAAGCAATTTTGTTCAAATTAAGGGTCATAAAAATATAAAACGCAAAAAGCAGAAATGTAAGCAATGAGAGTGGGCCAGCGTGGCGGATAAGGCCCAATCACCGTGTCAGCCAGAGCCAGCAGTGGACTGTTAAAAGCCTGAGTATGATGATTTCACATATTCAATTGGGGTGCTGAAAGAAAGGTTCCAATGAATTTTATCGGTAGTCCTCCGCCGCGGCACCCCATGAAGTCTGGACAAACCCCACCGGGGCAAAGACCCCTCCGCCCTGCTACGGCCATCTGTTAGTGATGATCATAGTGTTTCATGTAAGACATGAATATATTAAATATCATTGTAGCAATATTGATATACACTACTCGGTAACTTGGAGACAAATAATGAAAGTTAATTATTTGTACTGGAGGCCAGAAAAAACAGTCTCCCTGAAACAAAAACAAAATAATACTCATATTAAACAAGAAAGTAACCAATTTGTTAAATAAACTATGTCAAAATATTTAAGACCATAGAATAACTTGAGGCACCAAATATGACAACAAAATTTAGGTATTATACATAATAGGCGGGAGGAGTTGTATGAAAAATCGCAGAATACATATTACTAGTTGCATGTGTTACCAAATGAAAAAGGGCTTGTTTCGTACTAAAGATCATTTCCAAATTAAACTAGTCTAATTCTATTATTATCTGTTGTATTCTGATTTTATAACTTTTTACTTATTTTTTCCTGACCATCAACCCAAAGTCAAAGTTAAAGTAATTTATTGATAAACAACTGTTTACAGGTCATAAGTTATTCAATAGTCGCCCCTATCTCTAAACGAACATGGCCAGTGGTCTGTAGGACGAGTTCCAGACTTGGACCACCTGCCCCCTAACCACATATTTTTGGGATAAAAAGTATCCTATGTCAGCCGACCCGGTTGCTATGCAAGAAACACATTGGTCCTTTAATCTGTTTCTGCGCAAAATACGATGGGGTTTGGAAACCCATCACTAGAGGTGTTAGGCAGGGGTGCATACTATCTTCGCTCCTGTTTTTACCAATATTCCAAAGATTTATTTATTTATTTAGATATTTTAACTTAGTTACTAAGCAGTGAACCAGAAGGTATTTGAATAAATGGACTCAGGGTCAATAACATCAGATATGCAGTGAAGCTATCAGATATTCATTCAACCTTAGCAAAACGAAATCGAAGGTCATTGCTTAATCTGTCCAAGCCCAACCTAGTCACATGTAGCTACATGGCTAACCAATTGAAAATAAAAATAAATTTAAATATCTGGACCGTATCTTCACATCTGACATGTTTTACCTTGAGGAGGTGATATACAATACAGGTGTTTAAAATGGAACCTCTATGTGAAATAATGAGATGCATGAAATAACAACACACTTTTTCATTTATTATACACTAACTGGGCTTCGCGGTTTCAATTACTCATTATAATTATATTATCAGCTATCTGCCAGTGAATGTCATTTTTCATCATTTATGTGTATGTACGACATAACTTACCATATAAACATATTGAAACTTTCTTTTAATTTCATCTGTGCTGTCTGCTATTGTCTTTCTTTCTAAAAATCCCATACCATAATAGAAACATAAAATTGTAGCTGGTGATGCAAACAATTGATCACAGAGAACTTTTTTTACAACTGTTTTCATGTCTGCTTTTGGCATAAGCTTATCTAAATGTAAATAGTAGTAATGGTGCATAGGACCCATTAAGGTTCCAACTATAAACATTCTACCTGAAAAAATAAATTTATAGAATGCACCAATCATCAGAACCACCAATCATGCCACACTATAGGTAATCGAAGATATATAATACGATAAATTTACCGTCATCAATCAACATGGCAAAAATGGCAAGAAAATGCAATGTTTACAGAGGTGAGAAGCACAGCATTAATCAGTCTTGCATTTGAGAAACAAGTTTAGAGGTAACCTTTGGTTGGCTTTTGAGAATGGTTGCTAGTTATGGTTGTTACTTGGTTGGTAATGCTAAATCTATGGAGAGGTCTTTGAAAATATCTCTTATAAATACAGAAATAAGTACCTAACATAACTGGCTCTATCACCTTTTCACAACCAAATGGTGGTACCGATCTTGATGACAGGAAAGTAGTCTGCATCAAGAAGATACAAAAAAAAAACATTTAAAAAAAAAGCACAAAAACTGGAACGATATGGATATGTAATTTTCGGTCACTGCAGAAACTCATTAATGCTATGACTATAGAATCTTTATTTCTAGGTCAATGCGTGTACCTACCAGATAAAATGAATAAGTATGAATTTTGTGTATACCTGCTCGAGCCCAGTCATATCTATTGTCTAAAGCGTGAGTTTCAAACTCGAATTCTTGCTGAATCAAGTCTCCCACAATCATGCAAAATCCTGATGTAGCACTGTTTGTCCATAGTAGATTTTCGTCCTTGAAGATACGTCTCCAACCACGATGAAACATTGTTTTATATCTGACCTGTTGTTTGAATGGAGTCACAACCACAGTTTTGTAATATCGTAAAGAAAACATCGCTATTGTCAATGAATTCAATGCTATTGCAATAACCTGAAATGATCGTTTAGTAATTAAATAAAATTTCCAAATTGTTATGCGTTTAAATAGTCACGCACGCATGCATATATTTGTATTAATAAAAAACTTACTTAAACCTTGAAATACATTTGCTAGCGCAGATATTCTTTTACGTACATCCGTATTTTAAATTAAAAATCGCGCTTTACATTTTTTTTTTTTTTTTTTTTTTTTTTTTAATTAATGGCTACCGCCCACCTTTAGGGCACTTTGGCCAACGTCACGTTAACAAAAAACGAACGCGATTTAAAATAAAACAAAATATGACCAGCAATCCTAAAACAAAATAAATAAGTAATACAATACATATAAATACTGACAAACACAAAAATACACTATAAAGCACTTTATACACTAACATTATTGTCAGAAAGAAAATTACTTATAATACGGAAAATGGAAATATCATTTGATGAGAGAAGAACAGACATAGAAGTTGGAAAAGGAACTACAAGACTAAGAGAAAGAAAAAAAGCTGAATGATCAAGCAGCGGACAGGAGAAGAAAATATGATTGAGGTGGCCGTCATCAAGGCCACACTCACACAAAGAAGAGTCCCTGATACGTAATTTTTTAAAATATGTGGGAACACAACAGTGTCCCAACCTCATTCGAATTATGCAACTTGTAATTTTTTTACTAAAGTGCATTCTGGCAAACCACGGCCTCCGAGGGATTACGGGCTGGAGAGCCGCATAAGCGGAACCCCTAGACCTGGCAGAGCCACGCCAGCAGAATGACCATGACTTAAGTAAAAGAGACTTAGGAAGGGATGCAAGGTCATGGGGAAAGATACAGAAGGGAATTTTGTCTCCGCAGACAACGGCATCCTTTGCCACTCTGTCAGCCCGTTCATTTCCAGAGATACCAGCATGACCAGGAATCCAAACAAAAACAACTTCTAGACCTTTGGAATTGCAGATAGATAAGGATTCCTTAAGGAGAAAAAGAATAGAGTTGTGGGAATTGGGGGAAAAAGGGTTTGAAAGAAGAGACTGAAGGGCACTCCGACAGTCAGTAAAGACGAGAGAACGGCGGAGATTAAAAATAAGAATATAACGAATAGATTCAAGGAGTGCCCAGCACTCACCCGAAAAAACTGAGGTTTCAGGGGGAAACTTAACCTTTTGTACAATGTTAAATTGTTCATGGAAGATACCACAACCAACACAACCCATAGGGGAGAGTTTTGAAGCATCAGTAAAGATATAGTGCCACCCATGCCAATCCCTCCGCAGAAGACCACGGAAATATTCATCAGCATGGGGGTCACCAGCACAAATGTCAAAGTCTAAAATTACAATTGGGCGAGAGACAATGACATCATAACTAAACGAGAAAAGAGGAAGCAAATGAGAACGGAGAACAGGATCTTTTAAAGACTTATAGGAAACAAAACTCTTCACTAGAAGAGGAAGCTGCTTATGGAGCCAAAACCGAGAAGAAAACGAGAAACTATGGAGAAGCTGAAGTTTAGGGACAAGAGGATGATTAGAAAACTGCACACAGCGAAAAAAAAACCTATTAGATAGAAACTGACGGCGAAGATGAAGGGGAGCATCAACACATTCAACCTGAAGTGCATTGATAGGAGAGGATAGCATAGCACCAGAAACAATGCGAAGGGCTTTCGATTGAATCAAATCCAGTTTCTTGATACCACCCTTGTTAGCTGGCTCCAGCAAGAAGGAGCCATAATCTAAAATGCTACGAATAATGGCGTTATACAAAAGTTTTAGTGTAAAAGGATGAGAACCCCACCAAACACCCGATAAACACCTTAGAATGTTAATATTTTTCCGACACCGATCAGCAATATAATCACAATGCATCTTTCCACTAAGCTTATTGTCCAATATAAGACCAAGAAATTTCACTGACTCCTTAACTGGAATCCTGGACCCTTTAACAAAGATATCTATTTCAGGAGGATTGCGCTTTCGAGAAAAGAGAACAATGTTACTTTTTGATGGTGAAAGATCTAGACCATTTAAATGTAGCCACGAGTTTAAGCACTGAAGGGATTGAGAAATACAGTGACTGGCAATGTCAATTTTATGGTGAGAGGTATATAAAAGGATATCATCCGCATATTGAAGAATACGGCAGAGACCAATAGATACCTCTAAATCAAAAGTATACACATTATATAGAGGAGGACTAAGAACAGACCCCTGAGGAAGACCACGCCAAATGATTCTGTGAGGAGAAATTGAAGAATCACTGCAACGAAGATAAATATACCTTTCAGTTAGAAGATTCATGACAAAATTACATAACTTAGGAGGAACCTTCAACAAAGAAAGTTTATTTCCGAGAACAGAAAGCTGGACGGAATCATAAGCGGCAGAAATATCTAGAAAAGCACCAATAACTGATTCGTTTCGAGTAAAAGCAAGTCTAATATCAGTTGTAAAAATACTTAGGCTGTCCATAGTGCTCTTGCCTTTTCTAAAACCATATTGAGATTTGGCAAAAAGGCCCTTACTTTCAAGAAACCATTCAAGGCGGTTCTTGATCAGGTGCTCAGCAAGTTTTGCCAGAACAGAAGAAAGAGCAATAGGACGATACGAATTATGATCCTCCGGGTCCTTATCGGGTTTAAGAATTGGGATAATATACTGAGATTTCCAACTAGCGGGAACAAAACCAGAATCAAAAATAGAGTTAACCAAAGATAAGAAAAAGAGAAGTAAACTGTCACTCGCCTTCGAGAAAAATGAATAAGGTATGCCATCCATACCAGGAGCAGAATCTTTGACGGACTTTAATATATTTTTCAATTCAATTATTGAGAATGGCTGATCTAGGGGATCGTTTGACGAAGTAACAGCTAAGGAGGGTAATTCCGAAGGGAGAGGACAATACTGAGGAGCTAACTTATCCATAAATGCCTCAGCCCAAGACTGAGAAGGGCTACAGCAACGAAGAGGAGGACACCAGGAGCGTCTATATCGGCGAATTTTCGACCAAATAACTGAAGCAGGTGTACTAGGACTTAAGCTAGAGCAATAAGCCCTCCAACTATCCAGCTTCTTCAAGCGGAAAAGGCGCTTAGAACTAGCAATGGACCTATTCACTTCAGAGAAGTTCTCTAGAGTCATAGAGCGGCGGAAATTAGCTTCAGCCACCTTACGGGCTTTAATAGCATTACTGCAGTCCTTATCCCACCACGGAGGAGGAGGCAATTTTCCAGACGGAGGCTTTTTAACAGGAAACGATTGGCTAGCACACTCATGGAGCATACGGACCAGATTATCAGAGGAGGAAGAGATATTAAAAGAATTAACAGGAGGTAAATTAGCAGAAACAGAAACAGAGAGGTCGTGAAATTTTTCCCAGTTAGGACAATCATTATAATTTAAAATATATTTAAGAAGAGGAGGATTACCAGAAACACGACTAGAATTACGTTGAGGAAATTCAAGAAGAATAGGAAAATGATCACTGCCATGAGAAGAAGGAAGGACATGCCACGACAGAAGAGAAGCAAGCTCAGGAGAACATAATGAAAGATCAACAGCACTGCGAAATTCATGAGGACGAGTCCTCCTAGTAGGGGAGCCATCATTAAGAATGCAGAGATTAAGAGTATCAAGAGAGTCCAACAAAAACTCACCACATTCATCGGACTTACCACAACCCCATACAGAATGATGACAATTCAGATCACCAAGGACCAAAAGCGGCTTTGGCAGGGAACTCAAAACCGAAACTAATTTACGAAGAATGAACTTAGAAGGGTCAGGAATATAAAGTGAGACAACGGAATAATTCTTGACACGCACAGCAATTGCTTGAAAACCACTATGAACAGGAATAGTAATAGGAGAGAAAGGAATATTATTTTTTAACAGGAGGGCAACACCTCCAAAACCATCTTGTCTGTCACTTCTGATGACATCAAAGCCAGAAACTCTAAAATGAGAACCAGACTTTAACCATGTCTCAGAAATAGACAAGGCAGTAATATTATATTTATTAACTAAATATATAAGATCAGATAATTTATTATATAGTGATCTACTATTCCATTGAAGGAACTTGAGATCCATTAGATAGAAGGGAAATGAGTGAATTTAAATTAAATGCAGCGTTGGACGGTAAAGGATGGGAAGGGGTGTGATGAGCACGGGGAGGGTTGAGAAGAGAGGACAAAAGATTTAAAAGTTTGAGAAGTTCAGAGATAACCGATTGAACAGATGGAGACTCGGGGGATTTATTAGGGTTAAGGGCACATCCATTAGGAGCGGCTTCCGCAAAGTCACCCCTAACAATGTTTGAGTGAGCCAAATGGTCATAGCCAGAAGAGGGAGAAGTTGAACCAACAGGCCTGTTTTTTTTACTCCTGTAGTGCACTCTGGCAGGCTCCACAGTAACGTGATTAGTTGAACCCGAAAGCTGAGAGGGAAAAGGAGGAGAAGGTGCCAAAGAAGAAGAAGTCACTTCTGCATAAGTAATTCTTGATGAGGGGTGAAGTTTCGATGCCTCTGCGTATGATAAAACATTTTGCGACATTGTTTTTTTAATAGAAATCTGGCGAGACATTTCGGGGCAGATTTTATTGGTTGCGAAGTGACTACCACGACACCAAACACATTTGGCGCCCTCCGCATCTACATTGCACGAGTCTCCAGTGTGGGCTAAAGAGCATTTGAAGCAGACTGGCTTCGACCTGCATTGGATCTTGGTATGTCCGTACCTACAACAAGAAAAACACTGAATAGTAGGTAAAACATACTGCTCCACTTGAAAAGAGTTGTAGCACAGAAAAACTCTTGGGGGTAGGAGTTGGCCATCAAAAGTTAAAACAACAGTTTGAGAAGGTTTCCATGACACTGACCCATCAATCACCAATTTGAAGTTCAATCTACGAACTTTGATTATCGGGCCGCACTCTTGGGGCACCCGTACTTCCTTTATTATTTCTTCGTCGGATAAATCAACGGGGATGCCCCGTACCAGACCCAGACGAGTTACATTATATGAGGGAATAAATGCTTTATACCCCTTATTGGCGAGGGAGCTCGAGTCTATGAAGGCATTAGCGGCCTTAAATGAGTGGAAACACAGCGAGATTCTATTTCGGCCCACGCTTTTAATTGATCCATCAACAATGCCTTCAAATTCTCTCGAGCGCTCAAAAAGGAATCGCCCGAAAGTAACAGGGTGCAAAGAAGTGCTATCAGAAGATACAACCTCGATTTTTTGTACGTGAATAACATACGGCCCACGATCGGATGAAACATAGCACTGACGTGCAACCGGAGTTGGAGCGATTTTTTGGCCCGGGGGCAAAAATGAGGAGGAACTTGTTGAAGCAATTGTCTTCTGACCTAAGGGCAGAGACGCAGATACGGGGGTTGGAAGAGTGGCAAGGGAAAGCTCACTGCTCACAGTCGAAAAATAATTTGGGGGTGTGTTTTGTCCTGAAGTAAGAATTACGTCATCAGCAATTTTAAATTCTTCACCAGAAGAATCAATGGGAGAGCATGCTCTTACATCCCGTTTCAAAGCTCTACGCTTAGAGCGTTTATGGGTTTTTTGGACATCCTCTGACGTGGATATTGCTGTAAAAGCACCAGGAGAGGGAGGAATATTATAATCGGACGCCATTATTCCACCGCCAGGATCAGGAGGCTCTTCGTCAATCATACTAATGTCTTAGAAAAGGGGCTACTGACAAAAATCAAGATATATAACTACAATGATACTAATTATACTAGAAATGAAACTAAAAATTAAATGATAGCTATTTACTAGGAAAACTGGTCAATTAACTATGATAAATGGATTTAAATAGAAAAATATAACCGGAGAATTTTTTTCCAATGGTGACACGGCGATGACGTTCGACCAAAAAAAAAAAACCGCGCTTTACATTGGCTTGACTTGACACAGGGGTGCGTTTACGGCACTTATCCAGACTAAAACTTAACTTATACTACATAAACGTCAAAACACCCGATCAGCCGTTCACAGACTCCACGAGGTGAAAAATTAAACCGGTTAAAATTTAAACTGCCTTACGGGCGTTCGCTTGTATAAGTTTTCGCCTGACTAGATTAGATTTTATCTACCTTTTGAGGTCGCTAAATTTTCGTCTGCTTTCAGATTGACAGCTGTTGAGCGGTTGAGCTGTGGTTGACAATATAATTTATGTTTGTTTTATTCGAATTTGACAGCTAGTATTGACATAAAGCTATGACACCGTTCAGCGAACCTCCGTTAGTTTAATTTTTAGCTGTTAAAAAATTCGCTGACTACGTAAACGCACCCCAGGCCGAGGGCAACGGAACGAAGTGACACTGACTGAGAGTAGTGAGCGTCATGGTGAGCGTCCATGATACCTACTACCCAAAGGGACGGAACGCTTAAAACAGAAAAAACGAGCAGAGCGAGAGGTACCACGTTTAGCCATTTGTCCCTTTCACACTACATGTCTTATATACAATGACGTTCATGAACACGTATTAATGTGTGGTGTTGCCACTGTTGGAAAAATATTGTAACCGTAAATTTGGTATTATTTTGGGTAGTACGTAATTTGAACAGCATCATTTTTAAATAGTAAATTTTTATTTCTGAAACATATCTAAAAGAAAACTTCCGTGATTATTTAGGGTGCATCCGTTTATTATTGTAGTGATATAAAATAAGGAATAAATAAGTATATACGTGTGTTGAGTACTGCTGCCACCAATTCGACGGGTGCTATGAGGCTGATTGGTGACAGCAAGCTAGTCGCCAATAAATTACAAAGCCTCGAGCACCGCCGTAAAGTAGCTTGTCTGTCTATTTTCTACCGGATATATTTCGATGAGTGTGAGCAAAAGCTTCATGACCTTATTCCACCCTCCTCCTTTTACTACAGGACAAGTAGAAGGACTGCACACTATCACCCCTTCCACGTGGAAATTCCAAAAATTCGAACAAATATTTGGGTTATCTTTTATGATACTGTACTGTCCAAGAATGGAACTCCCTGCCATCCTCCTTGTTTCCTGAAAAGTACAATCTAGGCATCTTCAAGGACAGAGTGAATAGATTTCTTCTAGATCAACGTGTTCCATCCTCGGCCACACCGTTGCTTACCATCAAGCGAGTTGGTGGCCAAACGTCTATTCTGTATAAAAATATAAAAAGTATGAAAATTAATGAGGAATTTGTATCAGTGATTATGTCAACACTAGAAAGGGACAAATGGCTAAACATGGTACCTCTCGCTCTGCTCGTTTTTTCTGTTCCTTTGGGTAGTAGGTATCATGTAAGCGTTATTGACCGTGTTTGACAGAACGTAAATGACATCCCTTTTTTTCTATCTACTTTTGGCGCCAACTTGGAACATGTCGCTTCTTTGTATTATTTTCGTAAACTTGTGTATTTTCTAATGTTAATGTATAATAATGGTGGATTATTATTTACTAAATGTTGGTCAATGTGCTAGACTAAAGTGTGAACAAGTGATCTGGGATAAACGTCTATTTTCATGTCGATTCCAAACGCGGAATAGGAAATTGTGTTACAAATACAATATTATTAGAACCACTGTCACCAAACGCATAATGGACAACATTTCATTTTTGCAAAGAGTCAAAAATTCCAAAACCATTTGGAGATTATCCAATGAAAACCCCATAAAAAATATCAAAAAAAAACTATCCACTATTTTTCAAGTTATTTGAAAAATAAATAATGGAAAAATAGGATTAACGAGCAATAGTTAATTTGCCAAAAACTCGAATTAAAAAATATGAATCTATTTCCCTATCTTTCTTTTACCCCATATATATTCAAAAAATTTAAATTAGGAGATCATTAATGGCATAACATCGTGTTCCATCTGCATAATATGAATAAATAATAAGCGTAGGTGCTTAAAAAAACATAAGTTGTAAAAGTATCATTTATGATTAAAAGTGAAAGAATTTTTCAAATCGGTTCAGCGGTTTCGGTGCCCATTCAATGCAAACAAACAAACAATCAAATCTTTCCTCTTTATAATATTAGTATAGATTAAAGCCGTGGTAGCCCATTTGGGAGACCGCTAGACTTGAAAGCGTGAGGTCGCGGGTTTAAACCCCGGGCCCGTACCAATAAGCTATTTGGAGCTTATATGTACGGATTTTCATACCACTGGCTTTTCGGTTAAGGAAAACATCGTGAGGAAACCTGAATACGTATGGAGAAGGAATTCAATGACGTATGTGAATCCACCAATCCGCACTGGGCCAGCCTGGTGGATATGGCCCAATCCCCCATTCGGGGGTAGGTTAAAAGTCCAGCAGTGGACTGTTAAAAGGCTGATTATGATGATGATGATGAACACTTAAATAAATGGAAAATCTAATTTGTGACCTGGCATCCCAGTACATGTTGTTTTGCTATTTCATGTTGACAAATTTGGCATTGTCTTTGACATAAACTTTTTTCATATTCGTCTCGCTATGGTATAAACAGCCATAAAGCTTATAATTTATAATATTTTTTTAAAATTATTTTAAAAATAACTATTAGGTTAAAAATAAAACTGAAAAATACGTGTCCAATATTTTTTCATAATCTATCAATTAAACCAATAAAAATAGGTAGTAAAAAAATGAAACGTTGTCCATTATAATTATAACAGTCCAACCATGAATCTAGTATCACAATGGATAGCGCGAATGCTTTGGCAGCGTGGTCATTTTATGTTGGTGTGCGTATCTAGAACTGCTTGAGTGTGCGTGAGTAGGGAAGTGACTGCTAGTGCAGATCTATCGATAAAAAGGTACACAAATGTAGTGTTTTAAAATGTTTTTATACAAATATACAATTATTTTACAAATTACAATATACAATTTACTTCAAATTTATTACAAAATACAATTTATTACAATGTACAATTTACTAAAAATTTATAAAAAAAAGGTCGTCTAATTAACCCTACAAGTAAGTATCCTACATATTGGGACCCTATTATTTACTAAGCTTACGATGTCTGTTTGTCTGTACGTCAGCTCAACCTATCAACGGCTGTATCTTTCAAACCGTAATAGACAGCCAACAAATGAGATTTTCACAGAATATCTAGTTTTACGGCGGGTTAAATAATAAAGCCAAAAGGAAAAACTAAAGTGGGGTCCGACACAACAAACGTATTTTTGTTTTTGCTCTAGTGTAGAAACGGTAATACGTACAAGCGTCAAACTTAGCATGATTATAGTACACACTCTAAACTCTCTAAAGTATAACAACAAATAATGGGCAAGTGCGAGTCGGTGGCAAATTTCTGTCCATTTCCAAGTTAAGTAACGTATTTGGTTACTGGGACGACCAGAAAAATGTATTTTGTAATTTGTGTAAAAACATTTTAACACATCTTCATTTGTGTACCTTTTTATCGATAGACCTGCACTAGCAGTCACTTCCCTACTCACACACACTCAAGCACTTCTAGATACGCACACCAACATAAAATGACCACGCTGCCAAAGCATTCGCGCTATCAATTGTGATACTAGATTCATGGTCTCTTCTGTCAGCCACGGAAGAAAATCGAGAATGCTTCGATCCAAGGACCTTATTATCCTTAGGAATATTTTATAATAAATGGCGGATAAATTCTCACTCACTCATAGATTCAGTATAAGTCTCTCTCTACGCACTCACTCAATAATAAAAATCCAATGACTCAATAAATAAAAACCCAATGACATCAAGAATTTTTTTGTGTGCAAAATATGATTAAAGTCTTAATTGTATACATTTGGCGATAGCGGTTTTAATAATAATGTATTTGTAAAATCATTCTACCACTTCCCGTTCCCTTTTTAACTTGAAAATCTTATTAGGAATCCGACTGAAGGACTCTGTATCCATGGTAATGAAAAAATAAAATGCATTTATCAAGTTATCACTGTTGTCAGTTTAGTTGTCACTGTCAGCGAGTTAGCGGCTCGGTCGGCTCGTCTCATCATCATCATCATTCCATCATGAGCTCGCTCAATATTCATTCACGCTCAACTTTCGTACCAAATACGTTAATCCAATTTAAGTAATTAATTAAATATGTTTTCCGTTATGTACAAAGAGAATACAGGCTCTCTAGGTCCAGTGTAGGTTCATACATCTGACAATAGTGTGTATTCTTTGAATTAAATAGTGAGGCGAACCAGATAAATAAAGTGCGGACTTGTGGACTTAAGATGTAAAAAGGTGTATATTAATAAAAGGAATTGAACCAAGGGGTTTTGTTTGCAGCTTTACCAAAGTACGATCTTTGACTCTGACTACTTTGAACCCTAAAAATAAACTATTTTAGCCTGAACTGAATCATGTCTCAACAGCAAAGTGAACATTTGGATTTCTCTGGACTATTTAAATTAGATGTCCTCATCCATCTTGATATAGAAACTTACAGTTTTTACGAAGTGGGACTCAAGAAGTTCTTCGCATTTTCTAGCGACAAGGATTTGATATTCCTGTTTATCAATGCTCAATCGGAGAGATTCGATAAGAATTATGACTGGGATTTTTTAGACAATCCTATATACTGCATGTGTTTTGAGCCGAGCGGCACTTGGTTACTTATTGTGAGCGAACAAAAATTATTACTAGTACCATTTCTGCCATTGTTTATACCTCAGAATGATTTTGACCACAAATGGTCTCTTTCTGGAGTTACTGTACTACCACTTGCCGTTATACCACAACCCACTTCTGTTGTGTGTTGGCTGACTAAAGAATCTGAGACTATTATAATCATTGGATCTAAGGTAAAATCTTTTATTGATAACTCAATCCGCAAAGGTGCTTCTCACGTGCCAGATTTACTCAACCAACAATGTTCTTCAAAACAATGTGTACATCAATGTGTAATGGTAGAATATATTACCAAGGGAGGAAAAAGTACATTACTTCACAGGGGAGTAAACAAACAGATTTTTAACCAGGGATTTTTACTTGCCTTTGACCCCCAACTCGCCTGATATTAAGCGACAATGTGGTCTACGTTGGAGCATGCTTGATATTTGCGCCGTTAGTGTAAAGCGTAAATCCATTTGAGTCTTTCCAGTAAGTAGGTATATGATTTCCCTCCCCAAGTGATGGTATAGTGCTTTTTACCATACCAATGAGGAAATTTAGTATTTCGTTAGATCAAACGTTTTATTTTGACAAAATTTGGGCTATCTGAAGTCCATTGTGAGCATTGAAAAAAAGATATAATTAATGAAAAACATACATAAACAACCTTGTGGTACTGTGATCACATTACAGATTACTTCGTTTTAGTCATAAACTTTTTCTGTTAGAGATAGAATGAGATACACCTTTGTGGATTAAATTTCGAATTTTATTCACAAAGAGGTTGTTTAAAACTAATTGCAATTTCAGACTGGCACATTATGGTTTTATTCGTTGGAGTCTCAGTCCATTGTAGGAGAATGTAAAGTAGCTGGTGAGATTACTGATCTTCAAATCTGCTTTGATGATTCTCTTGACTTGCTGGCTTTATTGGTGAGTATAAGTTGTTTAGCGTGAGGAAACATGCATATGTACAGAGAAGAAATTCAATGGCGTATGTGAATCCACCAACCTACACTGGGCCAGCTTGGTAGAAATGGCCCAATCACCCTTTCAGGGGTAGGCTAAAAGTTCAGCAGTGGACTGTTAAAAGGCTGATGATGATGATGATAAGTTATTTTAATTTCTGTTGATATCATCAGTTCTCATATAATTAAATGTGATACTTGGTTCAAGAAGCTTTTCACAATAAATATAAAATAAATAAATAAATATTTGGGACATTTTTGTACACATGGTCATCTGACCCCAAACAAAGCAAAGCTTGTCATATGGCTGTCAGAGACATATCTTTATCTATGCTGATATACATACATACATATATTTTTAAACACATACTTTAAATAGATATTAACACCCAGATATAGAACAAATTCAAATGTTTGCCCTAGGTGGGAATCGAACCCACACCCCCAAGCGCAGAAGGCAGGTTCACTACCAACTGGACCAATGGGCTATCAATGTACTGCAGCTGCCAAAGCTAAGAAATCTTGGGGCGAATATAATGTGATATATCTAAACTATAGCTAATTTTATTTAATTTCATTTTAAGATATCTGGAGGTAAATCTCAACAATGGAAGCTAGTCCTCGAGCACAGATCTTTTGGTTATAACTGGCTGCAACAAGCAAGAGCGCAGAGTGACAGAGACAAGAAAGATGGTTTCATGTCATACATTAAACAACTGTCAAAGGACAAAATCACCTTTTTCATTCAGGGTGGATCAAAAGGTAAATTTCAAAACATCTTTATTATTTAGCATAAGAATACAATAGGCATATGTCCTAATGTTTAATTTATTACGAATAACAGGCTTAGCGATAAATATAACTAAATAAAGTACACATACTGGTTGATAAATCTCTGAGATATGAGCGTTTAAAGTTTTAGGTGGGGATAGAGAGGGGATACTCTGTTCCTTTCTCACAAAACGTGTGTTAGTATAGCATTTGTATGGCGCGCCTGAGACGTGACGTCCTAGCTCAGTATAATGCACTCTCTGAAATCTCTGAAATTAAAATACTATGTAATAACTTATTTATTTTTGAACTAATTTTGTTTTCGTTGATGGTCTCTATTTATGATCAGCTTTTTTATGTGGTATTAAAAAAAATATCAGTACAAACATCAATGTACATTAATCCCAGCAGTACAAACATTCAAGATTACAATAATGCTTTGCAACCATGCAGGGTTATTTATAAACTTAAATCATTATTAAATAATATGAGTAAGTGATTTTTAAGTAAGTGAAGTTTTTTGCAAATCTTTAAAAGTGCTTGTAAGTTTTAGAATGAGCATAACGTAAAAGAGTAAATTTTTGGCTGTTAGGTTTCAGGGTTGGTCCCATAGTAAAAGTTGTTCATAATGATGAGTGCAATGACCTCCTTACAGCTTAGTACAGTTATATGCGTAACGTTTTCCGGATACAAGGACATCCAGCGCAGTCCAAGCCTGACACCAGATGTACCTTGACATTGTAATTTGAGCCCTTTGAAACACAACACACTCATACACAGCAGAATTTCCTAATCAAATATTGAATGCATGTTGCATCGCCAACATGGTATATCATTTAGAAAGTTTGCCATAGGGCTTATATTGCAACATTAATATAAACCTATGGTACTCACATCCCGTCGGAAATTATACAATACAAATTAAGCTTTGAATTTGAGTTGTAAATTTCTCGTTACCATTAACTGAGAAGAAGAAAAATATGGTTTAAACAATCTGATTTTATTAGGTTTTGTAAAAACTGGTGAATAAACACACACTTTCCAGACCTGCAAAATGTACCTGAGTTTTACTATTTTCACCCCCTGGTTTCTTTTCACTCTGTTTTATTTTGTCAATTTGATTTCAGATGATAACAAATCGCAAACAGTGGAATATGTCCTGAAGCCTACAGAGTACTTGCCAGCATTCAGGAAAGGCTCCAATAACTGGGCACTCAGTGCGCAGTATGTGAACGGGAGACACTTCTTAACTGCATTTGAATTAAATGAAGGCACTTTAATAGTAAGCTCAGTATTTTAATATGGCTTCAGGCTAGAACCAGACCTGAAGATCTTGAATTTTGAACTCTATGTTGTGTCTACTTGCAGTAGAAATTTAATGACAATTTTCGAATGCCCATCGCCACCTGTCCCTTTCTTTAATTGGACACCCAGACAAACGTGACCAAAGCGCCATCTATATATGGTAGCCATTTCCCATGTTTGCACAAAGTATATCGATTTCACATCTATACAATCAGCTAGGGTATAGAACACTGCCAGGATCTGTGTTCCCTGACAAGTAAAATATGGATGTCTTCAGATCATTATTTTTTGTTTGCAGCTTGAAAGCCCTGAAGAAGACACACCATCTAGAACTCTGAGGCCTTTTATCAAGAAGGATAATCTCTACATTCAAGGTCTATGGTCTCAGAGACTCGTCTACTTACTGAGAAATAATCAACTGGAAATACACAGTGCTAACTTTTCTGTGATTCAGGTGAAACCACTTTTTCTTGATATCTGCCGTCCGATTACTAAAAGACCGTTAAGTGATATGGCCACAGTGTTACATAACGGTCTTTTAGTAATCGGACGGCAGATTTGTAGTATGTATTTTGCCAAGACCGCAGAACATGTGCTACTGCGTTGCGAGGCTACAGGAAGTATATGGTCGGGATTTCTTGAAAAAACACCACAACAAGTCTTCAACATCTGACGAAATAAGAGTAAAACTGGTATGCCAGTGACCCAAGGCCGCGCTCCGTTATTTTAAAGTAGTCTGGTGGTACGGGTTGGCTGGATGGAGAAATTCACAAAGCACTCCAAGTGGAACATTAGTCGAATAACTCCGAATTAGAATTAGAGTTTCTATTTATTTTATTTATTCTCATTTGTGCTTCATTGTTGTCCTTGTGATTGAGTGATAAAAGGAACACAAAAGGACTCTGTGCACTACTCTGGACCACACTATTAACATGCTATGAACACATGTTTTAAAGTCATGATTCACTGTCATGACTCTCTAAGGTGTTGGTCTTTATCAATATAAAGTATATTTTCTGCACATGCCGATACGGTTACGACTAAGTTTTGGTCAGTACGCTTAGTCCCAGATATGATAGTTTACGAAAACTTTTTCGTTTTCGTATTGTTCCGTACATTGCTGGGCTAAAAGGTATTCTCAAACTTTTTTCGTATTAGAGTGAAGCAATCTATACCGCCGCTTACTACCGATTTTAGTTCCTCCGCGTTTCCGATAGAGCCGCCTTACTAACATGTATGGAACAATACGTAAACGAAAAAAGTTTTCGTAGACTATCAAATCTGGGACTAAGCGTACTGGTGAGTAGGCCAAGACATTAATCGAGTTTTTTTTTAGGGTGACGCAATACTGGGGGTGAAGCGTGACTTCTCTGAGCTATGGTCGGCGGAAGTGATGGGAAGCGTACTTCGCGCTTATGTGATGTCAGCTAAAGAGCCACCTGTCGTAACCGGCGGGTGGCGCGAGCCCACCTTCCTGTGCGACCTGCAGCTGCCGCGGTTCGCACTCCAGCCCTGCCTAGTCGTCACCTCGTGCGCCGCCTATATTATGAACACCGTGTAAGTACTAAGTAGAGATACAGTCGCGCCGACTGCATCGAACCTCGATATTTCATGTCAAATTAGAAGTTCCCCGATCAGGAAAGTGGTTGATAAATAGGAAATGTTTCAATTTGCCACACTGCAGAACGAATGTTGGTCAGCATTCCCCATTGTACAAAATGTTTTGGAATCAGGTCTAAATATGACATATTTTCTGGTTCTTTGGCCTCAGCAAGAAGTGGCGTTTTGGTGTTATAGGTGATTTTTAAATTAATAAATAAATGTCCTTCTAATTTGTTATACATATATTACACGTAAGAGAATTTGTATTGTGATTGATCTAATTATTTAGCATTGTCCGTAAATATGCATGCTGTGTTCACTAGTGTTACGAATTACACCGTGCTTTCTTTGTTGTGTAAGATTTTAATATAAGATATGTGTATATTCCAAATTATGAACCAAATAAACTAAAAAAAAACGCGACGCTTTTATATTTGTTTTTACTTGTAGATTAATGATTGATTATCTCTATCTCTACAAAGTATAAATTGAAGTCGCTTTCCGCGTCTGTCTGTCTGTCTGTATGGCCGCTAACTCCTCCTAAACCACGCATCGGATTTTGATGCGGTTTTCACCATCAGTTAGATACATTTTCACGGAAGGTTTATATATAACTAGCGACCCGTCCCGGCTTCGCACGTAAATTACACCCGTGCGAAGCCGGGCGGGCTAGTTTAAGATAAATGTGTGTGGTTCCTTAGCAGCGAGCCGTGCGAGTGGCTGGTGGGTCTGATAATGCGCGGCGGTTGTGGCGCGGAACAGGCTGCGGCAGCGCTGGGCGCGCCGGTCGGCACACTACTGCGCGCCGCTGCCGACATGCTCATGTCGCGCGGCAAGCTCGCGCCCGCTGTTTACCTCTACTCGCTCTCGCAGGTATGTGACAATAGTGCGTGTGGCTGGATGCTCTGAATATGCGCGAAGCAGGCGGCAACTCGCGTAGAAATCGCTGGCTCACTATAACAAGGTTCTATGTTATTTTCTTACATATTCTGTAATTTCAATTTTTTTTTTTTGACTTTCATAAATTTTGACTTAGCAGGGTTTATGCTTGAGTGAAAATATCTCTGCCGAAATGTTGCCGCATACTGTGTTAGTTTAACTGTGAGTTTCTAACTAACGACTTGATGCCATTGTTTTTTTTTTATTATTTATAATCTTGCACTTGGCCGCCAACTCGCCTGGTGTTAAGCGATGATGCTGCCTACGATGGAGCACGCTTGCTTAGAAGAAACGTATTCACTATCGACTTGAAGACACCCAGATTGTAACTATCGGGGAACACCCAGACAGGCAGCGAATTCCACAGACTAGCAGTTCGCACAATAAATGTGGAATCAAAACGCTTCGTACGGGTTCTCGGATTATCAACCATAAAGCGGTGTCGATTCTTCGTGCCCACTCTGGCAGTTCGATAGAAAACTGGAAAAACTGGCAGGAGGGAATCAAATCATGCAGATCTGTAGCACACTCTCCGAAAAGCATCCGATAAAAAACCGATATACTAGCAGCCGTGCGCTGAAGCTTAGTCTGTACCACGGATTCGTTGCTGCTGAACATAGACAAAGACCTCCCACATCGATCTCCAAAAGGGCCGATTGGAAGCAGCCTGCATCCAGCGTTTCCCTGCGAGTGAGATACTCAACGCTGATTGGTTCGCTCAAAGTCACAAACATTTTTACTCCAATGTGTTGACTAAGCTATGAGGTGTTAAGTGACTGAACTGATTAATTTTGCAGAGTCAACCGGACGGGTGGGTGGCGCGTCTTGGCGTATTCGGCCGTCTCCACGAGCTATCTCTATACAAGCACACAGGAAATGTCGGCTCGCTGACCAATTCAGCCATCACCATCAAACTGTTAGCGTTGTTGCTCAAGATGGCCACTAATGACGAACAGGAATTCGATACGTGAGTAGGATTGAAGTTCTATCCTTGAATTGATTTAAAATACGACACTTGAGTTGATTTAAGGTTCGATGCTTGAAATGATTTAAAGTTCGCGACTTGAGGTTTTTTTTTAAATAGTGGATGGCGAAATAATTTTATTTTTATGAGTACAAAGGTAGGTATATCAAAAAATAAAATAAAAAAGCCTTACTTATTACGTTATTACTAACTATCACTAACACACTTGAGTTAATTTGAAGTTGGCCCATGATATAACAAAATATATTTTTTTATTTTAAAATGAGGTTAAAATTTTATTCCTAGTCCCACGTGAGCTGTTGACAAACGCCTAACCTAAATCTATTTAATCATGTTCAGTAAGATTAACGCTGCCATCAGTAGCAAGCGTCAAGCGTGCCTCATCTTAGACTGCATCGTCACTTACCATCAGGTGAGTTGTGGTCAAACGATAGCCTATTTCATAATAAAAAAAAGTAGTGGTAGCTCATTTGGGATACCGCTACTTGAAAGCGTGAGGTCGCGGGTTCAAACCCCGGGCCCGTACCAATGAGCTCTTTAGATTTTATGTACGGATTTTCATACCACTGGCTTTTCGGTGAAGGAAAACATCGTGAGGAAACCTGCATATTCATATTCATTTATTTTGTAAATATTATTTATCTGTGGCATTATTTACATGACAAAAATTATCAAAGTTTTTTGTTTAAATTAAATAATAATAATAATATTTTATGTTTTTTTATGTAATTTTTTATTATTTATATGATGTAAAAAACTTAAAAATTAAGATATAAAATAAATAAAGTGAATAATAATTTAAAAATAACGGAGAATTTGTCATACGTACGGAGAAGGAATTCAATGGCGTGTGTGAATCTACCAATCCGCACTGGGCCAGCGTGGTGGATATGGCCCAATCACCCTTTCGGGGGTAGGCTAAAAGTCCAGCAGTGGGCTGTTAAAAAGGCTGATTATGGTGATGTTGTCTCTTTTCACAGCAGCTTGACTTTTTTCTTGTAATTTCAGGGACGTTAAGTTCACGACACTCAGTTCAATAGAGTTACTAGAGCTGTCATCGTTCGCTGCTGCCATTGGTCTTTGGGACCTGGTGCCGGTGTTCAGTATCCACCGAGGCCACCTCAACTTGCTCCTCTCAGCAATCAAGGCACGCCTCGTCGTGTGTCGGGGAGCCATCAACTGTTTGCTGCAGCAGCGGTGTATAGTGCCGCTGTTGTTGGAGGAAAACGGACAGTGGCTCTTTGACTATGTTGTGGAGAAGAGCGACGAGTTTGATATGAAGATTTTGAAGGTATGATATGACAGTACTAATATGCAAGTACTAATTACTTGCTTAAAATTATATGATTATTTACGGGATGTTTACCGTTTTCAATATCGGGAGCTCATTCCACAACCTTACCACGTTAAATATCCCGTAAATAATCATACAACTTTAGTGAACAACCATGATAGTTTAAAACAGTGTTTTAATTACTTGCTTATTATGCATGCTGCATGCATGTATCAAAGTATCAGAAAGCTTCTAACACGGCCAACAATTGTTGTTTTAGTGAAAATAAACAACCAGAGTCTTCAGTATAACGCGTTGTTTGAACTACGGTTTCAGTTGTAAATGTCATAGAACCCCATCAGGGGGGGGGGGGGGATCAAAAACTCAAAAGCATTCTTATAATAATCTTACATTGAGCTTTTTCTCGCTCTCTCGGCTAATGATAGAACAAGACAAAATACACCCCACCTGAAGATCAGTTTTAAAATAAGTTTCTGCAAACGGTATTTCCGGGTCAAAGGTGAAAAATCCTTTATTTTTTCAGTGTCTTTGCTTGTGGCTGAATCCCTTGCAAGACCAACTGCGACCGGTGATGCGTGATTTGAAACAAGGAATAACATCAATCTATGTAAGTTCATTGTTATAATCAGACTGGCTGACTCAGATTGTACTCTTTTGCATGATATATTGTTCAATATTGAAGATACCTCCACTTATAATAATTCTCCAGCACCCATATTTAAATTTAAACTTTGTTATTGCTAGAATAAAATAAATAGTACATTATGCAATTAGTGGACAAGGAACGGATATAAAGCGAGGGCCATAGATGAATCACGAGCAAGTGAAGGATTCCGACTGAATTACGACCGTAGAGAGTGATTCAAGTGTTAGAATCCTGAGCGACGCGAGTGATTCATGGCCCTCGATATAAATCCGTTTTATTCAAGAGTTGCATACTATACTTATATTACTATTTATACCATGACTACGAGAAAAAGAAAGATTTAAAGAGTATTTTTTGCGCAAGGACATATATATAGATCGAATATATTGGTGTGTTCTAAATTCAAACACCAAAATAGTGATTAAGAGTGCTGCTTTTTTTCACTGTTTCCAGTGAATAAAATAAGCTTTTTAGAGGGGGAATGGTATAAATTATTTTTTTTCTCTTACAGACTACAAGAATGCTCAACCTAATATCAACATTCGTTCAACTCGCGTCCGCGATCGAAGCTCGTTCTCCCTGCCCAGAGATCCATCAAAATATAACACAGAACCCGGAAACCGAAACCTGGAAGAGTCAGTTCACTCCAAAACGCAAGCTGAGCTGTGGTCTAGCGCACTGGGCGGTCACCGATGAAGGAAACGCTAAGATAATGATGACTAACACGCCCCTGAATACCGAGCTTATAGGGAGAGTGATAGACGTGGCTTGTGGAAGGCATCATACACTCATTCTTACAGAAAACGGGGTGAGAACTTTTACTTCGCTTTTTAACTACTTGTTCTAGTATAGCTTCGCTCTGTTCTGATACAGAAATGGTAAAAAGGAACCCTTAGGTGAGACTTTGATGTCTTCTTTCTGTATGTAGCTGATTACATCAAGAAATATAAGCTACATACTTGAAATTCGGCGCAAATCTAGGTAATATTTTATGGGCTAAATCCACACAGAATGTCATGCTGAAACGCTAATAGTGAACACTGTAACGCCAATAGTGAACACTGTCATGGCAAAAGTAAACACTGTCACGCCAAAGGTGAACACTATTAGCCAATAGTGACCACGGTCACGCCAAAAGTAAATACTCTCACGCCAAAAGTGAACACTGTCATGATAATGGTGTATACCATCAGGCCTGGGGGTTAGCGTTAACGCCTGCGGAAAGATGAAATTGTATGAAAATGACATTAGCTTGAGATAACATTTCCCAAGTCTCACAGAAAGTGACAATGACATTAGCTTTAGAGAGGTTATCTCAAGCTAATGTCAATTTCATACAATTTCATCTTTCCGCAGGCGTTAACGCTAACAGAAAGTGGGTCTTGTCATACCTCCCAGTACAGTTATCAATGGTTTTTTAAAACAAATAACCGTTTCGACATAGCCCACCAGATTAGCAAGTTGGAGTGGCAGTGGGCAGGGCACATATCACGCAGAACACATGGCCGATGGGGCCGAAAGGTTCTGGAATGGTGACCACGGACTGGTAAGCGCAGCGTAGGACGTCCACACACAAGATGGACATACGACCTAAAAGAGACCGCAGGGAAACTCTGGATGCAGGCCGCTTCCAACCGGCCCTTTTGGAGATCGATGGGGGAGGCCTATGCCCAGCAGTGGACGTCCTATGGCTGAAATGATAATGATGATGAATGATGAACCGTTTCGAACAACAATGACATGCAATTGAGACGATATTTTTTCATTTCTAGATCTACTCAGCAGGTGACAACACGTTTGGTCAGTTGGGCGTGGGCGCTGCGTGGCGCGGCGCCGTGGGGGACGCGGCGGGGGCGGGCGGAGCCCTGCGCGCCGTGCCAGCTGCCCCCGCCGCCTCTCACGCGCCCGTCGCAGCTGTGGCTGCGGGACATTACCATTCCGCTGCCATAGATGTCGGCGGCAGGCTCTACACTTGGGGGTACGATCTAATACAGGGTTATAAGGAAAGTGTATGCTAACCCGAAAGGGGTTCGTAAACTTTTTCTATGGGATCAACTCTGAAAATGCAAAAAATATATCTACTGTTCCATAGAAAACGGTTATTCACACTTGTAAAAATGTATGGAACAGCTGATATTTTTATCGCGATATCAGGGTTGGACCCATAGTAAAAGTTGTTCATAATGATGAGTATAACGAACCCCTTTCGGCTTAGCATATTGGCCTTTCCTTATAACCCTGTATAGGTGAAATATTGCTTGCAATAGGCATGTGTCCGTGTTTTTTTATTACCTCATAAAAAAGTTAATCATAAATAGAGCATGAAAAAAATTAGTTAAAAAAAAATAACTTATGTTTTTTTAATGCTGTTTGAAGTTTATCAGATCTCTTTTATAGGGAGTTTTAAAAAAAATTAATTTATACTTTTTTGTAAATTCTTACAAGACCTCTGCGTTTTAGTGGAAAAACGTAATCAAATCATTTTGCATATTTAAATATTGTACAATGTTAACTAAATGTTTTTAAGAAGAGGGTTCTTCAAATGTTGACATATTGAATACATACTATGTTACAGAAAACACTAATTTCAATCTTGCATCAAGCATTTCAAAGAAGGCTATAGATACTGATTCATCAAGAAACTAGAATATAATTATATGGTTAAAACATTACGGTTTCCAGATGGGGTGTTCACGGTCAACTTGGCCTTGGTACTATTGACGATCAATGGACTCCTCAGTTGGTCACAAAATTCCAAGGAAGAAAGGTAATACACCTCTCTATTAACAAGGAAGATATACTAAGAGGAAAGACAATAACGGAACATTAGAGCGTAGAAGTCAAGTCAAGTTTCGCAACATTTCAAGAGAAGCGCAACCCATACCAGTAGATGGCGCTTATCTTTATTCTCTTGAAATGTTGCGAAACTTGACTGCGATACTAGCGCTACGGTAATTTGTAGAACTCTTTCGTACGCTATCTGACTGCAGCGCTTACGGAAGTTGGAGACCACCTATAGCACGCTCAAATTACGATGCCATCTAAGTTTATACAGTTTTTAGGCAAATTTCCGAGCTACGCTCTATGTTCCGCTATTGTCTTTTCTTTGCTATTAATAAAGGTTGGCTAGAGAGAAAGACAGATACTTTTAAAATAGTTTTTATACGTCCAGGTGTTGAGCGTTGGTTGCGGCGCGTGTCACACCGTCACGCTGATGGCCAACGGCGAGGTGTGGGCGATGGGCGCCGGCGTGTTCGGTCAGCTAGGCGCCGGCTCCAGGGACAAGGCCGCCGCGCCCGTGCGCGTCACGCTCACTGAACATGTGGCCTCTATCGCTGTCGGGTACTTCCATAACGTGAGTCCAATTATTTATGTATTTTATTTTATTTGGAAAACATACACCCCCCTATTAATAAACGTAGAGTAGCCTCGGAATAGTTGCACCGCCTTTTGTCTTTTTCGATCGAGTTCAAAATTTGAAAGAGAGAAAAAGACAAAACACGGCGTAACTATTCCAAGATTACTCCACGTTTATTAATAAGGGGGACAGTGATTAATAACTAGATTACTGATACATTGGATAATTAAACACCATTTAGCAGTTTTCGCATATTGAAACATTTTTTGCGCTTGGAGATGAAAAGAAAGATTAACGATTAACGAACGTACGACGACGACGATCGTTGATTAACGATTTTTACGGAGTATAAATTAAAGTCGCTTGCCGCGTTTGTCTGTATAACCGCTAACTCCTCGTAATCTACGGAACGGATTTTGATGCGGGTTTCACCATCAGTTAGATATTTTTTCACTGAAGGTTTATGTATATAACTAGCAACCCGTCCTGGCTTCGCACGTAAATTACACCCTTGGATATATATATCACCCGCGACCCGCCCTGGCGTTGGTATAATAAAACTGGTCTAATTCTGTACATTGAAGATATTTTTTATTTTTTGGACGGCACTCTATAATCGATACTGAAGTCAAAACTGTAATTTTTTACATTTTTGTCTGTCTGTCTGTCTTCTGTCTGTATCTGGGCCGCGCATCACGCCGAAACTACTAAATTGATTCAAATGAAACTTAGCAAAATTTTACTTCATACCAGGCATGGCGCACTCCAGATTTTAGGTATGGTCGGCCAGTGTCGCCAGTGAATTAAGATGTCTGTCTGTCTGTCCGTCCGTCCGTCGGCTACGTATTAACGGCTGTATCTTTCGAACCATATATATTAGATAGACAGTAACAAACACAGAATATGTAACGTTATGGCGGATTAGTTAACGCCCCTAAGTGCAGAAGGCAGGTTCACTACCAACTGGGCCACCGGGGCAGTCGAAACTATAAGATAACTTTATCGATATGACAGTTATGTCGTATCCCATCACTTTCAGCAAACGTCATACGTGACATGGTAACTTGGTTTTACCTGTGGTTTTACTTTAGTTGGCGCTAACCAGCAAGGGTCAGCTGTACGTGTGGGGTGCGTCACCGCAGCAGGTACGCGCGGCTGCCGCGCGGCGCGCCGACCCCGCCCCCGCGTCCCCCTCCGGCGGGCCCTTCGAGCCCCCACGCGACCCCCACTTACTGCCGCAGCTGGTCGACACGTGCAATGTACAGGGGAACATCTTACATGTACGTACACGCAACGATTCTACACATCGATTCTTCTATTTTCTCACCCGCAGTTTTCAGTCAGCTTGTGACCACGGCCATTGTAACATAGTAGAAACGTCGAGCGAAAAGTACCTATTTTTACCTAAATAAAATAATGCGTGATAAATCCCGATAAACATTTAAAACATGGATTCTACAGAGTCTAACTAACGCAAAACCTCAACGCGACTGGTGTATTAAAACTAATGAGTGTTGTCCTACAAGTTTTCAAAATTCGCGAAAAAAAAAATCTGCTGTTCTATACAAAAAGAACATTATCTCCCGACAAAATGTATAAACGGCTGTTTTTTTGTGAATTTCCAAAACTTGTAGTACAAAAATTGTTAGTCTTGTTGCACCAAAGTCGCCCTTAATAGGTTTTACGTTAGTTACCTTTGACCCTTTATTGCTCTTGAGAGCGATGGTTTTCTTAGCCTCATGTAGAATGTAGAAACGATAACTATGGGTAAAGTATATACTACTCGACATATAGGCGATGAGAAGATAATGGCTAAGAAAATTTTCAGTCTAGAACACCGCCGTAAAGTAGTCTGTAAATTTTCTACAAAATTAATTTCGGAGAATGTGCATCAGATCTACATGACCTTATCCTACCATCCCCTTTCTACTACAGACAAGTAGGAAGGCCCACTACCACCCATACATTGTGGATTTTTCTTGGATACGTATTAAACGTAAGGCCAAGGATTGGTACAACCTGCCAACTTCCTGATTTCCTGAGAGATATAATCTAGTCCTTATTCACTCTGCCCTTTTTCAAGGGCAGAGTGAATAAGCATCTTCTGCGTGCTTCATCTTCGACCACGTCGTCGCTTACCAACAGGCGAGATGATAGTCAAACGGGGAATTTTTCGCGATAAAAAAAGCATTCAAAAGTTTTCTAATTCGACCCTTGGTTCTTTTGTTGGTTTGTTTTGCTGGTAGCCAGGGTTTTTATTCATGATAGGCTTGCATTTGTTTATGTAAAGACTCGGATTAGAATAAAGCATGCTTAGCTAGAAAGAGTCTTTTTACTCTTGATTTGGAAACACTTCGTGGAATATAAAACCCCAGAGTACGCGGTGCCTGGGTTAATTTTTTTGCAAAGGTCCATTTCTCTTGCATTTAAAAAAAAAATAGATATAAATTGTTGATTGTTTGGTTTCTGCTTCTAGATAGCGGCAGGATGGCATCATTCCTGTATAGTCACCACCACAGGAGCTTTATATTCCTGGGGACTGAACTTTGATGGACAGCTTGGTAAGGTCACCCATATACAGGGTGTTTGAATAGATGACGAACATATTCGAGGATATGATATTTTAGGCTCAAATCTTAAGAATACGATTTGAGCCTGATACGAGTGTAAAAAATATTTAATGACAAATCGAAAATTCAATTATTATCAAAATTTTGACATAGCAAACCATGAAACAAACGCTAGCGGTCGTCACGGTTTAAAAAAATGTCAAAACGATGCGACTTAGGTCACAGACCTCTCACAACTAACTGTTACAGATTGTCTGGGCATATCTGTCGGTGAATCAGCTCAGTCAAAAGTAAAAGTCCTATTTTTTACCTATAACGGATAGATTAAAATTTGCGGAGAAGGTAAATGCGTTTTGAGGTGAACGATTATGTGTATACTTTGACGAAAACAAACAAAGGAAAACAAAATATGCTGTTATCATGGGCGTAGCGTAGCTTTAGCTTTCACACACCTTGGTGGGTGGATGCAAAAGGCAGGCTGTCGTTCAGTGTGGAGGTTAAAGGGGGAGGCTTTTGTTCTTCTGGCTGATATGATGACTATAACTGTAGCTGTTTAATTTTCTGTTTTTCCTTTCAGGCAGCGGTGATCGAAAACAAACATACATACCAACAGAAGTAAAGTTGCGTACTGACACCCAGCGAGATACAGAGAAGACCAAAAGTGCGAAGACGCCCGAAGTAGAAAATAAAGACTTCAAGACCAAAGCGCTGGTGGGCTGCGGCGGGGACTTCACTGTTTACATCGACGATGAAGGCAGGATATTTGCAACTGGCAATTCGCATCTACAGGTAATTTGATAGTAATTTTGTTAGTAAAGAGGAAAGACAATAGCGGAACATTAGAGCGTAGCTCGGAAACTTGCACAAAAACGGTATAAACTTAGATGGCACCGTAATTTGAGCGTGCTATAGGTTGTCTCGAACTTCTGTAAGCGCTGCAGTCAGATAGCGTACGAAAGGGTTCTACAAATTACCGTAGCGCTAGTATCGCAGTCAAGTTTCGCAACATTTCAAGAGAATAAAGAAAAGCGCCATCTACTGGTATGGGTTGCGCTTCCCTTGAAATGTTGCGAAACTTGACTGTTTCGCAACATTTTAACAACGCTCTATCTTCCTTGGTATCATTCTGATGCGAAGGCCATTATGTTGGACATACGCGTGCGGTTGAACTGACGATCGCGCGCACGCGACCTGATAGGAATGCTTTCTTTATACTTCACAGCTTATGATCTCATTTAACTTTACAGGGTATTAGTGAAAAAGAAAAAGGCACCAACCGAGTCATAATGATGAAGACCACAAAAAGAGTCATCAAAATCCCAGCGAGTCGAAACAACAACAAGTTCATGTTCCAACAAATCGATAGAGTGGATATAATGTTCCCGTTTGAAATAGAAGATTTGCAAAGGAAGCCGCTGGAACCGCGACTGAATCCGCTTACTTCGATGAAGGACTTCAAAAATAAATCTTGGGCCGATGATGTCATTTTGATACTCAGACCTTGGATAAACGAAGAAATTTTTATAAAAAATCCGAACATGGCAGCTAAATTAGCATATCATAATGGTATGTATTCAGATTGTTTGAAGTATTTGTTAGATAACTTGAAATATACGCCTCCAGCAGACAAACTGTACGCGACACATAGTGCACTGACGGATTTAAACAAGGCGATAAAGCATGTCAAGAACGATGATAAGATCGCAATACATAGCATAGTGTCGAAGAGAATCAAAGAAGTATCGTTGTCGATTTTAAACGAAACTTCCTTCCCTATTATCGAAACAACTACATATCAGGCCCTGCCTTGTTGCTGCAACGAAGTTAAATGTATCAAGACGCCTTCAAAACCGATCATCGACATACCCGATTGTGATATTTCTATGAAAGCAGCAGAAATTATAGACACATGCATGGCTATGTTTCCAATAAACAATGAGCTGTGGGAGACTTGCTTCCGTCTCTCTAAAAACTTTTACATTGAAAATAACTTGGATATTTCTGACTTGGAAAGGATACTGTTTAAATACATGGAGATCAACGCTAAAACTATGGCAGCTGCTATTATGTATTCCAACGACTGCGCTCAATACTGTGAGATACTCTCTCCGAAGCTGTATTTAAATATGTGTAGTCAGATTATGGATACATGGGGTTGAAATGACACCAACACTGGAGTTATTAGAACTTGTTTGGAGATTAACTTTGTAAACCAAATTCGGAAAGATTCGGAAGATAAATCAGTCTTGTTAGACTTTTACTCAATGACAATAGGCATGATGACTAATATTTTTTTATTACCTCATTAAAAAGCTGATCATATTAAGAGCCCACCAACGAACATAAAATTAAAATTAGTTCAAAAATAAATAATTTATAAGTATTTTAATTTCATGCTAGACAGAGAGCTCACTAAACTGAGCAATGACGTCACGCCTCAGGCGCGGCATACAAATGCTATACTAACACACGCTCTGCGAGAAAGGGACAGAGTATTCCCTCTCTATCTCCACCTAAAACTTTAAACGCTCATATCTCGGAGATTTATCAGCCAATTTAATTTATTTTTTCAGTATGTGAAATGTATTTAGTTATATTCATGGCTCAGCCTGTTATTTGTAATAAATTATACATTAGGAAACATGCCTAATCCTTCCACTGAAGTTTTGACTAGAAGTAATTTCAGTAAATACTCAATCAACTATGTAGAATTCCCATCTTACGTATGCTTGTAATCGGGAATATGTCGTTTATCATGTAACTGTTGTGTTTATGGTTGTTTCCTTTGTTTTTTTTTGTCCGTACTTATGACTTATTTATAAACAGAACTATTATTTCAATGTTACTTATATTTTATATTATACCCTCGTTTGATATTACTGTGTATTGTTATTCATGTTTTATTATAGGACCTAATGCTTGTGATTTGTAGCAAAATGCATCGAATACCGATCTAGTCACTTATTATATAAAGCTATAATGTAAAAATACAAAAAAAATTATGTACAGATTTATTTTAATAGCCACAATGAATTTATTTTTTCTTGCCGATTGCAGTAAATAAATTATTATATTATGATCAATTAATCAACTCAAAAATAACATTTAAATAAATGTCTTAAAATAAAATCATTTGTATTTTTTCTGTCCTTCTTCTCCTATCTACTGAACCGATAAATTTTGGATAAAATTTATTTTTGCGCCAATCTGGACGTGACATGGACATATAACTGGCCAAGAGCGTGTCGAAACACGCATATCGTAGGGTTCCGTTTTCCGTAACCAGTCATATAAATGTGGTCACAATCATAGTTCAGGAATTGGTGGTTATGGAAAAAATTAAAAGATCGAACGAAGCTCTGTGGACTTAACCAGATTTCAGAGGTGCATCGTAACAACATAACATACTTTTTATGGTTTAGTCAAAAATAAAACTACTTGAGAAACATTCTTTGTAAAGACAATTTAACGAACGCCTTGAAATTTTCGAAGAGGCCATATTTCACAAAATATACACTTGATAAGAAAAGTGATGTAATAAACTTTACCTTCATTTTAAAAGACCTATTTAACGATATCCCACACGTTGGGGTGCAGCGAAAAAAAATATTTCATCCCCATTTCACGTGTGTGGCGTAAAAGGATTTTTTTTAATTACTTTCGAAAGTGATATCTGTACTAAAAACGTAATTGTGCAAATTTTCATGCACTTGCCTTAATAACTATAGAAGTTAGAAGGTTCTAAAGAATTTGGACAGACGAACGGATAGAACGAACTTATAAGGGTTCCTTGTATGACTACAGAACCCTAAAAAACACCGATTTGTCACAGTAGACTCCGAGACCTCGTTTGGTCCGTGTTGATTGGAAAAAAATGCTTCATAGGGTTCTAACATCCTGCATAATTAGTTGGTTGGATTGGACAGGTCATTTATTTTGCTTGGAATCAAACACACTTTTTTGTACATAACTGTATTTTGTAGAGCTATTTACAAAAGAAAATAAATATACACCGATACACGACATTTACAACGAAGCAAACGCGGGAGTGTTTAGGAAGCAACAAAAAAATAAATACGGAATGAAAAGTAGAAATAAATGTCCAGAAATAAATATTTAAAAAATAAATATCACTTAAACCTGCGGCGGTTTACATGATCGCGGTCAATATTATATGACCAAGTATACACTCGGATTGTTCAAATACACTTCAATATGTATACATATCAGAGGTAACGTAAATCACAATTGCAGCTGACATTCAAGTTAGATTCATACAAGATTCCTTAAGGATCGTCTTTACACCTTCAGTTACGACCCTGATGTTTAAGAGTGGTTCTAATAAATTACTTTATATTTAGTTTAACATTAGAAGTTGATCGGCTTTCCGCAGTACGCGGCCATGTTCGCTTCACGCAGAGCCTCTGCACATGTCTGAAACAATATAAAAATCCGTCAGAATCAATATTGACTAACTTAAGGAGAAACTCAGCAGTACAAAATTCATATAAAAAGAGAAATCTCATACCTACCACTAAATGTTATCAGATTTCAATTAAAAAAACAATTCGTGATTGATTATTTTTTTCTAATTTCGTAATAACTTAGTAGTTATAGGCACCTCAAATCAAAAATCAATTTTGTTGCAATTAAACTATAAATAAATATTTCGGGTAATTTTTCACACACGGTAATATATATGTAGTTTTAAATACATACTTAAATAGATATTAACAACCAGATATAGAACAAACACAAATGTTCATCACATAAATGTTTGTCCTAGGTGGGAATCGAACCCACGCCCCCAAGCTCAGAAGGTAGGTTCACTACCAACTGGACCAACGGGTGATGTACTACTATAATGAAATAAAGTCGGAATCAGAAACAAGAATGTTTTGTGACAAAAACGAACTTTAATAGCGTAGATTATAGTATAGACCAGGGGTCTCCAAACTACAACCCGCGGGCCAAATCCGGCCCGCCACTGCCATCAATCCGGCCCGCGACAGGTTAACGGCCTCTTATATTGCGACAATGTCATTGTCTTTTACGTTTTCTATCCTACTCTAACGTATAAGCTGTATAGGGTTGTCACTTCATTATAGGCGTCGCACCCGTTTCATAAATATTTTTCTATAGAGAAGTCCCTCCTCTTCAGCTTTAGCGGTTATTTTCTCTGTGGGCAGAATGACTAAAATTCTATGTCAAACTTACGGGATGCGCGTGGCATACTCTCGCAACGTCTTCCGCGGCCGCTCCGTATTCTTGCGCTAATACAGCCTCGTTGATCAGCTCGCCGCCACCCTGTGCACAAAAACATAATAAAACCTTGTACTCTACACGAATTATGAATTATTTTGTTACAAAGAAACAGTTATACATTAGAACAAGGTATTTTGTTTCCTAAAACAGCTCATGCTGGGATTGTATCCTTATAACTGGGTGTTCAGTTAAACGATGAGTATATATGAAGGATTCAGTAAATTATTCTGACTGAAAACCACTATGTATTTTTTTTAAACCTGTTTTGAACCTGTTATTTTGTGTCCTCGCATCTCTCTCTCTCTCTCTCTCTCTCTTACATTTCAAATGACTAATACTTATATAAAAATTAAATATTGGAGCCACGGAGAGTGCCATTGGGGTGTCAAAATTTTGGTCTAGAAACTTAATTTGAAAATCCTATTATTATTATAAAACAGTTTGTATGTATGGATGTATGTTCCTTTTTCACGCTGCAACGGAAAAACGGATCGACCTGATTTTTTGCATGGGTATAGTTCAAGAGCCAGAGAGTGACATAGGCTACTTTTTATCATCATCACCATTTTTCATCACTACGCGAGTGAAACCGCGGGGCGCAGCTAGTAAAATAATAATTTACGGAACATCGACTCGAAAGAAGAAGATATAAATATTTAGGGGTAACGTTTGCCTACCAACCAATCTTCATAAAAAAGAGCACATTTCTAGATGGCCATGACTAGTAATATGAGCCAATCACAGGACAGCGTAGGTTTTTTTTCTGTAAATTCTAATGCAACCTCATTGCAATCTCCTCTTTTTACTGGAAAAACGTAATCAAACCTATTTTCACATTGAAATGTTGTACGCACATACAATATAGTCAGAGGAGACAAGAATTGGCTATCAATTACTCAAGCAACTCTAAAGCCCTTTAAGTCCAATTTCGGTAGAAACGTTTTCTACAATAAATAGACACATTAAGGTGATTCACCTATGGCGGGAAATTAAAATTTAAAACAGTTTTTTTGTCCTTGTAGCTAGGCCGGATAATTAATTTAAAATGACGCATTGTTTGCTATAATAATTGGTTGTTCTTTACATTATCTTACACAGTTATTTAACAGTAACCCACCATATTACTTATATTTGTCAATAAACAATTTGCAACAACAAAAATTAGTTTATTGACAAATGTTAGTAATAATGTGCATTAGAGATAAATAGCTTACCATGATTTTGTAAAGAATAATAATCAACTCCCGCAAACAACAGTTGACAATAATTACCCGGCCTAGCTACAAGGACAAGAAAACTCTTTGAAATTTGAATTTCCCGCCATAATCACTGCTTAAAAACGAAAGACCCACATTTTTTTTATCCAAAATGACTTTTAATAAAAAATGGAACTTTAATCACCCTTATTTTCATATACCACAAAGACACACGTCGAAATCGGCCTTTAGATTACAAATTTACGCATACGCCCTTTTGGCATTTTCACGGATTGGTGGTTAAGTTCAGAGCAAAGCAGATATTATAGATGTTTTTATTTGTGACCCTTTAGTTTTAAAGCAGCGATATGTGTAACGTTCAACCTTAAATACCCTGTTTGAGGAAAATATCTAGTTATAACACTCACGGGGCCAATGATATGTGTGCCGAGAATAACGTCCGTAGTCTTATCTGACAGCACTTTAACGAATCCGTCTGGCTCGCCGTTGGTTTTTGCCCTAGAGTTTGCCAGGAACGGGAATTTGCCCACTTTGTACGCTCTGCCTTCTTTCTTCAGATCTTCTTCGGTCTTGCCCACCCAGCCGACTTCAGGCGACGTGTAAATTACTGAAGGAATAGCGTCGTAGTTGAAGTGAACTGGCATGCCCTGAAAACAAACACCAAATACCTATAAAACTACATAGGATAAAATGTATATGAATACTAATTGAATCCCGTGGTGTTACACGCGATTTTCTGGTTTTCCGTATTTCGGGGATGGGGAAAGTACCTTATGTCCGTCCTAATGATACTCACTATTTTCTGCAAAAAAAAATCAGATCGCCCTAGCCGTTTCATCGTGAAAAGCGAACAAAATTGGAAAAAATCAGGAAACTTAATGGCGATGTTATATTCGCGCATTTGACAGTTCTAAGACGTTTATCGGGTCAGCTAGTTTAAAATAAATCTTAAATATAGCTTATTATCCTCCTAATATTATAAACGCGAAGGTTTGTATGCATGGATGTATAGATGTATGGATGTTTGTTCCTCTTTCACGCTGCAACGGAACAACGGATCGACCTGATTTTTTGCATGGGTATAGTTCAAGAGCCAGAGAGTAACATAATAGGCTACTTTTCATCATCATCACCATTTTTCATCACTACGCGGGTGAAACCGCGGGGCGCAGCTAGTATTACATAGGTATGAAGATGATGATCTTGTAGATTCATTTCCCTCTTCTTTCACATAAAGAGGTTTCATTGCAGAGCTTCTTGGTTGCGTTTGATTAAAATCTATCCAACGTTTTTAGTTATGAGCTCTTATATAAATGGTGGTGGGTTTTCACCACTACCTACCGATACGTCTTACAGATCTTGTCGAATATAAAATCGTGATAATTTTTATCTATCACCCATCATTTTACCCTCGGGTCTCACAGACTTAAGATAGGTTGTGTGACAAAAATATGTGGTAGGTTAAGGGTTAATATGAAACAAGCATAAACAAACTAAATTATTAAAAGTAAGGATGAGAATAATCACAGCCTATACATGCCATAGAAAACACCTTGAGGAAACATTCAATTACTAACAGACATGCAGATTTTGTATGATGAGACCACTGTCTAATAAGAATATAATAAACAAGAGAGAAGGATTTTTCCTGTTTTTTCTCTCATTTTTAAGAACTTTGCTATAGCCAGTTGCACCCATATAAACGAAACGTCAATCATTCGAAATCAGTTAGCAGCTGTGATGCGGACAAAGAACTTTGAGACGTAACCCAAAAAGGTAAGGTCTAAGTTCTTTTGATGCGGAGTTCGACGTTGACATAAATAATAATGTTCAATCAAGGTTCTGTCATAATGCCTGGCGACAGAGTTTCCTTCTCATTTCCGTTCTATTTACCTCTCTTTTCTGTGGGTTCGTCATACCAAATCCGCACGCCTGCCATTACCTTTAGGAGCGTTATTACCTTGATACCTTCTACACAAACGATACCTTCGTCCTCCGCTTTGTGCGCCAACATGGGCCCGTGGATGCAGTCACCAATGGCGTAAATTCTGTAAATATAGGGAAACAAATGACAAAAACATAATTATATTAGTAGAGAAAGAGTTTACCTACATTCAGTACCCTTAGTACAAGTTTTGATAGTTTTCGAAAACTATTTTCGTTTTCGTATTGTTCCATACATTGCTGGGCTAAAAGGTATTCGAAATCTTTTATCGTATTAGAGTGAAGCAATCTATACCGCCGCTTACTACCGATTTTAGTTCCTCCACGTTTCTGTATGGAACAATACGTAAACGAAAAAAGTTTTCGTAAACTATCAAATCTGGGACTAAGCGTACAGCAATAAATTATCATACATTTCACAAAACAATCTTTACATAACCTTTATAGAAAGTTTTAATGAAGGAGGTTTTTATTTTGTTAACAAATATAGATTCGGGGCATTTTTGCACACACGGTCATCTGACCCCAAACTAAGCAAAGCTTATAATATGGCTGCCAGAGACTGATATACATACATATGTATTTTTAAATACACACTTAAATAGAAAAAACACAAATGTTCATCACATGAATGTTTGTCCTATGTGGGAATCGAACCCACGCCCCCAAGCGCTGAAGGCAGGATCACTATCAACTGGACCAAAGGGGGCTATTAAACATTTTTAAAATACAAACATGGTCAAAATTTATTTAAATATCCTCATAGGTATAATATAAAACACTACATCACTTTAGAGAAACTACAGATATTAAACTCAGCTGGATTACGGCCCTCGCTCAGGTTACAGTGCCAGTCTCGGTATTTGGGGCTCGATTTTTGAATCGCTCGTAAGACTTAGCACGATAATATCATGCCAACAGAAATATTTTCTATTGATAAACCACTCACTGCGTCAACGAGTTATATGATTATTACATATATGCGACTTTTGTTTGGGATTTAGTTCGAAAGTCAGTAATTTCGCATTATTAATTTTGATGATATGTTGCGAAATCTAACACGAGCGATAAAAAAATCCGATCGAGCCCCGATCTTTCTAAAAAAAAGGTATATAATGTACTATTAATGCACTGTAGTTTAATCTGCAGCTGTGGTAACCCATTTGGGAGACCGCTAGACTTGAAAGCGTGAGGTCGCGGGTTCAAACCCCGGGCCCGTACCAATGAGCTCTTTGGAGCTTTCATACCACTGACTTTTCGGTGAAGGAAAAACATCGTGAGGAAACCTGCATACGTACGGAGAAGGAATTCAATGGCGTATATGAATCCAACAATCCACACTGGGCCAGCGTGGTGGATATGGCTCAATCACTCTTCCAGGGGTAGGCTTAAAGTCCAGCAGTGGACTGTTAAAAGGCTGATTATGATGATGATGAGTTTAATTTATATATATAAAAGAAAAAAGTCGTGTTAGTTACACTATTTATACCTCAAACACGGCGGAACCGATTTGGCTGAAAATTGGTGGGGGAGGTAGCTTAGAACCAGGAGATTGACATATGCTTCCTATCAGCATCATAACTATTTTTCGTCACTACGCGGGTGAAACCGCGGGACGCAACTAGTTACATATAAAGGAAGCATTGTTACCCGGGCACGGTGGTCTGGAACTTGTTGTTGACGGGTACGCGGCCGCGGTCGTCGAGCGCGATGCCCACTTTGTCGAGTCCGAGGTCTCTAGTGTACGGCCGTCTACCGATCGAGATCAGCACCACGTCGCATTCCAACTACAACAACATTACGAATAATTACATACATTAATTCACCAAATTTATATGATTATTTACAGGATATTTACCGTGGTAAAGTTGTGGAATGAGCTCCCACACATAAATACTGAATTCGCTGCCTGAGTGGGTATTTCCCGATAGTTACAATCTGATTGCCTTCAAATCGAGAGATAATAGCGATAATAACAAGCGTGCTCCGTCGTAGGCCGCATCGTCGCTTAACATCAGGCGAGTTGGCGGCCAAGCGCAAGCCCAAATTCACACAAGTAAGCAAGCACACATTCAGGCAGCGCATTCCACAGACTAGCAGTACTGCGATATTTAAAGGAGTTGGGTTGGCCGGGTAGGTGCTGGTAGGAAGAAATGCACAATACAAATGCACAAATCAAAAACAGCCAGGCAGAGGTTTTGCGAATATTGGCAGTCTTGTCTCTATTTGTGAAATCGAGAAAATGACACGTAACTAATTAAATTCAGCTTGTAAAATGTTATGTATACTAATATTAATTATAAAGAGGAAAGATTTGATTGTTTGTTTGCATTGAATAGGCTCCGAAACTACTGAACCGATTTGAAAAATTCTTTCACTGTTAGGATGCTACACTATCCCCGGGTGACATAGGCTATAATCTATACCCGTGCGAAGCTGGGGCGGACCGCTATTTTCTATATATAAAACTCACAGTTTCCTTGCTGCCTCCCGCTGCAGCCTCGACATCAACCTTCACGACACCGCCTTCCTTCTTGACGCCCATCACCTTAGTGCTGAGCTTGAATTTCATACCTTCCTTGCCCAGGATCTTGTGCAACGTTTTTGCCACTTCGAGATCAATGCCCACACCTGCCGATATATCAATAGTTGAGTTACAGACTTTTAAGGGATAAATGATCCACATTACAGACGAGTTTTGGCGCCAACGTGGAAAAAAACATGTCGGCTTGTTGAATTATTTTCCTAAACTAGTGTATTTTCGGGTGTTAATGTGTACTAAATGGTGAATTATTATTCATTAAGTGCTTGTAAACGTGTTCGAGTGTGGACAAGTGACACTTTTCGTGTTGTTTCCAACACTCCATAGGAGCCTCTTGTTAACTCTACACCAATTTACAGGGGCATGAGTTTGACTTGACCATGACTTTGCTTGACTCTGACTGTGACTTGTTTGATGCTATTAATACTATGTAAACTGTTTAATATTACGACTAAAGGACATTGAATCCACGGTCATGAAAATTTTATCAAAAAAAACATTACATACTATATTGACAAAAAGGAGCCTCTATTTCTATAACACTGAAGTCACTTCTGGGGTGTATTAGGCATTCTTGAGGTGTATTGTACATTGGTACTATACCATTAATATTGTAGAAGGATGTACATTGTACAAGCAAGTCTTAGGAGCCAATACGCGCAAGTTATTTTTATGGGTGGCTCTCGTCGGTACATGTATTAGCCACGTATTACTTTACACGTAGTTTGTATTACGCGACGATATAAACTTCGAAGTCTCTCAACGTACACATGTAAACACTCTTTACACAAATCGTGACCAACCATTTTTGAGGCTGCGATATAAGCAAAATGTAAATAAGCGCAAATCTTATCAGTGCAAATACAATTATGTCTATCAACTCACATTCACACATACATATCATAATAAACCGGACAAGTGCGAGTCGGGCTCACGCACTGAGGGTTCCGTACCACCACAAAATTCAATAACGAAATTACCAGTTATAACTTGGTAATGAACAGAAACTTGTCACCGTCTCGCACTTGGGCATTTTTTATTATTTATTGTTATACTTTAGTGTGTACTATAAACATGCCAAGTTTGACGCTTGTAGGTATTACAATTTTTACATTAGAGCTAATACAAAAATACGTTTGTTGTATGGGGACCCCCCTTTCGTTTTTACTTAGAATTTTTTATCATTTGTTAGTCATTCCGCAGTAACATTACATATTCTGTGAAAATTTCAACTAGCTATCTATTACGGTTCGAAAGATATATCCGTTAATAGGTAGGACAGACAGACAGATATTGTAGGCTTAGTAATAGGGTCACATTTACACCCTGTAGGTACGAAACCCTAAAAAGTATCCCATGTCTATATGGTGCATCTACTCTCTTGACAAATTTCTTTAAACACAGCTCAGCCATTTAGTTATGAACAAGCAACAAACAAGCAGTTACTTTTGCATTTCATAATAATGACTGAACATTCTCAGGTCTATCGCCGGGGACTACGGGGAATGCAGGACACTAATATTATTGTGATAAGAATGTAATGAAGTATAGTTACCTCCAATAGTAGGAAGGAATTCAATAGCTGTGACATCAGATCCTAATCTGGCATATACTGAGCCCAGTTCCAAACCAATCACACCCGCACCAATGACAAGTAATCGCTTTGGCACAGAGGGCAGCGAAAGTGCACCAGTGGATGTGATAATTTGCTGCTCATCAAACTGAAATAGAAATAAGACCAACATTTTAAGGGCCCTTTCAATTTTTTTTACAAAAAGTAATGAAAACTGGATTTTTGGCATTCTAATTCTATCAAATAGTAAGATGTATAGAAAATTCAGTTTCTGTAATAACCCCAACTGATTCGACACTTGACGCCTCACGTCTCCATAAACAAGGCCTTATAGTACAAGGATCAAATATTATTTTGCATATGATTATTGACTACATTATTTTACTTATCAACATCATTTTGTGTCATGTTGAATAGCAGAAATATTTTCTTAACATGTTTTACACCAGAATCTGCATTCTTAGTGGGCAGATTCAGGATCTTTTGTGTGCGTTCAGGATTTAGGGCACAATGAGAAGGTTAGAAGAAGTGTCATCGAAGGGATGGCAGCACCACAATCACCCTTACGAATTTGAGATATCTCATCTGGCTATATTCTTCTTGCGGTGACTATTTTATTTTTTGCATTTTTATCTCCATTTTCGTCATTGCCATAATTGTTGAATTTATGGTCTAAATTAGGCTTATGTAATAAAATATATTACATAAGCAGTATGAGACATATACTGTACATGTCTCATACGGCTTATGTAATTTATTTTTACTAGCTCCGCCCTGCGGTTTCACCTGTGTGGACAATTCCTCAGGTAATCTGCATTTTTCCAGGATAAAAAGAATACTATAACCCACAAAAAATCAAATTGATTTTTACTTGCTGCGTGAAACAGGAAACTATCAAACTTTCACATTTACAATATTATAGTGATTGTATAATTTTTAACAGAGTATTTATCTATTTCAGCTTAGTGTATGTTTTTTTTTAGCTATGACAGCAGTAGGTTGTAAAAAGCTGATTAAAAACGAAGTTCTGATCACTTTTGAATGTAAGCCTAAAGCCGGCATGCAAGATCCTCTGGACTGCGATATACTACAGAGAAATATTAAAAGAAAATTCTTACTTCAGAATATCCTCTAAATTAAATGTCTATCATAAACTTTTTATGTAGGTACTTACAGTGACATTAGGGAAGGGAGTTACTTCAGATCCGGTAGCAATAAGAATATTCTTGGTGTTGATGGTCTCTGCACCTTTCTCACCTTTTACTTCCACCTTGTTAGGGGCAACAATGGTACCAACACCTTTGACTAGTTTCACCTGAAATAAGACATAATTTTTGGTCAGTAAATGTTAGACTAGGTATTTGACACAAACGCAAAAAAAATATCTAATAGACACTAAAATGTAGCATAAACGATACAGTAAATTTTAGGTGTCTCAGTGCCTAAAATGTACTATTTTGTTATTGCATGTGACCCTTTTCATTAGTAAGTTGACACACTTTATAGTAGGTATAGATTAACTCATTGAATGTTTGTGAGCAAGAGGTTTTTTCTACACAGTATTAGCTGTTAAGTTGTTCATAGTTACCTTGTTCTTCTGGAAGAGCATAGCAATACCTCCAGTCAAAGCTTTAACTGCCTTTACTTTGTAGTCCATCATTGTTGCAAAGTTAAATTTGACCTCGCCAGTCTCTATGCCTCTGTGTTTGAAGTCGTGCTTGGCCATGTGGTATAGGTGAGAGTTGTGGAGCAGGGCCTTGGACGGGATGCAGCCAACATTCAAGCATGTTCCCCCGAGGGTGGGGTCCTTCTCTACTGAGACTACCTGGAAACATAGTTTTTATATTATAGTAGTTTCATACATTTTCAGAGCTGAAACATTTATTTTGCTTCAATTAAAATGCGAGATAAACATTTACAGAGGGTCATAACCATGGGTTGTACTAAGTCGAAAGGAGGTTATTGTACTTATCATAATTATAATATGAACAACTTTTAATATGGAACTGATACAGAAAAAAAAACCGCTGTAGCATAGAACAAATTTCATTTGCACTCTACAAAATGCATGAAACAGATGATATATTTTTGCGAGTACAATGACCTCTTATGACCTGTCCATCTTTTGTCTTTTACAATCAAGTTCAAAATTTCAATAGAAAAAGACAAGAAAGGTATAACTCGTCCAACTCTGTTTATTATTAAGAGGGTATATGTGTTGTTAGATTTAAGTAAATATCTTCCTTTACCAGCCCTGTTTTTATTTAGAACTAGCAGTGCCCAGCTTGTGACTGGCCATATAGTCGAGGTGTAGTTTGCCAGTCGGGCCCTCGGCGGGCAAGCCCCGCAAGCCAGGTGGTATAGGTCTCCAGTCTTGTGCTTTGGCTTGTGGAAAGCCACCCGGGCCCTTCCGACCCTGGCAGGGCCTCACGGTTTCACCTACTTTCCTACATTTACTGTCTATCTGGGATAAAAAGTAGAGATGAAGCAGATAGCTGTTTAGCCAGATACCGTAAACTGAATGTCCAGCCAACCTTGAAGCCAGAGAGCCCGATTTGCGGCTGAACTTTGCCGATTGGCGCTTCGTAACGAGCAAGCTCACGTAGGTAGTGCACAAACGATCAGGCGGGCTCAGGCATTTTTGTTCATTAGCATCGTTCAAAGTTAGCTTCCCTGTATAATACCTTCATGCCAAGTTGAGCAGCTTTAATGGCCGCGACGTAGCCGCCAGGGCCCGATCCGATGACAGTGAGGTCAGCATCATGTGTGGTTGCATAGTGCCTGGAAGAAATTTTGAGTCCCCCACTCTGCAACAACAATATTCATCTAAATAATGTTCAAGAATCTTCTTAGGAAGGTTATAACGTAAATACACTCAAATTTGGGTACCTACATCAAAGGTAACCTGTAAAGTTAATCACTAATTTATAATTGCATACATAGCTTCTAACTTCTAAAGCTAAAATAAATTGTGAATATCTGTTATAAAATATCTGTTATGTTGCTTATCAAATACATCAGTGTTTATAACGATATATAAATCTGTGCAAAAGCAATATTGATAAGCTTTAGCGAATGACAGGACAGTCGGTCACATGTTTGAAGGTCAGGGCAGCAGGTTGAGGTTTCCGGTAAATAATGCAACTTATATTAAAGCAGGTAATTTTAACAGCTTTATCTAGGAATTTGAGGTTTATTCGGCTAAGGAAGAGGAAGTTATGAGGATGGGGACTGGTCTTGTACTGGCCGAAAGCGGGCAAGCATTGCATAACATCATTTGACATATTTTGTTATTGAGATATTTCAACGAAATTCGAAGTACAATATCCTTCTATGTTATAGTTTACCTTTAACGACGAAGAGGCAAGTTTTAAAACTTTGTAACTCATTCCTAAAATCTAATTTTTCAGAATTCACAGAAGTGAAATAAATTGTAACTTTTCGGCACCCTGGCTGGCGATCGGCAATTTTAAACGTCACTGTCACCGCTGTCACGCACGTCACTGTTATTCAGTTTTGACACGCCTGTTCCGAATCATAGCATGAGAACAACATGCCGCGGTGGTCGCCGTGGTCGTTGCATTGCGTTGATGCGTCGTTGCCTTGTCGTTGCGCTGTGGCGTTGAATACATAACGTACCTACACGATTTTTTTTTATGTCGTCCAAGTAACCGAATACGTTTCTTAACATAGTAATGAACAGAAATACATCGTAGGCTTAGTAAATAATAGGGTCCCAATTTTACCCGCTGGGTAAGGAACCCTAAAAATATATATTTGATAGAACACTTAGCTTAAACCCAGCTAAGTGGTCTATCGTTACGAAATTTCATCAATATCCATTCAGCCGTTATAATGCAGAAAAAGAAATAACGGCCAATGTTTCACTAATTATAAATAAATTTAATATTTATGATATACGCAAGACATTGGTTGAATGATTGGTCGACATATAACTAATCATACAGCTAAATGTCGACCATAATATCGACGTAGTTAGAAATGTGCAGTGGTACATCACTAGCAGGAATACGTAAAACAATGCTTATAATTATCTGAAATTAAAGCTTTAATTTATAACTATTGTTCACTACGTGATAGTTATTATGACGACTAAGATGTGTATTTTATAAGTGAAATGCATATTTTGCTTTGAAACTGGTTATTTTACGTAATAAATGCTACAAAAGACTTACGCGTGAAATGATCATTCTGGATCTTTTACTCCCCCTTTAGTTGTTCTTGATGGGCAAAACACAGCACAACACGATATAATGTCACTATGTAAAAGAGTATTCAGTCTTTACAGCGATATTTCTGATTAATTTAACTTTTAAGTATGACGCGTCGCAATGTTATGGCCTACTAGTCGGTCAAAAGTGGACACCGAGTGCGAGGTTGCCAATCTTACAATAGCTCTCTCGTGTACTCTACGTTACGATCCGTGTAACAAAAAGAGAAACATGACAGTGTGTTTACATAATGAATGTCGGAGCGGCAACGCCGCATGGCTCGGTCTAGTATGATGCATAGCTTATGGATTTTACACATGTTTTTTTTTCTTAGTTTTATCGAACGATTCTTTCCTGGCAAATGATATTTGACTTAATTTAATTTCTGAGTTGTAAAAATAAGCATAATAAAATAGAATGATAGATTACTCCATAACCAAAATTGTATTGACTGTTGTGGACTGTACTAAAAATTACCCATGCAAACGGTAGTTATTTTTTAACAGGCAGCACCAGAATGCGCGCGCTGCAAGAAGCGGAAGTTTTGTTTATCAATCAAGCGAAGGCCGGAGTCTGGTGTAGTGGCAGATCATATCAAACGTGTATTTTTTACGTAAATCGATTTACGAATTAGATTTTTCGCGCAGTTTTAAGTTACATTTTCGCTGTATTTGTAATTATTTCTGAGTGCGTTCAGATAAATTTTCGGCGATTATTGTGAAGCGAGTTTAATCTCTTCCTCGGTAAGTTTTGTTTACAAAATTAACTATAGGTATTCAAGGGGTGTACCTACTTTAAAACGTTATTCATATTACCTTTCTATGTTATATACATGATCTAATGAAAGTCTAGCTAGATTTTATTTACAATAACAGAAAAAATACTTCTAATCTTTAACCGCTACCAGTGGGTATTCTTCCCAACATGCTGGCCCCTAGATTACTACGTTGTTTATTTATTACAGAATTATTATTGTTATTTATTTTTGTTGTTTGTTCATTTATTACGGTCACGTGTTGAATCGACCGACGTGTTGACAAATCTTTAAAACAATTTTTGGGTCCCGATCTCCACAGGTCCGTGGTTTCAACCCCAAAAGTCTCAAAAGGTACCCACTGTCCAGGCTACTATATTTGCACCTTTTGAGTTTTTCTGCGGATCTAACAACCCACGCTCATATATAAAATGAGGACATATTAAATTAATAATTAATAATAATAAATATAAAAGATCGTCCTAAATACCTACCTTAATATTAATGGAAACAAGTAATATGTTTTGTACTTAGTAATTTTTATTTATATAGTTTCTAGTAAAAAATTAATTTATATACCTGTTCACACAGATAAATGAAAATATATTTTAATAATTGGGAGATAAAGGGTAGACTATAGCAGGTAGGTACATAATATATATAGGTACCTATTTACTTACCTATACATAACATTCGCCCAATGACATGTGATCCTTAGGTAGGTAACTACAATCATAGACAAAAAGAATAATTAATATGAATCCTTGCTACAATATAATATTATTGTATTGTATGTAGGGGTACCTACGTACCTACCTACCTACTACTAGCTACATCACTCATTCATATAGATCTCTAAAGTAATGGAACTCTAGGTAGTTGTTACTTAGGTACTTGTTAAAATATTAGAGTACCTAAAGTAAATACCTAAGTATTTTTATTTTATTTTATCATAATATTTGAATAAAGTAGGAAGATCAGCAGGTACAGCCCGTCCGCTAAAGAATGTTTCTGACAGCTGCATTATCATTGTAAACTTTCTTCTAATATTTTTAACCCCAACCAAAAAAGAGGGGTTCTATAAGTTTCACGTGTGTATCTGTGTGTTTGTGTATCTGTATATCTGCCCGTGGCATTATAGCTATTCGTAGATCCCAAACGGCTGTAACCAATTTTGAATTAGTTTTTTTTTGTTTGGTAAGGGTTGTAAGGTGACTTGATTGTGGTTTTTCTTAGCTATGATTCAAGAAAATCTGTTCAGCTATTTGATGACTATCAAGTCTTTTATTGAATTTTACTTGTACTGTAGTATTGGCTAGCTACCAGCTGCAATCTTACGTTCAAAAATCTAGGAAAGGTGATTTAAATTTACTGTTTTCCTTCAGTTTTTACAATGTTATGGCTACTGTCAGACGCATTCTTTCAGCGGCTGAGCTTTAGGTACTTACCTACTTACTCAATAAATAAAACTAGCTGTGTCTTGCGGTTTCACCTGTGTGGACAATCCCTTAGAAACCGTAAATTTTCTGGGATCAGAATCAGAAAACATTTAAAAAATATATCCTACACCTCCAACTACCTCTATGATAAAAACAACTAAGCTGATTCTGTGCTCTGTTGCTGTGTGGAAGAGGAACATCCAAATGATCCAAACACTTCTGCATTATTAATATTAAAATGATTTTATACAGTCTGTTGTTCGGCCATCCCATGTAAAATAATATAATATATACCATCTTTCTAGACAGTTAATAATAATTATTATAGGTGTAGTAAGTAGAATAGATAGGACACAAACACTAGCTGGCCATATTATACCTAGTTCTAAGTCTAGACTAAACATACAAACTAAACCTAGGTGTGTAGTGGTACTTATCAGGTTATCTACTACATAAAGGCTAAACATATCTATATTATGTATTATGTATATGTGTTATTATGTACTCTTTAAATTCGGTTGCTTTTTGATATAAGTACATAGAAATAGGTTCCTAGAAAATAGTATTTATACTTAAGGCCCTCTTTTCTAGTCTTCCTGCATGGTTAGATAAAATTATAGTAAGTTAATAGTAAATAAATATTTTTTTAAACAAGCTTTTATTTTTAGCACATAACATTGTCTTCTAAACTAAAAGTGCAGATATACAAAATTTCAGCTCAATCGGTTGAAGATATCTGCTTCAAAATTGAGATGCATTGCAAGTTAAATAAATGCTTGTAAAAATGGTGTCATATCAAAATTGAATGTTTTATGTAGGAAACCGTAAAGACACACGATTAAGAACATACATGTATGTAAAGACACACGATTAACAACATACGGACATACATCACTCGATAGAAAAAATATATGAAAATAACACCAAACAACCGGGACTACCGCGAACACGAAAAGTGAAGCCACTTTTTGAAACATGTGTGCGTAGAGTCCAAGTTCTTGTCGTGTAATTCATCAAAATAACTGATAATATAAATACTTAAGTGTGGAAATATTCCATCCTTCTTCTTATTTACTTTTGTGTTGTTTTTACAGTTCTTAACACTGCAAGAAGTCATTGTTACTTTTTAAAACGTATGTTTTCAGTGCGACGTTCTGACAAGAAATTCACGTAGTTTTGAATGCGTATGTGTGCATGAGTCGTGTATTTATTGGGAATTCACGTAGTTATGGAAGCGATTTTGGCGTCACTTTGGCAGTGCGCCGTAGGGACACTATTTTTATTTGCTCTGAGATTACAGCTATACTTTTCGAAAAATATGAGAAATATCTCAAAAATTGAAGTAGCGAACGGACGATTGTGTGTAAGCGCCATGGTTTTCTCCACTAAATGCGACTTTAATTCATTATAATTTACCCTTATGGTCATCTGTACTAAACAAGCGTAGCCTAAAAGTGGGATAACATAGCCTTAAGGTTTGCAGAGACAAATAAAAAATCATTCTTGATATTTTTTCAAGAATGCATTTTTAGTAGTCTTCATGAAATTGTCTACATTACAGAGTTAATTAGGTATCGTATCTTACCTACGTATATACTAGATTCATATTATCCCAAGACTCTCCTAGCTCATTAGCAACGAATCCCTGGTTCAGACTGCGTACAAACCACTTTGGTTCCACTTTTACTGTACGAACTGCTAGTTAGTGGAATGCGCTGCCTGAATGGTTGTTTCCCAATAGTTACAATATGAGTGTCTTCAAATCACGAGTGGATCGGTTTCTTCTGGGCAAGCGTGCTCCATCGTAGACCGCATCTTCGCTTAACATCAGGCTAGTTGGCGATCAAACGCAAGCCACTAATAAAAAATAAAAATAAACAAACATAACACACATTCTTCTTAAAATATCGAGTAAAGCATAAGCAATAATAGGCATACCTAGGAATTGGTTTCGGGGGGGAGTTGAACCTCCTTATGCCCACTAACATAATGCTCCGTTTGATCAACAAACCGAAATGAGAACGCGTGTTACTAAACGACAGGAAGCTACAAAAATCCTAAAGATCTCTGACCACCTGACCACTAATCTGTTTGAAAAGCGGACAATGAACGTTGCTCAGGACCATGGAATAACGCAGCATACATAAGCCGGTTAATAGATCTGTGTCTATGAGTAGCTCTGTTGGGTTTACCTGCGCTGCGCAGGAGGGCACGAAATACTCATAAAGACAGTATTAAAACTCTCGTCAATTTTGATGAATTTCATACTCATTTATGTTATACACTTTAGGCGGCTACTTGTGGAAAAGCTCCATGTCCGATAAACGAAGATATTAACAACGAGGTTTACGTAAAGGGTACCTAACGTTCCTACAAACCAAGGAAACTATTGATTGAGATAACGATTTTTTACCACACTATAAAATATCAACACGAAAATTGCTTTATACAATTTGCAATGTTAATTGATTTTTTTTTTACATAGTGATATTCCGTCTTAAATTTTTGAAAACGTGCGTAAGAGATAGTTATGCGTTAACATAATAATCTGAGAGTTCAAAGTTCTATACGTTACGTGATTTTATTTCCCTTCTCCTACAATAGCGAATCCTTGCTGAAACATAACGTAGGTAATATTGGATTGGATATATGCCAAACTAATAGATCAAAGGCAATCAATCTGGATCAGAAATATTGACGGAGCAATCGGACCTCATAGCCAATATAGGCCCACATAGACTCACGGTAGTGTGTTAGCCTAAGTGTTCTGCTTCTATAGAGTTAAAAAACTGACTTACATTGTTACAGTAGGGCAGGTAACTAATCCTGTTATGTGGCCGTGACACGTTGCCCGGCTTCTGTGCCGAGGCATTTAGTCTCCGATGCTCGGCGCGCATCCGTCCCCGCGATGTGCGACACAAGAACACGTAAAACCTCACCTGCGATACAGGAAAAGCTTGCCATCTATGAGAACGGTATTCCAATCATAAACCTAGCATCATCTTCATAAGGCCCGTCAGTTTACGATCGAAAGCGCTAGTAGATTATGCCTGTCCCCTCATAATTACATACTCATTGGGAAGGTAGTTGTTTCACCGCGGCTAGTTGTCATTTGGCACACCGAGTGCTAACAGCTATATGTATTGTGTACGTACAGTTTAAACAAAAGCACATGTGCCTGCGCTTTCACGCCACGTGATGACGTGATTATGATATCCGATCGCGGTGCTCTAATGCGCAGTTACCTGATATGATACTCTGTCACATTCGACCTTCCAGTTCACCTGCGTAACTCAATCCTTGAGATTTTCAGATATTTTATGAATAGCATGCTGATATCTACGTACCTGACACGTACCTGATAGATACGTTGATATCTTTAGTAATTTTACTCTCTCCATTGATGATGGATACTTGAGAAGAGAAATACAACTCGATCTCAAAATAGAGTGTCTTGGTAGCCAAAGTCTAACTAAAGGATCTATCTATCTAGACATTTTAAAAATTATATCTTCAGCTTCTACTAAAGTATTTTAGGGGACTTTGAATAATCTTCTCAATTGATATAGTAATTAACAGTTTGTTTTATTGTTCTCGCTTCATTTTGATAATGTCTTTTGAATTGAATTCATTAACGGAAAAATAAAGACAGTCTCTTTGCATAATTCTTGAAGGCGCTATTAGGTACCTTACGTATCTGTTTTCTAAAATGGGCTAACCATGGTCGTTAGACACAGAGCCCTTGTCTCGCGGTCTTGGTGGCTTCGTCAAGCGCCTCGTTAGCTTTGTAGTCTGGGCACAATAATACGTTGTTCTGAGATACCTCCTCACGTCCGCGTGAAGCGTTTTCGAAGATTAGCTCCGCTTTGTGAACTCCCTAGGACGGTACCGACTGTATCATAGCTAACACATTTGTCATTCAAACTACGCACGTGCGGTACTTTACAGACGCAAAGAGTTCTTTAGCCAGGCTGCGGCTGTAATGGACGAAGATGATGTCATTTATAACCATATTGAGCTGCACAAGCAACTAGCATGTTCTGAAAAGAATTCGTTCCCATTTGATGTAAATTAAGGGGATCGTTCTGAAAAGAACTATAGAATCTCATGCAAATTGAACGTTTGAATGAGACTTTCCGTGAATTTTTATCAATCCGAAATTCGGTAATGTTTACGTAACGGTGTGTAGGTACAAGATAAGATAGCATTCAGCTAAATTAGCTTAGTAGTAGATAATCGTCTCTTATTCTTTGCCTACGTCGTCGTCGCCATGCGGAATGCGGACAGAAAAGCCACAATTGGTCACTGTGAGATTTTTGTGGATTGCATAATAAAGCGAAGCGTGCGCTGCCCTGTGGTTATTACGTATGCAGCGCGCGCTTTTGCCACGGGAGCTGGACAAAGGGGCAGGTTCGCAGGATAAGTCGAAGTGATGCCAACGCCATGGGTGGCGAAGGCGGGCTGACTGGCGACTGTCCTTTGTAGCTCAAATAGATGGCTAATTTTGTATTGTTTATTTACAAATAGACTACCTGCATAACGCAACACACATGCCGACAGTTTGTGACCAACTTCGTGTGTAGCCTGACTGATATTTTGTTATTTTTGTTTTGTTGAGCCCTGTTGAGTCCCATTGCTAGGCAAGGGATCCGGCTCCAACTTTTCCAAGTGATGTATGTGTTAACCAGGGTATTTTGGTGGCGGAAAGCGTGTTCCACCATAGACCGCATCAACGCTTAACATCGGGTAAGGTGGTGGTCAAGCGCAAGCCTATTTATTTTCCTATGTATAATAATTATATAAAAATCGATGTGTGTAAGGATATGGACTCCGAAACAGTTGGACCGATTTTGACGGGACTTTCACTGGCAGATAACACATGTTATAAGGAGTAACTTAGGCTACTTTTATCGAGGGTATCCACGCGGGTGAAACCGCGGGCTGCAGCCAGTAAACCAATAAAGCAGTAGTAAACTTGGTAAACTGCATACAAAGTTCAAAGTTACGAAGTTCAGTAAAACATTCGCCGGAACGATTTGTAACATTAATAATTTCGTAAGTAGAGTAGCGGTAAATTAAAATGCCTAATTGGCCTGAAATAGATCATTAATCTTGTAAGCGAACTCAGGGTTAAAACCTCATTGGTTAAAACAGTAACATCGGTAGTTATAATAAGTGGCTAGTTAATTAATTGTATGATTCACGCCAGCAGAATCAATAGGTGGAGCAGCAGCCTTATTATAGAAGTTTGATTGTGATCGAGATTGCATGCCGTCCCGTTCGCATCTACTTACTCGCGCCACGTACGTAAGTGACATGGCACGCGATCGCGATCACAATCCGAATCACGATAAGACATCTATAATAAGGCATCAGTACTGGGTCTAATGAGTTTCTGATTGTCTAAATATGTCACTCAGACACATGTGGCGAGCATGTCTAACATTTGTTTGTAATAACGCGCTCGTGTTGTAGCGGACCGGACCGGCGAACTAACTTTACAGAAATATCTTGCGATTCTATTGTTAGGGGATAATGCACGTAGCGCTAAATTTTCACAAAACTGGAGTATCTAAGGTTACTATGTATATCAAAATTTTAAAGGTCAGGACATAAAGCCGGATATTTCAGTAAATGTTTAAAAATATTTTTATTTTGTATTTAGGGAGACTTTAATCAAGATTTACTCCTATTACACTGCCTAAGCAAAAAAACCTGACAAATCCGGACGGATAGTAACCCTGGGAGTATCAAAACTTGGAAAGATTATGTTGCATGTATATTCTTGTTTTATTTTGTCAACCTACTGTTATAAATCAAATCCAAATAAAAATAAAAATGCCTGGATACTTCTTACTTTTGTAGTTGGCGAAATGCTCTTTAAGGAAGATGAAATAAATAAAAATCTTTTCTTGTTTTGGTACTCGAAAGTGTGAGAAAATTGCTGAAGCTTTGCCACGGGGTTCACTCTATCAATATATTTTCTGTAAAATTGTTAAGACATCTACGGTCTGTTAATAGTTTTAACAATAAATTTACATTTTTCCGTGATGAAAAGGGTCGGTACCATCTGATCAACTGTTTAAAATATTTATGTCTAAGTTGTCCGACCTCGTGCTACCTACTTGCCAAATTTCACAGAGTTTACTATACTCAGTCCAAGTTTTTTTTGTTAACAAGTTATAAAATTATATTTCATTGTAGTATTCTTATCGGCTATCAGTTATACAATCTTACGTTCATTATCAGCTCATCATGTTCCCACCCCTGGGACACAGGCATTTCCTCAGAGAAAGAGAGATAGAGAGAGGATGGGCTCTAAATGCTCTAATCCACCATGCTGGCCCAGTGTAAGTTGGTGAATCTCATGTCTTTAAATGTTTGAGGTTTTTGGACATACCAGCTTACTCACGTTGTTTTCTATCACCGTTTTCGAGCGATGGCATCGAAATTGCACATAATTTATGTAAGTTCATAGTACTAAATAAGCCACTGGTTGTAGAGTAGACCGCAGGATTGAACCGGGTGCAGTCAGATTGTAAAGTGCATATGCTAGCGCTCCGCCACAAAACTTAACAAAGATAAGGGTTTACGGTTTTCATGTGGCTTTCATTCAGCTTCCAGAGCTTTGAACTAAGTTTTGTCGTCATCATCATTTCAGCCATAGGACGTAGACACTGCTGGACCCAATCGACCTCCAAAAGGGCCGGTTGGAAGCGGCCTGAATCCAGCGTTTTCCTGCGGTCTCTTTTAGACCGGTAACTAAGTTTAAGTACAACTTTTTACATGGTGGTGAAATGGTACGAACGAACATCTAAATAAAGGAACAGTGGGGCAGGAACACGGATTTTGCATTTGTCATAGGTAATAAGCACAAGTCGATAAGAACGTATGTGAGGTTACCTTTACTGTTTGTAATGAGCATATAATCACATGTTAGATCATATATTATTCAGTGTTCTTTTGAAATGTTTCTTCCTAGTGTCATTAAAGATCACCTCTGATTTCTACACATAATATTGGCGAATGAAAGTTAAATAATAAATAGACGATGAAGACATTACTGCAAATACGGTCTTCATAAGAAAGTGGGAATTGTGTGGTTATGACACGGCTATTACACATTTGTCGTAATCTTGCGGGAGTGAGGCAATATGTTCGAGATCTTAGATAAAACAGCACAGTACGAATGTTCGTTTATTCGATATAAAAATAATACTACGTGCATATTCGATTCGATATTGTCAACTATTTGCAAGTAAAGCAATTTAAATTTGGGGCACTATGTAGCATATGGAAAAATTGTTGCTGCAACTAACATATCGCTGATGGTAAAGTAGTAGCTGTATGTTTTTTTCCTTAAATTTTGGCTCTACACTCAGTTGTATATTTAGTCACAGTGAAGTTTTGTAATATTTCCAGTGAAGTGTAATAGTATTTCACAACAAAAAGTAAAAAGTATTCGGTTTTAGGAACATGAAACATGAAACGGCGTCACCTTTTCGTGCCGGCCCTGCCCGTCCGATAGAAAAATCGCCAGGATATTTAGTAGACCATGCATATCAGATAATGCTAATCGGTTTTTTTTTATCCTCACTCAGTGATTTTTTTATGTTCAAAAATTTTGAAATGTGCGTATGAAATACCACTGGCCGTTGAGAGCGGTCGGAAGAACACAAGCTAATTTACAAAACGGAGGGGAATAAAACATTTTTTTACTTTGGCGTCAAAACTTCAGCATTGTTATAGGTATGTTAGTGGCGACCGGAAATTAGATATCAGTCATATATAAGTAAGGACTGTATAGCTTACATTTATTAATCTCTATGTTTCCGTAGACTCGGTTTCTACCAGTAAAATTGAATAGTATTAGTCCCAAATAAATTATTTTTGTTTTTGTATAAGTACCTAGTACCTACTTACCTAAATAACGCGTTCACGATAACGAAAATTATACAGTCTCGCACAATTTTCCTGTTTTTGTCAGTTTTTATATACTCATTATCTTTGTGCCATGGCGACAACTCCACCTGCCATGAATATTTCGCGCATCAAAGTAATGGGCCTGTAGAGTCCATAAAAAAATTAGCACAAGCGACCACAACGTTAGTTTGACTGCATTGTTCCTGTATTACGCAGTAGTGTCGTAAAAGTAATGGATTGATTATGCTCGTACTACCTGCTACGTGTTCAAGCGGACAAACCGCCGGAGTAATACTTAGTACCTATGCTTCACCACCGGTTAGGTTAGGTGCGGTACGGCCGATGCGTCGAAAGCGAAAGTGCCAACAAGTATGGCGCTGCACTGTCTCCCAGCGCAGCCGGCCACTCCACTCGAGCTACGCTTAAAAGGACAAAGGAAGTCGACAACGACGCTTGTTGTTTCAATGCAGGTCGTCACGTAGAAAGCGAGCCCTTTGATTGTGGATGAGAAATATTTTCCGCTGAAACAACTTTCACGAAGAAAGACAAGGAATGCTGACGGGCTGACCCCACTATCATGTATAAAACATAATTTATTGGTAAACACTTATGTACAAAAAAAAATAGTGGTTCTGCCTTTGCTTTAGTGAAAACACTGTGTTGCAAAGGCAGAGTCTTCCAAAGGTACAATTATAAATAGTTTTACAATAATCTGTTCATTATAAAAAATATACACATAAATACAAATGTAGTAGTGCAAGACAATCAATAGAATATTTATGAATAATAAACCATTTTTTTATATGTTAAATAAAAACTATGTATGATGCTACAGCTATAGGACCTTGTTAAATAATTTTTCAGTTTCTAAATATTCGAAGTTATACAGCCAATTGTAGATTTTATTTTTCAATTTATGAACGAGTAAATTATTAATTTTAACCGTAACACTAATTTTATTATAGAACATAGGTGCCATGCGCTGGTAATGTCTCCAAGCAAGTTCACTATTATAATTATGATGGAACGGTATATTTAAAGTTTAAGCTAAGTGCGACTTTCAGTAGCGCTCGTTGAGCTCTTTCTACTGTAATCATAATAGTCTGTCCGGCTCCACCCCAGGAACTAATACAATAGTCTATAGCACATTCCGCTAAAGCAAAAGTAAAAAGTAAGTAAGTAAGTTAAGTTTGTAAGATAAGAATTTCATCCGCTACTGTTTTGAGCTTCTTAAATACATGAATTAGTTTCCTTATCCTGACAGCCACAAATTTTGTATGAGCACCCCAGTTTAATTTGTTTGTTTGTAATTGTGTATGAAATACCTTTAGCCAGGAAGAAAAAGAGAGCACTGAAATAATTACTACGACAGACTTTTTATCTTTACAAGCAGGTATTCAGCCTCCTAGTGTCACGCACCCCCCTCATTAATGACTCTGCGACAGAAGAGCTGGAAGATCGTGCGGCTAATAAACACTTGAATTTAAGAGGGCTAAGCCACAATAAATCCTTGAGCACGATTTTCGGCAGCTAGGGTCTGTAGGGTCATGAAACGCGTGAAAGTCATCTTCGGTCATTGAACGATCTCAGGGTGCTTATGCGTTATCGACCTCGCTTCGTAATTGTGTAGTTATTTATCTCAAAAGTTAGCTCGAAACGTCTCAAATGACGTAAGTGCTTGAGTTGGGCGGGCGGGCGGCAAGTAGGGCGAGACGCGAAAAGCTCGTCTGCCTCTAGGGGTCAACGCCCCGCAGCCCTGCCCATGAACACTGCTGACTGCCGAGGGATGGTCCCGACTATTGTTATCGATATTGTTTGCTAAACTATGTGATATTGAATAACAATTTAGTCCGCACTACTTAAGGCCCGTTTACAGAACATCTGTAAATTTATTTAAATGTTATATACAATTCCATTCTTTTTACGAATCCTGTCGGTAGTAATTTTTTTTTAATTGTCTATACTAAATATTTAAATAGTAAATCCTTACGTTTGCAACAAGACTTCATATTTCAAAATTACTTTCAGATCTTTAAATCTATTTAAATATAAAATGTTAAATAAAAAATCACTATACTCGTAGTAAAATTAAACATACAAACAAAAATGTCTAAAGAATAGGGGGTTGGTATTAGAATGGCTAAATTGCAAAATGACTTCATCTCACTTAGGGCCATATCTCAAAATATTCGAGTCGCAAAAACGTGAGTTAGAATGATTGGCTCGATATAGAAAAAAATATCATTGGTGATTTGGTGAAACTAATAATACTTATTTTTAACGTGTTCTGCTAAGAGATTTCACCATTAACACTACATAAATTTATCAACTAAGTATTTTACTTTTCGAGAAAAATTAAAAAAAACTTAAAAAATCGAAGTTTGACATGCGCGACTTTACGTTACCGTCATTCGTTTGCTCCGCTAATAGTAATAAGTCTAACGATCGACTGCGGTAACAAACGTGCTCACATTCCACTGCAACATCGCCTTAATCTAATCCACAAAAGAGGTGCCATGAAAATCAACACTGACCACTAATATGTATTCTGTGACTTTACTAACAAAATTAAGCTAACTAGGCTGTTTTTACGAATCATGTAATTACATACCTTTTATTAAGTACATTATTTGTATTAGATAGCAGCGATCAAAATTAATCATCTGCCATTATGTCCAATATACTTTTCTTTTGAAAGAATTTCAGCCTTATTACAAGTAGGCGATAAAATTAGTTTTCATTCTCATAAAACTGCCATACTCGTATGAATAGACAGGCATACTCATAAGTAGAGCATATTAGCGGCATAGTCTATAAAACATTCATATGTGAGAATGTGAATTCTATTTCCACTTTGTCACGCGATGGAAAAACCGCCCTAGGCGCGATGCCTGCTGTGTTTTAAACACTGACGGATGAATGAATGTCCTTACACTTTACTGCACAAGTCGACGCGTTTGTCTTGTTTTTATGCAACGAACGCTTTTTATTAACAAGTACTCGTATGGGAACGTTGATCCATCTTGTGTCACGATTTATGAATAAAATATATGTTTTGCGCAATAAACAGTATCGTAGTGGATTGGAAATTTATGCGTATCATGAAATATCACCTCAATTAAGTATCAAAATTGGCTCATAGTCGATTTCAAAATATAGTTGCGATAAGTATTTTCAGAACACTCGAGTTCTCGTGCCAGATGCTTGAAGGCAGCTTGAAGGTCTTGATAAACAAGTGGGAGCGGTCAAGGCGAATAACGGCGACAATGTGCGATAAAAATCGATTCGAAATGATGTTACTGCGTGACACTTCATGGAAAACTATATCTCGGGTTATATCTACTAGGCTAAAATCGGATATAGTAACGGATAAAATCAAACTTGCCTTTCTACGAAGCTGCATAAATAAACCTGCGCAGTAAACTGGTAGCATATCCTTAGAAATCCTTGGTATATCGCGGCCTCGGCTATTTAAGGAGTTGCTGGCGTTTTAAGTGTATGTATCTAGGCGAATTGCTCGGTCTACGTGCTTCGGTTATTATTTTAGAGAACTTGTTTATGAAACGGCCATAAGGAACTTTTAAATCACGGTATACAGTATCATGATGTTTATTGAACAATAACCTAACACCCTAACTATGGGCATATTAATTATCAGTTTACAGCTGTTTACCGTAAGTACACAGGAAAAATCAGGTTTATTTAAGGATATAATGTAGCGCCATGCCTTTTTCATACTATATAGGATACCAAATGTTGAAGAATATACCTTTTTGAATTTTATCGTTTTAGTTTTATAATCAAGGACATCACGCAAACTAATCACATAAAGAAACAACCCGAAAAATTTCATTTTTTTTAATTACAGTTGGCGAAATGTCCTTGTGACCAATGAAAAGTTCGTTAAGAATAATGTCGTCGTACCGAGACTCGTCTCAACGTAGTGAGATTCGATGTTGCCGGGACTCTGTATGCCAGGAACCATTCGTGGCAATGGCATCTCTTTTTATCTCATAGCCAAAGTTATCTATGACGCTACGTTCAAAATTGTACTTCATTTACTAGAGTTTTGAATAGTTGAGGAGCGGACTCACGGCCTGACAATTAAAAAATACGGTAAACAGGGAACAGTTCACCTTTCCATAGCCTCTGCAGTCGGCTTTGTGCCTTACCCATATATTTTTGGGCTTCGTAATATTTGGTATCAGCTATAATGCAAATCAGTAAAGTGTCCTTGCATTCAAATAGGGCGGCTCCCCAAACTATTCAACCCTTTTTGTTACACCCTAGTTATTTTCAAACATATAGAATCGCTAATCTGTAAGGACACCCCATAATAACCGATGACGACAGAATGGACACAGCGGCATTATAAAAGACTAACGGACAAATTCGATTCTATTCATGTACCCGAAATAGACGAAAGTTTAATTAGAAACGTGCATGGTTTTATTAGTTTTATTGGTCCTATTAAGCGCATGAGAATCATGTCGTGCGCTGTGCATCTCTTTGGTCGAATTAGTTAACCTCTCTCAATGAAGCACACGGGAAAAATGTATTGAAGTCATAACTGTCATCAAGTCATTAACCGATCCGCCCGCATGAGGAAGTAGCGTGTAGGGGACCTCCAAAGAGTCCTTCGTCACATCATTGAATACACTGATTGAAGAGTAAATTCCAAGCTGCGTTGGTCTGCAGCTATTTGCGTTAGGTCATTTTAAAACCGGCGTTAGGTGTGTTTATTTTGAATCCACCTTTACTTTATCATCAATTTGCTCTGGCCAGATGTGGAATTGGGATCCGAGAGGATTTATTTATTCTTTATCGACACAACGGAATACTACTAGTCGATTTATCAATTCACTCTATCGTTTATAGCTAGCGTTAAACGCTCCCGACCATTAGATGCATAATTTACGAGTACGATTGAGGAACAGACCCTCCTTACGCACGTGTCTTGAGAATGAAATATTCAAAGCAATAATTCCTTCTCACGTTATCTTTGGTGGAGCATAAAGCCGTCGCTTTATTGTTTAGGTAATGGTCACGCCTGTTCTTTAATTATTACCTAAATCGTAAACTGGATATAAATAGGAATTCCCCATTAAATGTGGCGCAATATAGGTTGCTCTCGATTGAAGTTTGACCTCAATATCCGGTCGATTCTAGTCGATTTTCTTGAGTGTAACTGCATGCGATATAAAACGGTTCCTGAAAATAGCCACTTTGTTAAAACGGTGAAACTGAGTCCGTTGACTCATGCTTATCAAATACGTCCGACGAATAGTGAATACACAGTTAATTTTCAATTAACAATCAATTAACAGAACCAAGTAGATAAAATACTACAAACAGAACACGTAGAACTGCATATCAATTATACATATAGGTGTCTTTATTTAGTTACATCTCTATAACATACTTGCTATTGCCCGCGACATTGTACGCGTAGATTGTCATACACACTTTCAATCCTATTTCTTTTATATTGGCCTATTTCGTGATGAGTCAGTTAGGCATGCAGTCAGTGAGTAGTATTTTGCTTATATAAATAGATAGGCAGGTAGCTACTCAGTTCACGAGTGGGAATCATCTACTCTAATATTATAAAGGTATATTTATGTTTGAGGTAATCTCAGGAATAATCCGATACAAAAAACCGTTAAATACTCTAATAGAAAGCTACACTATCACTGAGTGCCCCGGGTAAAAACTAGTAATACTTATATAAAACAAACACAGCAATAAAAATATTGAAATCAATGGAATTTTTGTGCAAGTTGAAACTTGGTCTAATTTTGATCGGCAATAAAATATTAAATTATGCTGAAATGTAGGTCATTGTGCAATCCTTGATTTATAAAAAGCTACTTTACGATTTGTGATTCATCGTTTTAATTAAAACTCCTCTAAGCTGTTTAGAATAAGATTAAAAATTTAAACAAACTTGCGGATGGTAACGATGTTCCTTTTTTTTCATTTATGTTTGCTATTTGATGACTTTCGTATGTGTGTATTGAGAAATACTGATGAGTTAGTAGTTAGTGCTTGTAGTTATTAGTGCTTAGTTTGTATTTTCAGTGTGAATGTGCTTGGAAAACAATAATCTTGTAATAATATAACATGACAAATTAATGAAAACCATCATAGAGGGTAGAAGGAAAGAGGACCGACAAGACAAAGAAGATTATTCTTATTCTTAGACCAAATAAAAGAGAAGGCAAATGTCATGTCGTACAGAGAGGTGAAAACGCTGGCAGAAGACCGTCAAGCCTGGAAGTTTCTCCACCGACAAGAGCTACGCTCTTAAATGTTGAATGATTGTAATAATAATTGTACCACTTTTTATAGAAACAGCTAATGAAATCATAATGTAGAGTCAGAAAAAAAAAACAGTTATTTCTTTCAGTTACGGTATTTCCAGAGAATACCTACCTTTTTTTATTTTTCTAGCTTTATAGAAGCAAATATTTAAGATTTGCTCTCTTTGCAAAAATTTAGCTTGTTTATGTTATGTCAAAGTAAAATAACCAGAAATAAAAAACTGAAATTCCGCCATTTATTTCCGCACGTAACTACCTACTTCACAAGAGCGTATAAGCACTTAACACGGCCAGAGCTAATTAGTTAATAAGGTCGACCCAATTAAATCTTTTCAGCACAATCTACTTAATTGCAATCATACACATAACCAGGTTTCGCCGAAAATCTGATAAAATGTAACGCGCGAAATAAGGAAGAAGAGGCAATTCAATATGGTATGAGGACCTACATTTAAATATTTAATTTGTAATATTTTGTCATGAAATGTCCTTCTCCCAAAGGTCTTTCCGACCTTCAACATGGAACGTTTCAAAAAAGGTGTAAGCTCCTCCGAGCTGGCAAAGTATCAACAACACCGCTAGTGTTGCAGGTCTCTACAAGCGGCGGCTACCGCCGCTTACCATTAGAAGGAGCGCATTTGGCGCTCTTTAAAAAAAGTTGCTTATGCGGCGATAGAAAAATTCCAAACTCTACCTACGATCAATCATCCTTACTTATTCTCTACTAGCTGCGCCCCGCGGTTACACCCGCGTAGCGATGAAAAATGGTGATGATGATGATGAAAATTTGCCTATGTCACTCTCTGGCTCTTGAACTATACCCATGCAAAAAATCAGGTCGATCCGTTGTTCCGTTGCAGCGTAAAAGAGGAATAAACATCCATACATCCATATGCATACTTACTTTCGCGTTTATAATATTAGTAGGATCTAGTATTCTAGTCAATTCAATCCATTTATTTGCCATTATTTATAATTTATCAAAATTAACCTTACTTTATAACATGACTAAAATTAACACTTCTTTAACAGTATAAGTATACCTTTCTGTAGGTATGTCGTTAGCAGCTGTTCTAGGAAGACCTGTATTATCTATTGCTATACTTCCTCACGATTTTTTTCTCAAACAATACAGATTTAAAAATATGCTTGATCTATAGACTATAATTGTTTTGTTGGTAAGGTTACGGTACTATTAAATTCCAGGAAACATCATACTGACGGAACAATGGATTTTGCAAATGCATTGTTTCTCCCTTGCTTGAGCAGAATTTCGTAAAAGCGTACAATTTCATGCTATTTGTGTAAATTGTGCGTACTTACACTTGTATAACAATTTTTTGTTAAAAATCCCTTTAAACTAACTTTTCCACTAGAATTAAATGTTTCAATTCAAGTTAACTTCATTATTTTTCTTTTTAAACGGATTTACCGAATATATTAGGTACGTCTTATTACTCGAGTGACTTGACTAGTGAAATCATATAAAATATTTCAATCAACAAAATGTCTTAGCATCATTGGATAAGTGTAATAAATTTTAACAACAACTAAAGTCCAAATGTGGTCTTGAAGTACAGAATAAGTAATAGTACACGCTTCAGGGAGCTTTAACGTACCAGACGTTCCCTGAATAGAAAATACCTACGCCTTGCGAGCTGTAGGAAAGCTCGCCAAAGAAAAAAGTAAGAGGAAAACTCGCAAAGTATTCAAAGGTGTTTTATTGCTGTAAAAAGCAGCTCCAGCTGCGAATTTTTGGTTTAATGAATCAATGCGCTATATCTTGCACAAAAATTTACGAAATTATTTTGTCTCACTTTTTGGTAGAGCCTTAAATCAATTATACATATTTAAAAAAAACATACTTAGGTAGAAATAGATTCTAGGTAAGTTCAATCAGAAAAACAGTACAACTTTAAAAAAAGTCACGGGAAGTAGTTGAAATTCAATAAATTGGTTCATCCCCTAATTTTCCACTCAGGAGAGTTATAGTTAGAGAATATTATTATAGTCTATTCAATATAATAATGTAAAAGCGAAATACATTGACTGACTGGCTCATCACGAAATCTTGAAAACCACTTACTTGACATACTGAAATTTGGCAGATAAACTTCCTTATGCGGCTTAGAGATCCGCTAATTTTTTTGCGAAAGAGCAGAATTAAGGGGATCAAAAGAGGTTAAAATTTTATTATGAAAGACTACGCGTACGAAGTCGCGTCATCCAGTGAAATAAAAAAATTATTTCACAATCCGCAAAGTTGTCGCTTTAATAAAAGTCGTATTGAGAACATCCTAGTTTGAAGTAGGTTGTGCTCAGTAGTGGTTAAATTATAGAGACGTGGCAGTAATTTATAATTTTTTGTTATTTTACTGTATTATGAAACCCAGTTATTAAGAATTTAATTATCATTTTTCACGGCACGATCCGTGAAGGTCGTGCTTATCAGATTAAGGCGGTATATTTAACAAGCTTACAGCCTTCTGGCTCTGACGTCAATTGTTTCAGCAAATGAGCACCAGAACGACCTTGCTAAGCCATCGCAGCAGGTTTCACCTTCAGCTATGTTGGCGTTGAGCTAAAAATACCATGGGTCAGGGGTCAATCGAGACTATTCGAGACTATGGTGTAACTGAGAGGCGTCTAATATCCATTTCGTGATGTAAAACCGATTGCATCAATAACTTATGGTAATTAGTGTTGTACTTATAGTAATGTTAGTGAAGTAAGCGTAGTTTTGTAAGATGATAATTTGAAGAACCCTTTTCTACGAAAATTGGACTTTGGGTTTGACTGAAGGTAATTGGGACATAATTGTCTCCTCTTATATCTTGGATGTTCGTACAATATTTTTATTTTTTAACATTAGATGTTTGATTACTTTTTTCAGTAAAAAGAGGCGAATGAACAAAGGTTATACGTAGTTAGAAATTACAGACAAAAAGTAATTGATATATCTTTTCTTTCCTCATATTAAGAGGATTTTGGTATCGCATGTCTTGTGCATTTGCCAGTGTCAATGTATTGAAATATTGTTAAGTTTTATTAAATATCGTAAGTCATAGTCATAGTTCGAGTTGTGCAAAGTAACTCACGAAAAAGTCTAAGTCATGCCCTAGTAAAGTGATGGAGACTTTACTAAAGGGTTCTATGCAGTTTTTGGAATCAACACGAATAGACATGTTTCGCCTCTTCATATCACTTTCCTCACTCGAGCACGTTCACGAACAATAAATAAATAATAATCCACCATTATTGTATAAATATATTAATATACAAGATAAGGAATTAATAAATACAATGATTTTCACGTTGGTGCCAAAACTCATAATTGATATTTCTAGATGACTGCTAAATTCATTCAGTCCAATATCCGTCTTTGGTTTTATTTATTTATAATTATCTGACCCGAAAGACGTTGTCCTGTCTTAGAACAGGAGTATATAGTGTTCCGTGCTTAGAACTGTCAAACGCGCGAAAGTAAAATCGTCGTTAAGTTTTCTGAAATGTTCCAATTTTCTGCGCAACTTTCTGTAATTTCCGTAAAAACCTTCTGTAAAGGATTAGAAATCTTTAGAAAAAATATGAATGAAATTGGAAAAATCGATCTCAAGTTATTGCGTGACCAAGGTAAATAAGGATTCATTTTTATATACATAATATATGGATTTTCTTTTAGTAGTTCATCAACCAGGATTATCTTCCCTCTTTAAACAACCTCACTATCTCCTCTATCACTGTTGATGGCAAAATTGCCCCAACACCCAAAGGGGCTGTAGCCAAGTAAAAAAAGCTGGGTGTCCCGTGATTGGCTCATACCACAAGCCTCAACAGTTTGGCTGTTAGACTTTTTAATTAAATGCGAAAAAGGTTTCAAAATATGTATGTATATTTTTACGTGGACATCCACGCAATGTTTGAGAAATAACGTCTAACAGCTAACGCGATTACAGTGCCTCTCTTATCATAATTAGGAGTTTGAAATTGTAATCCCAAATGACAGTCTGTAGACGACTATGTGCTTATATTATCTTTGCCTATTTCGCTTTACGGAAAATTAAATTCAAGATAAGTATTAGGAAAATATTAAATTAACTATGATACTCAGACATATTTATCAATAAGATGTAAATTTTATGTATAAGCTTGTTGTGAAATAGAATTTAAATACAGTGTAAACTTTATATAGCGACACTTAAGGGACTTTGCATTTTATGGCGTTATTGAAAGTTATCGTTAAATGGAGATAAGGAAAATAAATATTATTTTACTATTATAATATATTTACTAATAGTGCAGTATATAATTTACAAACAACAAATATTAATATTGATACACGATCTTCATATGACGCTTTTTGCTGCTCCAGTATTTTATTTTAAATACGAATTGTTAGAAAGTACTGTTTATTGCTTAATAATGACGTATTGTTGACGAGTTTAGAGTGGATGTGATGCTACAAAGAGTTTATCGTTGTTTGGACAACAATGTAAATGAACTACGACAAGTAATTTCGATGTTTTAGAGAGTTTGTCGTTAAGGCAAGTGTCGCAATATAGAGTTTACACTGTATTTAGTGATCGCAGCGTGGCACAACTAGGTGATCTTAACGGAACAGCAACGGACGATTTAGTCAATCATCAAATGGGTGGCCATAAGTTGCTACCACGTATTACGGGATTTACGGGTAAACAGGACCCATCCTTTGAATAACTATAAGCGATGGTAGCCGGACGGTAACATGTGCGCTCTAGAATCTGACGGCACCCGGTTTAATCCTCGGACCTGCACCAACGACTTATTTAGTAAAGTTTAGTATAAATTATGTGCAGTTTTGATGCCATTGCTTAAAAATGGTGAAGGATAACATCGTGAGGAAACTGGTACGTCTAAGAACCACAAAAGTTCAAAGACATGACATTCAATAACATCCACTGGGCCATCATGGTGGATCAGAGCTCATCCTCTCTTTCTGAGAGAAGGCCTATGTCCTAGTAGTGGGGACATGATAGGCTGAAATTATGATGATGACACGTCATGGCTCAAGTTTTTTTAGCTCTGAAAGCTGCAATGCACTGTAGAAAGCGGAAATAAGACCGTAAATCCTGATCACTTAAATTTTTTTGTGTACATAAAACTGTAGCTGGTAGCCAATATACTAAGAACAGTAAAATTATTAGAAACAAACATTTAACAATGTAATTGCAGCAGTTATACAAAAATATAAAAAAACCTGGGCCATAGCCATATTGGAGGTCTTCGGACGGCTGACACTCAGCCTATACGAACTTACATTTTTGTATAAAGGTAGAAGAGCATTCCAATAAAGCTTTCAAATTTAAGTCCTTGAAATTGTATTTCAGCTCAATGCCTTAGCAACTAGGTTCGACCTTCAGTCAGTCGGTTCAATACGCGCCCCGACGTAGCCTTGAATTTGCTCGCTGGATGTCCTTTTCAAGGCTGCACCGTCCAAACAGTTCGTAGCCTTATTTACTTGTGTATACAGATCTGGAAGTATATGTAGATAGAGTAACTACAGTATAATACAGACGCAGACCTGTAAGTAAACAAGGAGGCTTTTTCTTTGGATTCCCGAGCACCTGCGTCTTAATTTTTCCAATAAATTCACCCAGGCCTTGGAAAGGTATTTGTCCCGACTCGATACCGTAGCGACGGCCTGACCTTCAGCTAGCTGGTTCAATACGCTCTGAGCTTGTTCAGTAAATATCCTTCCCAAGGCCACTCCCTCTAGACTGTTTGTATACACATAGAGCATTAATAGTTATCTCACTCGAGATACTCTGAACATATTAATCTGTAATCTCTTCACTCATACTTTATTGCTGCACCTCTTTAGTAATGCAAATATCTTAGTTTACGATGCCATTAGTCAGCCCTGTCTCACGACGTACGGTGGTCTTTCGACATTTAGAGGAATTATAACTTTTATCACTGTAAATATTTATGTTAACTATATTTTTAACACACTTAAGAAGCAATTATTCTGTTCTTTCATAGCTCCATTTGTTCCGGGTGTTTAAATGGCTTGTATACAGTTTATTCTCGTTTGTGGTTATGACATCAGTTTAATATAACAACATTCTAAGTAATTGTTTAAATGCTTAGTTCATAGCGCATTTTAGATCGGTTGTGGGTAAGTTGTAGAAAAGGAATGTTGGAGTTACAGTTTAGACAATATTGTTATGCAAATATATGCGTGTATTTTCAGTTTTATTTAAGCAGGCTACATTAAATTCTAATCTCACATAGGTGTTTGAAAAAATCGAATGAGTATAACACATTATCTAAAAGCTTTATTCGTATGTAAACTAACTCTATCACGTAAATACGTGCAATACACGTACGAATCGAATTGTGCTACTTACATATTTTTACGCAACAACAATGCAACCATACTGACTCGACTAAATCACATATTAAGTTCACTGTGCCGGTAGCCACCTACTTCCATGCAATATCCAAGCCAACTCGATAACGCTTATCTGTAAGTGGCATCCGTGCTACTCTTGCTACACAATTCCTTCCGATGATTTTGGTAATAGCTTTGATTGGCATAAAACGTGAATGTGTTGGAATTCAACGATTTCACACCGGTTCATTTGATCGATGCCCATTGTTTTGCTTTCTGTGCAAATCAGTTTACTGCCCATATTAGCATTTATTTCCATTGAAACTCGTGCTTGCCTGAAAAGTGCCTGGTTGGTGCATTTTTGATAAAAACTTTCGTTATTGTTTTAATTCTTTGCTCTCCCGACGTGAAATGAATTTTAAAGTTCATAAAGCTACCGTTTCTGTTTGTTTAAAGTGCCTGAAATGAGACCGTGCCGTGAGATAACGAGCAGGGACGAGTGGCGAAACATTATAAAATTTCGAGTTGGTATTATGGCTCTATGGAAAAATTCACCTTGTAATTGCTCTGTTTTTTTCCTGACACGAAATAGGGCTGCAGTTTTAGCTCTCGGCGGTTTATTAACCTGAGATCGGGGGGGACTTTTCAATCGCACTACAGAGGCATTCAGCGAACCAGGTCGCAGCTTGGAACAAAAGCTTCTTTTACATTCCGAATGCTAAGATAACACGGAAAACGACACGATTGTGCGCATTTGATAATCGCGATTCGACATGACGAACGGGAATATTTTAAGTAGGTAAACGCACACTTGCAATTCTAGCGGATAATAACAGTAATGACTTCCTCTAATTAAATACGTTTTACTTTTTGACTTGAGTATGCGGCAGGTAGTATACTCATTTTCACTCGCAGACGAAATAAATTGTAAAATTCTCGTTTATTTTACTGCAATGGCTGACGTAAACATTAATGCACACGCTGGAAATGTGCCAAATGTGCGGAAGAGGACTTAACTCACGAAATAAGTAATGAAAGAAATGTTAAGTAATAAACGAGTACTTCTGAATCGTTAAATTCCACCTCTCAAGTGGTTGGCTGGTTGCTTTGGTCATGCACATTGTTATGCTCAACGTGTAACACTTCACCATGGTGACATCATAGTTATCATCAATGATTCATAAGATTTTTACCTGCGCAACATTACCGACGACCCACGATGACCGCTATATACCTACAAACAAACTTCCAGTTACCAAAGAAAATCTGTGACATGCTTATGGAACATAATATGATACTCTTATTTCTTAGATTATTCTAAAAAGTACCCGCACAAGCCATGTAAACTGCCACTTGTGGCACTAGCTCGTAAGTAATTTTTTCTTGATTTCTAAAATAAGACAATACAAAAAAATGTGTTTGATTCTTTAAGAGTTTAAATAATTTTTTTGTAATTTTATTTCTAGTGTTTACAATTAAGAGTTTCTATCTATCTATCTATCAAATGCGACCAGGTGATAATAGATAAATTATCTCAAAAGAAGATGAGTGAAAATTTTAAGAAAACCATTCACATAAAGGTTAATTACACTTACAAATTGCAATCATAGAAAGGAGCCGAAACATTTGATAACTAAATTGGGAGTTAAATCCAATAGGCATGCTGAGCATGAAATGGCAATCTTTGGCCTATATAAAAATGTGCGAGTAGGCACATTCAGTGCAAATAATTTCCTTGTAATAATAATTATTATATCACAGTTTATGCAAGATTTAATTTAAGTAAGTACCTATGTCAATATTTTAATGCAACTAAGTGACGTAACATGCATTGGGCCAACATGGCGGATTAGATTCCATCGACTCTCTCTCTCTCTCTCTCTGAAAGAAGGCTTGTGTCCCAATAGTGGGAACATGATAGGCTGAAATTATGATGATGAAGTGACGTCACTTGACGTGACTTGTCACTTGCCTGCAAAGTAGTATCGTTTCATACTTCCGTTTAATGGTTTTCTAGAATAGCTATACGTTTAAACAACGTCTATTTAAATAGTAAATTCAAAGTGTAGAACAACAGTTCAAATATAAAAATTACTTTCGAGGTATATGTTCGTAACCTGCGTCACGGATGAATAAAATAGCTACAATCTAACACGTGTCTTACCGTAGATAGCTACCACTCACGGTTATATATTCTAGTTGAGTGAATAATATATTTTAGCAAGAATTTCACAAAGACAAAAGTTATGTAAACATCTTAGAGTCAGACCAGTTCCGGTAGGCATAATAAAAGAGGTAACAGTGAAAATAAACTGTTATGTCCTTCCCGGTAGCTGCTGAGCTGTTATGTTTTAAATAATTAACTAATATTTAATTCTAGTTTACCTCATCACTTTCTATACAAATAAAAAAATTACATATCAATTTTAAATTAGCCGTCTTGACGTACAAAAGTGATTCATTAAGCCGCCATGCCTAAAGTTCGAAGAACATAATAGTATGTTAGATGGTCCCTGGAATTGGCTTCCTCTGTTTTCTGATGTAATCTTGTACCTATTGGTTGTATTCGAACAAAGAATTGACATGAAAATGCCCTATCTGGTAAAAATAAATCTCTCTGGTAAATCTGGTGCGGTGTAAATGAATTGATTTTGGCTGTCATCAAAAAAGTTACACTAGTGTTATAAAAATAAATCGACTTTACTATATCTGGTTTCATTTTTATGCGCTAACAGCGTTGTATGAGCTTTCGATATACTAGCTGCGCCATGCGGTTTCACCCGCGTGGACATTCCTGCAGGGACATTCGGCGCACTTTTTTCGGAATAGAAAGTCCAACCACACTCTTCGGCTCTCCAACTGAAAAAAAATATGCAAAGTTGCAAAAATCATGCAGAACCGTTGCTCTATTGCTGCGTGAAATAGAAACAAACACACTCGCATTTATGCAAACATGCAATAGCAAAAAATACTTATACATATATGCAAATACAAAATCGCGATAAAGATTTTTTTTTAATAATTAATTGTTCTTATTACTATTATAGTTCAAAATTTTACAAGTTATAAGTACAATGTATAAGTTAAAGATCATGTTGTCCAGAAATAAATACATTTTGATTTATAATATTAGAGTGGTGGAGGTGATAAGACCTGTCCACAGGGACCGGGGTATATTATGTATTTCCTTCTGCTACCGTTTACCTACTTACCGTACGTACTTACTATATATTATATAGCTTAAATAGTACAATGTAACAACAGTGTTAAAACAGTGCAGTACAATGTTTGTCCTGTTGTCCTCAGTTCTGTGCGTGAGCGGTAAGAGCGCGGGTGGCGGCGCGGGCCTGGTCCCCGCGCTGGTGGAGCCAACCGTGGAGATGGTGCAGGAGGGCGAGGGCGCGGCCAGCGAGGGGCTCATCGCGCCGCGTCGCCTGCCCAACCCCTGCCTTGAGAGCACCCAGCGCTGCGACCTGCACAGGGAGCTGCTCTTCAATCAGAGGATGTGAGTATTACAACTAGGCTTGCCAACTTCTATTCACGGATATGCGGGAGACTAGCAACTAATATGCGAGACTTGGACAAAAAAGCGGGACCTGGCTACAAAATGTAAAGAAATTAAGAAAAAAAACAGTTATCCGTTGTATTATCGTATCAAAATAAGCCCATTGTTATTATAAAGTAATCGTTACATTTTTTTACACAATTCAATAAACAAATGAAGTCTTATCTAATCTCAAGACATTTTTTTAAAAAGAGTACCTGTCTAACCTGGCTATTTTTACCTTAAAGCGGGACAATTAGCGTCCCACTGATATGTCTCGCGGGATGCATTATTTTAGCCTCGAAAACGGGACGTCCCTCCTCATGCGGGACGGTTGGCAATCCTAATTACAGCTGTCCTTATGCTTGGATCTAGCATATATGTATTATGTACATACCAACAAGATATACTTAATAGGACGAACATGTCGCTGACCTGATGATAAGCGTCATGCTTGCCTGAAACATTTGCAACGTCACGAACAATGTTAAGCTGCAGTTAAAAACTGCGTGGCATTAGACTGCTTTACCTAACATCCTCAGATATTAAATGGGTCTAGCTAGGTTCACTCTGTGATGATGAATATAATATGTATTGCTAAAACAATTGTCGCTCCATCTAACTTCTGGATGACCAACACTCCGTTTAATATACGTCTATTATTAATATTAGTCATGAAACATTCTTGGACGTATGAATATTGGTATAAAATGATCTAAACAAAGCTGTATTCAAAAATTCCTTTGGCTTCAACCCATTCCAAATACATATTTTTAATAAGTACAGCGTTTCACACCGTCGTACTACCTTACGCCCTTGGCTTTGTCCATTGTTATTGCAGAGAGCCTTTGTGAATAGCATTTTTACCTGACTTCAAAGCTTTCTCGATAAGCTTTGTGCGGCGCTGCAATACGCCTTCTGTCCTTTAGAAATAAGACAGGTTCATTAGTTATTTTCAAAGTTCTCTTTTTGTTTTGAATACTAAAAAGTAGTTTTTGAGACCCATTTGTTAATATTGTGATAAAGAAAATAAGCATAATAATAATTTGATTATAATGATTGATTTATGTGAAAATTCCTTACGTCGATTAGATGACAGTCAATAAATAAAGAGATAACAGGAACACGAAAAAGTACTTACCGCAATACTTTTAAATTGCATCTTCGATTTTGTTCCGATGTACTGTAAAGCCGAGAATGTCATACCGAAATAGTCAGTCAAGTTTTTGCTAGGACTAAGTTTGGATAGCGTTCTTAGCGCACAGGTGCACCGCATCCTGTTAAGAACTGAGAGGCGGGCCTCATGTGTGTAATTCCATTGAACATCTGTCGTGTTGACTAACCGATCTGCTTTCGGACGATTTAAAGTATTAAAACAATTTAGATTTAATTCGTAGCTCGTATCTACATTTCGCAACGCAGCAGAATGCCTTTAAAAACAGATATTGAAATTAGAAATAGCTTTGCAGACGTGCTGACCTGTTGATTCAGGCCATTTCCACGTTGATGCGATTGTCGGAGCCATCTCGTCCTGTTATTTCCGCGTCGAGTGCGGCCGTCGGCGACGGAAGGAAGCAATTTCCAGTCTGCTGGCGTAAATTCATTTCTAGACTCCGTAGTCGCGCTAAAATGTTTCAATTTTATCGCTCGACTTTGAATATTGTCATGTAAACACTGTGCTGTAAACTGATAACGCGAGTCATGCGAGGACGATACCTTTTTCCTACTCATTTTAGTAAGTGCTTACGTAGAAAATTTACGAGTTTACCATTGTCTGCAGTTACTATTTAAAATTGCTAAATAACTTCCCATTTTTATTGAGAGTTCTTGTTACTTAAGTTCGCTTATTATCGACTGAGGCTCATAAATGTATGGAAATGCATTCCTTCTGTATAAAGACAACATTCTTCGCTCGGAATCAGTGTTGTGGAAATTGTGTTGATATCAATTACAGATACGCGACGCAGAACGAACGCCGGATCCACGAAGCTATCACGATACAATTTATTGCAGTCGATGCCAGACCTACATCCAGGCGTTTGCTGTTAGCCGCTCCACGGAGCTCGTTGATTGCTAAGTTGATTATGTTCGAGATGGGCCGTCGAGGATGGCCCCAATTGCTTATGTAAATAGAGTTTCAATTCACCGGCACGGCGCGCAGCGCGAGACGCGGAGATGTGCCGAAGCCGGCAATAATTATTCAGGATTAAATCGTGTTGATGAACTCGTGGTAATGACGTGGACTCAGCGCAGCCACCACTCACCTCGACCTGCCTTGAAATTGAAAATATTAACGCTCAGCCACGCTCAACTAACTTACCGACGACGGTTAATTCGAACTGGAGAATTTCAGTCGTAATTTGAGGCAATTACCGATCGGCTTGCTCGACCTCATTAGGTGCAACATAATGCCTTCCTCGCGTCCGTAGTTTCAAAGTTCAATTTCAACGGAAATGCATTCTGCGTTTAAAGTAAACACCGAGCGTACACAGTTCAACCGATGTGTTGCGCCATATGCGCCACAACAAAATAAAACAATGCAGTTAGCTCCCTGACGTCACATGGACAATTATAGTCCTCCACACATGCAGGTAGTCGTGGGAAACATACTTGTATAAGTTGGAACGCGTGGAATTAAGTAATACGTAGTTCGTACCAACTTATAATGTTTTAATGGGAAATCCATTGTCTTAATTTGCTGTAGGTACAGCTTGCGCAAACAAAACCTTGGAATATGGAATAACAATAGGATCAATGTACTTATTTTTAGTTCGAAGTAACTTTATACTAGTAAAGTACAAACAACGAATTGTGTCAATATTGACTCTACCTTTTAATTTTTCGCCTTGTGCGCTCTACATTTGAAATCCAAATCATAAACTTGCAATTAAATTATTATTATTACATCACGTGTAGATAGTATTTAAATATCAGAATGGAATTGGATTAGGGTTTTTATTTAATCTTAATGACTGTCATTTTTGTAAACCACTATATTAATTCGTGTAATCTATGCCTACGTTTTGGTCATAGCGAACATTGCCTTATATGGCCAAGCGAATGAATTTCATATCACTTTTCATACGCCTGATAAGATTAGGGTTCTATCAGCCATGTGTAGTAGATATGCATACTACGTCGAGTTTTTTTACTTAAACATTTTGCCGCTGGTATTTGTACACTCTTTCTTATCAGTCAAATGAATGTTTATTTTATGATTAAGAAACTAGTCTTTGTCTCTATTTGATGTGTGTTTCAGAGAGTGACCTATATTTTTAATTAATTTCAGAGGCAAGAATGTGCTCAACCAGAAGAGCGAACTCGAGCGAGCGCTCTCGAAACACAAAGACAAGCAGATTCTGAACCAAGTGAGGGAACACAGAGAAACGCCAGGTAATGCTATGAAATGGATTTTTCTATGCAAAAACGAGTACCTATACACATACATGATTATACAAAATAATTTGTACACTAACCCACAAAATAGGTAAAAATATCTACCTAGGGCTTAATCACCTTTATTACGTAGGTCCCCAGTAGGTATAGAGGTCGATTTAACCCTAAAATTTACGATTCTCAAAGAAACAAAATATTAGCCCCGTTGTTGTTTTTATAGTGGTCAGTAGAGAAAGCAGGTGTGAGGAAGTAATGTCGCTTCATATTAATGAAGGTTCTCATTAATATTCATTTAGTTATGCTGCTGTGGTGTCCACCAACCAGTGTGACTATCGATATAGGCCCTTGATACGTTCGTTCTATACATTATACAATACCCTACTAACCTTAATTTATATGGTTTTGCAACTGTTTTATGTGTTTGTTTACAGTGTATTCTTATTAAGAAGTTGTTTTCTAATTTAAATCATCACCATTTCAGCCATAGGACGTCCACTGCTGGACATAGGGCTCCCCATCGATCTTCAAAAGGGCCGATTGGAAGCGGCCTGCAATGCCTGCATCCAGCGTTTTCTTGCGGTATCTTTTAGGTCGTCTGTCCATCTTGCGGGTGGACGTCCTACGCTGCGCTTACTGGCCGCATACCGGTCTCCATTCGAGAACTTTTCGGTCCCATCGACCATCTGTTCTGCGTGATATGTGCCCTTCCCACTGCCATTTCAACTTGCTAATCCGGTGGGCTATGTCGGTAACTTTCGTTCGTCTACGGATCTCCTCATTTCTGATTCGATCTCGTAGAGAAACCCCTAATTTAAATATATTACCAAAATTTGATTAATTAGGTGAGGTCTCGATTGTATGATTTCATCGGAACAATTCTTAAAATGAATGACCGATATTGAATCGTTCACGTCCGGTGGCGTGAAGTTGGTTCAAGGAAGTCGTTTTTTGTCTTCGAAATATTCAATACATTCCTTTGCGGTTACGAATATTGTATTTTAAAACATTTTTACACGTACATCGAGCAAAAACTCCGCAGAGGCTTTGGAACGATGACCCACGGCCAGCCGGTTACGTCACATCAATCACTAACCCACAAAACTCGTATAACTTAGGTCGGCGTATTTTCTCGCGCATATTTGGAGCCGAGTGGTTTATCCGGTGCCTGAATATGAGCCCAGCGCAGGTGCATTCCTCGGCCATTCACCCGAGAAACCAATAATTGTGAACATTCCTTTTATGAGCGCGAATGTAAATTAATTAATACTCGATTGCACGGCGCATGATTTGTCTGCTGTGACATATTTGCAGCAATTTTCTCTAATTAGTTTGCGCAGATGTCGATGAACAAGGTTGGATGAAAGTGAAATTGGATTAGTTCACTTCCCGTCTAACCGATTGGCTGAGCGTGGGAGAAATTACGGCTTTACATAATTTTCCTACCTGCATCGCCCCCTTAACAATATTTGTATGAGCATTTATTTGCATACTTGAATAGCTATTTTGTAAACATTTATTGTTAATCAAACAATGGAAGTAGATTTTTTCGAATACAGTCAACACATGTATTCATAAACCTTGTATTGAAAACATTGTTATTATAGATCCTTGAATTGTTTGAATTGTGTAACTGCACAATCATAAATTGATTCAATGAACTTGATCTCACAATAAGCAGGCAGGTACTATGTGTGCATGTATCAGAATTCAATCATGAACATTATTTACTAGCTACAAAATTATAATATAGGTAACTAGGCACTTTACATACTTATCAGTTTCTTTCGTAACAGATAAACATTATGAGATAACACGACATCTTAGTGTTTTCATTTAATATCATTGGTAAAGTTGCAATTTATTAAAGTGATAATGTAGGATCATTTATCATTAATATAGGTACTTATCGGATATTTCTGAATTCCGTATACAAATTAATTTCTAATTAGCGTGCTTATTTTTAATGAATGGAACTCTCCCGTCCAAATAATTACAATCTAGTTCTATCCATTATACTTGAGTAAATAGGTGAGTATACGGCCAAAAATAAAATACTACTCCATAAAAAGTTACTCCGTTCTTGTAAGGAAATAATTCTAAGCTTTTTAATGTATCCGTTTCAGAGCTAGAGCGTGCGATAGCGGAGCGTGCCAGACGGCTGGAGCAAGCAGAACAGAGTACAGAAGAAGTAGAGCCCGCCATCAACCCCACGCTACAGGAGATACGCGCGCGACTGCGGCACGCCGCGGCCCCCGCTGGTGCCGCGCACTGAACAAACCCACGTACGCGTCTTCACTCCATCCCTACACACAACCACACATGACAACACCACTCATTGTATTCTGACTAATGCCATGGATACTCTACGTCTTTGAGTTCCACTCCTATATGAGGTTGGCATCGGAGCTATTTTACTAAGGAATTTGCCGCTTAGAAAGGCAAAGTGTTGCTGCAGCTATTCTCGTACGTACGTTCTTTAACTTCCTACCAAAACTTTCTTCTCGCGATCTTCTCCTGGATGATCAAATAGTTTTTACTTGCCATTCTTCATGACGCGTTTAAAGGCTAGGTTTTGGGTGGTAGGTTTTAAGAGCAGGCGGATGGGAGATTTCTAGGAAAGCGTGTTTTGACTGCGTACAGGAACGTGTTTAAAAACTACTTTGGTGATGAACGGTGGCATGTGGTCTCAACATCAATACAAATCCGGCACTGACTCTGGCGTTTTAGTCTGAGGATTTATTACAAAAAATGCGTATATCTGGTCAAAAATTTACAACAAGGAAATAGTTTCTTAGCTGACAACTGATTACTAAAATCTCTGAATATGTTTCTACGCAATATTCATGCCAAATCCTGCCTGCAATACTATTTTAAAACGACTTTTGCTATTAATATATTTTAATTTAATTATTGATCAATTTTAAGTAAAAGTCGAGGTCAGAAATTATTAGCGACACATTTGCAATAATTTGCATCACTTGACATTGATTAACAACTAATACCGTCGTCTGAGAACGCAAATCATTTCTCTTGCTTAGCAAATGCAATAAAATAAAGTAAAAGTAGTACTAACAAGCTATATCTAAACGATGTAACTTTTGCACATCGCGCTACCTGCTATTTTATTTGATTTACGGTGGCAGTTTGAAAGAAAGCGGTGTTCAAACCCCTGACTTTACTGCAGGCAGCGACATCTAGCAATATTTTAGAAAGTTGACAGAAATATACAAACAGCGCCATCTGTACTAAGAGTTATGGACTGTTTTTGAAAATGCGGGACTCCCACAGTCCCAATAATTAAAATTGATTAAAATAGGAAGCGGGATCCAAATGCTAGTGTAGTTAAGGGTTAAGAATGGTGATTAAAAAAGCTTGATGCAAGGTTGTTGAATATTGAATGCGTGTTACTTAAGGTGTGTGATTGTGAGTGAAGCTTCGATCGCCAAAGCTTTTATTGTATGATTTCGTTTGGAGCTGAATTTTCAATCATCATTTAAGTTATAACGAAAGCATAAATGTCGTGACAGATTTCATGACAAAACCTATCATAATGTATGGTAAAATTTATTGCTTCGTTAAAACTTATCTGATAATTTAAAAATAACCTTTGTCGTTTATAATTTTATTTAATAAACGTTATGCGCCATCGAAAACAAGTCACTTTAATTGTCACAAAAGAAGACTCGTTAATTTTATTTTTTTATAATTATCGATCTTGAACCGTATTTCATCTTACAAACGTTAAATTAGATGATCTTTCGATTTTATATAATACCAACACATAAATATAATAAAATAAATAGAACTTGTTGAATGTTAACAGTATTTTCTCTACATTCTGTTATATTAATAATAAATTCATCTTTAAAATATTGATCGATAAAGTAGATGTAAAATAGATCATGGATTCATGTTAATAAATCTATAAAAATTATGTATTCGTAGCTTTATGTGTATTTATACAGGGTGTCCCGACATTGAGCGATTCATTATGACTTACAAAGGTAACGGCAAATATTACTTACTCCTACATAGAAATACGAACGATAACAAAATAGGTACCTACTTTTTTATGGGTACTCATTGATTTACAAACACGTGGATATTGGGCCCATCAAAACTCATGATAAACGTGTAAGTTATTACGTGTATAATTAATTTAAATACGTTTATACAGACTTATTTAAATTCTGTCACTAAAACTGTTTAATTTAGCTTGCAACAAATATAGACTAAATGCGCAGATTATCTACCTTAGTATGTTTAATTCAACATTTGGTACGGAAATTTTAGATCGCTGAGCCGTATCTTTGTGTGTACTAATTTGTTTAAAGTTAATTGTCACGACACCCTGTATCCGTAGCTACCTTGTAACTTTGTATGTAACTTGGATCACAATGTACCGAATTGTATCAAACCACGACTGACTGAGTATTCGACTGTGTGTGTAATTTAGTAAGGGGTAAGTCGAGATACATATTTTTCTAAACTTTTTGACGTCACAATACATTTCTTGTAGAATTCCATTTGTATGCATTTACATACTTTACTGTTCTATACTAGGCCTAATACTTACTTCCAATACCTTTCGTGCATTTCTTATGTTAGAAGTGGTTTTTACATCGTCATGCAATTTTTAGGGTTAGAATCTACCGCCACTTGGAGTTAAACTCAGTTGAAAAAAAATATATGTTTTTTTAAAAGAATATTATAAATCGACTTGTAATCGTGATGAATAAAATTTTCTCAATTCGTATTTTTTTAATCAAAATAAACAAAACATTATTAAAACACCACTTAATTTCATTGAAAAAGCATATTTCAGCTCAGATTAGCTCCATGGATCAGCTGGATGGATTCCAGTCCTAAAGAAAGAAATATTGACAACTTTCAATACTTAAAATTACATACTTACCCTTACATTAAAATTGCCTGACGAATGAAAAATGAACTCACTCAAAAATTAACTTAGTCATATAAATGGCCTTACTTAGAAAATGTAGTTAAGTTAATCAATACTTAAAATTACTCTAATTTCCGACAGCGAGAAGTTAATAGAGCAATTTTAAGCATTTATTAACTTAAACAACGTTTTAACTAAGGCCATATTAATATTTCAGCATGTTATTCAATAAGAGTCTACATTTCGGAAACACTTAAACTTCAACGCTGTCGTTTTAATAAAATCTACGTGACTTATGAACAAAAATTTTATAATGACTACGTAACAATAATTATAATTCTAGAGTAGATAGACGTTGGAACAATAGTTTTAGATCTTAACGTATTTTATTGTCAGAGTAGAAATCTTACATATTTTAGAGTATGTCTACTTTATTCATAGCAGAACTCAATATTTTTAGGGTAAAGAAAGGGTATACTTGAGATGACCGGCAGAACTGACAGGACATTGCAGTTTCACTATGTTTAGCGGACTAAAATAGTTCTAAGTAAGGATATAAAATGCATAGCAATTTCACTTGTACGTCGATGGCGAGTGATTGTAAAATTAGTAGGCATTTTTTTAAATTGAATATTGGCTTTCGCTTGACCGCCAATGTTGCAGTCTACGATGGAGCATGGTTGCTTAGAAGAAACCGATTCAATCTCGACTTGAAGACAGCCAGATTTGTAACTATCGGGGAACATCCGTTCAAGCGAGCATTCCACAGTAGCGTATCGCACTATGAAAATAGAATCAAAGCGCTTCGTTCGGTTTTTCAGAATATACCTGAACCATTTCTTACAGTGCCCCAATTAAATCAGTCATTCATTGTATTTTGATCCTGATTATTTAATAGCTCTCTATATAATGAGAGCTTTTCAGAGAGACGATTCAAAATAATAAATAGTTCCTTGTTAGGCGGCGATGCAACCGCAACTAAATGTAAGGTATGGTCCAAAAGGAAATTAAGTCTTAAGTTTTCTTTGGAATTTTGATGTAGATTTGAGTTATAAATTGTTGAAGGAATGCCCTAAAAAGTTTTGATTAGAGGTTCGAGGGAGCTAAAAACAAAGTAAGATAGAAATACAAATACAATAAGAGGCCAAAAGTTGTTATTCTTCTATCATCAAGCATAGTGAAACTGAAATAAAATGTCTCATATATTATTCTAACATATACATTTTTCATATACTTCCATATATCCGATTTAGACATTTCAATGGCCTTAAAGTCGATCTTTGCACCAATGTAGTAAACCACTGCGTCTGTATCCAAAGTGTTCATGAAAGTGATAGAAATCTAAATATTTTTGTATATTTATGTAACGTCGACTCGGCGCAGACCTTCAAAGTTTAATAGATTAGCAAAACCTCAAATAATGTGGTAGATACTTATCATGAAATATTATATGCAATCTGCGAGATTGTGGACCCATGTTGTTCTGAGTTTTCCAAAGAATCGTCATACACTATAGTGTGATTAGAATCTAAGATACATTGTAATAGTAATCTAAAAATATGTTTTATTACAATATTATCAAGAATTTCAAGAATCTCCATATTTAGTCTTCAATATCTGCAGTGCAAGTACGATATTTTATCAATTGATAAAGGACAATGGGTAAAAATGTATGGAGTTTGGTCCAACTTCCATCACTAAGCACGCACCATAGATTGTGTCGCTACTAGTCTCTGTATTATAAATAAAGATGATTCAACCCGTTAAGTAATGCCAATTATGCCGGTTTTCATATTTTCTATTGAAAGTTGCTTAGTACTTAGCATTTACTATCCTTTACATAAGTCTTATTAGTTGTGGACGGAAACGTGTATACCCATACAAAACAGTTTTTTTTTTCAGCCAATACTTTTGGCTGGCAGTATTTTTTGTTGTTGTCATTTTGACTGTTGCTTAGTACTTAGTGGACTATTTATTTATGCAAGTCTCGTTAGTGGTAGACATATAAGCCGCGTTCGCCCATTCTCCTTTGAGATTTGTCATCGACTAAATCGGTTTTATCGATTCTAAATATCATATTTGACAATATTCAGTGATAAAACCCTCTTATCAATACAAAATCTAAATTTTGACAATATTTTTACGATTGAAAAAGTTAAAATTTAGTATCCATAAATGGGGTTTTATCGATGATCTTACTTGCACTGCTGTATTTATATGCCATAGATGATCATAACTATAGGAAGTTTGGTACGGTGATATAGATAGCGTGTAGGTTTACTTTGAAAATTAATTAACGTCGATACGAAATATAAATAAATTTCGTATACCCTGTTTTGTTTTATATGAGTAGATAGGAATATAATTCTACGTATTTTAATTTAATTGTGCCTATATGTGACTTGTTATTAGATAAGTATATTTTGGGTAGATGTATGATTTTAGTAAGTGTAGAGTATACAGGGTTATTTTTAATGTACCAAAAACCTCTGGCAGACAATTTTCCCTACATCATTTTAACAACTTTTGACAGATGACTTTAGATTTTTTTATATATATAAAAATATATATTAAGTATACCTAGGTTGTAGGATATTTTTTTGTTTTGATTTTTTTAGGTTGGCTCCTAAGGCCTAAGGCTCCTAACCTTTGCCCGGGACCGCGTTCTTTCTCATTTGAGACTGCGTAAACGCCAAGTACCTACCTATAGCAAAGATGTAGATATGTACCCTATTTTATCTAGTTTTTGTATGAAAGAATAAAAAAACTATCTATTAAAAGTCTTTAAAAAAATTGCCAAGTATGATGTAGGGAAGTTGTCTGTCAGAGATTTTCGGTACATTAAAAATAACCCTGTAGATGAGTATGACGATTCTTGTTTCAGTTCTTCATTCCACTTGTTATTCTTTCACTTGTAATCGGCATTATGTTTAACCTTTCTTTAATGTTATTTTATTGTTATATTATGTATGTAATTTAGTACAAAGTGGCATCTTTATGTTACGGAAGATTGATGTATAGTTTCTTAAACGGTAGAGTGGCCATTTAATTTTGATATTGTGCGAAAGCAATAGTGCTAAGTAATTAACTCGTTGTAATATAACAGATTGACAATTTAAATTGTATCGAAATTCAATAATTTGCATAGTCAAATAAAAACGTTTTAGCATAAATAAGTTTTTAATTCAAATTCTTACAAAGTGATTTTGCAGTGAGAGATCTTTCTCGGCCATGCACCAATAAATTATTTAGTTTAATACATTTTAAGAAAGAAAATTTATTTTATTCTACACCTATACAAAAACTTATATCTAAAGGATACAATCAGTGTCGAATGGGTCAGTCTCGGCATTAATGCTGAAAGTCAAGGAGGAAATTATGTGCAGTTGGCAAGTTCAAAATTGTAAAGGAAAACATCGTGAGGAAATCGGTATGACCATTAACTTCAAAAGACATTCACTAACATGCATTGGCCCAGTATGGTGGATTATGGCCCAACTTCTCTTTCTGATAGAAAGCCTGTATCCCAGCAGTGGGAACATGATGGGCTGATTATAATTATATGTATGTAATGGAATGTTGTCCCCCAATTTGTCGGTGAGTATACAATTCGGTAGGTATCTATGCGATGTTTTTCTATTGCATATGTCATCTCGCACTCTCTTGATATTACCGGAGTGCCTAAATTAGGAGCACTAGTTTAAAAAAGGCTCGGTAACGATATTTATCGAATTAGTAGGTAAAGATACCTATACCCAGAAGAACGATACCATACCGACAAATGAGGAATGACTTTAGTTTTATGGTTAGAGAAAGGGTATCGCAAAATTTAAGTAGGCTCTAAAACACTGGTGACAAATGATCCTCTTACCTTGGTAAAAAAAATAAGCTAATTCAATGTATAACATTTATTTTTTACTTGTATATACTGTCTGTTTTTTAATAGATACTTTATTTTATGTGATACATGATTTTACTTATATCTAGGTACACGTATAAAAAATTTGCTTCTCTATAATTGAATATAACAAAGTATCAGCGAACATCAATTTAGTAACTCGATCAGGAAACAAGAAAGTGGCGGACATCGTCACGTGACGGAAGACAATATTTAGGACGACACGAGACCAATTACGCCAGTGCATTAATACCTATTATCAATTATTACTATGCGTCGAACTCGCTGTTAGCGAATAATTAATCGGGGGAAACTCGTGGAGCGGTTCATGCATGAAACGCTTTCGTTTTCTTAGGGCAAGCGGCCGGTGGTCGGTGGTGGATGGTCCACTCCACCCGGTGCAGTAGAAGCCGTCGCATCGTCTCGTGTCTCCCTCACAGTCGCCACTCGGACTTCACCAACACCTCGCGTTCGCGTAAAATGTAATTAGCGCATCGGTACTCGCACTAGTGATTTCACTAACATGTTCCGCAAAAAGTTATGTGTCGCTTTCGTAGCGTTCCTTCTTCTACACGACACAGTGCAAGGGAAAAAAACAAAGAAAAACAAGAATCCCAAACCTGAGGAAGATGTCTACACTCCACAGCCGAGCGTTGTCTCCTATTCCACGTTTGGATTCAATGATGTCGGTACGTATGAAGGTTTTGTGCCCAGCTCACCAGACTATGCAAAGTTTTTGACTGGTACCAATCAAGAATCTGCTATGAGAGACTCTTCAGGATTTCCCCCATCATCAGATTCTCACGATTTTAGTAACAGCTTTAACAGTCAGTCGTATAGTGGACAGTCTTTAAGCATGACTGATGATGGAGGATTGCAAACCGCTAGCTTAGTACAATATCCACAAAATTCTGCGAGTATCTTCCCTTCATTTGATCCTGACGGCGATAAAAATCGCAATGTTGCTCTTGATGACATTTACGGACGAAACACCGAAGACGTCAATGCGCCAACGTACGGCACCAAACTCAATTCAAGAAACAGAATCAGGCCAAACCACTACAACAATACAGAATTCAGTGGACCGAGTGGCGTTCAGAATGAAGAAAAGTTTTCTAACTTCCAAGAATCTAAACCAGCCTTTGAAAGCAGACCCTTAAACGAAGCCAGTTTATCATTTGAAAATAAACCTGCGTTTAGTGAATCCAGCAATACTTTTTATAACGGTCCAAGTTACTCATCAAACAGTATGACTGAATACAACAAGCCTGTATCAAGCGATTCTCCGAACCCTGTTAAGTTTCAAAGAGTAGTTGATTTTACAAAATTGAAACAGTATCACCCAATTGAATTAGATACTTCCAGATTACCTACGGCTACTCCGATACCTGATGTTTATGAAAATAATGAGTCAACAAAAAATTACTTCATGAATACATTCGATGCCAACAATAACAGCCAAAAGCACTATTTCAGTCCTGCTACAAAACATAGTGACACATATAAACCAAACTATAACAATGAAGACACATTTGAAAAAAATGCTTTTAAAGCTAGCAACTTCAAAGGAAATTCAAATCAATTCAGTGGATATGAAAGTGGTAAAGACAATCTGATAATTTCTCAATCCGACGCTGACTCTAAAAAGAAAACTAAAACAAGCCCTTGGTCATCTGGAGGCCACCTTTTCAAGAAATGGAAGGAACCATCGCCTTCAAAAGGCTACGAATACTCTACCAATTACAGTTCAATGAGTTTCAGTTATGATTCAGACAAAGAAAAAATAACAAAACCTTTGGGAAGCAGCATTGACGAGTTAATTCCAGCTAGCAGTAATATTGACTTACCAAATTACCAGTACCCAGAAACCGACATTTCGAATTTCAAAAAAATGCCAGCGTATAAAGTTCACGGAGAAGACGAATACGCAAATTTTCCATCTTTTAAAGATATATCTAAACCCAATGAGATTGATTACGACCAATACAAACATTTATACAGCACGACGCCAGAAACGACCGCTTATTTTGGAAACGCTTTCAAATCAGCAGAATACACAACATCTTTGAAAAGCCATCCGAATAATTATAACAAATACAAATACAGAGATAATGAAGAAATTGTTAATATTCCGAGAAGACCAAATAGGGTCAATTATGAGAAACCTTATGAAACTAAACAGAATGAATGGTCGCACAACAACCGCAGACCTTACAGAAATAGACCAATCAAAGATTGGAACAACGATACTCCCACGACAAGATTCAAGTCTGAAGAAGATTTGCTCGGGTTAAGAAATCAAGATACATCATATCCATCATATTTGCCGAGTTATCAGTCAAATAGCTTCGGCTCTGAAGAGATTGAATACAAAAAACTTGTTGACAAATGGAGGCAATCTTATTTGAAATCAAAATTTAAGGATTCGTTGCGTGATTACGAAAGCTATGGAACTGAGACTAAACCAAAGCACGTTCCGGTACCGAAGCCTTATCCGGTAAGTAAACAAATTTTGTTAATATCACCCCTTCTGTAAATTGAGTACCAACTTACTAGTAGTTGATAGCATTATAATGTCTAATGGAACAGCAAAAAATATAATAGCGGAATGCGGATCGGAAAAGTAGACATCACGTCGCGCACTGATTTCCTCGCTTATTCTTGGTCAGTAAGATGATGCGCAACCGATATTACAGAGAAATCATGAAACACTATACTTTGTATATAGCATCAATATAGATAAACATACACCTAAGTAGTTGAATCGCATGATATTTTTTATATATTATATTAATGCAGTTATACAAATTATCTTAAATAACTTTGTAATTCGTTTCGTTGAAAGAACTTCGTAGAAATCGCGAATTTAAAATTGAAATCGAATTTGCAATGTGGTTAGATCGACGGTTTAACGAGTAGTTAGACGCTTGGTAATTGAGCTCGACGATAAACCCTGGTCACGGTACATTGGAACCTATTGTTTCAGTGAAAGCAAACTTAAGATGGACTTGGCATAATACAGTACGTACGTGATAGAGATAGGTACCTATTTATTAGCTATTTAGAATCTCCCTACTCTGAAGCTGTCTAGTTTTGTTTTACTATTGCGAAATTTTCTATTCTAAGGTCAGGTCAGGTTTTTTTAGTGTACCGAGGCGCTTTCTCAAGTAGGTACCTATTTCCATTAGATCTCCACTATACTTTGTGATCTAAAGCTTGGGATAGATGAGTATTGATGTTTTTTAATTATTATTTAAATTATCTAAAGACTAAAACATGTTACTGGGAAAATCAAAGCCTTATAGGTGCAATTATTCAATTATTATCATCATCATCAGCCAGAAGACGTCCACTGCTGAACATAGGCCTCCGCCCTGAATTATTCAATATTTTTGTAAAAATTTTGCTTATTTCTATGAATGAAATTTGTTTCATTCTATAAGGTATTGAAAGGAAGACTTAGATTCTCATAGTATTTAACTAAACATTTCTATTTATTTTATCTGTTCTGTTAAATTTATACCTCACTAGCTGCGCCCTGTGGTTTCACCCGCGTGGTGATGAAAAATGGTGATTATGATGATGATGAAAAGTAGCCTGTCTCTCTGGCTCTTGAAATATACCCATGCAAAAAATCAGGTTGATCCGTTGTTCCGTTGCAGCGTGACAGAGGAACAAACATCCATACATCTATACATACAAATTTTCGCGGCGTTTCTGGTCGTAATAATTTATAATAAATTATTTGTAGGATTGTATGATGAAAATGTGGTAGCAGGAATCTAAGTACTTAGTGTTATTGTGCATCAAAAATCGTAGGTAATTATAATTAACGTTTCCTTGTATATGTATTTAGCATAGCGTTACACAATTCACTCTAATTTATGCAGTTGCAATGCATGCAGGTAGTTGCATGTTCTGACGACTATTGTCACATTGTATATGCACTTTCCGAACATAGTTGTATTTTTGTTTATTAATAAACTTGCGTTCTACAAATTAACATATAATTGGGAAGTTTTTATACTACCGGAACTATTTTTTTTTACGTTTACTTCATTTAGTTATTTACTGTACAATATTTCTGTACGACGTCTATATTGTAGGTATGTAACAGAAGATCTGTAGCGCGATGAGACCACAATTTATAAATATAAAAAGCTGTTGCTCGCAACTTTGTACGTCAAGCGAAGTAATCCGACCTTTTCCCATTCGCTTCAAAAACACAAAACTTTGCTTACCCTTAGTTTCTTCCTTTACCCAAAATCCTTTCTTAGCGGACGTCTACTAACGTTATGGAAGTTACCCGCTGAATTCCAAGTTCTTCAAGGTCACGTTTGACCAGTAAGTTGAAGGATCTTTATTTCTAGGAGAACCATCCGAGTATACCTTGTTACGCTTACAAAACAGCTTAGTCTTGAGCATGGACGTAAAGTTGCAAGTCTATCGGTTTTTTATCGAATACATTTCGGCAAGTGTGCATCGGATCTGCACGATCTAAATCCCTCCTGCCCATTTTTCTATCGGACTGCCAGAGCGGGCACGAAAAGTCGTCACCGCTTTACGGTTGGTATTCCGAAAACCCGTACGAAGCTCTTTGAGTCCACATTTATTGTGCGAACTGCTAGTCTGTGGAATGCGCTGCTTGAATGGGTGTTCCCCGATGGTTACAATCTGGGCGTCTTCATATCACGAGTGAATCGGTTTATTCTAGGCAAGCGTGCTCCAACGTAGACCGCATCATCGCTTAACATCAGCCGAGATGGTGGTCAAATGCAAGCCTATTACTTATTTAAAAAAAATTATTCATCAAGCGAGCAAACGTAAGCGTCATCTCATCATCACCGAGGCTTTTTTAGAGAAGCATACACAGCCAATTATGAACTTGCAGATAGAAGTTCCTCCCCCGGTAATAGTGCCTGTACCTCAGCCCTATCCGGTGCGAGTTCCAATCGCCAAGCCGGTCGCTGTGCCGGTCGTTCACGAGATCAAGATCCCAATAGAGAAACCGATGCCTTATCTAGTCTACAAAGACGTGCCTTTTCCTATTGAGAAGCTTGTCCCTGTGCCTGTAGAAAAAGAGGTTAGTGATGAGGCTAAACTAGTATCGTCTATTTTTTTTACGAAAAAAATAATGGTTAGTTTGTATCTGGTTAGTATACTCTTTGGAGCAAAGGAGGTTAGATCACAGTTTAGCTTAGCTTCAACGCAGGCCGTTGTTATACATTGGCAATCTTGTACTAAATAGAAACAGATTTCTCATTTAAAAAAAAAGTTTGTCAACGTTGTTTGTAAAGTGATGTGCATTATGTAAATACGAAGCATGATTTGCCTGTTGCATGATATTGAACTCTTCAGAAACCACAGAATGAGTTGCACCTAAGCTCATATTGGCCTACCGCATACTTTTAGGAACTTTAAATATCATTTTTAGGGTTCCGTACCCAAAAGGTAAAAACGGGATATTATTACTAAGCCTACGATGTCAGTCCGTCCGTCTGTCTGTCCTACCTATTAATGGCTGTATCTTTCAAATCGTAATAGCCATTTGAAATTTTCACAGAATATGTAATGTTACAGCGGGTTGACTAACAAATTATAAAAAAGTCAAACAGTAAAAATGAAAGGGGGGTCCCCATACAACATACGTATTTTTGTATTAGTTCTAATGTAAAAACGGTAATACTCACAAGCGTCAAACTTAACATGATTATAGTACACATTTTAAAGTATGAAAACAAATAATAAAAAATGGCCATGTGCGAGTCGGTAACAAGTTTATGTTCATTACCAAGTTATAACTGGTAATATCGTTATTGAATTTTGTGGTGGCACGGAACCCTCAGTACACGAGCCCGACTCGCACTTGGCCGGTTTATTTTAATTACTGTTTATGCCCAGGTGCCCGTGCCAGTAGTGAAACCCTATCCTGTCCACATTCCGTACATCAGGCCTGTGTTCCACCATACCAAGTCTCGTGATGAATACGACTCGGACCACAGAGACGATGACGACTATCAGCCGAGACCAGAGAGCAAGAACAAATACTTGCCGTATAAGAAGAAAACTCCTAATGGGTGAGCCTTTTCCGTTTATTTATTTCTATCGGAAATAAGGGCCGTGACCGGCATTGGAAGTACCTATATGTGAGCTAGTGTAATAACCCTGTTTTTATGGATTTTGGTAGCAGTGGAGACGATGGGAATTAACCATTTTGATATGAACCATTTAGGTTGTTCCAGTGGTGGCCCTAGGGTAAAGCGAGAGGTGCGGTCGCTCTAGGTGCCAGGTAGCAAGGGGCGCCAAAATGCCAAATGCGAACATATAATTTTAATGACGCGTTTTGAGAGGCGCGGGGCAATATATGATGTGAAAGCTTCGACCAAAGAAACGGCGCCGAAAAGGAATCTCGCTATACCTCGATTATGGGCTAGGGTCGCCAGTCGCCACTGGGTTGTTCATTTTATTACGTAAGACGATTTAAACTAGACATAGTGTCTCCCCTATGCAAGAACTGCCTCATTCATGACAATAACGTCATCCACGTCCACTCATATAAATACTTCAACATTGTTGTGATTCAAAACGCACATTACCCATTATTAAGAGTAACTACATTACCCTGTTTTGAGTATGCAGCTATCAATTTCAATTTTAGAAGCAATGCTATGAACTTTTTTGTGAAACTGCGGGGCCTTTTTCGTTGGAGTATACTAAACAAATTCGCCCGTCGATTCCCGTCGGTGTGATGCCACGATGCGATCCTGTACCGTGCGCGTTTTGAAATTTTATTTTTATCTTATGACTACGTAAGAACTGCTAAGATCCCCTCCACCCCTATGTAAGAAAAAATAAGACTTGCTCGGACCCCCCCCCCCCCAAAGCAGTAAATGAACAGCCTCTTACCAGTATGACACGACACCTCTCTCATTATAATGATTTAATAGCACTCAACAGCTGCTTATACTAAAGATATTGAGAAAGAAATATGTTTGCGATAACTATAAAAAAAAAAAAACTATACCCGAGACTCACTAAGAGGGGGTTTGATAGCTGCAGTACATTATAATAACAGGTCCAGACGTTTTGTAGAAAAATAGTCACAAACATACTAACGCATAATTAATATAATTATAATCTTCTTCGTTACGATTACGACGCATCGTGGGCAAAAAGATGTATAAAATAATTTTCTTTACAATGTACCTAGTATATCAGCTGCCAGCAACAATCTTAGGTTCAAAAACAACTTAACATTCAACATTTTTTTTTTTCGGCTGCCAGTTTTGTTAAGTCTTTCTTTTCCATCTATCTAATTTCTTGTGTGATCACTAAAGAGTATATCTAGCTAAATTTTTACTATTTTTGCAGTTGTTCAGAATCGTGGACATCTTTTTAAAATTTTGCCGTGCATGTAACATTGCATTAATTTATGTTTAGCATCGTTGCGCTACATGCGGTGCAGCTACGCGTATCGGCAACGCATGGAAGGTGTTCAAGTTCAAAGACTTATTGAAATTTCTTTTTTTTTCAGCTCACGTAACCGGTCGCGAAGGCCGTCGCGCACCGCGTACCAGGACCGCAACAGAAGGCGGTGGCCCGACCACAGACCGGACCGCCGCCGCCCTGCAGACATGTGGGACGACTTCCCGAGAGTAAGACCCATCGAGCTGCACCACCCATCACCGTTCAAACGCCATGATTTGGAAACTACAAGGTTTGAAGAGGAACCCAGCAATTTGTATCTGTGAGACTGTAGTATATTATAAATAGAGTGAGTTATAGACCAAGCGAGTGCTTCAAAAATATTGCATAGGTCGTGATAAAGACTGCTTTTACTTGAGTTCTGTTACAATTAAGGAACCCGTCGATTTAAGCCTTCACTGCATTTATTGTAGAAAGTATCTAGAGCTGACTTATTTTTACTGTTGTTTTTATGTCTGCCGGTAGTACCGACAAGTTTTGTTGTTGTTTTTCTAGTATTTATTTTAGGACTTAATTGTGCCAATGCATTTACAGAATTACATTTTCTTGCTGAACCGAAAATTTATCGAATGAGCGTATTAACTATGATTTATTAATTAGATAAGTGATTAGCATTGTATTGATTGTATAGTAGTTTTAAATATTTAGTTTTTACTTAATTATTGATTCAGATTAACTATTAAAGTTATGAACTACAATAAAACCAGCTGAAGGTTATTTCATAAAGGACAATGGGCAAAAATTTATGGAATTTGGTCTAACTTCTATCACTAACGACATGTATGACTTCTGATGCTCTAGTGTCAAATCCTATAAATATTTATAGGATTCATCCGTTAAGTAATATTACTAACAGCATATTTTATGTTTACTGTCGTATTAAAAGTTTTTCAGTGCGTGTAACTACCCTATACACAAAGCTAGTTATGGTGGACCGTTATAGACCGCGTTTGGACGTACAAAATAGTACATAATTATTATTCAGCCATAACTTTTAACTGACAGCTTTTTGTTGCTGTCATATTGAAATTTGCTTAGTAGTCGACTACCCCTTTGTGCAAGTAACGTTAATGGTGGAAATTAAGACTGCGTTTGCCCATTTTCCTTTCGTCCTTTGCTCTACCTGTAACGACCCATTTTAGAGTGGAATGTTTTTATCGAGCTTGCGTTCCTATACGGCCAAGGAAATTTAAAATTTATGAGGAAGAGATAGTTCGAATAACAGAGCTGATAGCAATTATTATTAATTGTTTTTACGACGCACTGCAGAGATTATTCAGTTGCGCTTGGGCGGTCGCTTTTACTAACGCTTCGTTATACAGACATGCGCCTAGACCACTCGCCGCAGGGTTCTGTTGGGACTGGAAACCACCAAGTAAAAGAAGAATATGTTATCCTTATTGAAGTTAAGTGTTCACTTACCTGAAAGAAGGATAGGGGACAGGAGCTCGAACTATGCCATTAATTTTCTCGGCATGCTTAACTTGATTTCACACGTGTGAAATGTGAAATAAAAAAGAATCCTGTGGGGTTCACTTCTCAATCATCATCATCAAAGTCATAATTCTCATACCACTGCTTTTCTTATATGCATTAAACCTTTTTTTCCGCTACAGGCCACTTATGGTGCTTTAAACAAGGAACGCCCTATATTTGAGAGACGATGAAAAATTTAATGTCAGACAGGGTCACTAGTATAGTAGTTATCTGGGAGAGGGTCCGGTCAGATTTGCCTTGCATCTTGGGAAAACTTAAAAAAAAAAAACCGGGAAAGGATCCACTGAAGCCGCTGCCCTGCTGCTCCTTGGCCGCTTGGGAAGAAGACCTACTGTTATGGCCCTATTAAAGTCTGAAGATCCTCTCCCTTTAATTGTTGAAAACCTAGATCAACCTTGTTACTCCATGGAACTGGGTGTAGTAATCCAACAATCCAACCTACATTGTACAACTCGGGTACAATGTTGGGGTATGTAAAACCTACGCTGTTTATCTGTATTAGGCATTGTAGTAGGTCTCCCTACTCCTACTCTGCCTCATGTCATGATGAAACAGGATCTATGAAAATTACCTGATAACACGCGTCAGAAAAATAGTAGCTAATTTTTATTACTCTGGGACCAACACTTAAAAAGCGAGAAAAATATTAGTTGTTCCATACATTTTGTCGAGTGTCAATGACCGTTTTCTATGGAACAGCTGATATTTTTTCTCGATTTCATAGTTGCTCATAGCAAAAGTTGTTCATATATTAATAGGTACTATGGACCCCTTTTGGCTTAGTAACCCTGTCCGCGTAATCCAGTGTAGGAGCTCACTGAGTAGGATATTTTAATAATAGTAATTTTATGCAAAAACTATTTTCATAAAATAATTGTAGCACAGTTCAGGGCCGGTGGTTTCTGGTCACGACTATTCTGTAGCTTCAAGTTTGCGCGCACTTCACTCGAGGATGATACTTTTTCTTGTAAAAAGGTCAAGTAAATAGTTTACATTTTTGGATTATGATTTCCGGTCATAAACCCTGATGTTTCAAATCGCGAAAGTTTAAAAATTACTATAAACCCTGATACTGATGAATTTGTACCAATTTATGCTGCACACTAATACTTTTCTGTGCAAGCGTCTCGTTCTGTTTGTCAGCAGAAACAATTTTCTGCTGACAAACACAGACCGAGACGCTTGACAGAATCATCAGCCATCATCATCTGCTGATCATTGGATCTTAAGGATTCTAAAGTCATTGAGCTGATCCGATCATGATAAAATTTGAAAAGGACATGGTGTGCAGCTTGTGAATTTGTCAGAAAATTCGGGGAAACTAGACAATGACAGGTAAAACCCCGGTCGCAGCTAAAAAGTGTTTCAAGTTAAACAAAGGACGATCCGGAGAGTCTCGGGTTTCGGGTTGCATTTGCAGTGTGCTGCCGTGTGACACGTCAAACTGTAAGTACAAATAAAACAAAACACATACTTTATTTTGCCACAAGGACTACAAACAAATGAAAAAATCCACTGGCTCCGAACTAGTAAAAAACCGTGTTTCGGAAGCCGCAGTGGCTTTTCCCAATGTTTTAGAATTCAGTTTATGCCTCAAAAAACATATTATACTTACTTACGTACTTTTGTATTTTTAATGCTTATACAGGGTGTAAGGGGAACACTCTCGAAGCCAAAAGAAGGTAATTGTACTCATCATTATGAACCACTTTTAGTATGGGACCAACCCTGAAATCGCGAAAAAAAATCAGCTGTTCCATCCATTTTGTCGAGTGTCAATGACCGTTTTCTATAGAACAGCTGATATTTTTTTCGCAATTTCAGGGCTGGTCCCATAGTAAAAGTTGTTCATAATGATGAGTACAATTACCTTCTTTTGGCTTCGAGAGTGTTCCTCTTACAACCCGTATATATTTTTTTAAATAGTTCCGGTGTTTATATATCACAACAACCGTCTCGCTATGACGAGAGAAGCTCTTCCGTTCGTCTAACCATGTAGGTAGAGTCCTGCGAGTCAATTTTGCTTCAAAAGCTAAGTAGGCTCTTATGAGGAAATTGCATGAAAATGCACCGCCACGTGATTGATTGTGAAGTGAATTGCGGACATGTTAAACTAGATTGATGGTCGGAAGATTATACAGGGTTAACTAAACTAGGTAAGCATCTTGTAGGTAATCGCGAACAATTAGGTACGGGAAGGAAAATCTGAAAATGAACGAATAGGTTGAATTTTAGATACATACGAGTACACATGTGAGTTTACGAGTATTTTCCTCTTCTCACATAGATAAATAAAACCGGCCAGGTGCGAGTCGGGCTCGCGCACTGAGAGTTCCGTACTACCACAAAATACAATAATTATCAACTTAAAAAAACGACTTCAAAATTAATAAAATATGGCATTACGATTCGGAGAAAGAAAATCATCCAAATAACTCAATTACCAGTTATAACTTGGCAAAGAACAGAAAATTTTCACCGACTCGCACTTGGACATTATATTTTTTTTTTTTTTTTTTTTTTTTTTTTTTTTTATACATTAGTTAGAGAGTGCACTATAATCATGCCAAGTTTATATTAGAACTAATACAAAAACTGCCTTTTTATGCTTAACTGGCTAGGCGATTGACCACAGCTCACTGAATGTTAATGTTAAGTGATATATGGTGTGGTCGAGGATGGTAAACGGACCTAGCCTGGAATGGGAACTGGCTCTAACTTAACTTGGTTTAACGTGGTTAAACGAGGTAGAGCCAGTTCCGAGGAAACTGAGGTAAAGGCATGTAGAGTTGAGTAATAACCTTTGATCAGACAAACAAGGGGGATATGCCGTTGTAGAATTGTCATTCGTGTTCAATTATCTCCGTTTTTTTAATATTTTTTATGTTGATGCGTCACATACATATCCCTTTTTAGAATGATCTGGAGGTCTCACGGCTAACTCTAAACGCGGGTTCGAATTAGAACTGAAACAGCGCAGTTCGGAAAATCAACGTGAAACTTTTACGTTTGTAGTACATGTGCTTTTACGTAATTTTTTACTGTCTTAACTTAACCTAAGCTACATGTTAAGCACAAACCGTATTTAACGTAAAAGTACCTACATTTTTTCTCATCACCTAAACAGAATGGCTTAAAATAGGCAGCCGTAAGGCCTCTGAGGTAACAGTAATGATAAAGGGGTCAGATTTACACAAAAAATGAAAATATGACAGTAATATTGAATGGTATAAAGTCTATCAAAGCCTTACCTTGGGTACGTACACCTACTTGGAAAATACGCCTCTCCAACTAAGGTATTATAATATATACAGAATCTAATAACCTAAGAACCTAATATTATATGAAATATACTAGCTGAGTCCAGCGATGCTACCCGCAACTTTCCACATTTTCCAGGGTAAAAAGTACTCTCATAAGTTTTATAGACGCACTCCTGAACTCCTGATACACACTTACTTCATTTCCTAATCCACTGACCCGCATCGACGCTTTGGACGAATCGGACTGGGCCGAATTCATGATATTATTTACTTACAAATTCTATGATAGATTGCTTTAGATTAGTGGCAATTAATTACCACAATTTACGGCCAAATGCCTGCCTTAAGGTTTACTCGACACAATTTATTCGTGAAAAGGTAGGTAAGGTTTTTAACTTAATATAATTTATGTGTTCAAAATGAAAGGGCAGCACCGATATTGATAAAATTTAGCAAACAGATAGTTTGCATCATGAGGACGGACAATAATGCAACTCATCAGAAAATTGACAGAGCGTAAGTTTCCAATATTTTTGGAAATGATCACCTGTTAAAGAGCGAAGTGGCACAACAATGGTGCATAGGATGGTAATTGGCCAGTATGAATGGACAACGGATGCGTCAGTCACGGGGATACAGCCTTGAATTACTACCCGCGACGAATTCACAATAACCGATCGCGCAATACCAAATGTGTTAAAAACTTTATGGGGGCTATCCAGTTAAAAACATTGGTACAGTCGGTGAATTAGGCAAGGAATCTATAAATACCTATATTAACCCTAAAGACATAATTACATTATTTAAAAATATTGTTTTATTTACTGGCCTACAGAATTTATACCTACACATACTCGTAGCATACAAAGTATATAAAGATGTTAAATACATAAACTAAAAAGGTAAAGAAACTCGAGAAAATTACAACCAAATCATAGTATAATCAGATGAAATTCTATATGTATAACCGGAGTAAATAAAAAAAAAAAACAGAGGTCATTCTAAAGGCATCGTATAGGTTTCCTATTTCAAATAGGGATAAAATTCTAAACAGATATTTGAAGCTTCATCACCAAGCTAAGCTTGACGGATCTAGGTAGGTAAAGCACTTCCACCCAAAAATAATAAGATATTAGCAATAACACTTTCAAGCTAAGTAATGCATCAATAGTAATGGAGGCATTACGTAGGTATCTGTCTAGACTTTGCTAAAAGCAAACCTAAAGGATGATAGTCTCAAAATAAGACCAATTACGTGTGCTTTCAAAGTATTTTGTGTTTTATTTAAGATAGCCCGTTGGTCCAGTTGGTAGTGAACCTGCCTTCTGAGCTTGGGGGTGTGGGTTCGATTCCCATCTAGGACAAACATTTATGCGATGATCATTTGTGTTTGTTCTATATCTGGTTGTTAATTAATATCTATTTAAGTATGTATTTAAAACTATATATGTATGTATATCAGTCTCTGGCAGCCATATCACAAGCTTTGTTTAGTTTGGGGTCAGATGACCGTGTGTGCAAAAATGTCCCGAATATTATTTATTTATTATTTTGAAGTTTGACTAGTCTATTCAGCCCATAATTTGTCAAAAATTTCATAACATGAGAACGGAAATTTTGGTGAAACTAAGTATATAACAATTATTTTTTTCGTTTTAATGTTGAAAGACCTATTCAATGACTCACATGCAATCAATAGGTTTTCGATTGATTACCTGTATGATACCATCTTGTATTTGCGATGGCGTAACTTATCCAGTAACCATCCCTAAACGTAGAGGAATTAATCGACACCCTATTCATCGAAATCAGTTGAGGCGTTCAGGCTGTAGGTGAAATAATACATATAGCTACATGCAAACACGATAAACAACCTTCCGTTTGGCTTTCTGTCGTCGGGGTTAAAAAAGTATCTAGCACTAGGATTAGCGATTCAGCCTATGAGAAGCAATCAAGCAAGATGGAGTTGTTCTCAAGCATGAAGAAGACAAAGCACATAGCAAGGTTAACTTAAACCAGTCTAATTATGTTACGTAAATGTCACTTACTTAACTTAGTTGTGACTTAACCTATGTTATGATTCCATTCATCCAAAAAATTGTGGCAAATTGTCAAAGAGATGATATAGTTAGCGAAGCAGAGTGTTGCATTGAGATATTGGAGGGAATATAAAGGCTGTGGAGACCTCGAACTGTTTAGTCTGTGTTCGCGGCCTCACTGAACCGGTCGGTCGCAGTCTGGTGACCCAAGCTTTCTCTACATTCACAGCACACGTAAGTTTATAGCTACAAAGCAAACGTAAATAATTTAACTGTACTTTTAGGAAATCAGAAGATCGCTTAATTTTATGATATGCAGTGTTTGTTTGCCGTTTTCCTCGTGTCAAAGGTCTATTGATTTTCTCACTGATTTTATTTAAAGGAAAATAAATTTAGGTTTATAAAGTACAAGTACTTCTTAAAAGTACCTACGAAGTTCATCGAATGTGAAGTTAATTATTTTCACAAGTCTAGATAGCCTTAAAAGTGTTTGGTGGTAACAATCAGCGTTTTATATAGCATTTAGTTGGGCTAGTCAGATAGTTTCTCAAAGACCGGAAATAAATAAGTACCTCCATAGCCAAACACACAAACTTAGTTAAGTTTGTAACAGAGTATTAGCTTTGGTACTGAATCACCAACTTAAGATTTGTTTAAACAATTTAACACTATTACCCCGGACGTCATAAACCCAATTAAATCACTTAAATGAGATTTGACATCGCAGTTGAATCGTAATTGACAAATTTTCCATTGTTTACTCTCCTTAAGTGCTACCGTGATATGACTTGCTGCTTAGTCCTCAGCAAATCGATTATAAAACAAATCACTGGTTAACCTTGTGCGAATGCGTAAAAACTAGTGAGTCGCCACATTCTCTACTCCACTTATAGTAAGGTAAGTACGAACATGTATCGGAAGTATCAAAATAATATAACCATAGTAGCACCTATACTGGTTTAAAGGTCACTGACTTATGTATGTAAAGGATATATGGTTATTGTCAACACTTAGCATATACTACCGTTTTGTTTTGCTGTTGGGTTTCTCAAAACCGTTACCCAGTTATATGTAGGGATTTACATTGCCACAATGCGTCAACTAACATTTTGAACATAATGCACTACAATTCACATCATACCCTGTTTACAGGATGTTGCAAACAGTGAAAGTTTTATTATACTTACAATATGATTCGAAAAATATATTTATCGCTTTTAAACGACTTCAAAAAATTAGGAAGGTTCTCAAATCGGCCCGTATTTTATTAAAACTGCCAAATACTATAAAAAATTGTCAGCCAATTTAAAAACAATTCTAATATGAAATGTACCTAACTATCTGCATATCAATAAATATTTAATCTTAGATACTAAAGTTGGAGATGATTTTAGTGTCTATTTAAATATGACGCTATATATAACACATACAAAGTGGCGATGCTCCCCTTATTCGGGGTTATGTAAGATCGTCACAGTTCCCATGCATCTGAATACATAACATAACAAGCCTGATCTACGAAGATAAGGAAGACTTGTTTATACACCCAGATAGCAGTTTCTCAATAATAAGATCACAAGTCATCCGCAAAAACGTGAGCTAGCAATCATCGTGGGGTTCTAGAGATGCCCTGCTTCACAATACTGTCATTACCAACTTGCAACACCGGGTAGCAATGAATAAGCCGACAATTGTTTTCAATTATTTTTTTAAATATCAGATTATCTGGTGTGATTCATAATTGAGATACTATTGTTACAGATCTAACATGAGGGCAATAAGTTTCATAATTGCTCTAACAATAGCGTCAGTATGCAAAGCGGCTACTCCGGATCTGCAGTTTGCGTGGAAGGAGGTGGACTACGTATGGAAGACGCCGGCTGATCGAGAAAACGCGATTAAAGAAGAAAGGTTCATCCCGGGACATAATCTGCCTTTAGGCCTGGCCCGGTGGAAAAATAAGCTATTCGTTACGGTGCCGAAATGGAAGAACGGAGTCGCTTCTTCACTCAATTACGTCGATATTGGAGGAGCTCAAGACCAACTTCTGAAACCGTATCCTTCGTTCGAAGAGAATTACATTCCTGACAACGCTAAAGCACTGCCAACAAATAGCTCTATCATTTCGGTGTTCCGAGTATTTGTCGACGCTTGCGACAGATTATGGGTTATGGATTCTGGACTCGCTGATATTTTAGGTGAGACTGAATATGGATTTTTATTTTTAAAACTATTACAAGTAAATAAATACCTAACTTTTAACTGCTATGACACGGCATGGCTGAGATAGCGGTTTATTGTCGCTTGTGTGTTGGAACTTGGAAATCATGCGGCGATGATGAAGCACAGTGGGCATGTCAACTGGTCGCAGTGAACACAATGCATGCTACTGTTTCGTTTTTATTTGCCTCGCTAATGATGTGGTGCTATAAACATAATAATACAACATTCTTAAATAAAAAGGAAGACAATATAAGACTCGACTCACTTATATAGCAATTAATTTCTTATGCATATACTTAACTGTGCAGTGAATATCTATTGTTATGAGCAGTTTAAGGTCACAGTGTAAAAGGGAATTATAATAATGCAAAATAACAAAGTTGAAATCTGGTTTAAGTCGTGTGCCTGGCATAGCATTGACTTTAATAACGGAATAACTTTGCAAAGGCCGAGTTAGATGCATTTTACGTCAAATGTGTTTATAACCCACCTTGTTCTAGAAATTGTTGCTTACTCGTACGTGAGTAGAGTACCACCACCACCCCTGAGTAGTACCATCCCTGGTAGTTGATGGTAGGGGAAAGCACAATACCTACTTACGTCCCAAACAAATGGGACATATTCGTGTAGAGTCCTACATAATAATAAAATAAGAATAAAACTAACAGATATCTTCTTATTGCAGGATCACCAAACCAAATCGTTGGACCTTCCATTGTTATTTTCGACTTGAACACCAATCAGTTAATTCACCGTTACTTCTTCAAAGTAGAGGACATGAAAGAGGACTCTTTCTTCGCTAATATTGTAAGTACTTATTTATGAAATAATTTTTATGCGTGAGTAAATTTATTGATTGAGCACTTGGGCCATACTGACAACGTAGGTTTTATTGAAATTCTTGGTGTTCTTACCTTAGGGAGGTCCGAAATCTCAGCGCTGGGCCTTACGGACAACAGCTAATTGCGGCACCTAATCCGCTCAGTTGGAAAATCACGCGAACGAGAACCTTATCGCGCCCAGATACGGTTTGCGGTCGCGTGATTTTCCAACTGAGCGGATTAGGTGCCGCAAATAGCTGTTGTCCGTAAGGCCCCCCGGTCATGATACTAGTTCGACTCCCTAATACTATACGAACTGTACTTACTTCGTCATCGACATCATCATCATCATCGACAGCCTTCCTTACCCACTAGGTTATATTATAGGCTTATCTCTTGCTATGCTATTTGCCTGTCTTGTGCTAATCGAGTCCAGATTCGATTCACGTTGATGACAATATCGTTGATCCATCTTGCAGCATAAACATGCTCTACTTTTTAAGAATCTCAATTTATTTTGTTGTCCTTAACTCAGCATTTCACGATTATTTTTAACTGCTCGAGACGTAAGTTTAGGAATAATTTTGTTGTCAATCTCTATATGTTCTTCCGTCACCGGTTTCAGATCGTAGACGTAGACAAAAACACTTGCGACAACGCTTTCGCATACATCCCCGATCTGGGCGGGTATGGCGTGGTGGTGTACAGCCTGAAGCAAGACGACTCCTGGCGCGTGGCGCACCACTACTTCCACTTCGAGCCGCTGGCGGGCTCCTACAACGTGTCCGGCATCCAGTTCCACTGGACCGATGGCGTGTTCGGACTGGCGCTCTCTGAACCTAGAGATAATGGGTAAGTTGTTCTTCGATAAATTAAATCAATGAAATGATTGGAACCAGTTGATGAATTTTAAAATGTATACATTAAGTTTTTGGACCCGAACTTTGCCATCCCAATGGCACTCTCTGTAGCCTCATTCAAGTTGTTCAGAGTGCAAGGAACGCGACACGATCTTTCAAGACTCAAGTGTGACATAGTTTGAGGGCTAACCCTACAGAGGCATTCGGTATCGGAGTCTTGTTCTCGGTATTTTTATTTTGTATTGCTAAAACAACACTAGGTACTTAATTTACTGACTGATACATAGGTTGCGTCAAAATGGATTGCCTGGGCGTTTCAAGCAGATCCTGTTGAGACAAATAAATCAAAATTAAGGGAAAATAAAGTTACAAGTTATATTCTCAGTATAGTAGGTAAATAAAATTCTCACATGAGAAAATTTACGCGAAATTTTATGAGCATCTTTATAAAAAAATAATTGAAGATCACAAGTATAGTTTTTGAATAAATCCAGATTTCAATTCAAGGTTGTGTCGATACAACATTTTATAAGAGGTAGGTAAATGTCGCATGAAATGTCAGTTTACCACATAGCAGTAAACATTTAAATTATTTAAACTGTACGTTGCAAACATCACTACTGCGTGAAGTTCAATGACAAATTAAAATTGATTGGAGTGAATGGATCACCCAGGGCACTAAACTTGTGAAATTTACCAGCCCACGTACCAGAGGTCATACGAATGCGCTTACTGCATTACAAACAGAAAAGCAGATCTAATTTACAATTTATTTAGATTCAAGTGGGCAGTGTACTGATCTAAGAAGAGATAGAACTTGATTGATTGAAGCAAAGACACGAAAAAGTAGAGTTCCAAGGCATAAAAAATTGTCGTGCGTGTCAAAAGAAGATACCAACCGTGTTACTCTAAAAAACAAAACACAGCTTATAGAAAAGAGCTTTGCAGAATTTTCAAAAAATTATTACCAATTTTTTTCTAATAAATAGATCAACAAACTGGTATGCGGTCCACCTGATGGTGATCGGTAACACAAAGAGTTATCATAATATAGGGGGAAAACGGTAACCACCACCTAAAGACACCTGCAAAGCCAGCGGTGATATCGATGCTTTCCCCAGCCTCCAAGCTACGTTACAGGGTTACGTGGAAAGGTGTACTAAGCCGGAACGGGTCCACAGTACCCATCATTATAAACAACTCTTACCAAACCTGAAACTTCGCAAATAAAACAATCAGTTGTTCCATACATATTGTCGTGTGTGAATTGCTGTTTTCTATGGAACAGCTGATTTTTTTTCGCGATATTAGAGTTGATCCCATAGTAAAAGTTGTTCATAATTATGAGTACCCCTATGGACCCCTTTCAGGTTAGTATACCCTTTCCGTGTGACCCAGTAGACTGTCTTAAAGCTCAACGATACCAAACACAAATCCGCATTTATCATTTAATTTTGTCAAACCAAAGTAAAATTTCATAGAAATAAATAGTATCTTAATTTTTTGATGTTTAAAAATAATGTTTAAACTTAGTTTTTTTTTTGTCGTGGGATATTTTTTTTTGCGAAACTATAGTTTAAGCTGTGATGAATAGCTAATGGTGAAACCCCAAATACATCATGTTTTGCATTGAATGAATGGGTAGGACCTACTCGTACCTAATACGTATGGAGTACAAATCACGAAAGCTCACAATATTTGGCGATCGACATTGACCTCAAAACACATGCATCTACTCCAGCTTGTATAACAACGAGGCAAGGTTACAAGCCAGTCGTAATATGCTTTTAAAATTATCTTATGACATATTTTGCATTGTTCTATCGAGCTTGCGAAAATTTGCTAAAATAATCAAGTATAATGAATAAGCATTTTTGATTATCACAGATACCGGACGATGTTCTTCCATGCGTTCTCAAGCACCAAAGAGTTCTGTGTGTCAACAGAGCTGCTTCGCAACTACTCACACATCGACAAGAACGAGGCATTCCATGACTTCAAGGTAATTCTAGTTCTGTAGTCAGAACCCATCTAGCATTTGCCTTACATATCTATTGCACAACTCGGCAAACACTTCGATCGGAGACGAAATCGCGCTACCACTGGACGAGATATTTCATGGAATTATGTTCTATGGGCTTCGTGACGTATACGTATAGTCCTACTTAAATCAATGTTTAATTTATGATAATTGTACACTTCAAGTTTGTCCTTATTGTTTCTAACGGCCTCTAGACAGGACTTTCTTGTTTTGAATATGCTATTATAACTAGCTAAAAGCTACGAAACGTTTTAATGTCATTGCCAAGTAAATTTTAGATAAATATTATATTGAGCCGAGTAGGTTAGCAGACCATGTTGCTTTTCTGGCATTTAAGTGCTTAGACCTAGTGTCATATTTAATTAAATGTATATTTTTTTATTTATTTTACAGTTGCTGGGTGACAGGGGTGAACGCACGCAAGCTTCGGCTAGCTTTTACGACCAAAACTCCCATGTACTATTCTACACACAGGTACTTAAATTAGCTATCTAACATTTGATTTTCGATACCTATGAGATGCGCAAATAAATAAAAAATGCTGGTACCTGGGCCTTCTTGCACCTGAAAGAGGGTGTGTAAAAGGATAAAAGGGACCAACCCTGAAATTGCATAAAACTATCAGCTGTCCCATATATAAAAAAAAATCATTCACAATCAAAGAAATATATTATGTAACAGCAGATTTTTCTCGATTTCTGGTTTATTCCCATTGTAAAAGTCGATCCTACCAAATATATACATGAAAAGTTTCATCAAAATCGGTCAAGCCGTTTCGGAAGAGTGTGACCACAAATACCGTGACACGAGATTTTTAACCACAAAATGGCCATGCATAAAAAGACAGTTCTATAAGATTGTTTTTTCGTCTTATACTTTTTATTACCTTGTTATTGTGGTCAAAGCGATTTATAATTGTGGTCGTGCTCCATTGACAATCCAATACCAAGAATAATGGACAGTTAATAAAAAAATACAATAAGTTTGTACGTTAAAAATACAGTTGTTTTCAAGTTAAGGAGCTACGTATGATAACTTTAAGTGTAATAAAGGTTTTTTACAGGGATTACTCACGTAATCAGCCGGAAAATGTGTGAAAACTATTTGATTTTCCATAATAATAAAGTTTTGTAAATTTCCAGGTGAACCGCGATGGTGTCGGATGCTGGAACTCGAAGAAGCCGTACACTCCTGAAAACAACCCCCTTATAATCAACGATCCCATTCAACTAGAGTTCCCTAACGATCTAAAGGTCAGTTACAATTTTTATTATTTACGTATATCGTTGAAATAATAGTTACGTCTATGCCACATAGGTATATTGTACATACAGTTATTTTAAACACTTTTGCAACATTTCTCACACAAAATCAGGGCTAACCAAAATGTCTACTAAAGTTTCTAGAGAACTCTTTGACTTATGTAGGTTTGACCTACTGACCTACCTCTCAGGTTTCTGGTTTGGACCCTTCATAAGATTAAGATTATTAAGCTTAGCTTAGCTCGATAACCTTTGCAATATGATAACAAATGCAATTTTTTAAAAGATTATTCTTTTAAAAAATTGCATTTGTTTCCATAAGAGCCTTTATAAAGCTCAAGCTATAATCTATGCTACGCATATAATATGTACATAGAAATTAAATACTAAATACTACAAAATGGTCTGTCAACTTTCCGCTGACGAGAAGTATAACCGAAGCGTGAGTGCAAAAATTTTTTTATAGAACAGGTCCTATCTAATGGTAATGCATCCAGACTACTTCAACTACAATACTACAACAATTATCTATAACTACAAAGAATAATAGAAGAGGCTATAGGAATGGAGAATATTTAGTGATATCTCGCACGTACAGCCTTTGCATGGAGTTAATTTGTAAAACGATTGTCAATCATAGTCTATTTATTTAGGTACTTATTTTACAATTTCCGTATGAAATCAAGGACATGTAAGTTGGAGTTATTCATGAAAGCACGATAAAAATACTAGGTAGACTTTTACTGGCGCATGGCGTAGTAAATGAGGTCACGTAGACGCCTTGCGTGATCGATTGAATGTGTAGGCACTTAAAACATTCAATATATTTTTTGTCCTAGGTATAAATTTGTCCTTTGTTATACAGTAACGATGTATAATTTTATAGTCATTTTAAAACAATATTTTAAATTTACAAAATAGTTACCGTTCCATTCTAAAACGTCCACAGTATGTATGTGCATGTATGGCATTCTTATTACTTGGGGGTGATTGTCCTTTTTGTTTGATTAAGCGATGGTGCGGTCTACGATGTAGCGCGCTTGCCTAGAAGAAACCGATTTACTTGCGATTTGAGGATACCCAGATTATCATGACGTCATTTTTTATGACATTGATAATAACAATAAATTAACTATATTTTTACTCCATTATACAAATTGTAGAATTACAAATGGGTTTTTGAAATAAACCGTCAGTTAAATTATTGTTCCTGGTGCAAGCGGTGCCGTTTGCCGCGTAGGTACTTCAGCCGCTTTTATACTAGCGACATTTTCTGTCGCAGTTGCCGCTGGTACAAGATGGCATAAACATATTATGGAATAAGGGTTCACGTACATTCGATTAAAATAAAACACTTTTAACTGATTTAATCGCGTGTATTTTACATTATTACCTGATTTATTTTTACATTAGTGCCGATTGTTGCACTAGTTTTTAAGCTGTTTTATCATGTGTACGAAATGTGTGGTGTGAACAATAAAGAGTTTATCTATCTATCTATCTATTTCAATACCTGAAAAATAACTCGATGAAAAACTTTGGCGGTGTTTTTAGATGGTTGCATAATATTTTTTTAGATATGCATCATCTAGTTCACATAATATGACCACGGACACTGCAAAGTGTTCGAAACGTCCAGAATTAAAATACTTAATGTAAAGTACACGCGAAAAAATCTGTTAAAAGATTTAATTTCAATTTTTAATAATCGTAAATGCCTCCTTGCTACTTACTACCTTACTACCTAATGGGGGTACTGGAGGTACCTACTTACTACAAGTAAGACTGTACGTACCACCGAAAAGAGAAAAAAAAAATCTGTGGCACCTACTGACTTTAAAAAAAGGTCCAATTTCTTTATTCAAAAACCTAGCGAACGAAGCCTATAGGCAAGGACAAGGCAAGGACTTTGTTCCCTTTAGTTAGGGTATACAAAGTCCCTGAGCCTAGGTAATTAAAATGCGTGGTTGTTTGTTTCGACTTTTTCGATTATTTTATTTTTTTTATTTTTTTATTTTTGACTTTTGATTTTATCGATTATTTCACAGGTTGACGATGAAGGTCTTCTATGGGTGCTTTCTGACAAGCTCCCTCGCTTCATTTACCAAGGACTGGACCCCACGATCATCAACCACCGGATATTCAGCATCAAGGCGTCTGACGCCATCGCGGGCACCGCATGCGAAGATTAGATTTAGATAGTATTTAAATAACTAAGTGCCTACTAATTATAGCGATTATATTAAGAAAAGAGCTACGAAAGAAAGAACGCTAAGAAAGGAGACAGCGATTGCACGATTTTCCGTTTGATAACCTTGATGTTGGATAGTCGTCATTGGAATTGGGTCTCGATATGTACTTACTTCGATAAATTATGTTTCAATTAGGATTTTAATTTTGAACTTTTTTTGCAATTTACAGCAGTTTATTTATTTATTTAGTTTATTGGCAAACAAAACAAAATATGGTCAAAACAATCTAAACTTAGAGTAGACTACACAAAAACTAAACTAAAACTAAAACTACTAGCAGTGTTTTTTTGTTGTTTTACACATAATTGCGAGCAACATGGCAATTAAGTTACTTCTTTTTTGTAAATTACAATATTGTCTGTTACTATAATTCTAGAGTTTTTTTTAATGATCTCCCTTACAATATTGTTTTAGGGCAAAACAATATTGTATTTTTCGATCGGTTTCTTCTATGCAAGCGTGCTCCATTGTAGACCGCATCAGGAGATTTGACGGCCAAACGCAAACTAATTATTAAATAAATAAAAGCTTGACAGTGTTTCACTGGCATCTCACAGAACTGATCAAAAGTCAGTTTGTGTTTAAATTGTTTGAATACATTTTTACTTCTTTTATTGTTATTTTTTAATATGGAATTTGAAAAATAAAATGCTCTCTTTGTTTATATTTTTATTTATAATTCTTCATTATCATCAGCATCTTATCGAGCTCATTATAGGGCATAATTAAACTTATCTTGCCAATTTTCCCTGTTTAGCGCTATTCTCGTCCATTACAAATACATGCATTGCCAAGAAAGTTATGTGCACCTGAGCATCGTTAAATACTTTAACTTGTATAAATAGGCTTCAGTGAAAATGAAGAAGTATTTTGATAGAATTATAGTTGTTTTAGCATCATTAGGAAACATAGGTAAAGTACAAACCTTATCATTGTGTTTCTAGTTAAGGTTCTAGGTTTGGGACAATATTTATTTTTGCTGCTAGCTAAGTAGACTAGCAAATTCTAAACAGACCAACAAAGTACCTCTACCTATCCAAAGTTTTTAATGTATATAATACGGGAATTACTCACGTATGATTAAGCCCGTAACTCCGAATCCATACTAATATTCAAATTCCATGATATAATAACTATCCAAATATTTGATTAGGATAAATCATATTCACAGTAAGATTTTACATAAATATTAGGTGCTTAGGGTTAGGCCGAGCCGTCGCCGCCGCCGCCGCCGCCGGAGAGCCGTCCGTCCTACCTTTAAGCACATCTTTTAGTGGCTGTATCTTTCGACCCGTAATATAATAATTATAGCCAATTGAGATTATTACAGAGTATTTAATGTTACGGCGGATTAACTAAAAAATTATAATAAAGTCAAAATAAAAACTAAAGGGGTAACCCAATGCAACAAACGTTTTTTTAAACGTATTTTTATACTTGCTCTAATGGTAATACGTACAAGCGTCAAACTTGGCATGATTAAGTTTGACTTGGCTTGGTTGTTATAATTTAGAGTGTGTACTACACACTAAAGTATAACAACAAATAATAAATAATGGCCAAGTGTGAGTCGGTGATAAATCCTTCCCTTTTCATTTTTACTTTTTGACTTTTCATTATTTCTTAGCGTTACATATTCAGTGAAAATTTCAACTTGCTGTCTATTACGGTTCGAAAGATACAGCCGCTAAAAGGTAGGAAGGACGGACAGACAGACAGCGTAGGCTCAGTAATAGGGTCCCGTTTTTACCCTTTGGGTACGGAGCCCAAAAAAACAGACTATTACCAAATGTGAAAGAATGTTATATAATTTAAATATGACGCGCAAACAATCAGACTTGCACAGAACACTGAACTGATACAATAACTAGTTTAGTGAGGTTTTCGTAGTTTTATGCGCGTGCTGAGGTGAGAGCGCGTCAGTCATCAGCGGCGTCTCAACGCACAAGCACCCTCCGGCACAATGGCGCCTAAACTCAAGACCGAAAAAGTCGGCATCGTCGGAAGGTAAGCAAAACCTTTTTTTTGAGCAAGGTTTACTGAATAAGACTTCATTGTGGCAAACTCTGTCGATAACGGTAACTTTGATTTTATTTTCCAACAGCCCGGTTTTTGTCATTTCATTTGTTTTGTTGCGTGATATTCTTGATATTGATAACGTTGGTTGGCGGGTAATCATGTCGATCTTGACCTATCTTTAAATGACTCTTATTAATTGGTTGAAAGGAGAGATATAAAATAGTAGATTCTACGAATTAATTTATACACCAAACAAAACACACCGTTATTTAAAATTCTTCTAGAAAAGTACGAATAAAAGTTCTTAAATAATTTCAGTGAAAAAATATGTGTGAACTAAAATAGGAGAAATACTCAAACTTGCAATTCAATTTTTTTTGTAGTACGCACCTATATAGCTAGTTTGAATTTTACTAAGAAATATATTTAATTCACATTTTTTTCTCTCACGCATTTTTTTTGGCCAAAAAAGCAACAAATACTTTTTTTTTGGCTATCATATTCTATTTTTTACTATGTATTTTTGTTATTAAAAATAAAGGCTTCAAATTTTGGATAAACTCAACTTATTAACTTATTGCCCCCAATTTACAAAAGTAGGTACCTATGTAGTTTTAGGCCGAATTAAGGAGGGCAAAAGGTGGTTGAAATTTGAATGCATGTTGTAGCTTATACCCCTAACACATACCTAGGCTACTTTTATCCCGGAAAAAATAAACGGATCGTGAAGAATAGCGAATATCGAAATTTGCCTAAATTAAAGCATACATACATAATCATACTAATATTATAAATGCGAAAAGTTTATTGGTTTGTTTGTTCCTCTCTCACGCAATTTTTTATCGCAACTGAGTAACAGATCGACTTGACTTTTTGCATGGGTATAGTTCAATGGCTGGAGAGTGACATAGGCTACTTTTCATCATCATCATCATCATTATTCATCACTACGCAGGTGAAACCGCAGGGCTAGTATATTATATACTTTCAATTGACTACCTATTAGTAGGTGCCTATCTTTTATTAGGTATATAACAATACCCTGAAATCGCGAAAAAGCTGTTCCATATATTTTGTCGAGTGTCAATGACCGTTTTCTATAGAACAGCTGATATTTTTTTTCGCGATTTCAGGGTTGGTCCCATAGTAAAAGTTATTCATAATGATGAGTACAGTTACCTTCTTTTGGCTTCGAGAGTGTTCCCCTTACACCCCGTATACCTACTCTAGAGATGATGATATAGGTACTATAGAGATGATTTTCTTGTAAAATTGTTATGGTTTTTATTATGTATTACACCATAATTCACGTACCTACTTAGTATTATATAAACGCGATAAGAAGCATGTCTTTGTTTTCGATCTGACACTCGAGATAATGTGTTATCACAGAAGTCACAGGGGTTAATTTATAACCAAATAATTGCTACATGTAAATGTAGACATGTGGAAAAGTATTAAAACGTGGGAGATAACAAATTATTTAAACTAAAGAAATAGTTATGAAAAGATTTGATACCCCAGGTAGGTATCTCCAGTTGAATCAAAGCGGTATTTAATTGTTCTATTGCTAGCAAAATCTTTAAAATTTACGTCACTTTTTTATGATTTACAAGATATCCTTCAAGATCATGGAATTTAAACGAAATTCGTCCTTTATGTAAAACCATTTGCATACTTAATTTAAATTCAACTAGCTGCAGTCCGCGGTTTTACTCGCATGAACATACCACCAGTAACAGTCAGTTTGCCGGGATAATATTATCGGATGTCACAACACAATTCACCTGCATCCAAAATCCCGTCTATCCGTTGCTCTATTACTCTATTGCTACGTAAAAGAGAAAAAAACAAACACAGTTTTGAATTTACAATATTAATAAGAGTATTTTGGGCATTTCGCTACTTATAAGTATAAGTTCTAACGCGTGTTCAATGTTTACAACATTGGGAGAATAAATATTACTGAAAAACGTAAATAACAAAAACAAAGGAAACAAATATAAGAACTGATAAACTTCAAACGGCTATGAACATATTTACTTGAATAACTATAGCTATACTTACTTGAATAGCTATACTTTCTAAGAACATTACCGGTAAAGTCACCTTTTGAACAAAAAAATAATAATCAAAATCGGGTGAGCCATTTGAGAGCTACAATGTCACAGACATATACACATATAAAAAAAACTAATCAAATCACTACATAGTATAAAACAAAGTCGCTGTCGCTGTCTGTCCGTCCCTATGTATGCTTAAATCTTTAAAACTACGGAACGGATTTTGAAGCGGTTTTTTAAAATACATAGAGTGATTCAAGAGGAAGGTTTATATGTATAAATAGCGACCCGCCCCGGCTTCGAACGTTAATTACACCCGTGTGAAGCTGGGCGGGCGGGTCGCTAGTATAATATAAGTACCTACTACACGTTAAACTTACCACTATTTGGGTCGGGGGTAAAAACAAAAAGAACATTTTCCGTGGTTTGGCGGTTTAAAGACATTGAGTCCGTACCGTGGCCTTAATATTGGTTCTTTATTCCAGTGGCCTAATCGGAAGGTCATGGGCGATGCTGTTCGCCTCAGTGGGCTACCAAGTTACGATCTTCGACATCGTGTCGCAGCAGGTGACCGACGCGCTCGATGACATCAAGGTCCAGTTGGAGACGCTTGAGAAGGACGGCCTAATACGAGGCAGCTTGAAAGCGAAAGACCAGATTCAGTGTATCAAAGGTAAGAACAAAAAAAAACAAGTAATGAACATGCAGAGTACGCGTGGAGTTTAAAAGCTGCGCACATATTTGAAGATCACTGAGGATTTTTAAGCTCTTGTGCGCATCATGTTTGAGCATATATTTTAGCTCTTTCGCACGTATTTGAAAATCAATGAGATTTTTTTTAAACCATTTTTATGTATACCTATATTATTTTGATTAACGGCCAATCAGCTTTTAGGGTTCCATAGATAAGTAGGTACTACAAGAAACTCTTATAAGTTCGTTTTGTCCGTCAGTCTGTGCATGAAACAATCAGTTACAGTTATAGTTTCATCAACATAATTTAGCCCAGGACTAAAGTCTCCAAGTCCTCTCAAAGTCTCCTCTCTCTTTCGCCAATTTTCCCTATTAAACGCCATTATTGTCCATGTGTTTCCGCCAACGAGATATAATTCCTATATAGTCACAATCTCTCAGTGAAAACAGTCATAAAACGTCCGAGCATCATTGTACATACATTGTATCTATTACCCCTCTCTAAGAGGGAGGCCTTGTTCAGCAGTGGACATTTAATGGCTGATGATGATGTGTGTGTGTGTGTGTGTATCAATTATATAGTTCACAATTTCACATTTACTTCAATTTATACGTAATGTCGCTTGCATAGTGTTCAACGTTAGTTGTCCGCTATGTCATCATAGCTCTGACATCGCGTGCGTTGTAGTTTGATCGTGGTTACCTTAAAAAAGTCTGCACAATTCGTAGTGTGCGCCGAGTTTTGGTTTGGTTTTTTTTGGGACGATTATGACTCTATATGTATTGTACGTCGATGATTAAACGCCGGCAGGCTGTCGTTCAGTGTGGAGGTTAAAGGGGGAGGCCTATGTTCAGCAGTGGACGTCTTCTGGCTGATGATGATGATGATGATTAAACGCCAGTCTTGTCCTTGTATTTCAGCACAATTAAGTTTATGTCATCCCGCCTGAGGCTACGGGCTACGCTTAAACTCGCGTGGTCGCGTGGTATTACAGATTTCAATTTAAAAGTATAAAAAATAACTGGATTTTAGGGGCGGATTTTTTATTTCACCCATGTGAAATAGGGATGATATTTTTTTCTGCAATTAAATGATCTTTATTTTCTATGGACTGGATCAAAGAGAATATAACCGCTACCCCACTGAATAGCAGCTGCTCGGTTTGGTTTTGTAAAAATACACTAAAACTTGCTTTAAAATCTTATGTAGATTTATAAGCAAATATTTGTTATTGAAGTGGGTACGCTTGTTGTATGACATGATACGTTTTATCATTGTTTGTTTTTAGTTTTGTTATGTAATTACTTATTATTTTATCAGCTGATATATAAGTAAGTAGGTACAAATGGTAGTTGTAAAAAAAAACTTTTTTATCTCTGATATATTATGAGTTCACAAGGGATGAGCGTGTACAAGGAAATTTTGACCCCAAAGTTTCACGTTTCTTTGGTAGACTTATATAGAACAACTAGCTTGTGCCCAGGGCATCGCCTGCATTGTGAACTAAAAATGTCACTCAGTGATAGTGCAATTTTTTATCAGTAAAAGATTTTTAAGGGTTGCCTTAGGACAACAATCTCTTAACAAAATTACTAGTTGTGCTACTGCGGTTAAACTACCGGAACCGTAAAAAAAATCAAGTTAAAAATATTAATTGTCTCTTTCAACTGTTTCTGTGCAAAAGATCACGTCGATGTATTGCTTGGTTGCTACGTGAAAGGACAAACAAAGCAAAAAAATTTTTTTTTCACCTTTATAACATTTGTAGGGATTAGATTAGAGCGTTATTGTATACATATTATGGTCATAGGTACTTATCTATCCGATATAAAGCCACTATTATTGTAAGTAGGTCTTTAGTATCAGGAAGTATAGTGTTGTATAATAGTGCTGATATCATTAATCGAACACATGTTGCCAGTGATGACATTTGGTAATGAGAAGTCGTCCTTAACTTAGTTCGTTACTGCTAGCCTTTTGAAAAAATTAAGAGTCGCACAGCGGCCAATGGAGAGAGCTATGCTCAGAGTTTCCTTGCACGATAGAATCCGGAACGGGGATATTCGCAGAAGAACCATTCACCTCCATAGCTATTGAAATTTGCAAGTTAAAGTGGAAATGGGCAGCTCCCGTAGCTCGAAGAACCAATAACTGATGGTGATGAAAGGTTCTTGAATGAGACCACGAACCGGAAGACGCAGCGTAAGTAGGCTTCCCACTAGATGGACCGACGACATCGTGAGAGTCGCGGGCATCCAGTGGATGCAGATGGCAGGCTGTCATTCAGTGTGGAGTTCTAAGGGGGAGGCCTATGTTCAACAGTGGCTGTCTTTGGCTGAGATGATACACTTAGTAAGCATTGTATGATCACCTGTATGATCTGTACACGCTGTACGTGCTAACTACTTACTATATGAGCTGATTAGGTACCTTTAATTACCTTGTCTTTCCAGGGTCAACCGACTTGGCAATAGCCGTGAAAGACGCCATCTTCGTGCAGGAGTGCGTACCGGAGAACCTGGACCTCAAAAAGAAGGTGTTCCAGAACCTCGATGCTGTCGTGGGGAACAACACCATTCTGTCCAGCTCTACCAGCACTACACTGCCGTCGCTGTTCTCAGAGAATCTTAAACATAAGTCACAGGTTAGTTTTGGCTGTCTAAGCTTATCCTGACGTTTTCAAGGAATTCAGGAGAGAGAAGCTACAACATGGGGTTCTTAAAAAGGCGAGTTAATCGAATTCTAAAGGGTTCGGCAACGTATTCGAGATGCCTCTGGTGTTACAAGTATCCATAGGCCAAGGTGACTGCTATAACCATCAGGCAGCCCGTCTGCTTGTTTGCCACCTATGGCATAAAAAAAAAGATGATTTGCTTGAGCTGTCGCTCCTTCTGGTAAAAGGACTACATTTTACCAGTGGAGTCAAGAGCTACACTGGTAAAATTATTCCGTCAGCGCATTCCACTTTCTCGCGACTCACACATTTTTTTTTAATTAAATAACACTTTCCTAGAAAGAAGTGATCCACTGCGCGCCACCCTAACAGCCCAACCCGAAAGCCCCACTTCTTATGGGGTATAACTGCGAGCATAACACAGACGCACTACTAAAATCGCAACGGTTTTTTTGCATGCTTTATGTTCCTTATTTAAATTAAATTAAGTTAATGTTTGGTCGTAACATGACTTACTTACTTTCGTTCGGCGGAGGGTATTGGTAAGTATGCCATCTCACAGGTTTTCCTAATTTGGGTATCATTACCAATGCACTTCCACCAGGAATGTAATTATCTAATGGCAACTATGCTACAAATTAATAAGAAGACATTTGTTAAATATTAGGTAAAATACATTTTCGTTTCATTTTAAAATCATTGGCCAGTTGCTTTGAAAAACGGGGCTGGCATAATAGCGTAGCGACTAAAGCGTGAAACAAAAATTTGATAAAAAAAAAAAACATTGGCCAAGAGCTTGTTGAGACATGCATATGGTAGGCTTCCGTTGGCAAAGCCATAGTAATTGTGGTCATATTCACATTTCAGAAATTGCATGGTAGTCCTATAAAATTTGAACGAACAAAGCTGGATTTAGCCAAATTTCAGAGATGTATCATCCCGACATAACATAAATACTTTTTATGGTTTAGTTAGTAAGAAAATTACTAGGGAAAACTTGTCAAGATCAATTTATGAAAAGGTCAATGACCTTTGATCTAGGACGTCTTGAATTTATTACCTGCAGTCTTATCACTATAACTCAAAAAGTTATAATCAGAAAATGTACGAAATAATTTTGAATGAAGGTTTTAATATGACCAATCAGCATAGCAAGTTACAAGTTTCTATAATATATCCAATACTTAGCTTAGAAATGCAGGAGGGCAAATTTTTTGCCTTTTTGGGGGGCATATTTCGCATAGGATACACTTCATAAAAAGTGATGTATGAAACTTTACCATCATTTTAAAAGACCTATTCAAAGATATGTAAACGAGGGGATGTAGCTAAAAAAATTTTTTTTTACATCCCCATTGCATTGTACCAGATCCCTAAAATGAAAAATAATATTATTTTATACTTTTTAAATTGAGATTTAATTGTGCAAAGTTTCATGTACTTATCTTAATAATTATAGAAGTTAGAAGGTTCTCAAAAATCAGGATGGACGGAAAGACGGACAGGCAGATAGACAGACGGACGGACGGACAGACAGCCAGACGGATGGCCTGAATGAACTTATAGGGTTCCTTGTAGTACTACGGAACCCTAATAAAGACAGCTCGATTAAATTTTTCAGAAATCTAGACTCTGGTAGTGTAGTCCAAAATCTAGCAGTTCTAAGTAACCTTATTGTACCTCTAAATGTTTCAGGTGATAGTATCTCACCCAGTAAATCCTCCGTACTACGTGCCCCTGGTGGAGATAGTCCCCGCACCATGGACGACGCCGGAGGTGGCGCGCAAGACGCGCGAGATAATGATCGAGATTGGACAAGAGCCCGTCTCGCTCTCCAAGGAGATCGACGGATTTGTACTCAACAGGATCCAGTAAGTTCACAGCCTTGTATCTATACCTAGGTATATATAAAAATTAATCCATATTTACCTTGGTCACGCCATAACTTGAGAACGACTTTGTCGATTTCATTCATCTTTTTTTGAATGAATTAAGTTTTCTATTACTCTATTACCGCCTGAAGGCTCGGCATCATATTTATGATGCCTCTGGTGTTACAAGTATCCATAGGCGACGGTGGCTGCTTACCATCAGGCAGCCCGTCTGCTTGTTTGCCACCTATGGCATAAAAAACTCTGTGAAAGGTTCTTACGGAAAGAAAAATTTAAAAAAAACGCAGAAAATTGGAAAATTACAGAAACTTAACAACGATTACTTCGCCTGTTTGACAGTTCTAAGAGAGGACCTTGACAACGTCTATCGGGTCAGCAAGTTAATTACAAATTCGAAACGGGGATATTCGCCAAATAACCACATCCACCGATATAGCTGCTCAGATTTGCGAGTTGAAGTGGCAATGGGCAGGCCACATCGCTCGAAGAACCGATAACCGATGGGAAAGAAAGGTTCTTGAGTGCAGACCATGAACCGGAAGACGCAGCGTAGGTAGGCCCACTATATGAACCGCCGACATCGTGAGAGTCGTGGGCATCCAGTGGATGCAGATGCCAGGCTGTCGTTCAGTGTAGTGAGTTCTAAAGGGGAGGCCTATGTTCAGCAGTGGATGTCTTCTGTCTGAATTGATGATGATGATTAATTATGGTCTGGATGTGGGTTTTAGTTATCAGAGTCTTTGTGTGTGTTGCATGACAACCCCCATACAGGGAATCCTATTGGCGAGCTATATGTGAGGTGAGGCTATATGCGAGCATAATGTGAAGCGATATTTATTTATTTTGTTAGTTTTACTAGAGAGACACAAACTTCCCATCATGGGCGTATAAAGGGGAGGTCGGGGATCCGTATCCACGTCCGCCCCTAACCCCCCCATAGCATACGAAAAAAAGGTGAAGAGTGGACAGATGTCTGAGCATAATTAGCATCTCGTACGTACCCTTGGTGGAGATAGTACCTACCTACCATTTTCTTAACTAAACTCAATTTGTCATCTATAAAAATGTCGTCAGATAAAGAAGCGTTGTAGATAATTTCAGTGCTTCCAGATAAGTTTACCTAATAGTACAACTGTATTGATGTCAATATGACCTACATATTTATCGTATGCACGGCTATAAATTGACACTTGTGCTGCACATAGATTGTTACTTTTTTTTTATATGACGAAAAATCAGGTCGACCATGATGAGCACGATTAAACAGTAGCTTTTGTCGAATAGGTATTATGATTTTTATGATTTTTTTATCGATGGGTAACCGCCTGGAGGCAGTATAGAGCAAAGTACCGTTTCAGATTTACTTCGACAAAATAACAACACGACATAGTAACGGCAAACTGGTTGAATGACCGGCGAGAGTAGCAAGTCTGATTGACTGGAGCCGATTAATCGTTAGTGCACTTAGGTACCTAAGTTTAGTTTAGGTGGTTACTAAGTACCTTTTACCTATCTACATTGAAAAAAGGGCATTACGTGATAGCTTTCGTCTTAAAATTATTATAGAATCGATAATTAATTCTCTTTTTGATAGAATAAGAAGAATATATAGTAGATAACAAAAGTAGGTACCACATAAACATTGTTATAGGATGAGCTGAGCCCTAGTGAGTCTAGATTTAGAGTAGGCATACGTCGCATAAATAAAAGGCATCATCATAATCAGCCTATGGTACTAGTCCACTGCAGGACATAGGCCTTTCTCAAGGCACGTCAGTCAGCCACTGAATAAATAATAGTAGGTACACCTCAGCCTAGTTTTTTTCATTATAAACTGGGCCCGCGTCTGATAGGACCTTAGATATAGGACTTTTATTAAGTAGGATCTAGGATTCAATTTAATATAGGTCAATGCCTACTCGATTTCAAAGAGTTATTTTTAATTCTACTATAACCTCTCAGAGGCAGCTTCCATACATCATACCGGATAATTTTTGTTGTATCAAATGTTTATATATATATGTATATGTTTCCCAAAAAACAAAATTTAATTAGGCCTTTAAATGTCAATAACCTTACGAGGTCTCAATGTAAACGCGGAAGTGATGGAACAAAATTTGTCAGGTATGATGTAGGGAAGCTGACTGCGAGAAGTTTTAGTTGAATTAAAAATAACCCTGTACAATAAATATTGTTGTTGATATCCGGCCCGGCCCAAAAAGTAAATTATCTTTTATATGATAGGTACCTACCTACCTACCACAGTATCACTTACCTACCTTTACCTACTCATCTATGTTCCTTGAAAATTACAATAGGTATGGAAGGTACCCACGGATGTCTTCAAATCTAGAGAAAACCGGTCGTGCTCCATCCTAGACCGCGTGGTATGTGGCGCGACGCGAATATGGTGGATTTACCTTCGTCTCGCCATAACTTGAGAATAACTTTACCGATCTTTTTTTTTTAGTTTTCTTAAACTCTGCAGTAGGTTCATACAGAATGTTTTTTTTTTTTTATTTCGCAAAACTTAATGACTAATTAAACTTGCTGATGAATACGCGGGTGCAGCTAATAATCATAATAATAAATAAAAATATAGGTAAATGTATGTTTTTTTTTTGAATCAGAGGTTAGAGGTATAATGACCATTTCTTACACAGATACGCTATCCTGAACGAAGTGTGGCGGCTCGTGGACGCCAACATCGTAGACGTGGCAGACATAGACAAGGTGATCTCAGAGGGCCTTGGTATGCGCTACGCGTTCCTGGGTTCCTTGGAGACAGCGCACTTGAACGCAGAGGGCATGAAGAGCTACATTGAAAGGTAAGAAAACGATGCTAAAGGCTAATGGCTAAAGCCTACAAGTTATCTATAGGTATACCGTATATAGATAACTTGTAGCCTTTAGCTAGCCGTAAGTATATAGTATACGGCTAGTTATTAGTTACACTAGACCTAACAGAAGACCATGCAGGCATTTTTTTTCAAAGAACATCTGCAACTTGTATGGTTTGTAATGCTTACCTACAACATTTTAACGAACGACCAACTAATTAATTTATACCTACCTTCGAAAAGATCGACAAACCCAACTAAGGCCCAAAGCTAAATATGTAGATACGCTCACGTGCTAAATCCGGCGTCTTATTTAGCAAACGATCGTACGAGTAAACGATGCAATTTTGTCACACTTTCCCCGCACTCTCGATCAAACATACAGATCTCTTTGGAGTGTCATAACCACGCCACTACATAAAAAGTTTATTTGAGATCGTACAATCGCTCCGATAGTTGATCGTACAATATTCAAACTTACAAAATGACTTTTGAGTGTCCTAATAAACGCGCGTCTCTTCATCACCCAACGCCGTGTGAGGCCGGGAGATTGATAATTATTATAAAAAGATTAACGATTAAAAACAAAACGAAAAACTATTAAAACAAAACCAATGCATCTCTAATAATCTCTGTACAGAGCATATGGAAGTGGCGCCGAGGTGCGACACCGAGCGATGGATTCGCATTGCTAATTAGCTGTTTTGCCATCGCACCAGCATTCTCATGGCGCGAAGATTTCGCAACGTTTGGTCGTACGATTGTTAGACAAGAAGGACGCCACCATAAGTTAGAAGCCAAAGTTAAACCAAATTGAAGCTTAAGACTTTCCAGCTGCACCTACATAAAGACCATCTACCAAAATAAAATAAATGGACGGGCCATAACCATTGAACTTGCTCTGTAAAAACGAGTCAAAACCGTCGGACATTTATTTATACTTCAACACCTAATAAAACCATGTTCAGTACATTAGTTACAAAAAATAGATAGCAGTTTTTTGTTGTGTGTTTACACTTCGGGAAAGCACACGAAGGCATAATTTTGCCAGATGTTTCGTTATCATGTAACAATAGTCTCGTGTTGCACTTCCTACGGCTAGCCGACTAAAATGACCAACTGAAACGAAGTAAGCGCCGGCGCTCATTTGGTAATCTTCAAAAATGCGCTTCTTCTGGGCCAGTCCATTCATTTTATTTTGATCGAAGATAAAGACACCCTTTTATATTCGCGGGCTCTTTATTATCTATTTGATTTCCAGATACGGAGACACGATCTACAGCGTCAGCAAGACGATGGGTGAGATTCCCCGCATGACACAAAGCACGAGCGCAGATACAATCTGCAACCAGCTGAACGCCATGGTGCCAATCGAGAAGCTCCAAGAGCGACGCGCCTGGCGCGACGCTTGCCTCACGCGACTTTCGCTACTAAAGAAGGAAATGAACAAAACTTACAAAAAGTAAATCATGAACATCTTCCAATTTATGAAATGAAAATTGAATGACGGAGCTACCATCGGATTTTACGATTAAAACTAACAGCATCCGGTGGATTAGTTAAAATTATTTTTTGGTCAACTTAAAACGTACCTATTGGTTATTCTGATAGTAGAGATTGTTCAAATTACTTGTCCTCAAAACAGTGCATAATTTTTTATTTACTATGAAACTTACTATGGTTTGAAAACTGTTAAGTAGAATCTTAGAAGGTACATTAATTCGTCAAAGGGTAGAAATAAGGAAAATTTTCTGATTTGTTGTTAATGTTAAATAAATGAACTTTGTTGAAAATGTTTTTATTTATTTTAATCAAGGCTGCAGGGATTTTTTTAGATACTATCGTGCCATCTAGTGGAGAGTAGCATAACTAAAGAAACAATTTTTAAGTTTTCGCGCTATAGTTTCCGTCAAAGTATTTTTTTTTTATCTGTGTTACATTAAAACTTAAGAGCATGTATTTCGATTATTTTTTACCAAATTTAACTATCGATTATAACGCTGCTTGCTTCGAGCATCACTACTTCCAGCTATGAGGAAAAAAAGTTTAACAGATTTTTTTTTGTTTGTTAAAATTTTCATGACCTTTGATTCAATGTCGTTTAGTTGTAATATTAATCATGTTTACATAGTATTAATACCTTCAAACAATGCACAGTCACAGTCAAGCAAAGTAAGTCACGGTCATTAATACTCGAAAATGCACAATTTTTTCCACGCTGGCGCCAAAACTCTCTGGATCTGTGGATGTTTTTTTTGTTAAAATTTTCATGACAGTTGATTTAATGTCCTTTATTCGTAATATTCACAGGTAATATTAATCATGTATACACAGTAATAAAAGCGTCAAACAAGTCATAGTCACTGTCAGAGTCAAGCAAAGTAAATCACAGTCCAGTCAAACTCATGTGAGGTGGTGAAGATTTACAAGAGGCTCTGGTTTTGGAAACAACACGATAAGACATATTTCACCTCGTTATATCACTTTCCACACTCGAGCACGTTAACGAGCACTTAATAAATAATAATTCACCATTTAATACACATTAACACTCGAAAATACACAAGTTTAGGAAAGTAATTAAACGAACCGATTTTTTTTCCACGCTGGCGCCAAAACTCCAGCCAGGATGAACTCTCTACGATTGCAGTACGGTTTAAAAAATTACAGACGAATCGTTGACGAATTGCAATCGCTCCACAACTTTTGGTCGATTTCGTATCGCAGGTGGCAACACAGTCAGGACGACGCAACCAATTTTGATATATGTATTTTTTATCTATTTTATTGAGATATTTTTTCAATAATGAATATTTTCAATACTGAAGTTAATTTTACAGTAATGTGGATGTTTCTAGAGACTGCATTATTATATATCATTATTTCAACCATCCCACGGGTCTAGCCCGGGCATAGCCAACACCAAGAGGCTTTTGAGGTTTTTGAGTCTAGAATACAGAGTTTGAGTTGACCGTGTCTTACTTTGCTTGACTCTGACTATGATTTGTTTGACACTATCTAATACTATGTAAACATGGTTAATATTTCGGTTGAAAGACTTTGTTTCCATTGCCATGTTTTTTTTAACAAACATGTATTGTCGAAAGTTTCGCGCCAAAGGGAAAAAAAATTGTCGGAAATTGTATAATTTTTTCTAAACTTGTGTATATTCAAGTATCAATGTGTAATAATGGTGGATTATTATTAATAAGTGCTTGTGAACGTGCTTGATTGCGGATAAATGTTATATCGAGGTAAAACATGACTTTTGGTGTTGTTTTTAAAAACTCCATAGAATCCTTTTGTGAAGCATTCATTGACCATTTTACTAGGGCATCAGTTTGACTTGCCTATGCCTTACTTTGCTTGATACTGACAGTGACTTTGACTTGTTTGACGATAATAATTAATACTATGTAAACTTGTTAATTTTACGACGGAAGGACTCTGCATCCATGGTCACGAAAAAAGCTTATATTTTGTATTGTCAAATTCCTTGTCACTCTTGTCTTGTCAGACATTTGTGATTTGCGCGATCTTTCATTTCTTTCACAAAATATTTTATTTACCTTTGAACATACGGTTTTTGCTATAAAAATATTAAAAAAAACAGCAGTTGCTCGGATTCTATTCCGTTATAATCATGGTTTAAAATTAAAGCACATGTCGTAAAAACCTAACAAAACATCGTATTGCCTTGGTCTCATGACAAAAGGCCTTGCAGCACGCATAGATTTACGGACAAATTTTCAAATGTGTTGTTTTGATAGATAATGGATCCAAGAATGTGTAGAAAAATCAGTAGTAGTGAAAGTCTTCCAGACGGCGAGGATGAGGAGTTCGAAGTGTCCAACATTATCGCTCCACAAGAGAGCGACGACAACTTTATGCTCGAGGGTAGTCCCGACCTGCAGATGGTGACATGGCTCGATGACGAACAAATTGAGGACCTAGATGAACAAATAGAAAGCTTAGAGCATCCGAATCTATGCTATCATAGAGTCGATAGTGCAGATATAATTTATAGGAGCAAGAAGAAAAAATTTAAAATGGTCGGGAAGTATGTGATGGGCGACGTTCTTGGGGAAGGGTCGTACGGTAAAGTTAAAGAAATGTTAGATTCAGAGTCGTTATGTAGAAGAGCTGTCAAAATACTTAAGAAGAGGAAGTTAAGAAGAATACCAAATGGAGAGCAAAATGTGCAGCGAGAGATTCAACTCCTTCGAATACTTAGACATAAAAATGTGATAGAACTAGTCGATGTAATGTATAATGATGAGAAACAAAAAATGTACCTCGTAATGGAGTTCTGTGTTGGAGTGCTACAGGTAATTTTCATTTAATTTTTATAACTACCTCATATTTTTTTATGCCATAGATGGCAAACAAGCGGATGGGCTGTCTGATGGTAAGCAGTCACCGTCGCCTATGGATACTTGTTACAACAAAGGCATCACAAATACAAAAAAGATTAGCTGCTGACAGCAACTTTGTATACATAGACTTTAAACCGCCATAATTTCCTCTATCGTAAAATCAATTTCTCGCATTTTTATGTCTACACCCCTTATGGAACTTTGTTTTAATAGTCACAATATCTCAATCAACATAAATATAGTGTGTATATTCAGTGTAGTGTAAGTCAGTGGTATTTGCGTTCATATAAGAATAATAAGATATATAAATGTACTTACCAGCTAAGAAACTCTTGAAATGATGATACAAACACGTAAGATTTCACCACAAAAAGTGGATACCTACCCACATTTTCCATTTTATCAACCAAATACATAGTATATTCATACAATACTTTGCTTTCACAGTTTCACAAAGGAAATTTTTCATGCCTGAGTGGGTGTAGGCATTATGTTTATTTTATTTGAATGCTCAAGCTAGATGTTTCTCAGAGATTAGTTATTGTGTAAGCAACATCTGAAGGTCGAATCTGTACAACTTGCTAATAACAGACTATTTTTACATCAATTTACATTTGAAACTATTGGACGAGTACAACAATAGGCAACATTGATTGTTATTGTATAGTTTCTGAACGATATACAATTTAAGATTCTGGGTACTGAGTCACCCTCATCTGTGGGAAGCCACTTGTAAGTTCTGAAACTGCACATGTGGTCCCCGGGTGGTGTTAATCAGGAGACAACATACTGACAAGCAAAACTGGACAAAGCGCCAAGCATGCTGCCAAGCGGCCTAGCCGTGTTCAGCCGTGCAACGGGCTTTACTTCACTATTGCAAGACTGTCTTGCCATGCGCTGTTATGCTACATCGGTCAACTAGTTGCGCAGGGTAGCACAGTCCGAATCATAGTGCACTACTGGCTGCCCGCAGTTAGTTGGGGGCCCAAGTAGTGAACTAGCCACTCCCGAAGGCTGTACCGCCATCTCGCGAAGAATAGTAAGATCGCGCCATCTTACCGGTCAGCTAGTTGGCGCTCAAACACAAGCCTATTAATAAAATAAAAAAGAAACAATAACAAACTCTCCTGGTGAGATTTTATGTTACATTGTTGATATTAAAGAGAAATTCTGTTCAAACAAAACATGACCTTAAAGGAATGAAACTAGGTTTGCATGATGCAGATTTCAAAACTAGTCAAGGTTCTACCTAGTTGTGAAAATTTAAGAAATATAATCTACACCTAAAATAGTGTGTCATGGTGCTTTTCCACAGAGGTGTAAAGAGCGAAGTAGAGAAGAGATATACCAGAATTGCCCAATCATATTGGTTAAAATTCACTCCACTTTAATGGGAACTGTTTGAAATCCATATCTCGTCTCCGCTCTGCTTCAATAGAAACAGTCATAGTGGAGGCGAGAAGAATTGTATCAAAGTGTATGGCAAGCATAGTAGTGAGGCGGACAGGCCGTCTCTAGTAGTGTGGAGCAGGGTGTAGGAAAGCTAGCTAGCTGAATGGGGTGGAGTATAGCTGTGCAATGCAAGCAGAGTGGAGAGAAGCCAACGGAAAAAGAGCAGAGCATAGCTTGTGCATTCTCTAACAGATACCGTTTCATTAGCTAAAAAAATATCAAGCAAGGCTCCACTCGTCTCCACTACACAAGTCAGTTGAACTCTGCTATATAATACAAGTCTGCTCATCTCTGCTCCACTTCAATGGAAACACCCACCTTTTTCCACAATTCGTCTCCATTTCAATGGAAACACCCACCTTTCTTCACAGCACTGCTCCTTTTCAGTAGAAACACACTCTTAGGGCTTTCAAACAGTTTTTGCTTCATGTAAGTAGCCACATAAGTATTCAAAGGGTTACTATCGATCTAAATTCAGAGCCTCAGTTTGCCTCCGATTGGGCTCTGATGTTTAAAGTTTTTCAATTGCAGTCCATTTGATGAAGAGTTCCCACAATCGTTTACATTGGTTTATGATGAGTTAGACTACATAATCTTGGATGAGACATAGGATTATTAATAGTTCCTTTCCCACAAATGGTAACAAATTGTTTGACTCATTTCAGGACATGTTAGAATCAAGTCCTGGCAAGAAGTTCCCGCAGCGGCAAGCCCATGACTACTTCACCCAGCTGCTGGATGGTCTGGAGTACCTGCATGGGCAGGGAGTCGTCCACAACGATATCAAGCCCGGCAACTTGCTCCTCACTCTGGACCAGGCGCTAAAGATTACTGATTTTGGAGTGGCAGAGGTAATTTGAAATATCCATATTTAATTTCTGTTTTTTATGTTATATAGTTAATAAGGTAATGTTTGTGACTTTGTTTGTAGAGGCTAATCTCCGGAACTACTGATGTGAAGTGCAGCATAATGTTGCTGATCTTTTGGCCTTCGCTATGGCCAGTTCCTAATATTATTATTTAATTTAGATAGTATTAGCTTCGGTTTCACCTGCTTGGACATTCACTCAGGAACTTTTTCCAGGATAAAAAGTATTCCATGTCACTTTTTGGCCCTCCAAATTATTCCTATGGAAAAAATAACGTTAATCCATTTCTCTATTGTTGCATCAAAGAGGAACAAACATACACTATCGCATTTATAATATATCCTACTATTGTTACTTTCGAGAGTAAATAAAATAAGTATATATTTTTGGTGGCAACCATCATGAAGGGTCATGAGTAAAGGCAAATGAAGCCATTTAGGCAACTAGACATTTAATAAGCTAATTTAATTATACCTCGAGCATTGTCCTTTGAGTGACTAATATATTAGTACAGATGGTTTAATCCAGTATGACACGCGCATCCCTTGCACCAGCCTACATTGCGAGTGCATGTTATGCTTGTGATCAGATTATTTTGTCTAAGTGTACCACAGAAATAATTAATATAAGCATTATATTATACCGCCAAAGAACCAAAGTCACCGACATAGTTGTTAAAATCTGCAAGTTGAAGTGGCCATGGGCAGGCCACATCGCTCGAAGAACCGATAACCGATGGGGAAGAAAGGTTCTTGAGTGGAGACCACGAACCGGAAGACGCAGCGTAGGTAGGCCTCCCACTAGATGGACCGACGACATAGAGTCGCTGGCATCTAGTGGATGCAAAAGGCAGGCTGTCGTTCAGTGTGGTGGTTAAAGGGGGAGGCCTAAGTTCAGCAGTGGACGTCTTCTGGCTGATGATGATGATGAATTCCCCGGTGGCTCAGTTGGTAGTGAACCTATCTTCTGTGCTTGGGGGCGTGGGTTCGATTCCCATCTAGAACAAACATTTGTGTGATGAACATTTGTGTTTGTTCTATGTCTGGGTGTTAATATCTATTTAAGTATGTATTTAAAAATATATATGTACGTATATCAGTTTCTGGCAGCCGTATTACAAGCTTTGCTTAGTTTGGGGTCAGATGACCGTGTGTGCAAAAATGTCCCAGATATTTATTTTATTTATTATTTATTTATTATATTATACATACAGTTTCCCCTTTAGCACTTACAATCCCTCTTGGTCGTCCATTCTTGTGCATATTGTTTGCTGCTGTGTGCCACTCAATATTGAAGTGTGCGTTTGTAGAACTAGTAAGAATATTTCAGTGTGTGCATTACGTGTATACGGCAGATCCAGACTGGGTGATGGGTGAAGGGTGACTGGTAATCACTTAGCATAATATTAAGGGTGGCAGTACATCAAAACAAACAAGTTTTATTCTGCGAGTTTTTGCGACACAAGCCTATTCTATGAAACACCTTATTCACATGTCATAGGCCCACATAGATTCTTAAATAAGTAACAATGATCTACTGTCTAGCAGGACTTACATTTTCCATTGAGAGGTATAGGGAGTAGTCAAGATGCATCTTCATGATTTGTATTACCTAAAAGCTAGGAATTTAACTGCAGTGAGCTGCAAACAAAAATAGCCTTTAAAATAACATCATAATTTTTTTATTTTCAGGCATTAGACATGTTCTCTCCTGAAGACACTTGCCTAAGAGGGCAAGGGTCACCTGCATTTCAGCCTCCGGAAATAGCAAACGGGGCTAAAACTTTCTCAGGAACCAAAGTAGACATTTGGAGCAGTGGGGTCACATTGTAAGTAGAAACAAGCTTCGGGCCAATCTTTACTGAGATAGTAGGAACTTTCCACATATGCCACAGCCACACAAAGTCTCAGATCGTTATTGTCAAATGCCTAGGAGTCCTTATATGCCAATTTGGTCTCTGTCTCCACAGCATTTTAAACTTAATCTTCATTTAATAGATTTCAGGTTAGATTAACATTGCCTGACGCTGCTGTCTCAGTAAAAATTGGCCTTTAGTTCTTCACTTGTAGTAGATGAGGTTATTTCGATCTTTAAGAATCTAGAAAAGTTGTGAGAGCAAATGGTTTATCCTGAGCTGATTCTATTTATAGCACATACAATGCAAGCAGATGTTACAAATTAATTGTTAGTATAGACTCGGTCCATACAAGATAAGTACTAAAAATAGCTTCGACACTTTAACATTCAACACAATGAGGTCACAAGGGTAAAATTTAAAACACGTCAAGCCGCATTCGAGTTTAGGTCTCATTCGTTCCATAAGACATGACGGGATCGAACAAAATTAGGCTATTTGTCTTGTTTTGTTGTATAGAACAAATATGTTTATCAATGTTTAAATCCTAATTCAAAATTAGTACAATAAGCAACTTCGTAAACGAAAGATACAGTTATTTTGTTTAAAAAACCAAACTACTGAACCGATTTTGATGAAATTTCTATGGGAAATAATCCAAAAGTATATCTTTAAAAATTTGCAAAAATTTTGCAAATCGTCTTATAAACGAAGGAGCTCCGAGGTAGTTAATAAAAAGAAAATATACAACCAAATTGAGTACCTCCTTTTTTCAGTCGGTAAAAAATTTAGATATAAATATGATTGTTTTTGATAGTTGATTGAATCAGGCGTCACTTTGCAGAAGTAAATTTTTTACTCGAAGCGACGTAGAAGCGGAATTACACTAGAGATTCGTCATATACAAATGTTATTTTTTGTATGGAAAACGCTTTAAACCACAATGAGGCAGCTTTATACAAATTAATGTTACACTTCTCGCGTTTTCTGGCAGCAGTTTCACTGCCTTATAAAGATGCTATGTTTCCTTCCAGCAGCAATCAAAATACTATTTATAGCATCTTAAATTTTTCATCTTTTAAACTGAAGTCATCAAAAACATCTTAAGATAGACATCAACTCTAAAACTTGAACTTTGCCCTTTACTCTGGTTGAAAGATCATAATGTATTTCAGTATGTTACCTCAAGTAAATATGCTCAGAATTTTCCTGTATACGTTGTGCTATATGTATATGGAATATTCCTTAAGTATGTCACACAGATACAAATAGGTATATTCTTTAGTAAAATCTGGATATGAGTCACGTTTAAAGCCAAAGGGTTATACAGAACACTGCAACTAAGCCGAGAGGCGGTCATTGTACATATATATGTGCGAAAAATAATAAATAGTGTTTAGAAATAATATTAAGAATAACACTACGTTTTGCGAATAAAATAAAATATAATTAAGAAAAATATATACCGTGGGACCAAGCAAGCCTGAAATCGCAAAAAAGAAAAATTCTTCTGTTCCACACATTTTGTTAAGTGACATTATTGTGTGACGAAGCGCTTTGATTCCACTTTTATTGTGAGAACTGCTGGTTTGTGGAATGCACTGTCTGAATGGGTGTTCCCCGATCGTAGACCGCACCTTCGCTTAAATTTAGGCGAGTTGGCGGTGAATTGCAAGCCTATTGGATAATAAAAAAGCAGCTGTTTTGTTTTTCGACTTTAGGGTTGACCCCATGGTAAATGTTTTTCACAATGACAAGTATAAAGACCTCCTTTTAACTTAGTACCACAGTTCCGTGCTACCCTGAATTCTTTAGTACATAGTCTGAGGTATTGGTATGAGTCACTTTTAAAGTGAATAGAATGAGTAACATTTAGGTCGTGCTGAAATTGACCTGTATTCACTTTCTGCATTGATTTTCAGGAATACATTTAAATAACATTATTTTTAATCAATGCTTTCGAATTTTACAATGTACGTAGATTTAGCAGAGAAACAAAGTTTTATAAATTACTAGCGACCCGCCCGCCCGGCTTCGTACGGGTACAATATACTTGCGAAGCCGGGGTGGGTCGCTAGTTATTCATATAAACCTTCCTTGAAAATGTATCTAACTGATGGTGAAAAACCGCATCAATATCCGTTGCGTAGTTTAGGAGGAGTTAGCGGCCATACAGACATACGATACAGACAGACAGACGCGGAAAGCGACTTAAATTTATACTATGTAGAGATAACGTCGCTGCTTGCGTGGCGTGCCTTTGACCGCCAACTCACCTAATGTTAAGCGACGATGCGGTCTACGATGGACCACACTTGCTTAGAAGAAACCGATTCACTCGTGAATTCGATCGCGTGTTCGATTGAAGACATCCCGATTGTAATTATTTGAAAATACCCGTTCAGGCAGCGCATTCCACAGACTAGCAGTTTGCACAATAAAAGTGGAACCAAAGCGTTTTGTACGGGTTTTCGGAACAACATCCATGAAACGTTGTCGATTTATAATATTAGTATGATTAGATAATAGATGTGCTCAAACTGTTATTTCTGGTTTAATTACGATTTTTGTTCTGTTTATCTGCACAGATACAACATGACGACGGGTCGGTACCCGTTTGAGGGCGCCAACGTGTACCGGCTGTTGGAAGCGATCGGGCGCGGGACGCCGGCGCCGCCGCCCGCCGCGCTCGGGCCGACACTCGGCACACTGCTCACGCGCATGCTGCAGCGAGAGCCACAGCTCCGCCCCACTGTGCACGAGATCAGGAAGCACTCGTGAGTGACATCTAGTAGCGTGTTATACTGTCTACAGAACGAAATGATGATTTGTGTGAACGAAGCTAATACCTAATGAGTGATGCTGGTTGACAAGTGCACTTTACAATCTGATGGCCACTCGGTGCGATCCTCAGCCCTGTACCAATGACTTTACTTTTGTTTTTTTTTAGTTAGGGCCACATTTTTTTTGTATAATTCCTTCCCGTGCACGGTTGCCTGGAAGAGATCGCTTTAAGCGATAAGGCCATCTGTTAAAAGCCTAGATAATATTTTTATTGTAATGTTTATGTTATTCTTGTTTTGTGGTATTTTAATAAAGAGTCATTGTATTGTATTGTAATGACTTTTTAGTACTTAAATAAATTATGTGCAGTTTCGATGCTATCGATCAAGAACGGCGAAGCAAAACATCGTGAGGAAACCGGTATGTCAAAGAACCTCAAAAGTTCAAAGACGTGACATTCACCAACATGCACTGGACCTGCATGGTGGATTAGGGCCCCTCCTCTCTCTCTCTCTCTCTCTCTCTCTTTCACTCCCTTTGAAAGAAGGCCCGAGTCCCAGCAGTAGGAACATGATAGGCTGATGAATGAAGCTAACTCCGCCAGTGTGTGATCGCAGATCTCTTCCCGGGGCTAGGTCTATCGTGATATAGCTGTCCCAGTGCAAAGAGATGTTTAGCACGGGGAGTTGGGTCTGCTAGACTTTGTCCAGAATTGACAGTAGGATGTCAAGTAGAAATAAACGAGCGCAAATAAGCCAACCTATGGCCATCTCGACCATTTTGGACCATGAGAGAGGGAAAGTGGAAGGTGCACACCTGACTGGGAGTCGCACTTCCCAGTTTCCCTTAGGGCAGTGAACCCTAGTGCAAAGCAAGCAAGGAGGCAGACTCCCTACCTCTCCATCAATGAAGAAGGAAGAATAAGGATAAAACACTGTTTTAAGAATAAGGATAATGACAAAATAAAACGAAACGCAGCGCGGTCGTTCGCGATCGGTCGTTTTGATTATTGGAGGCATTAGAAGCAATCAAAATACGTCAGGTTTCAGTATAATCATACCTACACTTTTTTAAACCAACACATAACAATGTCATTAATAATTCTTCAAACAACAAACAATTCAACAAATATAAGAAAAACAATGATAGCTAGGTCAACAACAAAAATGCGTTTAATATAATCATGGCTAAAAATGTGGCCACAGATAAGATAACACTACCAATTTTAATTCTATATCTGGACAGTCTTTAGGCCCTATGTACCTGTCCGATTTAAATTGACACCCTGTATGTAGTATACGTAAATAGTACCTAACTAGGTACCTTTTTACCTTCTTATTGCCTTTGGTGATGGAGGTCACCCGGATGTTCATAAAAACGCACCGGTGCCCTCTAGTTGTCCACACCGACCACAACACAATGATGAGGTTCACACCGCGCCGTTGTCTTCCCTTAATTTGTTTGAATAGTTGGTCAGATCTCCCAAACTGACCACTCACAAACTCAAAGACCCCCTTTATAGTCGGCTCTTAAGACAGGCACGATACGGAAGCCTTATTCTCCAAGGTTTAATGGGTTTAATGGACTACCTTGTAATAGCTTTAGTAGATCCGAACTGTCCTAAACAATGGAGGTGCCATGGCTTGGCATTTATTAAGTACATAATAAAATAAGAAATACTAAAGAACAAAGAGTAGTTAAACAACAAACTCTTCTACGGAAACATAACTGTTATGATATTTTCACTCCCACTCTCATAAAAATGCTAACAAAGTGTCCATTTAAATTGATTACACAATGAACTGTCAACCTTGGCAACTGTGCTTATTAAGCGTTATTAAAATAATAGCTTTATTGATATAATTTTATGCTGATAATAATTCTTTTATCGAGTTATTGTAGGGTCAATGAAATGCGGTCAGGTCAATGAATCAAAGCAAAATCAATCAATGTCTTCATCATCATCATCATCATCATGGTCAATGAAATGCGGTCAGGTCAATGAATCAAAGCAAAATCAATCAATGTCTTCATCATCATCATCATCAGCTAAAAGACGTCCACTGCTGAACATAGGCCACCCCCTTTAATCTCCACACTGAACGACAGCCTGCCTTTTGCATCCACTAGATGCCAGCGACTCTCACTATGTCGTCGGTCCATCTAGTGGGAGGCCTACCTAAGCTGCGTCTTCCGGTTCGTGGTCCCCACTCAAGAACCTTTCTTCCCCATCGGTTATCGGTTCTTCGAGCGATGTGGCCTGCCCATTGCCACTTCAACTTGCAAATTTTAACAGCTATGTCGGTAACTGGTTCTTTGGCGAATATCTACGTTTCGGATTCTATCGAGAAAAGAAACTTTACTAACATTAATAGGGATGGCTTTAGGCGATTTGTACATGACACTTTGTTTACAGGTGGGTGCAAGCGCGGCCGCCGCTAGAAGCGGGCGATAGGATGGTGTCGCCGCGGTCACGTCGCTCCGACGAGCTCCACTCTTCCACAGTGCTGCCCTACCTCGTGGATCGGAACTACCCAGCACCTCATGACTACATCACCGAGAGGGATCTGCGACACGGTCGGTATCCACACTTGCCACTTCGTTTAGCCCTCAATGTACAACAAGGTAGCAACTGACAGGTGGCGGACTTCCAGCTTCTTTGGTCATGGATATTGACAACAAAGCTAACAGTACTCGCATGTATAACCTTTTATGTGGTCGTTACGTGTTCATCATTTCAGCCATAGGACGTCCACTGCTGGACATAGGCTTCCCCATCGATCTCCAAAAGGGCCGGTTGGAAGCGGCCTGCATCCAGCGTTTCCCTGCGGTCTCTTTTAGGTCGTCTGTCCATCTTGTGGGTGGACGTCCTACGCTGCGCTTACCGGTCCGTGGTGTCCATTTCAGAACCTTTCGGCCCCAGCGATCATCTGTTCTGCGTGATATGTGCCCTGCCCACTGCCATTTCAACTTGCTAATCCGGTAATAATATAAGGTCACGTTAATATTGCAGAATCTGAGGGAATTCACATTGCCGGTAACGTCAGGGCTCGCATATGTTCCATGAGCTAATAGGTTCGTTGCATGAGAGTGTCATATACTAACCATATTCGACGCTCGGATTTTTTTGCGCATTCCTCAATCTAATACGTTACTAAATCCATTACGAATATTTCCATATTCATTATTTGTATTTAACCCATGTAACGACAGAATAGTTATAACATTCAAACCCTATAATTAACGCCCCGAATAATTCAAAAGCTTATTGCTAAAAATATTAGCATAACCTTATTTTTCGCCCCTATTAACGCTTCATACAGGTAGGACCTGCAGATACAAAACTGGGTCAGATGTTTTTAATTCGCATGTAAAAATCAAGTGTGATCAGAGTATAGATAATGCATCATCAGAGACGACAAGCGCAGATTACTAAATCAGTTATAGATGTAAATCAGATTGTTACTAAGACTATCGGTATGATTATCGGTTTATTGTCTTATAAAAAAGCTGACCAAAATTTAGCTGAGCTAAATGGAGCCGAACACCGAAAACAAAATTGAAATGTGTTTAAAACTAAGGAAGATATAAATATTTTAATGTCTTGCTAGATTTGTCTGCACACTATACTTACGAATGACGTCACAAGAAAGTACGCCATACAAAACTCCATAACTGACACTCGCCTTGCGGAAAAAGGACATCGCATCCCTTTCTAATCCGAACAAAAACTTTAAACGTTTATATCTCTTAACTAATTTCGATAATTTATCTTCACTAAGTGTATATTACATTTAATTATATTTTTCACTATGCCTGTTATTTTTAACAAATGAAACTCCTGTCTGATAAGCCTATTGACAAAGTAATCAACTAATTATAGCATTTTTCATTTTGGTTCGTTAGACAAGAACATTAATATGTACTAGAGATTCTAAACTAATTTTGATTAAATAATCGTACCATCGGCAATTTAAGTAACCAAGTAACACTGTTCCAGAATTTTACTGAAATTTTGGAAAAGTACTCGTATAAAATTGTCTTTAACCCTTTTTTTTCAGTATTCATTAATTAATTTCGTTGGTTAATTAATCTAAACTATGTGGTACATAGCATAAAGTCCATTCTTATAGCAGTTGTATACAATTATGTCCCTTAGATGTGCACTCGAAGCTGGCAGGACATCAGATTCGACATCAATGTCACAGAAGGTCCTATTAACAAAAATATAGATATGAAGTTAATCAAAATTAAAGTAAGTTTATTTGACGAATAGATCATTGTTTCTATTCCAGAGCTGGGCGATGGCGGGTCGCGGACGCTTTCGACGGCAGAGCTTTCTGACGGCGGTTCGTCTCAACGCAAACGACGCTGGCATTCCTCCTGCGGCCGCCTTCCATCCTGCCGGCTCACTTGATCCAAACACCACTAATGTCGACTGTCTGACGGCGGGTCTGCCTTCCTGCCGGCTTACCAGATCCAAACACCACTAATGTTGACTGTCTGACGGCGGGTCTGCCTTCCTGCCGGCTTACCAGATCCAAACACCACTAATGTCGACTGTCTGACGGCGGGTCTGCCTTCCTGCCGGCTTACCAGATCCAAACACCACTAATGTTGACTGTCTGACGGCGGGTCTGCCTTCCTGCCGGCTTACCAGATCCAAACACCACTAATGTTGACTGTCTGACGGCGGGTCTGCCTTCCTGCCGGCTTACCAGATCCAAACACCACTAATGTCGACTGTCTGACGGCGGGTCTGCCTTCCTGCCGGCTTACCGGATCCAAACACCACTACTGTCGACTGTCTGACGGCGGGTCTGCCTTCCTGCCGGCTTACCGGATCCAAACACCACTAATGTCGACTGTCTGACGGCGGGTCTGCCTTCCTGCCGGCTTACCAGATCCAAACACCACTAATGTCGACTGTCTGACGGCGGGTCTGCCTTCCTGCCGGCTTACCAGATCCAAACACCACTAATGTCGACTGTCTGACTGCGGGTTTGCCTTCCAGCCGAAATGGAACACTAATGTCGACTGTCTGACGGCGGGTCTGCCTTCCTGCTGACTTACCAGATCCAAACATCACTAATGTCGACTGTCTGACGGCGGGTCTGCCTTCCTGCCGGCTTACCAGATCCAAACACCACTAATGTCGACTGTCTGACTGCGGGTTTGCCTTCCAGCCGAAATGGAACACTAATGTCGACTGTCTGACGGCGGGTCTGCCTTCCTGCTGACTTACCAGATCCAAACATCACTAATGTCGACTGTCTGACGGCGGGTCTGCCTTCCTGCTGACTTACCAGATCCAAACACCACTAATGTCGACTGTCTGACTGCGGGTTTGCCTTCCAGCCGAAATGGAACACTAATGTCGACTGTCTGACGGCGGGTCTGCCTTCCTGCTGACTTACCAGATCCAAACATCTCTACTGTCGACTGTCTGACTGCGGGTTTGCCTTCCTGTCGGCTTACCAGATCCAAACATCACTACTGTCGACTGTCTGACGGCGGGTCTGCCTTCCTGCTGACTTACCAGATCCAAACATCTCTACTGTCGACTGTCTGACTGCGGGTTTGCCTTCCTGTCGGCTTACCAGATCCAAACATCACTACTGTCGACTGTCTGACGGCGGGTCTGCCTTCCTGCTGACTTACCAGATCCAAACATCTCTACTGTCGACTATCTGACTGCGGGTTTGCCTTCCTGTCGGCTTACCAGATCCAAACATCACTACTGTCGACTGTCTGACGGCGGGTCTGCCTTCCTGCTGACTTACCAGATCCAAACATCTCTACTGTCGACTGTCTGACTGCGGGTTTGCCTTCCTGTCGGCTTACCAGATCCAAACATCACTACTGTCGACTGTCTGACGGCGGGTCTGCATTCCTGCTGACTTACCAGATCCAAACATCTCTACTGTCGACTGTCTGACTGCGGGTTTGCCTTCCTGTCGGCTTACCAGATCCAAACATCACTACTGTCGACTGTCTGACGGCGGGTCTGCCTTCCTGCTGACTTACCAGATCCAAACATCACTACTGTCGACTGTCTGACGGCGGGTCTGCCTTCCTGCTGACTTACCAGATCCAAACATCTCTACTGTCGACTGTCTGACTGCGGGTTTGCCTTCCTGTCGGCTTACCAGATCCAAACATCACTACTGTCGACTGTCTGACGGCGGGTCTGCCTTCCTGCTGACTTACCAGATCCAAACATCTCTACTGTCGACTGTCTGACTGCGGGTTTGCCTTCCTGTCGGCTTACCAGATCCAAACATCACTACTGTCGACTGTCTGACAGCGGGTCTGCCTTCCTGCCGACTTAGCAGATTCAAACACCACTAATGTCGGCTGTCTGATGCGGGTTTGCCTTCCTGTCGGTTTACCTGATCCAAACATCACTACTAGACTATCTTGTCATACACCCAAACATTCAAACAATTAATAACAATGTTTTTCGGTGTTTTGTCGTTTTAAATGGAATTTAAAATAGCAATTAAAAAAAAATGTGTTTGTAACATCGTTTAAGTATAAAAGAAAATTCTCAGCATCATAGCTGTATCAAACCTCAAGTTGATCTTAACCCAATTTTTTATCTATAGTTTTTATAACCCAACTTTGAGATACAAATCACCAGTTTACCGTTAGCTGGTCGTTGTTTATTACCAGTTTGCTATAAAGTTTATTTTTGATCTACCCGTGATTTTCTTCCTATTTTTGTAAACATGTATGGAGTCGAAGACAATAGCAACAATTATATTGTATCCTCCACTAAACTTTTGACAGCTTTAAAATAGTTGGCATCCCTTTCTCGCATATTGAAATTAAAGAAGGACACATCAATTTACTACTGTCAGATGGTAGAATACGATCGACGCCAGTGTTTATATTTTATAGCGGGCAGGCGTACTTAAAGTGCTGATTGTTTGTATGTCGATTGGATGTTGATTGTTTATACATGTTTTCCGTAATAGTTTCAGGATATATTCCGTTCTGTGCAACAAGTTCTGTCACCGGTAGCACAAAATGGTAAAAAAACTTCCATCTAGAGCCATTACTCTATTCTGTACTGTCCGCGGCACAAAACAGAACCGATCTTCGGTCAAGGGTGGATCCAGGGGGGCTGTCATGATGGTCATGAACCCCCCCCCCCCTGGGCTGAGTCCAGGACTTAGGTGGACCACTAATTAATACAAAAATTAACTATAAAAATTAAATTATAACCAGGGGAGGACCCTGGCACCAAAGCTGGATCCGCCCTTGTCTTCGGTTTAGTGCCATTGCCACATTGAAAATGACCCAAAGGTCATTTTCGTCAATGGACAGGTTATGCACGTTACGTGTACTGTAGTCACTGGTGGCAGAAAAACATCTGTTAAGAAATACTGTAATAGACAGTTTATCCACTAGACGGCACGGCAAAGCTACGGCAGAGGCAAAGGCACGGCAGCCAGAAACTCAAAAAAATATGAAAATATATGGCGTGTTTTCTGTTTGGACGAGAACGGTAACGGCGTTGACTCCTGATGCTTGCCTTAAAATAAATAGGTACAGAAGGCAGGCTTCATATAACGAGCGTTAACATTGTTGCTGGACCATTGCATGTTAGTGAATGTCATTCGTCTTTGAGCTTTTAAGGTTCTTGGACACACCGTTTTCCACACGATGTTTTCGTTCACCGTTTTTAAAAACGGTGGTTTCATCGCTCAAGCGATGCCATCGAAACTGCACGTAATTTATTTAAGTACTAAATAAATCATTAGTGCAGGGTCGAGGATCGAATCGTCAGATTGTATAAAGTGCACGTGCTACCGTTCAGCCACCATCGCTCGGTACTTCGCTATTTAACATCGCTTCTTTTAAAGTAACATATACCTAATAAATTGTTTTTAACTGAAACTCCCAAATCTAAACTTTTCACAGAACATTATAGTTGCTTTGCGCTAGGGTTGCGCGTAGGTTGTTAAAATCAAGGTCAGCCGAAGCCGGTCTTCTGTACCTATATATTTTGTGCCACAAAGCCGTCGCCGTGTCGTGATAACAATCTTATTTGACGTAAGTGGTCAGTGAATTTAATATGACCCTCAGAACAGTGGCAATCTAGACGGAACATTTTTTCCGTTTTGTGCCACCGGTGACAGAACTAGTGGCACAACGGAATAAATCGCTTTAAGACGCCATTACTCGAATCTCTTATAACACTTCCTACTGGCATTTCCTTCGAGTTAGTAAATATTTAAAAGTAGTACCTAAATTATCATCTATGTATAATGCTATACGTGTTGTTACTAGCAATAGATTGTGGTCAAAATATCAAATGCAAACCTGTTTTTTTTGGTTCTCCCATATCGCACTGTTAGGACGTTTCTTACTACATTTAGTCGATTTAGCCGAATCGATATTGTTGATTTGCCAAAGCTGCCGATTGATATTATCATCATTGTCAGCCTGTCGTGTTCCCACTGCTGGGACACAGGCCTTCTCTCAGAGGAAGGATGGGCCCTAATCCACCACGCAGGCCAGTGCATATTCGTGAATGTCATGTCTTTGAAATTTTGACGTTCTTGGACATACCGCGTTTCCTCACTATATTTTCCTTTACCGTTATGAGCGATGGCATCGAAACTGCACATAATTTATTTAAGTACTAAATAAGTCGTTAGTGCAGGGGTAGTCGGCCACCATCGCTCATCGTCGATCATCTTCGTTGAATCGACTGGTATCGATAGGCATGAATCGATTCAGCAGTGCGAGTACCGTTCTTTATCGGTCGTCAAATTCGTTAAAATGCCATAGAATCGATCATAGTAAGTACTGATCAAATGGCATTTTATCGAATTTAACAATCTCAACTGTCAAATTTGATGATCGATAAAGAACGGTACTTGCACTGCAGTGTAGTAAACGTTATTCGATAAACAGAAATGGCAATAAAACCTTCGACCGAAATAGAATTAATGGACGGGCCATAACCATTGAACTCGCTCACTAAAAACGAGTTAAAACCGTCGGACGTATAATTCAACACCTAATTATAATCATGTACAGTGCATTTGCTATAAAAAATAGCGGTTTTTTGTTGTTTTTACACTTCGGGAAAGCACACGAAGGCATAATTTTGTCAGATGTTTCGTTATCATGTACCAATAGTCTTGTGTCACAGTTCCTACGGCTAAAGACCAACTGAAACGAAGTGAGCGCCGGCGCTCATTTAGTAATCTTCAAAAATGCTCTTCTTCTGGGCCCGTCCATTCATTTTATTTTGGTCGAAGAATAAAACTATATTATATTTTTGTATAAAATGATCCTTATAATCCGATAGTGTTCTTGCCAATAATACTCTCACAAACATAACCAGCACATTTACCGACAGTCTATAACTCATAACTTTAACCTTGTTATTTAATATAGGGAATTATGATTCCTGTGCAAAATGTTTCAATGTGTACCAAGGAAATGAGACAACTAGGCTATGTACGCACACGTTCCATTATAGGCCCGCCGCATAACTCGGTGGGCGGTAGCTTACCCCACGCGCGATCCCTTTTGTTCTCTTCTCCGCACCCCTGTATCAAAGCCTGGGCCCTGATTCCATAACTTCAAACACGCGCGTAACGCGGCGCGTTAAGTTCTAATACTTGGCCTTTATTCCCTAGGAAATAGAGGTCAAATTTTGACAGGCTATAGTAATGCGCCGCGTTTCGTGCGTATTACAGTTACGGAATCAGCGGCCTTACAGACAACTGCTATTGCGGCACCAAACTAACGTAAAATCCGCTCAGTTGAAAAAAAACACGCGAACGTGAACCTTAACGCGCCCAGATACGGTTTGCGGTCGCGTAATTTCCCAATTGAGCGGATTTAACGTTAGTTTGGTGCCGCAATAGCAGTTGGACAACTGCTATTGGCCCCAAGACTCTGATTCCATAACTTCAAACACGCGCGTATTGCGGTGCGTTAAGTTCTAACACTCGGCCTTTAATTCCTAGGAAATAGAGGTCATATTTTGAGAGGTTATATTAACGCGCCGCGTTACGTGCTTATTAAAGTTACGGAATCAGGGACCTGTATCGTTGCGGGTGAACCTTGAGCTATACGGTTGGTCTATAATAGGTTTCTATATTATTGTTTTACCACCATTTTGCAGTGTAATTGTAGAATGACAAGTTATAGAAATATTGCTGCACTTGTTTTTTTTTCTTTAATAATATTTTCCGGACAGATTTTAAAAAAGCTAAAATTTGAAATCCAAAGAAATATGTTTTAGATCATTTCACGTCAGCACACAGACCTCACTTTTGGTTTTGTGTAGATGTGTATGCATGAATACAAATTATAGATTTTAATTTAGCGTTACGCATAATAAATTAACAGTGTTGTTTCCTTGTTTCAGTGTTAGGATAACTATGATTGTTTAGTGTTTAAATCCTCTATTCTTCTGTCGATTTTGTCAAGTGTGACTTATGCGTCTTGCACACGGTGCATCTAAGTTGCGCAGGTAGATAAGGGGGGCAAACATGTATCCAGGGGGGTTAGACAAGACCCACTTTCTGTTAGCGTTAACGCCTGCGTAAAGATGAAATTGTATGAAAATAACATTAGGTTGAGATTACATCTCTCAAGCTAACGTCATTGTCAATGTCATTTTCATACAATTTCATCTTTCCGTAGGCGTTAACGCTAACAGAAAGTGGTTCTTGTATAATACCCCAGCTCTGGCACGCGCGCTTTTGTTCTAACTTGCGCAGGTAACTTGCAGCGTGTGCAAGGCGCATTAAGATCAAATCCCAAATCTGAATTATTTGCTCTTCTTTGCTAAATGTTTGTACATATTATAATAATTCTATATGTTTTAGTTGTGCAATAACATAGATCAACGGGATGCTAATAACACTAGTTGGTAGATTTAAATGTTTATAGTTTAGCCATATTTATGAGATTATTGCAGATGATCTCTTATCGCCAAAGGCGTTTTCTGCGAAAGTATTTAATTTTGTAACTCAGTATCGTGTTTTTGTGTTATTGGAAATAAAAGTGGGGTCGAAAGTGTTCAAATGTATTTTGATGTTAAAGCTTCATAAATTATGTATGTTTGGTGCCTGAACTGATAAAATAACAAAAGAAGAAAAAAAAATCAGAGAATATTAATATATTGTAAATAAAAGTCGAAAGTTATATTGTGGAAATGAGTTTTATTTTGCAACATGCAAATATCTACATCTAAATTAAATTGTTTTTTTTTACCTCATGTAAAGCTAGAGTAAGTAATTGCAGGTTTAAAAACCTGCAATGGCATTTGTAGGAAAGACATGCTTCAGACTAACCCATAATGTTAAACGATCTATGTACCACTATGTACATATTTTTGGCCCTTGGCCTTAAAACTTTATTTCCATGTACTCGTACCTTAAAAATATATTTAAGGCGAAAGGTAAACTAAAGTGGCGCCGTCATTAAAAAAACAACAGGTATACTAAAAGATAAGTAAATAAAATTCGACACCTTCAGGTTCTCGAGAAGTATTTTTTTGAACTGTTATCTTTAGTAACTACCATAAGGTATCATGCATATAATTATTGAACTCATTACAGCCAAAAACTGACGTTTTGGAAAGCTAAAATATGATCTCGTTCGTATGGAGCTGCGAACTAAACTGAGCGCACTATTGAGTCGCAAACTACTACGCAAGTATATAGATGAGTTGTTATGTAAGTCGGTAGTCAAACGTCTAGTCTATCAACCTAAAATAATAATATAGTGTTGGAATGGTGTCATCTCATCGCTCGTGCCAAGTGAAGGGTTCCTAAGGATGGCTCATTAAAGTTTTTCTCATTGTCGTGCGGCCAAAGTTCAAGGTAGTGTTTTTATTTGCCCACGCTGCAAATTAATAATTCACGCATATGAAAAAGTAATTTTCACCAGTTGACTCGACTCGACTCATTGATCAGGTTTCGTTAGACTTTTGTTTTTGGTAACTAATTTACCTAGGTAGGTATAATTAAAATGCATTTTTTCATTCATGCATTAATTAGCATCTAGATTCTAGATAGATGCACTTCGCTTAATTTAAAACCATGTCTTATGAGTGCAGGCCTAGAAATCCTCTGGAAAGACTTAAGAGTCGGACTTGCCCGAGGTCCAAGTTACCGACTAGTGAGTGACAGCACCGATAACCGATGGGGAAGAAAGACGCAGCGTAGGTAGGCCTCCCACTAGATGGACCGACGACATTGAGAGAGTTTCCGGCATCCAGTGGATGCAAAAGGCAGGCTGTCGTTCAGGGTAGAGGTTAAAGGAGGAGGCCTATGTTCAGCAGTGGACGTCTTCTGGCTGATGATGATGAGAGACAGCACGACACCGGGATCTACGGAGTTCTCTTGTATCGGAGGTCAAGACCTACTTTAGGTTGCTGCGCTGCGTCAACGGAGTGAGTAGTAAATAAGTACCTACGAGAGCAGGAACACTAGATATTATACCTACCTATTATATTGTACTTAGGTCAATGGAAATATAGACCAGTAAGTACCTATTTATATGTCTTTGATTATGTAATGTACATTGTCAAAGATATACATAAGTATGATTTTTGTTTAGTTTAATGTGAGTCTCAGATCAAACAAACAAGGGAGATTTGCCTTAGTAGTACCTACTATTATCGTTCAGGTTCAAATGTCCCAATTTTTAATTTAAAAAAAAAAAACACTGTACGAGTAAGTCTCGTTCACTACTCATTTTTCACGCACACTAAGAAACTTGTAGCAACACCATGAACTAACTTATAGCCCACATCCAAAAAAGGGCGACAAGGTCGTCTGTTGGGTGAGTTCGACTAAAGGCATCAAGCCTGATTTAGGCCAGTTGCTTTCGCAGTCGGACCCACCACGCGACCTTATATCCCTTGTTTGAATGATCCATGTAGAGCCTCAGATCATTCTGAGATGTAGGTATACCTACGTAGCATCTTTCAAAAGGTAATGGCCTAAGATATTAGGTACTAGTATTACTACTATCGATCCACGAAGGTCCTGTTTGATACAGTCACTTAAGTATTAAGTTATTTAACATTCATGCGCCTTTGCAGGACGTGAAAGGATGTTCCGACTATCGAGGATACACAGTCCTTGACTTAACGCGTAGGTAAATGTTGTATGCCGTAAACATTCCTACTTGTAGTAGGTACCTACTTATCTACAATATCTACCTACGTGGTAATGAAATTATACCTACCATGTAGATACTTCTATATATATATTTTCAATCAATTGGAAGTGCATAATTATTGCTGTGATATCTAACTATAGCAAAGGCAATCTACCTGTGCTACACAAACTTGCCATCTTTGAGGGTTACAATAGCGTAAATTATGTTAGAAATATAGGCATTTTTTACATTCATAGAACAAATATATATGTAGCAGTGCATGTAGGGTATACTACAACTGCATATATCTACCTACCTGCACAACACAAGTAGGTAAGTATAAGACCTACCCACCAATTGAAGGCATCCTATTGTTGCCGAGAATTGAACGATGAAAGTTAAAATAAAGAAAGCACCTTATCTGACAATACCATAGAGTCTCGCATGAATATTATTGATGAGGTCAAATTCTGACAAATAGCCGATGTTCAACATTCAAAAGGTGACGAGAGCCTAGTGAGAGAAAGCGTTGCAGCAATTCTATTGTGATGCTGATTGATCCGCGAGATATCCGATAACTTGCCGTATCAACCCATTGTTCTTAGACATCGCCAATTAAACATCGGATGGTTATGGCATCCGTAATCAATTGTTGCTCAAAGCATAACCAATCGGTGGAGTTAAAAATTCGATTCGAATGCATTTGGATTATTGAAAATGTTATGAGTACGTATTAGCTCTGGTCGTTACTTGGGAGAATAAATTCAATGCACCTCCGATATGAATGAAAATAATTACGCAGTGTTGGTAGACGTATAGTCATTATTTGCAAGATATCAATTTGGCTGCCTGAATGCTGGCTTTTGCAAGTTTTGCACAATTTGACATTTTAGGCACCTATACCGTACCTATCTAACTGATTGGTAAAATAAATGAAAATGGAGATTATAAATACCGTTCAGCGCAGGAAGATCGGCATTTTAGTCACATTATCAGGATTGGCGATTTGATCATCCAAAAAAAAATTGCGAGCGAGATAAGTTTCACTTTTAGTAGGACACTCCTAGCTAAAGATTCAGCTAGCCACAGTTATAGCCTCTAAAGCAAAACATCACTCCGATGATGTGGACTTTTTCTTAGTGCTCTTCTTCTATCGAAGGTCGGAACCCTCGATAGAAGATCACCAAGAATTTTGACTAGATACAAGTAACTTCGGTAAAGTTCAGGTTAATATCAGATAAATTAAGACTACCAATACGTAATGACATTATCAGTTCTAAATTAAAATTAAATGAATTCAATTCTTTTGTCATCGTCATCATCATTATTTCAGCCTATAATGTTCCCACTGCTGGGACACTCGCCTTCTCTCAGAGAAAGAGGATGAGCCGTAATCCACCATGCTGGCCCATTGCATGTTGGTGAATGTCATAATGTCTTTGAACTTTGAGAATTTTGGACATATCGTTTTCCTTACGATGTTTTCCTTCACCGTTTTTGAACGATGGCATCGAATCGGCACATAATTTATTTAGGTACTAAATAAGTCATTGGTGCAGGGCCGAGGTTCGAACTGGGTGCCGTCAGATTGTAAAGCGCACACGCTACCGTGCGGTCACTATCGCTCTTTCTTCTCTAATTCTTTTGTAGCTAAGCCTAACCTAAATAAACGAGTAGGTATAGTACCTACATACCTACTTAACCAACTCAACGGTATCTTTCAATCAGATCGACACTAGGCCACCTGTTATTATAGGTGACGCAACGCTCGTTTACAAGCTCATGCGTGTGAGAATATATATACTGAGAGTCATCGATATCTTGTTATCTGCACCCTATTACTAACCAAACCTATTATTATATTAACGTATTGGTTTATTGAAGCTGCCAGTTGATTGCACAGTTGTATTTGCGCAACCAAACCAGCCGTAGATTCGCCAATAAAATGAATTCCTTCTCGTGTTTTGAATGTATGCCGTTTATGCAAATATGGTTATAACGGAAACCGAAACGATGTTGGCAACATGCCATCTTGGCAATTAGAAGCTCGATGGATGGGTGTTTAAAGTTTCTCAACTGGCTGTTTCTTGGGTAGTAAAAACGAGCTTCGCCAATAAGAGCTTGAAATTAGTAGGTTGCTAGATCTACTGTGGTGATCATTATTGTAAAAGAGTTATAAGTTATGGGTGGGTATATATTTTTTATCGATTGGAAGAAAAGATAAAAGGAGGATGTATTTTTCTTTCTAAAAAGTTTGTTTCAGGTACGTGGTATACCTACTAGGTAGTAGCTTGCTATAAAACGGTAGAGTCAGTTCCAAAAAATGCAACTGACAAAAAGTAAATAAAAAAGGCAGTCATGTGGACTGCCGACAGAAGTGAATACTAATACGTCACATTAGCATGTCGGTGACGCGAACCCATAAGTTTTGCCCCTACCAAATGTCGCTCAAAGCGGCTAAAGAAGATTTCACTTAAAAAACAATTGAATTGGTAGTATTTTTATTTCCGAGCTAGGTCAAGGCATCTATACAACATAGATAATTGTCTTTTTCGGAGCCTATTTGTAGATGTCATCCCTGACCTGACTGGCGGACTAGATTAGATATTATCAACATCATTTATGCATTTATTGTCTCTATTTTAAATTATGCCAGCAATATAACACATGAACAAGCATCTTCAGCTAACATAGTTAAATGATTTAATAACCAGAGAAACACGAGGAAAGGGAAGTAGCGTGTGAAATGAGTACCAAGTTAGTTGCAAGCGGGCGCGGCGGGCGTGCGTGTCATTATGATTTATCAAACGCAAAAAATACGATGCGGCCGCTAAAGAAATGTTATCATGGTGATAAATCAACCGTGATTAGAGATCGGAGACAGCGCTCATTTTTTTGATAGAACTCGTATCATTAATGTATTCAGTATTGAGAAACCAGCAGTTATAAGAACTTACGTAGTACAAGTGGCTGATAGGCAAAGACAATAATTATTGCGGTGAAAAAGTGAAGTAGTACTAGTAATTTAGTACCTACGTATTGTCTATTTTGTGGTCCCGAGTCAATAGGTTATAATACTGGCCTACATGACGTTCCTAGGTGGGATCTTAATTCTACTAACAAAAAGGTACCTAACTAGGATTTACTCAGAACGTCGACTGTGTCGCATGCCAGGAGAGCCCTTTTCGGCGCAATTCGCACCGAGACAGCAGTAAATGACAGCCGCTGGCACTGGCAGCGTTTAGCCGTAAAACCGCGCAGCCGCATGATGAGCTGCGCTGAGCTTTGAGCCTTTTTGTACATAGGCTTATAAAACTGAGTACATTTTAATGTCGACTTATTTTATAAACCACACAAAAAACTTTACGAAATTCATTCTATATGGGGATAAAATATTGGATTTTAGTTTGTGTAGAAATTCGATAATTTTCGGCTTAACTTTTCGATGTAACTCCAAGTTCAACCCAATAAAACTGGTAGGTATTTAACCTTGCTTGATGGTAAATTTAGTGTTCAGTGTTTTTAGAAATTCAATCCAAGGGTGTAAAATGGATTTTTATGGATTTATGTTCATTTTAAGATCCCAATTAGGCGTATTCGGGGTGGGTTGGTTGCTAGTGATCAGTATGTGCATGTTTGAAGCTTAACTGAGAAGCAGAAATTCACCTGTTGAAAAAACAAATCTGTTTCCTGATATAGCCTGATATACCTATGAGTATGCAGTGTAAAAGTGTACGATTCGAATCAAATAGTTGAGTTGAATGTATGGAATTCCAAGGTGATAAGAACCCCTGTACCATGGCTGTACCTATCCGCCAATGTGCCGCTGCGCTGTCGGTCACTGCTATTTTAGTGTGAATTGAGCTTAAGGGTCTCACTACACATAGGGACGAGTGAAGGGTTCGCACGCCACGACAGCGACATTTAGTTCGGTGAACTATCATGACGCTTCTAAAATTGTGTTGCATCAATAAAAATGATGACCTCAATGTGCGCTGCAAACGAGTCAGTATTGCGACATGGGTTAAATTGAACGCATTACTGGCATTCAAATTCACGTGGTACTTGTTTGACATTTTAGAAGATAAAATCTGTGGCACTTATTGACCCTGTGGATTGGCGAAACTACGTGCTTGTCAGACTTTCTTCTACAAAAAAGTTGTTGCCAGTTATCTCCTCCGGTGACTAAGAATTTTAAGTCGCTAGTTACCGAAATAGTTTTTTTTTTACAATCTGTATCTATCGAGAAGTATGTAAGCATCAGCTGTGCGACTGTTTGACCTGTTTGTGAAAGTTGCTCGAATGAGTTTAAAGATAAACAGAACAAGAGGTGTTCTAACCAATGATCTTACTAACGTTCGAGAAGCCTTTTTTTGGTCGGTATTCGCGATTAAAATTAAATGCTTATAACGGATCTACCTGTCTACCTGTGACCACAGACACTGCATAGTGTTCTAAACGTGTGGAATTAAAGTAATGTAAAATAAACGCGATAATAGCCTTTAATTTATTTTTATTATGCTCTATATTTCAATTTATATCGTTTCAGATTTCATTGCTACACAATTTTGACGCGCACCTAATTAAGCAGTTTGATAATATGAAATCTCCATATCATCTCATGAATCATAGTATTGTGAAACCCTGAGGTTTCTTTCTAATACATACCTTCCTGCCCTGTGACCTGGTGGTGTAATTTGTTTACTATATACAGCTCAAACGTCCAACGATGTCATTACTTCATCTGACCTTGCGTTTGGTAAAATATTTAAACGTAATTGGGTAAAATTGTTTAAGGCGCGGAACAATCGCAAAATTAACCAAAATAATTATCTTTAAAGCGCTAAGTGAGATATTTATAAAGAAATTAACGGGCCAGATTAAAAAAAAATACAATAAAAAAAAAAAAACCTGTTATTAAAATCTTAGCTGAATAACATTTTGTTAAATTATCTAGATTCTAAAAAAAATATTACGATTTGAGCAACAAAAAAGCTTTTGATTTGAATTACTCTGAATTTTCAGCGACAACAACATATTTTTTACGAAATGTATAGCCACACTAGGATTTTAAAATTTTAACCAGTTAATTGTTAAAATTCGAGTTTTATATTTCGATATAAACCTTCGCCAATAAACGAATTACCGCAAATATAGTAAGCCTTTTAACTTTTCACTAGTTTTCCACAACCTGGATATGGTTACTGCTGGTATAACACCAATATTTTTAGCAATATTTTAGAGTCTATTAGTTCTGTTGGTAGTGAACCTGCCTTTCGTTCTGTTCTGTTGTGGGTTCGATTCCCACCTAGGACAAACACTTATGTGATGAACATTTGTGTTTGTTATATATCTGGGTGTTAATATCTATTTAACTATGTATTTAAAAATATATATATATGCATGTATATCAGTCTCTGGTAGCCATATGACAAGCTTTGCTTAGTTTGGGGTCCGATGACCGTGTGTGCAATTTATTTATTATATTCTGCAAACATCGTATAGTAAGTACATGGAACTTACAACGGTAGTTCCATTTTAATTTCCTCGAGAAGGTACAGCATGTCATTTAGTTACAAAACTGTCGCTGCGGGTCGTTGGGTCGTCCGATGCGCCGCGGAAGGAGGTTCAGGTCGCTCGTGATATACCACGGGTGAAAGCTCACGGGCTGCCATTATCTCAGCCCTGAGAGGGTCTAAGAATGGTGGCTATATACATCCGCAATCTGCGACAAGTTTGCTTGAGGTCGCTAGTTTTATGGGCAAGCAAATCTAAGCTTAGGTCTAAACTTGGCAGTGGGATGTCATTCAGACGGGTAACTAACGACGAGATGCATATATCAATATATGAATATTTTTTTTTATTTACCAGTTATTTAACCGCTTTGTAATAGTGTGCAAAAATTACTGTGTTTCGGATTGAAGGGCAATGTCTCTAGTGAAATTACTGGGTACGACGACATTTGCCATCTCAGGGTGGCCGAGCGGTAGCATAATGTGCGCTTTACGATCTGACGGCAGCCGGTTCAATACTCGACCCTACGTCTATGACTTATTTTGTACCTAAAAAAATTTATGCAGTGCTATCGCTCAAAAACGGTAAAGGAAAACACCGAGACGAAACCAGCATGTCCAAGTACCTTGGTCAAAGACATATCACATTCACCAACATGCACTGGGCCAGCACGGTGGATAAAGGTCCATCCTCTCTCTCTCCAAAAGAAGGCCTCTGTCCCAGCAGTGGGAACATGAAAGGCTGATAATGACGATCTCAGGGTGACGAGCGCATTGCCACGCAGGGTCCAAATGTCGAAATTAAAAATTCTGGGTGGTGTTGAACTATTATGGCCCAACATGACCCTTACCATCAAGCAAGCGATTTGCTCATCTTGTCAGCTAGCTGCCTAATAAAATACAGAAGAACCGTCCCCGTAACTCGCCACCGTAAGACACGAGGCTCATTCGGATAATTACTATGAATACCTAATAGTGTGGAAATCTTAAGTTGCGTTCAGTTAGCACCTTGTTGGCAAAACTAACTGTTACAAACGCCAATAACGATCACATACGTAAGTTTTGGGAATGTGAGAGAAAAAATTGCATTGTTAATTGTTTTCGTTCACCGTCCGGATAGGTCGCTAAAACAGCTAAAGATCGTAAATTGCCAATTTTGACCCACCTCGCGAAGTGGGTCGTTGTGATATTTTTTTGACATATTTTAGATTTTGAAATGACGTTAGATTTCCCACGGTGTTTTGGTGTTTTGCTTGCGCGCGAATGTAACAATTCTACAGTTTCTTGTTTTACAACTTTACGTATTATATATATTTCTTAAAGCGACCCTATGGGCGACGCACACGATGCGTAGTAGGTACGACCAAGCTTTGAGAATAACAAATAAAATAACTCAAGTGCGAGGTGTTAAGTGCTGTCGCTGTGACATTAGCATCACCGTTGTTGATTCTAACGTTTGTTTTGGGTATGGACCAAAGCAGAAAAAGAGGCAAAATTCTCAAACCGAACTCTTTACATAAACGCCGATTTTGACAATACAAAAAATGCTACTTAGACTAACCAAATGCACCTTTAAAAAACATGAATGGGGGCAACCCGTACCTATATATAACGCAATAGGTAATCCCCAATAAAAATGCAAAGAAAATCCTTATCCCAAAGAGTGAACAACGCACTGGCATTATCTTTGGCGTAGCTATTGCAGCAGTGATTTTTTAAATAAGTAACAACCATTACTCTATTTATTTTTTGGAGATATACAGCAAATAGAACTACATATTATATTTATTATCCATAGCACAATCACTGGCGTGAATTCAGGGCTAGACAAACATCCTGTTTATCATTCACACTAATTAATTAGCACACTCATAAATGTAATCAAAAACATCTGCCTACCAATTTATGTTACAACATAACTTGATTGATTATTTTAAACTAATTAATGAAGCAATAGCTTAACGCAGCACATTTCTAAACCATACGCTACGACTTCCTATCTTAAACAGAATTAGCAGTAGGTATAAAACTATATTTATTAGTAATTAAATTCACATTTGTGTACAATTAGTATGAGTTATGTTCGTGTAATCTTGGTAAGTAAATGAGCATTCACCTACTTGACTTTCGTTTGTTTTATAGCATCTACAAAGTATTAAATTAAAATTAACATAATGATGTAACTGAACATTACACGTATGCAGATGTGTTGGTTAGAGGAGTTTGTACCTACACATTGGCCATGAAATTACAAACCAGCGTATTTTGTCAAAAGAAATGATAGGAAATTTATAAAATATTTGATAATAAACGCTGAATTAAGTAAAGCAATTTAGAAAACAAATTAAAAAAAATACTTTGACAAAAAACTTTTCTTTGGTGTCCATAGAAAAGTTTTTTGTCAAAGTTTTTTTTAAAATAATGCTCAGAGTAAAGTACTATTAAGTGGTAGACTGCACTATTGAGTTATTGCCGTTCCTAGCTACTATTATACTAACAAAACCCTTTACCCCTAATTAATATTAGGTTTTTCCATTCCGAAATAAGAAATGATCATTAATTTGGTAAAGATGGACCATGGAACATAATGTTTTCAATGCAATGAGGACATCTCCGGCACCAGAGCGTGACGCTCTATACTCCGCCCGCCGCTCGGGTCATTGCGTTCTCGGACGTAACGCATCATGTACCAATGCTAAATTGTTTTCTCGATGCAGAAATCTTACAGCAGAGCCATTGTTTATAGTCTCATTGGCAGCTCTGTTGCGCGCTTTCAATCCTATCAAAATGAAAATGGTCATTGAGCAAACAAACTCCTGAACTCCCCAAAATTCAAATATTCGTAACCTGTGAAACAGTGGTAGTGGCAGGTAGCTATATTAATAAAGATGTCATTATCATCATTTTAGCCATAGGACGTCCACTGCTGGACATAGGCCTCCCCCATCGATCTCCAAAAGGGCCGGTTGGAAGCATTCAGCGTTTCCCTTCGATCTCTTTTTGGTCGTCTACCCATCTTGTGGCTGAACGTCCTACGCTGCGCTTACCGGTCCGTGGTCTCCATTCCAGAACCTTTCGGCCCCATCGGCCATCTGTTCTGCGTAATAAATGTGCCCTGCCCACTGCCACTTCAACTTGCTAATCCGGTGGGCTGTCGGTGACTTTCGTTCGTCTACGTATCTCTTCATTTCAGATTCAAATAAAGCAGTAAGTTCTCTTAAATTATGCTCGGTTTCTGTGAGGGATCGTATCCGGAACAAAGTTATTCGTCAGAGAACCAAAGTCACCGACATAAGAAATGCGTATAAGAAAGCTGAAGCAGCAGTGGGCCGATCATACCTGTCGCAGATCCAATAACCGTTGGAGTAGACGTGTTCTGGAATGGAGGCGCCCTGAGACTCGATGGAGTGATGATATACGTAAGGCAGCTATTTACGCTGGCAGTTGCTGGAAGCGAAAAGTCGAAGATCGGGCTGAATCGTGTGCATTGCGGGATCCTAACTCTAGCAGTGGACTAATAATAAAGAAAGGATGACAATGAAGTTCTCTGAAAATCCTCTGCTTTTGACAGTCTTAACATCGAGCGTGGTTCAACTGGTATTTGCTGCATATTTGTCAATAGTTGCATGAGAAAGAACGTATAATTTGTTATACCTTCCTAGAGAAAAGGTAGCTTTGATACGGTTGCTTCAACAGCATTGGATGGTTTTCTTGCCAATACATCATTTAGCCCATGGCTTGAGTGCCCACAACTGATAGCAATTGCTGTGCGATACTAAGGCTGCGCGTGAATCCACCGAGCACTCGTTAGGGAGCTCTAAGCCCGCCTCGGGGCGCCAAAGTTATGAAATCAAATTATTTAAAGCGTGTTGTAAGACAAGAGTTATCCGCGACCTTCGCCCGTCGTGAGAAGCTCCGCCGGTGCGACTCCACATTGTCTCTTGTTAAATAATCGACAAGACAAGCTCGTGTCGCAATTGACGCCGGTGAACAATGCTGTTCCCTAGCGCTCGCGTGCATCACCACCTCGTAAATTTGGCTAAATTTGGACGTACCGAGCGCTGTAAGTTACATCCCACACACTACATTCATTATTTGCTTTAATTGACGGCTTCTTAGTTTATTATATGTACAATGTACAACTAGCTAATGTCCGCGACTTCGTACGCGTAGACTTTCATATAAACTTTCTAGCCCGTTTTAGGGTTCCGTAGCCCGACAAGGAACCCTTATAAATTCATTCTGTCCGTCCGTCTGTCTATCCGTCTGTCCGTCTGTCCGTCTGTCCGTCTGTCCGTCTGTCCGTCTGTCCGTCTGTTCGTCTGTCCGCCTGTCCGTCTGTCCGTCTGTCCGTCTGTCCGTCTGTCCGTCTGTCCGTCTGTCCGTCTGTCCGTCTGTCCGTCTGTCCGTCTGTCCGTCTGTCCGTCTGTCCGTCTGTCCGTCTGTCCGTCTGTCCGTCTGTCCGTCTGTCCGTCTGTCCGTCTGTCCGTCTGTCCGTCTGTCCGTCTGTCCGTCTGTCCGTCTGTCCGTCTGTCCGTCTGTCCGTCTGTCCGTCTGTCCGTCTGTCCGTCTGTCCGTCTGTCTGTCTATCCGTCCGGCCTAATTTTTTAGAACCATCTGACTTCTATTATCAAGGCAAGTGCTTGAAACTTTGCATAATTAGTTTTAGTATAGATCTCAACTTTATAAGTATAAAAAGTATTTTTTTATAATATTTTTGTTCACAATTACATATGACTTTGGCTACGAAAAACGGCGCACCATACGCGTGTCGACACGCGTATCGCGTGGCGATACCATATGCGTGTCTTGAGTCTCGTCACGCTCTGGTTTTGCTCCACTAAATGAGACTATAATACAATATATTAAGCCTCATTGTCATCTGTAACAAGCGTTGCTTAAAAGTGGGAATCTCGCCTCAACGATAACGCACAACTTTAACAGGATGTTCGTAACTAGCCCGGAAAACTTCACACGAGGCCCTACCACAAGCTATGGACTGTTTTTCTATACAGCTAAATCTGCGGATACCACAATCGATGTAGTTATTTATCTAGCTAGAATAATTCTAGCCGATAAAGCCGTAATTGTGGGAAAGCTTCAAGAATAGCGGCCCGGAACGAAAGCGAGATTACCGTCTTCTCCGCCTTTGGGTATCAGACGCTCCTAGCAGGAGTAAGATACTTTACAGTTGTCTATTTACATACCTACTTAAGCTTTTCATTTCCGCAATTTCGTATAATTTATTTAGGTACTCATCAAAATGCGGACATGATTATTGTGGTAATGACCCAATTGGATCGTAGTTATGAGAATGAATCACAATTGTACAATTACCTTATAATACATTTTAAAGATTATGATCAAAGTACGTTTTATATGGTGCCTTCTGTTGGCCCTGTGCCTCCCTTTAGTTTTTATGAATCAAGGAACATTATCCTAGTTATGAATTGACTGGCTGTGCTGTCAGTGCAAGTCCCGTCAAAATCGCCCAGACGTTTTGGATTTGTGGAGATTTATATATCTATACTTAATATTATAAATTCGAAAGTGTGTTTGTTCGTCGGTTTGTTAGTTTGTTGGTTTTTTTGTTCCTATTTCACGCAGGAAAAGAGCAACGAATCGACCTGATTTTTTGCATGGGTATAGTTCAAAGGCTAGAGAGGGACATAAACTACCATTCATCATCATCACCAGCACCATTTTTTATCACTACGTGAGTGAAACCGCGGGGCGCAGCTAGTCTTCTATATATATATAAAAGCGAAATTCATCTACACATCTACTCACCCATTAATCACGAAATCTCGAAAACTACTTGACCTACGACGCTGATATCTGGCAGGTAGATTCCTTATGGGGTGTGTCTAAGAAATGATTTTTCGAAAGGGCCGAATTAAGGATGACAAAAGGGGGTTGAAAGTTTATATGAAAGTCTACGCGTACGAAGTCGCTAGACAGCTATATATATATATAGATAAGCTATGTTGGGTCTTGAGGATGCTGTCTATTAATAACTGACCAAGAGCATGCCGATACATGCATAAATTCTTTCACTTTTAAATTATTTTAGTCCTTATTCGTCGCCGCCACCTTACCATACCATATGTCCCATGTTTGTCTGATCTGGTTGACGGACGGACAGACGGAAGGACAGACAGAACGAACTTACAAGGGTACCTTTAAGTACTACGGAGCCCTAAAATACCAACCAATCACAATGTCATAGATTTTTTTAGACGCCGTAGTTATTCTATGTCGTGTAACCCGCCTCTCCTACTGCTCTACCTTACTAAATAACTCACCAACAGTCGATGATTCAAATACAATTTTGATAACTAGTTAGTACCAAAATCCTTAAGATAATGATCTCGGCTCCAGTTCCGTGATGAGGTCATGTCTACAATAAGGATGTGCCGCTTCTTTTCCTGATGATCGCGGATAAAACAAATACCACCAACCTAATTTGTTTTTGCTCAGGAATGTATAACGTCAAGTGAATGGATCTTTAAACATATTAAAATAGATCAGGCAATGAATACAATACGTATATATATATATATATTGTATGATATTATATACCTACCCATATAGGTACCTATATTTAGTTAAAAACATTTCAATTTCATCGCCTTAATCTTAGGTACTTTGACATAGCGCTCGCGGCGTGGCGTAGCTCACTGCTCAGCTATGTGTAAGATGACCGAAGGTAATAAACGGAGGACCCAGTCATTCTTCAGATGGGTTACCGTGAGTGGCATTATGTGAGTGCTACCGTGGGTTGGATGATAGAGTGGTTGATGTTTGAGAGTGGATTTCGATAAATTACTGACATAAAACAAACAATTTTAATGTTATGGTTTATTTGTTTTATATTCTCATTGATAATTACGGCTTTATTTTTCGTTTTAAGCCCGAAAATCCAAATACCTAAAATTGAACGATGAATTTTGTAATACGGCTATCTACTACTTGTAGGTACACCTCTGGGGCCTTACGGCTAGCTGTTTAAAACAATCCAGTTTAGGTGATAAAAAAGTTGCGCAACCACAAACCGTATCTGTGCGCGTTAAGGTTCACGTTCGCGTGATTTTCCGCGGTTTTAAAGTTAGTTTGAGACCGCGTAAGGAGTTGGCCGTAACGCCCCAGGGTATGAAAATTACCGAAAGTTTCAGTAAGTAGATGTATTTAAAATGTATATTTCCATATATACGTTCATTATATTAACGTAAGCATGATGCACGCGTTTCGTGGTCCAAGTATTTCGGGTATTCACGGCATTATCTAAGTAACCACAGTGCATCTAGCCGCAGGCGCGAGATCCGAGTGGGCTAATGATGTGGGAGACCATCAGTGAATGCGCATTCCCACGCTGCTCTTATCGCCAATCTGTCTCGTGTTCGCCTTCGAGATGTTGGTTTCTTGTATTACTTCCTCTTTTTATGAAACACTAGCTACAATCAGTGTACTCTCACCACTTTCCCGGTAATTTTCTAGTTCTGCATTTTTCGGGATGAAAATAATCCTAAGTTCGTCCTCATGCAGTTCTAATCATGCAGTGGCAGAGTTAGAGCTCACTATATCTCTGCCAAAAAAAATCAGCCATTTTGTTGTTAAAATAATATTCATGATATTCAGGACATTTTTGCACACACGGTCATCTGTCCCCAAACTTAGCAAAGCATAGTGCATGACTACCAGAGACTGATATACATACATATATAATGTTTAAATTAAATACATACTTAGGCTGTCGTTGAGTGTGGAGGTTAAACGGGAAGGCATTAATTAACTAGGCATTAAACGGGAAGGGTATTGAAGTGTTCAACACTTCAATACAATAATTTTTTTTTTTTTTTTTAGAAATACAAACGAATTGTCTAAAACATTTTAATAGCATATTCAAAAGTGTGGTAAACTTCAGTTTAAAATTACTTGCGAGTTGGTAAAAAGCGTCTTCTCTCTGTCAGCTTTGGGGCTTGTAACCACAGGAAAGGGAAGGGAACGATTTTTTTTCTGTGCTTGTAACAGTTGTAACGGTCCTAGCTGAGTTACCTACGTACCTATACACAGAACTTAAAAAAACTAAACTAAAGATCGTTTACACTATCTATAGGCAACGAAGGCCTATAATGTATAGTTCAAACGATCTTTGATTTCAGGCTGCCCAAAATGCTGGTCGCGTGGACTCACTGCGCATAATATAAGCCAGCATTTTGGTCACGTAATGAATCTTTCAGTGTCCACGACAAATCCTTAAAAATTTCGAAAGCATAAGCATTTAAAATATTCTTAATCGTATTAGTGTAAGTATAAAGAAGGTAAATTCTGCATAAAGTTTGTGACATGAGTCAATCAAAGAGTACCTATCGTGTCGATAGAATTCTAAAGTGTCAGCTCTGTGGTGTCATATTAAATTATAATCTCTTTATAGGCACCTCAGGTAGGCAGGTCCCCCTACCCTATAATGTTAATATCACATCTTATATAACCTGCTATAATAACAATCTGTGTTATTATTTAAAATATGCACATATATGTATTTGCAACATTACATACTTTTAAAACAGGCTAAATCGCCTGAGCAATATTGCGAAACTGGTAATGTGTTTTTACTCAAGTGTAGCACATATTCATTCAAAACAATGCACGTTATGGGAAACTACAAAGACAATCATAATTTAGTTGCAGTTGAGCATTATAAAAATCTAAATTATATTTTGCAACAATGTAGGCATGTTTAGAAATAAGATACGTGCAGTTTACTTTACGTCGCGTTTTAAGCTTTTTTAACTACACACACACCTATACTTACTCAAATAAAAAAATTAAAAAGTTTGCATACGAAACTATTTATACGAATTTCCACAGATCGTACAAACACGTACATATTCAAAATTCTAGAGTTTCATCACTAATGAAATAGTAACAATAGATCATCAAAAATGCCTCAAGATGTTGCCTCAATGGATATGGTTCGTTCGGCAAACAGCAGTTTACTCCCGATACAAGTAGGTAGGTCGGTCCTCAGCCACGGACCGTGAAGATCGCGGAGAGCACCGGTTCATGGTCACATACTTCTCTTACTTATTTATATAGGTTTGTAAAGTTAATACACGAACTTAAGACGCGTACTACAGAGTGCTTAAAATATTTCATAGCACATACAAGAGAAAGTTATAAAAATATGATAAAAGCATAAGTACTAAAACTGGGACAAACCACAAGATGAGCAGATGACCTAAAAGAGACCGCAGGGAAACGCTGGATGCAGGCCGCTTCCAACTGGGCCTTTTGGAGGTCGATGGGGGAGGCATATTTCCAGCAATGGGCGCCCTATGGCTGAAATGATGACGACATAAACTGGGAACTGTCCAAATATGTATAACTAAATATATATAAACTAGAATATTTGTGTGAAATCCCGGGAGGCATTAGTAAATTTTAACCGACTTCAAAAGAGAAGGAGATTCTCAATTCCACTGTATGATTTTTTACATGTTTGTTACGCGATTACTCCGCCGGTTAAGAATTTATTTTGCTAATTCTTATTTGTTTGGTAGGCCGTACTTCAGAGGTGGTCTCATATACATTTTATCGAAATTACACCAGCGCTTTTTGAAAAATCAACAAAAACCAAAAATATAAACACATGACGTTTTGGTTTGTGGATCCTTTCAGCAAAAGTTTTGATGAGGACTTTCAATCTCTGTTTTAACCGTAGTTTTTCTTCTTTTTAGTTTAAGTTTGTTCATGTAGGTATAATCTTGAAGTATTTTTTTTGTCTTATAAAAATTACTTTATATTTAGATTTGGTCTTTATCCGAATTAAGTTAAAAAATAAACAAGAATGTGTAATGCAAATGTGCTGAGACATGGACGCTCACGGAGAAAACTGAGCACAAGATAGCCGTCGCACAGAGAGCGATGGAGCGAATCTGCATTAAATTGCAGGACCGTATCCGAAACACTAAGATACGACGTCGCACCAAAGCTGCAGACGTCGTAAAAAGGGTTAAGGAACTTAAGTGGAACTGGGCAGGACACATGGCTAGACGTAATTATGGGAGGTGGTGTACAGCAGTAACTGCGTGGTGGCCGAGACTAGGTTGGCGGAACCCAGGCTGACCTAGGATGAGGTGGACTGACGACATCAAAAATACTGTCGGGAACGAGTGGGTGCGAATAGCGAGAGACCGGGGAGAGTGGCATAAACAAAGGGAGGCCTATACCCAGCAGTGGGTCACTCAAGGCTGTTGATGATGATGAATGCAAATGTGAATTTTAGCCTTTTTCATACCGTAATCCACATGCGTAAAATAGAAATGATCGACATAAGAATGAAGCAACGGAGAAAAACAAATTTCATCAAAAACAAGTCCAGTTTGTGAAATAATCGTCTTCTATTCATAAATTACATACGTTAGTGGGCGCATTCGGTGGCAAATGTGAATGATTTATTACAGGAAATGTGTTAGTCAACTGGTAATCTAATAGCTAGTCGGTTATAGCATAAAACTAGGCTAAGCTAGGCAGTAGGTTTAAACTTACGAAACATTACATTTAAAACAAACATTATGTTTTCAATTATGCACTTGTATTTACTCAATACTCAGTTTAAAAAGTTAATCCCAGTGTAAATTAAAATATCCGGAATACTGTTTCAAGAAATAAAGATGAAATTTAATAACTATCTAAGATTATTTTACCATATTTGAATATCATGCATATGACTCGGGAATTATAGTAATTTTATCCTTTCACAAATTCGCACAGAGAAATACTGTTAGTGACATAAGTTTGAAAGCTATACCTACTCGTATACTCTCCTTACTCACTAGGTGGTTTTCAAACTTATGACGTTTCCTTTTTATGGAAAAATTCAGTTGTTATTTAGGTATGTAGTATTGTAATTTTTTTCAAATTACTACGTGTATAGCCAAGATATTACCGAAAATGTTTTAAAAGGTACGATTATTTCTGAGTGTACTTCCACGTATAAGTAGATATTCAAAAACATGCTTCCGATGCAGCACGCGATTCACGTTTTCTTCAAACCATATATAAGTACGTACAATGTTTCGCAACGGCGTCATTTGACACAGATTTCGGTGGAAACCCGATTGACCTCAGACCTGTTTATCCACTTGTCCGGTTGACCATCCTTGTTTCAAATGAATCTGATAATTTTATTTGCTAACCTGGACTCGTAAAATTTTGCTTCATCTAAGTACTAAATAAGTTTTTTTGTATTAACTTTTGCAAAGTCATTTTAGAAACGAGAGCGCCCGAGCGTAGTTGCTGATAAAGTCTAGAAATGTAACGATAAGTTTGGACGAAATCCGGTCATAAGGTCAAAAAGCCAAACATATCTGGACACGATTCGGACATACGTCTATAGGATGTCCGATAGAGTAGGCTTTGTAATCCAGCCTGACTCGGGCCTAACGCCGAGAATCGAGAAGAGCGGGGCACCGCAACTCATTATCAGACAATCATGTTCCCACTGCTGGGGCACAGGCCTTCTCTCAGAGGGAAAGTGAGTGGATGGGCCCTAATCTACCATGCTGGCCCAGTGCATGCTGGTGAATGTCATATGTCTTTGAACTTTTAAGGTTCTTGGACATACCAGTTTCCTCATGTTGTTTTTCTTCGCCATTGTTGAGCGATGGAATTGATACTGCACATAATTTATTTAAGATCTACTTAAATCGTTGGTGCTGGGCTGACGATCGAACTGGGCGCAAATTGTAAAGCGCACATCTTGCCGCCTGGCCACCATCGTTCTTGCTACTTGAACCTAAATAGATAGAAATAAAAAAGCTCACCTAAGTAATCGGAACTACTTAGGCAAATTAGCATGTTCAATTCTTCCACATGGTTGATTCAAACAATGGTTGGTTAGAAACAATTATCACGAATGCATAATTTGTAATCGCAGGAAGTATAAATGAACGGAAGAAGATTAAACGAAATTCTACCACGGAATGAGCAAACGTAAAGTATTTCGAGCGGAACATTAATCATGTAATGGCGTCTTCATAACAGTGTTGATGTTTATGGTGAGCAGTTAGCAGTAGTGGCATTAGAAATACAATATATATATGTTATAGACAATAGATCGCTGGGAGCAATTTACCCGGATCGTAGCAAAGGGTCGAATCTTGCAGGTTGTAGATTTTTTAAATAAGAAATCCTTAAGTGTGGTTCAGTTCAATATAAAAATGCTAATTACTTACACTTAAACTGGCCGTTTATGGTCATGCCATCGCGCCAAATGGCGTGATATAAACGTGACAAAATTTGGCTTGGCTAAGGACTGGGGGCTGCGTATAAGAATCGAGGCTCTTAGGAAAGCCCTCTCTGTTCAGCTCGTGATCACAATTATTAATGAAGTACCTAGTTAAATTTCCAAAAAGTACACGAGATTTTTTTCGTTTGATTGATCTTCTGTACTCCTATTTACTTCAGAATATTTATTATTTGCTATTTAATTATTTACATAGAATCTTGCAAGTTTTCTTTGCCTCAAAATTTTCTCAGACTATCACCCACAAAAACACCCTTATCCACCACAAAATCAATGAAAATTCTGCCCTTGAACTACAATCTCAAATACATATTTAATTAGCACATCTGAAGTAGACCGCAGCGCATTGGGATGGCTTAATTACCTTCCTATGTTATTATCATGTTAAGTAAGTAGTTGAGTTTGTGCGTAATTCGGGTATTTTATTGTAAGCTTGTAAAATCTCACTCTTCGTTATGAGTAGTTTTATTGGCCTCTCATAAAGTTTTAGGCTTCCTGCATTTGATGTATTACGCGAACAATTATCTGATTTGAAGATTCACAATGGTGATGAAACAGTTTTAATGTGTAGTTTAACGACAGGGTCTTCTTTATGAGAGGAATAAGAGATGTCATTTTCGAGAAAAATACTCACTAAAATAGTCCGTAAGAATTTTGTATTGTGAATCCCTTATGCTTTTACGAATCTGATGAAGTGGACAAATGCAAGACTATTTAAAAAAAAGTACACTCCTTTTTAGGTAAGAGCATTCCTCAACTTTCCTCTGCAAAGGGTAGCGGCCAAAAAAAAAAAAAATTTTTCCCTGGTCTCGTTTGAATTGGAACCTACCAAGGATTTTATATATACCCTAAAGGGAGAACCTACTTGATAGTAGAAGCAAAAGTAATTAAGTGCCAAAATTTGGCACATTACACGTAGAAGACCATCTACAGCTACAAATAACATACTTTACGTAAATTGTTTTTGTAAATTAACAAAATTTCGCTTCGTGCGTTGTACATATAAAAATAGGACGTAGACTTTAAACAAGAAATCAAAAAAAAATATTGAGTTGAAAATTAAATTACCCCCCACATTTTCTAGTGTTGTGCAAAGCATGGGAACTGACTTCTACGTCTACAAAAGACAACAATTTTTTCCAAACAAACCTCATTAATAATAACTTTTTTGGTATGTTAAATTTTGTAAAAAGTCATAATGGTATTATCAATACCTCTAAATTAAACCTTATATTGTACTTCAACACCATAAATGTGGAGACGATGTCATCGCCAAAAAATACAGTAACTATCCCGTCATTGGATAACATTCGCACCCAAAACGTTGTTATATAATACTATGATTATGTGACTCATCTAAACATCGAATTGACGTTAGATATCATCTCTAACTCAACCCACGAAGCCGCCCATATTGACTTTAGAATATTCAATGGGCGGGACAATGCACGTTTTGTATTTATATTTTAACACTATTTGGACTCATGGGAATAAACCTTGATTCAATCAATGCAGGTATCTTCGGTCTATTGTTGATAGTTTACAAATCAGTTCCGGGTTATCGAGCCAGCATCGTACTTTTTCGTCGGCAAAAAATCTTTGAAAAAGCTTTTTTCCCATGCTTCATACAAACGTAATTTTTCACGTTGTGCTTCGTGTATTTTTCTCGTACACCATACACAAAGCGTATTGTAAATGCATTTAAACAATGGCTAGATAATGAAATTAAACAGTTTTTGTCGCAATAAGTTGAGTTTACAATGGCGCCCATGCGTATGCCTGATTACACCACAATTAGTAATCAATGGCTAATATTGAATACGCCAACGTTATATCATTAATTTTGAATATTGTTGGGAATTTTGACGTGGTACTTTATTGTCTAATAATAGGTAAAGAGATATGGATTTTGTTTTCATCAATTATGGCGTACTAAGATTTTCTTTACAATAACATTGTATACGTAAACCACTAAAATAATTACCTACTTTTTAACTGACTTTAAAAAAAGGTTCTCAATTCAATCCGTATTTTTAATATAATTATACAATGAAGTAAGTGACAACCATTCAGTTAGTCAAACTAAATCAACAGTGCCAAAACTACCTTGAGTGAGTTAGTAAACTTGGTTTTGATTTGATTCATTGATGTAGAGTGAACAGTTTGTGCATATGAAACTGAATCTTTGAATAGAAGATCGGTTTCAAATAGAACCTCTTCGGTCGGACAATGGCGGAGAGTGGTACAAAGCTAGGACCTTGTACGCATGATCTTCTCCACGCTACATCGACGGATATTACGATTAAACCGAGCGAGATTAATGATGGCCAGTAATTACTGAAACACAAACCCAGGCGTGAGAAACCAGCCGATTGCATTACGACGTGATAAACTTTTTATAGTTCTTAATAACATGCAATTGTATCGACGATAATGTCTTCATTACACGTTTAGAAACATCTACATACGTGATCGGGATTTGCATATCGTTTATAGCACCGCTCCGTACATAGGCATTGCAAAAACTGACGAAACACCTCGTTAATAATTGCTACCTGGCGAGCGACCTATGTCTAAATTATTTATTACAATGTACTAAACAATAGGAGTTTGTACATAAATACGGCGTTTGATTTGCCGGATCGGAATGTGAGCATCCTCCGAGTTAAAGGTCACCGCGAGGTCGCGGCGAATGCAAGAGATACTGGAAGGTAGATACAGTTTACATTTGTACAATAGCATCATCGCAATTAGGTAGAAGGTAAACTGCCGAGCATTATCGTTCCTCGCGTGAATCGTTACGCGTAATGGACTTATAAACGGACATTTTAAAATCGTTCAAATCAATTTTTATTAATGCTGACCTTTGCCTTAACTCATTGGAAGCTTCAAACTCTAAAGTGTGTGAACATTTACCTGCCATCGTAGAGATATTTAGAGCACCTCGTCTTAAGAACTGATATACGAAATCATTTCACTGAACCGAACAATCTATGCAGGTGCAACCAAATATGGCTAGTTGGTGTCCTCAAGGGCATCCAACTTTTCAATGTTTGAATATCTTAATCTGATGATCAGTCGGGTCCCTTTGTCTATTCTCATTTGGTTATCACGTAACCTCGGTCAAGTGGCGGTATGCTTGTAATTGGAGGATGGACGACGAGATGACCCCGCGTGATGCAATCTTACCATGGCGAGGTAAGTACGGTGCCGTAATACGGTGGGTACCTGCTACGATGAGTAACATTCAAATAATATTAAATAAAGACTTTTTTGTTAATCCTACTCTTTTGTATGGATTAGGTCAAGCAGTATTGTTGTAAGCCCTACAAGTGATGCAAACCACCTAAAAACACTTGAACATTGACATACAATAATTATGAAGACAGTTTAAGTACGCACTTAAGGTTACATGTTTATGTATTTGCGTCTGAATTATTATTTGTATTTGTATTGTAAATGATGTACATATGCAAGCTTACTAAATAGCTCGTCGCTTTATCTAGCCCATGCTACGATATCGCAGAGCTTATTATTTTCCAAATACAAAATATATTTATTTGACATAACAAATACAAAATAATTTATTTGACAACACTATCGTACATAGTAAATTTGAACCCGTCACTGTGTCTCAGAGCCAATGGCCTCTCCCACATTAATAACACAGTAAACATTATGCCAAAAAAGATTAAATTATGTAGCGACCCGTCCGCCCGGCTTCGCACAGTTGTGATTTCCATGCGAAGCCGGGGCAGGTCGTTTGTTATATACAATATAAACGTTCCGTAAAAATTATCTAGCTGATGGTGAAAACCGCATCAAAATCCGTTGCGTGGTTTAGGAGGAGTTAGCGGCCATACAGACACACAGACAGACAGACGCGGAAAGTGACTTTAATTTACACTATGTAGAGAAGAGAATAGATATAGAAGATTTTTATATCGTTTTAATAAGTTTTTAGTCCTGGTTGTGGTTTAGTTTTGACAGTCTGCTTGTCACAGGTTTAGATATGGGATTATGGGCTGAGAGTAACTTAACTGCAATTATATATAGATACTCTTGTATCAATATAAACGTTCGATAACTCTTGTCTCTAAAATAGTTTTTGAAAGTGTCACGACTGAAAGTAAGACTTTTTTTTTATAGAATCGATTAGCTTAGCGAGCGTTGTGCAAGAGAGGTTTAGATTCTACAAGGATCGTTTACCACTCCCGTTTGAGCAAAAAGCTCTAAGCTCGCGTTATGGAATGCAGGAATGAGATTGATCAGACAGAGATGTGTTTCAGAAGGCTACGCCCTCAGATCAGAAAAACCAGGGAGATATGATAAGGTGGCGTTGCGGGTGCGAACGCATCTGACCTAAATCAGGTTTGATGTCTTTAGTCGAATTCACCCCGCAGATGACCTTGTCACTCTTTTTTGCATGTTATCTATTAGTTAGTTTATTAGTGTCGCTGCAAGTTTTTTTAGTATTAACGTGCGTCAGAAATGAGTGCCGTACTTACCTACAGCTTTTGCGTTTAATGCTTTAGTGGTATAGCAAAAAAAATTTAGAGACGGAGACACTTGAACCCGAACGATAATTGTACTATGGCATATCTCTCTTGTTTGTCTGATCTGAGGCTATTCCCAACACGGATTTAATAAAGGCTGAAGATGATGATTATATTTTAATACTCAGAGAACACAGTGTTTATTAACTCTTTCACAGCTTAGCCCATTGCTACATGTGCACACTCTTTAAAGAGTTGATCAAGATAACCTGTAGTGCGTAGTCACTAGTCATCTCATCTCATGCGCATTAATTGGCCGGTCGGTGCAAACGCACTTCGGCATTCATTCTACGCACGTTGCAACACAGCTTGCGGCAATCGTCAGAGTTCCTGCTTTTTATGTGAGCGCACGACTGAATATTATACTGTATTTCTATTTCTTGGCTTTATTCTCTTGAACGAAAACACAGTAGGTGCAAAAAAATAAAAATATTTCACAACTAAATATGACGGCGTATTGCATAAATATTCTATTGTGAAGTTCTTAAGTTGAGGCGTTTTCATCCATCATTTCGCTATACTGTTGTTTTGCTTCCTAGGCATTCAGCGAAATAATTCTTGTAATAAGAAACCATCGCATCGTCTTTTAATAGTAAGTTTTTTTTTCTTTATCCAAAGAATGCAACATAGGTATATAACGATTTTACAACATTCTATCAAACTGCACTGTTTGTAGGCAGATGCTAACTATCGCTGGTATTTAGACAGGAGGTTCAATTTTCATTTTCATTGTATTTTGATGATTTCTCTGTATTTTATGTATCAATCAACTAGGTATTGACCACGAGTTATTTTGTACGCGTACCTAGTCATTCATATAAAATGTCAACCACCATTTCCTCTTTTAACTCAGCCTTTTTGCTAAATCCTTTCCTAGGTTCTCGTAATGACATCTCATAAAGTATCTACCAGCTAAATTTCAGCTTCGTAGATCAAGTAACTCCGGGTATGACCCGGGCCCCGGGTATGTCCTAAAACTTTGACTAGGACCACCAGAAGATGGGCAGCAGCATCCTCCTACTGTACGATGGAACGCTCTGCGATCCCTAAGCCGCCTGCCAAGCGTGGAGATTATGGCAACCCCACCCTAGGCGGAGGCCTATGTTCAGCAGTGGAGAGTAGATCTTCTGGCTGATGATGCAGGTGATGAGACCAAGTAGTTTTCAAAACTTCATGATGAGTCAGTCATTTTTTCAGTCAATGATTGAGTAGAATTAAGCTATTATATATAATAAAAAACTGCTAGAAGTGATTATCTACCAAAATCAATTCATTAATGTACGTAAGTTTAAAACAATTTATAATAAATTGAGCATAATAACCTATAAGTATCATAATTTAGCTTCGATAGGTAACTAAATAAAAATCGAATGTACCTAATACATTTCAAGGTCCCCTGCGTATTAATAAAATACCAATAATGGATGTATACAAAGTATTTTCTGACATAATGTAATTGATGAGGCAGGTAGACTCCGCTGAAGATGTCAAGGGCTTATCCAAAACAATGCTCGTACGTGCTAATTGTATGGCATGTACTGCACCTATTGAATAATAGGCAGGTGAAGTGTGAATGAATGCATAAAATGTAATATAATCCTACAAAAGAAACTATCTATAGACAATTATTAGTATTACCCTTTACTGTCCTAATGCTGGGACAACACAATTATGCATTGAGAATCAAGAAACATGTGACAATCTAAATATAAACCAGTAAATTCCTGGAATTCCTTAATTTAGGGTCCATCCCTGAATAAAGTTACAGAAAACGGCAAAATGTGCGATAAATCCCAGAAAACGAGACAAAAAGAAATACATATATTGCATGTTGTATTTATTTCTACAACCGAAAATCAATATTAGATTGTAGTGTATTGTATTGTCGCAAAAAGTTCAATACATAGCCCGCCTAAGAAAAATTTAAAATATGCTAAATTATGACAAATTATTGTCGTAGATTAGGCAGAGATTTTTTACTCTTGTTTATAGCTTGTTGAAGTTATTTAGAACCTGATTGATTACAGAGGTGTTCATTTTGAGGAGATAAAGTTTGATTTTGAAATTATTGGCTGGTAAGAAGAGATAAAGATATGATCGTAAAAAATATAACTAAAAGTTTTTTAAATATCTTTAAAGGTTTTCCAATCTGAAAACTTCAACTTAAATCATTAACCTAAAACAATCCTTGCAGCAATGTGCGAGAAAACTGATTAATTTATTTATTAATTCGTAGGTGTCACAATAAGCGATCACAAACAGCACCTTATTAAATTAATCATTATCATTTTAATCAAAGCAATAAAATTTACAATCATTTATTACAAACATTAATTGTTTCGAATAGTTGTTGCCAAATAAGTTACGATAGTTTGTTCTCACGGTGCGCGGTGTAAAAGACTTCAACGCGCGCGCACCGCGTGTTCCTTATGAACTTCGACCTCGGCTAACATAAACTTTTAATATTGATGTTAATAATATGCTTGGATAGTTTTTTTCTATGTGCTAATGTTATTTAAATATCGTGAAAATTTTCACGTATAGTAGGTTAGGGTAGCGTCCACTTGCTGGTCTGGTCCCAGAGGAGGATGTACAATGTGTCTGGTGTTCCGACACATCGTCATCGTGTGAGGAGGAGCCTAGCTCCTCGAGGTGGAGCCCGGAAATGCTAGCGCTGTCGAGGTTGCAGTGGAGTGCGAAAGCGGTCTCGTGACCTCGATACTGAAGGGGTAACACTCCAGGGTTTTTAGTAGGTAGGCCGCCCTTCTGGCGATGAGTCCCACATAACCGCCCTCATGCCCGCCCCGGGGCCGGTGGTATCCATAAAGGAATACCCTGGACAAAAAATAATACTTTTAACCTAATCTAACCTTGATTAGGCTAAGAGGTAAGTTTTGAAAATACAGTTGTTTAGTTATTAGTGTTCTATACTATCTCTTATCTTCTCTTCTCTTCTATATCTATACATAGTATAAATTGAAGTCGCTTTCCGCGTCTGTCTGTCTGTCTATATGTCTGTATGGCCGCTAACTCCTCCTAAACCACGCAACGGATTTGATGCGGTTTTCACCATCAGCTAGATACATTTTCACGGAAGGTTTATATATATAACTAGCAACCCGCCCCGGCTTCGCACTAAATTACACTCGAGCGAAGCCGGGCGGGCGGGTCGCTAGTATAATATAATAGCATGCAATGAAATGCCATTTTTATACAGGTTCATAAGAAGTGTGGTTGCTAGTGTTGCAGGTGTCCAAGGTGGAGGTTTTTGCTTATCATCAGGCAGCCCGCATGCTTGTTTGCCACTTTTTTATATAAAAAAGCTTTGGTTGTATTGAGCCGAAAGGTCATGGTACTTACCACGAATAACTTTTACTATGGGACCAACCCTGAACGTCTGATTCTGTATTAAAAGTTGTTTATAATGATAGGTACAATAACTTCCTTACTCCTACACCTATACCTTGGCTTAATCCTAGCTTATAGTCGTGTAGTTAAGTTTAGCCATCAACACTTTAAGAATTTATAATATAAGTATGTATAAAACCTATTATATGGATATAATTATCAGAAATGATGCACTAAAGCAATTGTCTTCGAGCAATCTTTATACACACGCAAAAAAAAAACTAAATTTAACCACAAACTAGTACAACCGCTATATTAGTAAGGAATGAAAGTTGTTGGTAATCTAGACTAGTCTAGTAAGCAGTGCATTACCTGGCTACTCTTGGTTATGAAGATGTAATGCGGTAATGCAGGTCAGATGCTTCGTTTGCGACATTACCTGTACGCGGATGGGGTAGCAAGTGTATTAACGATTAGCTCACGTCAATGTAAATTAAACTTTATCGCTAGAGCACAAAGTTGAGGTTCAAACCAAAACAAGTTCGCAGTCCAGTTTTAAGGCTAGATATCGGAACTATACCCGAACCACGCTAAGAAGTGATCTGACAGCTGCATAAAATAGCCGAAACGGTATATTTTCTTTACACATACAAACTTGCGTTTAAAAACTAGGCTACCATAATCTCGAAAACATTCTTACTTTAGTCTTACAATGAATTTTGTCAATCAATGTGAGATTAATGTCAGAATATTTTTAAGGATGTGGTACGTGCTTTGGCAAAAGTTACCAGAATTTACGGTTTTCAATTTGCTTTTTAAATCCGTTGCAGCTATCAGAACGCTTTTTACCGTGGCTCGGGTATAGGTAGAGAGAACTAGTACTACTTTTTCTAGATAAACAACCAATTTGTATGAAAAACATGGAATTTACTCTGTCGTATACCTACAAGAAGAAATCTCTGTTTTACTAATGTAGCCATGTTCGTACTTACATGCCAAATATTATGCGGTAAAAGTAGAAAGTGATAATGACATGTGCTATATTAGAGATTATATTGTGTTAGAAAGAAAAGGCTTTTGAGGTTTTGTATTTGCAGTTGCTCAAGTTTTTACCTACTAGATATACGAGGTAAAAATAATCAAAATGTTTTAGTATTTTAATCTCAAATGACATTATTTTTTATCTTTTGTATTGTTGTTGATTGCCGCTTTTTTTAATAAAATAAATAAATAAGCTTGAGGTGTATTGATCCGAAAGAAAGTCATTGTACTTACCACGAATAACTTTTACTATGGGATCAAACCCGTAAACGCGAAAATAATATCAGCTGTTCCATAGAAAACGGACACTCGACAATTGTATGGAACAGTATTTTTTTCGCTACTGCAGTATTGGTCCCCTAGTAAAAGTTGTTTATAATGATGAGTAAAATGACCTCCTTTCGGCTAAGTACAGTATATATTCGTAACCCTGTATTAGTCCTAGTGAATTGAGTCATCCTGTGTATTATGTGTCGGCTTTACCGGCACAGCTCTTTGTGCTAGGTAAACTACTTGTATCGTAAACCTATTTCAAGCAGCGACCGCAATGACCGCAGCACAATGCACGGTGAGCGTTGTGCAACCGCTGACAAGTGTGCCTCGCCGCCTCGCTGTGACAACAAACTTCATTACACTAATGATTTATGCCGCATTCGAACTTAAGCGGATTCTCAAACTGATAAATGATCGGCTTTGTGACACAATGAGATGTCTTGTCAGCTACTAACATCACTTAACGGGTGACAGCTCCGGATCTACCGACAGACTTGAACTTTAAAACCATATCTAACATTATAAATGCGATTAAGTGTTTGTTGGTCTGTTTGTCTTTCATTCACGCAGCATCAGAGCAATGAATCGTGTATACAAGCTTTTATTTAAATTGCCATGTTGAGTATGGGTCAAATCTTGCAACTGAATTTTAAAACAGTTATCCATATATCCGGTTCGGCATTGAGCCAAATCGGATATAGAATATATAAACTTTATAGTTTTCACTAGTAATACAAATTCCAAACAGACAGAAAAACTTAAGAGCTAGTTCCAAAAGTACAACAGAAAAAAGTATAGTTCCTGAGAAAACGTCCATGCGTGAGAAACCACGGGATATAGCTAGTCTACTAATAAGTAAATGTTCAAAGGCCGTGATCAGCTTCCTTCTGTTAATTGCTTTAGTTTCGCATCCTTGAGGTGTTTACTGAGAGAATGTGGTATGAGGATGCGAGCGATATTCGGACTGGAATATCTTCAGACAAATACCATTACATTTAATACGATACAGTAGGAAAATTATTTTGTGGCATTAAATTATTTCAGTTATTGTGTAACTTTATATGCGACGGGGTAATATCGTGGCCGTGCTCACGCGCAGTTTGAAATTAGCTTGTCTCTACATGTGAAATATTGAAATAAACGTTCTTACGTTCTCCTACTTTATTTACTTGAAAAGTAGATATTTTAACTATTCATCATCATTGTCAGCTTGTATCGATCCAGTCCACTGCTGGACCTGGGATTTTTCTCCCTTGTGCGAATTGTTCCCTGTCTTGGGCTCAACACCCCCAACTTACTAACTATTAGATACATAGTAATTAGGATACATGGTTTCTTGTTATCGATGTATTTATAATCGTATAGGCCTAGTGGCCAGTTTTGATATCAGAGTTTTTGGGCTGCCTTAAGGTGTTTTAGTTTAGTTGTGTTGTTTGGTTTTTGTATATACCAATTTGGATCAGAATCCTGCAACAGCTACTCTAGGCAAAGCCTCCACTAGTTTGCTCAGGATGCGGCTGATAAGCAGTGAGGACTCAGGACAGGCCAGCAAATACATTATTATAAGTATGCAAATTGCACCTGGTCTTTGCAGAACGGACAGCAAGAGACCGTACGGCCTGACACTGGTACTGTGAAAAAATGGCAAGTGCTTGGTGTGGGACGCTACTTACGTGAGCACGGTAGCTGCCACCCACCTAGGCCGTATGGTTCACTCCCCAGCAGCTGCAGCAGAGAACGGCGCTTGCATGAAGCAGCTGAAGTATGCAGCTATGGTGCTACAGTACATTTTTGTATTATACGATTTATACGATTGCCGTGGAGACCATGGGCAGTTGGGCCACTGAAGCCAGAAGCTTCATTGGCGAATTGGGGTGCAGGTTGAAGGAGAAAAATAATGACCCTCGCTCCGGCTCGTACCTTGTGCAAAGGTTGGCCATAGCCATTCAGCGTGGCAATGCTGCTAGTATAATGGGCACCTTTGCGCCGCCTACAGTTAGGGGCGGGTTATTTGATTAAAAATATTTATTTTTATGTTTAGTTTGTAATTTAAATTTTAATTAGTAGCTATTTTGTTTGTAAATATTTAAGATTGTTTTTGTTTTACTTGTAATTTTTATTGAATAAATAAATTCTCTAAATAAGTAAGTTAAAAAAGGATGCAAATATAATTAACTAAACAAAATACAATCTAAAACTAACACTACAAAAACGGACTGTCCATAATCTGTTGAAGGTCTAAAGATTGTCTAAAGACAAACCAAATGCTCAAGCTCACAGTTGGCAGCGTTCCCAGCATTCTGGCGGTATTACGACACTAAATGGCAATGCTTATGCGTTGAGCCAGAAACACGCCAGCATTTTGGTCACGCGTCGCATTATTTTGGCGCTCTGAAAGATTTTTGAAAATGAGGTGTAGGTGGATGTTTACGCCACCTTACCTGTTGTTAAGCGATGATGTGGTCTACGATGGAGCATGTTTGCCCAGAAGAAACAGATTCTCTCGCAATTTGAAGACACCCAGATTGTTACCATCGGGGAACACCTCGTGGTTTTTAGGTACTAACATTTGGAGGCAAGTGACTTAGGTAGGTAATCCAGTTATATCTAATTAGTTCACGAAAGTAAACAAAGTTCTTGACACTGATATTCAGAAAGCGCATTCTATAGACTAGCAGTGAGCACAATAAAAGTGGAATCAAAGCGTGGTTATGGCAAGATCATTCGTACGGGTGGTTATGGTAAGATGACAATTAAACACTATTGGAATTAAATAACCGCAATTCAGCAGTCGATAGATTTATTACCTTGTTTCAAATGCATCTTGCACATGAATCATCGTGAACAATAGAGCTACTTATTCCCAATACGGCTTCCTCTCGAATAGCTCGGTAATGAGGTGCATGTGGTAGATGAGCATCTCCCACGCCGCTCGTGCTCGCCGTTCATGGCAAATAGCTATCAATATTTCAATCAGGATGGAGATTTGTCGAGAATGGGCGTCAGTTACGTTAAAATACAATACTCAATAAGTTTATTGCGACACATGTATGCAGATTTAAATAATATATTTTTGTACATCTTATATATTACATTAATTACATGTAGTAGTATATAAAATCTAATAAAATTCTAAGTAATATAAGTGATCTATGTAATATATCTGCGTATTCCGGTTCGTGGAGACCACGAACCGGAAGACGCAGCGTAGGTAGGCCTCCCACTAGATGTACCGACGACATAGTGAGAGTCGCTGGCATCCAGTACATGCAAAAGGCAGGCTGTCGTTCAGTGTGGACGTGTTCTGGCTGATGATGATGATGATGATATATAAAAAACAAAATCGGGTCAGTTACACCATTTATAACTCAAGAACTGATGGACCGATTTTCATGATCTTTGTAGGATTTTTCTCCACCTAAATAAAAAAAACGTAAAAGAAATGCCAGAATAAGTATTAAAATAAGGGAAAAAAATCACGAAAAAAATATGACGAAAATTAATTTCCCCATACATTTTGTATGGACCGGCAATAATTGAAGTAAATAAATGTACATTGACATAATTATTCCATACAAAAAAGAATATGTCATCTAAGACCAAACGAAGTTATTATCGCTACCAAGGAGGTTGCTTCAAGGAGGTATGGGAATAATGCGGGTGAAACCATGGGGCGCAGCTAAAGCTAATAAATGCATTCAAAATGTATGCATGGTACTGGTCCATCTTTTTGCCTATCCTACATGTTAAATTTTAAATTAAATTAAATCAGAATCTTTTAATATCACAATGCTTATTGAAATTAAACATTTTTGACGGATTTTATTGCGTGTATTTTACTTTATTTTAATTCCTGACGTTTGGTAGTATCCGTGGTAATAAGTAGACTCCCTGATAACAACTATACTGGGTACACTAGAGAAATAGGGAAACCTAAGAAATCACTATCATAAAGCTTGAAGCTGATTACAGATTATATACTGGCAAAATACAAGTAACTAGTCTGGTCTACCCGTGGTCTGTGGTCGTAGGTAGACTTTCAGATTACTATACTGGGTAGACTAGAGAAATAGGGAAGTCTAAGAAATCATTATCACAAAGAATAGATAGCGTGCTATGCGTGATTATACATTATATACAGTCAAAATATACAGGCATATATAGGCAAGCCATTGTAGCCCATTAGGGAGACCGCTAGACTTGAAAACGTGAGGTCGCGGGTTCAAACCCCGGGCCCGTACCAATGAGCTCTTTGGAGTTCATGTACGGATTTTCATACCAATGGCTTTTCGGTGAAGGAAAACATTGTGAGGAAACCTGCATACGTACGGGGAAGGACTTCAATAAAAAAAAAACTTCTCTTATTGGTAAAAGATACTAATTCTATTTCTTGGAGAAACTCAATCAGTCGTAAAAAATCACAACATTGATTGTTTTAGAACTGCAATTTTATGAAATCATTAATTTTTGAAAACACGATTTAAATTATATGAGTAATAAAAATAAACATCGTTCGTTTAATAGAACAAGATAAGGTCACTGCTACGCAACATAAATAGCGAAATTTTAGACTTATCTTCACTTACAAAATATTTCGAGTGTTGAAAAAAATTATCCATTTGGACTAATAACAAAAATTACAATACACAGTCATAAACAAAGTATTTGACCTTAGTGCCGCATCATTTCCACCGTCACAGAGAAGGGCGGGCGGCGAGCTTTCAGATCCCCACTCGAGGCACGGGCGGGCGGCACACGCGCATTCGGCCAGTCCCTCCGCGGCGCTCCTCGCGACGACATGGCCCCTCTGTGGATCTTGCTCACTTTACTCCCCATCCTGGGTAAGTCTCCGACTACCCGGCACTTACTACCCACGTGTAAAAACAAAAGTGCATCAAAACTGTGCTACTCGCATACTGAAATTGCTTATCAGGTTTGGATTCCTAATCAGGTAAGGCATATGTGACTCATTGAGATGGATGTAGGTAATTGTGGTTTCCAGTGATAAAAATCACAGTGCGGAAATGCATTTGTGCGAGTGTTGGCAGATTAGATACGCGCGTGCGCATGTGAAAGTATGTTTTTCAGTGTTGTGCGTAATGTCCGGACGCGTGGGAAATAAATTTTTCGTATTGCGAAACAATTGATTGTTAATAAAGGTGACAATTGGCATGTCTTATAGGCTTAATACTTGTAAAAATTGCTCGTCACGGTTTTAATATGACATGTATAAATCAATTTAATAATATTTCGTAGTAATGTTTGATAAAAGCTCAAAATTTCTCAAGACCACTCCATCAATCCCATTCATAATTTGATTAATCTACACAAAACTTGTTTTTAATTAATTTACTGCGTTGGGAAATGTGTGATGGATGAAATGATTACGTAATAGAAAATAAGATGAAGTAAGCAGCCCAGAGCACCCAAGTCAATAGTGTTGTAAAAGTTAAATGTAGCGTCAAAATAAGGTCATTATTCGGATCTATTTTATTCTATCATCTTTATGGTGATTATCTAGAAATTTGGGTTTTAGAAGTTAATCAGTCATAGTTTTTTTTTAAATTACTGGCAATGTTTTTCTTGGCTAGTTTCTAAACTGCCAAAGATAATTTATTTGATCTACAGATTAATCAAACATAAGCTTGCAGCGCCACTCTTATTTCGCGCAATTTCCTAATCTCATAATTTTCCCAGGTTGGGACAGGCGCTATAATATAGGTATATCTCTTTGAATGCTGAATACGCGTGCTTTCATACTATCAAAATACCTAGATGGAGGGTATACGCACATTTCCTTCGCACGAAAAGCGTATAGTTGCGTCGTGCGTTCTAGCTAAGAGCAAAAATGCTATTGTAAGCGATTTATCATTTCAGCCTATCATGTTCCCACTGTTGCGATTCAGGCCTTTCAGAGAGAGAGAGAGAGAGAGGATGGACCCTAATCTACCATGCTGGTCCAGTGCATGTTGGTGAACATCGCATGTCTTTGAAGTTTTCTGAGGTTCTGTTCTTGGACATACCGGTTTCTTCGATGTTTTTCCTTCAACGTTTTTGAGTGATGGCATTGAATCAAAACTGTACATAATTTATTAAGGGACTAAATAAATAATTGATCGAGCAGGATCGAAGTTCGAACCGGGTGCCGTCAAATTGTAAAGCGCACATACTACCGCTCGGCCACCATTGCCTTATGCATATTGCAAGCGAGTAATCACAAGCAAATCCTTGCGTTCTGTATGAAAAATTGCATGCTTAGCAGCTTAGGGTTGCTAACTGAGAGTAGTTAGCAACCCTAAGCTGCTAATAGGCGCACTCGCATACATCACTGCAGAATCACGCGCGGGTTGTGGCATTGCGCAACCCTTGCACTTTCCATTCGCTGGACGCGCGCGCATCGCATCGCATGCGATAATCGATTCCCCGTATTTGCATAAACGTTGTTCCCACGGCTCAGTTAGGCCGCTCTCCGCAAGTAGGACGGCCACAGCGATGATGCTGTGACGGCCGGAGAGCGGATGGGTAACCTCGGATCCTCGCTACAATGTGCACCCAATCACATACTAATTCGAAAAGGCCTTCTTAAAAAGTACAACTTACTGACACGACTATTTTTAAGCGTTTATTGTCATATTTTGTGCATATTATTATTATATTTCCGCTGTCCACAACTTTATCTCCCATTGGTGAACATCGGGAAAAATTTGCTATTTCCACCAGTCTAACGCCACTAAAAATGTCGTTTATTAAATTGCATATATAGAATATAAAATTTGGTTCTGTAGAAACTATAGTCCATAATAGTAAATGAGTAAATCGTGACAGTTCATCCACAATAATATTGTCGTGTGTTAATATTTCAAAAACATTCATCGTGATCATGTTCATGCAATAAATTCAACGACGTTGCAAAAGCCAGGCACAAATCAATGTCTCCAACATAATGAATCCACTAAAATGCTCACATTGAACGCAATTCTTAAGAAATAGCTTAAATGACAAAAGTTCTCATGAACACTCACGTTAAGATAATCATATCTGTTGAGTTTCTAACAATAGTCAAAAAAATCTACATACTCGAGCTGTGTTGGTAAATCTTATCTATAGTAGTCAAGGCGTGAGAAATCTTAACTTCCTACACGTTCTTATGAATGAGAAGCGAAAGTATTGTAACCTGTGTATCGACATTTATTTGTGTGACGCCTATTGATTGAGGCAAAGAACGCGAGATTGATCGGCTATTTGTCTGACTCATCAAAACATTGTTATGTCACGACTGCGCAGGCGCAACTCCATTAGCATAAGCATTACTGGTCAAACAATCATACGAATATTGCACGTCGAACAAATAAACAATGTTCCGGTGTTGTAACACACAAATAAAGCTTAGACATTAGGTTCGCATAAGATTTTATTGCATTGCGTGTATAATGCACAATAATTGCATACACTACATGGAAGTTACATTTCTAGGTTTATAGTTTCCTTTTTTCCATTGCTATTGAAAACTCGGTCTATATAGAAAGTTAATTAAATCATAAAATTCATAAACCACCTTTTATTAAAGCAGACGAGCATAAGAAAAGTGTAGATTTAGAGATTCTGTCTAATTAAGACTTCCGACTGGCTTCCAAATTAGTTTTTTCACACAATCATACATAATATTCTCATTTCCGGTGGTGTTTTAATCAGCTTGCTAGATAATAGATACCTATTTTTACAAAACTACACACGTAGAATACGCGCTATAGTTTATAATAAAAATATAATTCCATTTAGGGTTACGTACTTAATCGTCTTTGAATTTACATTTTGCCAATAAATCAAAGTTACTCGATTATGTCGTGTTTGAAGGCAGTACAGCGTATATAATTGAAGTTATTACATAGCCAATGGTTCCGCACATAATCGACTAAACACTGACTCTTTACTTGTATGCAAAGCAGCCACACAAGTAGAGCATGCACTAGGTACAGTATCGTAACTGAGTCGTTAGTTACATAAGGCTTAGGTGGAGTACGGATGACCTTTCGCCCGGTGGGATGGCACAGCGGCGGCGTTGCTCCGCGGTTGCGCAAGCGCCGATCTTATCGCCTGCTCTCTGCCCTCCACCTGACACACGCATGGGAAACCGAACGAGGAAACCCACTTGTTCATATTTTGTCAGATGATGATGTATCTCTGAATATCTGTACACAAGATAAAGTAAGGAGGATAGGTCCATGCATGCAGCATGCTGGTCCAGTGCATGTTGGTGAATGTCATATGTCTTCAAGCTTTTGAGGTTCTTGGATGTTGTTTCCTCACGATGTTTTAAGCGATCACATTGAAACTGTATATAATACAATTTATTTGAGTACTAAACAACAGGCGAGTTGGTGATCAAACGTGGACTTATCCACGTTTAAAAAAAAATAAGTCGTTGGTGCATAGTTGAGAATCGAACCGGGTGTTGTCAGATTGTAAATGGCACATGCTATTGCTCGGCCACCATCGTTCTCGCACAAACTGCTGCTCGGGCACCATCGCTCGACAAGAATTTTTGTTAGCAGCAAGAATAAACAACAGCAGCAACTAAAGAAGTATTCAATGGCGTTAATATAATTGTAGTTCACCACAATGTTTTCTGAACCTATTGTTCCAGTATTCTGATATTGACTGAGTAGGTAAGTTACACAGTTGATCTTTATGGGGTTTAAGATTTCGGGATTTTGGCGGAGCATGGAGTCTGGTTCATAAAAAATAGAGCATCTCATAGACGCGTGATAAAATTCTGGTGATTTTATGGCTCAGCGTCTAAAACCATTCTCATACATCATTCATTCATTCATCATCATCATTCATTCAGTACGGTAAACCACCAGCGTGCTGGGTACGCTGTCAACTGGTAGTTTGGCATTTAGATTGTCTCTAGACCTTAAACGGTCTATGGCAAAAAAAAACTTATGGGGTGGCTATGTAGTTTAGATATTTGGTGTTAGCTTGTATTTTGTATTAATAATGGCTATTGCCCGTTAAAAATAGGTAAGTGCAAATGTATTTAGAGCTGCCAAGTACCTATCAAGCATTCCCTATTTCTAAACTGCATTCTAATAACCATTCAAATTACAATTTACCTCGAAGTTGGTAACATTCACCTGAAACCAGCTCAGTTCATTTGTGACGAAATCGACTCCCCTCATTACATTTGCACGACAGACCGAGAATACGTTTTGTAAATTACCCGCGGGAGTATCTCGAATACGATCTAGAGGTAATATGTAAATATAACGACGTATGTGTGCAAGTCATTGTGAAGAAAAACAATGTTTCCGTCTTCCTTCCGCTTTGCAAGGACACCTACATTCAAGATGTGTGTAAGAAATAGTATAAAAATGTGTTAATTAAAAAAAAACACTGGCAAGTGCTTTTATTAACTAAACAAAATGCAAGTTAACATTAACACTATTAAAACAGTTAGACTGCCCAGTGGCCATAGACCGTTGAAGGTCCAAAGATAATCCAAATACTCAAGCCCACTACCAGTTGGTGGCGTACCCAGCATGCTGGCGGCATTACCATGCTGAATAGAAATGGGTAATGCTTATGCGTTCAGTTCAGAGAAACACGCCAGCATTTTGATCACGCGTCACGCTAACCAGGCGCTCTGAATTATTTTTGAAATAGAGATGATCTCCCAGTCCCCAAGGGCCCAAATGCAGAGGTTAGCATATTTGCGCTGCTTGTGCTGCTCTGCTGAATTGGTCGCCGCACCAGCCAAACCTTTTTATAAGCTTTTATTTAACTTGCAATGTATTATATGTATGTAACTATGTTTGTTCGGGTGGAATCTTGCAATTCAATTTTGAAGCAGATATCTTAAACTGATTGAGCTGAAATTTGGCGTACTTATGTAAGTTCGGTGACAATATGCAATGTTATAGTACCTTCGAGCTGCATGATTGACACAGAAGGTGGCCATAGGAACGACGAAACGACGTAACCTCGTCGAGTTTGGGTTCATTGGTTTGTCTTCCCAAGCACTTTGGTCTTAGATGTTAAATTCAATACGGCGGACGCCACAAGTTACAAGTTACTTACTTGCTCCAGTTAGAATCAGATATCAGTATAGATCTCAGATCAGACAAACGAGGGAGATATGGTAAGGTGGCGGGGTGGGTGCGAACACATCTGGCCTTAATCAGGCTTGATGTTTTTGTTCGAACTTACCCAGCAGACGCCCGTCCGACCTTGTCACTCTTTTTTGCATGTGGATATTATTTAGTATCGCTAGAAATTTCTTAGTGTGCATAAAAAAAAATTGGTGAGCAGCACTTAAAAATATTCAGTTAAGCGGTTTGGCAGATCAGTGTTTTTTTAAATAAAATATATGGAGACATTTACTACTCGAACTATATTGTACTCTTATCTCCCTCGTTTGTCTGATCTGAGTTTACAACTATAGTAATAATATCTTCTCAGTATTTTATTATTATATTTATATTTAATCGACTTCAGGAGCCTTACGTCCAACTCCTTACGCGGTCTCAAACTAACGTTAAAACTGCGCAAATCGGAAAATCACGCGAACGTGAACCTTACTGGTTTGCGGTCGCTGAAACTTTTTCATCACCTAAGCATACGGCGCCAAGACTGTTTTCTATTTAGTCAGTTTTTATTTTTATTTTTTAGTGTTTAAGTGTTGTTTTATTATGTAGAGGAATCACTCTAAACCGTCCCACAATTATTGACTTTGGCTCAGGGGTTTTTAACCAGCTCCAATAATACGAATAATTTTATGATATTATCAAACGCTTGTTAATTTGGCAATTCAATAAAAAAAATCGAGCGCTCATATATACTAACTATATCTATACTTCTATACTAATATTATAAAGAGGAAAGATTTGATTGTTTGTTTGTTTGAAACTACTTAACCGGTTTGACAAATTCTTTCACTGTTGGGAAGCTACAGTATCCCCGGGTAACATGGGCTATATTATATTTTAAAAAAATATTGGGATCCTTATTAAATCTCCATTAATGTAACCCAAGGCGTTAAAAAATAAGATTTACAATTTTACTTTGCATGTTAAACAGTTCTAAGACAGGACAACGTCTGTCAGGTCGGCTAGTTAATTATAAAGTTGGTTTTTTTAATTGATAATTATTGGGCTACATCTAGTGCGTATAACTCTAACATTATTTTTCAACAGGGGGAGCTCAACGTTTCAACTGCAAAGGTCGTATTCTCGGCGCATACTATGCTGATGCTAAATCCGGTTGCAAAGCCTTCCACGTGTGTGTGAGGGTAGCTGGCGGTGGCGTCCGGGACTTCCGGTTCTTCTGCCCCCCTGGTACCTTGTTCCACCAGGAGGCGCAGACGTGCACTGACTGGGGCGACGACGACCCGCTCGCCTGCCCCGCGGACATCTACGACGGTCAGTTCGATATCTACAAGACCGGATCCGGTGAGCGCTTCGCAACTAACACCCACTCGCAAATATTGTAGCTGCACTCTTGTGTTGATAATGTGTATAGCTGTAAATGTAAAACACTGTTGTAGACTATCACGGTTCTTCTTAGACAACGTTACGTGGAAAGGCTGTACTAAGCCAAAAAGGGTCCAGAGTATCTCTACACAGTATAAATTAAAGTCGCTCTCCGCGTTTTCTGTCTGTATAACCGCTTACTGCTCCTAAACCAGGCAACGGATTTTGATGCGGTTTTCAGTTAGATATTTTTTTACGGAAGGTTTATTTATAAATACCTAGGCACCTGTCCCGGTTTCACACGTAAATTACATCCAAGCGAAACTGGGGCGGGTGGCTAATTATGAATTTTACTATGAATCAACCCTGAAATCGCGAAAAAAAATTCTGCTGTTCCATACATTTAGTCGAGTATGAATGACGGTTTTCTATGGAACAGCTGTTTTTTTTTGTCGATTTCAATGTGGGTTCCTATTTTAAAAGTTGTTCACTAAGATGGATTATATGGACCCCTTTCGGCTTAGTACACCCTTTCCGTGTAACCCAGTATATGAGATATTTACCGTGATTCAGTTGTGGATGGAGCTCCCGATATTTTGGCATAGTTACATGCATCATGTTCACGGGCAAATATGTGAGATGTATTTGTAGAAATAACAAAACAATATAACAACTGCATAGCCAGGTCAGAGGTCTTTGGACGGTGCTATTAGGTCTTCTGAGTTTGGATTATATAAAAAAGTCTTTGAATTTTTGACTTAAAAAATACTTTAGGGCTGGCCACAGCCAATACGAATTTGATGATGACTTTTTTTCATAAGGTGAACTTGTGAATCCCCTTAATGTATTAGTGTAATAAGTAATTTAAACTTTTACATAGATATGCTGTTTACAAAAACTAAGAATGTTATCATGATACGTTTCTAATTGACTGACAGACTAAAAATTTTGATAGCCTCACCTTAATACATCTCATCATCATCATCAGTCAGAAGAAGTCCACTGCTGAACATAGGCCTCCCCCTTTAACCTCCATACGAACGACAGCCTGCCTTTTGCATCCACTGGATGCCCGCGACTCTCACAATGTCGTCGGTCCATCTAGTGGGAGGCCTCTCTACACTGCGTCTTCCGGTTCGTGGTCTCCACTCCAGAACCTTTCTTCCCCATCGGTTATCGGTTCTTCGAGCTTAATACATCTAGATTGTAATAATTAAAAGATAGGATTTGAAGATTTAGATGTTGTATATTTTTGAGGAGAACCTATAATAGTTGCCAAAACGTGAATATGAGCGCGTTGATGTCTTTTATTCGACTAATCTGTTAAATACACTTCACGATTGTTGTTTGTGTTTTTCTGACGAATCTTCTTTTGAGACTTTAAACCACAATTTTTTTTTTTTTTTTGTTTAAATTAGTACGGCTGTCAAGAAATTTTTGTAAGAAATTTGTTGTAGCCAGTTGTACCCATATAAACGAAACGTCAGTCATTCGAAATCAATTACCAACTGTGATGCGGACAAAGAACTTTGAGACCTAACCCGAAAAGGTAAGGTCCAAGTTCTTTGGATGCGGAATTTGACGCGTTGACATAAATAAGAATGTTCAATCAAGGTTCTGTCATAATGCCTTGCGACAGATTTTCCTTCTCGTTTCCGTTCTATTTACTTCTTTTTTCTGTGCTTTAAACTATCTGATGACAGTTATATCCATATAATATTCACAATACACAGCCCCCACATGAACTAAATTAAAAATATACATGGTTAAAACATACTCAATCATAGAGCTTGTTGTAAATAATATTTGTGAGTGTTGCTATGTTTAATTACTGGATTCCTGCTCCACCGGGCTAGGTATTTGGCCCAGTACGGTACGGTATAGCACGGTGTAGCTTGAATCTTCTTTTAAGCTATTTAAGAACCAGAATAATATCGCATTTATGAAGCCAGGACTTAATTGACGTGCATAATATGGTAGTTTTAGTTTGATTCAGTTTTAGGGGTGACTTTCTTCAGAAGCTTGGAAATGAGCCGGCGAACAGCGGCAAATCGTACTTTTTCCCGCAACGTTGATTTCTACTTGAGGAAAGTGCATGTTGGCTATAAGCAGCTTGCTTCATAATTGTGTCTCAGAGATTGAGTCCCAGATAACTACTATACTAGTCGGAGAGATTGAGTCAAGAGCACGAAACGATCACATGATTGACGTAGACATTAGCATATTAAAATGTCTTTTATGTTTTGTCTCCGGATGTATTGTCCATTTTGCCAGTGTCAAGTTATATAATTTTCAAGTCAAGTTCGATGTATATCTTTCGACAATTAACTGTGATTGGGGCTTGTTTTGGGCCAAGTTTACCCAACTTTAAATTACTGTGCTAAGTAGCGGACTGGCTAAATATTTAAAATGTTTGGACCCAAACCGTAAAATTAACAAGTGTCTATGGCTGTAATATTGAGTTGAATTTTTTGACACGTAAACAAGCAAGCACCCACAGATCTGTGCAAGCGCCTCAAGTACCTACCTAAACAGATAATGTAAATGATCAACGATATGTCACTAGCAAAAATCTACGTACTTGCGGCCTTAAATAGTTAATTGATCAGTGCTTGCGGCTTGCCACTTATCTTTCCCTAAGCGTCTTCAAAAATTTATTGATCGTATGACTAACTCTTTATTGTAGGTACACTATAAAATTTCATACAGAGGTCAAAAATCTCTTAAAAACTAGTGTAAAAACTGGCTGCCAAAAATCTGTTGTAGACAGCTAAAGAATGATGAATATCAACACTTTATTTATAGGCAATCTATACTTTGATCTTAGCGATGCACTAATTGACGCAAATAGCCAATAACAGTGATTAAAATAAGTTTTATATTTTATTTCAACATTTATGTAGTTTGAAAGGTTAGTCGTGGCGAATGGTACCGGATTGCAGAATAACTTAACTTCAGCTATAAATGCTTAAACCGCGCTTTCGGGAACATACGATAAAACGGCCACGTTTTACGACTTATAATAATATCACTGCTTTATTGGATGCATTCAATAAACTTATAGAAATTGAGGTGACATGTGGCTTATTTGTGCCTGCCTTGGCATCGTTTATGTTTAATATTGGGGAGAGGTATGAACATGACCTGTATTCGATTGTTTGTTTTCAGTTTATGACACAAAAAAATTGTCGTCTAACGCAAATCGCGAAGAAGAATCCGAGTTCGGTTTGCAGCGTGCGGAAACTGGAGACAGACGGTTGTCTCAGAACAATCAGAACAACAACAACAACGCTGGAAACGATCTTCGAGCTGCGCACTCCTCCGACTTCTTTAGCGGACAGCGCGAGCGCGGACGCGATGAGGCCTCGCCCCCTGCGCCTGTTTCAGCCACCGCGCGCCCCGCGCAACCGCGCCAGTCGTTCAGGAGAGCCACAACTCCACGCGCCACATCTCCCACCACTTTGTATACTACTCCTTCACCGCCGCAACCCTCAAGCCCTTCTCAATACGAAGTGTCAAAACGAAAACTGGTGAGAAAGCGACCTCTATACACCACCCCGGTACCTACATTCCCGCCAAACAACCCTCCACAACAATCCCACAACGAACCTCAGCAGTCTTATAAGGAACAACCTCAGCAGCAGTACAAGCAACAGCAACAACCTAACAAGCAACAGCAACAACCTAACAAGCAACTGCAACAACCTTACAAACAACAACAACAGCAGCAGCAGCCTTACAAACAACAACAACCGCAGCAGCAGCCTTACAAACAACAGCAGCAACAGCAAACTTACAAGGAACAGCCTCAACAACCTTATAAACAACAGAATCAACAAAAGCAGCAAAACCAACAGCAAAACTTCCAACCTCGATTCCAAGCTCAACCTCAAAATAGACCTGACTCAACGACACCGGACGTGCCACCGCAGTACAGAGAATTCAAAGACGAGTACGTGGAAGTGAGTCGAGTGACTCCCAAACCTAACCGCTACTACCCCAGTAACCCGACCCCTCTGCCGTCGTCATACGCTACTCAGACTGCTCCTCAATACAACAAGAAGAACAGTCTCACCGAGCTGTATAACTATGAAGCGCAGTCGACACCGGGACTTAACGTTCAGCAAAACGAGAACGGTCCTTTCAAAGTACAGAACAGCTACAACGTGGATGCTCCGAGAGAAGATTTCATCCGAACCAGACCTCAAAACAACTTCAACAATGGAGGCAAACAACATCACACAACAACTGTCGATTACAATGCCGCCACGCGTACCGTTCCTACCACACAATCTTACAAAAATGTCAATAGTGTCTCTTACGAATCAGATAAAAACAACTTCGTTCCATTTTCAAAACAAAACTATTACAACCCCACTAGCACGAATCCCGCAACTACCACCGCATACTCTACCGTTCGACCGGAGCCTCCGCAGAACTTGAACACGGTAGCATACAACACGAACATCGGCTTTCACTCTCAGTCGAACTTCGCAAACCCCGATGAAGACGATGGCCAGTACCGCCTGCCGCAAGGTGAGGACGATGGTCAGTACCGACCTGAGATTTACGATCGGGAACTTCTCTCAGGCGCTCATTCGTTGAACATAGCCGCGAGCGGTAACAGGTTACCGGAGGATCAACAGAAGAAAAGTTATTCGAAAACGCAGCCGCCGCCGAAGTTCACGTCTCAGACGGCGGCTCCGCGTCCATTCCGGCCCGCTCAGAACCCGACCTCACCGCAACAAACGACGAACGCTCCTGAGTACACTACTACAGTAGTGCCACAACCACAGAGAACTTTCGACTTGTTCCAAACGTACACGACTACATCGAGGCCCAGTGAGACACCGGGTGGCGCGCCGGACTTCGTTCCTATCAACAACGGTCCCGTGCGGGCGCCGACGACGGTCGCACCACGTGTTCCGGAGACCAGACCACCGCGGCCGGCTCAGGCTCCCACTTTCCCGCCTTCCCCTGCACCACGGCCTACTTCCCGCCCCGCGCCTGCAGCGAAACCCAACAAGGAAGACGCGAGCTACGACTACGCGTATTACGACTCGGACCCCGGTTTCACAGAATACGATCATATAGAAGAATTCGGCCGAACTAAGAAAAGAGCTTAATTTAGACACGTATTCACTTCATCTTTCATCACTGCCATTAAATTAGTCGCTTCCTTAGACACGATTTTAAACATAAAGTACGAAGTTTTGAACTGTTGAAATTCAAAATTCTGGGTGGCACTATAGGGCCGTACCGTCACTTGTTTAGGTGTTTGCGTAAAGTTGCGCGAGCGCAAACCACGAGTTAAGGTTCACGTTCGCGTTTTCTTTCGCAATCACCTAAATTGAATCGCTTAACGGTAAGAAGGCACCTGAACTGTTATGGGCAAACGTGACGCTTACCAAGAGGCGAGTTACATATTCATCCAGTCACTCAAATTCATAAAAAAATTATAAACTGGATTCAATGTGAATGGTACTGTATTAAAAGTATTTCTTGAATAATTATTATAATTCAAAATTAACATTGATTTACATAAAATTGGTATTACATATTTTACTTCTGCGCCTTAGCCCTGAAATAGCCTAAATCTGTACGTGTGTCTAAGGTAGCTTATCTGTAGTTACCCTAAATTATTTTGTGATATTATTATTGATATAATATTGGGAGAAGTCGTTATACCTATTTTGTAGATAAGTATATACACAATGTCATAGATAGCATGGATCCAATGAATGGCAAACTTGAAAAAGTAAATACACAAGAAACTTATGCCATAATATTAATCTTTTGTACAGGAACACGATCTAAACATGTTATCTATCTATGGTAGGTACAATAGACTGTAAGTTATGACGATAGATTGTAAAATAATATTTCATTGTAAATAAAGTTTTCATAAAACAATGGCTTGCGTAATTTGTGTCATTTCCCAAAGCTTGTGAGAACCACTCGTATGAACAAAATTTAGCAAAATAATTCTATAGAGTACTAACTGCGCCCTCCGTATATTCTAGTGAATTTTCTGATATAAAAAATCTGTGGTAATCCATACAAACATTTCATCATATTCATTTAGCTACGATAGATTTAACTGGGAACAACAAACTCACTCACCCACAAACTAAAAGACGAGTTAATATAGTCCTAAGGGGCCGGCAACGTAGTTGTGATGCCTCTGGTGTTACAAGTGGTGGACACAAAAAATCGACACCGCTTTATGGTTGATATTCCGAGAACCCGTAAGAAGCGCTTTGATTCCACATTTATTTTGCGGACTGCTAGTCTGTGGAATTCGCTGCCTGAATGGGTGTTTTACCTGATAGTTACAATCTGGGTTTCTTCAAGTCGAGAGTGAATCGGTTTCTTCTAGGCAAGCGTGCTACATCGTAGAACGCAGCATCGCTTAACATCAGACGAGTTGGCGCCTACGAGCAAGTCTATTTTATATAATTAAAAAAAACATAGGTGACGGTGATGATAGTTACAATCTGGGTTTCTTCAAGTCGAGAGTGAATCGGTTTCTTCTAGGCAAGCGTGCTACATCGTAGAACGCAGCATCGCTTAACATCAGACGAGTTGGCGCCTACGAGCAAGTCTATTTTATATAATTTAAAAAAACATAGGTGACGGTGACTGCTTCCCATCAGGTAGCTGAGTTTTACGTACTACTTACATTCTATGCTCTCATGTATCTACATAAATACAGTGGTCGTCCAATGTATGTGCGTAGGTACAGTATGTAAGTAGTGCGAATATTTACACGCGTAAAATACGTATCAAATTGAAAACAAATTTCAAATTTAGATTTTTTTTTAATGTAATTTGATACGTTTTTTAGCCGCGAAAATATTTGTACGACGTTCACAGGTTAGTACAAAAACTACAATAGGTATTATGATAGTAAAATTAAAATAAATTAATAATATATTACATTTACATGAGAAATAAATTCTGATTTCCGTAATTAGTTTCAAGAAATTTCGAAAAACAATAATTATGCTAATTGGGAACTTATATCAAAAAAGTAGTTCCTAAATTTTGATTTTGATGTAAATAACATGAATACTTTTCACGTATTGTATGGTTTATTGCATAAACGATTAACATAAAGTAGTTATGTTAAGACAATCGTAGGAAAAACGGTGTCGGAAACGGCAAAAAAGACGGAGCGGTGGTGTTAAATATCACGTAAGGGCCAGTGTCAGTTCCTCATATTCTATGAGGTAAATATAGGTAGGTACTATAAAAATTTGTAGGTAGAAAGGTGCGTGAATTGAGTCAAAAATTTAAGTATTTGTAGCGCCACTTATTTTTGAGTAGCAATACTCTTCGGTGCGATCTTTATAACAGTTCGTACTGAGATCGTGGAAAACAGTGCGAAAATCACAAATTAAGCTACTCAACACTAGATGGCACTACAGGATAAAAATAACGCGACCACTGAAGTGAATAGAGAAACAAACAATATTTCGTTGAAATTACATTCCGCCTTTGACACATTATCTGAGTGTACTTATACTGAATCTATGGTACCCACGGTTTTTGAGTACGCCTAAAAGATCTAGGCATATTAAGAACTAGCGGTCCGCCCCAGCTTCGCACGGGTATAGATTATAGCCTATGTCACCCGGGGATAGTGTAGCTTCCCGTCAGTGAAAGAATTTTTCAAATCGGTTAAGTAGTTTCGGAGCCTATTCAATGCAAACAAACAAATAATCAAATCTTTCCTCTTTATAATATTAGTTTAGATAAATGTACCTACGTATCGAAATCCATTTTAATAAATTTCGAAATCGAAATTAGTATGAAATTTTACAGACTTTATCAGCCTGTAGAATTGGATACGCACGTAAATACATATTCATACTTCGCCTACCAGAAGGCGACGCCAGTAATTTTTTTTCTATGAAACAAAAACCCATAAATGTCTTATCAGTATTTTTTTTTTCTTTTTTCTCAACATCTCATTCTCATTGCTGCATCCTCTAGGCTAGGCATAATTTATATTACACAATGAACTCTTATACATAGTTTAAAAGAAGAAAGTGTAAAAAATAAACTTGTTTGCAATTAATAAAGGATAAAGAATATATATAATTTATGCAATGTGAAAGAAAGGGAGGCCTTTGCCCTGCAGTAGGACAATAATGGCTAGAATAATAATGATACCTAATAAAGATTATCAAGTTATTAAATAGCAGCACCGCGTGACCAATATCTTTTTTTTTTGCGCTTGGCCGCCATCTCGCCTGATGTTAACCGAAGATGCGGTCTATGATGGATCACGCTTGCCTAGAAGAACTTGAAGATACCCAGATCAAAGATCAGAGATTTTTTATCTCGCGATGAAAAACTATATTTCATCTCTATCTGTGAAATGAATCTATGAAAGAATGTTGAGTTAGGCGTTTATTTTCGTACATTAACTGGGAAGAAATAAAAAATCTGATGAATTTTGTTACTTTTAATCAGTATCACAAAAATATGTACTAAGTATGAAATATAACTAATAATAATATTTACAAAGTTTTCATTACATTAGTTAATAGGTAGAGTTATAATTCGTCATAATTGTATTGGACAGAAATTGTTCCATCCGCAGGGTTAGACAGAAATGCTATGCTATTCTAATATCACGAAAATAATTGGTATTTATCAATGACAATATAACCACTTGACTGCTCATTATTTACCTCGCCGTAAGCCAAAGGTTCTAAAATGTCAACCTAAAGTGATGATCCTTTTAGATAAGCATAACATTTCTGCCCAACCCTGTGTAAAAAGTACGAAGTACTTTACTGTAAGTGTTTATGCAGTCATGGCATGTCATCATCAGTTTTTTTTCACTTATCCGCGGTAAGGATAACAAAGTTGTTTTTTCTGATAAGTACCTTAACTAGAAAATATCCTGCTGAGTTTTTAGCTTCATAACGATTAAATACATTAAAATTCCAACGCAATTTAAATAAATCGGCCAAGTGCGAGACGGGCTCGCGCACTGAGGGTTCCGTATTACCACAAAATATATTAATTATCATTTAAAAATCCGACTTCTAAATTAGTAAAATATGAAATGATAAATATGGTCATCCAGGTAAGGAATTACCAGTTATAACTTTGTAATGAACTGAATTTTGTCACCGACACGCACTTAGCCATTATTTATTATCTGTTGTTACATTTGAGAATGTGTACTTTAAGTATGTATTACAGTTTTTACATTAGAGCTAATACAAAAATACATTTAAAAAATACGTTTGTCCTTTCGTTTTAACTTTTCGACTTTTTTTGTTAATCCGCTTAATGTTTTGTTGTTAAAACTGTTTTTATTATGGTTCGAAAGATACAGCTGTTTAAAGGTAAGACGGACAGACATATGGACAGACAGACAACGTAGGCTCAGTAATAGGGTCCCGTTTTTACCCTTTGGGTACGAAACTCTAAAAAGTACCGCTGTGGTATGTTATTATAGAAGTACTTGAATAAACTTTAATTTATGTATTAATGTAGCAGATTATATCTGCTTATGAATTATCTGAAGCATATCATTATGCTTCAGATAATTCATAACTCATGGGCGCAAATTATTTTAGAAGTACGTATTTCAAATTTAATAGCCTTTATTAAAATGTATTATTATGGTAAGAAAAAACATGAAACGGTTTTATGAGAGCCGCCTCTAAATCAAAACCACTTTTAAATTATTCCAAAAAATATGATGAGCTTCTTTGCTTCTTTTTTTGGGATCGCATTACAAAAATATGTGAAAAAGATTAGGTTTTGTTAGATGCTTAGGTTAGGATGTTTCTGCCTGAGTATTCTACGAAATCTTTTTGAACGCACACATACCTTGTAGTTTTAAGAAATCAAAATCAAACTTAAGACACGCCACTATGAGCTCGAACTATGTGGTCCTGAGATTTAATAGTCTGCATGGTGCGATTTTGAAATCGTACCATGCGCGTTTGAACCACGTGGCCACTGCCATGCATAACTACTTATAATGCTTGCTGATAGCATAGAGAGAAAATAATGTCATGCTGATAGCTTTTGAAAATATAATGAAACGGTCACATAATTCCATAGGCTTTGCAGCTCCTCAAACCCATCATCATGGTAAAAAAATAAAAGTAACAACTGAAATTTTTACTAAAACTCTGAACTCACATAAAAATTCGAGAATACTGGCATCGCTATAACTATCCATCGTAATCAACAAAATAAATAAGTCTACCGTAAGTTACCTAATGCATTGATAATAAATTTAATTACATCTAATATCACTAACAAAACACTACATACAACTATCTTAGGGTAATTGAGCTTTCCAACGCCGCGTTGCACTTGAGAGCACAGCTTGAGAGCTCAATTTGGCAAACGAATTGAGCTTCATAGTTTGTCTATGGCCCTACACTTCACTCATTGTCTGTGACACCGGTCACCATAGACTATCTACGGCCACTCTGTGGCATAGATCACTGTTTGGTGTCTCACTGCGTGGCGACGGCACCGGCGACTCTTTGCCGGACGTCGCTGAGTGCTGAACCGTTGCTGAACCCGTTCAGTAACGGGAGCTTCATCTCTTTGGACTCCGCCTTGATCGCGTCGTCTTCCACCTTCGCCTTGGCTTTGATGCCCTGGAAATAACGTTTTCGGTATAATTGATTTATTGCACTGGTTTCCCTATTTTTCCGTTCTGCTTCACTGGCCATGCTTCGATGCCACAGTAGACCAAAATGATAAAAAGACCCCAACTCTTATACAAACGCAGTATGCTCACTACTTGAGTTCCACTGCCAACATTATGCTCGTTAGTAATGACGTATGCAAGTTTTATATAAAAAAAATGAAATGCCAAAACTATTGCTTAATTGATTATATTTTTCAGGATATATCCGTTCCAGCATTTGGCTCAAGGGCTTGTTAAGTTCTTTTTAGCAAAATTTGCGCATTTTTCTTGAACCAACTTGTCATTTTTACTACGTTAAATAGGTCATTACCAGTTTACATCGAAGTATTATTGAATTTAGAATTAGGTTCCTTCTAAGCTGTTAGGTACTTGCGCGGTTGATGAGTATTTTAGCGAACTAACCTTGGTCTTCTTCAGATAGGCCTGTTTGTAGAAGTCGGAGAATAGATAGTAGAAGAGCACAGCGTGCATGCCGATCCACCAGACGAAGGCTCGCGGGTAATCGCAGTCAATGAAGAGAAGTTGGAACGCGTGCAAGAACACCAACACGAACTGAACCTGTCAAAAACGAAAACTTATTTAAAGTAAATTATCGAAATTAATTTTGACTAAATCAACGCCATTATACAAAGGTAAAAAATTTGAATGTGGCTCTGGCACGGAGATCGGTACATTAATATTATTGTAATTAGTGGAAACCCGTACGAAACGCTTAGATTCCACCTTTATTGTGCAAATTGCTAGTCTGTGGAAGGAATGCGCTGCCTGAATGGGTGTTCCCCGATGTTAAAATTTCAGTGTCTTCAAGTTGCGAGTGAATTGTTTTCAGTCGAGCATGCTCCATCGTACCACATCATAGCTTAACGTCAAGCGAGGTGGCAGTCAAACGCAAGCTTATTATTAAATAAATGAAAAAAACATGTAAGTATTGCCGTGTTTTTTTTTTAATTCTTATATCAGTTGTATGGTGATTGGTGGCCAACTGACCACCCACGAGAGAGGGTAATTATTTCGTTGGCATATAATTTAATAATACTGATTAAAAGTTAGTTAAATGATGAAAGCCGGTTTTAAGCTAAACTTCTTTCTTGTCCGTTGAGGACTATATCGCGGTCAGCAACCTTGAGTTGGTGATTCCATTAATTGGTCGAGTTTGCCATTTTGAGCATGCCTGTTAGAATAAATTAAAGGATGCGGCGGATCAAACACTAAGACGTTTAAATATGTATGTAGATAATTCATCCATCCTGGGAATCCAGTTTTGACGAAAAAGGGTTATAACCTTTTTTCGTCGAAGGTCGAAGTTGAAGGTTTAAATATTGATAGAGAATCTTAACCTTGTAGTTAGAAAACAGGAGCTCCTATACATACTAACTACAAAATTTTAGTTTTTAATAGCAAAAACATTGTTTTCATGTGATGTAACTTCAAATCAACAACTTTCGGATTTTTGTTGTGAAAAAGGGCCTTGACAGACGGACAGACGGAACCCTAAAAAGGTTTTGTTTCAAGACTTTTTTACCAAGCTGTAATTAAATGAATTAGTTCAGGCGCTTAGATAAGATATCACATGATAGTGGTACTGAGAATCTCGTCTAGTAAGAGTGTAAAAACTTGTAAAGTATAGGTATTTACTACTAGCTGTTAATTTTTTGTCTTATACTTTTAGATTTATGGATCTTTGTGTCTGATAATGGGTAAAAAAAAGTTGATTTGATTTTTTATTACGCACATCAAATCTCATATTGCATTCTGTAAATTAAATTTGTTGTAATGGACTGATATCATTTTATGGCTATTTAGTTCAGAAAATGCTGACACGAGAAATGACGGTGAGAGATGAGTTTTTCTGAGAATATTTTTCCTTGGATACGTACTAAACGTTTAAATTGAACGTTTTAAATAAAATTCTTAAATTTCTGTACAACCAAGGAATTAACGACGTAATAGTGTCCTTGTTTTCTGAGATTGAGTCTTTGCAAGGTCAGAGTGAAAAGGTGCCTAAGTCTGCGCGTTTCATCTTCGAACACATCGTCGCATACCAACAGGCGAGTTGGTGATCAAACGGAGACTTCATGCATTGCATCATTTCAGCCATAATAATTATAACGTCCACTGCTGAAACATAGGCTACCTCCATCGATCCCCAAAAGGGATCATCTAGTGTTTCCCTGCGGTCTCTTTTAGGTCGTCTGTCCATCTTGTGGCTCAAGCGGATACTTATAAGCGATAAAAAAGTTGAATTTACCATCTGTAGTGCAGTGAGGTATCTCTTCCACCAGAGATACTTCTGGACCTTGGGTCCGAGAGCCGCCAGCAGGTAGTATGAGTACATTACGATGTGCACAAATGTGTTCAGCATGCCGAAGAATGTAGAATGACCACCTGGAAACAAATTATCAAATACAATTTTAAAATATTATTTACTGCCTAATGTTATTTTTCTTGCTGACAACAAGTTGCAAAGCAAAATATATTTTAGAGCTGCTTCCGGGCCTGAATAGTTTGCTGACCTCTGCCTTACGGGTAACTCTTAAAGCAAGCTCGAATTAGCGCTGAAACAGCTCAGTTCCGAAAATCACACGAACGTGAACCTTAACGCGCCGATATGGAGGTTGAACGATTACGCGAAGTACGCGAAGTTCGTTTTGTGATAGTTATGTGTTTTTCGGGATAAATAGTAGTCTACGTGTGTCCAGGATCTAAGTTACCTCCATATCAAATTTCAACCAAATCCGTTCAGCCGTTACAGAATTGAGTACAAACAAACATACTTACACTCACACAAACATTAGCATAATTATTTATAATACTTGTGTGATATAAAGTTTTTGTTGTCATTATCGTTTTGTGAAATCTGCTTTATAACCTACTATAAACATTGAAACTGTAATAGATTTATATGATTTCCATTTAAAAAAGATAAAAGACTTAACTTTTAATTAGTATAAAGTTAAAATTAAAATTTCGCCTTGAATACAGCTCCTGCGCAAGAATTGCAGTGTGGAAATTCAATTTAAACCAAGGTTTCGTTGTTTTAAGACCGCTATTAAAAAGTAAAATGTTATTTTTAAATGTTACTATATATAAATATCTATGAAGCATTCGTTGAAGTAATTTTGTGATGATAAATATAAAAAAGAGCATCGTTATATTATTAGCTATTTGCCCTAATTGGTTGTAGATCGTGAACCGCAAAAGATTTACAGGGAAATCGCTCTGATAATTCAAGAAGGCATTTTAGACTAAGCCCCAAGCCTAATTTAACCAAATAAAAAAAAGAGTATATTTATGTTTTTTTGTCTGTTTTATACGTCTTCTGTTATCTATAATTTATTTTAATATATTCTTATTTGCTACTAGCCACGCTTCTCGCCATCACCCGCGTGTTTACTCCTAATATCATCAGCTATCTGCCAGTAAAAGTCCCATCAAAATCGGTCCAGCTATTTCAGAGTCCATAGGAAACATACATACATACACACTTTGCTTTTTATATCATTATAAGATATAAATACCTATTACGATCTATTCTATTATAAAATCTTCACAAGGCCACCAGGGGCCTTACGGACAACAGCTAATTGCGGCACCTAATCCGCTCAGTTGGAAAATCACGCGACCGCAAACTGTATCTGGGCGCGATAAGGTTCACGTTGTTGTTTTACTTTAGGGAGTGTACTATAATCATGATAAGTTTGATGCTTGTAAATATTATTAACGTTATTACAGTGTTATTACTAGTGTAATAACGTTAATATTATCGTTGTTCGTTGTTGTGTGTATTTTTTTATTTGCTCTAGAGCAAATAAAAAAATACGTTAAAAAAACGTTTGTTGTATGAATAACCCATGCAACCCTATATACTCTATAGTTTTAACTTTTTGACATTATTATTATTTCTTATTTAATCTTCATAAAGTTTCATATTCTTTGAAAATTTCAACTGTCTATCTGTTACGGTTCGAAAGATACAGCCGTAGGGATGAACAGACAGACAGACAGAAAGCGTAGGCGCAGTAATAGGGTCCCGTTTACGTTTTTTCCCGGTACCCTTTAAGTAAGCCCTAACCCTAAAAAATTAATAACAAAAATAGCGAGGCATTTTTTACTTCTTTTCGTGATATTTCTGGCACACTGCAGCGGTCAAACATAAGGGCCTAGCTATACGTCATCTCTACGTTTAAATTTTAGCAAATCAACAACATCTTTACCGGACGGTTGTTTATTTTGGAGTCTTTAAACATTCTTGAATTTTGTTGAATGCTCCTATTAGCTTATAAAGTCAAATATTGATTTATGGAAGAGGTAAAGCGCGCTGTAGTGCCTGAATTGTTTAGTCAATGCTACTCCTTGTAATTACAAGTTGTTATAGGTAGTATCAGAGTTGTGCTAATATTAATTAGAAAAATATTAAGTAGAAACAAAGGTATAATCCAGCCATACTAGCTACAACCTTAGCATAAGTGGTCAGAGTTTACATTTTTATCTTGATTTTTTATTTTCTGCAGTTGAGATAGCTAAAATAAACTTGGGTCAAGTATAGGTAGGTTTAATCTACGTAGCAACTGAGATTTAATTGAATTTAATTATGGTAAAGTTTGTTATTAAATTTATCTACATGGTGTAAGGGGAACACTCTCGAAGCCAAAAGAAAGTAATTGTTCTCATCATTATGAACCACTTTTAGTATGGGCCCAACCCTGAAATCGCGAAAAAAATCAGCTGTTCCATACATTTTGTGGAGTGTCAATGACCGTTTTCTATAGAACAGCTGATATTTTTTTTGTGATTTCAGGGCTGGTCCCATAGTAAAAGTTGTTCATAATGATGAGTACAATTACCTTCTTTTGGCTTCGAGAGTGTTCCCCTTACACCCCGTATATATATATACAAATAAATCGATTTGTGTATGTTCCCTACGGACTCCAAAACGGCAAGGCCGATTTTGACGGGACTTTCACTGGCAGATAGCTGATGTTATAAGAAGTAACTTAGGCTACTTTTATATATTATATTTAAGATAACAAGTTTCTATTATCTCACATTTTATTAATATATATTATAGAGGAAGAGGAGTAGTACACAACTTCTTTGTGCTTTTGTTTGTTTGGAAGTCATAATCTTCATATAAATTGTCATTGCGCTTAAGAGCTCGTTTAAATTTTTTGACGACTGGACGACTGATGAACCCGTAGTTTCGGCGTTCTGATTCTATAAAATAGAAAGATCTCTAGAAAATTCAATGGCTGTAATATATAGATCTGAGGCCTTATGGTTACCTCTTAACGCGGGCTCGAAACAGCACAGTTCGGAAAATCAGGCGAACGTGAACTTTAACGCACCGAGATACGGTTTGCGGTCGCGCAACTTTTCGCAATCAGCTATCTATAACACCTACCTATATAAAAAATCGCTTAACAGGTAGCCCTCTGTAATTTTTATTGAAAAATATTGGCTTAAAATTTTTGAAAAACTGTACATTAAAATATTGCCTCCAATTTACACAAGAAGTTTTTCGCGAAACTCTATGCGGGAAAGGTTGAAAGTGGATTTCGTTATAATATATTACTGACATAAAGTAAACGATTTTAATGTTATGGTTTACTTGTTTTATATTCTTCTTGACAATTACGGCTTAAATTTTATCGTTTTGTGCCAGAAAATCCAGATACCTATCATTGGACGATGCCTTTTTTGTAATCCGGCTAGATGTACAGACCTGAACAACGAACAGGTGGTTGAACTGAATATTATTAAGGTAAAACAGGGTATTTCCAGTTTTATATGATATTATTTATGCAAAATCCGGCTCTGAGATTACTCTGCCCTTGTAATTTCTTCGCAAAATGTGGTTTTGATAAATTATAAATAGCTTTTCAACATTCCAACTGGGTTTATGACCCAAACGAAACATCCGAAATCTGTTTGAAGTAATTTTAGACCAAGCATTATCGAGCAGTCGTAGAGTCCAAAAAAAATCGTCTACTAAAAACAGCAAATTAGCACAAGCGCGACCTCTACTACGCTTCTCTTTTTGCACAGACTCTACCTTTTGATAATTTATTCCATTATACTTTTTAACTCCCGATGCAAAAAGATTGGTGTTTTATTCAGTAAATTAGTACACGCGCCCTCTTAATTCTACGTCGATTCTCTTTTTGCACAGATTCTAATGTTCAATAGAGTTGAATATGGGTTGGGGGTTGAAGTTATTTATTTACACGAAAAACTATCTAATAGTATCTAATTAATATATGACGAATTTCTAGTGTAATTCCGCTTCTACAAAAGAAAAGAAGCGAGAGAAAGTACAAGCGGAATTACACTAGAAATTCGTCATATATAAATTAAAATTGACTTCCGCAAAGTAACGCCTGATCAATCAACTATATTACTATCTAATTATTATAAAAATCATTTTTAAAAAAACTAGTCTAAAAGCCCCTTGGTGGAGGGAAGAGTGGCCAAAATGCTGGCAGCATTGGTTGTTTTGTGACTATCAGGGAATTTTGGCGCCAACGTGGAAAAAAACATGTCGGCTCGTTGGATAATTTTCCTAAACCTGTGTATTTTCGAGTGATAATGTGTAGTAAATGGTGAATTATTATTTATAAAGTGCTTGTAAACGTGCTCGAGAATGGGCAAGTGATATAACGAGGTGAAACATGTCTTTTCGTGTTGTTTCCAAAACTCCATAGGAGCCTCTTGTAAAGTCTCCACCACTTTACAGGGGCATGAGTTTGACTTGACCGTGACTTACTTTGCTTGACTCTGACTGTGACTATGACTTGTTTGAAGCTATTAATAACATGTAAACTGTTTAATATTACGACTAAAGACATTGAATCCACGGTCATGAAAATTTTCAAAAAAAAAAATTTGACTATCATAATATTGTTACCCAGTGTCCACTGTCCACACGTGCTGCGTTTGCATCGAGATCGTTCTCGAGCATGTTTACCTATGTACTAGTGGTTTTAAACCTGTCTGGCCTTTTTCGTTCTGGAAATAAAACTTTTGAAGTTGGACGTAGACATTTAGTTCCAGTGCAGTATTTTTAGAACATAAAATCAATTACGTAACTGATACCGAACCGAAAGTACAAAATTAACAAAAAAAAAACTCGACCTTGTCTACATGCACTTTTTTGTACCTACTCTTTCTTTGGCCTGCATAAGGAAGATATTTTGTTCATAAACAAGTTAGAGCAAACTAGTTTTTTTACACGACATTTTTGCACACATGGTCATCTGACCTAAACTAAGCAAAGCTTGTTATATGGCTGCCAGAGACTGATATACATACGTATACATATTAACACCCAGATATAGAATAAACACAAATTTTCATCACATTAATGTTTGCTCTAGGTGGGAATCGAACCCACGCCCCCAAGCGCAGAAGGCAGATTCACTACCGAGCCAACGGGTTATCAGTTACCTAACATAGCTCGTTTTGACTGGTTTGACGTAGATAAATTATTTATATAGTATGACTTTATAGAACAGTCAAAATGAAAATCCAAGTGTACCCACAATTTATCGAATGCTGCGTAATAAACTAAGTCATGTCATTCAACCAATTGCCTCAGCAAATATTAAAAGTAAACTGGTTAGCACTCCAAGTCTTCATAGGTAATCGACTTATAGAGTTTGAACTATTGGCTCATCAAACATTAGCTGGACTTCAACCTTTCGCTTTACTCTCAAACACTATGTTAATAAGCAAATAATCATACACTCCATAACGCAACGTGTTGCTTGAAACATACGAATTTGCTTTGTATCAATAGATAATATCAATTTTAAAACTGACTTCAAAATTAGTAAATACGAAATTTCGTTTACTTGGAAGACATAATTTTTCCAGTTATTTTGATTTTAATGTCAAACTACTGAACCAATTTGATGAAATGTTTATGGACCAAAACGAAAGTATTTCTTTTTCAAATAAAAAAAAATTGTGCGTGGAGTCCCTCCGCGCGGAAGAAGTTATACTTCAACAAGAAACCCATTAGCGACACCATTACACTACCGGATCTGCTAGACGCAGCGCGAATAAAGGATACTCATGTCGCAACCATACGAGAGAGAAAAATTCCCCCTCCATGGTTAGCGTTAAACGTTTAACGCAACCTTGTTTGCAAGTCGCATAAGAAGTATAACTTAAAAAAAATCGGTATTAAATGACGGAGTTCTGAGGTAAAAACTTAAAAACAAATCTAAAAGAATTTAAAACCCGTCCTTTTTTTTATTCGGTTAATAAACAGATGTCCACCCACAAGATGGACAGACGACCTAAAAGAGACCGCAGGGAAACGCTGGTTGCAGGCCGCTTCCAACCGGCCCTTTTGGAGATGGGGAGGCTTATGTCCAGCAGTGGACGTCCTATGGCTGAGATGATGATGATGATGAATAAACAGAGACTCACTCAAGAGCTTTCTTGAGTCTCGATCAGACATCTCATCATGATCATGTGAATTCTAAAACACTGCGATATGAAATAAAACATTGCTTGCTCAAAAAGTTTTACTTCTTATTTAAAGTCCTACCATTTTAATTATGATTTTTATTCGTCGAGTCCGGTGTAATATTCTAACTACCTACCTATATTGCAATTGCAATATAATAACACCTACGAGTAAATTTAATTACTTTAAATATAATTGATCTATTAACTTAATCACTTTGTAAATATTTTCATTTAGACTCATTTATCTTGAGTTCAGGTTCATCAGTTGCAATAATTTTATTGTTGTTGACCCTAGATAGACTCTTGTTAATGTTGGAAAAATCCAAAATAATCTTGGAAATACGTATGAATAAGGCCATGACCTCTGTTACGATAAAGTGACAATAGGGAATTCACAAAGCAAACATTATGAAATACATATATTTGACCGAACGAAGTGAGTATGTGAGTGGAAGTGACGAAGTGAGTGATTACTTCGATTTGTTGTCCTGTTGCTACGTCAATGATGAACAAACACACACTTTTGGATTTATTATATTACTGATGCTGAATATCGCGTTGTTTCCTGAGATTTAAAATTTTTTTCAAATTTTCTGAAGGGAAAAGTAAGCGACCATGTGGTCGAAGATGAAGCACGCAGACTTAGAAGATACCTATTCACTCTGGCCTTGAAAAGGGCCAGATTAAATCTCTCAGCTGATATTTTTTTCGTGATTTCAGGGTAGGTCCTATAGTAAAAGTTGTTCATTATTATAAGTTAAACGAACTCCTTCCGGCTTAGCATTACCTTTCCTAATAACCCTGTATAAGTATAAGATTGTTTTTTTTTTTATGTGGGATGGCACTTGTGATAAAACTTTGGAGAAACCATTCGCATATTAAATGACTTTTACTAGATACGAAAACTACTGCAATTAAGCGGTGCATGAAGAAAAGAAATTACATGCTTAAAGAAACGTCACAAAAGTTAAGAACCCCTCTTCGACCAAAATAAAATGAATGGACGGGCCCAGAAGGAGAACATTTTAAAAGATTACAAAACGAGCAAACTGAGATAACATAATGAGATAACGAAACATCTGACAAAATTATGCCTTCGTGTACTTTCCATAAGTGTAAAAACACACAAAACCGCTATCTATTTTTGTAAAAAAAATACTGTACATGGTTATAATAAGGTGTTGAAGTCCGACAGATTTGACTAGTTTTCACTAAGTTCAATGGTTATGGCCCGGCCCGTCCATTCATTTTATGTTGGTCGTAGAACCACGTACGTACACGTTGAAGAATGTAAAGAAGCGTATTTTTCTGAAGGCATTCTATACATCTTGATGATTACGTGATGATATAACACTGATCAATAAGCTGCGGTCAGCCTGGAAAACTCAGTACAGCAAAAAGTGCGGAATATTTTTTGAACAGGCACACATAATACAATAGATACAATAACTTTGGTTGTCGATGGGCCTTTCCAAGACGAAAAAGATTTACGTAATATAGGTAATTACATATCTCAGATGAGACAAACAAGGGAGATATGCCTTTGTACATGTATCGTTCGTAATTAAATGTATTCGTGTTTCACCCACTTTTCATTATACTGCTAAACCGCTAACGCAAAAACTATAAGTACGTAAGTATACGTACGTAAACTATAAGTAGGGCGCGGTTGGTACTTGGATGGGTGACCGTGGGCGTGATGTTGTCTTTTTGCACAAATTTTTGTGTTTTGTGATGGTACGGAACCCTCAGTGCGCGAGCCTAGCTCGCACTTGGCCGGTTTATTAATGTACACAAAGAAACTTGCAGTAACGCCAATTAACTAAAAAATAGTTTTCATGCAAAAAGGGTTGCATAATGCATAGTCGTCTGCGGGTGACTTGACCAAAGGCATTAAGTCTGATTTAGGCCTGATGCGTTCGCACCCACCACCGTCCCTTACCATATCTTCCTTGTTTGTGTAATCTGAAGTATATATCCGTCTTGTGTGACATGGACAATATAACTACGTAGATATTTTGTGTAATTATTTGCAATTTACCTACTTTAAACTATATTTCCATGTTGTACATAAAAAAAACTCTTGCGTCGTTTGCTCGCAGATTGCGAAGATTATTATCATGATACCTATGTTTGTTTCATTGTTTGGCTGCTGTATAGTTATTAAGGAATTTATATTATAATTTCAACGGACTATGCGGATTCAATACTTGTTTCATGATTATATGAATCAACTAGTTTATGTGATTGAATAGTTATGTAACACGAACTGGTTAATTTGAATGTCCGATAAAAACTGAATTGAGGAACTATCAAAATAATTATTTGAGAACTAGTTTTGTTTTAGTGCTCGTGACCAATCCTTGGTAGGTATTTTGAAATTAAATATTTTTAACGGATTTTATCGCGTATATTTTACATTATTTTGTGTCCGTGGTATCACAGGTTGACAAATTCTTGGTCTGAGGTTCAAAGATAACTTATCGCTAAAATATATATTTGAGTATGTATTTAAAAATATTTATGTTTGTATATCAGTCTCTGGCAGCCATTTCACATGCTTTGCTTAGTTTGGGGTCAGAAGACCGATGTGCAAAAATTTCTCGAATATTTAGCTATTGGTTCAACAAAGTTATCTGTAACTTTGTAAATTTTCAACTATCCAAATCTAAATATATCTTACGTCAAATACTTATCTATTAGATAAACGGGTAGTATTGGCCAGATAAGTTATTTGAAGTATAAACGAAGTATATAATTTCTTATTCCGTGTTTGGAAATGCAATTTGTAAAGTTATGGAAACAATACCACTATTGAATAGATAAACCATCGATAAAAGACCTCAAAAACCGGGAATTAGTGACGGGTGTCAAATATCTATTACAAAATTCTTTACAGGTACCGTGATTTTTAATCAAAATGCTCCCTCAGTAGTCGCTTACGTATCCAAGCCAGAGATCTTGCGGTTCTGCACCGGGCTTGAAATTGGATTAATTCGATGAATGCATGCAAGCAACATATAAATTTAAATAAAAAAGAAAATATGACTAAAGAAAAAAAGGTGGCAAGGAAGTAAATTACATACGATACAATAAGTTAAAAGTGTTTAATTTCAACGTACTTATAATAATTACGAAAAACGGAGATATCATTCTTGTAGGTATCTACCTTAGTGCTCCTATTCTATTTATTATAATGCCATGACATAAATTGGCATGATGGCTCAAGTATAAATAAAAAATAAAAAAAAACCCCTCGACAAAAGAACTGATGATCTTCAAACGACTGAACAGATTTTCTTGATTCATAATTAAGTAGATACATTTTCAATCAAGTCACCCTCCTAGTAAAATAAAACTAAATTAAAATCGGTCGAACCGTTTTGGAGATAATTGGAAACATTTGGTTTTTGCATACGCAAACAAACAACAAGCTGCATACGCGCTTAGGGTAAGAGCATCCTAAACGCATACAGCTTCTCCGTTCCATCACAAAATAAAATAGGTACAGAAGGTCGGCTTCGGCTGATCTTCATTTATATAAACGAAGACGTTAACGTAGACGTAGGACATTGAGCAACCGTAACGCTAGAGCTAGCAAAGCAACTATAATGTTATGTGAAAAGTTTAGATTTGGGAGTTTCAATTAAAACAATTTATTATGTGTATGTTACTATTATAACACATTTGTTTCTAATATTTTGATATTATCAAACAACAAAATTAAAGTCTATAAATTGGGTAGTACTGAAAAGTATTTTCGTCGATTACGGCACGTATGAAAGGAACGATTATTATATTTTAAAGTATAAAAGCCTCATTCGTAAACAAAGTTTTTTGCAATACGACAATGGAAAAATAATAGGAAATTATGACAATTGCCACATGAAGCAATAGTTACGTGTATTGCCAAAGCGTGGGCATTCGCGACTGGCGTTCGACCGACTTGATCCGAGATCGCTGTACGTTCGCGTCTTTGTGTGCGTGTGCCTGTTAACGCTCGTTGTATGGAGCCGACCTTCTGTGCCTATTTATTAAGTGGTTCCATCGTAGGAAATACCTATCGAGACTGGCGGTCTTTACAGGTATTTCAGGTAGCAACATACAATATGCCATTAATTTAAATATAGTCAATAGGTACGTAAATTTAAATATTAATAGTACTATTCTTTTGTTCATTTTATTATGCGGGTTAAACTTGCAATACGATTCAATTTGAATTATGCGTCACTTTATAATAAATACCTACCTGGCTGACATTAAAAGATTAAGGTTCAGTATGATCTGACTAGTTAAACGCAAGCCAATAATAATATAAGAAAATAAATAAAAACGACGCATTCACGGAAACTTCATTAATTCAGATTCATCTCCCTAATTTACCGTCACGTATTCAATTAAATTGACGCTTGTAAGTATTACCGCTTTTACATTAAAGTAAGAACAAAAATACGTTTAAAACACCGTTTGTTGTATAGGAACCCCCTTTAGTTTTTACCTTTTGACTTTTTATTATTTTTAGTTAATCCGCCGTAACATTACATATTCTGTGAAAATTTCAAGCTATTTATTACGGGTCTAAAGATACAGCAGTTAAAAGGTAGGATTGACAGACTGACGGATAGACATACAAATAGCGTAGGCTTAGTAATAGTGTCCCGTTTTCACCCTTTGGGTACGGAACTCTAAAATGCAGTTGAATTCAGAACCTACTTTTTGTAGTAGGTTGAAAAATCGTCTCGCTTTCACTCGTGATATTCAGCGGCAAGATGACGGACTATTTTATAGCATGGATTAGCTTGTCAAGTGTTTTTGCATAAGAAGCTATCCAAGCATTTCGTAAAATCAGGTTTTAGCTGTGGCTTTTCAAGACCCGAGTGAATAGTGAATCTTCTTAGTCTGCGCGCTTCATCTTCGACCACACGTCGCTTACCAACAGGTGAGTTGGAAGCCAAACGTGGAATTATTCGCGTTAAAAAAACACTTATTCACAATAATTATTTCATACAAAATACGGTGCAAACAATTTAAATCGCTTTAGTTCTCGATGTGTCGTATGTAAAAACGAAGTGTCGTCAAAGTAAATAAAGTCGAATATAATGGGCGTTCTATGACATAATCGTCATAAGCAATAGCAGGATTTTAATATTATGTATATTATATGGGACACCCTTGAGATACCTTAACTATATAACCTTACAAAAATAGGGTCATGGTATAGATAGATCTATAAAATTAATAAAAAATCATTGAAATCTGTACTATTGCGTACAATAGTATAAAAGTATACGTATATATATTTGTATACGCATGTAAAGGATGTTCATATCAGATCTTGAGCATCGGCGTAAAGTTGCTAGTCTATCGGTTTTTTATCGAATACATTTCGGAGAGTGTGCATCGGATCTGTATGATCTAGTTCCCTCCTGGTCCTGCCCATTTTTCTATCGGAATGCCAGAGCAGGCACTAAAAACAGACACCGCTTTATGATCGATATTCCGAAAACTCATACGTAGCGCTTTGATTCCACTTTTATTATGCGTACTCCTGGTCTGTGGAATGAGCTGCCTGAATATGTGTTCCCCCCCCATAGTTACAATCTGGGTGTCTTCAAATCACGAGTGAATCGGTTTCTTCTAGGCAAGCGTGCTCCATGGTAGACCGCATCGTCGCTTAACATCAGGCGAGTTGGCGGTCAAACGCAAGCTTATAAATAGAGAAAAAAAAATGTATTGATATTTTTTTTTGTATTTTTAAGCATGTGTAATTTTGTTCACTTGTTGTCGTATCTCTATCAATAAATAAAATAAAAAGTCGAATTAAGAAACTCGTTTTTTGAAGTCGGCTAAATACTGACCTGGAGTGAACTTGACCCCGAACCAGACGGACATGGGCATGATGCCGTGATGGATGACGTGAAGCTTCGACACGTGGTCATTCTTCTTGCGCATGACGAAGAAGATCTGTAACAGACGTCAGTAAATAACTCACGGGTACGCCGAACGTTCAAGAGCTTCCAAATATACGAACAAGCAAACATTTCGTCTACAAGATTACATAGTAAGTATGCAAATATGCGGTCAGGCGAGGAAATAAACATGGCCCTAATGGGCGACGTCTGAACCTCCACCTTGGCATTGGCCGTGTTCTTTGTATTATGGTTCGACAGTTTCTATCCACACATTTAATAGGTTAACTTGGTTTTACAGTATTTTTACCAAAAAGGTCTGATTGGCTTATTTACTGATGAGCCAGTGATTCTAGATAGATAACATTTAGATAACGCTTAAATCATCGAAACTGACGTGGTTTTCACACATTTTATTTGTATTACACGGGAATTACTCACGTAAGATTAAGCCGGTCACAAATAAATTGCTTTCATCATCATTATCATCCACAGCCTTCCTTATCCCACTGGTGGGTATAGGCCTCTCTCTTGCTATGCCATCTGCCATCAACGCTTTAATAATAATAATAATAATGCCGTACCTCATACCATAGACCTGTTAACCCATCAACAAGTTGTTCACCTCAATAGCCCAGACTTTTTATATCCTATGCTGTACAATAGTTTTATATTCCATTTTGTACACATTCCATAGTAATTGTATTTTCTATTCAACAGGGCCTCTTGGTGTTGGTTTCGACTCCACCAATGCCTAACAAATGACCGGGTCTAACCCGAGAATTTTATGAAATAAAGAGTCATAATAATAAAATATACGTATAGATACGCAAACGATATCGGAAAACTGTACAGAAAAACAGACTTTTTCGTGATATTAGGATTGCTCCCATAGTAAAAGTTATTTATAATGGTGAGTAAAATGACTTCTTTTCGGTTAGTACCATTCCATAATGATAAGAAAGGCATTCTGCGTAACATATGAAATGACCACTGATTACTGAAAATCTCGCAGAGATGTCTTCAATAATCAATCTTGACTATTTATACCTAAGCCTCACTCACATGGGTAAAATACTACCTAGTGGGTCTAGTGGTAGTCTTTAGAAATTCGTGCCTCAATAGTACTGCTTCATTATAATATTATTATTGTAATTATATATTATACTCCGTCTTGTTATGTATTCATTCCTGTTCCTTTTCTATATATTATAGTACTGTTAATTAAGTATACGTATTTTGTGTTCTATCTTATTCTATGTTCTATGTCCTATTTGTTGCATATAAATACTATTTTTTATATAAATTTGTGTTAACTTTAATGACTTTAATTAAATTTGTGTAAACTCAAGGGGTTCGTCTGAAAACCGGCGCTGATAGTTCTTGACTTTCAGAATTAATGCCGAGACGGACCCATTCGACACTAATTGTATTCCTTAGATAAATGTAATTTTTTTGGTGTCGAATGTTTTTTTTTTCTTTCTTTCTTTGCTTCGAAATACACGGGTTTGTTACAATTTAAACTCAATCCCAAATCCGTATTCAATATAGAGCATGCTTCCTCCAACCGCTTATAGGTTTATAAGGTGAGCGTAGATTGAGTGCTACGAACCCGTGTTTGTTCCAAGGTTTCTTTTTGTGGGCGAAGGGTAACATATTATCATGACACAGATGATGTTATGGCCACAATGTATGAGCCATCGGTAATCAATTCAGTAATTTGTTTATGTTGCCGGATACTTTATTAAATTTAATTATGTAAATAGACTTATTATTTTAAATTATTAGACAACAAGGTATATAATTAAAATTAGCTTGTTATTGAAATTTATTGGACAGGCTAAGATTTCTTTAAATAAAAAAATACAAATTGCGCAACATATGAGCTTTTGGATTGAAGTGCTCTGAATTTTCAGCGACAAAATCTTATTTTTTTTACGAATAGTATAGCCAGACTTGTGTTTAAAAAAAAATACCAGTTAATTGTTTTTTTTTCTTCTGAATGAGATTTAAGTTTTATTTAATATAACTTAAAAAACAGAAAATAAATGAAAACTTAAAATATAAACTAAAAGCTAAAACTTAAAATAATTAAATAAAAGCTAAAGTTAAACTAAAATATGATTTGAAAACCTAAAACTTAATTGTTAACTGTTAAAATTAATTTTTATATATCTAGAAATTAAATAAAAATCCTCAAAATAATATAAACACATGCACAAAGTCATCATCATCATCAAATATGATGATATACGATCAAGACTTTAAGACATTTTTTCGACTTTAAGCAAAGGCATTTTAGATAGCAAATATGGTGTGAGCGGAGGAAAAACTAATATGAAATCGTGATCTGGGGCCTTACGGACAACAGCTAATTGCGGCACCTAATCCGCTCAGTTGGAAAATCACGCGACCGCAAACCGTATCTGGGCGCGATAACGTTCACGTTCGCGTGATTTTCCAACTGAGTGGATTAGGTGCCGCAATTAGCTGTTGTCCGTAAGGCCCAAGACTGCGCCTTTAAAATCCCTGACTAATTCTGAAAAAGAGGTCATATCATTGAGGCTGGCTCACAGAGGCTGGGCAAATTTTCATCCATCAAGTTATTTTAAGCGCGTCCTCAAAAAGAATCACTAAAAATGCAACTGTGACGTCAACTCGCTTGAAAGAGCAGGTTATTGATAATGCGAAAACCTTATCTTTTTTTATGACAAGTTGATCCGACCAGCGATGTCCTGTCTCAATTTAAAAAAAGTTTTTGAATCGTTCTGTGCATTGTTTTGTTTGTTATGCTCCCGAGAGTGTAATTCAAACTGATTCAAACCTCTGGTTTATTTACTTTTGTTTTGTTAGTTGAGTTGTGATTGTTTTTAGTTCATACAAAAATCCCAGAGAAAAAAGGACGTTCAACTTTTCCAGGATTTGAAAAAATTCCGGAAAACTTTCCCAATTTTTCTCTTCATTAAAACTTAATTTGGACTATTAAAAATATTTTAAAACCAAAAATTCAGTCCAGCTTTTCTCAAGTGATGCGATTACCAACAAACAGCACTTCATTTTTATTTTTATTCGTATATAATTATGTGAATGCTGAATATGTATCTAGTAAAAATAAATAATTTAATTAAAGATAATATTGTAATGAATATAGATTGTTTTTAAAGTTCTTGGCCATCTTGGATAATTTGGAAATACTTGCACTCTTTTAAGTTTTGAAGGTTAGTGTGTAGGTACATTAGTGCAGTCATTGTAATAAAAGTAAAAATTTATAATTGTCCTCCGTTATTCTACATTATCACTTTACCAAACGATATAGGTAGGTACTTAGACTAAAATTACAAATATTGTAAGTTAATTTCAGTTAAAAAGTTTTTTTTTATACCATTCCCCCTTTAAAATGCTTATTTTATTCATTTAGAATTAAAAGCACGTTTTGCAGACTATTTTGGTGTTTGAATTAAGAACACACCAATATATTTCATTTAAATGCTAAACAACCTCTTTGCGCAAAAAATACTCGATACAAACTCCTTAAATCTTTCTTTTTCTCGTAGTCATGGTATAAGTTATAGTATGCAACTCTTGAAAATAAGGGTTTATATTGAGGGCCATGAATCACTCGCGTCCAGGGGCCCAGGGCCCTGCTTCTGTGACTACAAACACGCACGTAACGCGCCGTGTTAGGTTTACCTCTAAAATTTGTCTTTATTCCTAGGGAATAGAGTCAAAATTTTAAGAGGTTAACTAAACGCGGCGCGTTACGTGGTTAAAGTTACGGAATCAGGGCCCAGGGGCCTTACGGCCAACTTCTTCAGCGATCTCAAACTAACGTTAACGGCCGGTTATCCGAGTCGCGTAGGCAACAAAACGCTCCCTCAGCCCCCGCTAAGATATAGCGACGATGTTTTTTGCCACGCTAGAGTCAGGATGCCCGCGGGGGGAGTGCAACGACAAAAACGAACATAGGTCCGACCTCGATGACGCCTAGCGCGGTACTGATCGCGGTGCGCGCAGATTCTCGCGACCTTGTTAAGGTTTTAATTTCACTAAAAAACTAAACTATTCACTATCAAAATTCTATCCAAATAAAAAAAAATGAATAAAATTGCCTTTCAGTACATGCAATTTCCAGGTTGTTACAAACTTTCATTAGAGCATAAAACGAAAAAAAAATACTAATTCGACTTTGTTTCTGATTTTTTTTTTGATCGAGGAAAGTTTATTCCATCTTGTTTTGAACCAAATCACAAACTCAAACACAGATGTATCTGTGACATGTATTTTTTTCCAGCTTAAATATTGTAATTTAACTGAATAAAATTGATTTAAAACCGTCAAATTTGGTATAAGAGGCTATTAAAACAGCGCAGCGGAAAATCACGTGAACGTGATTTTCCGATTTTCCGATTTTCGCCAACGATTAACATCAGGCAAAATGGCGAGTTGGCGGTCAAACGCAAACCTATTATTGAATTTAAAAAAAAATACGTGAACCATATCAAGCCCAGATAAGGTTGGATTGCTTAAAACAGCAAGCCATAAGGCCCCGTGTATGTTCTCCCTTGTGCAATAAAATTATTATGTATTGGGAAATTGTGATAATTATAAAAATCTGAATTAACTGCTTATTTTTTTTACTTACAGTGTCGAAGAACTCTGTGAACTTGGAGAAATAGTACCACCAGCATCCACGGACCATCTGTAAATAAACATTGCAATTAGATAATATCGAAACACGGGCTGGAAGAGAGGAAATAATTTTTCAGAAATGGATACTGGTTGGTTTTAAAGTACGCACAACTATGACGATAACAAAAAAAACATGCCGAGCGGACATGATACGCTCATGGTAGAGTTCCGTAGCTTTTTTAGAAATAAATAACCATCAAATATAGGTAGAGTTCATGGTGTTCAAAGTTTGTTTCGCACGATTTTCTGGTACATTTGAGTAAGTAAGAGAGACTCAAAAGTGTGACGGTATCGTAAGGCACCTAGCAGTTGCTGGAAGCGAAAAACCGAAGATCAGGTTGAATGACGTGCCTTGGGAGAGGCCTATGTCTAGCAATGGACTAATATAGGTTACTGATGATGATGATGAAGACTAGAGGGATATTTATAACTGCGAGTAAGATATTTCTACTATAGGGTTAAGTTATCGTTTGTATGCTGATTTCTTTAACGCGTCACCTTATTTAAATAGGTTTGTAAATCTCTATCTTCTCTATCTCTATCTCTACGCGTCTGTCTGTCTGTATGGCCGCTAACTCCTCCTAAGCCACGCAACGGATTTTGATGCGGTTTTCACCATCAGTTAGATACATTTTCATAGAAGGTTTATATATATAACTAGCGACCCGCCCCAGCTTCGCACGTAAATTACACCCGTGCGAAGCCGGGCGGGCGGGTCGCTATTCTATTATAAGTATCATAATAATAACCTGTTAATGATAAAAACATTGTCATACTCAAATCATGTAAAACGGTCATAAATGGTAATCATCACTTAACACTGCTATATAGGAAATAAGTCTAATAAAAAATAGCAGGTGTTATTATACCTGTCTAACCGTCGAGTAATTGAACGCGTAGATACAAATGATACTTATAGCATTTCCTTACAATTATGTCGCGATGCGAATGAACTAGAAGACACAGCCTTGGACAACCATGTGTATATATCTATCCTATCATATAATTATATCCACGCGGTCGCTATTATAGCGCGACCAACTTACCTATGCAGATGAAAGAGTGAGCTACTATAGTATTTTTTTAATTAAACTGATCTGATTGAACAAGCCATGGTGACCAATCATGTGCGCTTTACAATCTGACGGCACTCGGTTTGATCTTCCACCCTGCACCAATGGCTGATTTAGTACCTAGATAAATTATATAGATGACATTCACCAACATACACTGGGCCAGCATGGTGGATTAGGGACCATCCTCTCTCTCTCTCTCTCTCTCTCTCTCTCTCTGAGAGAAGGCCTGAGTCCCAGCAGTGGGAACATGATAGGCTGAAATGATGATGATGATGATTGAACAAGCTTATCGTTGAGAATTTTAGTTCCCTCGGTTGACTAATTGTACAGTTAAGTTGGCGATTATACCGACACATGCTAGATCTGCCATATTACCTTATTTAACGTCATTGCAAGTGATTTGCAAGGAAAATACTACATCGTCGCGACGCGACGTATATAAAGGCAAACAAGAATCTTTTGCTAAGTATAATGACAAACAGTTACTCGGAACTTAAACATACTCACAGTACATAACTTAAATAAACAGTCTTTTCAACGATAAAAAGTTGCTGATGAAGAAACTAATTGTGTTTGTTAAACTATACTAAAATTTTGTCTACACTGAATATCCGAAACGTGGATATTCGCCAAAGAACCAGAGTCACCGATATAGCTGTTAAAATTTGCAAGTTGAAGTGGCAATGGGCAGGCCACATCGCTCGAAGAACCGATAACCGATGGGGAAGAAAGGTTCTTGAGTGGAGACCACGAACCGGAAGACGCAGCGTAGGTAGGCCTCCCACTAGATGGACCGACGACATAGTGAGAGTCGCTGGCATCCAGTGGATGCAAAAGGCAGGCTGTCGTTCAGTGTGGAGGTTAAAGGGGGAGGCCTATGTTCAGCAGTGGACGTCTTCTGGCTGATGATGATGATGATGACACTGAACGCGAGTTAGAAACGGGACAATTTGAACGCTGGTCCGTGCAGGTTGTGAAATATGGAATGATTTAGGAACTACGACACAGTAAGGCATAGTTTAAGTTTCTACTATAACTAAGGGCTCTTTTCTGTCTTTCTAACTTACACAGAATAGTGTGAGCGTGTATTACCTTTCTTCTTCTAATGATTCTTATTTTTTTAAATATTGAAATAAAACTTGAAAAATACCATTGACCCTGCTATGCCACAGCTATCTCGCTCACAGTTTTCGTAGAGTTTTAAAAATATAAATAAACTATGAATTAAAAAAAATGACAAATGTTATATGTTTTAAACTATCACGGTTGTTCACTAAAGTTATATAACAACAACATTACGACCTATGGTTAATAACCCGTAAATATAACTATAAATGAAAAAAAAAAAAAAAAAATGCTTAGTATTTATATTCTGTTTCTTTGATATAGGAGATCTGAAATGGGAGTTTTTCTTATTTTAGTTAGACAAAATAAGTAAAACTTTGTTTAGAATGCCTACTTGCACTCGTAATGTATAAGTAGGTTAAGAAAGCAGTATATTAGGATGTTAATATTTTTCTTATTTCCACTCAGTGATTTTTTTATCTTCAAAAATTTCGATAATATGCGAAACAAATAGCTATAGCAGGAAACAGGCCATTAAATGGAAAAATACTAATCTAAATTGTACCTATTACATTCGCTATTAAAAAGATATTTTGGATTCATTAATAGGAAGATTACTTATCTAAAACATAATCTCAAGCAGTGGCCTCCCCGACAGACCAGGTAAATGTAAACTGTTCTAAAATAAGCATTATATACCATGACAAACATATTCATGCCCAACCAGGAACAGCAAACGGGATAAAACAAGAGTTATTAACTAAGTCTATACTAATATTATAAAGAGAAGAGATTTGGTTGTTTGTTTGCATTGAATAGGCTCCGAATCTACTGAACCGATTTTAAAAATTCTTTCACTGTTGCGAAGCTACACTATTCCAGGGTAACATAGGCTATATTATAATGGCATAGAAAGAAAATTTTAATGGTTCAATCAAACCACTCGTTGCGTTAGTGAGTGATATGATTATTAATAAAAAACGACTTTTGTTTGGAGTTTAGTTTGTAAATCAGTCATTTCGCATGATACTTTCGTGCGAAATATCATGCGAGCGATTCAAAAATCGAGCCCCTGATCAGGCGTATAAATCGATGAACATTGAATATAAGCTGTATACTCATCGTCTATAAGATTTCAAAATATCGCCAATCAATATTTTTGTTATACGTACTTACCCATAAACAAATAAAGTCCATTGCAATGGCCTTCAACTTCTTTTATGTCTTTCAATGATGGTATTTCTCAAAACTTGCATCATCATTGTCATTGTCTTCGTATAGAATGTTATCAGAACATACTTAGTTACTTTTTACACGACTGCCCAAAAAGGAGTGTTATATTGTTAAGGTTCGTGTACGTTTGTGGGTTTCATAATTCCCCCATACCTCTACCTGAACAGATGTAAATGTTATCGTTTGAATCCTTGCATTATTCCATTATGTTGCTTTCGTTGGTTGTTTTTTTTAGGATGATGTTGAGACTCATTTTAGTAGCACCTCAGAAATTTTTGTAGAGGCCCGAACTGACGGTTTTCGTACTATCGTTTGGAAAAACGTGTCTTCATTAATGAGTAGAATTCGAGATAGTAGCAGCATCATCTTAAAACTGTAGCAAAGAATACTTTTTCGCCTATATTTTATTCACCAGCGTTTAAACATCAGTAAGCGAGTTGGTTAGCGACGATGTGGTCGAATATTTAGGCATTTTGTGCATATTATGATCGTTGTTTGAAGTTGTCTTGAGCATTCCCTAGTTTATATTACGTTTTATTTAGTTTTAAGTTAAAGATCGTGGTTGTCCAGAATAAAAGCGTTTTGATTGTTTGATGGATTAACCCGAGTGTCAAGATTCAATTCAATTCAATTCATTTATTCCAATATTTATAATTTTACATTAATAAGATAGTACAATGCAAAATAACACCCACCATAATACAATTATGAGACACAAATGAAACTAGATTCGATTTTATTAAATCGGTTTAAATTTAATTTCATCATCTGTACTTTGAACAGATTCTAAATAAATATAAAAGTACTATAAAATATATTCTAGTTTCCTAGAAATATCAATTAGAGTGACGACGCGGCGCGGTAGAATATTTGTAAGTTATTCGGGCATTCATGTTTTATTTTATTTTATTACTAGCTGCGCCCCGCGGTTTCACCCTCGTAGTGATGAAAAATGGTGATGATGATGATGATGATAAAAAGCCTATGTCACGCTCTGGCTATTGAACTATACCCATGCAAAAAATCAGGTTAATCCATTGTTCCGTTGCAGCGTGAAAGAGGAACAAACATCCATACATACAAACTTTCGCGTTTATAATATTTATTATAGTAGGATTTGGCTTGTAAACAAAGGTAAAAAATATCGTATACCCAAATATATAGGTATACCCAATTTAAAATATGGTTCTTTTTATTATTTTCTTTACGAATGCATGATTATGGTTAGATGTACCTATTTATTGTATTTATTCCATGTAATTTGTCAGAAATATAACTAAGTGCTAAGTATTATCATAGATAAATGTATTATATAATAATGAGCACCTGTTAAACTTTCTGCTAAACTTCGTGATATTATTCTTATTTACAATACAATACTTACTGGACTGTATGTACTAGGTAGTTAGTTTTTGTTGAGGTATGAAGTATTAATGAATGCGAAGAGCCACAAAGCCTCCTTCCTTTCCATATTATAAATATAAAAGCATGTTTATTGAATCGTTTTTATGTTCTTCTCTCTCGCAGAAGCAGATCAACGAAATATTTTAGGGTTCTATACTCTTATGAGTTCGTTCTGTCCGTCCGTCCAAATTTTTGAGAGCCTTCTAACGTTTATAGTAATTAGGATAAGTGCATGAAACTTTGCACAATTATAGGTTTAGTATAACTCATAATTTTAAAACAAACAAAGTATAATTTTACGTTTTAGGGGTGGGTTTGGTACAAATAAAATGGGGACAATTTCTTTATACTGCACATCTTCGTGTGTTATAATATTGAATAGGTATTTTCAAATAAAAGTACCTAAGGTTTCATAGATCACTTTTTTATCAAATGTATTATTTGCGAAATATGACTCGTCAAAGTATGCATTTCAAAGCTATTATATAGACATAGTTTTTTTTTTACTTTCCATACAAACTACTTAAACTTTTATTCAAATTTGTTTAGTTTTTTTTACCACAACTTGGTAAAGCTATAAAACTTTAATAAATTCAAAACGTTCTAGCGACAACCCTTTTCGTGAAATGATCTTTACAAATAATGTTTCCCTATATAGTAGTTTTATTTTTGCCTAAACCATAAAAAGTATAGTTATGTCGGGATTATTGGTCAAGTCCACCGAACTTCGTTCGAATATTTCTATGAACACCAATTTCTGAAATGTCAATGTGATCACAATTATATGGCTGTAGCTACAAAACGGAACCCTACCACATGCGTGTCTCGAAAGACCTGGGCCCGCACTAGACCTGGGCCCCGATTCTACTAAAGAAATTGTTTTTAAATTCTAATTGTTTCAATTTTATTTTTAATAATATTATATTAGTTATAATATTAGGTGGTGGTAGAGTCGGGGCCCAGTTATTTTAATAGAGAACTTATCACGGTAAATGTACTTTTCCGAAGGGATTATCCACGCTAGTGAAGCAAGTATAAAAACAACTTACCCTCATAACCTCCGGAGATCTAGAGTAGTCAACAGGCTGGCATCGGAAGCTGTAGGTGGTGAACCAGCCGCTAACAATACTCTGCAAAATGATTATACAAACTGTCATCATACACATGGCAACCGATACTATGTGCTAATAAATAATATTGTGGGTAAAACCATTTCGCAACACGCGAGGTGACATTGACACCATAAACTTACCTCATAAAATAACCAGCTGCTAAAGATGACTTGGAACAAATTGTACCAAATTAGCACTTGCTTCAGCTCAAACGGTTTTCTGTTTTCCATTATCTTCGGGCCGAGAACCTGAATAAGAGAAAATTAAAAATATACATTCCGTTGAAACAGTACCATAGCATGGAGGCGATGGTGGCCAAGTGGTAGCATGAACGCTTCACAATCTGACAGCATCCGGTTTAATTCTCGGCCCTGATCCATTGACTTATTTAGTACATGAATAAATTATGTGCAGTTTTAATGTCGTCGCCATCCAGAATCGGAACCATCGTGAGGAAATCAGTATGTCCAAGAACCCTAAAAATTTCAAAGACATTTTATGATATTCACCAACATGCACTGGGCCAGCATGGTAGATTTAAGGCCCATCCTCTCTGTCTGAGAGAAGGCCTGTGTCCCAGAGGCGGGAACATGATAGACATATGACGATGATGAGTACCAAAACAATAATTGAAAGTATCATAAACAAAACTTGGCAAATCTCGATGCAAACAAAACAGTATAGATTAATTGGCTTTGCATAATATCGTAGGTTACTTCCATTTAGAAACGTCCCTAATGGTATTTAATTTGTTTGACGCGATGGTAATTAATTATTAATCACTCTAATAAGTTCTTTGTGACGTATCACGCACTACCGGCCATAACATACAAGATGTATCTAGATGCACTTTGTAGTAATATGATTATTTAGAGTTCACCTGGATACTTTTAATTATTGTGCGAACTGTTAGTCTGTGGAATTTGCTGCTGAATGGTTTTCACCGTCAGTTACAATCTGGGTGTCTTCAAGTCGAGAGAGAATCGGTTTCTTCTAGGCAAGCGTGCTCCATCGTAGACCACAATATCGTCGCTTAACATCAGGCGAGATAGCGTCTAAGCGCAAGACTATCGACAATAAAAAAGAAAATAAAAAACGCACCGCAGCATTTCCATTTATCGAAATACACTGTGTTCCGATTTCCAAGTGTAACGCAGGGAAACGCTGGATGCAGGCCTCTTCCAACCGTCCATCCAGCAACTATGTCCAGCAGCGGACGTTATAGATGAAATGGTGATGATTATGATGATGACCGTGTTCCGATTGCAAGGGTGATGTTTCCAGTGGAATTACAGACAACAAGATTTAACAACTGATATCTCCGGGTAACGAGCATATGGCACAGCGCAGTTCTGCACCAGAGTAAAATCTTGCGCGTTTATAAGTTCAAAGTTTTGGGTCTCTTTTATGGGAAAGCATGGCGCTAACCATCATGTAAGCGTCCTTTTGAAACCACGCTAATATTACAAATGCGATGTTTTTGGTAAAAGTATATGCAAATGTGTGTGTTAACATATTTTATTTAAAGTTTTTCTCACTTAACTCCTAAACAAATGAACGGATTTGAATAAATTTTTATATGTAATATATATTTATAAAGCTTACACCTGTATTAAAACATACTTTTATTTAAAAAAAAATCATAGTTCCTGTAGGATAGTGGGTAAAACTACTGCGCTCTGTTAGTTCAATTATATTATATATCAATTAAAAATCCGACTTCATTACAATTTTTTTCCAGTTATATTGATTTAAAAACCAAATAAATTACTAAACCGTTTTTGATGAAATTTCTATTGAAACAATATGAATGTATAGCCATTAAAAAAAAACAAAAAAAAAACGAATCTGTTTATAAATGACGGAGTTCGACATAATATAAGAAAAAAATACGAGAAGCCCCCCCTCCTTTTTTGAAGTAAAAAAATAAATAATAAACTTACTTTAACGGTGAATACGTATGTGAGGCAGATCGCCAGCGTGGGGAACGGTGAAGACATCAGGAACCAGTCCTTCACACGCTGGTCGCTTTGGTTATCCATTAAGTCGTGGTATCCCGCCACTAGCCTACTGAGCGCCTCCATTTTCACTGTAACAATGACAAACTTTATTTTATTTAATGTTTTATTCAACAACAACATTTCATTCAACATTTCAACAACACAAAAGTAGTAAAAAAATATTAATTGGATAGGTACGAGTATATGTGTTGACGCCGAGTACTGCAGAAACAGAATGAGCATTTTTCGACAGATCTGGCTCGGACTGTATCCATTCGCGCGTCAAGTTAACCGAATGTCAGGGTGACCAGGATTCTGATGTGAAATTTGCTGCATTTGCTATGTAAGATGGACAGATAATTCAATCGCTGAGTATGCAAAGTTATGTTATATGCAAATAGGCAAACAGCTGTGTTCGTAATAAACACCACGACCACTATTAACGTAGACCGCACATTTGTATTGTTCAGACAATGCAAATGATGCGAGAAAAGATGGGTTTTCCAATACTTTTGGTGTAGGTAATTCGTATGGTAATGCTGAGGCAACCAGGACCATCATAGTTAGAATAATAAAAAAATCTAATAACTTTAAACGAGCAATTCTTGTAAGTATATACATTTATTTCACGTATCTCGGAAACGGCTCTAACGATTTGGATGAAATTTTGTATTTAGATAAGGTTTAAATAAAGAAAGAATTATTTGAGTACAAAGGTACATTAAACAAAGAAAATAAAAGAGCCTTAGCCTTACCTATCACTAATATAATCAAAATATCAAAACCAAGATGTTGTCCGTTAAGGATAAGGTTTTGCTTTTTAAGTTTACCTATGTAGTTAGGTAGGTAACCAAGTAACTAACGTTTTATATTAGCTATCCTTCTAACTAACAAATTAACTAGCTAATATAATTATTATTGTAACAACGTAAACAAATCTTGGAGGTCGATTTAAACCTACTTTTTACTAATTTACTACTTGTAATTTGGATAACAATACAAAAATGTGGTACCGTCCAACCCATCTGATGATGGAGCCAAGAAGTCAATAGTGGAACTCTTCAATGGCTACTAGTAAAACCATCGAGTTTAATCATCATACTTCCATTACGCCAAGTGTAATGACACTTCGAGTTTTAATGATAAAAAATATTAATTTAAGAATCAACAAACAATATACAATAAAATATAAAACTACAGAAGTAAACAGAAAAAGAAACTAAATTGATTACGGAATAATTGTCATATCATATGCATATGACGCAAAAAAGAAATTTTAGTTTTTTTTTTCAAACTAGAATGTACGGGGGATATAGATATAAATAACTGGTAATCAGTTAGCATCCTATTAAGGGCGGCTTCAATACGTCGAAACAAACTTTTTTTTAACAATTATCAATGTTCGCGAAATAAAATCTGCGGTTTCATATTTTTTGTCGAGAGTGAATTTATTTACTTAATTTCAATTTCTCAAAAACTTACAGTTATCAAAACAAAACTTTGACACAATTAAAAAAAAAAAAAACGTCTTTTAACAAACAATTTGCAATTTATTAGGTATTGATTTATTTGAATTATTTATTTGTATGGAACGGCTTGTTTTTTTATCGCGGATTTCGAAAGTCGTAGAACAAAAGATGTTTATTTTGAGGAACTGAGGCCTCCCTTAAGAGGATGCTAATTAATTACCAGTAAACCTATAACTTATTTATAAGATTCGTGAATCGATAACGCCCTCGCTTTTTTTACTTTACATACAATATACGAATTGTGAAATCTCCCTCAAGATAAAGCTCCGCACAATTTTTTGACGACAAATTGGGCTATGCTTACAAGTGTGACCCGTAGTACCTACGTATATTGTTTTGTCTTACCTTTATTTGATGTAAATACATTCATAAGTACAGAATAAACAAAGGTGCAGAGTTAGACTTTTTTTAACACAAACCGTTAAGAAAGCCATAATGTCTACAAGTTAAATCCACTTCATTCAACATATGAACATTTTCAAGTATTAAAACATCTAACAGGTAACATAAATTTTGCGTGTAAGTGCGATTGTTAAGGCCATGTATTCCTTTTTTTAAGCATTGCTTGTTACTACAAATGACCATGCAATAAGGCTTAATATTTTGTATAAAAGTCGTATTAAGTTTTGCATTTCGCTACTTCTATTTTTAAGGTTTTTCTCATATTTTTCACAAAGTATAGCTGTAATGTAAAATGCACCTTTGCGGTTCATTCCCTACCGATGAAATCTGAATATTAAGATATCGTAGATATAATTTTATAAATAGAAAAGATATTTGAATGAATCCAAATAAACAGGGAGAAAAGCGCAAATCAGTGTTGCTTTTTTTTTCTTTTCTATCGAGTGAAATGTTCTTAATCGCGTTGCAGTGATTACGGTTTCCTAGATAAAATATTAAATTTTGATGTGGCACCATTTTTACAATATTAAGCTAACCATAGAAGTGGACAAACTAGGTACCACTATAGAATGACCAAATTGCTAAAAGTGGGAAAAGAGGGCCTTAAAGGCTTGTTGACTGTTGACCTTTTATTGTCTGATATAACTTTCATAATCAATACGCCCGGACTGGTCCAAACATTGCGGCAAGGTCGTCCACAGTCCACGCACACTCAACGCGAAACACTGCCAGCAATGCTGAGGAACCAGTCTGTAACCGCACTATTATCATCATAATCGACTTATTGACTCACCATCGCCATATATCATAATTACATAATTTCCGTGTTATTCAATATTATTCCTTGTCAAGTTTGAAGGGCGAAGAACCTAAAAACAACTGGGTATATCATTTAGCTGCTTATGTCTGTTTGAGAAACGCGAAGGAATGCAGGCGTTACATATTACGATTATATCAACTCTGAGTGACCTACGTACGACAGTAAGTTAATAATATAAGTTAAATAATAATGAAAATTCATACAAACATTGTGGATACACTGTGGAGCAAAATCATTGTGGCCACATACATTGTGGATTTTCCTTGGATACGTACCAAACGTTTCCAATCCACGTTTCTAATCCGTACAGCCAAGGATTGGAACAACCTGCCAGCTTCCTTGTTTCCTGAGAGATATAATCTGGGCCTTTTCAAGGCCAGAATAAATAAGTATCATCTAAGTCTGAATGCTTCATCTTCAACCACATCGTCGCTTACCAACAGGCGAGTTGGTGAACAAACGCTTATTTTATATACTATTTATTAAATACTTTTTTTTGAAGGAACGGCTCTTTTTGACCGAGCTCCACTTTCGTGATCACTAAAATGACACGAGTTTTTCCAGACTTACCTTCATTGAATCTCTACAGAAACCTATACTGTACAGCATTGAAATTCTTAATAGTATTTGAGAATGCGAATAAAAATAATTAACGAATGTAAAAATGTTGCTTACTGCACGTGAATAAATAAGATTTGGCTGGATTCGCTAAAGCCAAATTGAATCGAAATCCAAAATATTTGAAAGTTGTCGATTAACCTTAACATTTGAAAATATCAAAACAATAAAGAATTTGGACGACGCAATTTTAGTGCATACACCATATACATAAAATGCTATGAGATTCTCACAATACGAAAGAATAGCACATTTTATTTGTTCTGCAGGTTCATGGAGTTATAGACACGCGAGATACCCGGTGGCTGGGCGGCCCGCGCGGCAGCTGCTCAAGGGTAATCGCAATTACTTTTACGTGCTTCGGTTACGCTTTTAATTTGTTTATGCGTATCTATTAAAATATCACTTATAAATTATCATAGTAATCACGATTAAACCACCTCTACTATTATTTGCAAAATCAAAACAATGCAATAGTTTTAAACTATCACGGTTGTTCACTAAAGTTATATGATTATTTACGGGATATTTACCGTGGTTAATAAATACTATACGCAGTGACACAGAGAGTGTGTTTTGTCGGGACTTGGGTTCGAGTTCGAGTTCCAGTGATAACCATACCAAAAGACTAAGAAGGAGGGTAGATCGTTTTGTCTGCACCTAACTTTTTGACTGTTCGACCAACCACCCGCATTCTTCAGACTTCCCGTGAACATGGTGCATGTAACTATCGAAAAGCGCCGAAATATCAGGAGCTCATTCCACAACCTTACCACGGTAAATATCCCGTAAATAATCATATAACTTTAATGCAATAGTTTTTCGTATGTTTCGTATTTTCTTATAAAGTCGTGATTGTGTATGTTATTAAATTACATAACTTTGAAACTAGCCATAAAAACTAATTCCGCTTTAGTAATTCTTTAGGTATGGTAAATATTAAAATATGCATAATACCATAAAAACTCGCGCATGTGTAATTTTATACTATCACAAAAAACTAATTAATTTATAATTATAATTACATCGAAGAATATAAAATTTTGGACTTCAAATTGGTTCATTTATTATAGTTTAAAATTGTGTTTTTTTTAATACCGGCAAACAGGCATGCGTTTCGTCTGATTGTAAGCGGTAACTACCGCCAATGGACACCTAAAGCATTAGCGGCAGCATTTCTGAAACACTCCATGTTAAATTTTGTTTGAAAAACCTTCAGGGAAAGGACATTCCATATTTACCTCCCCAAATTCCAAATTACAAAGTTTTCGTTTTTTTTTTTTCATAATCATACTTTTTCTCTTTCTACTCGGTTACTTTTCCTTCTGATGGTTTTTCTGTAGGTTGCACAATGCATAGTGTCTTCGGAGTTGAAAACAATACAATATTACCTTAGATGTCTAATGACATAACACGGTGTCTGCAAAATATTTACAAACTTTGTCCTTCATCTGAATATCGAAAGATAATTATTGTTTTTATTACGCAGCGGATTTTGATTCTTCATAATCTACATAATAATGTGGGCAGATAAATAATAAGAGACATATGTATAATGATTTGACGTCATTCAGGTAGTCTTTTTAAAGCTTAAATAAATCAGCTAAACCAGTCAAACTGAAACTACTGGCAGTTGTATGCAACACGTGTAACCTTTAACGTCCCGATTCATTTTGTGTTATTAAAACATAACTCGTTTATTATTTAAGCAGAACCTTGTTTACGTGGAAAATTACGCTTACCGGACAACAAAGATCTAATGTGATACAATATCATTGTCTGCATGGAAATTACCTACTTAGATATATTTAAAATCGCAGCAATTTAACGCCTTATTTATCAGGCGGGTCGAAGACACAAATTTGCACACCGACAAATGTAACAATTGTCTACTAAATTATGCATAAATTTTTAATATTTTTTAAACTGTAACAAGGCCGCTAGATTTTTCTAATATTTCTATTTAAATAGTAGTTATTTTTAGTAAGTACAAGGCCATAAACGGTATTGAGGGAAATACTTCATTAAAGAGTTTTTAATACGATCCGGGTCGATAATACTGTTTTTGTAATATTAATTAATTCTGTTAGATTAAACTCAACAGCTTTTTTGTTTTGTTAAATTGATATGGCTAGAGATGAACTTCCGACCGGTTCCTCACGAATCCTTCCAAAAATTTTGTTAAGATTATTTTAGACGCAATACACTAAACTTAGACCGTTTGCAATAATAGGTTTGAGCACATTTTTAATCACAAAACACGCCATTTGATGTATGTGCCTATTCATCACAATTTATTGCCGATCTATTGTAATGCGCAAAATTAAAACAATGACCGACCTTTACTCATAATATTATGTCATGGAACCTGACTATGCGAGTATGAACCTGACAATAAAATTTAGACGAGCTATGAAAAGTTCTTAGAACATGTTAATGCTTAAAATAAAAACTACGTCGTAGCGTGGATCCTTTATCCAAGGCACGGGGCATCTTTATAACCGATACGTGATAATGCCACACAAGTTGAACGCCAGGTTGGAGTAAGATAAACAAATTGATCGCACACCGATATCGATAGATTGACTCGCTGAATATCCATTACATATCAATTAGGTGTTTGTTTAACTAAATGCTACTGTGATATGGATATTTAAATCATCTTCATCATTTCAGCCTATCATGTCCCATTGCTGGGACTCAGGCTTTCTCAGCTTCAGCGAAAAAGTTATGGGTCCTAAATATCATAATGATAATTTTCCTGTTTGATACGTATACATTAGTAAAGAGGTCAGATATCATAGCAAACCAATAAAAAGATGGCTATAAAAATTGGTTGTACTATGTGCATTCAATTTATGTTTAGCAAAAGGTGTATCCACGGGGAAAGTGTGTCTCGGGAGGATAATTCTATTTTATGCACAACAGGGCCGCACTTAAGAGGAAAAACTGGTAGGGTTTTTAAAAGTGTATCTTACAGGAATAATATCGTAGTTTTATTAAAAGTGTCTCTACGAGGAAAGTATAATCCCCTCTGGGGAATAAATCCCCTCAATCCACCATGTTGGCCCAGTGCATGTTAGTGAATGTAATGTGTATTTGAATTTTCGAGGTTCTTGGACATACTTGTTTCCTCGTGATGTTTTCCTTTACCGTTGTTGAGCGATGGCATCAAAACTGAACATAATTTATTTTAAGTACTACAAAAGTTATTGGTGCAGGCCGAGTATCGAACCGGGTGCCGGCCAGGTAGCCCAGGTAGTAGTGCTAAGGCCACCATCGCTCACGATATCAATATAAAATTATCGATGTTTAAATAATCTAACGATGCAATACTAAACAGTATGATTTTTAAATAAAATTACTCCTTGATTCGATTTTGCTACGAGCTATTCCTCGTAGAACCGCGGAATTAGTAACACTTCACTTAGATCAGATTCCGACTTAGATAAATATTAGGTTGTTATTTTTCTGACGAAAGCGGAATCTGACTTATGTGAACGAATTCGTACCGCACTCTGCCGATTTGCGAAAGGGAAAAATATAACACGTGTGAATTAAACTCAAATTACGAAACTGTCACCAAAAACAGGGACAGGATATGATCCAATTACGGCAGGTTATCCGTGCCGGATAATTTCAAGCATATAAAAACATTGATTTTTGTTCGAATTTCCTGTAATTTTATTCATCGATATTAAAATGTGCCACAAAAAGCTTACAAAATTAGTTTTAAGGTGCAACGTTTCACAAATGGCGGGTAATTCAAATGTCAAACAGTTTTCTTGTCCTTGTAGATAGGCCGGGTAATTATTGTAAACGATCATGATGTTTGCGACAATTGATTATTATTCTTTACAAAATCATGTAAAGTTATTTATCTCTAATGCACATTATTACTTACATTTATCAATAAACTATTTTTTGCTGTTTCAAACGGTTTATTGACAAATGTAAGTAATATGGTGCGTTACTAATAAATAACTGTACATGATAATGTAAAAAAACACCCAACTATTGTCGCAAACGCTGTGTCATTTCAAAATAATTACCCGGCCTAGCTACAATGTCAAAAACAGTTTGAAATTTGAATTTCCCGCCATAGGTAAAACGTTCCACCTTAAGAGTAGGATCATAATCTTTTGTACATCATTATTATCAGCCTTAAAACTAAAACAAATTAAGGCTGTTCCCTCATCTGTCGATGCTGTTTCGTTTTTCTCAGTAAACCGTACCGTATCTCAGCGCGTTAAGGTTCACGTCAGCGTAATTTTCCGCATTGCGTTGTTTGAAACCAGCTTTAAGAGGTAGGCAAAGATTTCATACTTATACTACGTATGTCATGGACCTACTGTGCCTATAATGCGTTTGCACTGTATTCCTAGTCCTTGACGTTATTTCAAAATGTGTTTTAGATATACATAGTTTTTTAAGTGTTCGTTATGAGAATAAATTTTTTTATATTAATGTTTTTGTTGCTTGTTATATTGATATGCAAAGAGTCGGTGTTCCTATGGCGCGCCGCCGATGGCCCCCAAGAACAGAGTAATTGCGCATTGACGAACACAGCCCAGCGCATACACACGACGTCGTTGGCGTGTCAAATAGGGCTCGCTCATCAAACAACCTCGCTCTGACAACAAATCTATGCGATACTTTTCGAGGATATTGATGCCATTGTTTCTTATTGAAAAACACAAAAATTTACTTCAACGCTTTTCATTCCATTTTTTTCACTCAGTCAGTTTCACAGAAACTCTAACAATAGGAACATGAATAAAATAAAATATACTTAATTAAATTAATTAATTGCCAGGTAATTAATTAAATGTTAAGTTTGACGACATCTAATCGTCGAATAAAAACATATTTCTATAGCAACTGTGACTTAAAAAAATATATTCTAGATTGTTTTTTTTTAATTACTATTGAAAGAGTCAGCGATTTTAACAAAGGATTTGAACATGTTCGCCAGAAAAGAGGTTTAGCCGCGGAACACGGCGGATTGTGAAAAAATTCCTTTTTTTATTGATATGTCATTACCATCAGGGCCCCGATTCTACTAAAGAAAATGTAAAATGTAGTTGTTTCAATTTTATTTTTTTAATAATTTCCTCAAAACTGAGTTTTTTTTTATATTTTAAAAATATAAAAAATATAACCACCACCTAATATTATAACTTAGTCTTTAAAAAAATTGTCTAATTTGAGACAATTATTTAAAAAAAATATTGAAACAATTACAGTTTAAAAACAATTTCTATAGTAGAATCGGGGCCTAGGACTGTTGCTCCAACTTCAAAGTCACTCAGCTTGTTTAACTATAATATACAGTGATTACTGGCGTGAATCCCAGCACAATAACAAAGAAGTTACCGGCTTAGTAGAACCATTTCCGTCGACATTACTTCTAAGATTGGTGACGCGATATAATTGCATTAATCTAGAGACAAAAGGCCAAAGAACAATACAGTCGAGGACGAGAGACAAGCTTGTCATTGTCTTGAAATTATTACAGTAAGGGTGATATTTACGGATTTATTGTTTTTGATATCCTTGATTAGTCATTTGGTACATATTAAGCGCAGCTCGGCGATTACTCGTGACCATGCAACACCAAGTTCTACAATTCAACTAAACTCAGTTTTATAGCCTGTTTTAAACTTTGACCTAGATTTAAAGTCAAATTTAATATTGATTGTACTCATAATTAAAAAACAGTTTTTGTTTGTTTTTTAACCCAGTTCAAAAAGGAGGAGGTTATCAATTCGACTGTAAGTTTTTTTTTTCTATGTATGTTACGCGATTACTCCGCCAATTTAGAATTGTTTTCATGATTCTTTTTGTAGAATTAGATTCGATTGTTTTTTTTTTGTTACGCGTTTACTCCGCCATTTATGAATTGATTTTGATAATTATTTTTTCGTTTGGTAGGTTATACTTTAGAGGTACCATACCGTACCATACAAAATTTATCGGTATTGATTCAGCGCTTTTTGAAAAAATCAAAAAACTAACATAAATATAAGTACACAGATGTCGGTTTTGTTTGTGGTTCCCTTCAGCAAAAGTTTAGATGCTTTATCTGACATTTTCTACTTTTTTAGTTTAAGTTTGTACATTGTATTATATTATTGAAGTAGGTTTTTCAAAAAAAAATTGTCTTCCTGTGAACATGTTACTGCGCCGAAATATCGGGAGCGCATTCCATTTCCACAACCTTACCACGGTAAATATCCCGTAAATAATCATATAACTTGGGAAAAAAAAATTGCACGTTGATATGTTGTTGATTTTAGAAGAGACAAATAACTATCCACTATTGTCGTAGAAGATGGTTCTTCAAATTATGAACACATTAAATCCATGCTTCATAAAATACATATGCATATGAATAAAATGAATAAACCAAATGTAATACATGTTTATGGCATCATACTATACTACCAAGTTGAGCTCGGCGCGTCCTCCTGATAGGTCCCGTAATATGTAACCTACACCTTCGATGGAACCCGGCAGGAATAACCACAACATTTGCCCGGCTGATCACTCCAAGGGGGACGCAAATGCAAATATGTATATCGATTTTGCTAAAAAAAACCAATTGTGTATTTAAATGGGTTTTGAGTAAAAAGAAATAGATTTTAAGGGTTTTACATTTTGACGTTCGAGACCACTGAAAAAACCCCATCATAACCTGTTGTTTAACGGCAAGTTATGGATACAAACTGCACATTCAATTAGACTCAGGAAAAACTCAAACTTAATTAGGTATGTTACTTTCAAATGATAACAGAGCTGGCAGCCATTAATTATTCAAAAACTAGCTAATGCCCGCATCTTCGTACGCGTAGAGCTCGGATATCGCCTCGCTACTATGACCCGCTCCAGAAACACAAAATTTCACCCAAATCGGTCCAGCCGTTTACCTGGACTACGACAATCATTTCAAACCCTAAATTAGCTAAATCGGCCCAGCCGTTCTCGAGTTTTAGCGAGACAAACGAACAGCAATTGATATATAGAGAAGATAGAGATAGAGATAATGCAAAATACGAATTTTTCATTAGTTACTTGTACTGCAGACGTTGTAAAAAGGGTGATGGAACTTAAGTGGAACTGTGCAAGACACATGGCCAGACGTGATGATGAGAGGTGGTGTACAGCAGTAACCGCGTGGTGGCCGATACTATAGGTTGGCGGAACTCGGGCCGACTCTATAAGGTGGACTGACTACATCAAAAGTACCTACTGTCGGAAACCCCTGAATGCGACTAGCGAGAGACCGGGAAGAATGGCATTAACAAAGGGAGGCATATACTCAGCAGTGAGTGGGTCATTCAGGTCTGATGATGATGATGATGACATTAGATTTCTAGCATAAAGTATTAAAGGTCTTCTTAGTTTATAAAAATAAGAAATTAAAATAACATGTTTGCTACCATTTCTATAATAATTTAAAATAATGACTTAATGAGCATGATATTATGCTACCGGTTTTATAGACTGTCACATTCCAATGCCTATATAGTTTGCTCATACTTAGTAAAAAGTATACATAGTATACCTACTGATTATACATAGTATGTTACATATCCTTTGTGCATAACAAAATTACTCGACCATTTCGTATGTACTAGTTTATAATTTTTGTAACAAAGCTGACCCGACAGACATTTATCATCATCATCATCGTTATCAGTCTATCATGTTCCCACTGTTGGGACACAGGCTTTCTCTCTGAGAGAAAGGATGGATCCTAATCTACCATGCTGGTCCAGTGCATGTTGGCGAATGTCTTATATTTGAACTTTTGAGGTTCTTGGCATCGCTTAACAACGGTGAAGGAAAAAAATCGTGAGGAAAAACAGTCAACATGTCCAAGAACCTCAAAAGTTCAAAGGCATATGACATTCACCAATATACGCTGGGCCAACATGGTGGATTAGGGCCCATCTTCTCTCTTTGAAAGAAGGCCTGTGTCCCGGCAGTGGGAATTGGCTTATAATGATGATAACGAAAACCTCGTTTGGACTATGACGAACAATTAAATAACAAAAAGCCAAATCGGTAAAGTTAAGTAAAATTTGATTGCAGTCGTTCTCAAGTAATGCCCAAACCAACGAACATAATTAAATTTTTATTTATATTGATAGATCGACTCCAAAGTCTTTATATAGGAAGACAGCAGGGCACGAATTGAGGTGCTTGTAAAGAGATAGACGGTTAATGGCAAAATCAAAAGGCATATGCTCAGCAGTGGGCCATAAAAGGTTGATGATGACGATGATAAAACTAAACCTTATAATATTGCGTCAAGGTTAATTCTAACAATCTACTAATTAAAAACCAGTGCCTAGAACAAAGACTAGCATAATTGTTTTAGTCACTGCTTATAATTTTCTCTTCTTCTAAGCATTAATGTAAGAAATTGAAAACATAATATTAGTCAGTGAATATTATTGCATAATATTCTTCAAAATTAATTAAATATACGATACGACAAGTATTATAAATATTTATAAAAATGACGAGTAGCTGCACTGAACTATTCTTTAGCGAGGACAAACTGGACGATGGAGTTATTAAACGATCGCGTGCGCAACACGCTACAATTATGTATTCCGCTTTTATAGCTACAATTATTTTGTTTGTATCAAACATTCCAGGAACTTCGAGAAAAAGCAAATTCTAGCGGTCTATTTACCACAAAATATCAACTAATTTCTTCATCAACTTTATAACGAATTAAATTTACCGCGATAACATAATTTCTTTTAATTATACTTACCACAATGGCATTCAATAAGTAACCTAATTAAGGAAGATTTATGCTAGACCGTGACGGGCACGAGACGTGACCCGTACGAGGCACGGATGACGCACGGATTTATAACTTCAGGAACATTTTATATGTTGCTGTTCATGCTACAGCATGTGTCACGTCCCGGAAGATGCTCGACCGTGAACCGGCACCTACGCTTTCATATAAAATGTTCATGTGAAGTGTTAAAACCACAGAAGAGATTTTTTTTTCGTTTAATCTCTTTTCTGTGGTTAAATCCGATCCTCGTCAGCACTTCGTACGGTCTCGGCTCGTGCCCGCTACGCCCTAGCATAAATCATCTTTAAAATAACACTTTCTCAAACATTTTCGATAATTGTGTCCATTATTTGAAGAACGCAGTATGCGGAAATTAATCTCTATGGTCTGAGACGTTAAAGAAATTGTAGGCCTATTTTCATCTTCTTCAATATCTTGGATGTATGTATTTTAATGTACAAAGAGGTTTTAATACCGTTTTCATAGTAAAAAGAAGCAAACTCATAAAGCTATATTAGAATTTACAGTAAAAATATTGACTTATTTAATTTTTAAAATCGCTATAAACTATTTGCGATGTATATTTGTTTAACTTTTTTTTCTGGGCAAGTGCCTTTATTAACTAAACAAAATACAAGCTAAAACTAAAACTACAAATACAGTTAGACTGCCCATAGACCGTTGAAGGTCTAAAGACAATCTAAATGCTCAAGCCCACTACCAGTTGGCAGCGTACCCAGCATGCTGGCGGCATTACCACGTTGAATGGCAATGCTTATGCGTTGAGCCAGAAACACGCCAGCATTTTGGTCACGCGTCGCATTAACCAGGCGCTCTGAAAGATTTTTGAAAATGAGGTGAGCTCCCGGTCCCCAAGGGCCCAATGTCTCGACCCCAAACGCCTCAAATATATAACCACTGCCGAGGTTAGCATATTTGCGTCGCTTGTGCTGCTCTGCCGAATTGGCAGCCGCGCCAGCCCTACCCTGTGTCTCAGGAAGATGTGACGGCGCCAAAGTATCGACACAAGTTGCGTCCCATACAAGGGGCCGCCCCAACCTCCAGGGCACAAGTGTCATACCGTCAGGCCTCCTTCCATCGTCGCGCGCAAGACCACTCGGTTCGAGCACAGCTGCGACATTGGCGGTGGAAAGAGCCCTGCGTATGATGTCGTTCAGGCTAGCGTGTCGGCCAATACGACCAGCGCTTCTCGAGCAAGAGAGACCATGGTGACCGAGCTGGTCAACAGCAGTACCACACTGACAGCGATTGGCCTCACAGCACCTTGCACCCAAGCGTAAGCTGACAGCTAGACGAAATGCGGTTGGATCTAAAAGGCTACCCGTGTTAAAAGAGGGCATAGCTTGCAACCAAAGTCCCGATTGCCAAACAGAGACAGCAAGAATACGAGCGCGATCTGCAACACTAGGACACGTATCTAGTAGCGATTTCCGTGCTAGTTCGCAGATCGGCCGATCCCACAGTCTCTGGGAAGACAACTTCCTGGGAAAATCGGTATTTGGACAAGCAAGCCTCCAAGCATTCATTGCCTCTTTCGAATGAGATACAACTACTTCGGAAGGGCCTAAAGAGGGTGCAAGGATTTTTTCTATTAATTTATGAGTACTATGAAATGAGGACAAGAATGCCGGTAACGCAACACTTGAAATTTGGCGGACCCCTAAGCCTCCTAACCTTACAGGTAGTGAGGCTTGTGACCATGTCCTGTCACTCAAATCAACATTCAAAACCGATATTAGAGTTTCCTTTACGACATTGTCTAAGCTCGAAAGGAGCTCACCGTGTTTCCACAGTGGACTACATCGTAAAGTGTACATAAATTTAGGAACAAACAAACAGTATCTGATAATTGTAAACGCCATATGGGCGTTAATTTTTAGTAACCTGTCGGAAGAACCCATAAAATTTTGAATTTTTTCCTCAACAAAAGGTGAAAAGGACTCATCTAATATCGGTGAACCCAGGAGTCGGAGCGAACACCTGTCTAATGATTTTATATTGGGAGCTAAATCATTGAATTTTTCAATAACCACATTTTTATCCGGACATGAATCGCAAACAAAAAGTTCGCATTTCGAAAAATTTAGTTCCAAACCAATATGACGAAATTCGTCTATAAGAATTTTTAAATCACTCAGAACAGTGTCAACGTCGCCTCCTAGGGTTCCGTCATCCAAGTACCAAACATTAAGTTTGGACTGGAGACGTTGAATAATTGGGTGAATAGCCAGGCTGAAAATGGCGGGACCGAAAGGATCACCCTGTTGACAACCGACAGATGATAACAAAACATTGTTTTGGTATGTCAATTTGGTGGGACTGCCATAGCATTGCCAGAGAAAATTGAAAAGATCAGGAATTTTATCTTTTACTTGTGTCAACAGGGCACCGCGATCAACCGAATTAAAAGCGTTTTTGACATCCACCTTTAGCAGCACCTCTCCACAATTTTGATCGAGAAAAGTTCGGACAGAGTGAACAGCAGCCTCACATCCACCTCGCGAACCAAAACCAAGCTGTATTGGTTGAAAAAGGTTACTCAAAAGAGTGACCTTTTTCCTGCAGCCTGCCTTGGCCGCAAGGCGACGATATGTGGTGCCAACCGCAATAGGTCTGATACCACCGTCTTTTTTGATAAGTGCGCATAAATTAGCGCCATACAAAATTTCAATATTTGTTTGTTGTGTGTATTTGTGTTGTATTCTAAATAAAATACCCAGTCGTTATTTTATGGTCATTTTTTAATTTTTTTAATTTTGCGAAAGTGGTAGCTCGGGCTAGTGAGCGCGGCCTTAATCCCTCTATTGCCTGCCGCTGCAGTAATGTACAATTATATTATACAGGGTTACGCAGAAAGTGTGTACTAATGCGAAAGGGTTCCGTTATACTCATCATTATGAACAACTTTTACTATAAAAGACCGCCTAATGCGGTTGAAACTATAGTCGGAGCAACCGGCTTAATCTTACATGAGTAATTCACGTGTATAATAAATAAAATGTGTGAAAACCACGTCAGTTTCTATAATAAAACTTTTACTAAGGCACCAATACTGAATTAACATAAAAAAAACACCTGCATTTTACACTTTGTTGAGCGCCAATGACCGTTTTCTATGGAACAGCTGATTTTTTCGCGGCTTCAGTGTTGCTCCTTTAACTTTAAACGCTTATAGATATAAACGCTTTCTTTTAAGAGGTTTCTTCTAGGCAAGCGTGCTCCAACGTATACTGCATCATCGTTTAACATCAGGCGTGATGGTGATCAAACGCAAGCCTATTATTTATAATAATAAAAATAAAAACTTTGTATATAAAAAAAATATAAATTGTCTAATAAAGTTCTTTGGTATAAGTGTTTAAAGTTAACCTACATTTAATTATATTTTTCACCACGTCTTTTATTTTTAGTATAATATATCAAAAACAGACAGCAGGAAAGTAGTGGACAAGGCTAGCACAGGACCGGAAAAGATGGCGCGCTGAAGAGGAAATTTCCACCCAGCAGTGGGTGGAAAATGGTTGATGATGATGATATCAAAAACCTTTCCAATAGCATATTTAAAGGTTAGGCACATACCTACGAGTAATTTTTACAATATTTGTGAATTCATTAGTCCCGGTGATCATACACACACGTTGTAAGTGATCTCGTGGTTTGGGGTGAGGGGAGCTGTATTATTGTTGCGACAGCATTAATAACTGCCAGTTGCGAGACTCGGGCTGCGGCTGCTTGCGACACTCGCCATCATAGCATTCGCAGTCTCGCGAAGTTCAATGTCACTACACGGCATTCGCCTACCGAACGACCTATTGTTCAAAACAAACGAGAACCGGCCCCTATCTGTTACATCTTTTCTATTCATACTCTACTAGCTGCGCCTCTCTGTTTCACCCGCGTAGTGATGAAAAATGGTGATGATGGTGATGAAAAGTAGCCTATGTCACTCTCTGGCTCTTGAACTATACCCATGCAAAAGATCAGGTCGTTCCGTTGTTCCGTTGGAGCGTGAAAGAGGAACAAACATCCATATATCTATACATCCATACATACAAACTTTCGCGTTTATTATATTAGTAGGACAATCTTCTCATCACACTGACTTTTTGTTAGTCCCGAACTATCAACTCGCGACCCCATCTTCGCATCCCCAGGAAAGTTTTTTTTAAATAATTGGTTTGCGTTTTATCGCCAACTCGCCTGATGATCGATGACGTGGTCTACGATTAAATTCATATTTGCATAAACTACTTGTATACAAATTCATGAATAGGATCAACGGTTCGCAAGTTATCGTTGAACAAATAAATAAACATACATCTATACGCCAATTTGTTCCAGTACACATTTCAATAAACCGGCTATGTATGACTTAGGCTCGCGCACTAAGGATTCTGTACCACCACCAAATACAAAAAGTACTTAGATAATTACCTATCCAAGTGCCGACAGCACCCTACGGTGCTTAACTTAGCGGTGAACAGAAATTTGTCATCGACTCTCACGTGGTTATTAATTATTATTTGTGATTTTACTTGCTTGCCTAAAAAACCGATTCACTCGTAACTTGAAAACACCCAGAGAAATGAATTTAATCGTAGAAATCCCACTCAGACAGCACGTTCCACAGAATCAGTTGTTGACTAAGCCGATATTTTTTTATCTCAGTTATATAAGGAAAAAACTAAACAATGTAGGCTTAGTAAATAGGGTCCCGTTTTTACCCTTTGTATACGGAACCCTAAAAATTTGCGGGCAACTGAATGCGTTAAAATAATAAAACAATTTTAAACTCCATGAAAAATATTCTAGTCTGATCTCGGGAAATTAGTTTATTTAAATTTTACTTGTGCACACTTCAGCGATTTTCATGTCTTGTTTTGTTATGCGCAATAAGTAGTAATTTAATACATCGAGCACTGCCTACTTCGCTATTTCGTTGTGTTGTGTTCAAGTGTAGAATTACAAGATTAATGATTTCTATTAAGAAATAAATGAATGAATGAATTATGAAATTAATTAGCGCTACCGCTATTAATCTTTAAAATATTATTATCGACATAAAAATACGACAAGCATGTTTTTTGTATAAAAGTGTGCACTTATGAACTTTGAAAAAGTGTGCAATTATACACATGAGTAGCTATGCAATAGGGAGAATTCTGTGAGATTCTTGTCATTTTCTCTGTTGACGAGAGGAAAAGCTTCACCCACTGATTTGGAGTACAACCGGATTATGTAGGACCCCCCCCTCAATATAACCTGGCCCCGGTGGCCTGCAGTACTTGCATGACGGAGGGTCCCAGGATCTTAGAGAAATGCATTCACCTCAGCACCGTGCTACGGGAGAACTACATGTCCTGAAACACCCGTACCCACGAAAATTTAGGCTACTCTATGTTGCTCTCCTCCCTGGGCTGGTTTGTTTGGGGGTGTCCATTAATTACATTAGATGTGTAGAGGGATTCCAGCCTAATCTCACCCAATCTGACGTGGGGGTGAGGGGATCTCGACAAATAACACATCATTTTAATTATTACATAATTATGTATATATTCATATAAATTGCATATCTATTAGTATATTTATTTTAAAGAATTTTAAGTAATAGTGTGTATTACTATTAGAATGTATGTGTATGGTATAAGTAAAAAAATTATAGTGTCTATCCTCTATTGCACACCCCGTCTTCTACGTCTACTATAAATCCTTTCCATCCTAAGGTTGCCTGGAAGAGATCGCTTTTAGCGATAAGGCCGCCAGTTGTTACATTAGTTTTTTTAAGAGTTTTTTGTCCTCTGTATCAAATTTAATGGTGTGAACAATAAAGAGTTAATCAATCAATCAATCATTTTTTTTTCGCAAGAAATTGTAAAATTGCGAGAAAACTGGGTTAAATTAAGTAAAAACTATTTCTCCACAAAAAAATTGCTAAATCCTACACAACATATTACAGATTATCATATTTACAAAAATACGCATTTTGAAAAGATTCACGTGATATTAGGAGGTAAGGAGGGGGTCGAGCCAAATCTCACGACATCTCACCAAAGAGGGAAGGGGGGTCGAAAAATCGCCAAAATTACCTCACGTAATTAATGGACGCCTTATTTGGTTGGATCCCTATGCACTGCCAACCTCCCCCTAACTCGGAGATCCTCTTTTAGTTTCATCCGGCAGCGCGGCGATAGCATTAAGGCTTTTAGGATCATTAATTATGTGAATACCTAGATACTTAGTAGTTATGTTTACATAAGATTTATAATGCAAGCCATTTACCATATCACGTTGAACTTGCACTGTTTATACAGAAGGTGAAGTTCACTTGTAAAACTGGTAACTGTTATGGAAATTAGCATAGTAGAATTAGTTCTGCGATGCAAATACGAGAAATGCATATGGAAATACTTCTGGCTGGCTGATGCCACGTGGTTCGACCGCGTAGTTCGATCCATCAGACTATGTGCACTTTTTAGGGTTCCGTACCCAAAGGGTAATAACGGGACCCTATAACTAAGCCTACGATGTCTGTCCGTCTGTCCGTCTGTCCGTCTGTCCGTCTCTCCATCTGTCCGTCTGTCCGTCTGTCCGTCTGTCCGTCTGTCTGTCTGTCCTACCTATTAACGGCTGTATCTTTCGAACTGTAATAGATAACTAGTTGAAATTTTCATAGAATATGTAATGTTACGGCGGATTAATTAAGAAATAATAAAAAAGTCAAAAAGTAAAAACGAAATGGAGATCCTCATACAACAAACTTATTTTTGTATTAGTTCTAATGTAAAAACGGTGATACATATAAGCGTCAAACTTGGCATGACTATAGTACACACTCTTAAGTATAACAACAAATAATAAATAATGGCCAAGTGCGAGTTGGTGTCAAATTTCTGTTCACCACCGGTTCTCGTACGATCACCGAAGAGAAGCAACGTCGGGCGCGGCCGGTATTTGGATGGGTGACCACCTGGGCGTTGGTGAGATGTAGTCTCTTACACATTTTTTTTGTACTTTAGTAGCTAGCAAGTTATGTGGTGGTACGGGACCCTCAGTGCGTGAGCCCAACTCGCCCTCGGCTGGTTTTATTTCCCAATAGGTACGATTTCAGAATCGCACCACCCGTACTATTAACCACGTACCTAGTTCGATTCATATAGTAGAACCACGACGACAAGTTAACTCGCTTGCTATTGTTATTAGTTTGCAAATATTTTTTCAAACAATAATAACACACCGCAAACGCATGCCTAAAGAAAGGGGACGGACTAAGAGGTCACTAACATGCTTTTACTATTTTATATTGTGCTAATTAAATAAATAACACATTTTAAAAAGATGTGCCTATGTACGTTACATGCTCGCCTTTTTTCCTATTTTTTAGACAATGGTTAGCACTGAAAAAAGGCTTTACGAAATTATATGCTTTGAAATTTGTTCATTACAGTCGTGGTTTGGATACATATATTTTTAGTATATCTTCGTTATGACCGAGAATAGTAATATTGAAGCCTTGGTGGCAATCAAATATTGACGGGATCACGTGTTCATAAGACTACCAAAACATTTTACCAAGCCAACAAATTCTAAATGAAATGTGTCTCATGTCCTAGGACAGACTTTTGTCACCGAACTATGATATTCGGGCTAAAGAACATAGGGCTCTTGGGGACCGGGAGCTCTCCTCATTTTCAAAAATCTTTCAGAGCGCCTGGTTAGTGCGACGCGTGACCAAAATGATGGTGTGTTTCTGGCTCAACGCACAGGCATTGCCATTAAGCGTGGTAATGCCGCCAGCATGCGTGTAGTACACAGCATGCTCCCAAAGGCCTAACAGTTTTCGTAGTGTTAGTATTATCTTATATTTTGTTTAGGCAATAAAGGCAATTGCCCCGTTAAAGAACTTTATTTCTCAACAAGAACACAGTTGTAAATATCAATCACTATATCTACCTACCTAGTCGATTTAAAAATGTTTTTTAGTCCTAACTTAATTAGTAATGCTATTAGAATAATTATATTGCGGAAAGCACAAGTCGAATAATAATTGTATCTAATTATGTTGAGCAGCCAGTGATATTTAAAAGTAGGTACTTACTTACTTGTATTTCTATGATAATGCGTAATATTATTTTAATAAATATTTGTGTTATTCTACTGATCCCAATCTTAACTGAAATAGAGTAAAAACTTTAAGTGGGTACTAAAATCATAGCCTCGATTTTTAATTAGGTTAAATAAACGCTTGAAATGTGTTTTTGAAATGCAATTTTTTTATTTGGTGTCGTGCACTATGGTTTCAAAGTTTTTTTACTTAATTTTAATTGCCTACTCACACTAGTGACTTTTTGCGCAAGACGCCAAAATGCCTTCGAAAAATTATACACAAAATGTACTAAATTTACGCTGAGTTCACCCCTGAAAATTTGACATCCCTTTAAGCAAAGTCAGATTTCTGATTTGTCCCAATAGACTCTGAGATCTCGCTTCGCTCCGTCGACTAAAAGGTATTTCTACCCGCCACATCTTACTTAAAATTTGCAATATATTTAATTATTTCATACAATTTCAGTTTCTGTATACTACGAAATATTGTTGCATTTCTTTGTGTCTTTCATATTAATTTAAATAAAGGGTTACTGAAAGTGCGTGACTAAAGCATCAAAGATAATCTAGAACTCGACAATGACATTGGACAAACAACTTTCACATAGAAACCTAAGGATTAGATATGGCGTTTCATCTCAAATGACCTTGCTGTTGCCGTCTCTGCACATGTCAATCGCATTTTAATTGACTACCAGCTGTGCCCCGTCATCATAGTGGTTATATCCTCATTGCCTGCAATTTTTACCCATGACTGAGAAGAACGGAGAAGCTGGGGTAATAGGTAGTCAGATTGTGTTTTTGTATGTATGTGTGTTAGTAGTGTGTATCTTAGTATCTGTTGCTATTTTTCTCCAAAACGGAGGCACTAAGTTTTTGAATGCAGGTTCAATTGCGGCGGTGTTCTTGGCTATGTTTTATCAACATCAGTCTGGCAATAAAAAAGCTATGAACTTTTTTCCGAATTAGACGTAAGTTTATTTAAAGTTTTATTCCATTCATAATTGATTATTTTATTTGTAAGAGACAGTTATCATACGTGAACCTAGTCGTAATAAAAATAGCCTATTTACTCACATCATCATCATCATCAGCCAGAAGACGTCCACTGCTGAACATAGGCCTCCCCCTTTAACCTCCACACTGAACGACAGCCTGCCTTTTGCATCCACTGGATGCCAGCGACTCTCACTATGTCGTCGGTCCATCACACACAGACGGTTTACTCACATATCCTAGATGATAAACCTCATAACTGAAATCTTAACTTTTAGGGAATAATTTGATTGATATTGGATATTACTTTATTACGATGTATGGGCGTTGATTAAAGAATAAGGTCATAGGGACCTTATACTTTAATAATGCTATGCTATGTGCTAACCTATCGGTGTCAATATATCAAATTTTCTATATAAATCAAGTTTACAAGGTTCTCTGTAGCAAATGACGAAACACCATTTTAGCCTTTATGGTTATCTTTTTTAACTTGGAAACGTCAATGCAAATTTGAACAGCCATGACCTCTAATATTTGATTTTTTTTAAATTATGTTTACACCTATAATAAGCAGCAGTTGTGCACGATTTCGTATGCGTAGATTTTCATAATGAACCTTTCAACCCCATTTTGCATCTTTAATATAATATACAGGACATTTTTGCACACACGGTCATCCACCCAGCTGCCAGAGACTGATATACATACATATATAGTTTTAAATACACACTTAAATAGATATTAACACCCAGATATACAGCAAACACAAATTTTCATCACATAAATGTTTGTCCTAGGTGGGAATCGAATTCACACGGGCTATCTTTCCCCTCGTTCACCCTTATTCTATACTCTATATTCACCCCTATATAGACTATATTCACCCTTGTCGTTAATCGACATCCGCTAAGATAGGTTTTTACCTATTCGTGAAGTCTACACCACATACAAATCTACGTGCCAAATTTTAGCTTCGTATATCAAGTCCAGATTTCATAATAAGTGAGTATTTAGCTTAATTATTAAAGAAAATTCAAAGTTGCTTATATTGATTTCCGATAACTTGCGTAGTGCATTAAATAATGCAGTCTAACATTTCTGATTTCTACACTATATAATATATTAAAAACCAAATAAAATGTCCCACGTGCACAGAGATTCTTGCTTAACAAGTGTTTAGGTTTATTTTGTTTATTGTATCACTTTTTGATGACATAACCGTAATAATTATTATGCATAAGTTAATTCATTCTGACCAAGACCTCAAAACAAAGTCAATGATTCGGTCAAGCAAGATTTAAAAACGACTTACATACTTACTTATTAGTATTATGTACAGCTATATTGTCATTCCTGGTGTATAAGTTCCCATCTTCTCTCTCTGAGAAGGCTTGTCTCAGCAGTTGAAATAAGAAAAGTTTATAATGATGTCATTCCTAACCTTTTAGGAATGACATAGGTTTTATACTTGTTTTATATATAGAGCTATAACCAGCTTATATCCGTTTACGCGTTTTGAACTAAATACATTAAATTTCTATCAACGAATAAATTATCAGAATCAGTATAGTAATTTTAGAGAGTACGTCCTACAAACATACGAAGCCACAAACTTACAAACTTGCCATCTTTATGGTAGGAGTACTAAGTAGTAGAAGCTCCTAATATTAGAAAGAACATATTAGGATGCTCAACAGACGACAGTAATTCTATAAATTTTGTTTCTTACTCACCCTAAATCATACCTTATACCGTGATAAAATAAAACGGCTATAAATGGGGACATAATCTTATATCAACATTCATAAAAATTTACATATAAAAAGTGAGGATAATGATTTATTGTTGCCGTTTTGTTTGTGGGTTTTTATTTTAGTTTTATTTTATGTTTATTGTCTGACAATGGAGCTTAATATACCTTACCATTTAATAACATACTTGTACTGTACCCGCCTTTAGACACTTATTTCTGCCGGCGGCAGTTCAAATATCTATAAATTAGTTACCTAGTTTATTCAGTAGACTTGTGAGGGCAAACCTGAGTGAATCACGTAAGTCATCAGAAGTTAGAATATTAATTTTAGATGGAGATGTTTACTAATACAGTACCTAATAATATATTACTCTACAAAAGGAACACAGGAGGCTGTTATTGCGTTATTATTAAGAACTGTGTTTGTTAGTGCCCCAAATCACCCAGAATTGAGACACCCTAACTCAACCAAAGGGATGTACATAAATAAATATATAAATATGGCAAGTGCACATGTTTCGGCATGTGCGAATTCAAATTCGCCGGTCCTGCCACGCGTCTGCTATAAGTATTATAATTATGAAGGCTGTATAAGCCAATCTGCAACCTCCGTCATGAAATCATATCAATGGTACTTTAATCTTCAGTGACCAAAATATCAATGACAACGTTTGTACCAGGAGGACCATAATTTTCACACAGATCTGTTCTGCCAGAACATCACTTAAGTAATTTCGCATTATCAATGTAAGCCATAAGCTATTTTAATCATTAATTTATCTTAAAATGAAAAATATATATAAATTGGAAATGTGGCAGCGAAATAAAAGTTATATTGTAAAAATACCTACCTAAAATGTCTTCTAGCAGATCTAGCACGAATGTATGTAATTATGTGAATTATAAAAAAAAAAATAAGTAGCTATCTACCTTATTGATGCTTTGTTACTATGTAAGCAACTGAATAATCGATGTGTCGGACGCACACGGCACACGCGTACTTAGATTTAATCGATCTTTGTTACAGATTTAAGACAATAGATTGAATAATTTTATTAGTGACTAGCGGCCCGCCCCAGCTTCGCACGGGTATAGATATAGCCTATGTCACCCGGGGATAGTGCAGCTTCCCAACAGTGAATTTTTTTTTCTAATCGGTTCAGTAGTTTCGGAGCCTATTCAATGCAAACAAACAAATAAACAAACAATCAAATATTTCCTCTTTATAATATTAATATAGATAGTCATCAAACAGTTTCGACTTTGTTTAGATTGGCCACCGAAGAATGAATTTTGTTTGTTTTTGATTGTTTGACGCCATAGGTTTAAAAATACATTCAAACCTATGGCGTAATATCACACAAATAATGCGTGTATGTTTGTTTCCGCTCAAGTCCGTTACGGTTGAACTGATTTGGATAAGTTAAAGGAAGTATGATATAAAAGGAAATTTATAGTTACAACGTTGTATGATTCCAATAAATATTGCGATCTGCACCTACATTGTTTTTTTTTTTTATAAATTGACATGAAATTGCCTTTATGAATAAAATGACTATGACTATTTTTTATCAGCAGCTAACAATACGTCATTGTCGATGTTGCCTAAAATTTATCCCATAAATGAAGTATCAGATTCCAATAGGAAAGACATCAATGTGCACTTAATAAATTCATCCCTGAAAAGTTCGTTAATGTCATTATACGAATAAAAAAACCTCACCATGGTAGTAACAAATGAACAATGCTACTAGTGTTGCCGCTTGCCATCAGGTGAGCTGTCCGCTTGTTTGTCGATCTTTTTTATAAAATAATTGCAAGTAAATAAACAAAGGAAGGAAATGAAACATACCGGTATTTATAGCTCGAACACTAATATCACAAAAGGCACTGGTCTGTGATTCGCGGTCAGGTATGACCGCGGGAGCGATGAGATTATAGCGCGAACTGAAAGACGCGGGGCAAAGCGCGGGCGCGGGTCACTCGGCCACTAGTAATGCACGCGCGCGCTCACTCCGCCCGTATTTATCACTCCGGCCGCTGACGTCACGCGCCCTGAGATAAAGGTGTCAGTCTTCGCACCATCGTATCCTCAGATCAGACTAACAAGAGAGATATGGTAAAGTGGCATGGCGGGTGCGAACGCATCTGGCCTAAATCGGGCTTGATGCCTTTAGTCGAACTCACTCAGCAGACGATCTTGCCGCATTTTTTTGGACTAATTAGTCTATTAATGTCGCTACAAGTTTCTTAAGTGTGCGTGGAAAATAAGTAATAGAGCCGTACTTACAGTTTTTGCGTTAAGCGGTTTAGCGGTATATTGAAAGAAAATGTATGAAACACGGAGACATTTCAACACGAACGATAATTGTACTGAGACATATCTCCCTTGTTTGTCTGATCTGAGACCGTATCGATCGAACGCGTGCGCTATCTTCCTTCCCCTTAATATTTTACCTTTTGGTCGACTCTGTTGCAACAATTCCGAGATGCATATCCAAAAATATTTAGGATAATGTGTTACTTAATAAAAATACGATAAGTTACCGCAAGATAACGAAATATTTTGATGGGTACCTAATTAAGTGCATTAATTGTTAATTTGTAATTGCGGAACATTTTAAATTAATTTAATTACTCGAAAAATGTTTGCTTCTTTCAGTACAATGACATAAACACTATTTCCATGGTATATTAATATACTCCGCCAGGTATTCCAATCCGAGAAAAAATGTCCACGTGGGCGTCCCGCAATGATGTCATGATATCAATTTACAACAGGTTCGAGAGAGATGACGATACACCACGTAACAGCTGATTGGATAAAGTGGCAACTGGACAGTGACGTAATTCTGGGACAACTGCCAGAGTAGAAGACCTTGTTTTCTTTGATCATGACTATTTCATTCTCTTTGCACTATTTGTCAAAGAGAATATGGAGAATATGAAGTACTCTTTGACAAAGAAGACTACGTCATTAGAAATACTCTTATACTACAATGCAAAGAGAATATAACTGTTAATACCATTGATGTAAGTAAATAGGGGGAAGATACGGGACGAACTTCTTGACGTGGATGTCAGAATTGTTTAAATAAAGCAGCAAAAAATACTTCCTGCGTTTTCACAAGGTGCACCAACAGTTTGAAGACAAAAAAAAAGTTTCAGGGAATTACTTTTCACTCGTAAATTCTTAAAAACAATTAACTAAATTTTCGTTAAATGTCATTTCTATGGTCTATATAGTATAGTGTCTATTGGAGCGATGAAGTTGGCGTTTATAGTGTAGACGTCAACGTCGCCATTGACTCGAGCCAAAACAGAGCCATATTTATCGGGTACAATGTTTGGATGTCACGCGTCTTCCCCCTTTTTAAAACAGTCATTGGTTAATACTGAAGAATATAACCGCTAACGCTGAAGACGTGGGACTTCTCTAGAAAAATATTTATGAAACGGGTGCGACGCCTATAATGAAGTGAGACGCCTATAGAGACAAGTTTATACGTTACAGTAGGATAGAAAACGTAAAAGTTTGATTTCGCACCTGTTTCATACATATGAAATTTGTATTGAAATTGCGCAAGACTGGCGTGTATGTAAAATGTCAGAATGTCAGAGACAGGGTATTCTTTTTCATATAAAAAGTCTGTTTAAAGAAGTGAGTACGTAATTGTATTGATTATAATCTCTTTATTGTTACCAAAAGTAAGTAGTATTAGTTCTTAGTCATTGATAAAATATGGTCAGTTCTTGAAGCTGTTGACGCGTACGTCTACCTAGAACAAACAGTCGAATAGCGAATCCAACTCGGCTGGGCAGCGTTCGATAAACTTCGCAACGTCTTCTCATCTAAAATACCTCAGTGCCTTAAGACGAAAGTCTTCGACCAGTGCGTGTTACCAGTGATGACATACGGCACTGAAACGTGGTCTCTCACTATAAGCCTCATAAGCAAGCTAAAAGTAGCACAACGAGCTATGGAGAGGGCAATGCTTGGGGTTTCTCTACGAGATCGAATCCGAAATGAGGAGATCCGTAGACGAACGAAAGTCACCGACATAGCCCACCGGATTAGCAAGTTGAAGTGGCAGTGGGCAGGGCACATATCACGCAGAACAGATGGCCGATGGGGCCGAAAGGTTCTGGAATGGAGACCACGGACTGGTAAGCACAGCGTAGGACGTCCAACCACAAGATGGACAGACGACCTAAAAGAGACCGCAAGGAAACGCTGGATGCAGGCCGCTTCCAACCGGCCCTTTTGGAGATTGATGGGGGAGGCCTATGTCCAGCAGTGGACGTCCTATGGCTGAAATGATGATGAATGATGATAAAATATGTACAGTATAATATGACATCTTTGTTCTTAGTATTTACAAAAACATGATAAAAACGTAGACTTTGCTGTCATGTTTACAGGTTCTAAGGTCTGAATTAGAATGATCCTAGTGCATCAGCCACAGGCGACGCAGCAAACAAGCAGACGGGCTGCGTGATGGTAAGCAGTCACCGTCGCCAATGTACACCAGATGCATCACAATACGTTGCCAATAACTTTCCATTTGAAGAACCATATGGCTTCTTAGAAACACTTCGGATGATAGCTCATCCCACATTTTGTAGGTGAGAGGCAAGAAAGCTCATAATTATGTGAGTCGTACAGGCATATTCGAGGATATATGATCAAAAACATTGAAGTACATAGGGTAATGCTGACGATCAGCGACGCTGAAATTGGATGACCGCGTCCGTTCATCATTAAAGATGTAGACCGCGTTCGACGGTCGGCTGCGGACGATGCGTGTCCGAAACACTATCACTCTTAATTCCAGCCTCTTCATTTACTTAAATCTTATTTTTTTTAAACCTAGCAAGATCAAAAACGCAAGGTTAATGTATTTAGCGCATTTAAATAAAAAAGCAAATAAACAATTAAAATTTAAAAGTACTACTTCTTAGTTCCTACTATGATAAATGATCAACCGAGTGAAGTTGATCTTGATTGCAACTATGACTATACATGGACAAGATTATGGTTGTAAACAAAAACAAACAAAAATCTTTTAGAGCGCCTGGTTAATGCGACGCGTGACTAAAATGCTGGCGTGTTTCTGACTCAACGCATAAGCATTGCCATTCAACGTGTTAATGCCGCCAGCATGCTGGGTATGCTGCCAACTGGTAGTGGGCTTGAGCATTTGGATTGTCTTTAGACCTTCAACGGTCTATGAGCAGTCTAACTGTATTTGTAGTGTAAGTTTTAGCTTGTATTTCGTTTAATTAATAAAGGCACTTGCCCATTAAAAAAAACTGAGATTGACAGTCCACAGCAACAAAAATAAATTTACTCAACGCGACTTTTAGACCGACTTGTAGATTTCATTTCCCCGTGCGGAAAATTCTCGTAACGCTCACCCGGCGGTAATAAAGGAAGTCGGAAATACTATAAATTCTATCAACTTGGCCTACATCGCGTAAATATGCAAATGTAATCGCGTTAATATGGTACATAACATTGCATACTCTCATGTAACATGTATAAGTCGTGGTAGCCCATTTGGGAGACCGCTAGACTTGAAAGCGTGAGGTCGTGGGTTCAAACCCCAGGCCCGTACCTATGAGCTCTTTGGAGCTTATGTGCGAATTTTCATATTACTGGCTTTTCGGTGAAGGAAAACATCGTGAGGAAACCTGCATACGTACGGAGAAGGAATTCATTGGCGTATGTGAATCCACCAACCCGCACTGGGCCAGCTTGGTGGATATGGCCCAATCCTCAATTTCGGGGGTAGGCTAAAAATCCAGCAGTGGACTCTTTAAAGGCTGATGATGATGATGACTCTCATGTAGATGTAGGAAAGTATTAAATAGGATAATACACAGAAAAATACTGCACTCTTATGTAGGTATGGCATTTTTAAACACCCGACGCAAAAATATCCCTCTTTTTGCGACGGGTGTTTATAAGTTTAACGTGAGTATCTTTGCGTCTGTCTGTGCTATCGTAACTCCCAAACGGAACCGATTTAGATTTAGTTTAATATGGTCCTTTTCAAGGCCAGAGTGAATAGGTATCTTCTAAGTCTGCATGCTTCAACTTCGATCACATCGTCGCTTACCAACAGGCAAATTGACGGTCAAATGCGGAAGTAACCGCGGTAAAAATATATATTTTTCTTTTCTTTGAAAAGCGACTTGGTCAAGAGTGTTCTTAGATATGATTCAGGAAAATCTGTTCAGTCGTTTGAAGATTATCAGCTCCTTTATCGGGGTTTAAAAAACAATCAATTCATGTTTGTTAACTGTGTTACTCGTTCGATGTTTAGTTTCTACTTATAAATCTAATAGATAAGTTTCAACCCTCCTACTGATAGTTATAGGCATAACTTTGTGGAGCAAAGCCAAGGACTTTGTATACCCTAAAATCAATAGGGTATATAAAGTTCAAATCCTAAAAAGCACTTTACAAGCCTTGGCAGAATCACGTATGCTGGCCCCGGCAACGCCTCGGCCTACGTTGGTCCACGAACGCTCCTTTCGCTTGTCGCTGCAGTAATATACTATTTATACTAATATAATTAAAAATGTTGATTGTGCGAGCGAGACTGCAATGTGTCAAATCGGGGTTACACCATAACAATCTAGAACAAATCTCTATGTACGTGTGTTTATTTTCCTCGTTTTTTCCTCAGATGAGCCTAAACTATTGAACACCTGTTTTTATCAATAGTTGATTTTTCTGGCTATTGATTTAACCGAGGCTTGTAGTTGACCGATGTAACCGTAAACAAACGTTGAGCGTATCACGCATGATTTAATTAAATATTAATAAAAAATAAATGGCCCATCTACATACCTATCCTACCTATCGATTAGATGTACCTGTTATAGGTACAGATCTAATGTTTTTTAAAATGCAAATTGCAAAGTGTGATCTAAATGCTATTGTTTGTCTCAGGTTAGAGTCGACGCACAAGCATTGCCATTCAGCATGGTAATACCGCCAGCATAAGCTGGATATTTTGCTAATTGGTTGTGGACTCGTACATTTGGATTGCCTTTATTTCTTCAACGATCTATGGGTAATACAACTCTTTTTATATTAAAAAATTAAAACAAAATATAATGACTAAAAATCAACACTATAAAAAAACTGCTCCGTGACAGAAGGTTTATTAGGTTTATTAAGGAAACAATTTAAAAAAAAAGTGTTTCCGCAGGATTAGATCCTGCTTAACGAACCGGGTAAACGCCCCGTTTACTCAAACTTCAAAGCTACGAGTTTTCCTTTCGGCCTCCAAATTCTTGAACTGTCTTTGCGACCAGTGTATGCGTCGGTTTTGAATTGTCTATAAAAGTTCAATAGTAACTCTAAAAGTGTAGAACATTTCAATATAAACATTTCATTCAACTGCTTTTTGTGGAGTTTGGGTATTAAGTGCTTTTAGTACGACGATAAATAAAAAAGTATGTATTTACATAATTTAAAAAAGGTAATACATAAAAGACTAAAATCTCTTCATCTGTTATAAGTTTTGATTATAAATTATCAAATATTTTATGTATACAGCTTTGAGTATAGACTTGCAATACACTCACTATTCGACCAATAACAAACCGTTCCACAAAATAAGTTTAGGTCATACTTGGCACAAGAAGTAATTCTTCAAAGTTTAAAGTGTTAGCAGACTCTGTATATTCGTCACAGTACCCGGTTTTTGTAGATGAGTTTACGGCTAAAATAATAAGTACCTAGGTATTTTGAACACTTCATAAAATTCCGAGTAAGTTTGCTAGATAATACGGCTTGATAATAGCTCCAAATATCACATTAAAGTAAACATTGCAGTATTTTTAGCATGTTTCAAAACTACAAAATGCATTGACCCAAATTGTATTGCAAATTAATAATTTGCAATACAATTTAAGCAATCTACGTATCATCTACTTACAATCTAATTGACGTTAACTTTGAGATGCATGATCTATACTAATCTATATGCGAAAACTGCTAAATGGTCTTTAATTATTCAATGTATCAGTAATCTAGTTATTTATCAATATATTATTTATATTCCAAAATTGAAAACTCGAAAACTTGACCTACGAAGCTGAAATTTGTTAGAGAGATTTCTATTGAGGGGTAGAGATAACAGAAATAAAATTTAAAAATTCACGATATATTCGAAATAGTGGTCATAACTTTTAAACCACTAGAGGCAGATTTTAACCTAACATAGCCTGCTTTTAAAATAAATAACGCATTTTAATCGATCCAGCCGTTTTAGAAAAAAATATGTAATAAACAACTTCTTACACTAAACGTAAATTAAATTATTCATTCTTCATTTCATCGTGATTTAAAAAGACTTTTTCTTTCAACTACGTAGTAATGTTATCATTAATCACTACAAAACTGATCACAAAGGAAGTACTATTTTTTGCTTAGAAACAAAACAGTGCAGAAATGTTATATGAAAACTCATTGTTGCACAGTTTTTTATCTCTATCTCTTCTCTATCTCTACATAGTATAAATTGAAGTCGCTTTCCGCGTCTGTCTGTCTGTATGTCTGTATGGCCGCTAACTCCTGCTAAACCACGCAACGGATTTTGATGCGGTTTTCACCATCAGTTAGATACATTTTCACGGAAGGTTTATATATATAACTAGCAACCCGCCCCGGCTTCGCACGAAAATTACACCCGTGCGAAGCCGGGCGGGCGGGTTGCTAGTTTAGATATAAATTGACCACAGAGTTTTAATGTCTTCCATTAAGTTGTATGTATTAGATCAAAAAGATACTGGCTGAAAATAAAAATCGGCGGAATAAAACCGACTTGGTGAAAATAATTTTAAGTTTTAAATGTTTGAAGAGAAAATTAATAAAACTTTGTTATAATAAACTTCTGTTTTTATTTTGAGTAGGTATATTTATCACGGCGGGTAGATTGGTAGTTGAAAGAAAAGTAGGTTACGCACCTTGCTAAAGTTAGTACTTAATTAATGCACTCGTATTACCAACATAACAATCGTGCATTAATAAGTCACTTTGCGGTAGATGCAACAATCTACTATAATACAGGGCTAATTAGGGGTTCAAAACGGGGTTGACAATTTATATGAAAATCTACTCGTTTGAAGTAGAGGGCAGCCTTCGAGCGCGTAAGTTTTCAATCGAAGATTGAAAATTTGTCTTCCAGATAAATACTGAAATGATAAATTCACGATAAATTACAGTAACTTCACTATGTTACAAATGATTAACACAAAGTATCTATAGTAAATGCCTGCGTATTTATCCAAAAGCTAATAAATTATTGGTATACCAGTTTCTTGTAACAGATGTTATATACCGTTATCAGCAGTTTAATCTACTCATTTCACGTCGTCTAACGGACTGGGTGTTTAGTAAATAAAGGAGATAACTTTATAAAATGATACCAATATATTACGAATACGAAAGTGTATTTGTTAGTACCTCTTTGACAATGAGTCAGTTTAAACTGCGTAACCTTACCCTGACCACGAGCGTATTAGGGGGGGACTGAGTTTTATATCTTTGTTATTATTTTTACAAGCTTTTATTTAATTTGCAATGTTTGTACTTATGTTAGTTTGTTTGTTTAGGTCAAATTTTGCAAACTTAATTATAGCCACTTCCTCTTAGCCTACGAAGTTGAATTTTTACATGTTGGGTCAATTCCGATGACAATGCATTTTTATGGTAAGCATGACCTGAATTAACATCCAGGATTAGCTTCATATAAAGGAACTCTTCAATGGTCAACAGTACAGACACGAAACTTTGTATACAAACAAACAAACAAACAAACAAAGTAATTTATTTTGACATAAATTTAGTTTTTACATAACCTGATTTTCCATAGGCTCCCGAACTAGTCTGGGACTGTGTGTCGGGAGCCAGTGGCTTCTCTTATTATAACAGTACAATTATGCCAAAGCAAACAGTTATATCATGCAAAATACAAAATATAATTTAGAATTTAGAATTATTATATAAATTTATCAATATATATATAAAGCCAAAAAGAGAAGAAAAGAACACAACATACAAAACAATAAAAATATTCATTAAAATTTTAATTTTCTAACATGCGCGTGTGTTTTTAGTAGGGTTAAGTGTTTCAATAGATCTATCCATTATATTTTATTAAATACGTAAACTATCTAGCATATCTTCAATATCTTTATAATCAAATTTCTTTAACCAAGTAATTATAACTTTTTTTATTTCGTTATTACTGTACTTTTTAGTGTTATATTCTCCATTAAGAATTTTATACAACCGCGGAGCAACAGTGTTGTATTTCTTCTGCGCAAAACTCGTTCTTGATATCGGGGTTGGAAAAAGTTCAACTCTCTTATTCTTTACTACGGGTAAGTGTGGGACAGTTTTTTTATGATAAAGCCTTAAGCATTCATAGATGAATAACTTCCTAACACTAAGGACATTTGCTTTTTCGATTATTCCGATTATTCCGATGACAATGCATTTTTATGGTAAGCATGACCTGAATTAACATCCAGGATTAGCTTCATATAAAGGAACTCTTCAATGGTCAACAGTACAGACACGAAACTTTGTATACGCATTTTATTATGATAGGTAGCCGGTTTTAAGTAGTAATACCATGACATGGTTGCTGCACTCAGGGTTGGGTTCTGACTAGGGAACTCCTCGACAGTTAGCAGCACAGACATGAAGTGTTGTATACACATTCAATTATGATAACACATTCTGTGTTACCATGCCATGGCGACTGCACTCAAGGTTGGCTCATAAATAATTTAAAAGCTTGTTTAATTTTTTTTTTTTTTACTAATAATGTATTATTGTTTTACAAGGCCGAACGTCGATTAAAGAGTCGAGGTTGCGTCTCATGGTGCAAGCGGTTGGGAAAAGTCAACTTCTTCTGGTTTACTGTGGGTTAAAAAAAACAAATAATTATCTATACTAATATTATAAAGAGGAAAGGTTTGTATGTAAGTATGTTTGTAACGAATTGGCTCAAAAAGTACTGGACCGATTTGAAAATTCTTTCACCATTTGAATGCTACATTATCACTGATTAATATAGGCTATTTTAATAGGCTATATAACTATACCCGCGCGGAGCCGGGGCGGACCGCTAGTATCAAAATATACAGAATTACACTGAAAGGGTGTACTAAGCTGAAAGGGGGCCATAGTACCCGTCATTATGGACAACTTTTACTACGAGACCAACCCTGAAATCACGAAAAAAATATCAGCTGTTCCTTACATTTTGTCGAATGTGAACCACCGTTTGTTATGCATCAGCATTTTTTTTTCGCGATTTCAGCATGCTGCCTTATGGTAAGCAGTCACCTTCGTCTATGGATAATTGTAACACCAAAGGCATCACAACTACATACTCTTTAAAAATCTATTAGATAGATAAACTCTTTATTGTTCCCACCACGTCCTTATTACAAAAATAAGATAATTATGAACTTGCCTTTTGAAGAACCCCATGTTGTAGCTTCTTGGAAACATCGCGGAAAGTAGCTCATTCGCACAGTGTGCGATTTCCACTGACTGATATGTGGATGAGCTTTCAAGCGGTGACGGCTAGTGAAATGGTAAAAGACGCTGACATTAGATCAAACAGTTCTTCGGAACAGTCCCCGTTGTAAATGCAATAAAGGATACAGAGAGACCCAAAGTCTCTACGCATATTGAGCGGCCCTAGGTGTTCGGTGAGTTTGAGTCGAGAATTCTTAGAGATCTACGCTGTAATGCATCAAGAGGCTCAAGTGCTCCATTCCAAAGATGGGCGCAGTACTCTACGTGAGATCGGACTTGCGCTTAAAACAACGATCGACGATAGGTCAACGATCAAAGCCCTTTCGGACTTTTAACAATGCAATATTGAATTATCTATATCTATACTAATATTATAAAGCGGAAAGATTTGATTGTTTGTTTGTTTGTTTGCATTGAATAGGCTCCGAAACTACTAGACCGACTTGATACATTCTTTCACTTTTGGGAAGCTACACTATCCCCGGGGACATAGCCCATAGGCTATATTATATTTTCTAAAAAATAGGGATCCTTACTAAAAATCCAATACTGTAACCCAAGGTGTAAAAAAAATAAGATCTACATCCGTGCGAAGCCGGGGTACCTTGTTAGTTCGAAAATAAAGAAGAAATTGCAGTGCCTACTATCACCCCTACCTTAGAAGGTACATACATAAATGACCATAATTGAAGTGCGGATATTGTGTGTCGGAGACCTTCGGCAAGAAACTTGATACACAAACCAGACTTGGTTTTCGGAAGTATCTAACTAAAAAGAGGAAAACAAGAACTGGTTAAAAATAACATTTTGTTAAACAACAACACTAAAATAAATACGTTTTGGTAAACCGGAAGCTATTACGCAAAACGCTGTAGTTATTATACCTACAAGAATATGGGTACAAGTTCAAAAACAAAGCAAAGACACCTATAACGACACGTTATTACACTATGGCCGGTATGGCACAGTGGTAGCGCGTCTGCCTTATGAGACGGATGTCCCGGGTTCGATTCCCAGCTGGGCAAATGTATGGTAGAATCAAGTCAAAATCAAATCATTTGGGGCACATTCAAGTACCAATCAACGGAGAGTCTCAAAAGGCGCAAATATAGTACCCTAGATAGCGGGTATATATTTGAGCCTTTTGGGGTTGAGACGCTTGGACCGTGGGGACCAGGAGGGCTCCTGGTCCCCACGGAATCCCCATCGAATATTTAAAAACCTATCTGGGCGACTGGTCGAAGCAACTCGTAACCAAAATGCTGGTCTATATTTTGCCCAAAGAATAAGCATTGTCATACAACGTGGCAATGCAGCCAGCATTTTGGGAACGCTGCCCACCGGTAGCGGATTGTTAGATTAGTTTTAGTTTTAGATTAATTTTAGTTTTAGTTATAAATTTAAATTTAAGATAGTTTTTATTTTACTCGTAATTTGTAATGAACATAAATTTGTGACCGACTCGCACTTGTCTATTATTTATTGTTTGTTGTTATACTTTAGAGTGTGTACTAAAATACTATTAAAAAGTAGTAGTAGTAGATGGTAGTAGTAAGTAATTTTTAATAGCCCTCGTTTCACATTCTACAGACAATCTTATTTTTTCATAGGGTCAGCAAACTGAGTCCATAATCTGCATGCGTCAGAAGAATCAGAATATCTGCTCATAGTCTGGGTGTTAGTTACTGACGTCCATGTCTTTGTGTGTTCAATGGCATCCCCGACATAAGGAATACTAGTGGGCAGCTATGAGTGTAAATAGTTTTTATTATGTGTCTATATGCTTTGAAATTGTGTGTTTCATTATGATTATTAGCCTCCTATCTATATGATGTTAGTCTACTGTTAGATTTAGGCCTCTTATAAATCTTATAATCAACGCTACATGACAAGATCTTCTGCTTTGCAAATCCACCCACAACCAACTAAAATCATATCTGAAGCTGATAGCCTCCTATATGATGTTAGTCCACTGTTGGATTCAGGCCTCTTATAAATATTATAATCAACGCCACATGACAAGATCTTCTGCTCCACATGACAAGATCTTCTACTCCACATGACAAGATCTTCTGTTTTGCGAATCCACCCACCACCAACTAAATTTCGTAGGTCGTCGCTCCACCTGACCGCAGGGCGCCCTACTCTACATTTCCTTAAACGGGATCGCTAGTAGAGTAGAGACTGCGTTTAAGGAAATGTATAGAGTACCGGTTTTAGAGAACCAGTTGGTTCTAATTCAGTGTGTTTAAAATAATCCCGCAATCACAACTCAATGGGAGAGCCAGCGCTTAACGACCATGAGCTGGCTCTTGCAGTTTTTTTTACCTATTTTTTTTCAAAGATAAATCATTGAGGATAAATAAAAAAGATATTAGAAGATATATTTTTTTGTAACTTTTGCAACGGTAGTTACAAAAGGTACAAAACAATAATTTTTCATTTTTACCTCTTCATTTTCATGCAGATATTTATTATGGTAAGCGAAAAAAAAAAGTATTTTTATATCCTTTGCCAATCCCAAATTATTGAGTGATTATTTATCTTAAAAAGTGCGAACAAGATAGCTTTTGCAGGAATTGGCTCTTAAATGTCGACCAATGACCTCAAGATACGAAAAATAGTAGTTAGTTACGTAGTTAGTTAGTAAAAGATAAACTTCCTGATCTTAATAATTTTCTCTGGCAATGCTATGGCAGTCCCACCAAATTGACATACCAAAACAATGTTTTGTTATCATCTGTCGGTTGTCAACAGGGTGATCCTTTCGGTCCCGCCATTTTCAGCCTGGCTATTCACCCAATTATTCAACGTCTCCAGTCCAAACTTAATGTTTGGTACTTGGATGACGGAACCCAACGTCGCCTACGTTGACACTGTTCTGAGTGATTTGAAAATTCTTATAGACGAATTTCGTCATATTGGTTTGGAACAAAATTTTTCGAAATGCGAACTTTTTGTTTGCGATTCATGTCCGGATAAAGATGTGGTTATTGAAAAATTCAATGATTTAGCTCCCAATATAAAATCATTAGACAGGCGTTCGCTCCGACTCCTGGGTTCACCGATATTAGATGAGTCTTTTTCACCTTTTGTTGAGGAAAAAATTCAAAATTTTATGGGTTCTTCCGACAGGTTACTCAAAATTAACGCCCATATGGCGTTTACAATTATCAGATACTGTTTGTTTATTCCTAAATTTATGTACACTTTACGATGTAGTCCACTGCGGAAACACGGTGAGCTCCTTTCGAGCTTAGACAATGTCGTAAAGGAAACTATAATATCGGTTTTGAATGTTGATTTGAGTGACAGGACATGGTCACAAGCCTCACTACCTGTAAGGTTAGGAGGCTTAGGGGTCCGCCAAATTTCAAGTGTTGCGTTACCGGCATTCTTGTCCTCATTTCATAGTACTCATAAATTAATAGAAAAAATCCTTACACCCTCTTTAGGCCCTTCCGAAGTAGTTGTATCTCATTCGAAAGAGGCAATGAATGCTTGGAGGCTTGCTTGTCCAAATACCGATTTTCCCAGGAAGTTGTCTTCCCAGAGACTGTGGGATCGGCCGATCTGCGAATTGGCACGGAAATCGCTACTATATACGTGTCCTAGTGTTGCAGATCGCGCTCGTATTCTTGCTGTCTCTGTTTGGGAATCGGGACTTTGGTTGCAAGCTATGCCCTCTTTTAATACGGGTAGCCTTTTAGATCCAACCGCATTTCGTCTAGCTGTCAGCTTACGCTTGGGTGCAAGGTGCTGTGAGGCCCATCGCTGTCAGTGTGGTACTGCTGTTGACCAGCTCGGTCACCATGGTCTCTCTTGCTCGAGAAGCGCTGGTCGTATTGGCCGACACGCTATCCTGAACGACATACGCACTAGCCTTTGACCACAACTCACCTGATGGTAAGTGACGATGCAGTCTAAGATGGAGCACGCTTGACCATGAGGTGCCTATTCACTCTTGTCTTGAAGAGACCCAGGTTGTACCTTTTAGGGAACACCGAGGTAGGAAGCGCATTCCATTCCTGTGCAGTTCGTATCAGGAAGGAATTTTGGAAACGCTGCGTGCGGACTTTATCAAAGTGCACGACGTAAGGATGGAATGTCCGTTTCGATGATGGCGGAAATTGATTGACGGGATCAGATTAAACAGCTCTTGTGCACATTCTCCAAAATGAACGCGATAAAAATGGACAGACAAGCCACCTTCATACGCAGGGCTCTTTCCACCGCTAATGTCGCAGCTGTGCTCGAACCGAGTGGTCTTGCGCGCGACGATGGAAGGAGGCCTGACGGTATGACACTTGTGCCCTGGAGGTTGGGGCGGCCCCTTGTATGGGACGCAACTTGTGTTGATACTTTGGCGCCGTCACATCTTTCTGAGACACAGTGTAGGGCTGGCGCGGCTGCCAATTCGGCAGAGCAGCACAAGCGACGCAAATATGCTAACCTCGGCAGTGGTTACATATTTGAGGCGTTTGGGGTCGAGACATTGGGCCCTTGGAGACCGGGAGCTCACCTCATTTTCAATAATCTTTCAGAGCGCCTGGTTAATGCGACGCGTGAACAAAATGCTGGCGTGTTTCTGGCTCAACGCATAAGCATTGCCATTCAACGTGGTAATGCCGCCAGCATGCTGGGTACGCTGCCAACTGGTAGTGGGCTTGAGCATTCGGATTGTCTTTAGACCTTCAACGGTCTATGGGCAGTCTAACTGTATTTGTAGTTTTAGTTTTAGCTTGTATTTTGTTTAGTTAATAAAGGCGCTAGCCCAGGAAAAAAAAGTTAGTTACCGAGTACCTACATGATTATCTACTTCTCAATTGATGAGTTTTTTCTCGACACTCCGAAAAATTAATGTTATTTTTATGGCTGATTTATTTTATAAGTAGGTACATAGTAACATCAGTTAATTATATATTTACCTACTGTTATTAGCTAAAATACAAAGAACAGGAACGACCAGAATGTAGATAAGTAACAGAGGTACGAATGTATTTATATTTCCTAACCATACATAGGGCTGCCATCACCTAAATTGCCTACGCTGCCGGTCAATAGTGCATTGGCTGCGCTGAAATATCGGGACCTCTATCTACAATCTTACCACGGTAATAATTCCGTCGAATAGTCAAGTATGCATACAACCAATAAAACCATACTAAAATTGTACACCGATTTTCAAATGAACATCCATTCACTATAATTTATATAATTATATAAATTATATTATATTTCTCGCGACCAAAATGCTGGTCGGTATCAAGCGCAACGTGTAAGTATTGCAATACAACGCGGCAATGCGGCCAGCATTTTGGGAACGATGCCAACGGGCAGCGGTTTATTAGATTAGTTTAGTTTAATATAATATATTTTTATTTAGCGTATTTAATTTAATTTACTTTAATATAGTAGTATTAGTTTTTAATTTTGTAAGTAGATTTAGGTTTTATTTTTGTTTCTATTCCAAATATTATATAAAAGCGAAATTCATCTACTCACTCATTCACTCATTAAACATGAAATCTCGAAAACCACTTGATCTACGAAGCTGAAATTTGGCAAGTAGATTCCTTTTGGAGTGTGGAGGTCCGCTAAGAAAGGATTTTGCGAAAGGGCCGAATTAAGGGGGCAAATGGAAGTTGAAAGTTTGTATGAAAGTCCTTTGTTTATGATGTTCAGGACATGAAATTTAGTATTCAAATTATTGGTTTAAAATAAATAAATACTTTGTAATTGTTTTTCCGAAAAAGACGGACTAAGAAGGGGAAAAGGGGGTTGAAATATGATATGAAAGTCTACGCGTACGAAGTCGCGGGCAACAGCTAGTCAACCATATTGCTAACCGTTACGGCTTTTTCTCAAAAGCGAGACTGGGTTATAACGTGCTTGCCGCGGATAAAATTATTAAGCACTGCATTTTGTTGCTTGTCGTTGTTTTAAATATTTATAACTGCGGGTAACACCACGGGGCACAGTTATAATATTTCTTTGCAATGCATTTTAATTAATTCATCTAAATAATAGTTATGTAACTAATACGCTGCGCAAACGTAATAGACACTTTTGTGTCTTGTGTCGGATACAACCTACCAATGAATATTTGATTTATATATAACCAGTCTTCGACCAAAATAAAATGAATGGATGGGCCCAGAAAAACCGCATTTTTGATGATTACAAAATGAGCGCCGGCGCTCATTTCAGTCGGTCTCTAGCCGTAGGAAGTGCAACACGTGACTATTGTTACATGATAACGAAACATCTTACAAAATGATGCCTTCGTGTGCTTTCCCGAAGTGTAAATACACAACAAAAAACCGTTATCTATTTTTTGTTACAGATTTAGTTACTGGACATGGTTTTAATTAGGTGTTGAAGTATATATGTCCGACGATTTTGACTCGTTGATACTGAACAAGTTCAATGGTTATGGCCCCCGTCCATTCATTTTATTTTGGTCGAAATAACTCAGGCACTCCCTGCACAGACTTTGTGTCCAGTTGCATCCACTTGATTGGTACTTGGTGTGCCGTGTCGGCAACAAAAAGTGTCTACGTTTGCGCAGCGCCTTAGTCAGTATTCATAAACATAATTTTTATTTGCCCCTATCCACAAAGATCTTAAAATTAATGGTAGCACGCAAGACTACTTAGTCTTAAGTGCATCTTACGTACTTTTACTTGGCAAATTTCTGAAATACAAACAAATCCTTATTGATCTAGGTTTATAGACATTTATTCTCATATAAGATGTTACACCACTTCCGTGAGAACACTGCTAATAATAAATTTAGAACATATCTACATAATTATGCCAGATTTTTCAGACATACCTACTATTATAAAAGCTGAATTCTATCAGCCGTTATAAACTGAAGTACCTACTTACCGATAGGAACTTTATAAGATAATAAGATAAGATAAGATAATGTTTATTTCTAAGCATAAGTTACATGGACATTAACACAGAATACAAAGAGAAGTAGAGAGTTACACAGTATTAAAAAGATAAATAAAAAAAAAAAAAAAGAAGGTTAATAAAATACATTTCTAAATTTCTAAGTATATAAGCTTACATGGAACGGTGGTACTAATCCGAAAGGAGGTCATTATACTTTTCATTATGAATAGCTTTTACTATAAAACCAAACCTGAAATCATGAAAATAAACATCTATTTCATAGAAAAATGCATTATCACTAAACGAAATGTATGGAACAGTTGATTTTGATCGTGATTTCAGGGTTAGCCTAGTAATAAAAGTGTTTTATAATGATGATATTACAACCTCCTCTCGGCTTCGAAGGATCGCCGTTTGTCTATATCTTTAATTGTCAATATTGTGGCCTCTTTAAAAAAATCATTTTCACACTTTTTGCTTAATCACATACTTGATTCGTAGAAGCTCGCATCTTCGTGTGAAATGCGTAATTTTTCTCTTTCTTATGAATTGTGTAGAGATATGTAATTTAAAATAACCATTTCTCGTAATGCAATACGAACTTATTAATGTTTTGCGGAGATGTCACAATAGTCATCATCGTTTTTGAGAGAAAGTTGAGGGATTTTAAAAGAAAGCTTCAGTTTTACTTAAGGTCGGGGTGTAACTAGTGCGATGCGAGCATTTTTTAATATACTTAGTCTGTTTATACTTTATCAAAATGTATCTATAAATTAAACAGTAGATAATTAATGCTGTAGTATCTAAAATTATTTTAGTATGACGTGTATAATTATGTGAAATTTTACCAATAAATTGAACATGGATCTTATTAAAACACTGTTTTAAACTATCACGGTTGTTCACTAAAGTTATATGATGTCTTGTCTTCCCGTGAACATGGTGCATGTATCGTAACTGCGCCGAAATATCGGGAGCTCTATCCACAACCTTACCACGGTAAATATCCCGTAAATAATCATATAACTTTATGGATCTTATTGATTTGATTAAAATAACAGGCTTAGTAAAAAAAATATACGTATACTAAAGACTTAAATCGCCTCCTTAATATTTTTAATCGCATTTTAATATTCTAAGATATAAGCGCTTAAAGTTTTTGTCGGATTATTATGGGATGCTTTGTGGGAAGGGGACAGCCTTTTCCTACAAAGTGTTTGTCCCTCAATGAGTGAAAATACCCTCAAGTGACGTCACAAGTAAGTATAATGCACTCTCAGTCGAGCAAGAAATTAGAATGCTCATATTTTAACACATTTTTTTTCAATGATCGGCTCTATTTTATTGTCAACTTTTTAATAAGACAATAAAATAAAATCAGTCCGTTATCCTATTGGATTGACATGAAAAACATGAAAAAATTACTTCTATAATGAACTATCTTTATAACATAATAGATCGTGGTAGCAAGAAAATAATAATAAATATTGAAAATAAATACTGGTCCGAATTAAACAGTCAATCAGGAAATACCTACTATGTCTCTTTCTGGGGCTATAAATATGACCGAATAAGTTGTGAAGCAACTTCATTATTATTCTTATTTTGATGATGTTTATTGCGATCTCGGACGAATTTTGATATTTGTAAGTATTCCAGCTGAGGTAAAAGTTTCTTGATATCAATATAAAAAGTCGCATTTAGCGAAGTAAAAATATGACGATAACACAAAGTTGCGCATTACCTAAACTTGAATTTTTGAAAATTTTCGCATAATACTTTAACAGTAAGAAACGAATCCCAATTCTATTCTTGACGTCGATTGATATTATTATATCTTTCACATAGTTTCATGTTGATATCTCACGACAAGATACACATTAAATATATTTTTAGTGTAATATTTGATATATTTTCTATAATCACGCTTATTCTATTATCTAAATCAAGTTTATTCAAAGGTTTTTTACTAGGAAATTTATATTTTAGTAGGTACATTTACAAATGTTCTAAAAACTTAAAAAGTTCTATAACCTGACCTTAATGAGTAGGTAACCTATCTTAATCGTAACCATGATATATTTCACGTTATCTACTAAAAGAGATAGGTATAATAGATGAATATCTAAACTATTGAAGTGGTCATAACTTTTATCATATCTACATTTATTTGTACCGAACATCACCGAGTAGCCACGAAGCAGGAAAAACCATACCATAATGTTACGTTCAACAAGTAAGTCCAAGTACAAGTAAATCCAAACTGCGGGTACGAAGACAATATATATGTATGTAATATTATATAATACCTTTTGAATTAGATAAAGGTATAGCATCAAAACCTTTCAAAAAACCATTCAAACCCTTTTCAGTTAGTATAGGAAGTTAGATTACATAATAGGCTGTTTCTTTTAGTTAAAAATGTCTAAATACAGATTTTTAATACCTAACTTCCTATGTTTGTTTTACTTATACAAAATATTAAATAAACACTATACCTACTAATATACCTATTTGAAATTAGGTTGAATTGAGTCCGCTTTGCCTTACATTTTCAGTATTTTTGCCACACAACTCACTCCACATCTTACGGTTTGATTTTAGCATCAAAAAACATGTACTTATAGCGATTGTTTGTATGAAAGGCATCACTCCACCTATGATAGAACTGTACAAAGTCGTACCATACTCACTCAAAACCAATGTAGGTAACATCATGGATCCACTCATGAAAAACGTAAACGTTGTCACTTGCACCTTCTGCATATATCTCGTCCTACTTCTAAATCTAGTTACACGACATAAGCTATATAAAACTCTTATATACATAAAAAGATTACAAACTAATAATATCAATATAAAACAGTCCACATTTAGTCCTGAACTAAACACTGGAATACTATAATATGTTTGATCCAAAACGTTCAGTGAACAATTCAGTAAGGGCGCACCCCAAGCAAAAAGAGTAGATTTAAGCTTTCTTCGAGTCACGTTTATAGAAAAAACTTTCACGATATCCATGTAGGTAATAACAGAACCAATAAATAGCCAGCATGAGAATGAACACACAAAATAATACGTAAAAACACTAGAAACATCACAAGCTTGTGCTGCAAAAAAAGCATATAATGCTGTGTAACTGAATATGATATTCAGAAACACGTAGTTTTTAAATGTCCGCCATTTTGGTATCTTGATCCAGGAGACAAATGCTACAACACATGTCACTATAGATAAAATTGCAGCAAACAGTATAAGAGCTAAAATAAATATCGTCAAAGAGATCTCCACTGGAGACATATTATCGTTTTCTTTCGATTCTGAATAGTTCCCATCTGTGGTTGTACGAGTAACGTATTTAATGGTTATGTTATGTTCTTCTAAATCCATATTTCTTCTGTAATAATTTCACAAATGCACTTTTAAGCAGTTAAAATATTTTTGGTAACGAAGTGTTCGATAATTACAACTAACTATAACCGTTAACAATATTAGCAGCTATTAGCAGCTTAATGTTGTGTGTCAACCACAATGATACTATCTACATACAACCTCATTAGTTGTTAATCAAATATAACTACAATACCTAATTAATCACCATACACAACCACAGATACAACTAAAATTCAGAAAGGGTGATAGGGTTCACAAAAAAATAACGTTCTAAATACCTATATACTTACCTACTTAATGATAATGTTCGTAAAATATTAAAACCCTTATACGAAGGTTTAAAAAATATTTATAGAAAAATCAGTAATCAAAGAATGAATAGGATGCATCGGTGTATCCCTGGTTTTACTCAGGCGTTACCCACAAGTTAATAAGTAGATATCTATAGGTAGGTATAACCGTTAAGTAAAAATACTAGCATCTTAGAGTAGAGACGCATGTTGTTAGCTTACTTATCTACCTACTTGTACTCGGTCCAAGTTTTTTTTTCACCTCTATCAGTTGCAGTAGATTGTAAAGAGCAGAATTAAAAACATAAATTTGATCGCTTTTGCTAGATTTTGGAACGTAAGATATTTAGCTGGTAGCCAACAGATCATGGTATAATAATCCTCTGTGGTGATTTTGGCGTCGCACTCTTGGGCATTTGCCAGTCTCAAGACGTATTAAATTATTATAAATTTTGTTGAAATGTAGTCAAACAAATTAGTCAAAGTCAGTGTCAAGCAAAGTAGGTCACGGTCAAGTCTGTGGGTCAAGTAGAAGCAAAGAGCTTATGGAAGACTAAGGAAGTCACACCGGTAGAAGTCATTCCCTAGTAAAGTGGTGGAGACTTTACAAGAAGCTTCTATGGATCTTTGGAAACAAGACGAAAATTATACATGTTTCACTGAGTTATATTACTTAGGAAAATAATACAATGTAGCGACATGTTTTTTCACGTCGGCATCAAAAAACCACGACAGTATTTTTTTCTTTCCTCTGTGAGGATTTTGGCATCGCACTCCAACCACGACAGAATTTTTTTTTTCTTTGACAAAACCCTGTCTATTTACGTGGCTATAGATAAAGTTATCAGTCATGACTTTTAATTAAATTAAATTAACGAGGTATTCGATAGTGAAATATTGTTAATAGCTGAGATAAAACCTTTATGCCACAGATTGCAGGATTATTAGTCTTTGCTTTGTGCCCACTCAATAAACCGGTAATTCGTAGGTACCTACCTCCGATGCGTTCCTATGGAGATCCCGGTGCCCCCCGACTGGCACAGAGGTCGGCCACCGAGAAGGGTTTAGTGGGTGCAATCTCACATAACCCGGCTTCACCCCAATGCAGCTGGCTATCTTTTGAAGATTATTCAAGAAAAAAAAAAGTACCTGCAAGTTTAACACAGGTAGGTAGGTGGCTTAGGTATCTGCTCAATTTTCCTACCTACGAATATCTAATTATTATTAAACTTATATAGGTAGGTACATCTATACATCTATACAATACTATAAAGAGGAAAGATTTGTATGTATGTTTGTGGACCGATTTTAAAAATTCTTCCACCATAAGATAATAATTATAATACAGTCCTCAAAGGTAGGCAACACACTGACAATGTCCTGGGTATTAGGTATATATTCGGTATAGGTGGTATGGCATTGTACAAATTAATGTAAAGTCTGTTTTTGTAGAGTAAATTCAGGATAAATGATGATATATTTATTTATTATTTATTTTGCCAATGTTATTTGAATCCTTAATAAAACGTGGTACGGAACCCTCAGTGCGCGAGGCCGACTCGTAGTTGGTCGGTTTTATTATTATTTCTTAGTTAATCCGCCGTATCACTACATAGGTAAGTACCTATTCTGTGAAAATCAACTGGCTATCTATTACGGTTCCAAAGATACAGCCGTTTAAAAGTAAAACAGACGGACAGACAGACATCGTAGGCTTAGTAATAGGGTCCCGATTTTACCCTTTGGGTACGGAACCCTAAAAACTACGTACGTCGGTACAAAGACCCTGTTAGGGCGCAGCAAATGAGATAGGTACCTACACAGAAAACGAAACCTGCATTTTTAACAACTTATCTGTGTCGGGCTTGTGTTACGAGGCTTGCGGCAAGCCTCGCAACACATGCCCGTGGGGGACCGCGCAGGCTGGGGCCCGGCTGGCAAACGCCACCTCAAACTGTATGGCCAGTCCGATGCTGCTCATAATCTCAGTCTTATTTGAACACATGTCATCATATTATCTGTAAAAACAAAAACTCTTCTATTCATAAAAACAAAATAAAACTATACGTAAGCTTAATATTTAGGTACCTCATCATCAGCTAGAAGACGTCCACTGCTGAACATAGGCCTCCCCCTTTAACCCCCACACTGATCGACATCCATAATATTCTACCACTGTAATCCTACTAATATTATAAACGTGAAAGTTTGTATGTAGGTATAGATGTATGGATGTTTATTCCTCTTTCACGCTGCAACGGAAAAACGGATCGACCTGATTTTTTGCATGGGATTCAAGAGCCAGACAGTGACATAGGCTACTTTTCATCATCATCATTTATCAAGGCAAAATATTAATATTATTAGATTGTCTGATAACCTAGCGCCATCTTACGATGAGTAATTTGCAATAGATTTAGGTCCTGTGCTACCTTCTAATAGAGTACAGTCTCATATCAATTGGTTTGCTACTCGACAATAGATGGCGCACGTAGAAAATGTGAATGACAACTTTAATTTTAGTCGATTTCAATCGAGTTTTAATAGTGATGAGTGATTGTTTGCTTCGTTAGATTTATTTGATAGCTTGCTAGCTGGCCGCGCAATGCAAGCGTCGCGTATGTATTTTTCGGCACATCACTACGTGGGTGGTGCCGAGTGGTACTTTGTATTTTTGTAATTATTTTGTTTATTTTAGTAGTAAATGTAGTAATAAATGCTCTGAAAATGTATGTAATCAGTAAAAAGTTGTATAGTTTAATACTTACATAGGAAAAGATAATAATCAGTTATTTTTATAACCTAAAAATTAGTCATCGAAGAGATTAGATAAAGCAACAGACGGTGCCTGGAATTTCAGTTGCCTGCATAAAATTTACGCGCGCTCACATGCAACAATTTGCTCTTACTTATTCGCTGTGCGACGAATGTGGAGAAATGAATATAATTTAACACTTCATTGGTGAGTTTGAGTTTACATTTCAGTCCTAGGTTACCTACATAATTTATATAGCTCTCTAGAGAATTGACTCATGATATTTAAATGTAACTCTATTAAATATTGGCTATGAGGCGCTACTTTATTATGTTTAGCAATTGTGGTCCATAGAAAGTAAGTTTTATAATTTTGCTTGTTTTCAATGGAAAATCTTAGGGCTGCATAGCACTTGGGTAAGTTTTGTGCCAGTTTTATTCAACACATAATCTGTTTTTTAAGAACTATTTAGGTAGGTACTTAGGTTTTCTATGTACGTAAAATATTATGTGTCTACAGAAAAAAAATTGCGCCTATTATTTTAATTTGTCTTAATAATTTTGTCCCCTGCTGTACATTCAGCCGTACACTTCCAGCCACTGCGTTACGTATATCGTCACTTTATCGAGTCTTGGGGTGTCCTACTATAGAGTAGGCTAGTTAGCTGATTAGACCCTGTTCTTCATTCCAAGGCACGTCTACCCCCAACGATTATCAAATTCAAAGATATGAATGGCCCACTGTCATTTCAACTTGCTAATACTGATACTGATCTATGTCAGTGACTTTGGTTCCTAGCAAACTACTCTGTTCAGGCATAGAATCCCTCAGAGAAACTTCAAGTGTAGCTCTTTCCATATCTCGCTGAATGACAGAACTTTCAGACCACTCCAACTGTAAGTGTCACAAGTTTCGACACCATAACTCATTTATGGTCTTTTATGACTTTGGGTGTTAAGACTGCAGGGTGGGTGACAAGACGACTTAAGTTTTCTGAATGGTGTCCAGCTGAACAGTATTCTTCTCTTGGCCTTAATACTCTCAAAATTGTTTTTGCCGAGTTAATTTTTCAAATCATAGGCTTGCCACCTCTTCTGATGTTAAGTGATGATGTAGTCTCTATGTTAGAGCATGATAGAGCTTGCCCAGAAGAAACTGATTCATTCGCAGCCTTTTTAGACAGTGCATTCCACAGTCTAAAAGTTCGCAGAATGAAAGTGGAAACAAACCATTTTTACAGGTTTTCGGAATATCAACTGTGAAATGATGACAACTATTTGTGCCCGCCTTTGCTGTTTGATAGAAAATTGGGCAGAAGGGAATTAGATCATGCAGATCCAATGCACACTCTCCGAAATGTATCTGATAAAAAAACTGATAGGCTACTGACTTAGGGATTTCTTGTTGTAAAATGATGACAAATATTCATGCCCGCCTTTGCTGTCCGATAGAAAATTTGGAACAATGCACTTAGGCTAGTGATTTAGGGATTTCTTGTTTTACACTTTTGAATGTTCTCTAGTGACCAAGCCGGTGTTATAATAATTTATCTCTAGTGACCATGAATGGCAACCAGCCCTGAAGCAACATGCTTGTTAAACTTGACCAAGTGCTTCTGGAGACCGATGCTTTGAAAATAATTTGCTAAGCTTTTCAGGATCCATAATAGCATAATCTAGCATACATAATCTCTATGCCTCACACTTACATGCAGATGATTATCATTGTTTGCTGATTCTTGGCTTGGCTGATTGAAGCTATGTTATACAAATATCTCATCACCTTGATGTATCACCGATCAACTTGGCATAGCTGTAATGAAAACAACACACGCTTAAAAGCCTTCTTAGATGGTTTAAAAAAAATACATTGTAAGTAAAATTCAAAGGAGATAAACTTCTGCAAAGTAACACCTGATTTTGTCACTTATCTATGTTAGATTATGCATCAATTACCTAATCAAGTCATTCAAATAGAATGAATCATTGCCTTGCCTACTTTTATCTTATCGATAAGAAAATAATTATGTACACACCTAAAGTCAGTGGCTGCTGAGAAAATACGTCTAGCAGCTGCAATATTATTGGAAAAATGTGAATGTAATTTTTTTTTTTTTTTCCTGTTTAGTTTCTTGGCTACCAGTTACAATCTTACGTTTAAAAATATTGTAAAAGTGATCAGAATTTACAGTTTTCATTGTTACCATAACAGTTTAACACAGAGCCAAATTTTCACAAAACTAATTCATGCCTAAACTAAATTGGACTTTTATTTGTTTTTTGTAATCTGATTAGTTTTATATAATTAAGGACATATTGTTAATGTATATTTTTTGCGAATTGTTTAGTAGGTTTTAATTAACATTATTTTCTTGATTACACGAAACTCGTAGGATAGAAATAAAACAAATAAGTAGGTATACATTTAAAGTCTTGGTTGAAGTTGTGTGGAAATAAAGCCCGTTGCAGACTATGCGCAGTAAACTAGCGCGAGTATTACTTCGCGCGTTTTACTACGCATCGTAATCAGTGGCAGTGGAAGTGCTTAGTAGTACTCGCTCTGTTCTTTGCGCAAGTGAAGCTTCGTTTCTCCGCGCTACATCTTCTGCACCCTGACGCCTACTGCGCATCGTTCAAACACCCGCTCGCAAGGGGTAGGTACTTGCACCATTTCATTCGCCAGGTTGTTTTTGCGCTAGCGCATGGCGGCGCAGAATCTCAAAATGAGTGCGTATATTACTCTCAAAATAAGTAATATGGAAATATCATGTGCGTCATTTATATTTTAAGTAAGCACTTAAAATATAACCTTCCTGAAAATAATCGTATGTCATTTCCACGCCCAGTTGCCAGTCGTTTGAACTGGTGCAAGTTTGTTATACTAGCACGCGAGTGGCGTTTTTTTATTTACGTTTGAACGCCGCCGCCGGCGGGAGTATTTGCGCAAGCACAGTATGTTTAGTCTACAACGGGCATTATTATTCGCTTAGTTGGCATCTTAATGTACAGGCATTAAACTTATCATTAGTCATTAATTATAATTCCTAGTACCAATCAATGATAAATGTTTCTACAAAGGTGATTAAAGCGCATCCATATCAACAGTTCACTGTTGTATTAGCAGAAGCTTATTTTGATAACAGGTCTTTATACACAGGTCCTCCCTGTAGGTAGATAGTATTAATCATAGTGTGAATCATTTTAGTTTTTTCAGTGCTATCAGGATTGAATTATGTAGAATCGAACTTGCTACTTTTATACAGGACTAGCTGCGACTTGTATGTATACACTTTCATACAAACTGGCAAGCTCTATACCCCCCCCCCCCTCCTCTCCTTAAATCAGCTCTTTCGTAAAATTCTTTCTTGGATCTCTACACACCCCATAAGGAATCTACCTGCCAAATTTTAGCCTCATAGGTCAAGTTCAAAGATGTCATATTATACTAATATTTTATCAATGGTCAAGTGTTTTTCGAGATTTTTGGATGAGTCAGTCAATTAATTAGTCAGTGACTAGTGTCAATTAATTAATGAGATAAGTATTTTGCTTTTATAAAATAACCATTTCACGGAAAAGGGGTACTAAGCCGAAAGGATGATTAGATTGAATTGAAAGGAGGATTGCACTCATCAAATAAATAAACCGGCCAAGTGCGAGTCGGGCTCGCGCACTGAAGGTTCCGTAGCCGTACTACCGAAAAAATAAAGCCGCAATTGTCAAGATGAATGTAAAAGAAGAAAACCATAACATTAAAACTGTTTATTTTATATCAGTATTTACGAAATCCACTATCAAACTTTCCCACCGAGAGTTTTACGAAAACCTACTTTTGTAAATTAGAGGTATAAGTAGATAAATGTGAACAAAGTTCAAAATTTGAATCCGTTATTTTTAATAAAAAATACAGTTAGTTTTATTACAGAAAATTGATTTTCTATTGATCTTTACATCTGATAGAATCAGAAGAACAAAAATCCATTTTTCGTTGCTTTTTTACGTAAAAATGTAGGGCTCCTTAAGCTACGTATTTTTTCCAACGCTCATTTTGGTATGATTGGAACGCTATCTATTTACCTATTATAATAAATATAAAATGAAACCCACTGCAGCACGTCACTTGCCACAAACACCTATATTTATGGCACCTATGCTCGGTTTAAGCATTTATTTGTTCTGACAGCTGCATAACAATGCAAAAAAAGCTGTATAAAAATATTTTATTCTAATATTTCACTGTAGTATATCGAGTACCTGCTACGGTAAGACAGTAGCGTTCAAAAATCTAGCGAAAGTGATCACAATTGCAGCTCGAAACTGTCAAAACAAATATACGCTTGGACCGAGTTTAGGTTTTATTATTTGGAATTTTCATTTGGAATATTATATATAATTTGGAACTTTCAAAAGAAAATAGGAGATACTTACTTGCTTTATTTATATTTTCCGCAATATAAACACATTCACACGATCACAAATATATTGAAAACTGCATCTACTCAACCATCTATTCCCAACAATGCTGATATGAGACCAAAGATATTATAAACTATGGATATTGGATCAGCGCTCAAACGTGTCCGAACCAATAGTTGACCATACTAACTATTAAGGTAATCTGTGCATTTAGTCTAGATTTGTAAACTGACGAAAAAAGCAGGAATTTCTCAAATACACGGTATGTTTAATGATAACTTTGTACTTATAGTGTATTCTGTGGTATGACGCATAACTTTTTGGGGAATAGTTCGATTTTGATGATTTTTTGCAAGCTAAATTAGACGTTGTCTTAACGACCTAGGATTTAAACATCTCTATCTCTTCTCTATCTCTACATAGTATAAATTGAAGTCGCTTTCCGCGTCTGTCTGTCTGTCTGTATGGCCGCTAACTCCTAAACCACGCAACGGATTTTGATGCGGTTTTCACCATCAGTTAGATACATTTTCAAGGAAGGTTTATATATATAACTAGCGACCCGCCCCGGCTTCGCACGTAAATTACACCCGTGCGAAGCCGGGCGGGCGGGTCGCTAGTTGTGTATATATTTGTAACATGTACATATAAATATATACTGAGTGACTTTTTTTTTCCGAAACTGAAAATTTGAATGTCACATCACTGGAGCTTCATGGAGTATAGATAACTACAGTGTAGCGCTTATTTATATTTTTCTTTATTTTTGAAATCATGAATCACCATCATTATCCTCCATACAATAAACAATTTTGAAAACTAAAAGGATTAAGGTTACTACGCCATAGTCCGTCTACTCCATGTCGACGGAAGGAATCCTCCTGTCGCACTCCAATTTTTCCGTTTCGGGAATAAAGGTGCTCTTTTTTCGTGAATTTGGTTGAACTAGTAGGTATAAAATAAAAGAAAACATTTTAGAAATACCGAGAATACCGACAAACTAATTTAAATCCTATGTCGTTAAAACACCAATTTAGCTTGCAGCAAATGTAATGCACAGATTACCCTAATAGTTGCCCTAATAGATTTTGGTTCGGACATTTTTGTGCGCTGACTCGATATCCATGGCATAAAATTTCTTTGGTACCGAGCATTATTTTACAGTCGATTAGGTGAAATTCGTTATGGTATTTGTTATTTTAGGCATTATCGGTGTATTAGATGTGTAATTATGATAGTAATCGAACCTTGATTGATGAGGTGCAACGAGTTACATAAGTGGTTTGTACTATAATCACACCACAACTTACGTAGTCTAACCACGGGTCAGTAGGTTTCAAAGGCGAATTTATAGTTCAAAGTCTAAAGTACTTATTTCCAAAGTCCTAAGTACTTATTTAAACTGACTTACATACGATACATGTAGGAACTTCGACCAAAATAAAATTAATGAAGGGGCCTAGAAGGAGCGCATTTTTGAAGATTACAAAATGAGCTCCGGCGCTGACTTTATGTCAGTCGGTCTCTAGCCGTAGGAAGTGCGACACAAGACTATTGTTAAATGATAACGAAACATCTGACAAAATTATGCCTTCGTGTGCTTTCTCGAAGTGTAATAACACAACAAAAAACCGCTATCTATTTTATGTAACAAATGTTACTGTAAGTACAACTGTACATGGTTATAATTAGGTGTTGAAGTATATATCCGACGGTTTTGACTTGTTTTTTTACTGAGCAAGTTCAATGGTTATCGTCCATTCTTTTATTTTGGACGAAGTGTAGTGTATACCATACCAAAATTTTTCTGAGACTATAGTTAGACCCTGTATCATCATCACCGTCAGCGTGTATCGACCCGCTGCTGGGTATATCCCCCCTATGCCTGTCTCAAGCCAATATTATCCGCGATGACACTGATATCTTTGCCGCATCGGGCAAGTTCTCCGCCGACGGATCTTTATTCTTTACTAGCGACCCGCCCCGGCTTCGCACGGGTGTAATTTATGTACGAAGCCGGGGCGTGTCGCTAGTTATATATATAAACCTTCCGTGAAAAATTATCTAATTGATGGTGAAAACCGCATCAAAATCCATTGCCGTGGTTTAGGAGTTAGCGGTTATACAGACAGACAGACGCGGAAAGCGGCTTTAATTAATACTACAGAGAAGAAAAGATAGAGAAGAGATTACAAACCATCCCATCTCTTGTTCATTATCGCTGGCCACTGTAGGATTTACTCCACCACGCCTTGCCATCGTGTCCTCTCCTCTACAGGTACAGGTTGCAGGTAATTTAGGATTAGGCAAAAAAAAAGATAGAAAGATATATGTCGTACCAAATCGGAATTTTTCTCCCCAAACATCTTGTTATCTCGGGTTCTCCAATTACGTCACCCACATGATTTTGCTAATTCAGACTTAAATTGTAAACTTTAATGGCTTCTGTCAACCGCAAAGTAACCTCGTTGGCGTATCTAAGTAATATTTAAATGATTATTATAATCACTCGTTTATCTTCTTAATTAAAATATATACTTACATATCCTGTTTTATTGTAAAACATCACGGATGTGATGACACGTGCGAGGTGTCACTTAAAAAGTAAACAGTTAAAACTCCACGCTAAATAAGTACGCTAATTAATGTCACAAAAGTCACAAAAGGCTTTATCGCAATACATACGTACTTCCAAAAACCACTAAATGCTTTAAAAGTATGTATTAACCGTAATCTATTTTGATTTTCCGTAATGTTAATTATATATACAAGCGCCGTGTTTTTACGGATTTATTCCTTTTTTAAGGTGCCTCATTCATGACTCTTACAATTTGCTAAATTTAATAATAATCAACACAGTCGGTAAGGTGGCAAATCAGCGTTAAGTTTCGCACAACTTTGGAGTACCAAAACTTGAATAGTGCCTATACCTTTATGTATGCAAAAGTACACATAGCCAAGGTAAAGCTGCCGAATTAATAAAAAAAATAAAAAAAAAACGTTTTACAAAAAAATCTCTAATCATGTTGTTTTCTTTTTCGATTCCCGACGTTTTAGAAATTGAGTAAGTATACGAAACTAGTAGGATCGCAAAATAAAAAAGGAATACCTTTTCAGTTTTATTTAGCGTGAAAATGATCCCCTAGCCGTGAAAAGAGACCGAACAGAAAGGCAGAACTAATTTCGCATATTAGGGTGATATGATTGTTCTACACTTCGTTCTACATTAAAAAAGTACAGACTGGTGACTGTGGCTAGTCTGACGACGCCCTATATATGCATAGCATAATCTGAGTCGCCAGTCAGTTTTTGCGAGTTGTCGTGTGACTAGATTGTAGTGAAGCGGCACCAATCTCACGACCGTACCGGGTACTGACTACTGTTACATTTCTATGTTTCACTCGATACATAACGTGTGACATAACTTACACGAACATTTCGTCTTGAGATGGTTATTTCGTAGAGCAGGTGTGTTTCTACTGCATCTGGCATTATAAACCACGGTTTTCTAATTTTCTACCACTCTTCTAAAATTAAAAGTATCCTACGTTCGTAATTCCTAATTTATGAAAAATATAATCGGACAAGTGTGATTAGGACTCGCAGCCTGAAGGTTCCGTACAAACTTATTAAAATATGTATGTAGATAGTTCATCCATCCCGAGAATCAAGTCTCGACGAAAAAAGGTTAATAAGGTTGAAATATTGATGGACAAGCTTAACATTGTAGTTCGCAAACAGGTGCTCCGATACATACCAACTACAACATTTTTGTTTGTAATAGTTTTTTTTAATGTGATGGAACTTCAAATTAATAACTTTCGGGTTTTTCCCCTTTATATGTGCTGTGAGACCTTGATTTTGCCGAATTTCATTATTCTAGGTCTACGGAAAGCACCCTTTTGATTCACTTGTGAAATCGCAAAACATGCGACATATTCGGTCTCAAATCTTTTGACGGCGTTGACATAAAAGTTTCACAGCTGAAAGAGACCGTTGAAATTTATATCAAATACTCAGGAGTATTTGATATAAATTTCAACTTGATACCTCTACGCGTTCCTGAAAAAAAGGGTCTTGACAAACGGACAGACGGACAACAAAGCCATCCTATATAGGTTTTTTCTTTAGGGATTCGGACCCTAAAAATGATAAATCTTACCAAAATTGGTTAAGCTGTTTAGCCGTGGAGAAGTAACATAAAGACTAGAATTTATTTATCATTTAGAATAATTAGATAAAGATGATTGGCCTCTCCTTTTTAAGCATCGCCAAACAGTATTAAATGGTGCGAAAATCAATTTATTAATGACATAAATGAAATTATGATAGACAAAAATGGAAACACTTCCGGGAATGGGCCAGCATAGCCAGTGTCGAACAACTTGGCACAATATAGGAGAGGAGTTCGCTGAGCTGACGACCAACCTCCAGTAGTGGAGACTGGAGAGGCACCTGTAAACGAAGAAGATAAATGAAATCTAATTCATATAATGACACAATCCGTCGTCTTATGGCAGCGGATATTTTGAAAATATTACAATACTAGCAAGATTGACAGACGACCTAAAAGAGACCGCAGGGAAACGCTGGATGCAGGCCGCTTCCAACCGGCCCTTTTGGAGATCGATGGGGGAGGCCTATGTCCAGCAGTGGACGTCCTATGGCTGAAATGATGATGATGATGATGATGACAATACTAGCTTGTTGCCCGCGACTTCGTACGCGTAGACTTTCATATAATATTTCAACCCTCTTTTGCCCTCCTTAATTCATCTCTTTCGCAAAATCCTTACTTAGCGGATCTCTACACCATAAGTAATCTACTTTCCAAATTTCAGCTTCGTATTTACAAATATGTCATTAAAAATTTTAACCCCCATTTCCCCTCCTTAATCCGTCTTTTTTGGAAAAAAATATACAGTATATATTTTATTTTAAACCATTAACCTGAATACCAAATTTCATGTCCCTAACGTCAAAAACCAAAGGGCTTTCATACATCATTTCAACCTCTATTTGCCCCCCTTAATTCTGCCCTTTCGCAAAATCCTTTCTTAGCGGACCTCTAAACCCAATAAGGAATCTACTTGCCAAATTTCAACTTTGTACGTCAAGTAGTTTTCAAGATTTCGTGTTTAATGAGTTAGTGAGTGAGTACATGAGTAGATGAATTTCGCTTTTATGTATATATAGATTAGGTATTGCATAATCATATTGTATTAAAACCAGAACTAAATGTGTATGCCAAATTTCAGCAAAATCTGTTAGGAGGAACTGTTTCTAATTCAGCTTGCAAGATTTAACCCAAAACAGGCTAACGTACAAAGTTAAATAAAAACTTGTAAAATGAACAGATCTGCTTTCGAGCGATTTAGCTAAAGAGGGTATGAATTTAAGCGATTAGGAGAAAAGGGGGGTGCATGTTCATTGTTCATGGATTGAAAAATCGACAGCGTTACACGAAACGACTGTACTAAACCAAAAGGATCTCAATCAACTCAAAATTATTAACAACTTTTGCAATGGGGCCAACCCCGATACCGCAATGAAAATGTCAACTGTTCCATACATTTCGTTTAGTGTGATTGACATTTTTCAACGAACTTGATTACAATGACCTCCTTTCGGCTTAGTACACCCTCTCCGTGTAACTAAGGCTCAAAAACTACAAAGTGGCCTGTACACGTGGCGTCATTAGATTAATGAACCCAATTAATTAAAGTTATATAAATATAGGAGTGGGTGGGTGCGGCGATAACTCCCTGGTTAATACACCACGATTTAGTATCCTTTGTCATGCGTAGATTAGATATGTTTATATTATTGTAAGTTTGTAACGTATGGTTTCAGATATAAACAAACTACCTGCGGAGAGCTTACCGAATCCAGGCCACCGTCGCTCTGTGATATAAAACCAATTTTGTGGTAAGTAATAGGTACGATTTATAAATTTGTTTACTGCCGGCAAACCCTTTTCACCGCTTAAGATTATGGCAATTTTAGAGTGCTTGCTGTAAATATCTAATCGTAAAAGATCTCGCTAAGTATTGACACAATCATGTTTTTTATACAATACTAGCAACGTACCTCGGCTTCGCATGGGTGTAATTTTTTATTTTACACCTTGGGTTGGTTTGTTTTTTACATTATAGGAGTTTTAAGTGGTTTTAGTTAGGGATACTTAAGGGACACCCGGGGATAGTGTAGCTTCCAAACAGTGAAAGAATTTTTCAAATCGGTTTAGAAGTTTCAGAGCTTATTCAATGCAAACAAACAATCAAATCTTTCCTCTTTATAATATTACTAGTAGGCCGCCCTGGCTTCGCACGGGCGAAGCCGGGATATATAGCCTATGTCAACCGGGGATAGTGAAGCATCCCAACAGTTTAAGAATTTTTCAAATCGGTTCAGAAGTTTCGGAGCCTATTCAATACAAACAAACAAACAATCAAATCTTTCCTCTTTATAATATTAGTATAGATTATTAGTATAAATAAATAAATCAGCTCGGAGTTTAGTTTCACCAGACTTTTGAAACATGATTAAGTCCTAATTGTTGAAATACTTATTGAGATCAGTCGAGAGCAGTTTTAAATATAAATCCTTGAACAGCGATTCTAATCTATCTAACAAAAGTAAACGTCGTCATTGGTAAAGATTTGTCTAGAATCCAAACTTTGGCTCTTATATAGACTTATATATCTTAGCTTAGTTTGAATATCTATATTATATTAGCGAAAGAAGTCTTTCTGTAGCTATTGCACGTAGCGTTCGCATTTGTATGACAAATGTAGAATGATAATAAATTATTTCCATTTATATGGCAGAGCAGATTCGATTGATTTTAAAACTAGGTAAATAAATAGCAACCGCTGTGTCAAGTATAAGCAAGGACCTTTAGGGTATATAGGTCCTTGAGTATGAATACTATTAAATATTACGTGATCCGAAAGAGAAATAAAGTAAAATTTTTCGGAAAAAAACAAGAACCATCTTCAATACTATACCTACATTTACAAATTTAAACTAAAAAGTAAAAAATAATATTAAAATTACTTCAAAGCAATGCATTAAAGGACAATCAACGAAATTATTGATACATTATAAATATACCTACTTACGTAATTACAATTTATAATCAGTTATTTTTGGAGTCGGTGTCGGTGTAATAATATGAGTTATTCAAGCGTTTAACCTGTTTTCTCACAAATGTACTTTAATTATTGAAAAATGTCGAGTGATGCGCGGGCGACCTTGTTATTTTGAGCATTCGACATTTTGCGCAGTCGAGGTAATTGACCTAAAGGGATTAATTTGGAAACGATGGATGGAAAACCCTTGCTTACTGTTCGGGCTTATATACGTCAACCGTTTGAAATGACCTCTTTTTCATCCTTTTATCGCAATGTATTTTAACCGACTTCAAAAAGGAGGTTATCAATTCAACTATATGTTTTTTTTTTGTGTTTGTTATGCGATTACTCCGCCTATTATGAATTGATTTTGATGATTCCATTTGGTAGGTAATATTTCAGAAGTGGTCCCATAATTTTGTTTAATTTAAGTTTGTTCATGCAGGTAGCCTTGAAGTAGGTTCTCGTTTTTAAAAAAAAAATATTATAATCGAAACGTTCCCTATGTACATTCGCGAACGGTGTCCAGAGGTCTTGCAGTTCCGCGCCGGGCTTGCTTTTTTAAATATGATGACTGGATCTCAAGCACATGATACATGCCAACCATGCTCTCTATTAAAATTTAGATGTATTTTAAATTTTACCACCGGATTAGCAAGTTGAAGTGGCAGTGGGCAGGGCATATATCACGCAGAACAGATAGATGGCCGATGGGGTCGAAAGGTTCTGGAATGGAGACCACCAGTAAGCGCAGCGTAGGATGTCCACTCACAAGATGGACAGACCATCTAAAAGAGACCGCAGGGAAACGCTGGATGCAGGCCGCTTCCAACCGGCCCTTTTGGAGATCGATGGGGGAGGCCTATGTCCAGCAGTGGACGTCCTATATGGCTGAAATGATGATGATTTTTAATTTTAATAAACGCGAATTCCTAAGAATTCATTAATTTATAGGTGTTTCTTAACTTCATCATTCCTTAACCCACTTCTGGCTATTATAAGTCTTCCTCTCATGCTATCTTCATCGGTGCTGTGCTACTCGGGGCCAAGTTAGAACCGCAATTTTGACATTATTGCCATCTCACTCCTGAGCGACCCGCTTACTTATTTTACACATTTTTAATATTTTGAGTGTTCACTTCATGGAACTATCGTACGATAAGCCGTGGAAACTATCACATATATAATATGATAAGATAGCGATACTTGCCGTTCATGCTGAAATGTGTAACAACTGAGGTATTTCCTGCTCGGTATATTTTTTTCCTTCCTTGCCTTCGATCGGAAATATTATTCTCATCGAATTTGTAGTGTTCGACAATTGTCTTCACCGTGTTAAAAAGTTCTGCTATTTTGTGGTATTTATATTAGATCTTGTCAGCTTATTTAATTTATATAAAACCAGTTCTATTTACATACGCTGACGTTTAATAAAGCCTTGCTTTAATATGTGCATATTGCATAAATTTCTTTGTATCTATTTTGAAGAGCAGTCATTTCCGCTACCTAATTTACTTCCTAGTCTACAAAAGCTTAAGGTTTCCGTTTTCATAATTATTATTATCATAAAAGATTAAAAGATTTTAAACCACTAAAGAATAATTAAAAGTAATAAAATAAGTAATAAAAAGTAAAAAATGTAAATGTAAATGTAAATGTTTGTTTAAAGTGATTGTTTGAAGTAATTGTTTTTGATGAATCTATTTCGCGTCTATTTATATATTCCCAAAGGATTTTCCAGAAACGAGATGGTAATTAATTTATTACAATTTAATAAACATACGCAGATATTTACGTCATAAAGTTTCCGACTTATCGGACATTGGTACGTAATACGGCTAATGTTGTTTTTATCGATGTACCGGGTTGTGAGTTCGGTGGTACAGGTGCTAATGGCGACGGTCAACTTGAAGGCGCGGGTGCCGTGGAAGATGTGCGTGGTGTGTGACGTATGGAGCATAATTTGTTCAGTGAGTGACGCGCGCGCAGGCTCGCGAAGGCTCGAGCGGCGGCGGCGCCGCGGGCGCTCATGTCACTCCCTGCCGGCCGCGCTGCCGGACGCTTCCATCAGCGCTTGCGCTTGCGCGTGCACCACACACCGACCACGCGCGAAAGTCCATTCGTTTGCTATTATTTATATTCATATAGTGTCCTGTTCGGGCGCACTCCATAACAAACGATAGACGCGTCTTTTCCCTGCCTGTTACGCGCGTCCGTCGCTGAGTCTCCTCTTGCAAGTAAGTCTAACGTTTATTTACATTTTTATTACGATTTTGTTTATCGAAGATGCTGTCATCTTGGACATTGGATTGGGCTCGTAACTTAGTTGATGCCAATTAATATTATCGAACCATCGTTTTACCTTCCCAGCATATCGATAATCTTATTCATAGTGATTACTAAATAAAGCACTGCTTCTGCCGATCAGATTCTGCCTTTTACTGACATTCTCTGTAAAGTGGATAATAAATTAGTTGTTGTTCTAAAATAATCGTCTTTTTAGACGAAAATCGTAAAGTAAATCATGGTCATTTAGTCAATAATCATCATCATTTCAGCCTATCATGTTCCCACTGCTGGGACATATGCCTTCTCGTCATCCATCGTGCTGGCTCAGTGCAAAAAACTGTAATACATTCATTATATGTATTTATATTATCGTGTAGTACCTACCCGAGCGTTAATTAGTTACAATTAAAGTAAACAAAAACTAATCTGAATAATTGAAGCTAGACATGTGAATAATTCATCTGTAAAGTTCTGTTGTTTTTAGGGTTTTGTAACCAAAGGGTAAAAACGGAACCCTATTACTAAGCCTACTTTGTCTGTCTGTCCGTATGTCTGTCTGTCTGTCCGTCCTACCTATAAACGGCTGTATCTTTCGAACCGTAATAGATAGCAAGTTGTAATTTTCAATCAATATGTAATGTTACGGCGGATTAACTAAGAAATAATAAAAACTCAAAAAGTAAAAACGAAAAGGGTCCCCCAACACACCCAATACAACAAGCGTATTTTTTACGTATTTTTGTATTAACTCTAATGTAAAAACGGTAATACGTACAAGCTTCAAACTTGGCATGATTATTAACACACTCTAACAACAAATAATAAATAATGGACAAGTACGAGACGGTGACAAATTTCTGTTAATTACCAAGTTATAAAACTGGTAATTGGTTTAGTTGGAAGTACTAATTTTTCTTTCACCGAATCGAATATATTTCACTTATTTTGAAGTTGGGTTTTTAAATTGATAATTATTGTATTTTATGGTGGTACGGAACCCTCAGTTTGCGAGCCCGACTCACACTTGGCTGGTTTATTTAAAACAAACCAGCTTATTTGCCTAATTATTTATCAAGTTTTTTTTTAAACTGACGCGTCTCTTGATTGTCCGCGTCACGTTAGTCCTGTCTACTTAAATTGCGTTATTACGTCTCGACTCTATTACAAATACTCAAGCGGCACATCGCAACGGTTGTCAGTCCGGTTTCGAGACACTGGTTCCATCCTCGTTGGTGAGCAAACTAAAACACTTCTTTCTACGGTAGAGTATCTAGCATTTCATAGATAGTCCATCATTTATTATACAAAGTTATCGTCCAAGGTGCCCAGGGAATAAAAGCTGGCGTTTGAATTCCACGCCGCAGGCGTCGGTTCAAATCTCAACAGTGAGCTTGATTGACCTTTAAGAAAAAAAAACATAGTATTGTGTGGTATATTATTGTACTCAGCTGGTACTACCACCCTCAAGTTGAAAATCTATCGCACCTAATGTAAAGGCAGCCTCACTTTGGAGCCTCAGGCGAGCCAGTTCTCATTCCAGACTAGGTTTGTTTACCATCTACGACCACATCGTCACTTGACATCAGGTGAGTTGTGGCCAAACGCCTAGCTTGTCGACCATAAACATTTTATCATTATCTTCAGCTATAACACGTCCACTGCTGAACATAGGCCTCCCCCATCGATCTCCAAAAGGGCCGGTTGGAAGCGACCTGCATCCAGCGTTTCCCTACGGTCTCTTTTAGGTCGTCTGTCCATCTTGTGGGTGGACGTCCTACGCTGCGCTTAATGGTCCGTGGTCTCCATTCCAGAACCTTTCGGCCCCATCGGCCATCTGCTCTGCGTGATATGTGCCCTGCCCACTGCCACTTCAACTTGCTAATCCGGTGGGCTATGTCGGTGACTTTCATGTTATTAATCTAATTAATTAACAGATAGAAATTTCACACGTGTTTCTTTTTGTGATATTGTTCTCTATCGTTCTTTATCTATGTATATGTTATGCAACATACTACCGCCGATGGGTCTGATGTCTTTGAATTATCTAGCAGATATTTTTTCTTTCTGATATCGTCCAACATCAAGTATTTGCACCCACTGCTATGTATAGTATATTCAAATTCAAATTCATTTATTTCAGGCTACGACACCCATACCATAATTACACAATAATTAATTAATTATTAATTATTTAATTATTATAATTATTATAGAGGTATCTAGGGCGCGCAATTTGTTCAGGTTTTGTGCCAGTCTTGTTGATTGTTATCCTGCCATCTTCACGGTGTTGTCAGACCTGCTGTCGGCCTGTCCAGTAGGCGCTTTCTGTGCTTTGGTCCAGTATCTGTATTTCCGTCTGACCAATTAAGCCCATCTTCACCGACCTTCATTCGTAAAATTTCTGTTAATCGACCTTCGTTCGTCGTCAAATTTCTGTTACGTTAGATTGATCATATTTTTGGGAAATACTATTATCAATCTATGTCTCAATAGTTCTTGACCTCGTTGTCATGGATCATTTGCTACAACTTCCTGTTCTAGAGTTGCAGACCTCAGGTTAAAATCAGATGGTCTATTGGGTGAAATTAGTCTCATGCAAAACATTTACATCAAAGATAGCAACTTCCACCGCAATTTCCACCGCAGATTTGACCTTCCCTTTGTGCTCTCAGACCTTTTCCCTGAGTGCTCATCAGAAGGATAATGTTTTTCGGGTGTGTGTATGTGTTTCTATATTACCTCATGTAGTCTAAATGACAAAAAAAATATTTGAAAGGACTTGGTTTTAGAGATTTGTCCCATAAAAAAAAAATTGCTGATTTTTTTTCGCGATTTCTGGTTTGGTCCCATACATACTAAAAGTGGTTCATAATGATGAGTACAATTACATTCTTTTGGCTCTTAGTGTTCCCCTTACACCCTGTATAAGTGCCGCACGCGACGTAAGACACTGCTTTATTCCCTTAGTGCATAATCTACTATTAACATAACAAGGTAAGATAAAAAAAGCCCTTGATTGGCTTTTTTTACATTACCTTGCCTTACAGAACGAACTAAACGTAGCGTTAGTCCAACAAAGCCTGATTGCCGTCAAGGCTTGTATACTTAGTAAATCTTCTCTGACTCAATGAGGATATTAAATATCCTAATTAAATATTTTTTTCAATGAAAATACCACAACAGTAATTGACCCATGACCAAGCATGTTCAAAGATACCTACTTAATCACTTCAATCACCTTCATATTATACATTCGAAAGTCTGTGTTTTCGGGTAAACGAATTTAGATGAAATTTGGTATGGTAAAAGCTTATATCCTGGATTAACACAAGGCAATTTTTATCACGAAAAAAATTAATAACTGTTTCTGTAGGAACACTGTGGAGAACACTGAACAAGTGGCGATGCTATTGCTAAATATATTTTTCTTTGATGTCGTTTAACATTCTTACGATTTTCGGGATCTTTCCATTTTGTTGTTCTTCCAGTTCAAAATTTGTAATAAATTTTTCGATACTTCTGTCTAATCGAGCTTTAGTTATACAGGTTTATGTGGTCCCGACGACAATAGATCTGATGATTACGATTATAGTATCATTGAGCTGATCTGATAATGGAACTGGAACTAGAAATCCAATTACTAATGATTAGTCCGTCGAGTTCAGTCGTAGTTCGTCGATTCATACTTTTATTATATACTAGTAGGCCGCCCCTGCTTCGCACGGGCGAAGCCGGGATATATAGCCTATGTCAACCGGGGATAGTGCAGCATCCCAACAGTGAAAGAATTTTTCAAATCGGTTCAGTAGCTTCGGAGCCTATTCAATGCAAACAAACAAACAAACAATCAAATCTTTCCTCTTTATAATATTAGTATAGACTAGCAACGCACCCCGGCTTCTCACCGGCGTAAATCTTATTTTTTTACACCTTGGGTTACATTATTGGAGTTTTAGTAAGGATCCCTATAAAAAAATATATATAGCCTATGTCACCCGGGGATAGTGCTAGCTTCCCAACAGTGAAAGAATTATTCAAATCGGTTCAGTAGTTTCGGAGCCTATTCAATGCAAACAAACAAACAATCAAATATTTCCTCTTTATAATATTAGTATATACAAGTATTTTATTTTATTCACAGCATATAGTCTAATAATAAAGCCAGAAAAGCCACTGAATCTTTCTGATGGCAATGGTACAGCCGTCGAGTTTGTGCTCTTTTTATCATGAGAACTGTTTCCATTGCATATTATTATGATAACGAGCAAAGCAAGTATTAATAAGTTTATTTATTTATTTATGTGTGTTAAATATTTGGGTAAACAGGGACCATGTCCTTACTCGTAAGACCGGTCAAGCTAATTAGTGGCGAATAGTAAAACAACATGCAGAAACACATGTTAACATGCAGAAATTATTAGTTACAGCATATATGTACCTTCTATTTCTGCCGTGTGGATCCGTTGCAGGCGATGCGCAGTAACTGCGCGATTATACTAGCATTCAGCGTGTTTACTATCTTCGACCGCACTTAACATCAGGTGAGCTGTGATCAATCGCCTAGCCGTCAACCATAAAAAAGTATTGCTCGCGCCAACTTACTACACATCGTCTGTACTGCAACGAGCTACTACACATTTTGCCTAGTGCCAGTTGCAGGAGATGCTCAGTACTTGCGCAAGTATTACTCGCACCCGCCCCAGTTTACTACGCATCGTCTGCAACAGGCTAGAAAGCAGTTAACCTGCATTGGACCATAATTATTATTATGACAGTTCCGCTCATAGCCTATGCATTATATATTTTAAATGATATCCAAGCTGTCTTTAAAAAAAAACACTTATATTATGGGTCTTTCTGGAGATCTTTTGACCTTTGTCACTATCTCTGTCGATAATGGTAATTAGCTTATTACTTAATTTTATAATAACCAATTATTTTTAAAATTATTGCTAACACACTGTTCAAATTAATTTATTTATTTTTCTTCCTATTTCAAGTTACGCCAACTCACATTGTCATATAAATTCTGCCACATCACAAAAAAACTTAAACATAATATTAATTATGTTTGCATTCTAGGCATCTAGCTAGAGTGAATAGGTGCCCCATCCTCGGCTGCACCGTCGCGTCGCTTACCATCAGCGAGTTGTTGGCCAAACGTAGATCTATTTATTTTCTAATAATAATATACGATATAATAATAATAAAGTCGAATATCATACTTATGGTTATATGATTATTAACGGGATATATACCGTGATAAAGTTGTGATTCACGATGTTTTTATAAAAAATCAGCTGTAGCCGTCCATAGAAAACGGTCATCCACACTACAAAATGGATGGAACCGCTGATATTTTTTCGCGATTTCAGGGTTTGTCTCATATAGTAAAATTTATTCATAATAACGAATAAAACTAATCTCTTTTGACTTCGTTACTCCCTCTCCGCGTAACCCTGTAGATATTATAGAGATATTGAACTTGGCACTGGCTGTTTCCGCAAAATAAAATATACGTTCCACGTAAGCATTTAAAATAATACATTTAGGCAACTATTTGTTCTTGTTTAATAGTTTTCACCTTATACAAAAAATTACACCGACATTAAATTTTCTTCTAAGAAAATATTAATGCTGGTGACATTTTAGGTATTACATATTCATATAACTTCGAGTTACATTGTTTTCAAATGTTTTGACTTTTGACTTCTTGTGATCCGTCTGAACTTCTATTATCTTGGGATTTTACTTAATTAACTTTAATTATAATCAAGTTTAATGAAATGTAGTTAAAAAAAGTCGGTCATAGTCAGAGTCAAGCAAAGCAAGTGTTTTGAATTAATATTTTATTGGAATTGTTTTAAGACCATCAGCAATTAGTATAATATTTTATATCAATTACTTAATGCATCATTGTTATGTAATTTTTATTCGTTATATCAATTAGTGAATGCGTGCTTTAGATTATTGTTGATATGGTATACTTTAATAATATTGAATTAGAAACATTATTGAGTGACTACGCGATAACTTTATAATTAATTATAACAAATAATTATGAAATTTCGATGCCGTCTTAAAGATCAAGTTTTTTACACACACACGTCGCATCGCATCATATCACATCACATCATCAGCCATTAAACGTCCACCGCTGAACAAAGGTATCATCTTAAAGAAGGGTGCTGCCATAATCCCTACGCTTGGCAGGCGGCTTGGGGATCGCGGGACATTTATCGTGTACTAATTGGACGCTACTGCCCATCCGCCGGTGGTTCTTGGTCGCAGTTTTAGGACATACCCGGGTTTTTAATACAACGTGGAACATAATTAACCTTAAATATATGAATTAGACCGATAGGAGTGATTTGCAGCAGTTCGGTTTAAATTGTTCGCGCGATCGACCCATTATCAGTTATATAATATTGGGCGATGCGGTGGTATCCACTGATCATCGCTGCATATCGATGATTTTGCGCAACCACGGCCAGGCCCGCGCTGGCATTGTCGTCTGGTGCTTTTGTACCCGTCACATACTGTGGTACCTACTATTACTCTTTTTATTATGCTGCTATTACTTATTTCGTTATGCTGTAAATAAGCCAGATGGCACGGTAGCTAAATGTTTGTAGTCTGCAGCGGTTCGAATTGGCACAAACGTGCTAAAATGTTCTATGAACACTGCTTTTAGTTGACCTCTTAAGTAGGATGTTTAATCTAATATGGGGGAACCGCCAGGGCTAGATTTATGATTTTTGAAAAAAAAAAACTGATAGAAAGCATATTCGAATGATTCCAACCACTCGTTGCGTTAGCGAGTGATTATTACAAAAAATCAACTTATTTATTTGGGATTTCCTTCGAAAGTCATTTCGCATGATTATTTCTTGCTAAATATAATAAGTGCGATTCAAAAATCGAGCCCTTGAAATCACAAAAACCATCAGCCTTCATAGAAAAATTTCATTCGCATTCACCTACATGTAAGGAAAGCTGTTTCTGGGTTGGGACCTTAGTAAAACTTGTTCATAATGATGAGTACAGTGCCCTGGTACTTATAGCACCGCCGCCGTTACGTTTAACCATGTACCTATATATAATAATCTTAATATATACCTAAAATTCAAAGTCCTGACTGGAAATCGTTGCACGGCCTAAACCGCTGATCCTAGAATCCGCGGGCGAAGCCTCGGGAAGAAAACAACAATTATTATTTACTAGCTGACCCGACAGACGTTATCATGTCTTAGAACTGTCAAACGCGCGAAGTTTAAATCGTCGTTGAGTTTTCTTAAATTTTCCAATTATCTGCGCAATTTCCTTAATTTTTCTTTCCATAAGAACCTTCTACAATGTATAAGAAAACTTTAAAAAAAAAGACGAATTAAATCGGTAAAGTCGTTCTCAAGTTATGCCGTGACCAAGGTAAATAGACATTTATTTATATATATACAGATTTATTATTGCTTCCCCGGCTACCAAGCACGCCAGATTTGTCATGATTAGGCATTATTGCTAATTCAGCCCAGATCCCCAAGCCGCCTGCCAAGCGTGGGGATTATGGCAACACCCCTCTCTACGAGGGAGGCCTTTGTTCAGCAGTGGACGTTTACGGGCTGATGATGTGATGATGTGATGTGCAAATTCAGCAAAACCCAATTTGCAGGTCACAACTTTTAACAGATAAACGTTAATTCGTTATTTCCTATTCTTAAGTGGACACAACCCATTGATTTATATGAGCGTTAATCGTAGCTTTATACACACTATACAAACATTAGCGGCAACTATTTCCTAAATACATCGAATAAAACACTTGTCTTGTTTAAATATATAGCTATTGTTTTGTAACTTAAATTGTATTATTTAATAATGAATAGTGAACAGGTGAGCAAACACAAAATGTTAATGTATAACTTATTTTTAATCAATTGCTACCGTGCCATTTATTTAAATACCTATTTGAAAAGAAAAATGGAAAAAGCAATCGGTGTTATTTTCTTTTTTCACTTAATCGAGTCGCCGTAGCCGCCTTTCACGAGAAAGTTCAGCCAGTTCCATGCAGACTACCTTGACATACCTTGACCTCTCGTTTGCAGTGATTGGGTCAACATTTAATTTATATAGTTAATTAACTAATTAAACCCACAAAAATATAAAATTATTACTAAAAAAATACGCAATCATAATTTAATTACTTTTGGGTAAAAGACACCTGTAACTCGCAATTCATGTGAGTTACTAGAGCACAGCGATGAAATTTCGTGTGGTTTCCAAATGTTACAGCTAAAAACAAACACTTTTTGAAATGAGCCACCTGTAAATAGCTAAATGCTTCATATCGTCAAAGTGCAATGACGATATTAAACTATCTTTGTGAAAGTGTAACAGGTGGTAATACGTCCTCTAGAGTTAGACGGCCAAGGCCGTCTGGGACCCCAATCTGGGTTGTCGAACTTCGACACACTTGGGAGTTGCCTCGATCGACTTCACAATCATTTTTGAATCCCACCCCACGGGCCGGGCCGCTTGCGGCTCGCGCAACGCGCGCCTCTCTCTGGCTAAAATATTTATTCATTCATTCTTCGTGTCGATGGTCTTTGGAGAAACGGTCTGAATACGATGCGGGAGTGGCCTTCAAGTTTTGATAACTAGAAGCGATTGATTAGGAAGTGGATTACTAATAATGCAAATAAGTTGAACGCCTATACAATACAATATTTTCTTTATTGCACACCGAAAATACAAATGAAACTTAAACAAGCAAGCTATTAACATTGTAGAGCAATAATTTTAGTCCTATTGAGTACGATAAACACTGAGTATATGTAATCTTAGGAATGTCTTCAATAAATTCAAAAAAGTAAAAGCCGGTATTTACGTCGTTTCCAACGTTAAAGCTTCGCAATTCTAGTTTAAAGCCCTTGCCTTACATTTCATTAATTACAAAATTCAATATACCCACTGGAACACTGAAGCAATTAATTGATTCGTTAATAAAAACGTTTCTCAATAGAGTCAATCGTATGTGTAAAACTCTCGCGCTTTATTATTACCATAAAATACTAACGCAATGTTTGTGTATTTCGGGACGGGATTGATGACGCGGTGTGGTTGGTTGTGCCACAGAATATAAACCTACAGAAATATAATGTACGGGCGATCTACTGCTTGCGAAACTGCTCTCGGACACATACCTGTCTGCGTATATAGAAATAATTACAAATTTAAAAAACCCACTCCACAAAATTAGTAAAATACGCAGTTTCGGTTTACTTGGATGATCATATTGTCATCCAAGTTACAAAATTTTCCAGTTGATTTAATATCCAAACTACTAAACCGTTTTTGATAAAATTTCTATGGGACCAATCTAAAGTACATGCTTTCAGTAAAAAAAAATATTTCGGTTCATAAATGACGGAGTTCTGAGATAAAAAAAATTTGAACCCCTCCTTTTGAGAACCCCTCCTTTTTGTAGTAAAAAAGTGCAGTAGCAGCTGATCCTCTGTAGTGTGTGGTGGTGCTGGCGCGGGTCGTTGCCGGACCGTACTAGTCTGCGGCTCTATGGCACTGGGTCAGTGGTTCCGCAGGGCGCGACACTCTGGCGCAACTCCCTTACGTAAAGCCTGCGGAGCGCACGGACACCGATCCTACTGTTATTGATACTGTGGCGCTACGGTGAAAGTTACGAGCGCTCATAGAACTCTCGAGACCTGACTCTACCGCCTCCTTAACGTTATCCTTAATTACACTCTTGCTTCGACCTTGAAGTCGTTGTTATTTGTTGTATTCGTGTCTGTTTGCAGTCTATATTTTAACTATATCACGATATGATATTGACATTGAATTTTCAACACGAACTTAACCCGTTAGTTAGCTGGTTGGTTACACGATCGAATTGACTTATGATTATATCTGGAACATTAAGTAGGCGCCTTTATAAACTGTAGTATGATATAATATGTCTTACTTGAATGTTTATGCTATGTATTCTAGACCACGTCCTTATGTTATGAGAACGCATATTTGTAGAAAATTAAAGTTGCTAATTTGCATCGTTCCTAGCTCACGCGAAATGTTTGTAGCAATTAGCGGGAGTGAAAATGAACGAAAGCAGCGGTTGAAGTGTGAGTGTAAGTGAATTTTACCGTGAAGAGCAGGTCAAGGTCGTCCACAGTAAGCGGTTGTGCAACAGATGTTCTGGTTGCAGCACTCTCGGACACGGCGCGCTGTGGCGCGTTATAGTGCGCGACAAATGTTGTCCACTCATTTGTCGTACGACAACGTGACAAGGTTGTGTATATGAGTCGTTTTCACAACATAAAGAGTAGACGAATATTAGTTACGTTGTGAGAGTCGCTGGCATACAGTGGGTGCAAAAGGCAGGCTGTCGTTCAGTGTGGAGGTTAAAGGGGGGGGCTATGTTCAGCAGTGGACGTCTTCTGACTGATGATGATGAAGCTATGCTTAGCATGACGCTCTAAAGTACTCTAAATGCTCGATGCACACGGCGGAACAATTTGTTTGCCGCGTGGTACCGTTATAATGGCCATAGTTCAACCTTGCCATAATCGCTACGATATGACACACCGTGCGATAATTATACGCTATGCGATGTTATTGTCGTCTTTTGCATCTCATATCCCTTGATTGTTTGCTTTAATAGGAATCTTGACGTTGATGCCGCTGTCCACTTAATTGCTAGATTCCTGGAGCCCTTCTGCGACTGCAGTGTCAACAAACTCGCGTTGAGTCTTAGCATAGCACGATACTGGGAACGTGACAATAGTTTGAACGTACTTATAATGTGACGACGTGATGTTTAGATACGAACGTGCCGAACTTAGCTCTTACAGGCTGGGTGGGCAGCGCTATTGTCAAGAGTAATTAGGCCGCCCGAAGGCTTCCGACATGCATAGATGATCTGGTGATCTTCTGGTCTGCTTATACCGACCGACGACTGTGATACGCCACTAGTGCTATACGAACTAATTATGTAGTTGCCAACTTTATTTCTTTATTTTAGTTAGCAACTGTAGTAGAATTAAAGCCCAGAATATGGTGCACCGCTCATTTGATGTTTTTATTAATATAAAATTACTGAACACTTATGAAAAATGTGCTTCGGTCATTTTGCGAATTTATATTTCAAAATATTTCGAAAAAAAATTTGTTAAGATATTTTGTATTGTAACCACAAAAAATGGGATAAAGAGTTTTCCCTATTTATTCTGGTCATAAAAATATTTTTATTCGAAATATTTTGAAATATTAACTTCGCAAAATGCCCGAAGCACATTTTTCAAAGGTAGACAGACATTTTATATCTTTATAAAAAAATACTCAAATTGGCGAGCGAGATCGCTGCTCCCTGTATTTAGCCCCTTAAATAATAGGTGAAGTGTGAATCTTCATTGATGTATGATGAATAAAGAGTATAATAATCGTAAGATACGTAGTGTGCATGAATTGGGTAATGCGCGAAATAGATCAGTGTGCCGGTCGGTTGCGATGGCATTGGTGCAAACAGGTAAACTTGTTAGATCGCCCACCTTTCTCTCTCGATGTACGACCAACGTAATTGACGGAAACTCCTAGCTGTTAATCATCCTGTAAGCGAAATCAGCAAACAGAAGTCGAATCCGCAATTAATGTTCATCTTCACTTCCGGCGCATACCGGGAATACTGGTATAGTTCTCATGAAGCGGCCATTATAAGTATTACACGTGCAAGAATGCATTAATAGAATCGCTTACTCAACGAAATTGCCTATACGTGAATATTATCGCTATAGTTATGTAATGATCTATAGATAAGTATACTCGTTCGTTCTCTTGTGTATCTGTGCTAATTATATGTATTTCGTCTAGTTTTACTAACAAATACTATGCGTAAAATTTATCCATCTACCGCCGACATATTATCAATCTCAGATCAAACAAACAAGGGAGATATGCCTCAGAACAATTACAAATGTCTCCGTGTTTCACCCACTTTTTCACTATACCGCTAAATGGCTTCGCAAAAACTGTAAGTACGGCACACTTGCTCATTTTTCACGCACACTAACCCCCCTATTAATAAACGTAGAGTAGCCTCGGAATAATTAGTAGAATAATTAGAATAGTTACACCGCCTTTTGTCTTTTTCGATCGAGTTCAAAATTTGAAAGAGAGCAAAAGACAAAACACGGCGTATCTAATCCAAGACTACTCCACGTTTATTAATAAGGGGGTAAGAGACTTACAGCGACACCAATAAACTAACTATTAGACCACATCAAAAGTCAGCTGGATGAGTTCGACTAAGAGCGTCAACCCTGATTTTAGACCTGTTACGTTCGCACCCGCCACGCCACTGTACCATATCTTGTTTGTCTGATCTGAGGTCTCAACATTACGACTATGACCTTTGAATACCTACATCACAAGTACTAAAAATATCTTTTTTTTAAATTTATTTGCCGTGTCCCATTGCAGGACAACGACCTCCCCTAAAGGTCTAATTGCATATAAAAATATGCAATTAGAGCTTTAAGACGGAGGTCTTTGGAGTATTATGTTTTATTGATTTGTCAAATACAGTTCCAACTATGGTATAAAATTGACACTCGTCTTGACTTTAGCATCCAATTATGACTGATTGACTGATTTACTTGCAAACAAACCCAAAGATAACATGAACTTCAATATGTATTTATCGCTCACGTCATCTTGAGAAGTAATGTTTAAATAATGTGTTATGAATACCAACGACGGCTCGAAGCTTTTAGTCAATTATTGACCTCAGCAGAAACCAATATTTAAATATAAAATGCGTCACAAGTTAACCTAAATTAACCTGGAAATATAAATAACACCTGACAATTAAAGTGAATTACATAAATCATATTTCATTTCTTGGTTCAAGGCCCAGCACCCCAACACATATATTTACTACAGGGCCAGAATATGGCACTCTGTTTTTTTTTTAACATAAAATTACTATCTACTTTTGAAAAATGTGCGTCGGTCATTTTGCGAAGTTAATATATCAAAATATTAAGCATAATTGTTTTGTTTTATTATGGCCAAAAAAATGTATTAACTGTTTTTCCCGTTTACTCTGCTTATTATAAAAAATATTAAAACAAAAATGTATTATAATATTTTGATATTATTAATTTTGTAAAATTACCGAAACACATTTTTAAAAGCAGACAAGTAATTTATATCTTTAAAAAAACATCATACGCGCGGGCGCACCCTTTATTCTGTATTCGCCCTTAATATATAAACGTATTGTTTTTGTATCACTTATTATCTATATACATAAAAGCGAAAAACCTTTCATTCGCTGACTGACTAATCACGAATTTCTAGAAATTCTTGATCTACTAAGTTGAAAGGCAGGTAAATTCTTTATGGGAAGTAAAGGCGCGCTAAGAAAAGATTTTCCAAAAGGGGTTTGAAAAATCATATAAAAGTCTACGCGTTAAGTCGCGGGAAACAGCTAGTGTTATTATATTTTAATTATTGTTTGTGTGCTAAATGAATGAATTACCTTATCTGCCCACCTTAAATCCTATTGTAGAAAGTTTTTAACGGAGAAGTAAAGGTTTTTATAAATGAAGGTAGGCAGAAAAGACAGGTGATCTGCTTCCCAGACTGAAATTACTATTGTCCTTGACACCAACGAATGTTTTTTATTTTATTTTAATGTGTGGCCTATAGGTATTGTGTTTGCTTCAAAAGGTAGCGTGTGGCCGGCTGAAGCTACTACGCACTTGTAAAAAATACAGGAGGGGAGATTTTGTGAACGTCATGTACTTATGATACCTTTTGCATTGTTTCAGATTTAATTAGTCGATAAAGAAACCTTCCCAAAGATGGCTACCGTATACAATTGGTACAGGGACCTCATGGATAACCGAGCTGGTAAGTTTCCATTATGTACCTGTTTATTTATTAATGACCTATTTAACTTTCGCACCATGACTAGAAGTATATACCTATATCTTTAAAAAATGAAGTATCTAATTTTTTATACTAATCGTTTCGCAAATTCAATGGGATATATTTTATTACAAGTATCTCGTTTTACGGTTCCGTAACCCTTACCTATAAGATCATTGTGTGCGTCCGTCTGGATGTTACACAGCATCATAAGGCCTGCATTTATGAGCAAGTACCTACATAGAATTTGATACCCTAATATTGAAGACATAGACCTCAATAAAAAGATAAACAATTATCACATCGCTGTCGGATTCGCATAGCAATTATGCTCAAGTCACAGAATAATAAGCTTAAGTAGATAGAATTATGTTTACTTGCTTTACTCTTTGCACTTATGTCTACGCTTGACTGACGTTCGCGAGTTCCGCGGCTTATGTCAGCGTAACTCTATCTCAGCCTAAGGGACATGCATACATGACTGTAAAGTAAGACTTTCCGTACCCTCTGGTGGCGCACACCTTCAAAATCTGTCTAAGTCTTATGAGTTTCATTCGATCATCTTGAGAACATGTTTATGGAATAATATGATATGCGTGTCTCGACACGCTCTTGACAACTTATTTTAAGTTTAAGGCGAAATGGTAGAGAATGTACACTTGTTTGACGGTAATGCTTGCATTGCATACTCGGCGTGCGCGCTTTCAAATATTTTCAATATATTTTTATTTTTTATTTTCTACAAGTAATCTCGGCTTTTACAAAAAACTGCGATCACTCAAGTATTTGAATGATTGTAAGGATTACACACAATTATTTTTATAAAAATATCTTCTATAGAATCTGAATGAAGTTGATTCCATCCATCGAAGGGAACGTAAAAACGGGTGTTTTTTTTAAGGAAAGTTTACGTTTTTTTTTCTATCGAGCCAAATTTCATTAAGCGTGTATCGGTGAACACATCCGAATAAAGTATTTCAAGTATATTTATTACACATAAAGAAATAATGTCAATAAATTGATTTTAAAGGTCTAATTTAGAATATTCGTAAGGACGAATCGTCAAATGTGAAGCATATTTCATCTTAATAGTATTATGGTTGAGATCGCAAACGCGGCAGCAACGTCGGCGCTGGCTTGCAACGCTGCATGCGCTAGCCGACGCCGCCAGCCGCCTTCACAGTTTGCTCAACTTGTTATGTAAGAGCGAGTGTGACGGGCGCAACACCGTCTGGATACAACCGACACCACCGACGCTGGCCTCGCGACCTCGTTATGCTAACTCAGAGCCACTTCAAAACTGTATAAAGGAGGTCAAGTGCATGCCTCCGCACAGTCATCCGACCGCGCACAAAACATACGATCATGACGCGGAGTCCTTACTACGTTTGCGCCTACCCTTTACCACATGCCTGCACGTCAACGTTTGCTAAAACAACGTGCCGCAAATTACATATTGCACAAGTTATTAAGTAGGAGTACTTAAATTATGTCCACATCATAAGGAAATCCACATTCTCGGTGGTTTTGCTCTTTGTGTCTAAACTGCAAGTATTCACGGTCAAACAGATTGTGCTGATATGATGTTATTCTTATTGCGTGTCGTTCTAAGAATTGCGGTGTCATTGTATGTCGAGAAGGAGTTCGGGGCCGCGAACTCTGGCCCTGCTCTAAACACCGAGACACATACAATATCTGCAACAAAGATACAAACATTAAGAGCAGAAAACCGAATTTCATTCTCTCTCGCACATTCAATGTTTACTACTTAGTCCTCTAGCGCAGCGTCTTAAAGTGGGTCTTGGCCTCGTATACCAGAGACGGCAGTATACGGCATATGAAAAACCCTACAAGAATACGAGACAGAAGCGTGAAGATTTACGCGATGGAGATATAAGGGCTTGCAGAATTCAAATATTCAATTATAATTTTTCTATTAGTAGTAATAAAAATAATTAATCACTGTTTTTTAAAGATTTAAAACAAAGTCATTTTGTTAAATGTTTTACAAAATTTTGTTTAAACAACATAATATGATGGTTGAAACGAATTATCATGTTGATTCAAACTTATACACGACTAGCGTTCTGCCCCGGCTTCGCACGGGTGTAATTTACGTGCGAAGCCGGGGCGGGTCGCTTGTTATATATATAAACCTTCCGTGAAAAATTATATAACTGATGGTGAAAACCGCATCAAAATCCGTTGCGTGGTTTTAGAGGAGTTAGCGGCCATACAGACATACAGACGCGGAAATTTATACTAATAATAATGTAGAGAAAGAGATAATCTGTTCTGAATATTCTGATCAACATAAGTATTAGTTTCAGACATCTATTGAATGTTAATAATCCATAAAAATTGTAAAAAAAAGTTAGGTTACAAAATTATATTATTAATTGGTTGTATAATAAAAAATATTATAATAAATAATATATATAAATTATAATAAAAATTAAAAATAAATTATGAATGTATAAAGTAATATAATAATTAAATTACCATTTAATTATTATTTTTGAAACAAATATTGAATAAAAAAGAAAAAACTTACGATATTATCGCCCTTTATAATTGTATACAATTACAAATGTTGATTGTGGGAACGAGAGCGCGTAGTGCGTCAAATAAATCTTGATACAATTTAAACACTTTGAAGCCACCTTTGTTTTTTAACACGTACCTACGGACAATAGTAGTGAGTGTTGAAAACATTATTAATTATTCTGCCAGTTGTTAAAATTGAAGTCGTGTACAGGAAAAATAACGTATTTCCTGATTTGCGTTATCCGGTAGTACCGCCTGAAGCGGCTTTTTGCTTACTATGGTCAGCTACGCGACAGATGAATGCTCAATCTTGCCAATCGTGGATTGACTGCATTCAAATTTCAGAATATTACAGGTTTCTTACGTGTATTTTAAATTTCGCGCCATCTACCAGAAGGCATGATGATATCAGTTTGTAAATACTTACATCAGGTTAGATAAAAAAGCTCCGACAGCTCTTGGCTGGACTTGCGCGATTTCGATTGCTCAAATTCTTAAGACCTCATTAAATATGTTAACCAGAAGTAATTCAGTTGTTGCAAACGTTTGAAACATACGAAATCAAGACGGGGTAATAATATTTCACAAGGCGATAACTAATTCTCTGCAAATCGAACTCTGCGAGTTGGATTCACATAGAGTTCGATCAACTATTTTGGAATGTCGTAAGTACTCATTACCATGAACACGGACAGCTTGTATGAACTGTGTGTATCAAAAGACAAGCAGTAGTTTGCAAACATAACTGTGTTTAGAATTGAAATGTTTTGACTGAAATTGCATGTCAATAGGGTGACGAATGCCGCACAGGTTTTGAACTATTGAAGTTCAACATTATGGGCGACACCACAGCTGTTATGGGCAAGCCTTAAATGAAATGCTCGTTTCGCCACTCAGTTGTAAAAAGTACTTCAATAGTTAATTATTATCTCAGGCGTTGGCTGCGGGAGTGCATTTTTATAGAATCTATCATTATCATTCAGCTTTTTACAATTAGTTCTTAGTTTTTTCAAGTTCAAGGTCGCTCAGCGAGCTATGCTCGGCGTTTCTCTGAGGGATAGAATCCGGAACGAAGTTATTCGCTAGAGAACCAAAGTCACTGACATAGCTCAACGTATTAGCAAGCTAATGTGGCAGTGGATTTATTGCAGAGCCGATAACCACTGAATTAGACGTGTTCTAGAGTGGAGACCACAAATTGGCAAACGTAGCGCAGGATGCCCTGAGACTCGTTGGAGTGACGATATGCGTAAGACAGCTGGCAGTGGCTGGAAGAGAAAAGCCGACGATCAGGTTGAGTGGTGTGCCTTAGGATTGGCCTATGTTCACCAGTGGACTAGTATAGGCTAATGGTGGTGTTTTTTTTTAAACTATGACAACCTTTCACACGGTGCAAGTAACCTGCCCAACTTAGAACAAGAGCGCACGTGCGAGAGAAAGATGCATGTATATAATGATATTTGCATCCTTCTCTAGTTGCGCAGGTAAAATGCGCCGTGTGCTTGATTCATTGCCCAGAGACCTTCAAACTACGGACTATGTAGTGTAAAACATGTAAACTGTTGTTCTCTGCGTAGAGCACACATACGTTGATAAATGCGAAAGTGTGTTTGTTTGTGACTCTTTCACGCAGTAACATAGCAATGGATCGGTGTGATTTTTCGCATAGAGATAGTTTCTGGGCCGGAGAGTGACATAAGATGACTTAAGAGTAACTTTTTATCCCGAAAAAGTGTATGTCCAAGCAGGTGAATAACAACAATAACAACATTAACGGCCTTACTTATATACGTTACTTAAGTTAAGCAAGGCTTAATATTGCTCTGTCTTGTTTTCACCAGTGACAATTTCTTTTAACGAGAAGTTGTCAGCAGTTTTAAGCATTGCTTAACTTTTAAGTATCGTTTATAAGTAAGGCCGTAAGTCATTATCAACAACATCTTAAAGATCGTGGCTGATTTCACGCACCCATACTCGGGCATTTACTGCGGGTGATGACTGAGTAGGAAATATATTACGTACTGCTAGTCTGTGAAATGCGCTGTCTGAATGGGTGTTACCCCATAGTTACAATCTGGGTGTCTTCAAATCACGAGTGAATCGGTTTCTACTAGGCAAGCGTGCTCCATCGTAGACCGCATCGTCGCTTTACATCAGGCGAGTTGGTGGTCAAACGCAAGCCTATTATTAGATTTAAAAAAAAACTCACTCAGTCGTTATTAGTGCAGTTCCGATGGTGCGAGAAAAAACTAATTTTAAGTCTGTATTTTCTATAAATTTTTGTATTTCTTATCTTACAATAGTTTTAAGTTTTGTTTGTACTCACCCAATGTATTTTTAGTTGTCCTGAATAAAATATTTAGATATGTTTTTCAATTATATTTGTAGACCCTCGCGTGAAGGACTGGCCCATGATGTCGTCCCCGGTGCCGACGCTGGTGGGCTGCATATGCTACGCGTACCTCGCCAAGGTGATCGGACCCCGCGCCATGGCCAACCGCAAGCCCTTCGAGCTTAGGAACGTGCTGATCATCTACAACCTCGCGCAGACCTTGTTCAGCGCTTGGATCTTCTATGAGGTAACTCACTTTTTTTTAAATAAATAACTAGCTGCGCCACGCGGTTTCACCCGCGTAGTGATGAAAAATGGTGATGATGATGATGAAAAGTATGTCACTCTCCTATGTCACTCTCTGGCTCTTGAACTATACCCATGCAAAAAATCAGGTCGATCCGTTGTTCCGTTGCAGCGTGAAAAAGCAACAAACATCCATACATCTATACATCCATACAAACAAACTTTCGCGTTTATAATATTAGTAGGATAGGCTTGCGTTTTTGCGTTAAGCGATGATGCGGTCTACGGTGGAGCACGCTTGCCTAGAAGAAAAACTGATTCACTCGTGATTTGAAGACACCCAGATGATGTCTTCATCACCCTATCCCTCTTCCACGTAATTGCGTTTCTTCCATTATTTGCTATCATCCGTCTTGATCATTTAATATATTTTTTATTTGTTACCTAAGAACTCCGTCATTTATAAACCGATATGGAAAGTTCTTCATTTGAAAAGATATATTCTCCCATTGTTCCCATAAAAAACTCATTAAAATCGGTTTAGTAGTTTGATTTTTAAATCAAAATAACTAGAAAAAAGAAATGTTATTCAAGTAACCGAAATGGCGTAACATGCTGTTAACATCACGTAGTAGTTTTTTTTAAAAATTGATAATGATTTACTTATGTCATCTTGCACGCAATTCATCCAAACCTTCTTCAGTCGCCCCCTACACCCCACACCTATAACAATACATATCATAACTGTAATTTCGACATAGCCGGTTGAAAAGAATGATGACCACCATCATTATTTTTTGTCATGATCTTGTTTATAATGTTCATCATACACCTAGTAATAAAAAAAACTAAAAAGCTTGGTTTTCCACAAAATTACTGTGAAATGATGCTACGCTAAGCTTTTGTGGACAGCAAATGTGACTTAAAGCCGGGAAAACACATCTATTGGGTTTTTGACTGACTTCTAGGAAAATTCTATGTCAACACGTTGAAGGTTAATCTATGACTAATTAAATCGACTCAAGGTACAAATTCAGTATTAATTTAATTTGTGAATAATAGAACTGAAGGATAAATTAGTAACTGCCTCTATTTGCTATCTCACATTATTATCCTGTTGTCAAGTAAATATTAGTAATAGTGCTAACAGACGTGTGGATATGGTTGACCTCAACCGCTGTCTGACCAACGGGAAAGAAAGAGAGGGAAAATCTGATTCTCGCTCTTTCTCTCCCTTTTGTCTTCATGTCCGGAATGTTACATTTAGTTTACATATAATTGATTTTGTTGTCCAAATAGTTTCTAACAAACTTCGAATCTTGTATCGATACTATCGATATAATGATCACTTGCCTTTTCCATAACAATATATAAAACGCCATGTCGAAAACTAACGCTAGATTTTTATGTAAAAATGTATTTTTTTTATATCCACAGTACCTGATGAGTGGTTGGTGGGGCCATTACAACTTCAGCTGTCAACTTGTCGACCATTCGTGGAGCCCGATAGCAATGAGGGTATGTACTCCTGGAAGAGACTTCTCAAAAATACTGAAACAGATCTATACAAAGGTCTATCAAGATGATAGAACTATTCTAAGCTAAACTTGCGTGCCTCTTAATAGGGATAGGACATGGTGGCGATAATTCTTGTGCCGATCCGCTTGAGGGGCGTATTGTGCATTTCCCCTACCAGCATCTACCCGAGTCAACCTAGCTCCTTGAAGTATAAAAGCGAGGCTCTGGGGCCCTTCCCTCTTAATCTATATATATAAAAGCGAAATTCAACTACTCACTCACTCATTAAACACGAAATCTCGAAAACTACTTGACCTACGAAGCTGAAATACGCGTACGAAATAGCGGGTTTCAGCTAGTATAATATATACGCATCATACTGCATTACAAATTTAGAGAATGGGTGACCAGTTTGAAAAATTAAGGAAAAAAACTTGTTTAGTTTGTAACATCTACTTATACTCTATTATAAGTGTATTGCTACACTACAAAGTTATTAATGTTTTATTGATGATTATGAGTATTAAATGAAATATACTTTATTTCATTGCCATAAAACAGCAAGAAGGCCATGTTTTAGTAATAAAAAGGTTTACCTACCACTAAAACATAGTAATACATTTAACGAATGCTTAAATAGTATTGCAGTGTCGAATAGAACCCAACTAAACATCAATGCATTCGTAAATACGGGTACGTTAATGATTTATTTTCGCAAATTTTTTGCAGTTTCTTTTTAAAAAAAATATTTGTTAGCATCATGTCTTTGATTAGCGAAACTAGTAAGATATCAAAACAAATATTGAAGAATCAAACATTGTTATTTATGTTATAAGGAAATATCAATGGTTTAAATAATGAAATGTCTCGGTCAACGAGTTTAGCTTCACCACTCCCAGTTGCAAATTCAATTTATTGAGCCGGTGAGCCCGAATCATAAATTTGGTACATTTGTAAAAACATTTCTCCAGGTCCATCTTTGTCAGCATCCAAGCATTCCACGTGGATGAGTAATATACCGGTCAAGTGCGATTCGGGCTCGCGCACTAAGGGTTCCGTACCACCACATAAATTGTTAACTACTAAAGTACAAAAAGTAGTGCAATAAGACAACATCACGCCCACCTGGGTCACCCATCCAAGTACTTACCCCGCCCGACGTTGCTTAACTTTAGTGAACAAAAATTTGTCACCGACTCGCACTTTGCCAGTATTTATAATTTGTTGTTTTACTTTAGAATGTTTACTATAATCATGCCAAGTTGGACGTCTGTACGTACCTATTACCGTTTTACACTGGAGCAAATACAAAAATATGTTTAAAAAATCGTTTGTTGGTAGAAGAGTCCCTTTATTATTTACTTTTTGATTTAATTATGTATCTTAGTTAATCCGCCATTGAAAATGTAACATTATATTATATACTGTGAAAATTTCTACTGGCTATCTATTACGGTTCAAAAGATACCGCCGTGAAAAAGGTAGGTAGGACGGGCAGATTGACAAACAGACAGACAGCGTAGACTTAATATCCCGTTTTTACCCTTTGGCTACGGACGGAACCCTAAAAATTTATAAATTCATACGTGTTTACGCTAACCTTCAGACTCTATTCGCATTAACTTTACATAACACATGCTAATAACAAAAACCTACACAAATATTAGCCCGAATTGTATTTTTCTCTAATATAGCGGATATAGGAAGTGTTCTTATATAGCTTGGAAGGTTTTGTGTTTATTTATTAAATTTGTCTTTTTGCGATCATGGACGACCGGGTATCCGAAAGCTAACGATTAGCATTGCTTAAAGTTACTCGACGATGCACGATTTTGCTCAGCACGACTATCTCATCGGTTTACCCCATGTTATAACATAATGCAAATAATTATATGCATGTAATTATACCACATGTTTGAATTAGCACTGATTACCTGCTCGTAGCTACTATCGATGATGTAAACTGACCTTAGTTTAATGAGAGCATCAATATTACTCCATCACGCGAATCTGGAACATCCATAAATAGTTATATTTTTTTTTAATAATAGGCTTTCGCTTGACCGCCTACTCGCCTGATGTTAAGCGATGATGCGGTCTACGGTGGAGCACGCTTGCCTAGAAGAAACCGATTAACTCGTGATTTGAAGACACCCAGATTGTAACTATCGGGGAACACCCATTCAGGCAGCGCATTCCAAATGCTAACAATTTTTTTTTTTTATTTAAAAACTCCACCAGAAATTCGTAAAAACCGCTGTACAAATTTTGATGTAACATAGCTAAGAAGGACCGCAACTAATTCCGCTTGTAAAATCAAAAAACTGCGGTCCGGCCATTGCAATGACGTTATAACCAATTGACAGCTAATCTTCTTCCCCGCGATGAAATGATTCAAAATTTTCAGCATACTCTTTTCGAGCGGGCCAATCCTCTTCACGCGTAATCAAGTGGTTATATATTATCTTTAGGCCATTCTGAAGAAAAAGGGTAACAGACAAAAAACACACTTACACACTATCAAACATACTTCATAAATACTATACCTTCTCCATTCCATCGTGGGCAAACCGTAAAAAGACGAATAAGTATCCATTGTTTTACTAACACAATTAATTCTAATCGTTCTTCGTCAGTACCTAAAGCTTTTTGAAGTAACAAAAAAGACTACTCTGGCTTTACTATTTCTTGAATTTTTTTAAACATTAGTAATAAACAAATTGATAATCTACAAGCAATAAATAATCATTATGTATATCAACCATGTGTCTTGATTATTGTAAATTATCAAAATGTTTGCACATAATATGCTCGTTGACCTTAGATAATAAGATTTTATCAACATAGACAAAAAAAACGGATATTTAGATATAATAAATCAATTATTATTTTAGAATAAAATGTGAATCACTCATACCTATTGGTATTTACTTAGATATATTCAATGTACGTTTTTACTCGATACGACATAGCAGCCAAACACTTTTTTGTCGTTGTCAATAATGATAATTTATCTAACTCTTACTCTTTTTTTTTATTTTATTTTCTTAATTTATCTATTATCTAAATAAATAAATTTATCTTCTGCGATATTACTTATTTTCTAGAAGATAGAAAAATCATAGGTTTATCATCAGAAGACGTCACCATTCACCAACGCACTACTAATCTCGTTATTCATATTTTTCTCTGAAAGGAAATTTCAAAATTCAAATAGACAATATATATATAATTAACTTAATAACTAAAAACTAAAACTATATTGTATTGTATATATGTATGTACATATATATAAATATATTATATTATTTATATTTATTATTATTTATATTATATTATATAAATATATTATTATATTGTGTATTTAAAGAAGTAAGTATATATATGTATTAATTTAAGTTTTTGTTAATTTTCTGTTTTATAAGTCGATTAAAATATTATACAATTTATATATATATATTGTATATATATAAAATATATTGTTTAAAGATTTTGAGAGCAAACTACTACTATTTTACTTCTTTAAGTGCAGAGTGTGCCCATGGCATGGAGTTTACAAATTTTATCGTTAAAAGAGACGCCCAGACGTGCTATTTTTCAACCATTCCAAAGCCAAGTCATCAATCATGCTAATGTCAACACTGTCGTTCCCAAAACCTAGAACCTGTTTAACTTATCTAAATGATCAACGAAATTTTTGTGAACTAACTACCATTTGATAAATGTGTTTTTAAATGTCATACATAAGCGACTGCAGTGCTGCGTCTTGGGGAAGAGACAATGGCCAGTCGGGGACTTCTACCGGTAGACTACGACCACGATATTATTGTTTCTACATCTCTCCATAAGTTAAAATACTTGTTATAATATGTAATTGGTATTCGTTTTCTCTATATAACCTTATTAGTTTTAAAACTATAATGTCAGTTAGATTCAGTTATAGGTATGTGTAAATACCACATCTTACCTTGTTTATAGCCGGAAACCCTTCGTTATTACTGATTGTGTAGGTATTTAATACCTTGTACTGACTTTATTAAAACATTATTTAACTATTATGGTTATATTTATGTGGTTAATCATAACGGAGTAACGGAGTTGATTGTTCTTTGGAAAATATTATTTTTAAATACATATGATATTAGTGTTAACACGCTATGAAACCATCGGACCAAAGTAATACAAAAGATTGACCGCATTCTCTTAAGTGTTTTGATCCTAATATATAAGGTACTAGCGGTCCGCCTCGGCTTCGCGCGGGTATAGATATATAGCCTATGTCACCCGGGGATAGTGAAGCTTCCCAACAGTGAAATCATTTTTCAAATCGGTTCAGTAGTTTCGGTGCCTATTCAATGCAAACAAACAAACAAACAATCAAATATCTCCTCTTTATAATATTAGTATAAGGTACTATGGGTTGTTGTATTAAGTAGTTTGTCTTGTTGTTCAGATGGCGAACACATGCTGGTGGTACTACTTCAGCAAGTTCACGGAGTTTGCGGACACGCTGTTCTTCGTGGTGCGCAAGAAGAACGAGCACGTGTCCACTCTGCACGTGATCCACCACGGGATCATGCCCATGTCCGTCTGGTTCGGGCTTAAATTCGCACCTGGTACGTATTACTACGGTTTATTGGAACGCGAGGCATCGGACGGTGCCACGCGAGACACCAACCGCCAAACGCTTAAAAACATAGCCGTATATTTTCGTAAGTGCAGCATTCACGCTCGCACATTAGTTGTTTTTTTTAAGATATAAATGAGTGTGGCTACTTTTTAACAATGTGTTTCGGTCATTTTGCGAAGTTAATATTTCAAAATATTAAGATAAATTTTTTGTTTTGATCTTTTTATAATGACCAGAATAAACGGAAAACTGTTTATCCCATTTTTTTAGGTGCTAATAAAAAGTATTAAAACTACAATTTGTTCTAAATATATTGATATATTAACTTCGTAAACGGATCGAAACAAGTTCAAAAGTAGATAGTAATTTTTATATTAAATAAATATATGTGCGAGTGAGATAGCTGCGCGCCATATTCTGGGCCTTACAACGAGACGTGCAACGAGACTGCATACCGCCCGGCGTCTCCATGAATGAGACCTATTAATCGTACTGATATCGACCGACGATATACGTAAGTGCTGGTGGTGGCTAGAAGCTAATAATCAAGGATCAGGCCAATCTTTCCAATCTGTTTCGGTAACCTTATCCACGCCCACCTACAAAGCTATAATATTCACAAAGATTAATAATTTATCAAGTTCAAGCAACGATCTTCAACATCGAAAATCAAAATGCAGTGTTTTGCTTATACAGACAGGGCTACAAAGAATTATGACGATGATCTTGACTCCCAAACATGGCAAACATCAGCGTTAACTTATTTAGTAGTGTAGAGAGTCATTGTTTTTTATGCGTGTTGATATTAGGCCGTGTGAACAAACGGCAATAGAAATCGATCCCACTCTGTGACTTGTTAACATAAACGTACTTAATTAAAAAGTAAGTTTACTTAAACAGTGCTTAACATTGCTGCCTTGTTTTCGCGCGTTACAATCTTCATCAGGGAGAAGTTGACATAGCTATTTTAAACATTGCTTAACTTACCGTTTTTAATTAGTTTATTTGTTAACAGTATTAATTAAGGGGAGCTAATTAAATTACACCAATTTGCTCACAATAACAGCAGAATTCGAAACTAGGTTAAGGCCACGTTCACCAGCTTTCGCACGTTTTTAACATATTTGCAGATAATAAAGATTTATTTTTCTACATTTTCTGCCATCCTATAAAATATCAACACGATAATTGCTATTTACTATTCATAATATAATTCAAAATAATGCCCAATTATTTTAATTTAAATTTTTAATATAAAAACTTCAAAAATGTTGAAAACGTACTGAAGAGATAGTCTGACCGGTGCACACGGCCTCAACGCCTGAGAAAAGTTATAGCAACAGCGTTGTCGGAGATCGTACCATTCTCCGAGTAAGATCTTTGAATCGAACAGGCTCTATAAAGTTAAATAACATAGCATAGCATAGACCGCATCGTCGCTTTACAACGGGCGAGTTGGCGGTCAAACGCAAGCATATTATAAGATTAATAAAAAATAATAACAAAAAATGCACATCGTGGCTCCTGTCTTTTTTCAATAATTCCCGAGGATTACAATACTGGGCTAAATTTGGTATGCTTAACCGTTTATGCGTGATTAAGGAACAAACAAAAATATGCACTATGACGTAAACCTTAATTTGTTGGTAGGTATGTTTTCGTTTTAAACAACTGTATTATTTGACCTGCGATGTCACCCAAATTAATAACTCATTCAATTGGTATTGTTTAAAGTAATTTAATCGAATTTTTGTCTTGTAGGTACTATATTCTTGATTCATTTGAATTGTTAATTAATTCACATTAAATCAATAGGTATAATGTAACTATACTTGTCCATTATTTCAGAGTACCTAATATGTAGTCGGATATACAGGGTTATTGATATATGGGATCGCCCTTTAAACGTGAGGTTCAAACGGGGGGGGGGGGGGGGGGGGGGGGTAACTATCACGTGTATATTTTTTGTGTTACCACATGAAATCCCAAACGAAAGAAGTTGTCTCTAAAAAGCAACTTGCTCCCTTCATGTCTGCCTGAAAACTTACGTGATTAAAGGACAACCCCTAAGCTAGTCGTATCTTAAGGGCAATTTTAATTCCATTCCTTAATTCATAATCCTTTAAATAATTAGTAATTTTTACTAGCATACATCAACTTTTTTTTTTCTACTACTAAAATCCCAATATCTTTAACTGGTTTCAAATCAGAAGAAACCCGGAGGCCGATGTAGCGAAGTTGTCTGCGAGAGATTGTTAGCATATTGTCAATAACCCTGTATAATTAGGACTAGCATGGCGTGTCACGTTTTCTACCACGGTATCGCAAACTTCAAGTTAAACCTGTTTGCAAATTTTCTCTTAAAATGTAAATTATGTCAATAAACATACCTCATTAATTATATTTGAATTTGAACAGGCTTTTTTTAATTGCGGCCATATGCATACTTAGTTAAACAAATGTGTTCGTGGTCCTTGAGACACTAATCACATTCTAACATTGAATTCATAGCAAAATTATTTAAATAAAAACCGGCCAAGTGCGACTCGGACTCGCGCACTGAGGGTCCCGTACCACCACATAAATTGTTAATTAAGAAGAAAAAAGTAGTACAAAAAGACAACATCACGCCCAGGCCACCATCCAAGTACCGACCGCGTCCGACGTTGATTAACTTTGTTGAACAGAAATTTGTCATCGCCTTGCATTTGGCTGGTGTTTATTATTTGTTTTTTAACTTTAGAATGAGTACTATAATCATGTCAAGTTTGACGGTTGTACATATTTATTACCGTTATTACACTAGAGCAAAAATGTGTTGAAAGAAAACGTTTGCTGTATGGGGACCCCTTTAGTTTTTACTTTTTTAAGTTTATTATTATTTCTTTGTTAATCCAACGTAACATTACATATTCTATGAAAATTTCAACTGGCTATCTAATTAGGGTTCGAAAAGATAGGACGGGCGGATATACAGACAGACTAGACAGCATAGGCTTAGTAAAAGGGTCCCGTTTTCACCCTTCGGGTACGGAACCCTAGGAAGTCAAAATTAATAATACTTACCACATCTTGACTAGTTCTACAGGGTTATAGGTGCTAAACCAAAAGGGGTTCATTACACTCATCATTATGAACAACTTTTACTACGGGACCAGTGCCCTTAGTCACAGATTTGATAGTTTACGAAAAAAAAAATCGTTTTCGTCTTGTTCCATTCATTGCTGGGCTAAAAGGTATTCGAAAACTTTTTTCGTATTGGAGTGATGCAATCTATACCGCCGATAACTGCCAAATTTAGTTCCTCCACGTTTCCGATAGAGGCGCTTTACTAAAATGTATGGAACAATACGTAAACGAAAAAAGTTTTCGTAAACTATCAAATCTGGGATTAAGCGTACAGCCCTGAAAGCGCAAATTATTCACTCTTGACAAAATGTATGTTTCAGCTGTTATTTTTTTCGCGGTCTCATAATAAAAGTTGTTCATGTTGATCAGTGTAACGAACCCTTGAGGCTTAGCATACATAGCATAGCTTTCCTAATAACCCTGTATTATCCAAAAAGAATATTGGAAATTATTTCTAGGCGATTATTACCTATATCTCAACGATTTATGGGTGATAAAACAAACAAGAAGTGTTGTAATTTACATATAATATTATAGAGCTATAAATATAATTACGGTTACTGGGAGTATTCTACGCAAACCAGAACATGTACTCATACTAATAATATAAATGCGAAAATGTGTTTATAAATTAGTTATTTTGTTTTTTGTTTTTTCTCGTAGGAACAGAGCAATTGATAGACTTGAGTTTTTGCATAGAAATAGTTGGCCGAAGAGTAACATAAGATACTTTTTGTCTCGGAAATCTCGCAAAAAAGCGGCAGTATAATAGGAGGCCTTATCGCCTTAACCGATGTCTTCCAGGCAACCTTTGGATGTACATTACTGATGAGGAGTAAAGGTCGGCGGTGTAGAAAATAAATAATTACTCAGGCGGCAAGCGCAATTTTGCGAATTTGGCCGCACGTGGCAGAATGAATAAAACAGATGACCGTTCGACCTGCGCCCGGCCGCTTGCCGCATGCGGACCTTTGCTACGCGACCGGCCACAGGTCGCTTGTTCGCTCCAATGGATAAATAAATACTGAATATATAAATAATACTATATTACATATAATACATACTACCACCACCTCTATCTGCCTTCTGCGCTTGGGGGTGTGGGTTCGATTCCCACCAAGGACAGACATTCATGTGATGCACATTTGTGTTTGTTCTATATCTGGTTAGTAATTTTTAAACTTTCGCGATTTGAACACATGTTTTAAATGTTTATCGGGACTTATATTTAATATAGGTAATTACTTAATATATTACGTATCACGTATTATTTAATATAGGTAAAAAATATGTACCTTTATCTATATCTGGTTGTTAATATCTATTTAAATATGTATTTAAAAATATATAGGTATGTATGTATATCAATCAGTCTCTGACAGCCATATCACAAGCTTTGCTTAGTTTGGGGTCAGATGACCGTGTGTGCAAAAATGTCCCGAATATTTATACATACTATAAATAATACATACGTACCTACTCGTGTTTAAGTATGAATAAATCTCCTTAAAACCCTTGTACGCAATAGAAATTGCTTCACCGCCTTTTTTTGTACAGGACGTAATAAAAATACCAAGCTATTTTGAATATTAAGTATGCCAAACTCACGCTTAATATGTCCTATATAATTATATTTGCTCATATAACCTTGCTACGTATTACAATAGATAACGCGATAATAACAGTATCGGTATAAACATAAACATTATAATTTAATTACGTGTCCGTTTTATATAATGAGAAGCTTTTATAATGAACGTGAATACCTATATTTGTCTTGACTAGCACTAAATAAGGTCAACCGAGTAATAAAATAATTATCTAGCTTCCTAGGAAACAAATTCGGCTAGCTGTACCATTGACCTCAGTGTGTCATGCGCTTTGATGGAAAACTAGCCAACGATCTTAATCGGTGACATTTGCAATCTAGGACCTCGTTCTGACCTAGACACAGCGAATCTCTGTTAAAACCAAGGGCATAGCTAAACAAATGTATGCTAAAATGCGGATATAACCACCCAAAATTCAAATTAACCAGATGCCATGTGTAAGTTCGCTCACACGCCGATATCGTGAATATTAAGTTATTGGACTAGTCACTAAAGCTGTGGGTTTGAAATGATTTTGTGGCGACGGTGCGGCGTCGACCGTATCACTTAACGGACATTTCAAACTACTGATTGTAATCTTCACAAGTTTACCAATCGAAATATGTGTATCACACATTACATATTGGTGCTAATCTCTGTTGTGACTCGAGGGGCGTTTCAAAGCAACGTTGTACCAAAGTGGGGCTAGCAACATTCTCATTTAGGAATTTGTTATAATTAGTTAACAATTTGCGTTTCTGTAATTTTCGTTTTCCCATACGAGTACGTATGATTTAGACGTACGGAGTCAATAAAACACTGTTTTAAACTATCACGGTTGTTCACTAAAGTTATATGATTATGTACGGGATATTTACCGTGGTAAGGTTACGGAATGAGCTCCCAATATTTCGGCGCATGCACCATGTTCACGGGAAGACTGAAGAATGCGGGTGGTTGGTCGAACAGTTAAAAAGTTAGGTGCTGACATAACGAGCTACCCTCTTTCTTAGTCTTTTGCTACGGTTATCACTGGAACTCGAACTCGAACCTAATATTCCACAACCTTACCACGGTAAATATCCCGTAAATAATCATATAACTTTAGAGTCAATAAAGCTCTTGTAAGCCCTTAGTTTCCTACACACAGACAACACATGCGCACAGAGACCAGAGTTATAGAAATAGGATCTTAGGGGCTCAACTCAGTGCCTAATTTTTTACCTATTCTGACCCACCAAAACATAAATAAACCTTTGAATGAACACGCCAAAGCATGAATAGATCTTTGAATGAACACGCCAAAGCATGGATACACCTTTGAATTAACACGTTAAAATATAAATACACCTATAAATGATCACGCTGAAATACAAATTAAATTTTGAATAAACACGCTAAAGCATGAATACATCTTTGAATGAACACGCCAAAATAAAAATACACCTTTAAATGAACACGCCAATACATGAATACATTCATGTTTTGTTATGTGAATATTAGGCGCTGAGATGCCACCTTAAAATAAAATCTGTCCGTGACAAACTTGTTATTTACTATTATCCTAACTATTCATATTACAAAAGTGAAAATATATATTTCTCTCTGTCTGTTTGTTTGTTCGCTTTTCACGGCAACACGGCTAATCCGCTCTTAACGAAATTTGACAGGATGATAGTACACATCATAAGGATGGATATAGGGTACTTTTCTCCCCAAAAAATTCGGAAAACTGGAAAATCGCGGGTAACACCGCGGGTTACAGCTAGTCCTGTGTAAGTGTAATGTTTATAATATGATTAGCCTTGTATAGGATAGGACCGGTAGTCATTTGTTTTCGCGTATATGACTTCAATTTGACAACAAATATACATAATTAGCACGAAGACAAGTATGTGATAGACGTCTTTATGGCGATTTCATATCCGCATTAGTTCTAAGACCACGCTATAATCAAATGCGCAAATAGTAATTCGTTCAACCCTTTTCACATCAATAGACGTATGTTTTAGACTGGTGATACTATTTATTATTCTGTGGTTTCAGTTATCTATGTTTATACAATAAATTCTCGTTGAACTGGTGAATGACCAACCTCTTCCGGAACTTGTTCTTGTAAACATTATATCGGTGTGTTTTAGAACTAGTTTTTAAATCAAGCAAAAAAGGCGAGCTTAAAAATAAATCCAACGCAAAAAATAAATTTTAAAGCAGATTAAATTAGCGGCAAAGACGTCATTGCCAATTTTTCCATCAGTACGATACCGCAAAAAGAAGCACGAAATGATAAAGCATTTATTATTCGTGTTTATTTTGACCCGTAGGGAAAAGTTTGCTCGTGAGAAGCTTTTGCAGAGATTATTCGATAAATATTCCAAACTCCTTGGAATAGATTCGGACACTGAACTCTCACATAACAATTTAATGTTAGATTTATGAAAGCCATTAACTCAACTGAGTGTTCAATACATAATAAACTGATTTTTATTCTTACTCGGTCCTAATTTTAGCTCTGAAGTGCTGGACAGTTCCTTGATAGTAGATAGATTAGTAGATTGGAGCTTGTAGTTGATGTACTACAGTGAAATATTCATTTTATAGTGTTAATGCAGCTGTCAGAGCTAAAAAATCTCGGAACGAGTGAATGAAGCAGTGAAGCAGTGAAGTTTCGCAACATTTCAAGAGAAGCTCAACCCATACCAGTAGATGGTGTTCTTCTTTATTATCTTGAAATGTTGCGAAACTTGACTGCGATACTAGAGCTACGGTAATTTGTAGAACCCTTTCGTACGCTATCTGACTGCAACGCTTACGGAATTTCCAGACAACCTATAGCACGCTCAAATTACGGTGCCATCTATGTTTATACCGTTTTTAGGCAAATTTCCGAGCTACGCTCTAATGTTCCGCTATTGTCTTTCCTCTTAGTCTATCTTACTTTATACTACTTAGAATAAGTGTCATATTTGGTAATGCTGTAATATTGTCTGCAGGTGGTCACAGCACATTCTTCGCTCTGCTCAACACTTTCGTCCACATAGTGATGTATTTCTACTACATGGTGGCCGCCATGGGACCCAAATACCAGAAATACATCTGGTGGAAGAAGTACCTTACCGCTTTCCAGATGGTAAGTTTTGCCTAATCGTTTTGCCTTTTGTTGCCTGCCATCACGTACGTAACCGGTCAGTTTGTTGACGTCTACGGAAAACCCAGTATTATTTTTTACACTCCTATAAATAAGTACATCGTGAGCAAAAAGTTTAGCCAAAAAGTTATTTATAATGAACGGCTATAAATAGCTCTATGGCCCGCGGTTCTGCTCGTGTCTTTCCATGATAACTTGTCTTGAGTGAGAGGTAATGGCATCGATTCTGATGTACTCTAAACTAAATTTGACAGCTCTAAAATTGTTGCCATCCTCCTCTCACATATTAAAATAAAAAGAGGCAGATAATTTTAGTCCTGTCAGATTGGTTTAGTTTAGTGAGTAGTATGACAGAATCGACGCCATTGTCGCGTTGTATGTTTCTTCTACATGTTAAGAATGAATTAAAAATCCTAAACCTCTTGTGCTCTGCATAGACTGTAGATAAACATATTTATGCAACGACAAGGGTTTCGAGTACACTTTTTTTTTTAAGTTAAATTATAGGGTTGCGTTTATCCGCCGCCTGATGTTAAGCGATGATGCGGTCTACGGTCTAGCATGCTTGCCTAGAATAAACCGATTCACTCCCGATTTGAAGACACCCAGATTGTAACTATCGGGAACACCCATTCAGGCAGCGTATTTCACAGACAAACACACGCAGCACTACTACCACAGCGACTAGCAGTTCGCACAATAGAAGTGGGATCAAAGCGCTTCGTATGGGTTTTCCAAATATCAACCATGAAGTGGGCATTTTCGTGCTCAAGTAAGAAATCTAAATAAAATTGTCATCATAAGATTCACATCTCGTATCAAATACTACGAGTGGTATCATGAAATTGTACATAATTTTATTATTTTTCCGGGGACTCCGAGTCCAGGACAGGTGCTGAAAATCTTAATATATCATCTCAGCATCGTAATTTTGATCCGCCAAAACTTGGCGTGTCACTTCTTTGTTTTATTTTTTTATCCTGTTAGTTTCACATAATCAAAGAGATGCCGTAAATAAAAAAATTATACTTAATTTTCTCTTTTGTTTCAATTTGAATGATGTCGTTTATTATGTTATACTGGCAGGACAACATGGTAAAAGGAAAAATTAATATATTCAAAGTTTTTAATATAAAATATGAATTAATATGAAATATTATAAACGCGATAGTTTGTATGTATGGATGTTTGTTCCTCTTTCACGCTGCAACGGAACAACTGATCGACCTGATTTTTTGCATGGGTATAGTTTAAGAGCCAGATAGTGACAGGCTACTTTTCATCATCATCATCACCATTTTTCATCACTACGCGGGTGAAACCGCGGGGCGCAGCTAGTGTGTAATAATTAGACGCTAAGTTGTTAACTTAAAACAAAATAGTCCGGCGAAGTGATTGACAGGCCAGAGAACGTTCTAAATCTACACGCAAACTTTGTCCTTTTGCGAACAGATAATTTGACACGTATTTCAAAACGCCCGGAAAATTATTTACCTGATGTAAAGTGGAGTCTACGAGTACTATTTGAATGGCATTTACGTGAATGGCGGTCAGACTGGACATACCACTTTAAATGTTTCAAACAATTACATGCAAGTTTATGTGCGTTGCATAAATTCAATGTTTGGCTCATTCGGTTGTACACAATGGCTATTCCATGATATTTGGTCTGGCAAATAGCTACTGTAAACTTCAGTGTCCTTCATTTGCGCACCCAAATCAAAGTTAACAATGAATTATTAATTTTTCGATAATTACGTCATCACGTCATAACTACGCATCAATTTCATAAAAAAACAATCACTTACTTCATCGTGAATTGTGTTTCCATTATTATGTAAGTACCTACGTAAATAAATGGTTTTCAAGCAAATGACGACGAAATGAGTCCTGCACTGCCTTAAGAGGGGTCATGGTCTGCGTTTTGTCCATACAAACGTATTCTCGTGTTTCCTCCCTGGATAATACCGCTAGAGCTGAAATTTTATTTTATCAAATTTATCTCTTCTGTTGGCATGCTTATATAATTTATTTTTTCTTATATGTTAAGTACAATAAGAAATATGAGCCGTTAAATATCCCATAAATTGTATTTTTTTACCGCCATGTTCAGACGTCTATTAAACAAATTTGACGAGTTTATAAAACAAAAAATAAATGATAGAAGCATAGTTCAATCCTTTTTACAACTGTTAATTAAAAAAATAATGAAATCGGCTTAGTTTTGAATGAGGAAACAGAAAAATACGAGAAGATGATTTTGTATACTTTTCGTAGGTATAATCGATCTGAGCTTCAGTTGTCCCTGTTGCACTCTACGGGGAGAGGCTTGCGGTCAGGGGACAGCAATAGATTTGCTAAATACCTATTCATCAAATTTCTTGGCCGTGGTATGCCCTCTTAAATCTTTAACGTGGGCATATAATACCTGCTCAGTCCAACCTTCCATGGTCAGTGGGCCATGGAACCATATCTGTTTAAAGTCGATTTAATTATATATTCAATATTTTATAAAACGTACAAAAAATTTTTTAGTACCTCTTTTGTCATAAATGTCATAATATTTGTGAAACAAAAAATAATAATCAAGTAAAACAATATTACCTGTTTATTACAACAGGTATCATTGACGTCAGATATGTGACTGGACGGGAAAAAGGGAAAACTTTTAAACTCAATATAAAGTTGCCGTATTCTAAAATTTATATAGGAATTAATTGATTAAAAAAATGGAAATCGTTTTTTGTGACTGCAGAGTATGATGATAGATACTTTAAGAGAATCTTTTAGGAGGAATTTTTGATCGTTCCCGTCTGAAGCTCTTTCGTTCGCACATTTGCACATTTTGGAAAACTGAGTGCAAATTTCCCTAAAGTAACAAAACCATGTTATAAAAGTCGCGAGCAACAGCTAGTCAAATAGAATGATCATACGCGTACAGCGTATCATACGCGTGAGCAGATAGTAACGCACGGACCTACATCATATATGGAATACAGTATAATCTCACTAATCCGGCACTTCGATAGATCGGCACGTCCAATAATCCGGCACCCTCCGCCCACGCCTCCCTTACCCCTCTATACGTGTGCGCTTTGGTCGCTGCGTCATCGACTAGCAGTCTAACCTCAAAACTTATCATATTTTAACTTATCATTAATTACATATGTACCTACATGTTAATTCAATTGTTCCATAATACATTACATACATTTATTCTCTCTATGAAATGCTTTATTTTATTTATTACCTATGACTTTTTCAGTATAACCCAGTAATCCGAACATTCCAATAATCCGGCACCCTCCGGTTTTTAATAGTGCCGGATTAGTGAGATTACACTGTATTTGTTTTGTTGTTTAGGTGCAGTTCGTGCTGATCTTCAGCCACCAGCTGCAGGTTCTGTTCCGGCCATCGTGCCAGTACCCGCACGTGTTCGTCTACTGGATCGCGATGCACGGCTTCCTGTTCCTCTTCCTCTTCACCGACTTCTACAAGGCGCGCTACAACAAGCAAGAACGGATCAAGAAGAACAAAGGATTCTGTATGGTGAGTTATTTCTGCTCACATCTCTCTAGGTGGGGTCGGCACAGCGTGTTTACCGTGCGGATGCTCTGAACAGCTCTTGGACTCATTCCTCTGTCCCGATTTTACTACCGAATTACCGATTTTACCGATTGGCCGCCATCGGCAGAAAAACCATTCACAGATACATGGAAATCTTGCACCGTCCAATTTAATTGAGTGTATTCATTCCACATACCTGTAAGTTGTGGAACGGCTTACTACTTTCGGTTTTCCTTAGGGAGTACAATCTGTGCTGCTTCGAACGAAAGCTGAATAGAGTTCTCAAAGGTAGGCAATGCCCTGGATATTGTAGTCCTTATGGCAAGCAGACGGGATGGCATAGGACCGGCTGTCGCTGGTTTGCGTTGACCATTGGCCTCATTGGCCTCTCACCTTCAGGTGGCCTGCCCTAGTGCCCCTCATATAGTTACCTACTTATAATATAAAAATAAAAGTATTACAAACGTTTAACGATTCGTGCCGCCTAAAACCAAACAGAGCTATTAAAACGGGCCAAATCAACTTGCCTTTTTAACGTATTGCCTTCGTTCTTATGACCGACCGCCTACCAGACGTCAACACTCTTTGAGAATAAACTTGGTGGAATATGCGCCACCATTAGAAAAGGGGCAAGAGATCGTATACACCCTTTTTATCGCCATCACTACGTGCACCTCCAATCTTAATTAGAATATTATTACCATAAATATTTTAGATAGTTAAAAGCGATCAATATGAAAAACGTCACCGTTCTTTACCAGATGTTTCCCATCGATAAATATGGGCTGAAGATGAATCGCATTATTCACCAGTTACAAAAAGTTTTCCATTTATGGGTGAATCAACTTTTAAGGCTCCTTTTGCGACGTTCGGCCAGAAGTTTTAATTATTTTAAAGTGCAAGAAATCTTAAGAAAGTAATTGTTATCAGTTGTATTATTTAGCCTACCTTTAGGTTTTACAGCGTGCCGCGACACCTAAGCTAGGTTTACAGAGTATTTCTGAAAAACTGAGCAGTGGTCTAATAACTAGGGCCTGCGTTACCTATTTGTGAACATCGATTTATGCAATTAATTAAAAGAAACATAATAATTTAAAATTAATCTTGTACTTATATGCAACTGTTTTAAACAATTATATATATATTTTTCAACATGTATTTATAAGGTACAGGAAATTTTAGCTCCACTGCGTTACTTTAATTTTTTTTTCATGAATTACTTTAAGATAAAACTTAACAAAGAAAACTCAGTAAAATCACAAAAATTTAAGCTTAAATAATTCATTTTTCAAGGTGACCTACGACACCAGGTGTCGTTTGTCAAGATCTTTTATATTATAAATACGAATCTTTCAGGATTTATCTTCCAAAAACACTAAATAAATTTGGGGGACACAGAAGTAACGCTAGAGAAAAAAGTAGGCGGTTTAGTCGTGAAAAGCGAACAAACATCCAGACAGAGACACAGAGTTACTTTCGCTTTTATAATATTAGTAAGGATTTCTTTTTTGCCGGCTGTAGCACGTAAAGCGTCATCTCTCAGATACATTTTCATCTTCAACGCCGCGTTTTTAATTGTGTAATATTTATTTTTGACTATTTTGACTATTCTTTAATTGACATAAGTATATATTTTTTAATTTATTTGATTATTCTTCATACTTTTTTACGACACGACATTGTGAAACGCTCGACCTCACATTGAAGAGACAACGCGACGTCGTACCGTGGGCATTTGTTTTGGCCCTCACCGGTAACTCTAGAGAATTTTGTTCCGATGTTACGGGTAACGCAGGGGAAAATTTGATATTTAAAAATTATAATTAATTCTACACTATTGATAAAATATTATATCATAACTTTGAAATCCGTCAGCATGTGAATAGTTTTGACGCCATAAAGTAACATTTTTTTTTTAACTTACCAAAATACCTGCGTAACGCTGTAGAACGGCAATAAACCAACACATACCACTCAAGACCGTACTGCTTGCTGAGGAGCGGATAATGCGAGCCAGCCCAAGCCAGACCACGTCTACATAATATCATACGACATTAGCTTGTATTGAAGTAAAATTTGCTGCCACTTATCAAATTTGATCAGTAACGCCGTAGAACAGCTTTTTCAACCAAAACTCAGGACAAATGTTCAAGACTAGAAAAAATATTTTTTTCGAGAATAACAATTATATTTCTGTATTTTAAACGTAGGCTTCATTCATTTTAACTAATTAAACTATGTCGAAATGTACTATATTCATACAATTATTAAGAGAAACTTCATGCATTAATCTGTCACCTAGGCGTGGGGACTCATTTTTTTTTGTATGGACATAGGTTTTGTTCAACTGCGTTACCAGAAAAAAAAACGAATGTTAAATTAAAATCATAAAATTAAATAGCATGTTGACAAATGAGCTGATATACGATTAAAGTTATTTAATAAAGTTATTTAATAAAGTTATTTATTAAAGTAAACTATTTAATTAAAAATATATGTGTTGCAACTTAATATGTCGGGGACACTAAAAGAGTGCCTTAAAAGTTGATTCACCCTTTAAATGTTGTAACTTTTGGTAAAAGGTTACGACAGAGAATATAAAACTCGTGTAATATACATATGTGTATATTACACGAGTTTTATATTCTTATTCTGGACAGCTTGATATACGGCTGCGCGTCACACAGGTGGGACACCAAAAATATATCTTTATGTTTTCACCTGTATGTATAAAGCGGCGTGTTTGGCTCATTGTGCGAACGGGAAAGGAATTCGTTTTGTAATTGGATTGCCGAAAAATGAAGACATAAATGCCTTTACATATTTGCAGCGGGCCACCAAAGCAATCTACAAACACAGATTACTATCACATGTAGTGGATAAGCTTGTATTGGATATTGCATATACTTATCGACACAGATTATACCTGCAATTAACTGGGTCAAAAGAAGTGCCACGTACGAGAACGAACCAAAGCACATTAGCTACTACATAGAGTTCTATGGAACGCTTGTAAGTTTTAGTATGACAACTTCAATTCAGAGTTTCCGCGTATCCAATGACTGGTCACCGACTTTACTCGCAACAAAGTATTTGAGCTGCCAAAACAAATGTTAACGAAAATTAAATCGTTGTCGCCAGTTAGTCCTTGGTCAACAAAATGGAAGTTAAAACTTACCTACTCTACAAATATAACGTCTCTGATTTCAACTAATAATAAATATTTATACGTGCACAAACTAAATAATCACTACAAACACAAGGTTAATATAGATGTCTGTTTATTTAATATACCTCTGTTTTATGATATTTCATTTGCCGGGCAAATTATTATCAATAAAGGTTAAAACCCTCGAGTTCAAGCTTAGCATGTTAGACGCATATTAACGCCACCAGCTAGTTAACGATCTTAATTTTTTATTTTATTTCTAGTACATACATACTTTGATCTTAGATAAAGTTCGAATTTACTGAAGTTGAAAAGGGTATCGCCCTAACCTTACCGAGTTACGGACACCGAAACAATTTAAGTATCTATGTCTTAACTCATTAGTCATAATTTTGCTTGCCACGCTTATCTGTGAATAGAGAGATAAAGCTGATACGTTGACAATCATCGACGTGTCTAGCATAATTATGTTATCAAAGATGAATCACCACTAAATTGCACCGTTATTTAGTTTTAAGGCCGTTATAAACTGTAAATCAACGTCCTCTTGACTTAAAGTTGCCAACCTGTATTTTTAGTCTAAATATAACCGGACGGTTTACCTAGCTAGTCTCAGATCTGACTGCAGTTGATCGATTAACTTGGCTGGACTGGACATAGATCAAAGGCAATACGAATAATTCTGTGCTATCGATGAATTGATCTTATTCATTAATGATTATATGATAATCCCTACATAGTATAAAATAAAGTCGCTTTCCGCGGCTGTCTGTCTGTATGGCCGCTAACTCCTCCTAAACCACGCAACGGATTTTGATGAGGTTTTCACCATCAGTTAGATACATTTTCGCGGAAGGTTTATATATATAACAAGCGACCCGCCCCGGCTTCGCACGTAAATTACACCCGTGCGAAGCCGGGCGGGCGGGTCGCTAGTATAATATATAATCTATACTATAATATTCTAAAAAGGAAAGATTTGATTGTTTGTTTGTTTGCATTGAATAGGCTCCGAAACTACTGAACCGATTTAAAAAATTCTTTCACTGACGGGAAGCTACACTATCCCCGGGTGACATAGGCTATAATCTATACCCGTGCGAAGTTGGGGCGGACCGCTAGTAATATTATAAAGAGGAAAGATTTGATTGTCGGTTTGTTTGCATTGAATAGGCTCTGAAACTACTGAACCGATTTGAAAAATTATTTCACTGTTGGAAAGCTACACTATCCCCGGGTGGCATAGGCTATATATCAATACCCGTGCGAAGCCGGGGCGTGCCGCTAGTTAATGATAAATGTCCACTGCTGAACAAAGGCCTCCCTCTTAGAGATGTTGTCATAATCCCCACGCTTGGCAGGCGCCTTGGGGGTCGAAGTACGTTCACTGTGTACTAATAGGACGCTGCTGCCCATCCTGCGGTAGTTCTAGTCGCAGTTTTAGGACATACCCCCGGGTATGCATATCCACAGCAGTGACCGTGGACCCTTATTAGCCGATGATGACTTCAATGATGTGACGTGACTAAAGATAATTAATTTAGGGCAAGTTTACGGATCATAAATAGATATCGGAAGGGTATGTGACCAGACGTGGTGTACTGCAATGACGGAGTGGTGGCCCGGACTAGGTTGGCGGAATCCGCACAGACCGCGAACGATGTGGTCCGACGATATTAGAAAGGCAGCAGGATGCGAATAGCATAATCAAAAGAGGCCTATGTAAGTTAGGTCTCACAGTAAGTTATCAAATGCATAATTATGATCACCATGATCAAAAGGTGGTGATAGTTTTGATAAAATTAATTTCAGTGAATAGAAGAATCGTTTACGGAACAAATGACCCTTAATCCAATACATGCAAAGTAATTGCCGTAACTTAATGGAACGATGGTAGATGTATTTTTAACAATGGCTTTTTATCAACAAGCACGCAGATTCCTGCAAGATTAGAACAATCACAGCAGGCAAGGCGTGTAATGTGATTTTAGCAAGCCCAATAACCACCCAGTAAAAACTATTATTGAGGAAACGAACAGTTTTTGCGTTATTAGCAAGTTACTTCGTGTTTGAACTTTTAACTTAACATAAAAATATGTTTGTCAGCAAATTTTGCTGTTTGACGTACGATCATGATCATCAATACAAATTAAAACAATTAAGAGTGTACCTAGTAATAAAACAAGCGTTTTTCTAGGAATATGTAATAAAACAACAATAACTTTTTTATTAGTATATATTATATACATTATATAACATACTAATAAAAGAGTAATTGTCAATTTTATTATCTTTTTTCATTCTTATTATAAATAGGCTTGCGCTTGGCCGCCAACTCGCCTGTGCGGTCTACGATGGAGCACGCTTGCCTAGAAGAAACCGATTCACTCTCAATTTAAAGACACCCAGATTGTAACTATCGAGGAACACCCTATTTGGCAGCGAATTCCACAGACTAGCAGTTCGCACAGTAAATGTGGAATCAAAGCGCTTCGTACGGGGTTTCGAAATATCATCCATAAAGCGGTGCGAAGCTCTAGCAATTTATAGCTAATGTACGTAGAAATCCTTAGGAATACATATTACGGGTATAATACCCAATATGGTATCAAATGTATACATTACAAAACATCGGTACTTGTAAAGACTAATATATTCTAAGGCCCTTCCATAATGTAATTGGCGGCGAATTTTTGTCTTCTATAATATCTTGTGCGTGCATTTAATATTTAAATGTGTTTGATTACGTTTTACTACTAAAAAGAGGCGAATGCACAGAGTTTATAACATGCTAAAATTTAGAGACAAAAAAATAATCGATATATCTTAATCATGCCCTGCGATTGACGCATAGTAAAAGCCATAGCCACCAAGATAATTTATCGAAGTTTTATTGCTAGTTTTGATAAAATTTAAAAATTACCCTAAAATATTTATGTATATTTTACGTGAAATATACACGCAATGCTTGAGACAAGTATTATGCAAGCCTTTCGGCAACTGGGCATTGAAAACTGATGTATGATGGCCTCGGCTACGTCTCTCTATATATTCACGTTCATTTATTTATACTTATCTGTTAACGGCCGCTGTATTAATGTACTATTATAGGTAAAACGTGGTTACGTATCGTTTAAAATTCATAGTGAACGTCGACTAGCTCGTAAATTCACTAATAATAACAATAAAGACAATGATATTATAAATACATTTTAATGGCATTTTTACGTGATGGACATATTACTAAACCAAAGAAACAATGAGCGGGGAAAACACGTTTTATGTAAAAAGTAAATATTCGTCTACGACTCACAAATGTCGCTAATAGAATATTTGACGAACACTTTAAAGCCGTATATTACGCGGATATCGGATTGCTTTTTTGCGTCAGACGCGAATCGCAGGCGTCACTACCTTTTTATGGTAATAATGCATGTTGATCTCTTCGCAGTGGTCAGTCTAGTTAGCCTTTTATTATGTTTAATTGCTGCTTCAAAGTGTCCAACAGGACCTGCCGCATTATTATAGAAGTTTGATTGTGATCGAGATTGCATGCCGTCCTGGGGCCTTACGGACAACAGCTAATTGCGGTACCTAATCCGCTCAGTTGGAAAATCACGCGACCGCAAACCGTATCTGGGCGCGATAAGGTTCACGTTCGCGTAATTTGCCAACTGAGCGGATTAGGTGCCGCAATTAGCTATTGTCCGTAAGGCCCCTGTTCGCATCTACTTACTCGCACCACGTGCGTAAGTGAGATGGCACGCGATCGCTATCACAATCCGACTCACGATAAGACATCTATAATAAGGCATCTGGTTTATTATGTTTGTTATCGTCACTCATTCGTATTGTCATAAGTGCGACGGAGACAGAAACAAATCTGCACAATAAATGACAGCCAGCAGTGACGTATTTCGGGTGTATTGTGTAGTCACAAACCAGCCTTACTTGAGTATGGATTTAGGTCGCTGCATAGAGCTATCCAACTGCTATTTTGTCAAGTGTGATCTTTGAAGATGAGCTTAGAGTTTATTCAAGGGCAAAATCTAATATTTATTACCTCTAATGGGTACACCACCGTCCATACCCGTTGTCCACTACTTTTTGTGCCTTACTGAGGGGACACCGCTACTTTTTTCCCCTATGTCCGCCAGTGGGGGACAAATAGTGATGTGGTCCCATTTACACCCTTTGGGTGTGGAAACTATGGAACGACAGAAAAGTTTTTTTTGTTTAAATTAGAACGGCTGTCAAGGCATTACTGTAAGAAAATTGTTGTAGCCAGTTCCACCCATATAAACGAACCAGTCATTCGAAATCAGTTAGTAACTGTTATGCTGATGGATGATGGAAGCGTTGACATAAATAAGAATGTTCAATCAAGGTTATGTCATAATGCCTGGTGACAGATTGTCCTTCTTATTTCTCTTTTCTGTGTATGGAACCCTAAAAGGAGACTCGATCTTATGCCTTCAACTTGCTCACAGTACAGTAGCACCGTCCTCAGTGTTATTTTCCTAGCAGCCTGTGTGCATTGCGAAGAGTGACGTGTGATTGTTTTTGCAGGCCGTGATGGACGAAGGTGCGCCGCTGAGCAAGAACGGCTACAAGCAGGAAGGCTCCGAAGTGCCGAGCTCGTATGCCTCCTCGGGCGCAGACGCGTTCGTGCGCCGCCGGCCGGTCTCCTAGTGTTGTGGTGAAACTAGCGGGCCGCCCTCAATCCCGCCCCCTAATCAAATAGACAATTTTTAAAATATATTTCTATATTGTATTTAGATACGTCTATGATTATTGAAAAGTTTGTTATTGCACAAAGTCACACCGTTTCGGATCTCTCTCGGATTGCCTTGTATTTTTAAAAGTACAAAATGTAGATATCGATAGGGATACTGTGGTTTGTTGATTTGTGTGAAGTTTTATCGCGGTCTGTAGGGCCCGCCGCGCCGTGTCAATGTCAGTTTTGTCGTGCGAAAACGAGACAGACGCATATTTGCAGCATTCTCTCGTTTCCGCTCGACAAAATGTGACGTCGCGCAAGCCCCGTTGATGCTCGTTTTTGTCGAATAAAGTATAGAAAATGTTTATTGAATTGTAATCGGTCCCCGACTCTGATGTACCACGCGTCGGCTTTATTGCTCGAGTGAGATGGGGTTTTTGTATTATGTAAATATGTATTTTTATCGTGTAAATCTTAATTATCGATTCGTATGTAAGTAAAGGTTAACGGATTTTTGTAAATATAATTTTATTACGGTTTTCCTAATGGCGAATAATCATGTTACCATAGAGTGATTACGTGTCCAGTGTTGTATCTAGCTGCATTCTACATTTCGAGGCCGGATGCGCTCGGCCCGAATGACTTCTAATTGTATTTGCGTTCTTCCACTAAAGCATTTTTTTTTACAAAATATCCAGGTTATTTAAAAAAATTAGAAGATATTATTAGATTTTAAACGTATTTTGTAAACATAGAATTATGATTCATATTATTTATGCAAACATGCATTCATTATCTCGACATCTTTGTACGAAGTTACTTGATCAAATGTCATATAAATGTATCAATTTATTTTAATGCCCACGATGGAGGTAGACTTACAAGTGATTGAGGTAATGATTGTGCACAATCTCTTAGACTTAGGCTACATCTGGACAGCTAACTTTACCACTAATGCCATCAATTATTTATGCTGTCTAGTAATTTTCCTAACAACTTATTCCGTTCGTGCTTGGAAATCAAATCTGAGTTATGATTAAATCTGTAGAATATTGACGTTATGTTATTGATTTAAAGAAAAACAAAACCAAACTGAAAAATGTAGCATTTGAGTCTACTGAAAGAAAAAGGAATCTAAATTTACATCGCACTTCAAAATCTGTCAAGCTGGTTTTGGTGGTATTATAGATACATACATACATACCATTTTAGCAGTCGTAATATCAAGGTTTTTAAGTAGTCCGGTAAAAGGGCAACTAGACAAGCTACTGTATTGTAGACCTATTTGCATTTTTCGATTGATTAACATTGACCAAATCAAGTCTCAAATATCCATCGTAACAAACTGTGTAAAAGCACTGGCACTGGTGTCCAAATAAAAATCATATAGCCTGAGTCTAATGGATAACCGACTTGTAAAGTATCTGCGGTCAATTGCAATAAGCTACCGGACTGTTTTTTTAATTGTTTTATAAAAAATATACTGACCTTAAATAGAGACAATCAACGAAAACAAAATTAAATTGAGTTTTTATAAATAAAGAAGGTATATACTTTAATGTCTTGCTAGACAGAGAGTGCAAATTACTTAATTATACTTTCAAATGACGTCACTTGGTGACTCTGCGAGAATGGGACAGAGCATCCCTTCCTAGTACAACCACAAAATTTAAACATCTCAGAATTTAATTAGCCGATATCTTTAATATACAACTATACACATTACATAATTTATAATTGCATTTTCACTTAGCATAATATTTTATGCCAATCAAAAAACTATCCGGATAGCATATTGTCAATCACGTATCAGTGCTAGTTCCGATCACTTCAAAAGCGCACATAGCACATAAAGGCACATTTGAGCTTGCGGTGTGCACATGTGCGCTTTTGGCGCGATTGGAAACGCGCACTGTTATCATAGAGAAGCGACGTGAGTAACGTTGATTCTCAATAAGAATTGCAATTGATATTTTCGCGGATGCTTAAGGTTAGTTTCGTATGGTGTATTGTGGATGCTTTAAATGTTGTAATGTGAGCCGCCACTTGCTTGGCGAGCGCAGTCTGATCGACACTACATGCAAAGGTCTGCAACTTAATGCTAATGTCACTCTTTTGCAACCTTATTATTTATTATTTTAATAAAGGATTTTACAATATTATGAGTATCTTATTTTATTTATGATCCTAGGTTCTGGAATTGAGACCACTGATAGGTAAGCGCGGCGTAGGACGTCCACCCACAAGATGGACAGACGATGTAAAAGAGACCGCAGGGAAACGCTGGATGCAGGCCGCAACCGGCCCTTTTGGAGATCGATGGGGGAAGCCTATGTCCAGCAGTGGACGTCTGTAGGACATCAGTGCCCTTAGTCCCAGATTTGATAGTTTACGAAAACTTTTCGTTTTCGTCTTGTTCCATACAATACATTGCTGGGCTAAAAGGTATTCGAAAACTTTTTTCGTATTAGAGTGGAGCAATCCATACCGCCGAAAACTGCCAAATTTAGTTCCTCCATGTTTCCGATAGAGGCGCTTTACTAAAATGTATGGAACAATACGTATACGAATAAAGTTTTCGTAAACTATCAAATCTGGGACTAAGGGCACTGAAGAATATGATTCATCATCATCATCAGCCAGAAGACGTGCACTGCTGAACATAGGCCTCCCCCTTTAACCTCCACACTGAACGACAGCCTGCCTTTTGCATCCACTGGATGCCCGCGAAGAATATGATTGGATAAAGTTATTATAATATTTTTTTTGTTATAATTTTCATGACCGTGGATTCAACGTCCTTTAGTCGTAATATTAAACATGTTTATATTGTCTTAATAGCGTCAAACAAGTCAAAGTCAAGCTAAGTAAGTCACGGTCTAGTTAAACTCATGCCCCTGTAAAGTGGTGGAGACTTTACAAGAGGCTCCTATGGAGTTTTGGAAACAACACGAAAAGACACGTTTCACCTCGTCATATCACTTTCTCACACTTGAGCACGTTCACGAGCACTTAATGAATGAATCGAAAATACACAAGTTTAGGAAAATAATCCAACGAGCCGACATGTTTTTTCCACATTGGCGCCAAAACTCGTTATTATCATGTTTTCCACAATATTTCCAGAAGAAAAAAAATTGCAGAAATTCCTACTGGTAGCGGATTAATCGATTAGTTCAGTATTTAGTTTTAATTTGTTTTTTTAGAGTTCCTTACTCAAAGGGTAAAAACGGAACCCTATTACTAAAACTACGATGTCTATCTGTCTGTCCGTCCTACCTTTAATCGGCTGTATCTTTCGAACCGTAATAGATAGGTAGCTGACATTTTCACAGAATATGTAATGTTACGGCGGATTAACAAAAATAAATAGTAAAGGGGTCCCCATACAAGAAACATATTTTTAACCATATTTTTATATTACCTCTAATGTAAAAACGATAATACGTACTACAAGCGTCAAACTTGGCATGATTACAAATGCACACTCTTGGCCAAGTACGAGTCGGTGACAAATTTCTGTTCATTACCAAGTTATAATTGGGTTATACGTACTCGAGCGCGTGTAGCAAATAATTAACTCAGGCTGTGTAGCAATTGCTTAGACTATTTTGGAAGGCGTTTAAATAACTGGGCCCTGATTCTGTAACTACAAACACGCACGTTACGTGCCGTGTTAAGTTTACCTCTAAAAGTTTGTCTTTATTCCTAGGGAATAGAGTCCAAATTCTAAGAGGTTAACTTAACACGGCGCGTTACGTGCGTGTTAAATTTATGGAATCAGGGCCCTGGTAATTTGGTTACTTGGACGACCTTATTGTATTTTGTAGTGGTACGGAACCCTCAGTGCGCGAGCCGACTTACACTTGACCGGTTTATTTTATTCCTACCTAAGAAATTGTATCATTTATAATGTACGAAAGAGATATCTCTGGCTGGCTACAGTGGTTTTAACTAGCAGAATTCCGCGGCTTCACCCGCAAAAAATCTTATTTTTTGGCATAAAAAGTAAGTGCCATAGATACCTACTTCATATTGTATATACCTATTTTTAGTCCAGAGAATGTTTAAGCATACCTACCATAATAAAATTGTGCTATTATGTCTTCTGTACGCCTAGTCCCAGATTTGATAGTTTTCGAAAACTTTTTTCGTTTACGTATTGTACATACATTTTAGTAAAGCGCCTCTATCGGAAACGTGGAGGTACTAAAATCGGTAGTAATCGGCGGTATAGATTGCTTCACTTATACGAAAAAAGTTTTCGAATACCTTTAAGCCCAGCAATGTATGGAACAATATGTACAAAAACGAAAAAAGTTTTCGAATACTATCAAAACTTGTACTAAGGGTACTGTGCAAGGTGTGTGTAAGGTGAAACATTCACAAACTTTCGCATTTAGAGATAAAATTATCTTAATTATAGTGATTGGGTAGATTCATAGTAAAAAATAGAAACTACGTATTTGAAATAAAATGTCAAATAATTTGCAAAATGAATCACGTGCTTTAAAACGTGTGTTGCACGTCGACTTGGAAACGAAATGTAATAATTCTGTATTGACCTACAGCTCAGATCAGACAAACAAGGGAGATATGCCTTGGTATCGTTCGTGTTCAAATATCTGAATTTTTCATAGTTTTTTTACTATAGCCCAACTTCATAGTCCCATTTTCTAAACAAACCCGAAAGCCGTCCGTGGATATTTTTTAGTTTTTTTTTTTTTTTTTTTAACGCTGATAAGTCCGCGTTTGACCACCAACTCGCCTGTTGGTAAGCGACGATGTGGTCGAAGATGAAGCACGCAGACTTAGAAGATACCTATTCACTCTGGCCTTGAAAAGGCCCAGGTTATATCTCTCAGGGAACAGGGAAGCTGGCAGGTTGTTCCAAACTTTGGCCGTACGGATTAGAAACGTAGAATCGAAACGTTTGGTACGTATCCAAGGAAAATCCACAATGTATGGGTGGTAGTGGGCCGTTTTTCTACTTGTCCTGTAGTAAAAAGGGGATGGCAGGATAAGGTCATGTAGCTCTGTTCCATCATTAAGCCGACTCTGCAGATTAGTTGGTTGGTGTTTTAATCAAAGCACAACAGGCTATAATGTAGGTATTGTTAACCTTTACAATTATCGAGTTATGGCGTAAAAACATGCATTTACGGATTTACTTGAAATGTGTGCTCATCGAATCACTGTCATTGCGTCCTCGCCCATTTGTTTACCTGAGAATGACATCAGTACATACCTACCTATGTACTTACATTTCTCAAATATAATAATTTCTGATGTCATGATGAGTCTGCAGCTGTCTGCAGTAGATAATATTGACACAAACTGTCTTTGTAATCTTTGATCTATCACTTAATCAGAGATGTAGACATCAAGATACGGCACCCGAGCATTTGCGTCATAGGTAAGCCTTTTTTTTTTCGAGAGGAAAATCTTTCAACGATACCCGGCGGCATTGGGATGCAGCCAGGTTATGTGGGATTATACCCACTAAAAACCCCCCCGGTGACCAGCCTTAGTGCTTGACAAGAGGGCTCCGAGATCTCCAGACGAACGCACCGGAGCCCTCGGCACTGCGCTACGGCTCCTCCCGAGACAACCGTGTTGTCTCAGCCCCTCCGCCCACGACAACGTTGGTCACACAACGTTGTCGTTTTCTCCCTGGGCACGCTTAAGTGGACGGTCAGAGCCCCAACTTTGACCATCCCGAGCCCGGAGGTCCCCTTTTAGTAGCCTCTTACTACAGGCAGGGGGTACCGGTGCCGTATTCTATTGCCCCGGCGCCAGGGCTAGTCATAGGTATGCCTAGTAGCCTCGTACCTACTTGAAAATCTAGCGCCATCCTGTCGAAATTTCTACTACGTCGCATAGCTCTCAAGTACGACAACCGCTCACCAACGAAATCGGCATGCAACTGGGCTCACAATGGTGCGCTGTATGCTTGGGCGCACCACTGAGTCGGTGTACCTACCATTTAAAAGTTCCCATTGTATTAGTAATCAATAGCATTGGCCGATGACTCGATGGATAGCGCGAGCCAGAATTACTGCGGACGGAAAGCTAGCTAGCTAGTATCTATAATATCTATATCCATAATTATATACCTACCTACTTGTCCATTCGCATCAATATAGCTTCAAATTCAATCTATCTATTATCATAAATGTTTGAAAGACATAGCTCTGGGCCCCGATTCTACTAAAGTTTTTTTTTTTAAATTGTTTCAATGTTATTTTTTAAATAAGTGCCTCTATGAGAAAGCGAGATACGTTAATAAATATAATCTGTCGTAACGCCAGTAACTCTGCAGGTACCTTCTTACGTAGATTATGATTGTAACAATAAGCCATTACTTATTGTTGTTGTGACAACTGATTTAGAGATTAGATTGGAAATGTACCTAAGCAAGTAGGTGCCTACATGATTAAGAAATTATCTGTTGGTTTTCCAATAAATAAATTACAAGATGTACCATGAAATAGTACTAGGTAGTGGCTGTGGTCGTGTTCTAGAGGAAATCACGATTCAACAAATGTAGCATTTTCCAAACTCGAAGAAGTGATAATAATATATGAAAGACAGTTGACAATCAAATATAAACTGGAAATGAAAATACGAGTATTATCGGGTCAAGTGGTGTTCTTAAGGCCTATGTCGTGCCGCCGTAAACTGATGTAGGTTTGATGATGATAATAATGACCTAGCGGTATGATAACCGAGTATACTGGGAATGTACGTACTTAACTACGTGCCTACGTTATCATTATCAGCTCTATGTTAGTACTTTAGTCATGCACAACTCCTGAACCTCGGCCTTCGTTCTTTTAGAAAAAATATTACCTACTTTGAAAGCACATTTCTTAAGCTATACCTATGTAGGTAGTAGGTAGAGGTACTATATGTACCTACCTATCTACAGCCTTAGGATATTTTTTTTATCAAATAAATATCTTGTGTTTGACAGCCAACTTAATGTTAAGCAATGATGCGATTAACAATGGAGCACGCTTGCCTAGAAGCAACCGATTCACTTACGATTTGAACACGCCCAGATTAATTTGTTGCAATCGCGTGCAGTGGTCGAATTGGATTTACTCACGAACCGGAACGCATTTCCTTTCGAATCATGCGAACTTTTAACCGACTGTCCAAGAAGGAGTGTAATGTTTTTGGGTTGTAGGTATGTATGTTTCTGGGTTCTTGTAGTACCTACCTCCTATAGCCTAAACGGCTTGACCGATTTTGACGAGTGAGATGTCGTTGGATTCCTTTACGAAACGGAACGGTGGTTTCACGAACCGGAACGGCGTTCCTGTGGTTCCGATCAATTTCGAGCACTGATCGCGTGTCAAACCCAGAACTCTCCCGGGACCGAGGCAGATTGAGACAGGCAGCAAGCACAGCTAGAGAGATCCCTATATCAACAGTGGAATAAAGATGACTCAAAATGGGCCAATGAATGGCTTAGTTGCCGAAAATGTCCGCTACACAAGTGGGATAAAGAAGGCTGTGGATAATGATGAACTACCTACTCCAGAAATATGAGGACATTATTTAATTTTGTTAATTAGCTGTACCTCAATGCTTGCTACACAACAGGTATACAGAGATACTTTATAATATTTCATTTTATAGATTTCCTAAAGCTACAAGTTGCTATAATTTTGGTACAGGGCCATGCTACCATACAGCGCAGATAATTCCTTGTCAGAATTACAGATATTAAGTATTGGACTCATTACCTTTAAAGGGACAATGGTAATGAGTCATAGGGAGTATACCTACGTAGTAAACAACTTACACGCTCCTTCGATACCGAAAGTTTTGACCTAATTCAAGCAGCTGTCAAACTGAAATCTGTCTCGCCAACATCTACCCTGGGAGAGAGGCCCAAGAAGGTAAGGTTCAAATTCTTTGGGCCCAAGCCCAGCAGCATTGAGTTGATAAGAGTAGGCTAATGATAATAATGATTGGTAGCTGTCACAGTGACATCTCTCAATTTGACACCTAATAAAACTCTCCAAAATCAAATTCAAATAAATCCATTGAAATAAATCTGATAAGGGAAAAAACTCCTAAAAACGTAGTTTAATTTTTGTGCCTTACTATATATAATGACGTCATAAGTAATTTCGTATATTCGTTATTGTAGTTTTACCTTTTTTAATACTTACAAAAAAATAGGTGGCCATACCCAAATTTTAGGGAAATCAAGTTCTCGATGGCCTAGCTCACTCCAGATGTGAGTGACGTACTTACCTACGTTGTAAGATCTCCAGTAAACCGCGATTTCGACGGAATCCATATTACCGGTCTGAAGAGGTCCCGGCGTAGCTTCCAGGTACGCTAGGAGCTTGTTGTTGAAGATTCGTTCCATAGTCTTACAAAGTATGGACATGACCAAGATTGACTCGTAGTTAGCGAAGTCAACACGAATTTTTTGCACGAAGCACAGGTTGCATGTTTGCAAGGTTCCATGTTTTCGGCACTTGACTAGTCTCAAGAGTGAGACAAAAGAGGAGTGTCAGTAGAGGAGAGAACTCAGGCGCATATATCTTCAGAACTATAGATGGAATACGATCCTCTCCATCCTCTCGAAGATGCGACGGGACTTCACGCCGGAACAGCTATTTGCTTTCATTGTACCAAGCACAAACAAGCTTGGTCGTGCCACTGCTCGCACTTTTGGGATGGTTCAGCCAAGTACCAGCTTGGGTCGTTGCAGTTCTTTAGTAACGTGCCAAGAAGCTCATCAGCAATGAATCCTGACTAAGCAACCGCAAACGAGTTCAGACTAAGCTTCTTAGCCTCATCATTAAACGGTGAACATCGGCGCAATGTTGCTAAATATATATATTTCAGAGAGTATATGTATAATATATGATTCACATCTGCATGCCTTCCTGCTTATTTTTCTATCGGGAGGCCAAGGCGGGCACGAAAAGACGAAACCATTTCATGATTGATATTCCGACAACCCGTACGAAGCGCTTTAATTCCATTATCCCCATCCATTATCAATTATTCCCCGCAAGGCAGCGTTATCGGCCCGTCCCTATTTCTAATCTACATAAATGACTTGTGTAACATGTCCCTACCAAATTGTAAAATAGTCCCTTACGCTGATGATACAGCACTACTAATCCATGGCCAAATTTGGCAGGAGGTTCGCGTTTACTGTGAAAATGCTTTACGAACAGTAACGACTTGGCTAAGTGAAAATCTAAACCTCTCAAAAACCAAAATTATTACTTTTGCACCGAACAATTCAATGCAGCCTACTTCCTCTTTCTCTATCCGAGCTCACACTTGTCCCAGTAACACGGCTAATAGCAGCTGTGAATGCACGCTATTGAAGCAACGTCCATAAAGTACCTTGGTGTGACAGTAGATAATGCTATGTCCTGGAAACCCCACGTAGACTCTATGGTGACCCGCGTACGAAAGCTTATCTACGTATTCAAATCTCTTAGATCCGTGGTCGACTTGCGATACCTAAAGTGTGTGTACTATGCTTTAGCCCAATCAGTTTTATCGTATTGTATTACCTCATGGGGTGGCTCTGCTAAAACGCATATGATAAGACTGGAGCGCAGAGAGCTGTCCTTAAAGTCCTTGCCAAGAAACCTCTCCGTTTTCCCACCACTGATCTCTACTCGTTGTGTGAAGTCCTTACTGTAAGACAGCTTTTTGTGCTGCAAACTGTTTTAAAAAAACATTCAGAGTTAAATTTCGACCCGGACATTGTTAACAAACGTAGATCTGACAAAGTATGCAGCTACAAACGTTGCCGCACAGCTATTGCAAGTCATCAGCTCCTTACTATATGACAGACTTAATAAAGATTTATGTATTTACCCTCTCCCTTTGTATAAGTGTAAACAAAAATGTATGGAATGGCTCAAATCCTTGTCATATCAAGGTACCTACTGAAGATCTGATTAAAGTATCTACATAACCAATCACATTTACATACTTTAACATTTTTCAAAGACATCACACACAACACACACTCACGTATGCACGCACTCTCGCACACACACACAAACACACACACACACACGCACACACTAACACATATACTACACATACACAACACACACACTGACACGACACATACTTAATCGATACTTTGTTTAAGGAAATCTCTCATTGTAACTATGAATTTTGTACAGTTTCGAAGATGGGCGTTGTTACCTGCGACACAGTTCTTGAACTACTGTAGGTAACACCGTTCCTATTGTTTATAATACCACAGTAATTTTCTCCAAATAAACATTTTTATTTTATTTATTTTATTGTGCGAACAGCTAGGCTATGGAATGCGCTCCTGAATGAAATTTTTTCCCCAATAGTTACAATCTATCTATCTTCAAATCGCGAGTGAATCTGTTTCTATTATGCAAGCGCGCTCTATAGTAGACTGCATCTACGCTTCACATTAGGCGTGATAGTGGACAAACGGAAGCATAACTATACAATAAAAATGCACTATTCAATCTATTCATCACTCAGGGAATCGGCAACTTGCTACGTTTTTACAACTAAATGTCATCATCGTTAAAAATCCTCGTAGAAAAGTAATATATTATTGATATTCCGCAGATCACGTGTAGAGCATGGGCACGATGCTGTCATACCCGTTTAGGTAATTCCCATTTATAATTCAGGTTATGTTAACAATGCGGATAATGGGTGGTTTTTGCGACCAACGAACCTTTCTCACTTAAAGACCTATTCAGACAACGCTGTAATTATATCCGCTGTTATGGAGTTTTGGAAACTAACAATCTTTCAATATAATACAATAAAATATGTAGAACAAAGTAAAACACCGTTACAGATTTTTACGGCTGTGCAAACATTTAATTAATCAAGCAAATAAAAATAACTTGGCGACTTAAAATGAGAGTAAGTTGGTTTGGTTAATTTTACTGACAATTTTGAGGCAATTATAAAAAAAAAAAATTAAAACAATTACAATTTAAAAACAATTTCTTTAGTAGAATCGGGGATCCTGTTGTCGAGGCGTAGCGACTAATACCTGATGGCGTGTTGGAAGATTCAGTGTATAGAGCCCTTAAGGCAAGTGTGATACGATAACGTAGAAAGTCTGAAGAAGTCTTTATTCAAAAAACACCAGTCGCACCTGTTAGGTAAAGGTACAAGTGATTTAGCCATTGACGTCACTCGAAAACTGGATATCCTCAGAGAAAGTCGTAACGTAATTTTTTGATGAACTCTACTTGAATATTCTTTTGTGACATGGTATTTCGGAAGCGTGTTTGAGTAAACAAAAATCCAAATTCTACCCCAAGGTTTATGAGTAAATATGGTTGCTTACATAATTATGTGTAAGCAAAGAGATCTGATAAATATTGTCAGTGAGATAAACTATTATAATTGAAATGGAAAATATACAGATGACAATCACGTCGTGCTCATCATCATCATCAGCCAGAAGACGTCCACTGCTGAACATATGCCTCCCCTTTTAACCTCCACTCTGAACGACAGCCTACCTTTTGCATCCACTGGATGCCAGCGACTCTCACTATGTCGTCGGTCCATCTAGTCGGCCTGCCTACGCTGCGTCTTCCGGTTCGTGGTCTCCACTCAAGAACCTTTCTTCCCCATCGGTTATCGGTTCTTCGAGCGATATGGCCTGCCCATTGCCACTTCAACTTGCAAATTTTAACAGCTATGTCGGTGACTCTGGTTCTTTGGCGAATATCCACGTTTCGGATTCAATCGCACAAAGAAACTCCGAGTATAGCTCTCTCCATTGCCCGCTGTGTGACTCTGAGTTTTTCCAAAAGGCCAACAGTTATTAAGGACCACATCTCAGTACCATATGTCATTACTGGCAACACACTAGTCAAAGACCCTTGTCTTTAGGCACTGTGGTATCTTGGACGAGAAAATATCACGCAATTTCCCGAACTCTGCCCAGTACCCATCCGAGTTGGATTATTATTATTACAAACTCGATAATTGGTAAAGGTTTGGTAATGTTTGTGCTGTGATTACTTGTTTTATCATAGAAAATACCACACTTTCATGAACATCGTAAGTGGCGATAAGAGTTTCCCTATAATGAGTCGGACCCAGTATTTAAATTATCTACGTTTAATAGGTATAACTAAGTCACACCGATGGCATGGCATAACAATGGCATTTTAGATGAATATCAAACAAGTGAAATCATTTTAGATGAATATAATATTTTTTATTTTTTTTATTTTATGTTTGTAATTTAACTAAATCCACTCTCAAAGTTTTTTTGTGTTTGATTGTGTATGTTATACCGCACTCACTTCGTAACGGCTGAGCGCACCTGGGTGAAATTCGGTATGGATGTAACTTATTGTAACTTGTAACTCGATCCCCAAGCCGCCTGCCAAGCGTGGGGATTATGGCAAAACCCCCCTCTCACAGGGAGGCCTTTGTCCAACAGTGGACGTTTAATGGCTGATGACGATGTAACTTATTATCTGGATTATCATATAGGCTAACAGTTTTTGTCTCAAAAAATACTACATTCCTGTAAGACAGTAAGTGAAACCGCAAAGCGCTACTAATAAAATCAATAATAATAATAATTTACCCGCTTACTCATATTTTCCCACTATTGTATCCCAAGTGTGTGGATTCCCTGTGTCGTGAATGCTATGGAACACACCCGGACCCAAAGCAGATATTTAAATTCACCATCCAAATTTTCCCCGCCTGAAACTGATCTCGGGACTTCCAGCTCATAAAGTAGACGCTCTACTACTAATACCGACTATTGACATAAAACAGTAGATCATCATCATCATCAGCCAGAAGACATCCACTGCTGAACATAGGCCTCCCCCTTTAACCTCCACACTGAACGACAGCCTGCATTCCTGCCTTGCCTGCTTTCTTTTGCATCCACTGGATGCCCGCGACTCTCACAATGTCGTCGGTCCATCTAGATAGTTTTGTGGATTTTACATAGGTATATTATATTATATTCTCTTGGTAAAGTAGTACGTGGTACTATAGCCTACCTTCAACCGACGAAGTCTATTCAAAACATTGACTCTTTTTCTAGATAACCATGACTTTGGTTAGTACTTCAACTTGACATTCCGATGTTGGTCAAATACTTCAAAATTTACCTACCCGCTGGCAATGGAAGTGAAGTGACCTTTGTGCGCGTAAACCAAATACACTGATAATCAAATATTTACAATATTGTTCTGACATTATATTTATTATGAGGTAGATAAAATCAGGACGTAATAAATATGTACTTAGGTGAAGATCGCCTTAAACAAAACTGCGTATCATCTGCGTATTTCTAGGCATTTGATTATATTTTCTTACAAATTTATTAAAATAAGAGGCGTGGAGTTTAAGAATATTAATATTCGTTTTTTTTAGGCAAGCGTGCGCCATCGTAGACCGCATCATCGCTTAACATAAGGTGAGTTGGCAGTCAAACGCAAGCCTATTAAAATATTATCAAAAATATAATTATTATTTTCATTGCGGATAAGTTCGTTTTTGACCACCAACACGCCTGTTGGTAAGCGACGATGTGGTCGACTTATTGTTAGATGATGACCTCTACCATGTTTACATCCACATTTTCCTTGCGTATTAATTTAACTGCGCTTAATTCAAATGGGATCATCTAGTTAGAACATAAATATGTAGATACATTATCCTTTCTGCAGGTAGAGATCTTTCATTCCTGTATTTTTGTAGTATTTTATACGCGTAGTGTGGTTGAGGGGCGTGCACATTTAGAATTAAAGTTATCTACTAGTCAATTTAATTATATCAAAGAATATAAATCATTAGTAATTATTTATAAACAACTAAATTCATTGTGTTAGTACACAAAACTTACAATTAAAGTTATAAGATTATTTACGGCATATTTATCGTGGTAAGGTTGACTGATTGATTGATTAACTCTTTATTGTTCACACCATTAAATTTAAAACAGAGGACAAAAAACTCTTTTAAAAAACTAGTATAACAACTGGCGGCCTTATCGCTAAAAGCGATTTCTTCCAGGCAACCTTAGGATGGAAGGGATTTATAGAAGACGTAGAAGACGGGGTGTGCAATAGAGGATAGACTATTACATTTTTACTTATACCATACACATACATTCGAATAGTAATACACACTATTACTTAAAAATCTTTAAAATAAATATACTAATAGATATGCAATTAATATGAAGTACCACTACCAGTTGGCAGCGTACCCAGCATGCTGGGTACGCTGGCTTGAGCATTTGGATTATCTTTAGACCTTCAACGGTCTATGGGCAGTCTACTGTATTTGTAGTTTTAGTTTTAGCTTGTATTTTGTTTAGTTAATAAAGGTGCTTGCCCGGTAATGTCATTAATATGAATATATACATAAATATGTAATAATTAATGATACGAATAAGCTGTTCGACATATTATCTTTGAATTTAGCATTTGACTTTAAATTTACTTGACGAATGCCCGCAGAAAGGGTATCATTCCCGTTCTGCGTTTTCAATGTTGGTCTTAAAATAAAAGTTGTTCATAATGATCTCCTTTCAGCTTAGTACCAACGTTCCGTGTAGCTCTGTAAACCATTATAGTCATGTCCGATGTATTTAGGTAGGTATAATATATATCTACCCATGCCCTTTGAGGTGGTCACAGTGCCTACTATATTAAATAACAGTGATACAATCTACTATGTTAGCAAAAGCTGGATATAAGTCTGATTATAATTTAAAAATAATCGTCAGTTGTGGTCATAATTACCCATTTTTACCAACAAAACAACTTGAATAATTACATTACAAGGTACAGTTAGAAAAAAATGGCAAACTATATCCTGTATGTTATAAAAAATACTACAAAAGTGTATGGTGCCTACATAGATTACATTAATTGTTTTAATACGTAGTTTAGTACTTAATTTTTTACATAGGTATAATTGACGTTGTTCAACACCAAACTTGGCCGTTTGCGTAAGTAACACACAAAAAGCAGAGCATACCTACTTATCTTACATATGCTAATAAATGGCAAAAAAGGTAGAGCTAACAAAAAAAATTACCTGAAGGTAGTTGTACTTATTTGTCTATATCTTGTCTGTATGTTACGATACTACAAATAATTTTATTTATATTACACGGAATTTACTCACATAAGATTAAGCCGGTCACTTCGACTATATTTTCAACTGCATTAGGCGGTCTTTTTCAAGGAATGCGCGCGCGTGGCTGCGTCTCGCTTTGCATATTCTTAGGTGAGTAATTCCCGTGTAATATAAATAAAGAGTGTGAAAACCACGTCGGCTTCTATACTAAAAATAATGTTTATTTTTTGTATTAAAATCCTATGCCTTAGCTTAAAATTTAAAATGCTGTTTTTTTACATAGATACCACAATTTAGACAAGGATCATAAAACACGATCACTGGCCCCCGATTCTTCTAAAGAAATTGTTTTTAAAATGTACACACCACACCATCAGCCATTAAATTTCCACTGCTGAACAAGGCCTTCCTCTTAGAGAGGGGTAAAAAAATAAAATAAATAAATAGGGGTTTTATAATGTAATTGTTTCAAATTTTTTTTTTTAAATAATTGCCTCAAAACTTACAGCTTAATTTTTTTTTATACTATAACAATACCACAACCTAATATTATAACTTAGAATAAAAAAATAATTAAATGTAAACTTTTAGGCAATTATTTAAAAAAATTAATTGAAACAATTACAATTTAAAAACAATTTCTTTAGTAGAATCGGGGCCTTGAGCGATTTCTTTTTCGCAATCCCGTTGAAGTCTTTTATATGAAAACTTTTCCCATACAAAATATTTACTTTTCAAAAAAAGGTTTTGTGTTATCTTTATTGGTTTCCTTGTACATTATATTTTTTTTTCCGAAATAGAAACTATTATCTTCTCAAATCTACGTAAAATATTTATATGAAACTCAAGCATTAGGTATTTAAAACTTAAAAAATTTACACCACCGTACTTATAAGAGTGCAGAACAAATTGTTAATTATGTTGTTCAGTTTGGAGACGTTAAAAATACGTTGATGTATTTTAGATTAAAACTGAGTACTAGTAAGTAGTCTTAGAACTTCAATAAAATTGCATACGCAATTATATATAATTATGGTAGTTACTTCAAACGAAACGCCTGTTAGACCTATCCATGAGTTCAGTTAAGTCTCATGTGATTTTTTTAGGGTTCCGTACCCAATCGAGACCCTATTTAATAATAATAATAATAGTCATCACCCGCCAAAATATTTTGAAATGAGGCATAATTGGCGGGTGCCGTACCTCATACCATAGACCTGTTTTCCCATCTACAAGTTGTTCACCTCAATAGCCCAGACTTTTTATATCCTATACTGTACAATAGTTTAATATTCCATTTTATACACATCACATTATTGTATTTTTATATTCAACGGGGCCTCTTGGTGTTGGCTTCGGCTCCACCAATGCCTACCAAATGTCCGGGCTAGACCCGTGTTTATATTGAAATAATAATAATAGGGTCAGATGCAGAAGGCGGTAATCCTTGACACAGCACGTATTGTCAGGAGGTTCCTCACTCTGCAGCCCTAACCACCGGTAGCTTGGGCCCTGCCCCGCTGCCGGTGGCACTCTAGGTTTAGGTTTTTTTTTATAATATTTTGTTTTTATATATTATTGTAAAAAAAACTTAAATTTAAGAATGAAAATAAATATATGATAATAATAATAATAAATATTTGGGACATTTTTGCACACACGGTCATCTGACCCCAAACTAAGCAAAGCTTGTGATATGGCTGCCAGAGACTGATATACATACATAATTATATAGGTTTAAATACATACTTAAATAGATATTAACACCCAGATATAGAACAAACACAAATGTTCATCACACAAATGTTTGTCCTAGGTGGGAATCGAACCCACGCCCCTAAGCTCAGAAGGCAGGTTCACTACCAACTGGACCAACGGGCTATCTAACTGGACCAACGGGCTATTACTAAGCCTACGATGTTTGTCTGTCTGTCTGCCTGTCTGCCTGTCCATCCGTCTGTCCTACTTGTCATAGACTGTATCTTTCGAACCATAATAGATAGCAACTTGAAATTTTCACAGAATATGAAATGTTAGAACGGATTAACAAAAAAAAAGTGTAAAACAAAAACGTACAATACAACAAACGTATTTTTTTTTACGTATTTTTGTATTAGGTCTATTGTATTGTATGAGGTAAATTTTCATCATCATCATCATCATCACCATTTTTCACTACGCGTGTGAAACCGCAAGGCGCAGCAAGTAATATTATACATGCGAAAAGTTTGTTGGTTTGTTTGTTCTTTCACGCAGCAACAGAGCACCGGATCGACAGGATTTTTTGCATGGGTATAGTTCAAGGGCCGGAAAGTGTCATAGGCTACTTTTCATCGTCATCATCATCACCAGTTTTCATCACTATGCGGGTGAAATCGCGGGGTACAGCTAGTTGGTAATATAGCTTGATATTATAATACAACGTCAAACAACATAAATATCTGTTTGGAAAAGTTTTTTTATTAATTAACAAATTCAGATGAAAAATATCGAATCCTATCTTAATCTGGTGTTACATTACACGGTGTGGTACATGTGACGAATAGGAAATCTTCAAAGGATACCTGACTATTACCTGACTATTAGATTATGTAGGATTGCACCGGCTAAAATTGGTATTCCGTAAACCCGTACGAAGCGCTTTGATTCCACTTTTATTGTGCGAACTGCTAGTCTGTGGAATGCGCTGCCTGAATGGGTGTTCCCCGATAGTTACAATCTGGGTGTCTTCAAATCACGAGTGAATCGGTTTCTTCTAGGCAAGCGTGCTCCACCGTAGACCGCATCATCGCTTAACATCAGGCGAGTTGGTGGTCAAGCGCAAGCCTATTATTTATTTTTAAAAAACCCCTCGGTGGCCTGCCTCTGTGCTTGACGGGATCTAAATAGGAGCGCATCGGTACAATAAAATTCTTCAAACTCATACTCACTAGGGTTTCTTGTATTGAGGATGCCATGAGACACAGAAAGGATGACTAATACTCAGACCAGATATTTCAATTCAGCATTCAAACATCTGCCCGGTCGGGAATCGGAGCCGGAAGTCCCTAGCTGCACAATTATTATAATCGTAGAAACAAATGGGATCGTAAGCACCTAATGCTTTTCGTTTTTAGGGTTCCGTACCCAAAGGGTAAAAACGGGACCCAATTACTAAGCCTACGATGTCTGTCTGTCCGTCCATCCGTCCGTCCGTTCGCCCGTCCGTTCGTCCGTCCATCCGTCCGTCCGTCTGTCTGTCTTTCAAACCGTAATAGATAGCCAGATGAAATTTTCACAGAATATTTATTTGCTCTGAGTAGAATATATAATGTTACGGCGGATTAACTAAGAAATAATAAAAAAGTCAAAAAGTAAAAATCCATACAACAACAAAGCCCGGTACCTTTGGGTACGCAGACGACAGCACAGTTGTAGAGAGCTATATATATAATGCACGAACCAGCGGTTCACAAATCCAGTCTCTTCGAGAGGCCATGGTCGAGCGTATGAATTTGGAATGACTCCGATTGGGGCGATGCCAACCTGGTCAAGTTCAATGCCACTAAAACCCAGGCGTGTCTGTTTTCCGCTAATAGGACGCCGTTCCAACTGGCTCCTACTTTCCGTGATGTACCCATACCGATAACTGACCGGCTTGAGCTTTTGGGCGTTACTCTATCTTCTACCCTTAACTTTGGCTCCTATATTCAGTACAAGGCTCAATTGGCTGCCAAGAAGCTGGGTGTCCTATCGAAGGTGCGACGGTATTTCACGTCGGAACAGTTGCTTTCACTGTATCAAGCACAAGTTCGGTCGTGCATGGAGTACTGCTCTCACCTTTGGGATGGATCAGCTAAGTATCAGCTTGGGGCGTTAGAGTCTATAGAAAAGCGTGCCAAGAAGCTCATCGGCAACGAATCCCTGGTTAAGACTAAGCTCCTTAGTCTTGAGTATCGGTGTAAAGTTGCTAGTCTATCGGTCTTTTACGAATACATTTTAGAGAGTGTGCATCTGATCTTCATGATCTAATTCCTTCCTGCCCATTTTTCTATCGGACTGCCAGAGCGGGCACAAAAAATCGACACTGCTTTATGGTTGGTATTCCGAAAACCCGAACGAAGCGCTTTGATTCCACTTTTATTGTGCGAACTGCTAGTCTGTGGAATGCGCTGCCTGATTGAAACTTGGCATGATTATAGTACATATTCTAAAGTATGACAATAAATAATAAATAATGGCCAAGTGCTAGTTGGTGACAAATTTCTGTTCACCATAAGTTCTCGTACGATCACCGAAGTAAAGTAACCTCGGGCGCGGTCGGTACTTGGATGGGTGAGCGCCTGGGCGTTGATGGGATTTTGTCTTTTTGCACAATTTTTTGTACTTTAGTAGCTAACAAGTTATGTGGTGGCGCGGAACCCTCAGTGTGCAAGTCCGACTCACACTTGGCCGGTTTTATTATCTCTTCTCTACACAGTATAAATTGAAGTCGCTTTCAGCGTCTGTCTGTTTGTATGTATGGCCGCTAACTCCTCCTTAACCATGCAACAGATTTCATGCGGTTTTCACCATCGGTTAGATACATTTTCAAGGAAGGTTTATAACTATATAACTAGCGACCCGCCCCGGCTTCGCACGTAAATTACACCCGTGCGAAGCCGGGTGGGCGGGTCGCTAGTATATAATAACAATAATACAACATGATAATATAATTTATTTGTTACGAATGCATTATTATAATCGCCTCGTAACGTATAACATCCGCCCACGATTTCTTGTGGTTATTCTTGAAATGTTGAATAAGGATTAATTCAACATTTCAACCTTGTAATCTGCAAGATGATTCCGCACTAGTGTGTGAGAAGCAACAGTGTAGCCTATTTTGTCAATTTCTTAATAGATCGAATCATTTCCTGTATACAATCATGATGTGTTCACAGAACTGATAATTATTTATTTATTTGTGGTTTGTGGAAGTTCATGGTTGCGACAGTAAGACGCTGAGAGGATCTCTTTGTTCTCTTCATCTTGAACAACTTTTACTTAGCTAGCCTAGCTTAGCTAGGCCGGGTAATTATTGTAAACGACCATGGTGTTTTCGGAAATTGATTATTATCCTTTAAAAAACCTTGTAAAGTTTTTTCATTCTTTCATTTCATTTTCCATTCTGAACATTACCTATTGCTTTCATTTGCCGATAAACAATTTTTTGCTGTTTCAGACGGTTTATTGACAAATGTAAGTAATATGGTGCGTTCCTGATAAATAGCTGTACACGATAATGTAAAGAACACCCAACGATATGCGCAAAAACCGTGTCTTTTACAATAATTACCCCGGCCTGGGTACAAGGACAAGAAAACTATGAAATTTGAATTTCCCGCCATATGTGAAACGTATCATCTTAAAATCTTAATAAAAGAAATTTCAACGGTTCCAAATGTTTCGTCATGTCTGTATGACACTGTTTTTTTTTTCAGGATTTTTTTTTGCGTTTTAAGTGTAGTTCCCTAAGTAAAAGTTGTTCATACTGACAAGTATAATGCGCTATATTGCGGTATATATAAGCGAAAGGGGTCTACTAAGCTGAAAGAGACCCATAGCCATCATTTTGAACAACTTTTACTATGGGAGCAACCAGAGAAAAGTTTTTTTTTTAATTGCAACGGCTGTCAAGTTATTTTTGTGAGAAATTTGTTGTAGCCAGTTGCACCCTTATAAACAAAACGTCAGTCATTCGAAATCAGTTAGCAACTGATAACTTTTAATTTTGTAAGTAGTTTTAGGTTTTATTTTTATTCTAATATGTGTAATTTTCTTGTTTACTGAATAAACCGAAGTTAGCAACTGTGATGCGGAGTTCGATGCGTTGATCTAAATAAGAATGTTCAATCAAGGTTCACTCATAATGCCTGGTAACAGATTTTCCTTGTCATTTCCGTTCTATTTACTTCTCTTTTCAGTGCGAGCAACCTAGAAATCGCGAAAAAAATGTCAGCTATTCCATAGAAAACGATCATTCATTCTCAACAAAATGTATGAAATGGCTGATATTTTTTTCACGATTTCAGGGTTGTTCCTATAGCAAAAGTTGTTCATAATGATGGATCCCTTTCGGCTTGGTACACCTTTTCCGCGTAACCCTGTACACTGCGAAAATTACAAATTACAATCAAACACAAAATGATAGAAACAATAGAAAGATCACCAACACAATAGAAATAATATCAACACTCCGTTTTAATGTACCTGCGTATTCCACTTGAACAACGTACCTAAATAAATAAGTAAGTAAATTTATTAATAAATGGCAATTTACAAGTCACCTAACTGCTTCCGAGTGAGTACAAATCAATTTCAGTTTTACCTCATTACCATTCGAGTTTGTCATGCAAACTTAGGTATTAATTGACCTAGCGAAGAGAGGTTATTCTTCTAGGAATTGTAATGGCTAATGTGACAAGTCGGCGTTTCGGCGTGCATGGTTTGTTCGACTATAACTTGCGTATCGTTGATCCAATCATCATGAAACTTTGTAGACAATTAGTTCATTTCAATACAATATTTAAGTTCGTATATGGGCAAAATCGATTTAGAGGTTCTGAAGATTAATTAATCGCGAGGTCACAGTTCGGGGCGAACTACTAGTGAGTATATTAGGGGACATTTTTCTGACCCCAAACTAAGTAAAGCTTGTGATAATATGGCGGTTAGATACTGATATACATAAATATATAGTTTTAAATACATACTTAAGTAGATATTAACACCCAGATATAGAACAAACACAAATGTTCATCACATAAATGTTTTTCCTAGCTGGGAATCGAACCCACGCCCCCAAGCTCAGAAGGTTCACTACCAACTGGACCAACGGGCTATCTAAAATAGTATGAGACGGTGGTGGTGACGGAAGATCGCCTATTGGTCCCTGCGAGGTGATCACCGCTGTCGCCGTGTGAGGACGTCCTCACACGGCCCTGTAATAACCTTCCATTAATTTGCTGATACTTGCTCTGTGTCAACGCCCTCAAAGACATCGGAACTGTTTGACAACCGCTCAATAACAATATTTAGACATCGGAAATGTTTATTAAATAAATGTTTGAGAATGCGACATTCATACAAATTAGATTATGAAATAAATAATTTAAATTCCGCTCCTGTCTTATGCAGTTTGATATGAACATAAAATTTAGATTTTAAGAATTTGAAATGTTTATAATACCTAGGTCATTTTACTTGTGTGCTTAACTAGTTTTTGCGCGTGTTGCGAGGTCACCTTGATTCTTGTGATGAATTTAATTGTGAACGCGGAAGTCATTCAAACTGGTTGTGGTTTTTTGTTTTTGATACATAAAATAATTAACATCTTCTTGTATACCACTATGGTGATATTTACGATAATGTGACATTTTGTTAGTGTACTCCATATCATCCGATGTTATTAGAATAGGTTATAGGACAGAAGCATGTGATTTGTAAATAAACCGGCCAAGTGTCAGTCGGGCTCGCGCACTGAGGGTTCCGTACCACCACAAAATTCTATAACGAAATTACCAGTTATAACTTGGTAATGAACAGAACAGAAACTTATCACTGACTTGCACTATTATTTATTATTTGTTGTTATATTATAGAGTATGTACTATAATCATGCCAAGTTTGACGCTTGTACGTATTACCGTTTTTACATTAGAGCTAATACAAAATTACGTAAAAAAATACGTTTGTTGAATATATAGAAGAAATAAAACAGTCCGATAGCTTATTGCTTTACCTATGATGAGATATGATTCCGTCACTTGTTCTTATGTACGACAACCCGGACATGAGATTATTTTCATATTTTTGACAGAAACGTAAGTACCAGTAAATTTTTTCGGGACTTATTCGTAATTTTTATGCAACTTGGTAAGTAAACTCAAACAATTGTTCGAATAACAAATAACTGTTCCCAGCGCAAAGGTGCCCAAAACACTAGCTGCATTATTATGTTGGAAGGCAATGGCTCACCTTTCCACAAGGAACGAGCCGGAGCGGGAGTCACCACACTTTTCTTTGAGTCTGTGCCCTAAAGTGTTTAAATTAGTAAATAAATTCTAGTACGATTCAATTTTTTTATAAAACCCAATGAATCTCTGTTCTCTCTATTCTCAATTGTGTTTTCAGAAATTAAGGTAGTGTAAAAAATTCATGTAGGTATTAACAATTGTCTACGCGGGGACACTGGTTAATAGTCAATTACAGGCACGATGCACAAAAACGATGCACTCACGTTAGAATAGTAGAAATAATAGGAAGGAAGTGGGCAGTGTTGCCCAGTGCCGGTGGAGAAATTCATCCATCCGACGTAGTGTTGCTAGTTTACTAGCAACACGCCCGTACATGCTGGGCGGCGTTGGAACCCTCCGGTTCCAAGATGTTGTCCTCTGCAGGGTCCAGCAAAGGACAGAGGTATTTGACACCTCGTCTGAAGGTGGCCGTGGGAGTCTTTACGTCTGCAACACGGGCCACATTGTCTTTTCCGTGGATTAGAGTGGTGATTCTACCGAGTCTCCAATGCATCGGTGGAATATTAGGTTCTTTGATGAGTACTAGGTCTCCGACCCGCATCGGCTTGCTGTGGACACGCCATTTTTGCCGCTGCTGAAGTTCTGTGATGTACTCCATCTGCCAGCGCTTCCAGAAGACCTGTCGGAACTGTTCCAATCTCTGGAATCGATTTAATCTGGTCGCAGGTCTGTCATGTATATCAGGTCCAGGTAATGAGGCAAGCGGTCTTCCGATGAGGAAGTGTCCGGGGGTTAAAGGACAGAAGTCATCAGGAGAGGATGATAGGGGACAGAGGGGGCGGCTATTGAGGATAGCTTCTATTTGACAGAATAGAGTCGCCAACTCTTCAAATGTTAGGTGAGTGTTGCCTAGAATGCGCTTTATATGAAATTTTGCAGAGCGCACACATGATTCTATCAAGCCTGAAAAATGTGGACTGAATGCCGGTGCAAATCTGAAATTAATACCCTCCCCTGAAGTGTAACTCATGATGTCATCAGAGTGGGATTTGATGAACTCTGAAAGTTCTCGAGATGCAGCAACCATGTTACGACCATTGTCGCAGAAAAGTTGAGTTGGTTTTCCTCTACGAGAGATAAAACGACGCAGAGATAGTATAAATGCTTCCTTGCTTAATTCACTTACAGCCTCCATGTGTAGGCACTTGTATTTTAAACAGCAATATATAGCCAAATAACATTTGGTGATTTTGCAGCCTCTACCCTTTCGATCGGTGATGTAGTAGGGCCCAGCAAAGTCACAAGCACTAAATTCAAAGGGGGAGCCAGGATTGACACGTTGTTCAGGTAACATACCCATTATAGGAGTAGGTGTTTTCCCGCTGACTCTCCTGCACACAACACACTGTCTCGCAGTGGTACGAGCCAAATCTCTGCCGGCTATTGGCCAAACAGTTTCACGAATCGAACACAAAAGCAGCTGTGGGCCAGCATGCAAAAGACGAAGATGTTCCTGTCGAAATAATAGTTTTGTTAAGATATGTTTTGAATGTAGTAGCATTGGATGACGTTTTTCATATGGGTAGCAAGAATTTTCTAAACGTCCTCCAACCCTGATTATGTCCCTATCCAGAAATGGGCTCAACGACAAAATATTGGATGTAGCGCTGAGCTGGTTGTTTAACTTGAGAATCGACAGTTCCTTCGGAAAAGATTCAATCTGTGATAATTTTACTAAACTTTGAAATGAATGTTTGAGTTCTTCAGGCTGCAAAATACCAGTGTGTTTGTTGGTTGGATTTCTGCAATTGTTAATGAATCGATGTACATATGCGAATGAGCGTTGTAGAAAGTGTAGCTTTGAGTATCTATCAAATTCTATTAATGTTTGTTTGGTGTTTTCATCACAAGAGGTGATGTTTACCTTGACCTCAGGTAAATCATGTGTATCTGTATGAGTTTTAGGATAAATGGGTGGCCATTCTGATTCAGGTTGCCGTAAAAATGGAGGTCCCTCCCACCATAATTGGCAAGTTTCTATCTTATCTGCATCTACACTGCGTGTGGCTAAGTCTGCAGAATTAAATTTAGTTGGTACATGTCGCCATTGAGAGTGCTGTGCTAGCTCTAAGGTGGCGCTTACCCTGTTGGCTACAAAAGTTTTTAATTTGTCGTACCTCATGCCTAGCCAAGACAACACAATGGATGAGTCCGTCCAGAATACATTGCGAGCAATGACACATCGCAGAGCGCGACATACGGCGACCGCGAGCTGAGCGCCTAGAAGGCAAGCACACAGCTCTAGCCGAGGTATGGTTGTTGGCTTTACTGGAGCCACTCTAGCTTTGGCACACAGCAAGCGTGTAGTGATGTCGCCCCGCTCATTAGCTGACCGTGCATAGACTGCTGCTGCATAGGCAAATTTTGATGCATCGCAAAATATGTGTAGCTCTCTGTGGACAGATGCTTCACACATGACATGTCTAGGAATGTGTAGTGTGTGTAGGTATTTTAACTTGTCTACAAATTTGTACCATTGTTGAATTAATGGGTTTGGAATTGGCGCGTCCCATGGAATTTTCTTTATCCATAAAGTCTGAATGATAAGTCTGGGAATTATTGTCACTACTGATAACAATCCGAGTGGGTCAAATATCTTGCATGAGTCTGACAATATTGATCGTTTTGTTGGAGTTTTAATGTCAGCTTTATAATTGGTTGGAAAATGAATGAAATCATCGTTCGGATTCCATCCTATGCCTAATGTATGTGAAGCAGAGCTTATTGTTAGGTTGTTTTGTGTATTTGGTGTATCTTCTAGGATTTGTGGAGAGTTTGAACGATACTTGCGTAAATTGAAGCAACCTGCACATAGTACAGATTCTATAGCGCGCTTTACATGTTTTAAGTCACTGATATCATCGCTTCCAGTCAATAAATCATCTACTAGAAAGTCCTTCTGAATGATTTCCTTTAACCTAGGGTCAGCGCATTCCTCACCTAATTGCCACAGGCATCGTGTGCTGAGAAAGCTTGAACTGGCATAACCATAGGTAACAGTGTTTAACCGCAACAACTTCAGTGTATCAGTGATATTTTCGCGCCACAGGATTATTTGTAATTTTTTATGAATGTCCTGGACGTTGACCATTCTATACATTTTCTCACAATCTCCTGATAATACATATGTATATTGTCTGAATCTTATTAAAATGTTGAACAAGCTATCTTGTATGTGTGGTCCTACCATCTGTATGTCGTTAATGCTATAACCTGATGTTGTTTTTTGACTACCATTGAAAACTACCCTTAAGCGAGTCGACTCACTGCTAGGTTTCCAAACTGCATGGTGTGGTATGAAATATGACGGTTGTGGTACAGTAGGAATCTCTGTTAGATGTCCAAGATCAGCATATTCCTTTATGAAGTTTGAGTATAGTCGTTTGAGTTCTGAATTTTTAACGAAGCGTCTTTCAAGAGCTAAGTATTGTTGTTTGGCTCGTTTAATTGAATCTCCTAAGCAATCTGGGTCTGTACGAAGGGGTAGCTGAACGCAAAACCTGCCCTCATCATTACGGTAAGTGTGCTTTACGAAGTGAGCCTCACATTGAATTTCTTCGTCGGTTTGTTTGTCATTTAACTCGGGTATTTGCTCTATCTCCCAGAACCTTTTGAGATTTTCGTTCAGTTCATCGTTTGAAATGATATCTTGAGTATTGGATTGGATTGATGCGTGATTGCATATAATGGAATTGTTTTGTTTTATATTGTTTGTATATAGTGGGCCTGCCAGTATCCACCCTAGCTTTGACTTGAGCATCATGGGTTGACTGGGACCGAGGCGGATTTGTTCTGGTTCAATTAGATCCCAGAACAAGTCAGCTCCTATCAGTAAATCTACTGGTAAAGCTTGATTGAAAGAAGTGTCTGCGAGTTTGATGTTTGATGGTAGTTTAATTGATGAAATATCTATTGTTTTGCTAGGTAAATTTCCAGATATTTGAGGAAGCACCAGACAAGATAAATTTGATTCAAATGGACTGACCTTTGATTTTAGTTTGACAATGCAACGTTGTACTGAGTTGGATGAATGCACATTACCTATACCCATAATGTTTACTTGTGTTGGCTGAGGAGTCAATTCTAACATGGATTTTACTTTATCTGTTAGTAGCGAGCATTGGCTCCCGCTGTCTAAAAGGGCTCGTATTGTGGTGCATTTGTCTGTGTGTGGATTGTATAAATCGACTAAAGCGGTCGAAAGAAGTGTGCTATTGTTGTTAGTAGCTGAAGACATACTGACTATGTCCTGTTGGTATGGCTGATTGCTTTGAAAATCAATTGCAGTGGATGTGTGTACATTAGATATGTTTGCAGCCTGAGAAGAAGAATCTTTGCATAATAATGTATTGTGTCTGGCGGTTTTACACTTTGAACAAGGACCTAACCTGCACTGAGGCGAAGAATGACCTTTCCGAAGACAATTAAAACAGAGCCGGAGACGCATGACTTCGGAGGCCCTTTCCTCCACCGGCTTGGACAGGAACGAAGCACAATCGTACAGGCGATGACTACCCTTACATAAAGTGCAAGTAGGGGCAGGAGAGGCAGCAGTTGAAATTGCAAACGATTTGGCATGTGATTTCTCCGAATGTCTGAACAAATTGTTTGGTTTATGCATCATAATTGGACGATTTTCATGTTTATTGTGTTGTACTGATTCAAAAATATCTGCCCGAGACTTAAGAAATTGGAAGAACTCCTTTAATGTGGGGCTCTTTTGAAGAGAGTTTTTATGCTCTTCCCATTTGAATGTAGTGCTGTTATCAAGCTTTGCTGATGCCAAATGTACGATCAAAGTGTCCCAATGCTCAGTTGGTTCACCGAGGGTGCTCAACGCCCTTAGGTTTTTGGACACATGGTCAATGAGAAAACGTAAATCCTTAGCTGAATCTCGAGGCACAGGCTGCATGCTAATCAGAGAGTTTAAGTGATTGGTTATGAGCTGCTTTTCGTTGTTGTATCTCTCGCAGAGGAGACGCCAAGCTTCAGCATAGTTCTGTGCGCTGATTTCCAGGTTGCTAATAACTCTGGCAGCGTCACTCTCTAAGTAGCTATTGAGATAATGGAATTTATGAATGGGTTGTATCCTGTCATTATCATGTATGAGTGAAGTGAATGTGTCTCTGAATTCAAGCCATTTAAAACATGTTCCGTCAAAGTTGCTTATTTTAATTATTGGTAGCTTGAAGCTTACTGTGTTTTGTTTGTGATTGCATGCGTGACTGCATGTCGAATGTATTGAATTTTCTGGTGATTTACAGTCATCATTTTGTGGCTTATTCTTGTCTAAAAGTATCTGAGTTTCAGATAAAAGCATTGAAAACTCAAGTTCAAATTCTTCGCGGATGTCAAGCTCTGCGTCTAGCTCTGATGAATTTAAAAGTTCTATTTGTGACTGTAAATCATCAAAACCGAATGATAAATCTCTAAATTTTTCATATCGCTGGGCTAATGCACCCAATTCAACTGCAGTTACTGCCTTTGCTTGAGTGAATTTGTAAAAATAATTTTTGTATTTAGTTATGCGACCCTTGACGGAACTGCGCTTTGTATTCAAATCCTTCAAATTGGTTAACTGTATAGTGGGTACATTCAAGTTGACACTTCCCGCAGGTGACCGTGGAGGTGGCTCCTTTGTCTGAGACATTATGAGTTATGTACACTTTCAACAGAAATCGAAGGAAATAGTAGTAAAGAATGTAAGAAAAAACGAAACGTAAATTTGCAATTCGCGATCCGATCACGAAGTAGTTGAAGAGGTGCGCTGTTTTCGATGAGTAGAACTCAAAAACAATGAACGCGACCTTTGACCACGCCGTGTTTGCTGAAATTGCATGAATAAATGATTCGTGATTACACGCTATTTTATTGATAATAACCCTTTGACCTTGGGTTTGTATTGAGTGTCGTGCGCGTGCGATATTGAGAAAAAAAGATGGATGCGCGCGCAATAATGCTCGGTGAAAAATGAAGTATTTATGATTATTTTCGTTAAATTTAGTAACAAATGAAGAGCCAATATGTTTATCTATCAAAATAGAAGTGAAGATAAGTGGGATGGGAGATAAAGGATAGACACTTCCCTGTTTTCTTCGCTTGCAAAATGGCGTGTCGGCGGCGTTGATCGGTGCCGGCCGGCGTATTTGTCAACACTTTTCACTGCTTTTAAGTATGTTATTGTATTGTATGTAATTGATATCACGTCGGGGTATAATGTCTACGCGGGGACACTGGTTAATAGTCAATTACAGGCACGATGCACAAAAACGATGCACTCACGTTAGAATAGTAGAAATAATAGGAAGGAAGTGGGCAGTGTTGCCCAGTGCCGGTGGAGAAATTCATCCATCCGACGTAGTGTTGCTAGTTTACTAGCAACACGCCCGTACACAATTATTGTATTGTGGAGATGTGCTGCTGAAGGTGGATGTGAAGAATGCCTTCAATTCGGTGGATAGAGGAGTCCTATTGACGCAAGCTAAAGAAAAACTTCCAGATTTGTATAATTTTATTTGGCAATGTTACAGTTCTTCAACAAAATTAACATATCTCGGCAACGAAATTTTATCTGCTGTTGGCTGCCAGCAAGGGGATCCTCTTGGACCTGCGATATTCAGCCTAGCAATTCATCCCATCATCAAACGTCTTCAATCAAAACTAAATGTTTGGTATCTTGATGATGGGACTTTTGGTGGTGACTCTAACGATGTTTATGACGATCTTTTATTTTTAGTAGAAGAGTTTCGTGCTATTGGTTTTGATTTAAACTTTTCAAAATGTGAACTTTATATTTTCGACGATTGTCCTTCAAAAGATTTGGTTATACAAAAATTTATTGATTTGGCCCCAAATATAAAAATTCTTGACAAATGCTCCCTTCGTTTATTGGGCTCTCCTATTCTTGACGAATCGTTTCCTTCTTTTTTCGAGGAAAAAATTCAAAATTTCTTACAAACTTCAGACCGATTATCCAAAATTAATACACACATGGCTTTTACTATTATAAAATTTTGTCTTTTTGTTCCCAAATTCACCTACATTTTACGTTGTTGTCAGCTCTGGAAACATACTCAGCTTCTTCAAAGCTTAGACAGCATCGTAAAAAATACCTTGGCATCTATTTTGAACATTAATTTGGAAGGGCGTGTTTGGTTGCAGGCTTCACTTCCAGTGTGGTTGGGGGGCCTCGGCGTACGGTCTATTTCTGGTGTAGCTCTCCCCGCATTCTTGTCATCTGTCCATAGTACTCAAAATTTAACACAAAAAATTCTTGCGGCTTCTTTAGACTATGTGGAAATAATTTACTTGAACGAGGCCAAGAATGCGTGGAATTTGGCCTGTCCAAACACCGATTTCCCAAAAACCACGTCTTCTCAGCGGCTGTGGGATGGGCCGATCTGTGAGGTAGTACGGAAGAATCTTTTAAATACGTGCTTAAACTCCGCAGATCGTGCCCGTTTGTTAGCCGTTGGTGAGTGGGAATCGGGTTTGTGGCTACAGGCTCTCCCATCGCCCAACACTGGCACTTTAATAGATTCGACGTCTTTCCGTATTGCAGCTTCTCTTCGCTTGGGCGCATCGTGCAGTGCTCCGCACCGCTGCCAGTATGGCACTGCTGTCAACCAGCTTGGTCACCACGGTTTGTCTTGCAGCAGAAGTACGGGAAGAATTTCTCGCCACTCCAGCCTTAATGATATCATCCGTCGGGCTTTTACCACCGCTAACTGTGCGGCCATTTTAGAACCAAGTGGTCTCATGCGTGACGATGGTAAAAGACCTGACGGAATGACCCTCATTCCTTGGAAGATGGGACGACCTTTGGTGTGGGATGCTACTTGCGTGGACACCCTTGCACCGTCTCATCTTCCGGGAACTCAGAAAAGGGCTGGTGTGGCGGCTGAATCAGCGGAGAGCCTCAAAAGGCGCAAATATAGTACCCTAGATAGCGGATATATATTTGAGCCTTTTGGGGTTGAGACGCTTGGACCGTGGGGACCAGGAGCCCATCGAATATTTAAAGACCTATCAGGGCGACTGGTCGAAGCTACTCGTGACCAAAATGCTGGCCTTTATTTTGCCCAAAGAATAAGCATTGCCATACAACGTGGCAATGCTGCCAGCATTTTGGGCACGCTGCCCACCGGTAGCGGATTGTTAGATTAGTTTTAGTTTTAGATTAATTTTAGTTTTAGATTAGTTTTAGTTATAAATTTAAATTTAAGATAGTTTTTATTTTACTTGTTTTTTTTATTAACAATTTAAATATACTCACCTAGTTTTATTAAAATTTTAAATATGACCGTACTAAGTAAATAAACCTTAATTTCGACATTTTATCTGTGCTGTAAAGTATGTCATAACAGCAATTGCAGTATTATATCATACGATGACTTACATATTCCATTGTTTGTACATAATTATATGCATACAAATACATAGGTATCTACTATGATACGTCATTGCACTGTACCAAATGACTATAAATTAATAATATGCGACGATTGGTTTTTCCTTAGATAAACTGGTTGTTGCAATAAAATGAAAATAATTTACTTAGGTACATATAGTTATGATTATAAGTTTTATTTATTTTAATCAAAGAGGAGCGTATCATCATCATCATCATCAGCTCGAAGTCGTCCACTGTTGAATATAGGCCTCCCTCTTAGATTTCCACACTAAACGACAGCGTGCCATTTGCATCCGCTGGATGCCCGCAACTCTCACAATGTCGTCGGTCCATCTAGTAAGAGGCCAACCTTCGCTGCGTCTTCCGGTTTGTGGTCTCCACTCAAGAGAAATAATTTCTAAAGCACTATATTACATACATGCAATCTCTTTTTCACCAAATTTATTCCTATTCCTTTATATTAATGTTTTTATATTCCTTTGTATTTTAGGTAGGTATCTAAAACGTGTATCGAAATCACACAAACCCTCAGACACTCCCAACTTATTTTTAATGTAGTAATATAATATAATAAATGCTTTTCGTTAGGTATTTGGAGTAAAATATATTTGTAATTTTCTATTTCTCACAGAATGTGTTGACGGGTGCTTTTACTTGCTGTATTGTCTTGAAAGAAATTGCTTAGTAGTTAGGTATTTGTTCGAAATTTACATCGTCACTTACGCTGTACCTACTATTAATTTTGTTCACAAAACTAATTTAAAAAAACCTTATTTATATCAATTGTACTTACTCCCGTTTATGAACAAACTGTTTTCAGATTTTGCGTAGGTTCTTTCGATGGCATGTTGTTTATTTGTATAGAAAAATATTTCAGTCGAAATAATAATATGGTTATTAAAACAAAATTATATTTTCGGGTAAGTACATAAATGTAAGTGTAATGTTCAGGTTACCTACCAAAAACTAACTTTTTGTTTTATATCTGGGTTAAATTTTATGACAGAGTATAAAACCATAAGCATAAAGCATTAAGCATAAACTGTCTGTTATTACCGACAGTTTATGCTTCATTTTTTGTATTTGACTAATGCCTAAGTTTTTAGGAAGCTTAAGTATGTAGGTACGTAGAACAAAGGTTTCCAAAGTATGCACATACGTTTGCAAGCGGTGCCCTAAGGCACCTTGGAAGCAAACAGGGACGTCGTGAGACTTCTTCTTGGCCCTGATTCTGTAACTACAAACATGCACGTAACGCGCGATGTTAAGTTAATCTCTAAAAGTTGGTATTTATTCCTAAGGAATAGAGTCTTTTTCGAGGTTAACTTAAAAAGTTAAGACCCTTACTACCCAAATCAACTACTGAACAAAATTGGTGTAGGGGTTGCAAAGAAATAGGGTTGTGACGTCTCAGTTCAACTATTTTTTTAATGTTTATTACTGTTCTTTCACCCGTATTTTGTTAAGGTCGCCGTAGCAAAACAATATATCTGTGAGTGCGACGTGAGCTGAAAGAGTTTGGGAACGCCTGACGTTGACACTTTTATAATGTCTACGTACATTTATAACGTACTAGCGGTCCGCCCCAGCTTCACACGGGTATAGATTATATCCTATGTCACCCGAGGATAGTGTAGCTTCCCGTCAGTGAAAGAATTTTTCAAATCGGTTCAGTAGTTTCGGAGCCTATTCAATGCAAACAAACAATCAAATCTTTCCTCTTTATAATATTAGTATAGATCAATAGCAATTGAGCTCTCGAATAATTCAACAAGTTATTAATTCATGTTAAAATTTAGGGATCCGTAGAAGAGAGAATCTTCGTTACAAATATAACTACATTATTTTTTGTTAGCGTGCCAGTTTTTATTATATGCAATCCATATTACCAGCCAGCTTGGCAGTTTTTTTTTTAAATTGATTTTTTACAAAGTGTTTTAGTTATAATTAGAATATATCACGTTTTTTATGTAAGAATATGTAGGTAACACTATGGTTTTGTCTACATTTTAATAGAACTTGGTAATTATCGAGAAGAATGATGTTTTCTCTTCCGAACACCATGATATAATCTACACCACGCTGCACTCACTAAAAACCAGCCAAATGTGAGTTGGTTCGTGCACTGACGGTTCCGTACCACCACAATGTACAAAAATTAACATCGACATCAACAACCGACCGCGCCCGATGTTGCTTAACTTGGTGGTGAACATAAATTTGTCACCAACTCGCAACTTGACAAATATTTATAATTTGTAATCTTACTAAGAGCATGTATACTATATAATCAATCAAACTTGACGCTTGTACATATTACCGATTTTACATAAGAGCAAATACAAAAATACGTTTAAAAAAAATGTTTGCTGCATAGAGACCGTTTAGTTTTTACTTTATTATTGTTTCTTTGTTAATTCGCTAAAACATTACATATTCTGTAAAAGTATCAACTGGCTATCGACTTATTGATATTACGGTTCGAAAGATACAATACAACCGTTAAAAGGTAAGACGGATGGACAGACGGACAAACAAACAGCGTAGGCTTAATAATAGGGTCTCGATTACGAACTTTGGGTACGGAATCCTGAATATGATTAGCAAACCACGTAAAGACATTCAGGTTCTTATGAAGCCAGTTAGACTAGCAGCGCCCCGACATTCAAGCTCTTATGAAGCCAGTTAGACTAGCAGCGCCCCGACATTCAAGCTCTTATGAAGCCAGTTAGACTTGCAGCGCCCCGACATTCAGACTCTTATGAAACCAGTTAGACTAGCAGCGCCCCGACATTCAAGCTCTTATGAAGCCAGTTAGACTAGCAGCGCCCCGACATTCAAGCTCTTATGAAGCCAGTTAGACTTGCAGCGCCCCGACATTCAGACTCTTATGAAACCAGTTAGACTAGCAGCGCCCCGTCATTCAGGCTCTTATGAAGCCAGACTAGCAGCGCCCCGACATTCAGACTCTTATGAAGCCAGTTAGACTAGCAGCGCCCCGTCATATAGGCTCTTATGAAGCCTGTAACACTAGCAGCGCCCCTATCATACAAAATACATGAACTTTTTCGGGATAAAAAGAAGGCTATGTGTTAATCCAGGGATTCCAGGGTATTCATTTCATCCTAATTTCAATCACATCCATTCAACCGTTACGGAGTAAAGGGCGGACAACAGCAAAAAAAAATTTTCTCGCAATTATAATATTAGAGTAATGAGATTATCCCCATGAGTGAAACTGTGTTCCCATCCACTAAATATTCAATGATACATATTAATGCAATGTAATAGCTGGACTTAATGTAGCATGCAGTTGTAATTTAGATTACGATATCCACAATTCCACATATCTTAAAAGCAAACGGATTGGAACCGTTGGTAAGCTAGTTGAATTCCCCCTTGACGAATTTGTTTGCGGTTTACCAAGACGTAATTCCAATAAAATGTTTCCACAAGCAAGTAAAAAATAAAATGATGATTCATAGCTAATCACCAATCCTAGAGTGATGGGTATAAATCTTAGATAAGATAATATGAATTAACTTCACACGGTGGTAATAATGACAATTGACGTACCTACAGACTAATTAAGACTAATATAATAACACAAGATCTGCATGATCTAAGTCCCACCTACCCATTTTTCTATTGGACTGCCAGAGTGGGCACGAAAAATCGTTTATGGTTCATATTCCGAAAACTCGTACGAAGCGCTTTGATTCAAAATTTATTGTGCGAACTGCTAGTCTGTGGAATGCATTGCCTGAATGGGTGCTCCCCGATAGTTACAATATGGGTGTCTTCAAATCACGAGTGAATCTATTTCTTCTAGGCAACCGTGCTCCATCGCTTCGTACCGCATCATCGCTTAACATCGCTTAACATCAAGCGAGTTGGCGGTCAAACGCAAAAAACATTACACAATGTTAAAAATACTGTGGCGATATGAAATATATCCTCTGAATGTTTAATAAGGATCCATTCTCTTTTCCCAAGGACCAATAATATACGATGCCTTCAGAATCTAAATATATATGTATAAAAGCCACAGTGTCCAGTTAGGTACTGAGTAGCTGAGTGACTCATCACGAAATCTCGAAAAGTACTTGACCTACGAAGTGGAAATTTGGCAGGGAATGGAATTTTCCTTGTGTGGGGTGTTAAGGACCGCTAAGAAAAGATTTAGCGAACAAGTCTAAATAGTTTTTTTTAAACCCTCAATAAAAGAGGTAATAATCTTCAAACGGCTGAACAGATTTTAATGAAGAATAATAAATAGATAAGAAAGCTCTCGATCAAATAAACTATTCGGATAGCCGAGATACGATGCCACAGGACAGACACAGGAACACAGCTGGTACACAGATACACAAACACAGATGCACACAAATACACACGCATACATATTAAAAAGCTGAACTACGAGAGGCCAAAGTTGGTTTGAAAATTTTGTATGATAATATTAGGTTTTTGCCATAGGACATTTCCATATTTTGAAACAGGTTATTTGAATTAAAAATGTAAGCTTGGACGTCCATTTTATCAGTTTTTTGTTTTTGTTTTTTCTGTCAATTGTTTTTTATTTTTATTTTAATGACAGTTCAAACAAAGATTGACAGTCCACATCAATGAGAAGATCATTGGTCCATATCAAAACTTTTGCTCAAGGGAACCACAAACAAAACGTCATATTGTGTATGAATCTCAGAAGAAACACTAAAGGTGTAGGTATATATTTTTTGTTTTTGTTGTTTTCTCGTAAAGTGCTAAATCAACTTCGATAACATTTATATGACAACATTTGTATGATATACGTACGACCTACCAAACAAAAAAGAAATATCAGAATCAATTCATAATTGGCGGAGTAATCGCGTAACAAACATACAAAAAAACATACAGGCGAATTGATAACCTCTTCCAGAAGTCGGTTAAAAAATTACTATCGGGGATTTAATTTTTTTGACATCGTTTTGAATTTCTTGTCTTTTCATCGTTTTGTTTGTATAGCTGATACCCGCGATTTCGTACACGTCGAATAAACGAACTTACCGGTCTTTGGCCTGGTAGGTGAGGGTAATGCACATCGAGCTAAAGAGGCCGAAAAGAGACCGCTGGGAAACGCTGGATGCAGGCCACTTCCAACCGGCCCTTCTAGAGATCGATGGTGAGGCCTATGTCCAGCAGTGGACGACCTATGGCTGACATGATGAGCTAAAGAGGGAGATAATCGGCTTCGTATAGCGTCACGTCAAAAACTTCACGTATTGTACTAAGTCACAAAGGCGCTCTACGAACGGACCTACGCTTAGACACTAACCGATTATCTCCCTCTTTAGCTCGATGTGCATTACTTACCGCCGTGTATTAAGGCGATTGTTTACTTCGTGGCTACTTGTTTAAAAATTGTATATTCGTTCACCGTCATTACCAATACAGGCGATGAGGATGGCACAAACTATAATCCAAGCCACACAAATAAGTTACATATATGCATAACCATTTAAAAATTATTTGCTGAAACCTAAAGTAAAGCGACATGAGTTTTTATAACATTGCAATCATAAAAACATTTCTAAACTAGTAGGACTCATAAATTGTTTTGCTGCACACGATTTCGGACGTCATACCGCAACGAAGGCAAACGAGGTATTTTCTGTGCTAATAGGCAGTATTTGACGCACGGAAGTAGAGATAACTAAAAAATAAATAAACTTACACGTTGATGGGCGTATTTACTTAGATTCTGTACCCAGACCAGCGGAATCGACGGGTGTCAAGTAAGTAAACCAATTTAAATTAATATATCAAAGCTACTCATCAGGCAGAATCAATAACTAAAAGGAAAAGTCTCCACATTAATACAACTACAGCTGGTTTGGAACGCGTTTCCACTGAAGCGGAGCAGAGCAGAGCGGGGTGAAGCAAAGTGGAGCAGAGCTGTGAAAACAGGTGGGTGTTTCTATTGAAGCAAAGACGAGAAGGGCATTACGGATTCGGTTTAGGTGATGAAAAAATTGTTGCTTGCTCTGTTTAAAAAAAAGAGTGAGCGTAAATTAAATAAACTAGCTGCACCCCACGGTTTCCTCTGCTCTGATAATTCCTTAGGAATCGTATATTCTTCCGGGGAAAAGTTATCTTCTGTCAGTTTCCTCCTCATATAAATTATTTCATTTAATTAAATAAATTTATCTTAAATTTTGAAATTACATCTTGCATGAATAAAACGCACAGCGGGCAACGAAGAGAGCTATGCTCGGAGTTTTTTTGTGCGATAGAATCCGGAACTAGGATATTCGATGAAAAACCAGAGTCACCGACATAGCTACTAAAAGTAAGTTGAAGTAGCAATGGGCAGACCACATACGCTCGAAAAACCGATAACCATAACGAAAGGGCAGAAAGGTTCTTGAGTGGAGACCACGAATCTGAAGACGCAGAGTAGGTAGGCCTCCCATTAGATGGACCGACGATAAGAGTCATTGGAATTCAGTGAATGCAGATGGCAGGGTGCCGTTCAGTGTGGACGTCTAAGGGGGAGGCCTATGTTCAGAATTGGACGTTTGCTGGCTGATGGTGATGAATTAAAATTAAAACATCTAATGTAATTTAATGAGAAATAAAAAAATGGTTATATGCAGCTTATGCTTAGCTGCACTAAGGGAATTAGATCATGCAGATCCGATGCACACTCTCCGAACTGGTATATAGGTATACTATGTCTGGGTGTCTTCAAGGCCAAAGTGAATTCGTACCTTCTAGGTTTACGTGCTCCACCTCCGGCCACAACATCGCTTTCCATTATGGTGGGTTGGTGGCCAAACGTAAACTTATTCTTTATATTTTAAAAAACTTCGTATTATACTACTTTCGTACAAGAACGCGGAGTACAAACAAATAATCTCGGTCCAATTTTTTATAGCTCTAACAGCTGTAGTAGATTGTAAAAAGCTGTATGAAAACCGCAAATTCTATCACTATTGCTAGCCTTTTAAACATTAGATTATAGCTGGTATCCAATGTACTATAGTGAAGTTTTAATATTAAAATAATTATAATAATTTTAATATTAATTGTTTTCATTCAACTTTCTACAATGTTATAGCAGATGTCAGACTGGACTCAGATTGGACGGAGTATATATGTATATATATATATATATATATATATATATATATATATATATACACATATATAGATATAGGTATATTATAAAACTGCAGAACAAACACTAATGAATTAATTTGATTAATTATTCCATAAAAACAAAACCAAAATTTAATTTAGTTGTAAACAGATCGAAATTTTATTCGATACGTCCAAGTAAAATTGTGGTAATTTATGGTAAGTGGAGTTTAAATACTAAACAAACGAAACATCTGTTACAATATTATTTAAATAACACACAATATTTCTTATAAATGGGAATGTTTGTAAGTATATATGTTTGTTTCCGTTCCACTCCGTAACTGCTGGATAGATTTTGATCAGTTGGTAGTGAATCTAACTTCTGAGCTTGAGGGCGTGGGTTCGATTCCCACCTAGGAAAACATTTATGTGATGAACATTTGTGTTTGTTCTATAATTATCTGGTTGTTAATATCTATTTAAGTATGTATTATGTATGTACATCAGTCTCTGGCAGCCATATCACAAACTTTGCTTAGTTTGGGGTCAGATGACCGTGTGTGCAAAAAATGTCCCGAATATTTATTTATAATTTATTTTTTTAATTTGTATGTGGCTTAACCCTGGATTAACAAAGACTAATGTATCCCAAGTTGAACCAGGTTACGCAGTAGAGGGTCATTGAAAAATCCGAAAAAATCGAGAGATCTAAATAAAGTCCCTTAGACTCCGCTAGCTTAGACATCTGCAGAGTATGGGAGAAGGCCGCACCATAAAAAGAGCTTACTTAGGGCTGCGGGAGGGCGGAAGGCCCGTCGGCCATCTCAGGTATAGATGGAAAGATCAAGTGAGAAAAAACCTGCAAAAGCTGGATGTTCATGATTGGCGTAAACTTGCTCAAGGTAAGGAAGAACGGCGTCTTTTAGTATCGAAAGCCAAGACACATTGTGGGTCACTGCGTCAGCATAAGTAATTAGAAATTTTTATCCCAAAAATAATTGCATTGGCTGTGGGATAGCGGGTATGATCCCGGGTTGTTGCTAGTTATGTTATAAATTAAAAATATGTAGTAATTAAGTATGGTTGGCAAAGTAAACCAACGAAAAATCAACAAGGATGAAAGTTATAACAGTTAGTTGTTCACGGTATGTAATTTATATATATGCAATGTAATTACACCAATAGTAAGCAATTATACCACTTGTATAAATATTAATTGTGCGTAGTGTTAACAAGGTTAGATAATCGTTGCTACCCTATTATACCCGTCCACCTTGGCGCGTTCCGAAACTTATGGTAAAAATTGTTTGCATTTCAGGTGGAACGTGCCCATAGACACGCCCTATATGCGCCCCATTGATACTTGCTGTTTTTCATGATACCTAGTAGGTATCATGCTGTTTTTAATGAGCATGTAAAACTTTTTTATCTGTCGCAGTTGCCATCCTCGTTGACTCTGATATTTTTTTATTTAACTAAGCTGCCTCTGCGTTTTTAATATGTAATATTATTAAAAGGTATTATTATTATATAATTTATTTACTATAGCATGCCCCGCCTTCTACCTCCTGTAAAAATCGTCTCCATTCGAAGGTTGCCAGAAAATATTGTTGTTCAAAAATATTTTTTATTTTATTTTGGGGGTCGTTCTGGAACATGTATTTTTTTTCATTCGGTGCTGCTACTCGTCTTTGGTGTCGTTCAAAAAGTTTAAAAAAATTAATTGTAGGTTTGCCTCGCCTGATGTTAAGCGATGATGCGGTCTACGGTGGTGGTTACGCTTACCTAAGAAACCGATTAAAAAAATATAGGAATAGGTCTTTTAAAATGAAGATAAGGTATCATAAATATATTTTTATCAATTCTTTGCGAAATTCTGGATCGCCAAAGTGACAAAAAGTTTATATCTAACCTATTAGATTTAGAAACTTGTATTTATTGTTTTTAACATTATTTAACATTATTTCGAAGTGCAGACGGGAAGAATCCCTAAGGATACAATAATTATTACCTATTAAGTAAACTTATAGTAGGTACCTACCTACACGTGCAAACCAAGTCAAGTGTGAACGATCTCTATAGAATGCAAGGTAATAAAACATTAAATAAATTGTAAAATGTAAATATGTACAAGACATCCATCGCATCGTTCCGCATTTATCACTCTTATAATAATTGTCATACGCTTCTGATATTAAATAATTATCTATAATCAATGGAGTAAGTTAATTAGGTATTACCTTTATTATTAAACAATTAGCTGACCTGACAGACGTTGTCCTGTCTTAGAACTGTCAAATACACAAAGTTAATATTGTAAAACTTATTTTTTTACACCTTGGGTTACATTATTGGAGTTTTAGTGAGGAACCATATTTTTTTTGAAAATATAATATAGCCTATGTTACCCGGGGATAGTGTAGCTTTCCAATAGTCTAAGAATTTTTCAAATCGGTTCAGTAGTTTCGGAGCCTATTCAATGCAAACAAACAAACAATCAAATCTTTCCTCTTTATAATATTATACATAGTATAGAATAGAAAATTACAAAATTTAAGAGCGTACCTCATCTAGGTACACTATAAGCACTAACTTACTATAAATGAATATATAAATGAGTATGTACGTCTCGAAAGATACTATTGAAGGTATTCGGTTAGTCAGTAAAAATGTTTATAACCTATTTTAAAATCTACTTACAGCCTTTGACCAAAATAAAGTGAATAGACGGGTCCAGAAAAAGGGCATTTTTGAAGATTACAAAACAGGAGCTTACTTCGTTTCAGTTGGTCTCTAGCCGTAGGAAGTGCGACACGAGTCTATTGTTACATGACAACGAAACATCTGACAAAATTATGCCTTCGTGTGCTTTTCCGAAGTGTAAATACACAACAAAAACCGCTATCTATTTTTTGTATCTAATGTACTCTACATGGTTATAATTAGATGTTGAAGTATATTTCCGACGATTTTGACTCGTTTTTACTGAGCAAATTCAATAGTTATGGCCCGTCCATTCATTTTATTTTATTCGAAGCTTACAGCATAGTATAATAAACCGCCAAAGTTAATAAAATTGTGATTTAAAAAAAGCTTTTTAGAGGGGGAATGGTATTAAATAAGTTGTTCCATAGATATTGTCAATAACACTCAACGAAGTTTATGGAACAGGTGATATTTTTTTTCCTTGATTTTAGTGTTAGTATAAGTACAATATCCTGATAAAATAAATATGTATATGAATATCCCAAATGATATCCTAAAATATGTCTGTTGTGTAAAAGAACACCCCGTACATTTAGTTCGCCTTCAGATATATTTTTACAAACGGAGTTTTTGCCCATACTCTAACAAAAAAATGGCCTTAACTACTTGCGAACAAAGAGCCGTGGTAGCCTATTTGGGAGACCGCTAGACTTGATAGCGTGAGGTCGCAGTTTCTAACCCCGGGCCCGTACCAATGAGCTCTTTGGAGCTTATGTACGGATTTTCATACCACTGGCTTTTCGGTGAAGGAAAACATCGTGAGGAAACCAGCATACGTACGGAGAAGGAATTCAATGGCGTATGTGAATCCACCAATCCACACCGGGCCAGCGTGGTGGATATGGCCCAATCACCCTTTCGGAGGTAGGCTAAAAGTCCAGCAGTGGACTGTTAAAAAGGCTGATTACGATGAACAAAGATTTATGAAATTTAGACTAACAATATGCCAGTTATTATCGAACAAACATTTAAAACTGTAATCGCTGGATATCGGGTCATCGCTCAAAAATGCTCAAATCAAAATCGAACTAAACCATTTAACTATTAAGGTAATCTGTGCATTAAGTCTTCATTTGTTACAAGGTTAATTAGACATTGTTGTAATGAAATGGAATTTAAATTAGTTTTATTATGGAAACTGACATGGATTTCGTGAGTAATTCCCGTGTCATTTAAATAAAATGTGTCAAATTAGTTTGTCGGTAATTCTACAATTTATCTAAATTTGGTAAAGTCAGGTCATACCTATTTTTCGTGATTTATGTGCTAGGCCTAATATCGATGTACCTATTTGTAAATCAATGCATACAAACGTAATAAAAAAAATCTGAGGAATCAAAGACTTCACTTTACTTCTGAAATAAAGTGAAGTCTTCAATACAATACAATATTTCTTTATTACACACCGAAAATACAAATGAAACTTAGACTAACATAAAAAATATATATACGGCCGGCCAAACAAAAATATATATTATAAAAACCTTTAGATGGACCGGGCTAAAGAATTTGAAAAACGGTCGGTGATGTTTATTAAATATACCTAAATAAATTTATATATCCCTACATTTATGTATACAATAAATACACAATACTACATACATACTTTAAATATTATAAATAGAATACATACCTACCAATTAACAAAAAACAAAAATAATGTGTACAATGATATCCTAAATCTATGTAGCCTTATCTATGTACCCTCAGATCAGACAAACAAGGGAGATATGCCTCAGCACAATTATCGTTCGTGTTTATTTATGTATCTGTGTTTCACTTACTTTTTTCACTATACCGCTAAACTACCTACGGCAGACTTACTAATTTTTCATGCACGCTAACCCTCATATTCATAGACATAAATAAAGGTACCTCGAATCCTCACGTCACGCTCAAGTGGTGTTTTGGCCATATAAAAAGCATCACTTGATAGTGATGTGAGGATTCGAGTGACCTTTATTACGTCTACGAATATGAGGGTAAGAAACTTGCAGCGACACCATTGAACGAACTAATAGTCCACCAGCGAATTATTAGTTCGCTGTAGTCCACATACAAAACAGGGCGACAAGGTCATCTGCAGCTTCGGCCAAAATAAAATGAATGGACGGGCCATAACCATTGAACTTGTTCAGTAATGTTAGGTATTATAGCAATTATTACTATTTGATTTATATATTTGCACGTTATTATATCATTTTGGTTATTTCTTTAGGTACAAAAATGTATTAATAGTTTTTATTTATTTTGGCTAATTGAAAGAGGATTTAATTATTTCAAAACCAACTAGATCATATGGCGTATCTTGGCCAATCAGGAACGACGGCCAATCACAGCCCACCGTGGTCTGATGGCGTGATCGGGCGACGTTAACAGGAGGCTTGGTTGAGCAGCCAAAGAGAAAGGAAGTGAAAAATGGTTTTACGAATAAGAGTTAATAATTATGGAATGTAATGGAAGAGGATATCAATGGGGAATGCTAAAAGCTTTATGGATAATAGAATATACTGTGAAGTTGCTGAAAGGACTATGGATTTTACTTCCCGTGACCTAACCCTATAGTAAAAACAAGTCAAAACCGTCGGACATATACTTCAACACCTAATTATAACCATGAACCATAAATATGTTACAAAAAATAGATAGCGGTTTTTTGTTGTGTATCTACACTTCGGAAAAGCACACGAAGGCATAATTTTGTCGAATGTTTCGTTAACATGTAACAATAGTCTCGTGTTGCACTTCCTACGGCTAGAGACCGACTGAAATGAAGTGAGTGCCGCCGCTCATTTTGTAATCTTCAAAAATGCGCTTCTTCTGGACCCGTGCATTCATTTTATTTTGGTCGAAGATCTGCAGGGTAAGTTCGACTAAAAGCATCAAGCCTGACTTAGACCTGATGCATTCGCAACCGCCACGCCACCTTACCATATCTGCCTTGTTTGTTTGATCTAGGTTCAAAATAAGGCGACCGAACCGAATAATGAGCGGATGTATAACAGTTACTATATTCGGTCTATATTTAAAATTATACACGATACACCTACTGAAGACATGCGCTGGTTGTTATAATAATCTTGTACCACACATCACGAATGATACTGAAATTATACTTACAATGTTACCAAGGATATAAAACGGTTTTAGAACTAAGCTACTGAAGAACTCACTGGGTCCAGTATAATAGCTTGATTGTGGTATAGTTCAATTAATTGTATTGACTTTATCTATACTACGACTATAACTATGACTTGATTTTATTATTATTAAAACAGGGTGAAATTAGGTTTAATCTGGGCGTCCCAAATTGCGAGTCAATCGGTTTCTTCTAGGCAACCGTGCTCCATCGTAGATCGCATCTTCGCTTTACATCAGGCGAGGTGGCGGTCAAACGCAAGTCTAAACATAATAAAAAAATTATTAAAAACTTTATTCTTCTTAATTTTTATCTAAGTTACATCTTTATTATTGTTTTAGGTATGAACTTAATTCTTAAACATTGAGAGATGCCACACTGACCAGTGTGGCATCTCCGGGACTCAGATTCTTACTAGAGTTTGGAGTCAGTGGATTCCATTATTCATTTGTAATCTTCATTTTGCCAAAATAAAGTACGTATCTGTATTTGTTTGATCAAAAAATAAACGATGGATAATTGAAAACCTTATTTACGTGCTAAGATACTCATGTACTCGGCTAATATGGAGCACTAGCTGTTATACGTCATTTCGTACGCGTAGACTTCCCTACTACTCTTTATTATTTAACACCTGACATAAAATGTCTTTATTAGCATATGTTTACACATCATAAAGGTAGCATTCCGATTTTAGCGACCGATACCGGCGACTGCAATGCAAGCGACCCACACGTAGCGCGACGTTTGGGTCGCTTGCATTGTTTAACACTAAATTCATACTGAGCAGAGGTGGGCCAAGTTATTACTTCAAGATCACTGTTACTGTTGTTCCTGTTACTCAAAAATAACAAGTCTAACGAGTCTACTTGCAAAATTTCAGCATAGAGAAATATACTATACTAGATTTCAGCTTCGTAGGTCAATTGTTTTCGAGGTTTCGAAATTAGTCAGTGGATCCTATGTAAGGTTATTTTATCATTTTGATTGTAGTCATTCAGACTCTAGACTAGTCTAGACATCCTTTTTGTCTTTTTCAACAGACTTAAAAAAAGGAAAAAGGTTATCAATTCGACCCGTATTTTTTGTAACACAAAAATAATACGATTGCGTATTAATGACTAACTTTTATTGTAATTTTTCACATTCGTTATAAATCTTGACAGAAATTTGACAGAATGTCCATAAAAGTGTCAATATTATACCAAACATCAATAAGTATGTTATAACTAAGAATCAGGCACCTTATCATGTCAGTATAAAAAAAATATAGCTAACGAGTTTGGCTCGGTACAAAGTCCGGTAGGAACTAGGGTCCTACGTATTAAATTTTGTATTTGCACATCGTATATAAGGCTGGGGAACCAGTTGAACCGGATATTGGCGGATGACGTCGTCGTCTAAGCATCATTATTGGTAATTTTCTTGCCATTTATACAAAGGTATATAATTATTATCAATAGGAGTGAGTGTGTTATAGTGAAGGCCTTTGATACAAGACAATTCGGTATGCTAAAAAAAATTTACCTATGCCAATTCCGAAACAATTTCGAGATTTTATGTTACAAACCCTCATTTTTCTACTCTGACCTTTTAAAACGATAAAATGCCATGAAAACTAAGAAATCATTCGACTTTCATTGGCCTCTAAATGACGTCACGTTTTAACATTTTATTATCTGTGCTTTTTAAGAATAAAAAAATATTATACATTTGACACACTGTTCGTCACACAGAAAATATTTTTCTTTTATGGGTATCAAATGAAAAGGTTATTTTAAATGGCGGATGCCTAAAAACTAGTATTTACATATATTTTTTAATTTATGATATTTATTTGGTTCACAGGCATGATTTTAAACAAAAACGGTAGTTGATTTTATTTGATTAGTACGTACTCACTCGTCTACGAATATAACATCCATCAAACCTTGTTCATCATTCAGAAAATTGGCTACTACATAAAAAACCTAATAGCTCTACATAGAGAGCTACCCTAACTTTAAATTCAGATAAAGTGCTAAAAATGTCACATAGTGCATCTCGTCACATAGCTCTAAATGTTCAAAGGTAGATAATTAAATTTATAAACTCACGGCATCAACAAGGATGTTGTTTGTGATAGTATAAAGCATGTACATTTTAATTTTGACAGTATAAAGCATGGTCTTTTTAAAATTAGATGCTATGAAGCATGTTAATTACAAGCTTTTTTAACTTGCCCTGTTAGTATGTTCGTTCGTAAGTATATGTGGGAAAAATCTTGCAACTGAATTTTAGACAAAAACTGAAATTTTACATACTAATAAGTTCGGTGACAATGCAATTTTATAGTACCATCGAGCTGGTCTGATGATGGAAACAAAAGGCGGCCATAGGAAGGCCTCCATTAGGCCTCCATTAGGCCTCCTAAACGAAACGACGTAACCCCGTCAGTTTGGTTTCGTTGGATTTGTCTTCCCAAGCATTTTGGTCTTAGATGATAAATTCAATATGGCTAAGCCCCAATGTTCTTATCTACCATCATGATATGGGTATCAAATGAAAGGAATTTAAACGAAAAACCGTTTACTGAGAAGAATACAAAGAGGATGATTTAAATAGTATTTATTAAATCAATAAACTTTTTTTATTATTCTTACTGGCCCTAATTAGAAGTAGAGACTTCTATCTCTTCTCAATAAACCAGTATATTTCATCGTATGGCAATAACGGAATTCGTACAGCTGTCGCCGTTATGTTGCCAATTTAGACCTTTGAATATAAATCACCCACCATTACGGTCGCTTATAATATTATGCAAATTAAAAAATTCTGCATACGTGAGTGCAGCACACTATTGTTGAGGGTTCTGTCCGAAAATTTTATATTACATTCAATGTCCTATACAAAATAAAATAAACTTTACAAAAGCATATAATTTGTGTACCTTGAATTTGTACTATCCTTGTGGAAATAAATTTACACTGATCTCTAATACTTATTTTGACCAATGAAATATCAACAAAAATAGTTGATATTTTTCATTGTATATCTTCTTTTTCCATGAATGGATACTAAAACTTAAGCGAGACTATTGTATACCTTATTTTAGTTAAAAATAATCAACAAAGTTTAATGACTTTGTTAAGTGCTATGGATATGAAAGTGTATACGAACTTGAAAAATTTATAGGTTTAGGTACACGTTGAATTGCAACTCCTTCTGGCTTCTAATATAATATTTTAAAATCAATCGTTTGTAGCTCCATCTCAACGAAATTTGTCAAGGAAATATTGTGCACCATATGAATGGGTAATATGGACATATAAAATTTTTTATGAGAGGAAATCTCTTAAAAAGATAAACCTTAAATCACAGATAAAACTGTGAAGTAAGTTAGTAGCTTCATACTTGATGAATTTCATTGTATTATTTTAAACAAAACAATATAATACCAATAATATATAGTTAAAAATAAATTTAAAAAAACATTCTAACGTTCTATGACGGGAACCCCAGAAACTAGTTTAAAACAACTATGTAAGTAATTGATTCAGTTTCTTCAAGTTCATAGCATAAATATTACAACAGATTTACAAGGTTTGCATAGATACCTTTGGATCTTTAGCTTTTTACTAGTAATGTACCTATAATATAAGCATAGTTATACTTATTATATATTTATTAGATATTCATTATTTTGCTAGTTCAAGGTTAGCTACACTTTACACGCGTAGATAAATTTGTCATATTATTAAAAATTTATACTTATTTGATCCTACATATACGCAAACGGTTTTAGGCTGGTTTCACAGCTGTACGGGAAACCCGTGCGGGTCACCCATACGCCGCGCCGACGCGCAATCCGCGCCCTGCGCGTCTCCCGTACAGCTTACCAGCGTTATAGTCAGTGATGTATATAAATGTACTACGTTTGAATCCATTGGTTATAGTTGAGAAGTTATTTACGTTTCTATTGCTGGTCATTCGTATGAATAATTAGCTTTTGCCCTCTGCTTTGCCCACATTGTGAGCAAAACATAGCCCTATGTCACTCATGAATTTTGTATAGCTTTTTCAGAATCGGTTCGGTAAGGACCTCGTACAAACATACAAAGTCACAAACTTTAATCTCTTTATAATATGAATGGATGTACTGGTGTGGTGTTGAGATGTACATTTAAGAGGGGGCCTCCGAAATTTTATGCTAATTTGCCATGATATTCTAACTAAACCAAATATCCTATCAACGTAATAATTGATATATGTGATTTTTCAATTCATTTTCTTTCCGGCACTAAGACAGAAACATAATAGCAAGATATTTACTCGATACTTTATTGTTTTCAAAATGGTGCCTTTTTGCAGATTTTTTTGATTTTTTCTTGGATAGAACTTCAGTCACATATCTAAAATAAATACTCATCGAAGGAAAATATAGTTTGTTTTCCAGTGCTTAGACAAAATTTACCTAGATTAATTAGCACTCTCATAATAAATTATATTCGATTTGAGACTTACGTCCTTTAGTTCTAAGCAACTATTCGGTCAAACGGCAAGTCCGATATTCAACCTTATTCTGTTGCGCTTTGTATCTAAATGGCGAAACACGCTCCGTTCAACCTCAGTACCGCACTATGCTCCAACGGGGAAGGACGCACGCGCTTGCTATTCGCCTAGATTTATCTTCCGAGTGCGATTATATCAACACCTACTGTATTTTCAAACAATGGATAACATAAAAAATCTATGGCTCGAACGCGACCATTTGATGCGGCAACCAAGTGTTGCCAATGACCTAGAGCACAGACTAGGTAAAGCTACTATGAAAAAATTACAGGCATTAATAATTATGGATACGAGTAGGCCCTACCTAACGCATCTATTATTATGTACGCTCGGTAATATAGTTATAAGAGTCTAAGTGTTTCGTGTGGAGAGAGAAAGAGAGAGAGAGACAGACGGAGAAAGCTGAGAGAGAGATAGAGAGAGAGACAGTCAGAAAGACTACTAAAAATCAAAATTATTAAGTAAAATATAATTTTTGTTGAATAAAAAAATATAATAATAATTAACAAAAAATTTTTTTTTTTAAATTAATAATTTCATAAATTAAATTTAATTTAATTAAATAATTCATACATACTTAAATAGATTATAGTTATTAACAACCAGGTATAGGATAAACACAAACGTTCATCACATAACTGTTTGTCCTAGGTGGGAATCGAACCCACGCCTCCAAGCTCAGAAGGTAGGTTCACTACCAACTGGACCAACGGGCTTTCGCGTGTTTCGTTTATTTTAGTATAGTATAGTATAGCATAGCATAGCATAGCATAGCATAGCATAGCATAGCTTAGTATAGCAAAGTATAGTATAGTATAGCAAAGTATAGTATAGTACAGTATAGTATAGTATAGCAAAGTATAGTATAGTATAGCAAAGTATAGTATAGTATAGTACAGTACAGTATAGTATAGTATAGTATAGTATAGTATAGTATAGTATAGTATAGTATAGTATAGTATAGTATAGTATAGTATAGTATAGTATAGTATAGTATAGTATAGTATAGTATAGTATAGTATAGTATAGTATAGTATAGTATAGTATAGTATAGTATAGTATAGTATAGTATAGTATAGTATAGTATAGTATAGTATAGTATAGTATAGTATAGTATAGTATAGTATAGTATAGTATAGTATAGTATAGTATAGTATAGTATAGTATAGTATAGTATAGTATAGTATAGTATAGTATAGTATAGTATAGTATAGTATAGTATAGTATAGTATAGTATAGTATAGTATAGTATAGTATAGTATAGTATAGTATAGTATAGTATAGTAAAGTATAGTATAGTATAGTATAGTATAGTATAGTATAGTATAGTATAGTATAGTATAGTATAGTATAGTATAGTATAGTATAGTATAGTATAGTATAGTATAGTATAGTATAGTATAGTATAGTATAGTATAGTATAGTATAGTATAGTATAGTATAGTATAGTATAGTATAGTATAGTATAGTATAGTATAGTATAGTATAGTATAGTATAGTATAGTATAGTATAGTATAGTATAGTATAGTATAGTATAGTATAGTATAGTATAGTATAGTATAGTATAGTATAGTATAGTATAGTATAGTATAGTATAGTATAGTATAGTATAGTATAGTATAGTATAGTATAGTATAGTATAGTATAGTATAGTATAGTATAGTATAGTATAGTATAGTATAGTATAGTATAGTATAGTATAGTATAGTATAGTATAGTATAGTATAGTATAGTATAGTATAGTATAGTATAGTATAGTATAGTATAGTATAGTATAGTATAGTATAGTATAGTATAGTATAGTATAGTATAGTATAGTATAGTATAGTATAGTATAGTATAGTATAGTATAGTATAGTATAGTATAGTATAGTATAGTATAGTATAGTATAGTATAGTATAGTATAGTATAGTATAGTATAGTATAGTATAGTATAGTATAGTATAGTATAGTATAGTATAGTATAGTATAGTATAGTATAGTATAGTATAGTATAGTATAGTATAGTATAGTATAGTATAGTATAGTATAGTATAGTATAGTATAGTATAGTATAGTATAGTATAGTATAGTATAGTATAGTATAGTATAGTATAGTATAGTATAGTATAGTATAGTATAGTATAGTATAGTATAGTATAGTATAGTATAGTATAGTATAGTATAGTATAGTATAGTATAGTATAGTATAGTATAGTATAGTATAGTATAGTATAGTATAGTATAGTATACTATACTATACTATACTATACTATAGTATACTATACTATACTATACTATACTATACTATACTATACTATACTATACTATACTATACTATAAAATTTAAAATGAGCTTTACTACCTCGAGCCAAAATTTGGGCGTGGTAGGAGGTGGTTTTCACCCTTCTTTATTTCTATTTAAATGTATTTCTCACTGATTTCAAAAGTTAAAGGTCTGGTTTAGGAGATATGACCCGGGATCGGGTACCCCGTGCCACGAGGTTTTTGGGTTTTTTGGTCTTATCCCGGCAAGTTCAACCTAGCAAAGCATAGCATAGCAAAGTTCAGTTTAGTTTAGTTTAGTTTAGTTTAGTTTAGTTTAGTTTAGTTTAATGTTTTGTTTAATGTTTAGCTTTCTGAAACTGTCTCCAGCGTAATATTTTAATTAGAGAATCTATTTAGGTTATATCAATTTAATTTATATACTTTATTATTTTTACATTGTAGAAAACCTAAAAATAAATAACAAATACAATTTTGAAAAGTGAAATAAACAATTTACGGTTTTGCGCGCCGCGACCGAACTCAGCTAATCGCCAAAACACCAAGTGCACCAACACTATGCTTATCCTGTGTGTTATTGCTCCTTGCCGCTATACAAGGTCGAGTGCGCGAGTTGTGTACACTTTAGCTGCGCGCGACTGCCGCGCTGCCGTGGTTGTGTTTCACACTAATGCGGGTGATGCGAGACGCGCGGGTGAAATCAGAATTTTTTCTTGCCTTATACGCAGCCTTAAAAGAATAAGATTCCATCCACATCCTCAGATCACGTCACACTGATATCCATCCGGTGATATCCAAATTATTGCAGTCGTTATTTTACTATTTCTAAACGGCTTTTTTAACTGACCTAAATTTCATAAGGAAATATTGTGTACCATGAGGAGGACCGCATTTTATATCCCGGAAATTTGGAAAGCTACAAAATTGTGGATACCTTAATAAGGGCCACGGACGTATTTCCAAAAAAATCGAAAGACTGTTAAAACGAGATTTTCCCACTTTTAAGCAACGCTTGTTACTACAGATGAACATACTAAGACTTAATATGTCGCATTAAGTGGAGCAAAACCGTGGCGCTTACACACAGTCGTAAATTTCGCTACTTCTATTTTTGAGGTTTTTCTCTTATTTTTCTAAAAGTTATGTAAAATGCTTTGCGGCTTCCTCCATAATTATAAAATCTGTTTATGAAGATATCGTAGACATCATTTAGTATATAGGTATTTGAATGCATCCTAAAAACAGGGAGAAAAACACAAATCAGTGCCATTTTCTTTTTCTTTTATCTATCGAGTACAGGTATTATGTTCTTGATCGTGTTTCGGTCTTTGTGGTTCCCTAGATAAAACATAAAATTATAATACGACACAATTTTCAATTTTTATAATGTACAAGGGTATGTATATCAAACAAAGAAAATAAAAAAGGCCTTAATTATTACTAATTATCACTAATATAATCAAATATCAAAAACAAGATGTTGTCCGTGTGGTAATGTGCCAATATAAATTATAATTAATATTCTATAATATTAAGTTAACCATGGAATAGACAAATTAAAACTAGAAGGACCAAAATTGCTGAAAGTGGGAATAGAGGGCCTTAAAAAACATCACCTTCTCTAGATCAAGTTCAAATCACATCCTTAAGGTCTTACGGCTACCTGTTTTAAGCGCTTCTGTTTAGGTGATGACAAATTAGCGCGACCGCAAACGGTATCTCGGCGCGTTAAGGTTCACATTTGCGTGATTTTCCTCACTGCGCTGTTTCAGCGCAAATTTGAGACCGCTTAAGAGGAGTAACGACCCGTCCACCCTCCGGTTTCACCCACTAGTGGGTGCACGTGTAATTCGCATTTACCCCTGAACCCACTGCATTCAAATTGAAATAGTACATTGTTACCCCAAGGGTGAAAGTAACTTATTTAGTACCGAGACGGGGTTTGGCGCCCGAGCGTAGCGAGAGCGCTAATAGTTCGAGGGACTAAATAAGTCTTTAACCCCGAGGTAAACACTGTGCTTTTCATTACGAATACAAGGAAACTAACAATAAAAACATGAACTGACTTAAGAAAATATGAGTGAATTTTATTTTACACAAATCAAAATTTTTGATGTGAAATTAATTTAAAGTTTATGGTAAAATTAGATATTCCTCTACTGCTTCAGCCTCTTCTCTTATGAAATCAGGCGATAAATTCATATCGGAATCAAATGAACTCAAGCCGCCTTATTACAAAAAAGTCCATCAGTCCAGGTTTAAACCAGGACTAAAAAGTCCGAGTTTGTTACGGTACTAAGGGATTAAAACCTGACCTTATTACAAATCTTCGACTAATCGAGGACCAGCTGATACCAAAGATAGTCCATGGTTTCAATATTAGCCACAGATAAGAAACAAAAATTGAAATCATTCATTCGTTCCTGCAGGTTTAAAACACACTTCAAAAGCTTAAATAATTATTTATTAATGCAATTTAAGATATTTAGCTATCTTAAATTGCTGTTTGTTTAGGTTTCAATCTATTAAACAAGCATAACTTATTATTTTGAGCACTTTTCAAATTCATGGCATAATACGATCACGTGCGACGCCAAAATCCTAGCGTAGAAAAAAGCTATGCGCCTGTCCCGCGTAATTCGAGGCGTTCAGATAAATATTTGTAATTATCCAAAGACATTAAGTAGTTCAATGAAATCTTTGTAATTACGGTGGGAAAATTAGCAATGTTCTTAAATTTTCTCATAGCTTCCTCCTGTTCATTTAATGTAGCTCGCAAATTTTATAATTATCTATGAAATGGAACATCCCTTGCCATAATACCCGCTACATTTTTGCAAGTTTTACTGAGTGGTTGAGATACACTATGCAAATCGGCTGTAATGTCTTGAATATACAAAGAAAACAATAATTTAATGCATCAGTGTATATTTTTTACTTTTTGCGTAAGTACCTACCTATAGCTATATTGTAATCTACCAAGGTTATAAACAAGCACTTAATTCATGGCGAGCCCAGTTGCATAAAGCGCAAGACACTTGAACTTCAGGGCTTAATGGGCTTCCTCTAGGATCGTGGACCAGATCCTCACGTAAAACATGCACTATTTTTGGGCCAAAGCGTTTTGTGAACCTATATTTATATCTTAATTCTCCGTCACTCAATTCGAAAGGATTCACACGATGACGAGGTCTATCAGATCGCCGCGATGCCTCCAGCATGTCCAAATCTTCTGAATTCATCATGTCAATCGTGTTTAAATCCATTTTAAACGATATGTAAATAATAAAAACACTAAATAAAATAATTATAACCAAATTCTATTAGTACCGAAGTTAGTCCATAGTTAAACTAGGGGTCTCGGCGGTCTAACTTTAGTACCATAGACAATCCGTGGTTTAGAGAAAAACTTCGTTTTATAATAACGTTTATTTTAGTCCATGGTTTAATCCCAGTACTAAAGTTAAACCGTGTTTTGTAATAAGACGGATTGTGTTAATACAAATCTCTACAATGAAGATCGGATTCACTCCAATTTTTTTTAAATTTTTTTTTACATCCTGACACTGAAATGCACGAGAAGTGCGTGACGATAATCCTCTGAGGAGAAAAAAAGTTGGAACATGGTTCAATACAAAATGTGAAAATAGAACTAGTTTTTTTTGAGTAATTTGAGTGTCTGTCAGTTGAAAGTGATTCTCCCTAGGGCTGAAATGTATTACTTTCAACCCGCTCCTCAGGCAACTTCAGACCTATTTTCCGAGTATGAGTAATGAAAGTAATAAAATAATAATCAGTTAGCCGTAAAGCCCCTGTTCCTTATGAATAGAGTCTGGTGAAGTTGCACAACCGGATATTCTAAATATTAATGACTTAACAAGTTCTAAGTTCAGCACCTTGAAATAATAAAGGTAGAATGTGTGATGAAACACGGCAAAAATATTTACGGAATTCAATGGAATTCGTACAAAATATTAATGAATTCATTAGTTCAATAGATAAATGATATCAATCATAATAAAATGTCGAAATAATAAGATAATTAAATTAACCAGTGACACCATTACGCTATTACTTAACAAATAATTATACATTCGTATAAATGGATGCATTATGTGTTGCGGTCTAAAAATAAATCCATCTAACATAGAAAAAACAAAAAGTGGTCTAGTACAGAAATCATTCGCGGAAAAACCCCGAGTGTAGATATTTTAGAAATACCGACAAACTAATATAAATATTATTTATATGACTAGCTTACAACGAGCTTTAGCTTGCAACGAGAGTCTTAACACTCAGATATCAACATTTTAATTTTAGTTAATTGTTGTTTAATTTTTTGGTTCGGATATTTGCGTGCTGACTCGAATGTTATGTTGCTAGTTTAAGGCGTCAGTTTTGCATCATGTTCAACCATTCTACTTATACTCGGCACGTGGCTTGAGATGAAATCAACACGTCATTGTATTTAAACCTCGCTTGATCCTGGTGAGAAAGCAGTACGTGAACGGATGTATCCCGATTTATACCCAAGATAATTACGCTGCTTTAGAAATAATCCATACAGAAAAAAAAAACAACTTCTGAACGAATGTTGGTGAGCTGTGCTCTGACGCGGATAAAAATGTATTTTTTTAAAATCTATACTAATATTATAAAGAGGAAAGATATGTTTGTTTGTTTGTTTGCATTGAATAGGCTCCGAAACTACTGAACCGATTTGAAAAATTCTTTCACTGTTGTGAAGCTACACTATCCCCGGGTAAAATAGGCTATATTATATTTTCAAAAAATTTGGGATCCTTACTAAAATTCAAATAATACCCGTGCAAAGCCGGGGCGGACCGCTAGTTTTATTATAAATGGGCTTAAATTCTAGTCCTATCTTCGCATCGACGATTAATCTTTCGGAAAGACACGAGAAGGTCATCTTATTAGAATTTTATCAGACTCAAAATTGCGGTCTCTATTTATTAGTGTTTTCACTAATTTCCTGCCTTCTGCGCAGCAGAAACTTGAAGCTTGGGGGCTTGAGTTCGATTACCACCTAGGACAAACATTCATGTAGTGAACTTTTGTGTTTGTTCTTTATCTGGGTACCTATTAAAGTATGTATTTAAAAAAAAACAGTCTCTGGCTGCCGTAGTACTAGCTTTGCTTAGTTTGGGGTCAGATGACCGTGTGTCAAAAATGTACCGAATATTTATTTTATTTTATTTTTATTTAACGTTAATTTTCTAACTATGTAAGTACCTGCTTATAATGACAAGCAAGATTCGAGAACGAAGAAATATAATCAAATACATCATTTTCTTAGAACAGTACCTTTGTGGTTTTTTACGTATTGTTTACGGAAACAAAATTAAACAAATACGTTAACTAATTAAATACCGATTATTTACGTAAAATAAAAGCAGTATTTTAAATTGATTTTTGATTGGCTTATCGTCAGGTTTTCGTTGTCGTGGTTTCGTTAACCATTAGGCACAGTTACAAATAATATTTTAAGTATAATACCTTATGTATTTGCGTAAGTGTATGTTTAAATATTTACATCCGGGACTTGAGTTCGTAGGTTCGTAGCACAGAAAAGAGAAGTTTTTTTTTTCTCTTCTGTGGTTCGAAGTGTTCGGACGAAATTAGTAGACTGAATAACAGCCAACTTGCTAGCAATTGCTAACTAGCTAGTAGTCAACTAGCTGAATGTGCTCTACGGTCTCTCTCGCCATCCTGGAAACATACATTTTCCTAGACAAATAGCCTATTCCATGCCTATTCACAGCAAATTTCATTAAAAGTTATAATACGGAGCCGATTGGTAACGACCATACGCCATAACTAAAAGGATAACTATTCATTTTTCTATGCATAGACATACACGATCATGTTTTATATTTTAACAATTTTTTATTTTTTATAAATAATTAGTCATTGCTAGAACTTTTTAGTTACTTTTTGTATGACTTGCACAAATGGGTACTATGACAAATACAACATAATTATGAAGGAAATGAGTACAAACAGTACTTAACTGTCATATTTAATGCAGGATTTTTAATGATGTTCGAAAAAGTTAAAAAATACTGTATACTCAACTATTTCTCGTCAGTAACGCCAATTTAACAATTGACGGTATATGTCTTTTTATGTATACTGACTCGACAGACATTGTCCTGTCTTAGATCTGTCAAATGCGTCAAGTTAAAATAGTTGTTAAGTTTTCTAAAATTTTACAAGTTTCTGCGCAATTTTCTTAAATTTTTTTCTGTAAGAACCCTCTACAAACTATTAGAAGAAAAAAAAACAGATTATTGAATCGGTAAAGTCGTTCTCAAGTTATGGCGTGACCAAGGTAAATAAGGATTCATTTTTATACGTATAGATTTATAATATTAATGAGATGTGATAATTTAAGGTTCGATACAGTATTGCCTGAAGTTTTAAATATACATCCTATCTCGGTTAATTTCTAATTATTTGAATGCTCTACGAGGTCGTAACTACGAGTACTTGTGTTGTAGCGGTAGCGACAAAAAGCTAGGATACGCTAGGAGCTTCTACGAGCATTCGTAGCTCGTAGCACATTCAATATTTTGGTACTTAGTGATATTTCTGGAGGCCAGTAAAGCCACTCAAAGTTTTCTTTACATACAGGGTTACACGGAAAGGATGTACTAAACCGAAAGGGATCCATTATAATCATCATTTATGAGCAAGTTCTAATATAAGCCGGTAGTATAATATCATCATCATGAACAACTTTTACTATGGGTGCAACTCTGAAATGGCGAAAAAATATCAGCCGTTCCATAGAAAACGGTCATTCACACTCGACAAAATGTATGTAGCAACAGAGTTGCTCCCATAGTAAAAGTTGTTCACGATTATGAGTATTATGGACCTCTACCGGTACACCCTTTCCGCCTAACCCAGTATTTAGTTGTTATTTGTTGTCATACTTTCAGTCTGCCTTTTTTAAATAACATTAAATATTACTCTTGAGAGAATATAACCTCCTGAAATAAAATTTGCAAGCTGAAGTGGCAATGGACAGGCCACATCGCTCGAAGAACCGATAACCGATGGGGAAGAAAGGTTCTTGAGTGGAGACCACGAACCGGAAGACAAAGCGTAGGGAGGCCTCCCACTAGATGGACCGACGACATTGTTAACGTCGCCGGCATCCAGTGGATGCAAAAGGCAGGCTGTCGTTCAGTGTGGAGGTTAAAGGGGGAGGCCTATGTTCAGCAGTGGACGTCTTCTGGCTGATGATGTTATTATTCCTGAGCAATAACGTCAACATACAACAACTAGGACAAATTTTTAAACAGTTTGTGTATGCCTTCGCTACCGGATACCACATAAAATCTTATTAGGAGAAAACATTAATGACGTTGGCGTGTGTATGAGTAACATATACCGACATAATGCAAACATAATTTTGTCGTAAGCACTGTTACGTAGCGATGAGAATGTGAACTTGAACTTAAATGACTTGTGAGCGCATGTTATTTTGGTTAACTTTCGACAAATCTCCTGACAAGGTCATGAAATCAAGGCAAAAACATCTTCAGTGACAACTTGAAAACTTATCTTGGCAGAAAAAAATTGCGATGGATGTTGCTAGAACAATAAAAAATAACATGAGAAATGAACTAAGTATACATTTGAAATGCTAAAATATTTCAACATGCGTTAGATATGTATTTGTAAAATTAGCATCTTTCACATCATGAACCCGTGAATTGTCATTCCAACTGGTTTCAGATCTAAGATAAAAAATAAGTATATATTTATGAACATAAAACCGGCAAAGTGCGAGTCGAGCTCGCGCACTGAGGGTTCCGTACCACCGCATACCTTGTTAGCTACTAAAGTACAAAAAGAAAAGTGCAAAAAGACTCAGAGAGATCAACGCTCAGGCAGTCATCCATCCAAGGTGCCGACCGCGTCCGACGTTGCTTCACTTCATGAGCTAAACAGAAATTTGCCACCGACTTGAACTTGGCCATTATTTATTATTTGTTGTTATACTTTAAAATGTGTACTATAATCGTGCGAAGTTTGACGCTTGTACGTATTACCGTTTTTACATTACAGCTAATACAAAAATACGTAAAAAAAATACGTTTGTTGTATGGGGACCCCCATTTCGTTTTAACTTTTTTACTTTTTTATTATTTTTTTAGTTAAACCGCCGTAACATTACCTGTTCTGTGAAAATTTCAACTAGCTATCTATTACGGTTCGAAAGATACAGACGTTGATAGGTAGGACAGACGGACAGGCGGACAGACAGACAACGTAGGCTTAGTAATGGGTCCCGTTTTTACCCTTTGGGTACGGAACCCTAAAAACTTCCAAAAGTTCACTGACGTGTAGAAAACTAGGTTTTCTTTTACCTCCCGGGCAGTCTGAGACTTCATGCACTAAGCGTATCAAATATTTAGTGACATTTAGGTTATATTGTATGTATTGATATTGACATAATATCATCATCATCAGTCAGAAGACGTCCACTGCTGAACATAGGCCTCCCCCTTTAACCTCCACACTGAACGACAGCCTGCCTTTTGCATCCACTGGATGCCAGCGACTCTTAAGGCGAGTAGGTGGGTTGATCTTATTCTATAAATATATTTTAAAAAATCCTTCGCGGGCAAAAATTTTTGCCCGCGACTCAATCAACACATACATAACCTAAATGTCACTACAGAACCTATGTGGTACGAGAAGATAGAAATATCTAGCTCTTGAGGGGCAGGTAGGCACATTGTTCGGCGCTACAGTACAGAGACTTCAAAGATTTATTACCATACTGCAGTCGGTTTGAGAGGTGAAACACCTTGTGCTAAGAAAATTTGAAGATACTTAGTAGTAAATTCAACTATTTGGTAAAAACAAAAATATTTAAACCCATATTCCAGAAAAATATTACGAACTGATATCAGACTTAATCTTTCCTTTTTTTATCATTAGAATTTTTGTTAGACAGAGACTCGTCTACCTTGAATCTAAATTTAAAGTTTCTTTTCCTTCTATATTTTTGAGAGCAAAACATTGTTATTGTTTATTAGATTTATTAACAGCGACACTAAACCAATAAAGTATAAAATCATAACCATGTCCTGTGCGTTGTAAAAACATGGGTGCAATGGCCAGAGTAAGCTGATAAAGGCAGAATTTTGATAATAGCTGAGGGCATCATAAATGGACGTGCGAAGTTATTAGCTTGACGTTAAACTATGGATTGTAAAAAAAAAGCCTTTTGCATGATTCTAAAAACAATTGTTCACCTACGTAGCTAATCGATTCCCTGATAATTATACATACTAAACATGTAATGTTGACATGATTGAGACGATGGCACTAGGGAGTCAAGTTGAAGGTGCGAGTGCGATGTGATAAAAGCGGACGGAGAGTGCGCGCGCCGCCAGTACTCTATTCACCCGCACGCCGAGCGCCGGCGTCACCGCGTCCCTCGCGATCCCTCTGCACGCACTCTTGCGCACCTCCCGAGCGGCCCGCTACAGACCGCGCGCCGCGCCCGCCGGCTAGTGAATGTGTCTTTACACAGGAGACCTACCCTCCTGAACGGGAATCCGTCTCCGCATCTTCATCGCTTTCAGGTAAGGCCGTTTCCCATTCTACACTATCTAAATGAACATGTCTCGTGTGAATCATGTGATGAAACTCGCTCAACATCAGTCTTACTTACCTCACGTCCTGACATCGCAACCGTAATCAGTGAGTACGATTTCACACCATTATCAATTACATGTGGAATTCAATTAAACATGCGAATAAACGTCTATTAAACGTGACGATTACATCGTTGTTATAAAAGTTATCGATAACTGATTCGCTGACATGATCAAGGTAGATTAGCTAAATATATTAACATTTTATATTGATAATGTTCTATTGTTATCCACGTGGCATTTGAAATGTATCTTCTAACAATATAAGTATATAAAAAAATAATCACTGGTAGAGTAGAGCACGCTATAGGTACTTAATCTATTGTTCCCTCCTAGTCTCATGAGAAATTCAATATCTAATTAGTCATTCTGTGCAACATAATAAATTAAAAAGTAGGTGGTACCCGCGGATAAGAAAACTTCAAGGGATAAATTGTAATGAAAGGCTATACAATAACTGACCACTATACTCCCAAGAACGTAAAACCGATGAAGGGTCAAATTACAAAGATCAAACGAAGCCAATTTACGGCATCACCTGCTAACTCCCGAAGCTAATTTACTGACTTCATCGCTGCCTATGAGGTACATAGATCTGCCTTCATTCGTCGAACCGATGTAGTAATGATAGCAGCTATGACATGACGTTGCCTGTTGTTGATCAACACGTTTACATTGTTCGCGCAATATACCATCGATCGCGTTGCGGAATGCATGCGTAAATGATGATGTTTATAGCTGAAGTGAATCGTAGAGAACATGCAACGAGCGCAACCGTCTACTAAGAAAGGAGCTCGGTTTTGAAGCCAAGGATTCACCAAGGCGTTCTGTCTCCGTTAGTATTCCCTCCGCGTGTACGGTGGGCGCGTGACGTAAGGTCACCGCGGGCCGTGGCTGGCCACTGACATGACACGAGATTAACATGCCTCCCAAGCGGTTCGCAGCCACCACACCATCAAAGGTCACCAAACAACTCTTAGGCCATTACTTTTCAATCAAAGGTCAAAGGTATTTAGGACATTAACCTTTTGCAAACACAAAAACTTGAGTTTAATACAATTTCAAAGGTTAAAAAAACTAAAAACCAACTACGATAAATTCAAAAATGAATAAGAATAATAGCCCAGACAAATTATATATATATATTTAAAATGTGCTCATCAAGTCCTTGCTTGTGATACCAAACACCTATATGTATCACAAAAAAATCGTCGTGCAAAATTAGGTTTTAAAATCCGCCATATTAGATTTTGTGTGACATCATAATATATCCTATAGCACCTCAACATCAAATTAATTTGAATCTGATTAGTGGTTTTGAAGCAATGAAGCATGAAAATTTACACACATATACATTCATAGACTTCACATTGGTAAATTTACATTACAAAATTATATGTATTTGAAATGATCATATAAATGATATTAAACATTGGATAGCAAACACGATAAATTTATACCAAAAAAAAAAATATTCGACGTGCCAAATTATCTCTTAAAGTCCGCCAAATTGATTTTAACGTAACGTCATATAGCCTATGATATGGATAGTATTAAGACGCATTGATAGACACCTCATTAGTCAAAATATGATTAGTAGTGTCAAACTCGTAACCCTCCTTTTGCCGTAGTTGGTTAAAAATGAGACAATAGAGTAGGTATTTCCCTGGTAGATTTGGAAAAACTTAATACTAACGTGTTACACCTAATTAATCAGGTAGGAACATACCTAACTCATTATTTTAAAACGTCCTTAACAATTAAAGTCCATTTACTTATAAAACATTTTAATTATTAAATCTCTAGGAACAAAACTGTGAACTTACTTATTCAATAAATAAATAAAGAATTGCAATAAATAACTGAGTATATACCTCATTATTATTCATACAGATCTTTGGGGGTGACCAAAAAACAAAGCAGTTTAAACACCTATTTAATGTCGCCTTCTCATCGCATTATATGTATTTTAATGTACAAAATATTATTCCATCAAGTTACTCGTATATCAGTTGTAATCATTAACATCTGTTGATACGTGGTACCTTCCATAAAAGCGTTTTAGTTTACTTCTCAGATCAGACAAACAAGAGTGATATGCCTTAGTACAATTATCGTTCATGTTTAAATGTCTCCGTTTTTCACCCACTTTATTAATACCGCTAAACCACTTAGGGCAAGGTTTTCCCACTTTTAAGCATCTTTATTACTACAGATGACCATAAGGCTTAATTATATTGTTTTAAAATAGCATTTAGTGGAGCAAAACCATGGGGTTTACACACAGTCGGGCGTTTGTTTTGTTAATTCTATTTTTGAGGTTTTTCTGTTAAAATTAAATGTACCTTTGCGGTTCCCTCCATAATTATGAAATCTGTATATTAAGATATCGTAGACATAATTTAATGAATAGGTATGAATCCAAAAAAAAAGGGAGAAAAGCTCATATCAGTGCTACTTCATATTTTTTTCTATTGAGCGAAATGTCCCTAATCATGTTTTGGTCTTTGGGATTTCTTTGTTAAAGCATTCAATTTTAATATGACACCATTTTATAATTTTAAGTTAACCATGGAAGTAGACACTTAAACTAGAATGACCAAAATTGATAAAAGTCGGAAAATAGGGCTTGAACTATCGAGATACAATTCCTAAGTATCTATCTAGATGGCTTTAACGCAAAACTTGTAACGGCACACTTACAATTTTCTACGCAAACTAAGTAACTTTTAGCGCCACCAATAAATAATTTTTTTTTTTTTTTGGGACATTTTTGCACACACGGTCATCTGACCCCAAACTAAGCAAAGCTTGTGATATGGCTGCCAGAGACTGATATACATACATATATAGGTTTAAATACATACTTAAATAGATATTAACAGCCAGATATAGAACAAACACAAATGTTCATCACACAAATGTTTGTCCTAGGTGGGAATCGAACCCACGCCCCTAAGCTCAGAAGGCAGGTTCACTACCAACTGGACCAACGGGCTATCAAATAAATAGTCAATGAAATAACTAATAGTCCAATATATAATAGTCAATTAATATAGTCAATGAAATAACTAATAGTCCAAAAATAAGGTTTTGTATCTACGGATCCCGGTATCGGTTTGAATTAGCCACGGATCCCGGCGAGTTGTATCCACCGATACCGAGATCCCTTTTCTTTCATAAAGGGTAGCAAGGTCGTCGGCAGGGTGAGTTTGACTAAAGGTATTACGCCTGATGCGTTCGCACCCGTCTCGCCACCTTTCCATATCTTCCATATTTGTCTGATCTGAGGTTTACTGTTAGCTCAACGACTCAAAGTACACAATATGTAGGTGCGTGCCTAAATAATATTATGATTACGACCTTACTGGTATTTGGTAAATAGTATGTACCGAGATTTTAATAACATTAACCAGCAATAAAATTTGCGAATTTAGTAACAAACCCATTTGGCATTAAAATGCACAAATGTTATTATCCAGGGTTATAAGGGACGGCGGTACCAAGCTGAAAGGAGGTCGTCGTACTTAACATTATAAACAAACTTTTCAATGGAATCAACACTGAATTAGTAATTCACAAAAATATTCAATAAAACAAATATAATTCATAAAAACATTACAATTCACACGTTGGCTTCACGAAAACCATTTTATTACCATGATAATAATTTAAAAAAAAAAACATTACACTATCAATGGAACATAAACACAGAATTACCTACCTATATTTTGCACAAGACTTTTTGCTGTATTGTGTGTATATACAAAATGCTAGGTTACGTAAATATAGTCTAGGTATGGATATATTTGTCTCTAGTATTTCATCCATAAGGAAGTGGTTAAGTGACAACTTTTTCAAAAATTATTTGTGAAAATGTAGGTACCATTCTGTCTTAAATATTATTATTATATAAATGTATTTCTTAACTTGTTAAGTGCACATCTTAGTTTGTCTTTGTTTATTTAGATTATATTACTTTTTTCTTTGTTCTAGTAATATTATACATCCATATTTTTATTCACATGTTTTAGCGTTCATATAATGTACTTTGTTTTTTATAAGTAGAAACTTTTAAATGGCCCCTTTGTCTCTAGCTAATTATTAACTCTGTTAATTAAGACCGTTAGTTTCTCTAAGATAATAAAAATGAAATAAAAATAAATGTTTGTATATTTCTGTACTGAAAAATTTATATTATTAAAGTAAGTTTATATTAAAGTACGAGGAATTGTTGGATTCATTTTTCTCATTTTTCTGTTTAAAAATATTTCCGAGTTTATTCTTTCGTATTCCCTTTTGACGATGTTGCAAATTGATTCCAACTACGAGTGTTTCTAAGAACTCGTAGATTCAAGGAATTTCTTAGCACTTTCTCCATCGATAGCCATCGACAAATTAAATCAATTACCTTATTAGTCAAGCCTATTTTATTCAATATTCGGTTATCATTGCAAGGTACGGGAAAACATTTAAATGTACCGAAATATACAAAATAATTGTTTTTTTTTAATTGAATAAGTTTGCCCATCCAACGTGGTAATGTCGCCGGCTTTTTGAGCACCTTACCCGAAGACAGCGACCTCAATGCAGTTTTTTTATTTATAGTTTGGGTAGACAGTTTAATTTAGTTCTAATTTCTAATATATACAGTTAGGTTTACTTTTACTTTATTTAGTAACTCTAATATGTAATATAGTACGTTTATTATACTCTAATAAATAAATTATTTATCAGCATTAGAAATCTAACATGAGACGCTAAATCCACGAAGGCAAATAAAATGCGCGTGTAGGTAGGTATTCTTCACATCATAATTCACTCATAATAATGTTGATCTGCAAAACTTGATCAATTTGAGAGATACATTGACGTCATAAGCTCGATTATAATGTTTCTTGTAAGCGAGTTTTTTCCTAGTCAATCATACCGTGGAATATTACCAATGTCATTAATACCTCAGCAAGATTAATCACAATTGATAACCCCGGATTTAAGTTTTTGTTGCTTTACTACCAAATTACATACATGCCTATACAAATAGCATGACTATGAGTTATTTCTGTAGAATATACTTACTAATACTTTTTTAAGGTCCTCTTTTTATAGAGAGCTTGGTCAGTTTTTTTTTTTTTTATAGTTGATAGGCTTGCGATTGGCCGCCATCTCGCCTGATGTTAAGCGACGATGCGGTCTACGATGGAGCACGCTTGCCTAGAAGAAACCGATTCACTCTCGACTTGAAGACACCCAGATTGTAACTAACGGGGAAAACCCATTCAGGCAGCGAATTCCACAGACTATCAGTTCGCACAATAAATGTGGAATCATAGCGCTTCGTACGGGTTCTCGGAATATCAACCATAAAACGATGTTAGTTCCTTTTAGTCTTCTACAATACTAAAGGCTTAATCTTATTTTTCTAAATAATAATTTTTCTTTATTTCCAAGATTTTAAAATTATACATAAATATACAACTTGTAGAAAAACTTAAAGCCTCAAAAAGGAACGTCATACCTAGGATGACTGCCTGAACTTATTAGGGTTCCGTAGCCCGACAAGGAACCCTTATAAATTCGTTCTGTCAATCCGTCTGTCTGGTCTGTCTGTCTGTCCGTCCGTCATAATTTATTAGAACCTTCTCACTTCAATAGATAAATTAAAGCAAGTGCTTGAAACTTTGCTAGATCTAAAATTTTAGAGTATAAAAAGTATATAATTTTGCATTTTGCGTTTTGTTGGCACTGGTATATGGGGATGAAATATTATTCCCAACGTGTGGGGATATCGTTGAATAGGTCTTTTAAAATGAAAGGGAGGTTTCATACATAACTTTTTTATCAAGTGTATATTTTATGAAATAGAAAATTGTAACTTATGCTAATAGATCATATTAATAACCTTAATTCAAAATTATTTCAAGCATTTTCTCATTATAACTTTTTGAGATAAAGCGATAAAACTGTAATAAATTCAAGACGTTCTAGCTCAAAAGTCATTAACTTTTTTTGTTAAATTGTCTGAACAAAGAATATTTCTCAAGAAGTACTACAAAAACACTGCACTTCAATGTCTGCTATAGGTATGTTTTTTTAGCGTAGAACCATGTTAAATATTTTTGGTAGATCGTGGGTAACTCGGTGTCAAAGAACATCTAAATATAATAATATACATCGAAACAATGTAAGAAATATTTTGCTTGTGAAAAAACAGTTCAATGCTAAAGTTCAATATCAGGTTTACAATCCAAAATAAAGTTTAGGCTGAGGTGAATAAATAAATACAGCTACAAAGTATTATTTATATATTCGGGACATTTTTGCACACATGGTTATCTGACCCCATACTAAGCAACGCTTGTACTTGGCTACTAGAGACTGACATATATCCTTTTAAATACATACTTAAATAGATATTAACACCCAGATCTACAAACACAAATGTTCATCACAAGACTGTTTGTCCTAGGTGGTAATCGAAGCCACGCTCCCAAGCGCAGGAGGCAAGTTAACTACCAACTAGGCCACGGCTCAGTCAGTAGGTACAACTGACTCTCTGAGGCTTTAAACATTGTACTCGTACGATGTATTTTACTAATGGGAAGGTACCTACCCACGTAAATATAGCTAAATTTTATTTGCTTATTATTATGTAGACATTAGTATCAGCATATGCTTTGAATTTTAAATTGAATGGTATTTATTTTAAATACATAAATTAGGTACCTACTTCCTTACATATAAAAATAAAAATATCAAAGTTTCAATGTCGACCTCTTTGCCGAAGTTGGACTTAACTAACTGAACAATCTATCCAAGATAGGTGTAATGGCCATTAAAGACCATTAAACGAAATGAAATGAGAAAATATAATATGGTTAAAATTAAAGTAAGCAGATTCAACAAAAACAAGCATAAGCATAAAAAGAAAAAAACTGATATTTTCAAATATTTTCCACACATTAGTTCCGGATTCTGCTACCTACTAGCATCATTGTCGATGACGTGAAGCAGCACCACGTGATAAGACATGTAGTATGTAATTATCAAATGACGACTAAATGCGCTTGTTTGCATAGGACTTGTAATTTCCATAAGCAGCACTACTAGCCATTATAAGTAAGATAAACATCACGCTGGGTGGAAGTATGAGAGCAAACAGTCTAAAATAAACTAGAATATTGACTAGCGAACAGGAAAATTACAACGCCATTGAAAGAAAACCAGTAATTGTAGCGGAAAACATCTTAGATGATAAGTACTTGTTGGCCAAAGGTCGTGATTACATTTCCGCAGTAGCTTTGTCTTCCAGTAAAAATCAACCCATTTACCTCTCAAAAGAAGCAAAAACACTGCTCGTTTCTTGCTCTCGCAATAGATATATAAACAATATGAAGAAAATAAAAAACAATCTGTAATTAATAACAGTGGAACTAAATTTAGAAGGCAAGTTCCGAATGCGTGCACCTACTGACTACGAAATTGCAAAATTTAACCAAACAGCATTGAAACTTTATTGCTTGCCAAAGGCTACAACACCTACCTATTTACCCAGCCTAACCTCAAGGAGGTATATACACGCTGCCTATTAGAGGTGCCGTAGGACACGCGTTATTTGACTGCCCTTGGAAACTCGCAGAAAAATGTCGTTTAGTGAACGCAAAGCCTAAAAGAATATGTAAATTACATGCTTAGGCTTAATGTCAAGAATTACGGGTCCAAATCGGTGCAAGTTTACGAAGGATGTTTCTGCGGGCGGGCCCAGGCACGTCCGCGGCGGCCTCGCGCGCAACGCTCGCGCCTGCAAATGTTTACATTTGCGCCGACGCCGCTGGTGATGTCCACCCACCGGCCAGCGATTAGTTGCAAAATAATCGGCCGAATTGAGTTCAGGGTCGAGCGTGTCGCCTCCGGGTGTTGCGCAAACTCATCGCAGCGCTCATTTCATCGACAATCAACAACTATTATCACCCTGTTCTGACGTCCGTACTTAATCACATTCCACATTCCATGGACCCCCCCCCCCCCCCTTTACTCTTATGAACCTGCGCTGCGGGCACTCTATCCAAGCAGTAGTCAATGCTCGGTTCCTGACTTCCGATGTTAAACAAAGAAGGAACACCAAAAGATATAAACTAAATGCTTTTGACCGAAAGGCAAACATTGAACTCATGTAACTAAATATTATTATGGGATTTACAACTTTGGAGAACCAAATTACAACTTAGCTGTTTTCGTTTACTGTGTCGCATTGCATTTCTGTGTATGTAACAAAATTTATACCGTGCTGGTAAATAGCTAAGGAATGGTACTCCAATATTTATGTAGCAATAAGTAGGTACAGTCAAACTATGATAACAACCGACATAAAATACTAATTAAAATAAAAAGGCAATTTTCATCAACAGGATAGATTTTCGTAACAAATGTTTTGTCATTTTTGATGAAATATGTTGTTGCGAGTGTAATACATATAACTAGTGCAACGTAGATCAAGTGGTTGTAAGTACCAATGTTCCAGTTTCTTGCGGTTGGGACAGATCTGATGTGAGTATCTTAACGACCTAAGACTTTTGTGTTTGACTCGATATACATGCGGACATTTAACTATTTATTGCAGACTGCTATCTTTTTGAGACGTGGGCACTGAAAGATATAACACTAAAATAAGTAACCACCTCAGGGACCTTACGGCCAGCTGTTTAAAGCAATCCAGTTTAGGTGATTAAAAAATGTTGCGCGACCGCAAACCGTATCTGGGCGCGTTAAGGTTCACATGCGCGTGATTTTCCGAACTGCACGGTTTTAACGTTAGTTTGATACCGCGTAAGCAGTTGGCCGTAAGGCCACAGATCATACAAACAAAGAATTTATTATTCTATTCTGAGGTAAACACCTATCGTGAGCAAGGCATCAAAAACTGTTTCAGAGAAATAGCACATCCACTTGTATTTCAGTTATATTCAGTTATATTTCCCATTAGACCAGCTTAAGTTCAGGAAGTACTTTATAGGTTCATAGAACTTACATACCTAACTTATCTGACACGTTATATACCTAATAGTAAGTAGAGAATCAACTAAAATTGCACACTCCAAATATATGCTTAAATGCAATAGATGTGCGCGCAGTTTTACTATTACAAAACGATCTCTACATAAATAAGTAAATAAGATATTTCTAAAGTTCAGTACTCAGGAGTACTACGTAGATGGAAAACCAAAATAAAAATTCCTTGACATTTATCAATCTCAAATTTATTAGGCAACGCGCACGAAGTCGCAAGCCCGGTTTTTAGAGTTCGTAGCAATTCTATTGTCGAATTTTGGCATTCGTCAATGTCTCTACTTTCAATAAATCACATCCACAGTAATTTTGTAAATGCGATAGGTTGTTGTTTTTTATGCTACACTAGCTGCGCCCCGCGGTTTTAACCGCGTTATATACCTCTTCGAAGCAACCAGCAACCTCCTAGGTAGCGACAGCCTTTGACTTTTGACTTTGATCCTTTAACTTAAATGACAAATTCTTTTATTTTTCTATGATGTAATATGTCAATGATTTCAATTCTTGCTGTTCCGTACAAAATATTAAGGAAAATCATATAATTTTTTCGTGTTTTTTTTTAATATTTTAATACTTCTATTCTTCGGCGCGGAGAGAAGTGCAACAAATCAAAAACATGAAAACAGTCCTGCCATTCTTGTCTTATAAATATCATAACTAACCCTTTGTTTTTTTTATATTTATATTTATATATTATATAGATGTGGCAAAGATGCTATCGTTTGTTTGTTCGCACTCTATACTGTAACAGCTGAATATTAAGGGTATTAGGGGTAGGGGTAGCGTATTAGGTTAAAATAGGATGTCGACACATAGACCACTTTATCTCGGAATAGTTTGTGTTTCCGTTTCAGCGTTTCCGTTTCTGTTTAGGACAGCGGGTGAAACCACGGGGAGATGCTAATCTAATAAAAATAATATTTGCAAGGCAAGAAAATAACGACCTTACATAAATATTTATAAAAGAACTTGATATTAAAATGTGACTCACATTTCGGTTTAAATTTATTAAAGCATAAAAACTTGTTAGCCGTTACCTACCTACTATAACGATCTTAAGTTAAAATAACTATTTTTAACATAACGTAACAGGTTTATTGCAAAAAAAAACTAATTATCATTAATCCACGTATCAACAGCATGTCAGATTATAAATTTTACATATAGGTACACAGTCTTTGCTCTACCTATATAAACTATTAGCTGCGCCCCCGAGTTCACCCGCATGGACATTCATTCTTTCAGGAACCGTAATTTTTTCCTGTATAAAAAGTATATAATATGTCACTCTTTGCTAGGGTTGCCATAGTTCAGAATATTCCGGACATGTCCGGGAGTTCAGGCTTTTGTCCGGAATTCAAGGGAATTTCGAACCGTCCAGAATTCTAGAAATGAAATTAAAAGGACCGCCATCATTATGCCGCAAAATATGAACTTTGAAGGAAATCTCCAGAAATTTCTTTGAGCGTCCGGGATTTGCCCAAAGTTTCTTTTTATCTTGTTACCTAAAGATTTCATACTATACTTCTTTGTTGTTACCCTTTTTTCTTACTATCTTTATGCACAAAATCATGTCATTCCGTGAAACAGAAACAAACCAACCAACAAACGAATACACTTTCGCATTTAAAATATTAGTATAATTATTTAAATTCGGAGTAATGTTGTGGTCCCTGATGAAAAATATAAATAAAAGTCATACGATTATTGAAGAAATAATTGCAATCGGCAAGTAAATTTCAGAGCTAATCTTTTAATCTTTTTTATTTATAGTGTTTTTTTTATAATCTTACTGATATCGGTTTTTGTATAAGTTTGATAAGAGTGATAATAACATCGTATTACGATATATATTTATAACTATCGTCAATATCTCTATCGTACTAGTACGTATCACCGATGTGTCGTATCATCTCTGTTGAATAAACAGAGATGATTATTCTATTCTACTATAACAAAGATAGTTCTTATGATAATACCTGCCCTATCTAACTCTCACGGGCTTCATTCATACATCAACCTTGATAGATCTAGCGAAATAATATTATTCACTGGTTAGTAATCCGTTATTGATGACCTATCGCGGCTCAAAATTACGGAATCGAATCAAGAATCCAAATCTCAATGCCAGTGTGCTATTTGCAAGGCCTGCAAGGTCCCATTATAGATAGAAATTTAAAATTTAAATATTCTCAATCAAACATGATAACATGGTATCGTAATTTGGGGTTACAGATATAATAACCAGTAGAAGTGATTATTGAGAATTAGAACAAGTAATGAGTACTTTACATGCATTAGCATTTATATACTATGAATAAAAAATTTAAAACTAAAATGTTGATGATACGTTATGAAAATAGTTAAAAAGGCATTGGCTTTATTATTATTTCTTAGTTAGTCTGCCATAACATTCAAAATTTACACTGGCTATCTATTACGGTTCGAAAGATACAGCCGTTAAAAGGTAGGACAGATGGACAGAAAGACAGCGTAGGCTTAGTAATAGCATAGCTCATTCCACAACCTTACCACGGTAAATATCCCGTAAATAATCGTATAACTTTATTAATAGGGTCCCATTTTCACCATTTGGGTACGGAACCCTAAAAAATACTTCAAAGTATTCAAAAAAATATATATGATGTGTGAGAACTTGATAAATCATTGCTTTACTACCTGAGAAAAACGTAATGTCCACTCACCGGCCTTGTAGTTCGTACTTGCCGGCCGTTACACTGCCCGCGCCGTGTCACCTGTGACTGCGTCCGGAACGCCTATAATTTGCAATTTCTTAACCTTATTTGGCAATCACATGTTCAACGGTCACTAAACTGTTGGAGACATCTGTTATAAACAGCTACAAGCTTTGCTGCAACTATTGAATCATCAAACTTGTTTTGGGATAGCAGTATACGATTGCAAGTTAACTTAGCTACCAAATGCTTAGCTTGAAATGTGGAATGAGCTACCTTCCGCGATTTTTCCTAGAAGCTACAACATTGGGTTCTTCTAAAGGCGAGTTAATAGATTCTTAAAGGTTCTCTAAAACGTAATTGTGTTGCCTTTGGTGTTACAAGTATCCATAGGTGACAGTGACTGCTTTCCATCAGGCATCCCATCTGCTTGTTTGCCAACTGTGGAATAACAAACATATTAACCAACGAAAATAACACTTCACGCTGCATTATCCACACTTTACCGCAGCTTATAAGCTGAAACTTCACACCAATATTCTACCTAGATATACCTCACCTAACCCGGACGAAGCGCTTAAATTCCACTTTTATTGTGCGAACTGCTAGACTGGGACTGCGCTGTCTAAATGAATGGTTACAATCTACTGTCTTCAAGTCACGAGTGAGTCGGATTCTTCTAGGCAAGCGTGCTCCATCGTAAACTGCATCATCGCTTGAAGTGGTGGTCAACAAGAGTAATATTTTTTTTTTACTTTGCTTATCGTGATAGTTTATTATTACTCTATTATTACACTCCTTGGTATCTTAGTTCGTTAACTCTCCAAGAGATAGCCGCTAAACCAATTTGGTAAAATAAATATAGTGTTCATCATTAGGACGAATATAGTACATACCTTTTATCATTTTATCTCAAAAATTGCGTGAAAACTGGATAACCAAGGGCAATAACGTGGGACGCAGCTACCAAGCAAAATACCTAAATAAAAATATAATTATATAAAAATGAATCCTATTTACCTTTGTCACGCCATTACTTGATAACGACTTTACGGATTTCATTCATCTTTTTTTTTCTAATACTTTGTAGAAGGTTCTTATGGAAAGAAAATTGCGTAGAAAATTGGAAAATTTCTAAAACCTAACATCTATTTTAACTTCGCGCATTTGACATCTCTAAGACAGTACAACGTCTGTCGGGTACTTAGTACTATATTTTACAGGCGAAACTAATGACTGTCAGTTGTTAGCTAAAAGATTTAAGCGTTGCGACCACCGTGATTGCAGTGACCAATATTTCACGCCTAAGGCTTGTTTATGAAGACACGAGACGGAATCTTTTAGTATTGCGTCGGTGCCCGCGCAACGCATCACGACATTCACGACTCTATAAACGAGACTAAGGTAGAGTAAAGAATCGAACATATTAGGAATGGCCGTAGCGGGCCGGGTCGCACCGCAAAAATCACTTTCATACATTTTATATGAAGTATCGCACATTATGCCGGGGCGCATCGGGGCGGATTTCCATATAAAATGTATGAAAATGATTATTGCGATGCGATCCGGCCCGCTGTGGCCTGTCATAATGTGCGCGTACCTTAAGAGGTAGGTAACTAGTGCCTGGTAGTTTTATGGTGCCTTTTAACATCGACGGTGTAAAAGAACAACTCTACTCAAATTATTCCACACAATTTTTTGAAATATTTCGCTCATCAACTTGGATACACATTTGTAGGCAATTCCACTTATGTAGGTAGAGGTATTAATTACATACAATTAGGAAGTTAATGATACATATAAAATATAATATCATTCATATATCCAGTTGAATAAATAGCACTCACAAAGCAGCTATGAATGGAATGCCAAGTAGAATGGAATTGACAAAATAAATTAATTTTATATAACAAAGAATTTTACGATATTTACACAGCTGTATACGTGCGTCGAGTAAGGAACAAAAAATATATTTCCTTAAAAGAAGAAGAAAAAACACCAAACTGCAACAAGCAACGAGACGAATCTACTTACGACACCTAATCTACGCTCGATTTATCAATGATAATTATAATTATAATAAACTAGATGAATCCCGCGGTGTTACCCGCGATTGGCCCATTTTTCCGCATTTCCTGAACCTGAGGCAGTACTTTCCTTTTCCAGTTGTCCGTTTAGTACCGGAGTTGCGCTCCACTTCATCATCATCACCATTTCAGCCATAGGACGTCCACTGCAGGACATAGACCTCCCCCATCGATCTCCAAAAGGGCCGCTTGGAAGCGGCCTGCATCCAGCGTTTCCCTGCGGTCTCTTTTAGGTCGTCTGTACATCTTGTGGGTGGACGTCCTACGCTGCGCTTACCAGTCTGTGGTCTCCATTCCAGAACCTTTCGGCCCCATCGGCCATCTGTTCTACGTGATATGTGGCCTGCCCACTGCCATTTCAACTGGCTCCACTTCATTGAAAGATATTTTCAATTACAGAATGGAATTTTCTTTGTAAACGTAACGTGCAGACACGCGCCAATGTCAATGCTGCGTCAAACTCACGAACAGGCAGTTACCCAACGTCATCCATTTCGTAACTAAAATCCGTAAGATCTACACTACCAATAAATCGTTGAAAATTATAGAGGACTAGAGGTAGCTCGCGAATTCGTATGCGTAAACTTTAATACAAACTTTCGACCTCTACTTGCCCCCTTTAATTCGGCCCTTTCGCAAAATCCTTTCTATGTATACACGCCATCTATACCTGCCAAATTTACCTCCGTGGGTCAAGTAGTTTTCGAGATATTGATAATTCAGTCAGTCAGTTAGTCACTCAGTCAGTGAGTGGTATTTTGCTTTGATATATAGATAGAAACAAACCATCTTATGAATAAACGCTCGAAAAACGTATGCTGCATTGTGTGTGTGTATTTGACTTCTCGTCAATGAGAAGATGACAGACCATTTTTATTAGCTTTGAAGACAGTGTAATTAGAATTTGCTCAAACGAGTAGTAAAACAGGTGGACCTTCCTAGCGTGATGCATACATTAGCGAGTAGGTCAAGTGCACGACGATACGCTATACCTATCAAAATTAGTCCGCCATTTGTAAGACAACCACGAACAGCAGTAGCCATGAGCCGCTCTTGCCTAAGAAACCTTTAAATAAAACTTTATAATACGCACTCTTTGTCCTATTCGGAATCCTTAAATTCTTGCTGCTTGAATTTTTTTAGAAACTTTTATTAGATTCACTTGTTTTGAGTTGATAACCCTTTGGACCATTCTCAGTACGTACTAAGTACAAGCATTGATTATTTATGTTATTTACGCAGACCGCATCCTGCCCATTATTTACATATTTTTTATGCAACTAAGTGTCGGAGTGAGCAATTCATTCGCAAAAACTACAATATTTTAAATGTTTACAACTAATATTTAGGTACATTTATTTTGTCGTTTAATTATCCACGACATAATCTGCTTCCGCCCTGAACGTACGTGAACTGCCTTGTTAAATTCCGTCCAAGAATTTAAGTATTTGCATTGTTACAAAGAATTTATTCTGCGTTCATTACATTCGTATCACTAATGGGCGTTCGTTTGCTTACCAATTAACTTGATTCACCTTGCGCAGTTATGGCGCTTACGTTAATCTAAACAACCTCAACGAATATGAAGGAACACTAAACATTTGTCATATATTACTTTGTAATGAACTAATGAATGACCATAACTTTGTATTCTAATCAGAACAATATCTTAGTCTTTTTACGATTTAATGTCATAATGCTGTGCTACGCACCTTCACAAACAGAAATGTTATGTTTTTAGAGTTCATATAAACGTGTTTATTTATTCTACTATATCTTCTAAACCCCTGGACTGATTTTTAACCGACTTAAAAAAGGGGAAGAGGTTCTTAATTCTGTTGATTTTTATGTTTGTTACCTGTAATTTAAAGGTAGTTTTTTATTTTAAATTATATACTTTCAGATTGGTCAAATCAGTTCAGTAGTTTGATTTAAAATTTATCGTTTATGTTGTCGCCATTCTTACAATGGCCTACTTGCTATTTGGCCAAAGAACTCGAATATCCTCTGGGTATCCTCCGGAAAAAATTTAATTGAATTGGTGATACAAGCAGTCAGTTTTTTAAATTCTCTACAATAAGTATAAACTCGATATTGTTTGATAACTATTTATCATACAAAATCGAGTTTATCGATTTTTTGTTCATACAAACTTAGTTTTTAAATACTGTGTTTTAAATATTTTTCGTGTAAATAAATACCTCAGTAGATAAATCGATCAATCACGACAAAGATATACAAAACAAAACCATAGTCTTTAAGGTTTTCCTGCTCCCACTGGGAGGTCGCCTACGTAACAAATTGACAACATTGCTAAGCTTAAATGTGTATTATAAGTATAAGTTGCTCTCTATCTATTGTTATTATTCTTCACGGTCATAAAGATGCCATCTGAATGCCAATTTCGCACGGGCTTCCCCACGTAGTTAAAGACATTATTTCCAGCATTTTATGTGAATCACCGTATTTTTTGCATTGCTCATTGTAATTCATTGTCATTTGCCAATAGTGTATAGTCTATAGTAATTAACAATGTTGTATCAGTCAACAGTAATTGCCTTATTTCACGGGGTTGAAAGAACTAAATACATAGCAAAATATAATAAGTGTACATATGTGAAATTAAAATAATAATAATTAATGATAACTGACATAATTATTTATGTAATATTTTTTTTATATAATTTTTATTAATTGACTAGTAAATTTAAATTTACGAATAAATTACTTTGACTTTGACTTTGCAATTACTTACATGTGGCAGTAATTGCTAATAAATCATTCATTAAAATAATTTATAAGGGACTTAACTCGGTCCAATCATTTCTTAGCTCTGACAGCTGCAATAACATTGTAAAAAGCTGAATGAAAACATTTTCTTTTGATATTTCACTCTTAATATTTATTTATTTATTTAAAAGGAAGCCCAGCAGCCTTCAAAAATATAACAATCTTAATAGATCCAGAAGCTAATTAAAGGTCCTCGCGGATAAAAATTTATACAGTAACAATTTTAGTGACATTACGCAGTTACACAATATGCGTTTGTCGAAAAAATATAAATTACATAACAATAGGCTTAAACAAAGAATTCCCTAATATATCCAACATGCACTGGGACAGCATGGTGGATTAGGGCCTATCCTTCATCTCTCTCTCTCTCTCGCTCTCTCTCTCTGAGAAAAGGCCTGCATCCCAGCAGTGGGATCATGAAAGGCTGATGATGATGATTTCACTGAAGTATATCGGGTACCTGCATCTCATGGGTGTGTGGTCTTACGTTCAAAAACCTCGGGAAATTGATTCGCGTGTTTTTAAAAAAACGCTTTTTACAACGTCATTGCAGCTGTCGGAGCAAATAAATGCTGGGACCGAGTTCTACTATTAGCCATAGTACAAGCTTTACTTAGTTTGGGGTCAGATGCCGTGTGTGCAAAAACGTCCCGAATATTACTCTGCTAATCTTTTACATAATCATCATCCAACCCGCACGGGGCCAGCTTGGTGGATATGGCCCAATCACCCTTTCGGGGGTAGGCTAAAAGTCCAGCAGTGGACTGTTAAAGGGCTGATTATGGAGATGATGAATCTTTTACATAATATTAAGTATGTGTGTGTGTGTCTAGGTTTTGGCAACGCGGAGATGGACGCGTTGATGTCTTTTCTTAGCCAAATCGACGCAACATCTAACTTTGCGAGGGAAAAATCCAGACATTACATTTGAAGGGTCCACTGCAAAAATGATGAATGTCCATTTTTTTTTAAATCTTAACTAGTTATACCATTCGGTCACATGATATTATATTTAGAAATCTTGTTAGCAAACTTAGCAATATCGCTTGCAGTCTCGTGATAAATATGTTTTAAATATTTTTGCTACACGGCTAGAACGCTCAACGTCACTAGTATTCACGACAATAATGATATTTTTTTACACCGTTTATAAATTTAAAACCCAATTATCTTAAAACAACAGATAAAGGACATTCATCATTATTGCAGTGGACCTTTCATTTAAAACAACATAAACCATTAGAGTCACTATAATCTAAATGGCCATAAAAACCCACACTTGAAAAAAAAAGGAAGAAAAAAAAGGAGTTACAAGACGATTTTTTATATTTACCACTAGATCACGTTGATGTTCGCGTGATATCGATAGTGTTGATTATCGTAAAACTTATCTTTAATTCAAAAAATACATTGATAGCTATTATATTGAAATCAGCACGTTTTTGTGATCACCATGATTGTATAAAATGTAAAACACACGATTTCTTTTTAAAAATATTAAGTTGAGAAGTAGTTTTAACAGCCTCTGGGCACTTTTGATTAATGTGGGCAAACATCAATTTATCATTACGAGTACGACTAAACACCTTGTATGACGTCACGCGGCATGTTAAGTCTTTGTGTAAACTTGACGTGAACTCGGAACCATGAGCTATGGGTTTGCTCTTCGCCTTTGTTGTTCATATTCATGCGTAGATACTTAAAAGTCGCCGTGCAAGACAAGAATGTAAATACAATTATAGTTCCACGTATTCCCACGCAATGGCCATGGCTTAACAACGCTCTGCAAAATACACTAAACTTATAAAACATAGACAAAAGCATCACACGGATGGGTGTCCAAAGAAAGAATTAAAATTGACTTAAGCAACTAATCCTTGGCCTTGCGGCTAAGTTTACCGTCGAGCCACGCACTCTTAAAATTTGCATACGGAAGCAAACTTTCCGCTGGTGCTTAAGAAACTAGAAACAACTTGTGTAGTGCAACCATAAATTATTAACATTTACCACACATCTAGATATACAAATAAACAAGAACGCAATGGAAATTTTATAATACGGTTTAATTTTGCATCAGCGAGTGTGATAAACTGATCAACCACGAACTTGTGGTAAAATAAATATTAAAATATCATACAAAAGTATCAAAAGTTTATATAGCCCGTTGGTCCAGTTGGTAGTGAACCTTCTAAGCTTGGGTTCGTGGGTTCGATTCCCACCTATGACAAACATTTATGTGATGGACATTTGTGTATGTTCTATATCTGTTTGTTAATGTCACACCATTGTGTCTTTTTTACTGGGCCTTTATTAACTAAACAAAATACAAGCTAAAACTAAAAATACAAATACAGTTAGACTGCCCATAGACCGTTGAAGGTCTAAAGACAATCCAAATGCTCAAGTTTGCTAATATCTATTTAAGTATGTATTTAAAACTATATATGTATGTATATCAGTCTCTGGCAGCCATATCACAAGCTTTGCTTAGTTTGGGGTCAGATGACCGTGTGTGCAAAAATGTCCCGAATATTTATTTATTTATCAAATGCCTGTTTTTTATGTTTTATTTTAGAATTGGCTTGCTTTCGACCGCCAACTCGCCTCATGTTAAGCAATGATGTGGTCTACTATGGAGCACGCTTATCTAGAAGAAAACAATTCACTCGTGATTTGAAGACACCCATATTGTAACTATCGGGGAACACCCATTCAGACAGTAAATTCCAAAGACTAGCAGTTCGCACAATAAAAGTGGAATATAAGCACTCAGTATGGGATTCATTTGGCATGATTTCTCTGTCTGGTCATAATTGATTCAATAATTTATACGCAGTCCAAGATTTTTTAAACTCTGATCTATAGTGGTTTCTAAAAAGTTCAACGAAAACAGTAAATTATAATAACTGTTGCCGAGTCGTAGTTTGTAGCTGGTAGCCGTTATACTACAGTGAAATATAAAAAAAAATACGTTTTTACAATGTTATTGCAGCTGTCAGAGAAGGGGTGTACCTAGTTCAAGCATTTTTCTTTTATTAGTGTGAAGGTGGATGTAGTAGATATTACATTGTAAGGCAATAGAAGCATTCTTACCACAATTTTAAAATAGTGTACAATTTAGAAGTTACAAATGTAGTGCGATTGATGCGCGTGCGCAGGACACTTGCAGTGTGGCTGAACGCTGCCGCAGAGCACACTTCATTACATAATTCGACGTGCAGCCAATGACCCACTTAAACACGGCGTGCTTGCTCTAATGAGAATAAATATATCTACTGAGAACTTACCCGTAAAGTTAACATCAACATTTATTTTATGTTAGCAAACAAAACCTCGACTACAAGCAGTTAACGTCTCCTATACAGAAAAGCTTTGACTCATAGCAATCAACATCTCCCTCAGAGAAGCTTCAACTCATAGCGGTCAATATCTCCAACAGAAGGTCTAACCAAAACTTCTTGTAGTATTTTCATTTTATTTTTTTCGCTTTATTTTTCCTTTGGCATTCCTACTCACGAAGCATCCTACCGTCTTACCAATTTTTTCACGGGGGGTAGAATGTAAAATTTCGTGAGGTTTTCCGCTTTCCATCCCACCTAATCTAATGTACTTGATACATACATATAAATGTATAATTTTTTTCTTTATTAACTAAACAAAATACAAGCTAATACTAACGCTACAAATACAGTTAGAATGCCCATAGACCATTGGAGGTCTAAAGACAATCCAAATGCTCAAGCCCACTATCAGTTTTCAGCTTTTCAGCGTACCCAAAATATTTATTCTGTAAATGTTATATCCTCCGTGGTAGCAACCACAGAAAAGAAAAGTAGTCGTTTTTTTTTTTCTGTGATCTCAATCTACCCAGCAAGCAAGTGTAGGCATACCTGTGAAAGTAATAGTAATTAGATCTTTAATGTTGCAATATTGGTTCCCACTTTACCCCTATCACCTCCAAAACTTACTGTCATCATCATCATTGACCTATTACTATCTACTAGAGATGATTACGTTGCGTTATATGTTGCGCCTCATATTTATCTTTTCAGCGTCCGATTCATTGCATTGATCTCCACTCGTGGCTAAATAAGTAGGTAGATACGTAGCCAAAGACGCGGTCACATTTTCGACAAGTAAATTGTGTTCGTGAGATGAGCACCAACTGTTTTTTTTCACAGTGGTGCCTTATCGCGCGTTTGCGGGCAGACACGTCCAGCTTTTTACCGTTACCAAACTGTAACATTACATTAAATAGCACTCAAAAAGTAACTAAACATGGAAGAAATCACCATGTTATTACAAACACCTCGTCAGATTAGAATTTTGATTGCAAGGATGAATTGCAAATAGCCACGAGGTCGTACAATCAAAAGGCCTTGCAGTTGGACACCAAGGCCTGAAATCGGAGATCTTGTGAACTATCTGCAATGTTGCACTATGTCATAGAAGAAATAATAGTGACTATGATACCTATTATTTTTGTAATATACCGACAAATCGTGTAGACGTGTACTGTGTGGTCTGCATTTATGTAGGCTAGTATTATTTATTCTGTGATAGTGTGCAACCGTCAGCACGGACTTCGGTCGACCGGTAGCTGGCGAAGATAAAATTACGGTTTTCAGGCCAGATAAAAACTTTTCGAGAATGAGAATGAAAGGTCAACATTGAAAAACACAGCCTAAAATTTCGTTTAGTTATTTGTTCTACATTATAACATTATTTATTATGTCGGTTCGGGTTAGCAACCTAATGAATTTGGTAGCAAATGTCAACTTAGGTAGGATAACTTTAAATTCTTATCATTAACCTTAGCCTACCTACATGCGAGTCAATGTTGTATAAAATATAAAATATATCTATATGCGATAATGGTTGCCTGGAAGAAGTCCAGCGCAGCCTGAATAGATCAAATATGCGTGATATACAGTTTAGATGGTAACAAGATGGTACGTAGATACCTATTATCTATATGTATACCTACCTAACTAATATATTGTTCTTATCTCACGATTTCTGGATAAGGTTCTCGTGCCATATGTTGCGTCAGAGATTTATCTTATTTCTTATCAGCTTATCACGCATCGGGCAGACGCGCATAAGTAGGTCAAAGAATTATCAATGTCTATGTCAACATTCATAGGTAGATCTATGTGCATTTGTATTCGTTCATTCGAGATAGGTACATATTTATAGTAAGTATTTTAATTTAACTCCACGTAAAAGTAGAGTCTTTACAATATTTTGTTGTAAAGGTCTATTTTTAAAGTATTTACCTACTGATTTAAGTTGGTAAGTAGATAGCCAAGTACTATACCTATCTTAAAAATAAAATATTAATATTATATTGTATAAAAATCTCCAGCCAAGTGCGTATTCGACACGCGCGTCGAGACGAGGGTTCCGCACCCAAAAAAATGTGTTTTCTTTCTATTAGTTCGGGATCTATATCGCGCCCTCGACCCGCACTTGGCCGGTGTTTATTACTTGGTGTTGTAATTCACTATATTTTGTTTACTATAAACATGCTAAGTTTGACGCTTGTACATAGGTATTACGATATTTATTATAATACGTAAAAAAGCGGTTGTTGTATGGGGATCCCCTCTTTTTTTTTTAGTTAATTTACGGTTACATTACTTAGATACATAATTATTATATACTTAAAAAATTTCAACTGGCTATCTATCACGGTTCAAAAGATAGTATAGTATATTTCTCTATGATACTATACAGCGTGTATAATTTTTGTTTTTATTTGTTTCCAGGCATCCTGAAAAGCCGCAATCGATATAGCCTCGAATACCACTAGATTTAAGGTGAGCATCATTCATATTCCAACTTAGGCAAAGAGGTCGCCCGAAGAATCCAACTCGGATGGGCAGCGTTCGGGAAATTGCGTGACATCTTCTCGTCCAAGATACCACAGTACCTCAAGACGAAGGTCTTTGACCAGTGTGTTGCCAGTGATGACATATGGTACTGAGACGTAGTCCTTAACTGTTAGCCTTTTGGAAAAACTCAGAGTCACACAGCGGGCAATGGAGAGAGCTATGCTCGGAGTTTCTTTGCGCGATAAAATCCGAAACGTGGATATTCGCCAAAGAACCAGAGTCACCGACATAGCTGTTAAAATTTGCAAGTTGAAGTGGCAATGGGCAGGCCACATCGCTCGAAGAACCGATAACCGATGGGGAAGAAAGGTTCTGGAGTGGAGACCACGAACCGGAAGACGCAGCGTAGGGAGGCCTCCCACTAGATGGACCGACGACATTGTGAGAGTCGCGGGCATCCAGTGGATGCAAAAGGCAGGCTGTCGTTCAGTGTGGAGGTTAAAGGGGGAGGCCTATGTTCAGCAGTGGACGTCTTCTGGCTGATGATGATGATGATGATAATGGTGATGATCATTCATATTTTATACATACCTACCTATAATATGAATAATAGGGACCTATATTAGGCCCAACGCCCACTGGAGAGACGAAACGGTTTTTTTTAAATATATTTATAGAATAAGATCAACCCACTTACTCGCTTTAAGAGTCGCTGGCATCCAGCGAGTCGCTGGCATCCAGTGGATGCAAAAGGCAGGCTGTCGTTCAGTGTGGAGGTTAAAGGGGGAGGCCTATGTTCAGCAGTGGACGTCTTCTGGCTGATTATGATGATGATGATGACCTACTCGCTGGCTCGTTTGGCCACCAACTCGCCTGATGGTAAGCGACAGTATCGTTGCGCCCGTAAAAGTCCACCTTTCCGCGTCACGTGGCGCCTCGACTGCTAAAGCACTAAAGTCTAGTAAAAGAGGTGCCATTTACAACCGAGCATAATCAGAAATCCTTACTAATATTATAAAAGCGAAAGTAACTCTGTCTCTCTGTCTGGATGTTTGTTTGCTTTTCACGACTAAACCGCTAGGCCGATCTTAACCAATTTTGCCAGAATGATAGTGTACATCATATGGACGGACATAGGGTACTTATTCTCCCAGAAAATGCGGGAAAATTGGAAAATCGCGGGTAGTACCGCGGGATTCAGCTAGTATTATATAAAAAATGAATTTTGGCGTCAACGTGAAAAAAAACATATTGCCTCGTTGTAATATTTTCCTAAACTTGTGTATTATCGAGTTTAATGTGTAAAATTGAGGCATTATTATTTATTAAGTGTTCGTGGACGTACTCGAGTGTGGGGAAGTAAATATAACGAGGTGAAACGTGTATTTTCGTGATGTTTCCAAAACTCCATAGAAGCCTCTTGTAAAGCCTCCACTAACACTACTACTTTACTAGGGCATGAGTTTGATCAGTTTGACTTGACCGTTCCTTATTTTTCTTGACTCTGACTGCGAATATGACTTGTATAACGATGTTTTATGCAATTTTATAATATTTTAATACTTGACAATATTATAATATTTTAATAATTGAATATTTAACAATTGACAATGGCAAATGCACAAGTGCGAAGACAAAATCCGCAGAGGAAAGATTTAACAAAAAAACCTTCCATATTGCCCCGACCTTTAGATGGTCTCAACGCGTATCCATTACAGTTGGAAGTGTCAATTTTACGCGCGGTACAGGTTGCAGCTGACTGCATTGTGCGCTCATCTTCTTGAAATAGCTCGAACTACCTACTCATTAATCTACTTATTTAGCGCAGCTTCACAAAACTATACCCAAGCCTCTTCATACCTAGACCTAATAGGCCTGCTTAGTAGACTTTTATGTAGATACACCTATATACAAAGATGCACAGACTGACAAACATAATCTGCATAACGCATTGATATTTTATATGTACTACGTACATTAATTTCTTTGGCATAACGCATTTGGGGGTGTTAGACCCAAGTATAGGTACGAACGTACCTACGGTACGTTCACGAACATTTTTTTATTTTTGTTTTTAAATTATTTTAATTATTTTTTTAAACTAATAACTAGCTAATTGGTTTTCTATACTAATATTATGAAAGAGGAAAGATTTGATTGTTTGTTTGTTTGTTTGCATTGAATAGGCTCCGAAACTACTGAACCAATTTGAAAAATTCTTTCACTGACGGGAAGCTACACTATCCCCGGATGACATAGGTTATAATATATACCCGTGCGAAGCGGGGGCGGACCGCTAGTATTCTATTCTTTTGATATTGATATTGTGATATCTATAGATAGTAGGTATTGGCTCATATTAGGATTACTAGGTAGGTACAAGCCATTGCTATCAAGATATTTTTTCAGTTTAGTTGCAGTGTAGGCAAAGTTTAGTTCAATTTAATGATATGAATGTTTTACAAATATATTTATGAGCTGTATTAGAAAATGCAATCATTCAATAGATGTAGGTATGTTAGGTAGTACCTTCCTATCAGGATTTTCAGACGTAAAACGAAAGAAAAAAGACGTAGGTGATTGTCGAGACGAATTTAAAACAAATAAACAAAAATATTAAAATTATTTACTAAAAGTCAGTAATATAAAGAAATCCACTCTCAAACTTTCCCTGCGAGAATTTTTCGATAATCTATTTATATAAATTGGAGGTAATCAGTTAATTTTTATGAAAATATGAAGCAGTTATTTTCAATAAAAGTTTATACAAATCTATTTATTGCAGAAATCTGAAAAGAAGATCTTTCTATTTGGTAGAACGCCAAAAATCCAGTTATCGTTACTTTTTTCGTCAAAAAATGTGGGGGGACTCTTAACTGTAGCTGGAGTTCTGTGATAATAATAGTACGTATCTATCACGTATCACCAGTAGGTATCTACGCAGGGGCGTAGCTACCGCCGTATTTGCCGTATCAATTATACGGGGCCCCCGGGCCACGGGGGCCCCCAAAGTGTGTAAGGAAAAAAAATCTTTACCTCCATATAAGGGCCTCCAAAAAAATTTTTATACGGGGCCCCGACAAGGCACGCTACGCCACTGTATCTACGCTACGTATTACCATAGAGAAATATACTGGTATTACTATGCGTAATAGATTTATTGGCGACCAACTTATCTGTAGAGATGAATGGGGGAACCACCATCGTATTTTCTGAACAAAACCAATAGCTTCAAGTGGAACATTTTAGTTCTGTCATCTAGCCATTAGTCACCTCTACACAGATAAGTTTGTCATACAGTACAGATACAGTCTATTGTGATAATCAATTTGAGTTAGAGGTGATGAACACAGGACAGTGCACTATGTTCTTAATTTTAACGATGACCTTGACCTTGACCTATTAATATAAAAACAGTGATCACCCAACATATAGCTGTGCAATAGTTGTCTAAGCGTGGTAGAAATAGAATAACACGAATTTTTCGATAACATAAAAATAATAGAAACGCGCGTATTCCCTGAGGATGGAGCTCTATTAATGGCTCAGAAACCGGTCGATCGTCTCGAGCGATAAAACATCATCGTGAATGTAAGCCGGTCTTATAATAAGTAATTTATAATGAATCCTCACGCGAGTTTTGATGAAGTTGATGAAATATAAAAATAATTTAATAAGCATTCATCGTGTTCCCTATTCTTGACTTGCTTGAAGTGAGTTTTGGCTGTTTTGGCGACAGAAAATATAAAAAAAAATCGTGTCAACTATAACTGAGGCCTTATTGCTAGTTTTTACCCGTTCACGTTAACGTTAACTACGATTTGTATGAAATTAAAACAGCGCCATCTAGCACATGTAGATGGAACTGCAATTTTTTTGCCACTGGTAAAGACCCTCTGTTTTCCAAAACTTGTATTTCGAGCGAATGATTAATAAACGTGGCGCCGGCCGCGCCCTGAGTTACGGAAGTAACACGCAAGTAGGTGAAAGAAATATTTTTATATTTTATATAGATAATTCGGATTTCGGAAAACGAGGTTGTAGGTATGGTCTGATTTTAGCCTAACATAATAAACGAATCGTTAAAAAATCTTGGCTGACAGTTCAACTCATTTTGTAGTCTGTGGCACTTCCCCTCTTCTCTCTCTTCACGCCAAGCTTCACGCTTGCTTATGCTTGCTGTCATTGCTGTCAAATGCTGTCTGTCAGTGCAAAAATTACGTCTGCTAACCTATTTTAACCTGTTTTCGTAAAATACCGTAAAGAAATGTTAATATCACAATATAAACACTACTAAATAACCATCTATGTTTAAAATTACACCACAATTATTACTTAACAGTCACATCATTGCGAAGGTAACTTATGAAATTACAAAATTCAAAATTATCTCTGAAACTACAGACTTCCTTGACTTAAACCGTCCAATTCAATTGTTTTTATTACACGATTTAACTATTTATTCTTCTTTTTCAGATACCTTTATAATGGCGCTACTGCTACAGTATTTAAATAACATGCAAGTCTATATGGACAAATATGGAGGTAAGTGAAGTTAATTTCACTCGTGAAGTTCTCATATTAATCTAGTACACTTCATAAAATTACTATTTCACAGGATAATTACTTCTTGGTAGCTATAACTTACCATGACAATTTGTGAATTGTGTAATGTATCATAAATGCAACACATCTAAACCTCGGTATATTTACTACCTTCACTAGTTTTATGAATGGTAGATAATTATACCCACTTCATACACATGTTCCAATTAAACATCATAGAGCTATCAAGATGCCAGGCAAATTTTTTTAAAAATCAATTCTGATTTATTAAGTATTTTCCCCCAATTCTTGATAAATAAAACTTAATAATAGAACTCAATTTTAACAGGAAGTAAAAGAAAATCACGATTGGATAGGATGATGACAATAATTCTAAAGCTGTCTGGAGCTATGTAAAAACAAACAGATAAAATATTAGTGCTTACATATATTCTAAGTGTCACTAGCAAAAACAGTGATATTTAGTCTAGACTAGAAATAAAAATAAAAATTAAGTCATAGTACAGAAACTAAATTAGATGCAAGGATTGTATCGGGAATTACATAATTATCTATATGTACTACATATTGAAGCAAATCTCAGCGGGTTCCAGCTTACAATGTATTTATAGATGGCCCATAAAGCAACAGAGTAGGGATGCTCCCATTTGTCTTCACAAGAATATTGTAAACAATTAAGAGCTATCAATATTTTAATAGCTTTTTAATCAATAAAAAAATACATTCAATGACCTGATTGATCAGAATTAGTAGCTTCTAAAATCTTTATGAATCGCATATTAAAAAAATAGGGCCGCTTATGCCAAAGTGTGGTTTCATACATAAGCACTTAAAAATCATTAGTAAGCATGTGTTCTTTTTTATATATTACATATAGTTTTATGTAGAAACTGTTATCTCACTTGCAATCCCTGCTATGCGTGTAAATTGATTTGTTAGATTTCATTAAATATTTAGGTTTTTCTGTGGCTAAATCATACTTGTATGCATACTTTTACATACTGTATGCATCCTGATTCTATACTAGAAAATTCTGATTTAAATTATCTCAAGAACACTGTCAATGCCTTTCCTTATTTTTGTTTTTTATTTTATGACGAAATAAACTCAAAAATAAATAAATAAAACCTCATGAGTATTGAAAAATACAAATATCAGAAGGATAAACAGATTTTTTTATGACATATTTATTCAAAGACACTTGCATAATATGGCTTAGTGGTAGCATGTCTTCCCTATGTGTGGGACGTGCCGGGTTCTATTACCAATCAATATGATGTTGGGTGTCCGTGTCTTTATATGTGTTCCATTCCGTTGCCCAACTCAGGGTACCCCCTAGGGAGCTATGTGTGTAAAGCATTATTTGTACATTGAATATATATACACTTAATACTATATTATCCTGTGTATTTAACATTATTCGAATTTCTGATATTTTAAACACTGCCGTGCTCGTGGTCACAGATAAACTAGAAGACAGATGTCTATAGAAATGTAATGAAATTATTTACAAGAACGGCCAATGATTTTTCTATAAAACATTCCCAGTGGATGCAGTAGTCACTCACAGTGTCCAGAATTAAATTATTTTTAATCATATGTTTCCTATGTATGAGTGTGTTTCTACAGACATCAGTAATTTAGTCTTCCTGTGACCAAGGACACTGCAAAGTGTTTGAAGTATTATGAATTAAAATAGTGTTAAAAAATTCTGTTGGAAATGTTTGATAATCAAAAACCTTATAATGTGTTATTTATTATTTTGCAGATCCCAGGACAAATCCATGGTTCCTAATGAGTTCACCATTACCTACATTAGTAATATGCCTAAGTTACGTTTATCTAGTCAAGGTAAGCATACAATAATTCCTTTAACACTTCAAATTATGTTCTTTCAGAGCTGTTTCATCATAAACGTTACCGGTCATCGACCGGTTTCGGAGCCATAAGATTAGAGTTACGTTATGTTTTACGGTCGATTGTCTCGACCGATAAACATAAGTGTAAGCCGTTGTTTGATTATTTATAATGAATCCTCACGCGAGTTTTGATGAACTGTTTCATTATATATTTCTTTATTACAGGTTGCAGGTCCAAAGTATATGGAAAATAGAAAACCTTTTGAATTTAAGAACACATTAATAATATACAATTTTTGCCAAGTTGTATTTAGCACATGGCTCTTCTATGAGGTAAATATGCTTTTCAAATACAATCATCAAAGTTATAGTCATATTCTAACCCTCTTATGAATAAACGCTCGATTAAACAATTTATTCCGTAAGGAATTGTTTTGCTATCAACTATAATGATGACTCGCCAACTCTCCGCTGAGAAGTTGATTGATAATTTTATAGAATAGAGTGTTTTCAAGCATTTATCCATTAGAGGGTATGTATATGATATTTATCTCTCTAATAGTTGATTTTCAGTCGGCAAATAAGTTTTAACGCAGAAGTAAATTTGACTTTCCGATTCAATTTTCACTAACAAATTTATTATACTCTTTAATTTATTCCTTGGTTAAAATTTGATTAAAACATTAGCCTTAAGTTAAATATAATTTACCTGTTTAAATTGTTCACAGCATATCTACTACATATTTTTATATTATCACTGTTAAGTTGAATATCAAACATCTAAACTTTTGTAAATACATGTTAATTAAAAATATTCAATTATATAAATAGGAATTCACGAATGCATGAATAAATCAAGATATATAAAAGTAAATATAGGCATTAATTATGCAGATCATAAACTGAAAAATAAAAACAAAACAAAAAACGTATTTGCGTAAACATGATAATAAAATATGGTAATACCTACCTAAAGATTTTAGATTTTCGTATCTAGCATCAACTTTTTCATAATGATATTATGAATCAATTTGAACAAAAAATCAAAGTTGAACATGAAGATAGTCTTCATTTAAAATTATCTTCATTATAAATTATACATATATTCAGTACCCAAATTGATATAAACAAAATTTAAATAATTACCTATTATGTACCTACACGTATTTTACGTTTTACGTCACTGCTTTAGATTTTATAACTGCTTGAATAAATTCCAATATTATTTGTAATTTATTATCAAAGAGTATCATGTAACGACGAACGAAGAGGATATACAGCGCTTAATTTCCCAATTCCAAGTCAAAATGGCCAGGGAAATGTAGTTAGAAAAAATTTGGTACCTATTAAGCTTTATTTCTTTATCCTACTAGTTTTAACACCCTCGTAATCAAATAAAAACGTCCTTAAAACAGGCTGAACAGGTTTTCATGAATCAATAGCTAAGTAAACTCTAGATCGTTACCTGTTTAACAAAAAATAAACTAAATGAAAATCGGTTCAGCCTATTTACAAAACCCCCTTTAAGAGTCGGAGGTTAAGAAGGCATGATTAGAACCGCGAGTGAATCGGTTTCTTCTAGGCAAGCATACTCTATCTTAGACCGCATCATCGCTTAACATCAGGCGAGGTGACGGTCAAGCGCTAGCGAGCCTATTATTAAATAATAAAAAGGACACTTGACTGTTGTTTTTGTTTTTTAAAGAAAAAAAATATCCGTTTAGTGTTTCATTTCAATGTGGAATAATTGCGAAAGTATAAGAAATCTTGTAGTAAAATCTCAGCATTTCCGAGCTATACCAGACACGCATAATCTGAGTGGTTTTTGAGTTTGTTTTCAATAACGAAGACTTGCTCTGGACTTTTTCTCTAACTTTGTGTTGTCTATCAAACTAAAACTCTAGACTCGTTTTGGCTAGAAATCTCTTACTTGCAGTACCCGGCGATAAGTAAAAGCGCTTGCAGAACATGCGCAGTACAAATATCAAGTACAAGTAGCAAGTGCCTACAACGCGTCTGCAACGGTGTGCTTAGTGAAAATTCTAAGTAGCACATCGCGCTGGTCCTAGCGCAAGAAAAGCTTTGTTTCCCCGCGCTACTCGCAAGACACCCACTGCGCATCGTTCGTCTCGTTCCAACACTCGCGCGAGTTGTGCGCGTCACCGCACGAGTGACTATTGACGTTTGAACGCCTACTTCTCCTTGCTACTTGTACTTGCAACCTACTTCGCATGGTCTGTAAGCGGCTTTAAGCGTATTGAACTATAGCGAAAGATAATCGGCTAGATTCGGCTTTGTAGAGCGTCGCCTCTGTCGCACGACTCGAGAGCGACTAAACGTCATATAATGTACTGAGTGACAGAGACGACGCTCTACGAAGCCGACACTAGCCTAGTATCTCTCTCTCTCTCTCTCTCTTTATATAGCTCGATGTGCATTACTTACCGCCGGGGACTGTATCTATAATATGTATGCATCACTAGAGCTAGGTACCTACCTAACATATTTTTTATTTATTTACTGTACTGTATAATGTTTTGATGAATATTATTGGTGTAGTACATAGTTTAGAAATAGTTAATGGTTGTTCTCCATACCTACCTTTTGTTTTGATATGCCATGCTCAGAGTTTGATGGGCGGCTGGCTGAAGCATTACAGCTATCGTTGCCAACCTGTGGACTACTCTGACAATCCTATAGCTACGAGAGTAAGTGAAGACCATGCGGTAGCGCACGCCGGGCCAGTGGTTTCAGGACGAGACGAACTAACCTATGCCATGTGTAAATACACATTACAATCATATTGTTGTATTTCAGGAGATTTCAACGATTTGTAAATATATACATATTTCCAGGACGACGCTGGTATTGATTAGTTATAAAGTAGTTAGTGTAATATAATAATTTCGGATGCAAGCACGCCCGAACGACTAACCTTAGATTCTAAGTAGCATTGTATAAATCCTGTCATCACCGCATACATTACTATTAACACGCCGCACCAGGCCGGTCGCCTCGAGCGCGGCGCGCGCGCCACTCGCGGTTGTGACCATCGCTCATGGGCCCGCTTGCGCCGTATTGTTTCAGATCGGAGCCTCGGGCTGGTTCACAGGCAGATATAACTATAACTGTCAGCCGGTCAACCACGACAAACATCCACAGACAATGAGGGTGAATTACCTATTCAGTTAATTATACGAACCCGCATACCTTCTCACAATCTTCGAAATTCAATCTCCTGGTATCGTACGTGTTTCATCACGACTCTCATAACATTCCGAATGTATTTCCTGTTCTAGTGTAACTAACTGCTATCAAATCCCATTCCCTCGACAAATATACTTCAGCGTGAAGCGGCTCCATAACTACCTATTATGTGTCGAAGCCACACTCGCCCAACCTACTGGGATTGCTAACTGTCAAAGCGGCGTTAGCATAGCTAGAGCCGTATATAGTCCCACCATTATAGCTGTTCAGACCTGTTAAGGTGACAGCGTCGCTAGTGGAGAATTTGGTGTTGCCACTTAAGAAATTCACCAAGAAAAAGCTGTAGTTTCAATTTTGCTCACCTGAACAGCCAAGTTGGTGGCGTTGTACACGTTGACCTGTGCTCGACCAGCTAGGCGAGCGACGACGAGCTATGGCAAGCCTAGGAAAAGTGGCAAGCGTGGTCCATCGTAGGCCGCATCATCGCTTAACATCAGGCGAGTTGGCGGCCAAGCGCAAGCCTATTTGTAATAAAATAAATAAATAATTGGCTGCCTGCACGTTGGCGCTCGTATTAGTTTGGCGAGCTAAGGCCAGCGTGTATTGGCGGATTTATGAAAATTGTACCATTGTGAAATTTGTCTATTAGTCAAATACAAAAAAAAAAACTTACAAAAGAGAGACTACCTATGCTAGCGCCATCTGTAAAAAGTTTCCACTTGCTAACCCCATTTATCACCCAGTTTCATCCTTCCACTGTAAAATATCCCATTACCAATCATCACGCCATACAACCACTCTAACCAATCACTATTGTATAAAATCTATTTCCTATTAGAATGTTTCACGATAATATCATTGTTAATTAAACTGAAAACCGAAAACAAAGCATTATATATCACGATAAGAATGGATGAAATAGATTTTAGATAACAGTACCTATCTTTGGATCGCCGTCAATTACCAAACTAATCCACGTCTCATCTTCCATAATTCACGTCATATCACGCTGCACACTCGTAATCTGTTGATAAGTAATTAACAATTAACAAGTGTTTACAGTAATAATCATAGATTATTGCTTATTGGCTTAAGATAGCAAAGAAATATTGATATTGATGGCTTGCAATGAGTAATCAATAAAATGTTGATGTAGATGCATAAATAAATCTAATGGCGGCTCTTAACTATCGGTCATGAATTCATGATGGTTAATCGCATACACGTCTATGATCGGCTCGATAAATGTGCGAGATCATGCATATTATTATCTATCAATATAAATGTATATAATATACAAAAGCTGCCTGAATGGGTGTTCTCCGATGGTTACAATCTGGGTGTCTTCAAATCACAAGTGAATCGGTTTCTTCTAGGCAAGCGTGCTCCAAGGTAGACCGCATCATCGCTTAACATCAGGCGAGATGGTGGTCAAACGCAGTATTATTAATTATATTCATCACGAAATCTTGAAAAATATTTGACCTACGATGCTGTAATTTGGGAGGTAAATTCCTAATACACCCCGTAAAGGTCCGCTAAGAAAGAATTTTGCGAACGGGCCGAATTAAAGAGAGCAAGTGGAAGTAGAAAGCGTGCGAAGTCTATGATAATAATGTCTGTGATAATTTGTAAGTGTAAGTATTCATCATACTGCCTCGCTGTCAAGTGCTAATACCAAGTATCAGCTAAGCAGTTTGTGCTTTTATTGACTGAGAGACATGAAAGCACGAGTACTACACAATATACGAATTCCCTTTGATACATGCCTAAAAAACCGACAATCTACGGATTGACGACGATCAAACACAATCATGTCTGGCTGTCATGGCTGATAGTGCAGAGCAGCCATAACATTGAATGTACAAAATTGCTTACATCAATCGAAGCATTTGTAATTTGCTTGACTTTAAATTTGATTACTACATTTTGTGTTAATGAATGCAGCATTATAATGCAAAGGCATGATTCAAATAACTGTGTAGAACTTATAATTTCCTAATGTATTTTTATTGTAGTGTAATGATTATTTAACAAATTTTCAGATGGTACACGCGTGCTGGTGGTATTATTTTTCGAAATTCACGGAATTTTTTGATACCGTGAGTAATATTTCACATAATTGGATAGATATAAAAAAAAATAGATTCAACATTACAAATAAAACTGTACTAAAATTGTGAACCAACTTTTCAACTAAATAAACGACCGTTTACAATAACCGCCATATTGGGAGACTGTTACGACTCATTTCTCAAACGCGCGACTCTAAGTAATAGCGTGCTTTCCACCTATAAAAAGTACTGCATTTTGGTGCGTCGATGTTGAATATAGTTTTAAAAATCTTAGCTCAAAAAATAGCTATATTTCCATCCATTGTTTGCCTGGAAGAGATTGCTTTTAGAGATAAAGTCGCCATTTATGGCACCAGCTTGTAAGTGTTTTCTATTTGGTGGTATTTTTTTTTATATCTGGTGTACACAATAAAGAGTTTCTATCTATCATATACCTAGTCTAAAACTCAGGATGCAATGCGCGATAGCATGAAACGCTACTCAAAGATTAAAATCAGGTAATAATTTAACTGACCTGACCTCTCGTTAATGGTATTTACCTATATTATTAATCCATTATTATATCTACGATCAACTAAGTGTTACTTTGTAGTGCATACTAGTTCCTATTTACGATTGTGTCAAGGAAAAATTAGCAATAAAGACTATAATGCAATAAGACGCAAATTTAATGTCTTGAATTTTTATGCAACGTTCTAGGGCTTGACAGATGCAACCAATCAAAATAAAATGCTTTAGTTAGTGGAATATATCTATACTAATAATATAACGACGAAAGATTTGATTGTTTGTTTGTTTGCTCCGAAACTACTAAACCGATTTGAAAAATTCTTTCACTGTTGGGAAGCTACACTATCCCCAGGTGACATAGGCCATATTTATTTTTATTTTTTGGGATCCTTACTGTAACTCCAATAATGTAACCCAGGGTGTAAAAAAATTACTTAAAATATTATTTACAGGGAAGCTATGATTTTTTTTTTGTTATATACCCGTGTTTAGCCGGGACGGGCCTCTAGTATTTTATAAACTTTTATTCAAGTTACACTGTTAGTATATCTGTTCGTATGTGCAGGTACAAATCTTGCAACTGAATTTTAGACCAGTTATCATCAACCGATTGAGCTGAAATTTGGCATACTTATGTAAGTTCGGTGACACTGACAATGCAATGTTATGGTACGATCGAACTAGTCTCATGATGGAGACAGAAGGTGGCCATAGGAACTCCTAAACGAAATGACGTAACCCCGTCGAGTTTGGGTTCGTTAGATTTTACTTCCAAAGTACTATGGTCCTACCAAAGTAGGACCAAAAAAGTACCAAAATAAAATACCAAAGGACCAAAGTAGTAGTATGAGTAGTAGTTTTGGTTTGGTTGCCTGGAAGAGATCGCTTTAAGCGATAAGACCGCCTGTTAAAAGCCTAGATAATATTTTTACTGTAATGTTTATGTTATCCTTGTTTTGTGGTAAAGAGAGTCATGTTATTGTATTGTCCTAGACTAGATGATAAATTCAATATGGCGGACGCCCCAAGATGGCGGATATAATGTTCTTATCTACCATCATGGTATGGGTGTCAAATGAAAGGGTTTGCTAGCCTGGAATTAGAACTTATTCTCAACTATACTTCTGCCGCAGACAACACATGTTTTTTTTTTCGGTGTTCGGTTAAAAACATCCATTGAATATTCCAGTTCTTCTTCGTTTTGCGCAAGAAGTTTGACCACGTGTCGACGCTGCACGTGATCCACCACGGCGTGATGCCGATGTCCGTGTGGTTCGGCGTCAAGTTCACGCCGGGCGGACACTCCACCTTCTTCGGGCTGCTCAACACATTCGTACACATCGTCATGTATACGTACTACATGCTGGCCGCCATGGGGCCTGGCGTCAGGAAGTACCTCTGGTGGAAGAAGTACCTTACCGCTCTGCAGATGGTGAGTCACATCATCATCATCAGCCAGAAGACGTCCACTGCTGAACATAGGCCTCCCCCTGTAACCTCCACACTGAACGACAGCTTGCCTTATGCATCCACTGGATGCCCGCGACTCTCACAATGTCGTCGGTCCATCTAGTGGGAGGCCTCCCTACGCTGCGTCTTTGGGTTCGTGGTCTCCACTCTAGAACCTTTCTTCCCCATCGGTTGTGAGTTACATCTCATCTTAATTTCATAATACCAAGGAACCCTTTCGTACGCTATCTGACTGCAGCGCTTACGGAAGTTCCAGTCAACCTATAGCACGCTCAAATTACAGTGCCATCTAAGTTTATACCGTTTTAGGCAAATTTCCGAGCTACGCTCTAATGTTCCGGTATTGTCTTTCCTATATCTATCTTCCTTGATAATACTGATGTGCCGGTTGCACACCCTTCGCTGAGAAAGCGAAGTGCTTCGCGTTTATAACAAAAACTAACTAATAAAATCGGTCGGGTTTATCGGTCGATCGTCTCGAGCGATAAACATAATCGTGAGTGTGAGCCGTTGTTATAGTAATTTATAACTAATAAAAAAAAAAGATAAAGATAATTTATTTGCACAAAACACGAGTAAATCATAGACACGTTTAAAAAAGCATGCACAATAGGTGGGTTAAAACTCACATTTGTACGCCGCACTTGGCAAAGACATGAGATACGTTTCGATTTGTACAATCCTGTATGCTACTTTGTATGTGTACCTACCATGCTCTAACAAATAATTAATTTAATACAGTACAAGGTGGTTAAATATTAAAATTAGCCTAGTCTTAATATGTAGACCCTGTCGGGCACACCACATAAGGAGCAAGGAGGATGATTATATTATATAATTACATATAATAATTTTAACAACTCCTGAGGGTGGTTATATTTTTTCGTCTTGGTTGTATTTAGCGACTGAGTGCCTTAGGGAGAGGGTAGAGCTGAGGTAACTTCACATTTGTAGTTCCACTTCCATCGTCCCATTGCATTTTCTAAAGATACTAAAAAACTTCCTGTGATAAGTTCTCTTTGTCAACTCATAAGTTGGTTACTTAACAAGGAGTTTTCAGCAGGTTAGTTAAAAGCCGACTAAGATCTTTGAGTAAATTCGTTTTCTGCCTTGTGGTCGGTCGAAGGGGCCAAGGGGTCGGTGGCCCCTTTCAAAAATATTTAAGCAATAATAATCGTCAGGTTCACACTGTTCACAGTATGGCAAACTATATAATAGATAATTTAAATTACTTTAAGATAGCTAAGAATACTTAGTCGACCGCAACTCCGCCTCAGTGAACATAAAACTTGAAATTGAGTGGTACATACTTTTTTTACCGGGGCGTACGTTTTTTTCCTCTGTTCATGTCAATATTCTTAGTCTTTATTTATATAATTACCGCTAGAGACATAGACACGAGATTTTTCGATAGCGAAAATGAAACGAATAAATTACTCGAACTTTTTTTGTGGCAAATGCCATTTCGTGATGTATCTTAAATTTTATTTATGTTACACGGGAATTACTCACGTAAGATTATTGATTGTTATCTTAAATTCATTTTTATCTCTTGAGTACCTACGTTGGCGATAATATCTAACAACACCTTATTGTTAAATTTGATTGACGTCATATACTCAAAAACCAGTCTCATTCGGCACAATCATCAGAGGTAAACATTATTGAACTTGACTGACGTAAGTTTAGGAAATCATCAAATAATTACGAATATTTTATGTATCCGGCTATTTCTAACGCGCAGAAAAAACTTGGCGTGTTATTCGCAACTTGTAAGCGTTGTATTACATTCTGCGCAAGGGCGTTGCCAAGGGAGGGCAGGGAGGGGCAGCTGCCCCCTCCCCCTAGAGTTAAAAAATAGCCAACTGCAAAGAAACCAAAGTCCTAAGGCCGTCTTGCTTTGCCGATAAATCCCGCACCTCAAAACTTGACCTACAATTCATATTTTTCTCATCCTCCATAACATTAACTGTCTATATCTATTACGGTTCGAAAGAAGGATGAACGGACGGACGGACGGACAGCGTAGCCTTAGTAATAGGCTCTCGTTTACACTATTTGGTACGGAACCCTAAAAAATGGAATGTGATGGTCTTACTGATAATTATAATGTGGTGACAATATCAGTCTACTTTTTTTTTTATTGGCCGTATATTAAAACAATAATAATTATTACTTATTACACAACCTTCCTTCTAATGAATTATTGATTTGATTAAAAATATTTCAACTAAACTTTTGCGCGTTCCGACAGTTAATAATTATTACGATAATTATTATGACAGATATTACGATAAAACAGTTCTTTTTTCCTAAAATAACGTAAATAGGACCGAAATTATAAGATACTGTTATAATTATGTATAGCAGAAATGTACACTACGCCAATGACTGGATAATAAATATTGTTCTGTAATATGACAATGTTAGTCGTAAAATTATTATTATTTACTTTTTAAATTACTTTAATCTATTTTGGCCTTATCTTTAATAACTATTGTGAATATTGTGTAGAATATATAACGCTGTTGATTATAAGAAATAAATAAAATAAAATAATTGTGCTTGGACCCATAATTTGACTATTAACACAAAGCAGTTGTCGCACACTGCTGTTTGCCTAATATCTGTCAAACAACGTCGCTGTACATAACACTTTTATTACCCACATCTCTACCATAGGATTATTATATTATTTTAACCAGGCGCTTGCGACATATGCACCGCAAAACTGGTGTATCAAGACTATCAAGCTTTCTAAGCTATTCGCCAATATTAACTTGTATAGAATACCGTTGTCAGGTAATTATTTTTTTTATGAAAGAAACTAGTTTTCTTTGGACTACTGACTCATAGATTGTATAAAAATTAACGGGCAGGTTAGTGCTCTTTGGACCTGCTACTGCTGACAGTCTCTTAATGTAACCATATTATTTAAGACGATTTGCATGACATTTTGACATTACATCTGCAATAAAATCAGTAAATAATCAGAAAAGAAAAAAAACGGATGACAAGATGACAATGCATTTTTGTATGAAATTTGTTGTGGCCAGTTGCACCCATATAAACAATCGAAATCAATTAGCAACTGTGATGAGGACAAAGAACTTTGAGACCTAACCCAAAAAGGTAAAGTCCAAGTTCTTTGGATGCGGAGTTCGACGCGTTGACATAAATAAGAATGTTCAGTCAAGTTTCTGTCATAATGCCTGGCGACAGATTTCCTTCTCATTTCCGTTCTATTTACTTCTCTTTTCTGTGAGTAAATATTAGTGCAGCAGTGCAATGAGAAAAAAGCTATTTACACTGTAATTAACAAAAATATATGTTCTGTGCAATCTCTATCTCTCTACATAGTATAAATTGAAGTCGTTTTCCGCGTCTGTCTGTCTGTATGTCTGTATGGCCGCTAACTCCTCCTAATCCACGCAACGGATTTTGATGCTGTTTTCACCATCAGTTAGATACATTTTCACGGAAGGTTTATATATATAGCTAGCGACCCGCCCCGGCTTCGCACGTAAATTACACCCAAGCCGGGCGGACGGGTCGCTAGTTATTATTTTTCTATTATTGCTAGTTATTATTCACATTATATAATATTGCACGCCCGCCTTCTACCTCCTGTATAAATCCTCTCCATCCTAAGGTTGCCTGGAAGAGATCGCTCTTAGCGATAAGGCCGCCGATTATTGCACTAGTTTTTAAGCTGTTTTATCATGTGTACGAAATGTGTGGTGTGAACAATAAAGAGTTTATCTATCTATCTAGTTATAAATAAAGAATTGTAATGAATGATGTGTTCTTTGCAGGCCCAGTTCATAGGCATCATGGGGCACGCGTTCCAACTCCTTTTCATCGAGTGCGACTACCCACGAGCCTTCGTCTGGTGGATCGGCATGCACGCTGTTATGTTCTTCTTCCTCTTCAAAGACTTTTACAACCAGTCCTACGGCAAATCCAGGCAGAAGGTACGCTTCTTCACTTTGTACAAAGGTTTAAGTGCAGACCCAGATCTACTATTTTTCCTAGTCAGGTCAAAAACTTAACATTGGCACCACTCGCACTAAGCACCCTAGGAAAAGGTTAGGAACTTTTTAATTTTTTTTCATATTAGATAGGCTTGCCCTTGGCCGCCATCTCGCCTGATGTTAAGCGACGATGCGGTCGTTGCGACGATGCGAAAGTTAGTTTCTATAAATCATAAAACATTATTAATCAACCACTTTTTTGTATTAGGAAGGTCAATAATAGGTTTTGTCAGCAAGTTAACCATGTTGTCGTGTGTACAGATGCGCGCCCGGTCCCCGCCGCCAGCGCTCACCACAGATCTGAAGGAGGCCACGTACAAGAACGGCGCGCTCAAGAACGGGTTCAGCAACGGTCACAGTAACGGCATCGCGCGCGCGCGCACCGTGCTGCCCGCCGGCAACTGACGCGCGCGCCGCCTGCGCCCGCGCCCGCTCGCCGCCTCTCTGTGATCCTAGCGTCCCGGGGGACTATACTTCCGATCGACGCGGCCGGGAACGCTCCCCGCCCGCTTAGACTAAACGTGATTCATCTAGTGTACATACGGTTGGGTGTCGACGGTGTAAATTTTATTTTATCGGTGTAAACGTACGGCTAGATATGTGATCGCATAGCGTTTTATATTTTTATCTCTAGTTTAATGATGCCGCTTTCGTGGCTTCGGCTCCGACGGGAGACTGTCGATGTTTGTTACGGTGCTGGAGTATTTTGTGCTCTTTTAGTTTTTCTCAAACGACGAGCTCGTGAACGCTCGCGTTTTTCGCCTATATTTTTTTACACTAGCTTAATGAACACCTCTCAGAAATGTCCCCGACGAACGTTTGTATATTTCTTTGGTGCCTTGCCATACGAAAGGTTAGTCTAGACTTCTAGAATAGATGCATTATCACTGAAATATCGGGATTCGTTTGTCGGCACAAATGTAGGCATTTAAAAAAACACATTGTGATTTTACATACTATATTTTATTTGAATAACAACATAAGGCCCCGTTTTAAAGAGACGCGGGCAACGCAAATCGTTTCTGCGTGAAAATTCATACGAAACGTTTGAATTAACCACACGACGACGTGTCGAGAAATGCCCCGCATCTCCATAAACGAAGCCTAAATTTTGATCGACAATAATTCTTATGTTAATTAAGAAATAGTTTCAGATTAAAAGCGACCATAACAATAAAATAGATATTTAAAAACTCTTGCATCTGATCTGATAATATTTACGTTCACGAATATGAAATTAACCATCGAAATATTAGTTTTTTTCAGCAAAGCAGTTTGTGATGAAAGTGTAAAAGTTTATAATATAATGGGTTCCATCTTCAATGGGCGAGCATTGTTAGATATTTGACAGTGTAAGTGGCAGCTCACTCATGGCAGTGCAGATCTGCACTCTCAGTAATGCAGCCCATAGATTAATGGAACTGCAGATTGTGTACTGCGTACACTAAAATTTCCTTATTTAAGTACAATAACTTTGTATGTATATTTTAATTAATATCAATGAAATGTTCAATGTAGGATTAGATAATTATGACACTAAAGTGGTTGTGTTGTTTATTTATTTTGTTTTAATTTATCTTTTATTTATACCAAACGGGTTTATGTAGCAGTAGATTGAGAAGATCTTCCTTTTTATTTTAGTCTTCCGTTTTTTGTACTTATTAAATCAAGGTGCTTTTTGTACTCCGAAACAGCCTGGGCCCTGATTCACTAACTAAAACACACGTAACGCGGCGCGTTAAGTTAACCTCAAAAAATTTGGCCTCTACTCCCTAGGAAATAATGGCCAAATTTTGACGTTAACTTAACGCGCCGCGTTACGAGCGTGTTTGCAGTTAGTGAATCAGGGCCCTTCTTGGCAGTGGCCATTCAAGCTGAAGCTCGCCATTTTGTAAATATACATTTTGTTAATCAATTGAAAACAGCTATTAATGTACCTATTGTAATTTTTATACAAAAATATGCAAATAAATAATAAGTATACAATAAGAAGTATTTTTTTCTTTCTATCCCACCTTTTATTTTCATTAACTGGTCTAGCCCGGACTTTTGGGAGGCTTTGGTGGTGCCGAAACTAACACCAACGGTTATAAATATAAAATACAATTATTGAGTGTGTATAAAAGGTAATATGAAACTTATTTATGTATGATTACTAAAGATCCCTAATATTACTTATTAAAAATTATCAACATATTATTACAACATGGTATTACTAAACATTATTACATTATGTACATGCAATGTACTTCTTTTGTACAAACTATACCTAGATATCTAGGAACTGAAAATACACTATTAAAATTATATATTTCTTGTAAAATAATCCCCGTATTTATATTTAACTTAGTGACATGACAGTACAAAAACTTACATTAACTTTGTCCTTGTTTTTGCTTTACGCTAAAGTATAAAAAATAAGTACTCTGGCATTTTAACCCGTTATGCTATGCATTTTGTTCTTATGGAGATCAATGGGCGCAATGGGTCTCTGCAAGAACTATTACTAAGTAGATTTAGCAAAAAAAAGAACGCCGCCGTCTTGAAGTGGAGGCCTTTTAGAAAATATTACAATACTGGGTATTGATTAATGTATTGTCACCCTTCGACCGAAACAAAATGAATGGACAGGCCATAATCATTGAACTTGTTCAGTAAAAAGGAGACAAAACCGTCGGACATATACTTCAACACCTAATTATAACCATATACAGTACATTTGTTACAAAAAATAAATAGCGGTGTTTTGTTGTGTATTTACACTTCGGGAAAGCACACGAAGGTATAATTTTGTCAGATGTTTCGTTATCATGTAACAATAATCTTGTGTCGCACTTTCTACGGCTAGAAACCTACTGAAACTAAGTGAGAGCCGGCGCTCATTTTGTAATCTTCAAAAATGCGTTTCTTCTGGGCCCGTCCATTAATTTTATTTTGGTTGAAATTGTCACCAGTATATCCATATTTCAGCAAAATCGGTTAGGAGGAACTGGTTCTATTTCAGCGTGCAAGATTTGACTTAAACAAACAAACTAACATACAAACATTGCGATTTAAATAAAATCTAGTAAAAATCGATTAAAAGCTATCAATATAGTCGTACGATCAAAATACAGTTTTCATTTGACTTTTCACAATCAACTGCAGCAGTCAGAGCTACAAGAAAACTTGGTAGATCATTATTATGCAGATTTAGCACAACGGAAACCTAAGTTTCCTGCCGAACTATCTTCTGTATTATGCGACCGGGCAGAGCAGCGGTATCTGTAGCAGTATGTGTGGTGGCAGAGATATGAACCTCCCTTTTTCACTTTTTCACTGGGCTGAAATCAAAATTACAAAAAATCAGTAATAGGCATGATGACTAATATTTTTAATACCCCATAAAAAAAACTTGATCATAAATAGAGCGTAACGTAAACTAATTTAAAATTAGTTCAAAAATAAATAAGTTATATAAGTATTTTAATTTCATGCTAGACAGAGGGCGCACTATACCGAGCTATGACGTCACGCCTCAGGCACGTCATTCAAATGCTTTACTAACACACGCTTTGCGAGAAAGGGACAATATCCCCTCTCTATCCCACCTAAATAAAACTTTAAACGATCCAATCTCAAAGATTTCTCAGCCAATATAATTTATTTTTTCAGTATGTGTAATGTATTTAGTTATATTCATCGCTGAGCCTCTTATCTACACTAATATTATATAGAGGAAACATTTAATTGTTTGTGTGTTTGTTTGCATTGAATAGGCTCCGAAACTACTGAATCGATTTGAAAAATTCTTTCACTGTTGGGAAGCTACACTATCTCCGGGTAACATAGGCTATATTATATTTTCAAAAAAAAATTGGATCCTTACTAAAACTCTAATAATGTAACCCAATGTAAAAAAAATATTGTTATTATTACATTACATACATTTGTAAAAAAATAAGATTTACAATTTTAACTTTGCGTGTTTGACAGTTCTAAGACAGGACAACGTCTGTCAGGTCAGCTAGTTTGTAATAAATTAAACATTAGGACACATGCCTTTTAGTAGAGCACACTTAAAATGAGCTAGAGCATTGTTACAGTCTCAATACCGCATCCACATCATCTGCAGTACTTCTGCAGTAAGAACTTCTAACATTAGAAATATATTTACAGCTGTGGTCCATGTGTTACAGCTGTGTGTGGTTGAAGCATTTTATAAGTATTTTATTTTATCAATCAAGCAAAAATAATCAAGGCAATAAAATCGTACTTTGTCTTGAGACCACGAATCTTCAGTCCACTCCCATACATTTCCAGCCATGTTGTAAAGACCAAAATCATTAGGACTGAACAAGTGCACCGGATTAGTGCCCACAAAACCATCTTTTGCAGAGTTGTGGTGGGGAAATGTCCCTTGCCAAATGTTTGCCCTGAAAATTAACAAAAGATTAGCTGGAAAATATATTCCAAAGGGTATTTTTATGTATGACTAGCGACCCGCCCGCCCGGCTTCGCACGGGTGTAATTTACGTGCGATGCCGGGGCGGGTCGCTAGTTATATAATTATTTAAACTATCCTATATCTCAAGTTGGATCGAACTGCACATGGTGTGCGAATTTTATTATAATCGGTTAAGTGGTTTAGGAGTCCATTGAGGACAAACATTGTGACACGAGATTTATATATATTAAGATTGATTCTTCATATTGAAATAATTCATCTGACTAAAAAAGAAACTGACATGTGTTTCTTCCCTGGGAACAGTTTATCACCCCAAGGATACTTGGTGTCTCGATGACCACCTCTACAAGCAGCTTCCCATTCAGCCTCGGAAGGTAATCGGGCACCGCGCCATTCACAGTATGCCTTAGCATCTCTCCATGACACATGTATCACAGGATGGTCCAGCACATCTACAACATAAACAATAGGCATGATGAATAATATTTTTTTATTCCCTCATAAAAAAGCTGATCATAAAAAGAGCCCATCAACAAAAACAAAACTAAAATTAGTTTAAAAAATTAATAAGTTATATGTAATTAAATTGTATGCTAGACAGAGAGCGCAATATACTGAGTATGACGTCATAAATCATTGCTCATCTCATCTCGCTCGCAGCCAAATTACATATCTGTCTATCTCGCTCGCACTTACAGGTCTTATGGTATGACGTTTATTGCTCGACGACTCAGTTGGTAACGTGGTAACTATTTTTTTTATAAATAATAGGCTTGCGTTTGACCACCATCATGCCTGATGTTAAGCGATGATGCGGTCTACGTTGGAGCACGCTTGCCTAGAAGGAACCGATTCACTCGTGATTTGAAGACACCCAGATTGTAACTATAATTATACTAACCCACGCTTTGCGAGAAAGGGACAAAGTATCATCTCTCTATCCCTACCTAAAACTTTAAACGCTCATATCTCAGAGATTTATCAGCCAATTTAATTTATTTTTCAGTATGTGTTATGTATTCAGTTATATTCATTGCTAAGCCTGTTATTTGTATTAAATTAAACATTAGGCATTATACACATGCCTATTATCTTAGTCTATCTTCCTTGCTACTATCTGTGATGGCACAGAATAGACATGTTGACTAATAATTTTTTATTACCTTGTACAAAAGCTGATCATAAATAGAGCAATTAAAATTTGTTTGAAATTAAACTAGTAAAAGTATTTTTATTTCATGCTAGAGAGCGCAAAGTTTACCAAGTCATGACGTCAAGCTGCACCCATGCCATACAAATGCTATACTAACACACGCTTTGCGGGAAAGGGACATAGAATTCTTTCTCATCCCCACTAAAAACCTTAAACGCTTTATCTTACAAATTTATCAGCCAGTTTAAATTATTTTTTATGTATCTTTAATAGTATTTTATTATACCCTTCGCTGATGCCCAGTTTCTGAAGTCCTATATCGATGGTTTAGATTTAGATAATTGTAAATTTACAAAGTTAAAGATAACTTTGTTGAAACCAATAGTAAGCGATAAAGTTATATAATAAGCTCAGAAGTCGGGCATAAGCCTGTTATTTAATTTTGTAATAAATAGAACACCAGTCAACTAGCCTATTCTCCCTATATTCTGAAGTGATGTTATTCAGCAACAAATCATTGTTTTTTGTGATAAATAAGAATAAATACCTTTTAAATCAGAATCTGGACCATAAGGATGCCTCCAATCCGCTCCAAATACTTTGTACCACCATGTAGCCTGCACAACCCGAAAATCTTTTAATTTCTCTTTGAAAGTACTGTTTATAAATAAACTGAAAACAAAACTGTCCCCAAAAGTTTCAGCTTCTGTTTCATAGTTATTTTGTAACACAAATGCAGCAAAGTCTTTATTTGATACTTCATATTTGTCCAAATAGAAGCTGTTTACGGTGATGATTCTTTTCGGACCTTCCATGTCATTTTCTATCACAACATCATCAGTTCCAAGTTGATATTTACCACCAGGTACCAGGACCATTCTTTCTAATTCATTAAAGCGTTGCTCGTCTTCAGCATCATTAATTATTTCGTTATTACTTGAGCATTGCTCTTGGTTTTCTGTTGAAAATGTTCCGAAAATTGTATCGCCATTTTTTTTGCTGTTGGTGCGCCCGATATTGCAACCGCATGGTTTTTCTTCGTTGGATGTAATTGCAGATTGTAACAAACACACTAAAAGAATTAGTCTTAACATATTTCCCTTAAAATCAGAATTATAATCTCTCAATCAAATCAAAACAAAAATCAGCTGATTGTACTATTTATTTGTAATTTTGTATTATACTTTTCTGACATTTCTCATTTCTGACTTAGTTTATTTCCTTCCTCTTGAGAGGATTTTGGCGTCACACGTCTTGTGCATTTGCCAAATGTCAAGTATTTATTTTTAGTATTTACGCAAATATGCTAGCCTTGGCAGTGGTTACATATTTGACGCGTTTTGGGTCGTGACATTGGGCCCTTGGGGACAGCTCACCTCATTTCAAAAATCTTTCAGAGCGCCTGGTTAGTGCGACGCCTAAGGTGCGCGTGCGACGCGTGGCCAAATGCTGCCGTGGATCTGGATTCTGGCTACCAGCTGCCTGCCCGCCACTTAAAAATAATAAACGTCTCAAAAAAATAACTCTAGGGCCTAATTGTAACAGCTGAACAGATTTGGATGAATTTGATATGGAGGTAGCTTATCCTCTGGATTAACTAACATACAAGCTACCTTTTATCCCGTATGGGAATTACCTATGTAAAATATAAACCTAATTATACCAACATAATCATAATAACAGTAAAGAATGATTTAGGTAGGTACCACCCTTTAGGGTATATATAAAATCCTTGGTACCACCCAGGATACACCGAACCGCGCGAGTCCTCAATGACTTATTGATATTTTTATTTATTTATTAATAGAGAACTCGCTGACTCGCAGTATTGTGGAAAGGCTTGTACTTAAGGTGACCTAAAGCTATATAGGTAGGTATTACGTATATCTAATGAAAGCTTCCCATCATCATCAGCCAGAAGACTTCCACTGCTGAACATAGGCCTCCCCCTTTAACCTCCACACTGAACGACAGCCTGCCTTTTGCATCCACTGGATGCCAGCGACATGTCGTCGGTCTATCTAGTGGGAGGCCTACCCTCCGCTGTGTCTTCCGGCTTCCCATCATGTCAGATGAATATTTTTTCTATGCTGTTACTAAAACCATACAAAAAGAAATTATCTTAATATAAGTACTTACCTAGTCAGTGTAGTCAGTTATGCCATAGATAAATATACGTTATGCTCAATCACTGTTATTAGTAAACCGTAGCTATGGACAGGCTTATTTCCACGGAGGCAAGTCAATGATACTTAAATTACCTACGTTGAACCTGCCTTTGATTATAATTCTTATGGGTAAGAGTCAGTATCTACCTAAGCTAAATAATAATCAAAATCACGTTTCGCATTTTTTTATTGTTTTTATCCAAATATGATTCTGTAGAAAAACGAAAACACTAAAAAGTAGAAACCATACTTCAATCCTTTCCAAAACACGACTGAGTACAGAGATCGACGGGGAAGCCTGAAAAAAAAACCTAGAATAAAATTCCAGCCCAATAAGTGCGGGGGCGCGGTAGCCAAAACAACTGACTGCATTTTCATACTATGATATTTTAATAACAAAACTATGTATCAATCCTCACCATACAAATTAAACTGGCAAAAAAACATGGAGGAGTGTGATAGTGAAGTGGCCTAACATACAATTTGAAATTAGTACAGGGGCCTTACGACTAACTCTTAACGCCGGCTCGAATTAGCACTCAAACAGCACAGTTCGGAAAATCACGCGAACGTGAACCTTAACGCGCCGAGATACGATTTGCGATCGCGCAACTTTTCTAATCACCTAAACAGAATTGCTTAAAACATGTAGCCGTAAGGCCCCCGATAGCTTCCTGACCTGACTATTGCAAATGCTCGGTGTAGATTTGAGTTTGTTGTTTTGTGATCGATGTGCAGCTACCGCGCCACTCCCGCGCCGCCGTGGGCTCGTGACGTCACTCCTCGTCGCCCCGCTTATCTTCGCGCGTGCTACGTACGGAGGTCTTTGTTAGGACCACCAAGTGGATACTATTTAGTACTTTTTAAACCTACTCTAACCCACTACTGGGCAAGGCAAGGTTGCCGAGGAAACGTCGGCATAGTGAACCCGAGACATTTCAGCGTGACCTACCAAAGGAGTTGCACTGTAGTACCATTACTAATAGTAATAAAAAAAAGGAGACTTGGATCTAGCGAGTAATCACACGGTTGAGAAGCCAGCCTTTTGTTCTATGTTCACAAAGAAAAAGTATCATGGTCGATTTTTCTCAGTGCTTCCTCGTTGTCAAACTATTTAGTCAAACTAGTTTGAGCACGAGGAATGGTCTTCCCTCGTGCTCAAACTATTTATGTCATACAAGTAGGGTTACCATCCGTCCGGATACGTCCGGACTTTTAGACCTTTGTCCGGACTTTGTAATTAGTCCATGTTTTTATAGCTTGGGCGATATAATACGAGTAAATCTTGATTAACGTCTCCCTAAACACAAAAGAAAAATCATCTTTTAATAATTAACCAACATACTAAAATGTCCGCACATTTATAGAAATATCCGGCTTCATATCAGGACTTAAAATTTTGATATGGTAATCCTACATTCAAGTATCTACTTCATCTGCATTATCGCAAACTATGTGCATCAAATAGGTTTACTTACAACAAAAGCGGAATGATATCATCCTGTTTCATCTTTCCGTAATATTTCGTAATACCTTCCACATGTCCCATCCCCACGACCGCAAGTACACGAGGTTGTTCCACTGCAAAATTTGACAACATTTTATGAGACTTGTATATCTCTTTCTTCTTATCTTACTTTACTTTTACTCAACATCCTTATGAAACGTGTAACATAGAATAAAAAATGTAAAAAACGGCCAAGAGCGGTCAAGACACGCATAGAGCTATAGCGTAGGTTTCGTTATAATAAGAGGTAAGGAAAACCTACCACTTATTATAACGATAACGCATAGTTTCGAAATTATGTAATTTATAGAATTAGACTTCGCAGTAGCGTTTCAAACGTAACTTCTTTTTCGGGTTTCAGGTATAAAACTTATTCAACGAAACCACACGAAATAAAGAAGCGCAAAAAAAATTACATCCAATTTTTTTTTTCTAATCATTGTTCCGCGAAAATTATGAGGCAGTTGAAAAAAATTCAAACACCATTGTGTGCAATAAGTCGAAAACCAGTTACAAAGGCGTCGCACCGTTTGTGTTTCTAGCTGTCGCTGCCAGTTACTATTGCAGGTGTATGTAAAGCCCGTTGCAGACCATGCGAAGTAGCTTGCAAGTACAAGTAGGCGTTCATACGTAAATAGCCACTCGCGCGGGGACGCGCTGTACTCGCGTGCGAGGACGCACTCGCACGAGACGAACGATGCGCAGTGGGCGTCGCGTGAGTAGAGCCGGGGAAACAAAGCTTCACTTCACACGCAAGGACCAGCGCGAAGTGCTACTAAGCTTTTTCACGGCCAATTGCACTAAACAATGTTACAGACGATGCGTAGTAGGTACTTACTACTTAAAATTCGATAATAATATTCGATTCGAATAATAGTCGATAGTACTTGCCTGTACGAACACATTCTTGTATAGAATACGCGAGACACTTGTCCCGTTCGTCGACAAATACATGAAATATTTTCTTAAATGCGGGCACGTCCCGAGTGATCTCATCGAACTGAGCCTGCACGAAGTCCTTGTCTTTATACTTCTCGATTTGAAACTTGCTGAAAAATTTATAATATTTTTTTAAATATATATATTGCGACTTCTTTGAAGTGATTATCTGCTATAGTCACCGCTTTACCAACTGAGTCGTCGAGCAATAAACGTCATACCATAAGACCTGTAAGTGCGAGCGAGATAGACATATATGACATGTGGGTGCGAGCGAGATGAGATGAACAATGATTTATGACCTGACGACTCAGATGGTAATGCGTTTAGTATAGTAGAGTGTCCATATCAAAATTTGAAAAGTCTTTACCTAAAGCCGGATATTTCAATAAATGTCCGAACAATTTAGTATGTTCGTAATTGGGTATTGAATGGTTGCCTGGAAGAGATCGCTTTTAGCGATAATGCCGCCCCTTGTGGCACTAGCTCAGTTTTCTATCTATTTGTAATTATTATTTCTGGTGTACACAATAAAAAGTTTTTATCTATCTATTGCATATTTAATTGTCACCAGAATTTATTTTATTTTATTTAAGCCATAAAATATTTAATTTTTAAATACTGTAAGAAGCCACAGGTTTCCGAAACACAGTTTTTTACTTGTTCGGAGCCAGTGGATTCAATTATTTGGTGTAATTTTTCATTGTGGCAAATAAAGATAAGGATTTAAAAAAAAAAAAAAAAGTGTATGCAAAATTTCAGCAAAATCACGAGGAATTGGTTTTAATTCCGCTTGAAGATTTGACCTAAACAAACCATCTAATATACAAACATTGCAAGTTAAATAAAAGTTTGTAAAAATGCTACATACTCCAACGGTTTCGGGTTGGTGGTAGTGAGATGGTACAAGACTTGTCCCAGCTCATATATGCTCAGGGACTGGAACGCACGAGATATGGTGATGTTAATGGGACGGTCGCCAAGGAACAGTTTGCAGCCGGGGATCCTTTTCATCTGAAATATGTATGTGAATACTGGTGGTAAATGTTCATTAGTTATTTGTGTTACAAGGGTACCAACCACAATAATTAGTTTATCATCATCATCATCCACATCCTTCCTTATCCCACTGCTGGGTATAGGCCTCTCTCTTGCTATGCCATCTGCCTCGGTCCTGTGCTAATTAGTTTATCCCCATAGAGAAATTTATGTCAGTTTTACTTTTTTCCTTCACGCTAGTGGCTTCAACCTAACTACGCTAATCTATCAGAAGCACAGACAAGTTTTTTTTTAAATATTGGTACGGCTGTCTTGGCATTTTTGTAAGAAATTTGTTGTAGCCAGTTGCACCCATATAAACGAAAAACGTCAGTCATTCGAAATCAGTTAGCAACTGTGATGCGGAGTTCGACGCGTTGATCTAAATAAGAATGTTCAATCAAGGTTCACTCATAATGCCTGGTAACAGATTTTCCTTTCTATTTACTTCTCTTTTCTGTGATCAGAAGCACAAACAAGGACCAATCAGAAGAGAGAAATTCAAACTCCCTAAGGACTAAACTTCAATTTATGTCGCTACCGCTACGTTGTACCTTATATCTTTTTTTACAAAATCTAGTACAAAACCAAGTCGATGCTTAATTATCTGCACGAAAATAGCCCGATAATTATTTTTGCAACGGGCTGGTGCCTGGGACTAACTCTTAACACAGGGTAGAATTAGCGTTAAAACAGGGCAGATCGGAAAATCATTCGAACGTGAACCTTAACGCCCGTTGATACGGTTTGCGCTCGCGCGACTTTTCTCATCACCAAAACAAAATTGCTGAAACCAGGTAGCCGTAAGGCCCCTGTACTTTGATCGAATCGTTGAAAATTCAAGTAATGCTTTAACCTCGTGATAAGCTCTCCGGAATTCACCTCCAGGCGCGACTCCCAGTTCCCTCGCGATATCTGCGTATGTTTTAAGCAACATTGCATGCAACATGCCCGACGCTACACCTTGCCCTTTCACTGCTTGCCTGAAAATAATACACAGATGCATTAGTAACGCCCTTTTATGACAACTACAATATAACTAGTACACCTGCAAGGGCCCTTAGGGCTATCTATTTTAAGAGGTTCTGTTTAGGAGATGAGAGAAGTTGTGCGACAAACCGTATCTCGGCGCGTTAATGTTCACGTTCGCGTGATTTTCCGAACACCGTGATTTTTTTCAGCGCAAACGAAGCAATTGGGATGGTAGAGAAAAAAATGTGTTACATACTGCACTTTTTTAGAATCAAAGTTTTTAGCTTCTTCTAGAAATTTCTTGTCGTCGAGTTCCAATAGCGAAACTCTTTGTCGACAAAGTTCCACCAAAATAGCGTTAGGATTTAACATCCTTACGATCTGCAAGAAAATAATAATTTTACCAAAACAAATTAAACATTATATTAGTAAAGTACCTAGGTTAATTCATACCTAAAAACGAGTCAAAACCGTCGGACATGTATACTTACTTCAACACCTAATTTTAACCATGTACTAAATTTGTTACAAAAATAGATAGCGGTTTTTTGTTGTGTATCTGAAGCGAAGTGAGCGCCGGCGCTCAATTTGTAATCTTCAAAAATGCGCTTCTTCTGGGCCCGTCCATTAATTTTATTTTGTTTTTAGTCTATAGATATGAAAAATAGTTACCGCGGAAACTTCTTCAATTGATTGTTTGCTGAAATGCACTGTGCCTAGTAACACCACGGTCGCATATTTATCGTCTTGTATGATGTTAGCAGCCGGTGGAAGGTTCAAGCTGGATGACTGGTGTCTATAACCGCCATAACGTGCGCATGCACAGTTATGCGCTAAAATTAAAATTAACAACAGGGGCCTTACCGTCACCTGTTATAGATAAGTAGGTGACTGCAAAAAATTACGCGAACGCAAACCGTATTCACGTTCACGTGATTTTCCGCAGTCACCGAAACTAAATCGCTTAAAACAGGTGGAAAAGTCCCACTAGTTCTATCAATAGAACAACCAATAGAACTAGTGGGAACGAAAAGGATCGAAGGTACGGCCGCAGTAAGGGTCACCAAATAACACGCAGATCCACGCAGCGTGATGCGAGACATTTTGTGTGCGCGAGTTCACGATGGATCGTAGAATTTCTAGCGCCTTGATGCACAGACTTAGGCTGACTGAGCACGCCTAGCCGCACAACCCACGACTTATCTCTCACGTGTGATGCGTCTTACAGTAGCGTTTTATTTTTGACGTACAAAAGGCTGGCGCATCGTGGCTCCTCGTGTTTGGTGGACCTAAGACTATGGCAGTTAAGATTCTTAATTTCTAAATGAGTAGGAACTGGTATCGGAACAAGTACTAAGTAGTATGCAGCAAAAACACGCCGCTCTGTTAGAATTCGCACGGTTCGAGTCTCTGTGTAATACCTATAGGTGGAAATATAGGTAGATTAGGGATTGTTTCATTTGCTCTTTGATTATATTCAAAGCTTTTGCTCTAAGACGTCATACAAAAATCAGTCGCACTTACACTTGCAGACATCAATTCGTTTCGGTTGCCATTTAATTACAGAATAGTCAAGTTTCTTGCTAAATAACTGACTTATAATTCCACTTGCATGCTTGATCATATTTCTCTATGTAATTTCGATCACAAAACATTTTAAATAACGGTTTTATATGTGAAAAAAATAGATGCACTGAAATTCGTCCATGTTTGATGACTTCCCGTCACTAGACGTATGTCACTGTTTCATAAGCTTGTCACAAAGTTCTTATTTAAAATTTGTTTATGACAAGTACCAAATAAGGTCTGTTATACAAATAATGGAAAACACATAAGTCGTCAACATTTAACTAGAAAACAATTACTAGGCGATTATACTATAGTCACACTATTCCCACAGGGGTTTCAATTCACTACGAATTTTCGCCTCGTAAAATAACGTACGTATAGAATTACATACAAATGTCAACTTCGAAATGTAAAATTTGTATGAAACTCGATACGTATTTTTCTTTGCGAATACTCATACTTTGCTTTTGAGTGTCACTGACATCCAAAAGCGAATGAAAATCCCATTTTCATTTGCCTTTTGTTAGTTTTTCTAACGTAAAGTAGGTATATTAGGTTGCCCCAAAGAAAATTTAAATAACATCTTTTCATTTTGCTTTTACTTCATTTTAGCATTTTGGAATTTACCGTTGCTTTCAGCAAATAATCCGACAGGGTACGGACAGTACGCAAACTATGTCGCTTACTACACTGATCAAAACTTATTTATAAAAAAAAAACTGAAACACCACACTACGTGCGAGTCGTGCGACCCTAGTACATGACTTCTGAATATTTTCTGTGTTCACAACATGTTCATTACCAGAACTGTGTGTTCATTACCAGAACTGTGAGCTTTATCATATAACCTGTAACCATCTTTTTTACATTTAACGTTATGAATAGTTCTGAGCGAACATTACCTCGCCCAAATAAAAATAAAGCGACCAAACTAACATTCGCAAATATTCCCAAGTGAAAACGTATCTTTATTTGCTCTGAGCAATGTTCTAATGTTCCATAGTTCGCTCACCAGCAAAGTGATTTCATTTACGACGAATGGTCGCTAGAACCATTTCGACGCATTGTATCAGATTCGCATTTGACCACTACGCTAATTGCCATATTTTCAACTGGTATCAAAATGACCAGATAAGCAAATGACCGTGAAATTCCATATTCGCAAATTACCAGGCACGCAATTAACCATATTCGCAATTCGTAAATGACAAGATATGCAATTATCATAGGAGTCCCGTTTACACCCTTTGGGTCCGGTACCCCAAAAAAAAAATTTTTTTCTTTGTATTATTTAAGTATCTAAGATCTATATAATCTATAGAACTGGCGGAAAGCCTCAAACGGAGGAAATATGAATCTCTCGGCGAAGGATACATATTTCTTCCGTTTGGAGTTGAAACCATGGGTCCGTGGGGTCCGGCCGCTCGGGGTTTGGTTAAAGAGTTGTCCAGACGCCTCGTAGATGTGACAGGTGACCAAAGAGCTGGTACTTACCTTGGCCAAAGAATAAGTTTGGCCATCCAACGTGGGAATGTCGCCAGCTTTTTGGGCACCTTACCCGAAGACAGCGACCTCAATGCAGTTTTTTATTTATAGTTTAATATTATTTAATTGAAATGTAAATTCATATAGTATTCTAGACTAATAATATTGTGTTTAATAAAATATTCTATAGAATCTATATAAGTTTGGTGGTTAAAAAAAGAAAATTTTAGTTTTATGTTTTTGTAAATAGTAAAAAGCATAGAAATCAATAATTTTATTAGGTTCTGAGTTTCATTTAACCTTATTATACACAAAATTAATACATAAAATGAGTCGGGATGAAAAATTTAAAGGATAGACCGGAAATAATGGCGTGGTCGAGAGGAGGCCTATACCTACCCAGCAGTGGGCGGTGACAAGCTAAATAGATAGATAAAATGAAAAATCCAGGTAATTTGCTTATGCATTATTACAATGTGTTTAGTTTAGATTACATGGTCATTCGCGTTGAGGGTAGAGTACGAATCTGGAACAATGCGTCGAAAAGGCCTGTTTCGAGCAATCATCGAAACGCAGCTTTACGCAACATTCCTAGTCGTATAACACAATACTAACCAATGCAGTGCCTTTCGGAGAAGTCAGTTTTTATCACAATTCCGATTAGACGCTTAACCCAACGAAATTGGAGAAAACTAAATAGAAAAAGAACCATTCACATGTTCAGTGTAATAATAACATTTATCTTTATTATGCCCATGACTTGCTTATCACCAAGAGCTACATTAGACTACAGGAGGATGATATATCCTAATCTACCATAAGTCTTTCAAAACATGTTACAATAATCACCGTTAGCTGCAGTTGTGAAGTTAATTCAAATCAACACTAATGCAATACTTTGCAACTTGCACCGATAATAGATAATATGTATGTGATACAAGCTATACAAATTAAAACATGTCAATAATCACGCATTTCGTAGTGGCAATGCATTTCAATTGAAACGATTGCTTTGTGCTTACTGTTCTGAAATTAACATCAGGGGCCTTACGGACAACTGCTATTGCGGCACCAAACTAACGTTGAATCCGCTCAGTTGGAAAATCACGCGACCGCAAACCGTATCTGGGCGCGTACGTTCGCGTGATTTTCCAGCTGAGTGGATTAAACGTTAGATTGGTGCCGCAATAGCAGTTAAGGCGAGTCCGTAAGGCTCCAGGGCTAACTTCCCCGAGCTTTACTATTGGTCAGCAAGTGGACAAAACGTACTTGTAACATATGTAACGTCATACCTAGGCTATGGACTCTCACACTGAGTCCGTAACTGAAAATCAACGTGGAAGTAACATAACACTTTCTTTCATTCAACTTCACAGCTGCAGAAATATTTGGTGAATGCGAACGCGGACGGACTTTGAGTCAGCGGAAACTCACTACTTCTCCCGCGCACAACGCTTCTCTTGTTTTCTAACTAGCGCTGAATGTTTCTCTTATTCCCTCTAACTAGCGCAGAGAGCTTATCTGGTTCCCTCTAACTAGCGCTGAATGTTTCTTTTGTTCCGTCTAACTAGCGCAGAATGCTTCTTTTGTTCCGTCTAACTAGCGCAGAATGCTCCTCATGTTTCCTCTAACTGGCGCAGAACTTTTCTATTAGGGAACGAGATAAATATTAACTCACGCAGAATTTTTAACCTGTTCTCTCTAACTCACGCAGGTTTTTTATCTAGCCCTTCCGTTCCTCTCACAAGCGCAGTATTTCTACTGTTTCTCACTCGCTCGGAGTTTGTACGGCGCTGCCAACTAAAAGTCCGTCGTCTGCGTTAAACTTACTACTACATTAATAATAAAGTGGATGGACATTCAATAATTGTTTTATTACATTATCACAGTCCTTATAGCATACATACAATCATAATTACAAACAAATATGGCTGATTTTAAAAATTTCAGAAGACAGAACTAAAACAAGCTAAAATTATAGCTGTCTTTTTCATAGCACAATACTTTGTTTAGTCTAATCGAGGACAGCAATAGTTTTAGTTAGATTTTTAACTACAACATTTAAAATCAACTTCAAATTCCTCATAATATAATATCGTATTTTTAAATAGTTATATCATAGTGTTATGACTTAAGTTTCAAGTACCTAATGATAAAAACCCTCAAAAAGAAAAGTATGTTTTTCTTACATAAGCTAAACGCCGACCGTAGAGTTAGGGCGGAGTCGTGGCGTTCAAACGGCCATGGAAAAAGTTAACTCTTTTCGGGTTCCTTTTTTACGAGAGTTTAAACAGTACGGAAGAACCATTTTGAAAGTACAGTAAACTGGTTAGAATTTACTTGTCCAAGGTCGCTTGCCAGCCGCGGTGTCGCCTTGAATCTACAGTCGGCGTTGGGCTTAAGGACTTAGTAAGATAAAAACTATGATAGTAATAAAAAATAAGCTACCTACAGTCCACCCGCTAAAAGAAATGCGTCTGACAGGTGCAATAACATTGTAAAAATCAGAATGAAAACATTTTCTTGTCATATTTTACTGTATAGTATAATTATTATCTACAAGGGGCCAACACCTTACGGCCAACTGCTTACGCGGTATCAAACTGACGTTAAAACCGCGCAGTTCGGAAAATCACGCGAATGTGAACCTTAACGCGCCCAGATACGGTTTGCGGTCGCACAACATTTTTTCATCACCTAACCTGGATTGCTTTAAACAGCTAGCAGTAAGGCCCCCCACCTACAATATGTTCAAAGGGCTAGTAAAAGTGATGTAGGAAGAATAAAGAATTTACTGATTCCGTTCAGGTTAATTTTTACATTGTTATGGCAACTGTCAGACGCATTCTTTCATCGGCTGCACGTTAATATATATGGTTATAAATTCTAATTGCAAACAAGACGTACTACAATCAATTAAATTATAAGAAAGATATTGTCAGCAGTTAGATAAAAACATAACACAAATTCACTCCTACGCATTAGATAAAAATATATTCTAACAATCATATATAAATTCGTGCACTCGAGCTAGAATACAGGGTGTCAATAAAATCTCGCCATATTCAAACAATATGGCGAGGTCTTGTTTTTTTCTATGTGTAATTTTTGTATTTTATATTTTCTAATCATCAATTAATTAATGTAATCTGTGTAATAAGTTGTGGATGCAAATCAGTTATTTTTTTTTCATTTCGCTTTCATTTAAACAAAAATATCTAAAGTTAAAAACTGGTTTTTGCTGTAAAGTAATACGGTTATCGACAAAAAGACAAGATATATACAATTTCACACCAAAATACAAGTACTTATTGCCGCAGTTACGAAAGTAATCAGATCGAGCTGATAACGAAGAAGGATATTTCAGTATTAATTTTATTAATAATCATAAAAATATATAAATTACTTTCCAACAAATAAGCACCTCAAACATATTCCACCCTGTACAAGCTACACTTCTATTCAGAATCAAAATAGAACAACAGATATAAAAGATTTTTCAACGAGTCCTATGAACGTCAAAATTTCACTTGCTTCGGCTAAAACATTAGCGGAGATTTATATCTCTAAGCGACTCGTAAAGAAATCAAGTTATACAAACAAGGTATTGCACCACCATAACATCAGTAATAATTACAAGAGTTTTCTAATCATAAAGAGATTGACTCGGCTCAGCCAATAAAATGCTTAATATACATAAATGAAACATCAGCCCGTGACAACAAGTTACATCTATCGCAAGATCCGGCCTTACGGCCAACTGCTAACGCGGTATCAAACTAACGGTAAATCAGCTCAGTTGGAAAATCACGTGACCGCAAACCGTACCTGGGCGCGTTAAGGTTCACGTTCGCGTGATTTTCCAACTGAGCGGATTTAATGTTAGTTTGATACCGTGTTAGCAGTTGGCCGTAAGGCCCCAGGCCGGGTAAGAGAAACTCAGAGGAAAGGAACTAAAGACCATAATTGCCAATTAAAACTATAGAGTTAGCACTATTATCAACGAGCCAATAAAACAGGTCTCTTGGCCCGTTTTATTGGCTCATTGCTTTAAACGACTCAGTGACCAATAGTGTTAAACTCTACAGTTTATTGGCTATGGTATCCACTTCATTTCCCCGTCGTTTATCTAACTCCACCTGATTTTAATTCCTAAAATGTTATAGATTTTAAAATTAACTTCCTAACGATACCACAATCTTCCGTGAGACTCGCAGGAAACCCTGCAATATGAAAAAAAAAATTGATCTAGTAACTAATAAGTATATTTTGTATGGGAATGTTGGTACTTCTACGTCTGTACCGTCATCTACTGCGAAAAGTTACGCGACCGCAAACCGTGTCACGGCGCGTTAAGGTTCACGTTCACGTAATTTTCCGCAGTTACCTAAACTGCGTTTAGAGCTCACGGTATTACGGTCCCTGTATATGTAGGTGTCTTCATCACTAGCCTACATCAGTCCACTGCTGGGCAAAGATCTTTCTACTTACACCAATCGTCGATGTTTCTTTTGCAGAATACATAATAGTACCTACAGTACAGAAGGCAAGATGATGATTAAAATAACAGAGTGATCTGTTGGAATAATTTCTTAATTATCATCATCAGCCTCATTCCTCCATCTTTTTACAAAATTGCTGACACGCTGCCAGTGACACCTTTAGATACACGTAACTGCAAGATTTTTAAATTTGGAAGCCTCTAAGATCATATTCCAAAAGCCGCTTCCAAATTTTGAAGGCGGATATATTAGGGAGATCAATCCCGTTTGGAAAAAAAAAATCAATTATTAATTAACTAGCGACCCGCTCGCCCGTCTTCGCACGGGTGTAATTAACGTGCGAAGCCAGGGTGGGTCGCTAGTTATATTATATAAACCTTCCGTGAAAATGTATTTAACTGATGATGAAAACCGCATCAAAAACCGTTGCGTGGTTAAGGAGGAGTTAGCGGCCATACAGACAGACAGACGCGGAAAGCGACTTTAATTTATTATACTACTAGCGTCCCGCCCGCCCGGCTTCGCACGGGTGTAATTTACGTGCGAAGCCGGGGCGGGTCGCTAGTTATATATATAAACCTTCCTTGAAAATGTATCTAACTGATGGTGAAAACCGCATCAAAATCCGTTGCGTGGTTTAGGAGGAGTTAGCGGCCATACAGACATACAGACAGACAGACAGACGCGGAAAGCGACTTCAATTTATACTATGTAGAGATGTAGATAGATAGATGAGTACATTAGCGTAGCTAGTGGGGAGTTCGAACTAAATAAACTGAAACCTACAAAGATCAAAATTCAAAATTAAAAAAACACACGCGCTTCTACCGCTTATATTCATTGGATACATTTTCTGTTCCTGGCCCCTCCGTGCCCTAAGAAAACTCTTAGTTACGGTATTACGAGCTTTTTGAACAGGGGGCAGAATCGCGTTAATGGCGTGGTTAGCTGGTTAGTGGTCTCACCTGTAGGTAGTGCCGGAGTTGGCGGGAAGTAGTGTGCTCAGGGCAGCCAGCGGCGCGCGATTCGGTACCCCGCGTACAGCAGCGCGCCCGCGCACGCCGCCCGCACCGACACGCGCACCACGCGCGTCGACAGCGACGGTGGTGGCACTCTGCACACGAATTTACATTACATACTACATAATATAAGGATAGTGACTGTTGATACTTATAATTATTATAAGATCTTTGTTGACACAGTTTAAAAAAATATATAAATAATAGGCTTGCGTTTGACCACCATCACGCCTGTTGTTAACCGATGATGCGATCTAAGTTGGAGCACGCTTGCCTAGAAGAAACCGATTCACTCTTGATTTGAAGACACCCAGATTATTACTATCGGGAAACGACCATTCAGGCGGCGCATTCCACAGACTAGCAGTTCGCACAATAAATGTGGAATCAAAGCGCTTCGTACGGGTTTTCAGAATATCAACCATAAAGCGGTGCCAATAAAAGTTTATTCTATTCTATACAATAACGTGGAAACGCAAACATAACTAGAACACGGTATGCATCTCAACTAGAAATCCAGAACACGGTTTGTATCGCAACTAAAACACTGTTTGCATCTTTAGTAGAATAAGGTTTGCATCTTTACTAGAACAAGGTTTGCGTCTCAACTAAAACAAGGTTTGCATCTCGAAGGAATATTTGGCCCCTATATATTCTAGAGAGGTCAAAGCAGACAGACCCAACACTGTCAAACAACCGAAGGTCATCCAAGATGTTACTAAGACATTTACCAACCCTGAAGTTGCGAAAAAAAAATCAGCTGTCAATTTTATTATGTCGAGTGTCAATGACCGTTTTCTATAGAACAGCTAATATTTTTTTCGCGATTTCAGGGCTGATTCCATAGTAAAAGTTGTTCATAATGATGAGTACAATTACCTTCTTTTGGCTTCGAGAGTGTTCCCCTTACACCCCGTATAGATTGGTACTTACTTGAGCAAAGGAGGTATATCATCAGGCATGATCTTGCCCCAGTGTTCAACGATACCGGCTACGTGGCCGATGCCCACCACGCCGACTATCCGACACGGCTCGCGACCTGGTGGGTGATAATTATCTTCAGCATAAGACATCTTGGAAGACTAAAATAGACTTGAATAGAGAACTTACTTAGATATCAAATCAATAAAAAAAAAACTGACTTTTTTTATATTAATAATAATTATGTTTGCGTTGCACCACTAATATTATAATTATAATATATAATTTACATTTTGGTTTGCACGAAAAAGACAGTAGCTCCATGGCTGAACGGAATGGGGGAGTTTACCGAGACTGCTGTGTGGTGTGTGTCATAAGAACAATAGGATATATTTTATCCCAGAAAAAAGAATGGACTATATAGACAATGATGGACTATATTACTCATACTCGGAAAGCAGGTCTGAAGTTGCCTGAGGAGCGGGTTGAAAGTAATACATTTCAGCCCTAGGGAGAATCACTTTCAACTGCAATGACAGATACTAATTTTTTTTTTAAACCTAGTTCTATTTTCACATTTGTATTGAACCAAGTTCCAACTTTTTTTATCTCGGAGGATAATGGTCCATCGTGCATTTGCCAGTGTCAGGATGATCAAAAAAAAATAGGCGGGAATCCGATCTTCATTGTAGTTTTGTTTATACTTCCGTATAGCAGATTTGTATTAACACAATGAGTTTATCTGATTCCGATATGGATTTAACGCCTGATTTCATAAGAGAAGAGGCTAAAGCAGTAGTGGAAAACCTTTTACCACCTCAATCAAAAGAAAGATACTTAAAAACGTACGACAATTTTATGAAATGGCGCGCTGAGAAAAAAGTGTAATCATTATCAGAAAACGTTTTGCCAATATATTTCAACGAATTATCAAAGACTTCAACTATAAAACTATGACTCAACTATGAATTATATAATCTTCAACATTATGGAGCGTGTATTCTATGTTAAAGACTACATTAAGTACTAAACACAATGTAAAATAAAATTCACTCATATTTTCTTTAGTCAGTTCATGCTTTTATTGTTAGTTTCTTTGTATTCGTAATGAAAAGCACAGTGTTTACCTCGGGGTTAAAGACTTATTTAGTCCCTCGAACTATAAGCGCCCTCACTACGCTCGGGCGCCAAACCCCGTCTCGGGACTAAATAAGTTACTTACACCCTAGGTTAACAATGTACTAGTTTCTACTTAAAACATTAAGAAAACTGCAACCTTATTACATTAGCAATGTAATAAGTCTGTCGCTGTCGCTATCGTGTCATCCCATTCGCGCGTATGGTGCGAGTGGAATAACACGATTTCTAGAGACAACTTACGTAATAAGGCTGCTGAGAAAGAGTAATAATAGAAAGACTAGCATAAACATAAGTAACTCACGGTGCTGCATGGCGGCAACTTGCAGCGAATGACACAGATACATATCCCTTTCAACGACGAACACTCGCTTCAGGGCGGGGAACTCTTCTGCCATCTCGTCCAACATGTCTTCAAGCATTTTCTTCTGTTTGCACTTCTCTACTTCCTCCAAACTGAAAGTCACATTGTTTCCATTACTCCCTAGCCGAGACAGGGCGAGAGGGACAGTGTATTATGTCTCAGTCGCTCGCTTTATGCGGCCTCGTTCGCGTAATAAACAATAGTACTCCATGGTCATGTGTTGGTATTTCTAACAAGATAAAGGATCTAGTCAGTTCTCGTGAAGACTACCGGAGATTGTCTTAAATATGGTCTAGAATTCTACATTATGTCATGTGTACAAAGTCGTGTCAAAGAGTACCATTAAATTACTCTTAGCGACGTACAAAAAATGCGCCACGCTGGGTTTTCATACAACTTGACAAGCTTATGTGGCATCTAACTTGACAGAGATTTGTGGTAATAATGCCCTTTGGTCATTGTCTATTATCATTCCGCTGCTATTATCCGTCGCTTCCTACGCAAGTGTTTTTTGTTTTTAATTTTTATTTCTGTTGTACACAATAGAGTTTCTATCTATCTATTTTGAGTATAATCATGGTGTCAAATGCATTATTTGTAGAGTGACTGAGATTTGTTGCTCTTACCTGATCGTTTGGTTGGAGGTCAGGAGATGCCATATGAATCGTACTGTCTGCCCCCAGGACAGAGACGCAATAGCTCTGTGGAGCGTGACGTCAATGGCTCTATCTCCGAGGTGTACCATGCAGTATGGTATCTTTTTGGCCTGAAGCAAATTAAACTGGTTTTTATCGTGTTATTTTTTTATCGCGTATAAGTCTGCTTTAGACCACCAACTCTCTTCAATTGAGTAACCATTTCAATTACTAATGTCTGTTCTGGGACTTCTGAGCATTGTTAATACTGTTTGTTATCATAACATCACTCACAACAATGACACAAAATGTTAAATATTATGACTAGTTGAAACTCGACAAACCAAACAAAAAATGGTTGTTGGTTTGGTTTATATATATATATATATATCATTTTTTTAATTAAAAATAGGCTTGCGCTTGGCGACGATGCGGTCTACGATGGAGTATGCTTGCCTAGAAGAAAACGATTCACTCTCGACTTGAAGACACCCAGATTGTAACTAACGGGGAACACCCATTCAGGCAGCGAATTTCACAGACTAGCAGTTCGCACAATAAATGTGGAATCAAAGAGCTTCGTACGGGTTTTCGGAATATCAATTATAAAGCGATGTCGATTTCAGCCTATCATATTCTCACTGATGGGACACAGGTATTCTCTCAGAGAGGATGGCCCCTAATCCACCATGCTGGCCCAGTGCATGCTGCTGAATGTCATTTGTCTTTGAATTTTTGAGGTTCTTGGACATACCGGTTTCCTCACGATGTTTTCCTTCACCGTTTTTTAGCGATGGCATCGAAACTGCAGATCATGTCATTTGTCATGGGTGGATTGAACCAGCTGCCGTCAGATTGTAAAGCGCATATGCTACCGCTCGGCCACCATCCTTGCTTATATAAATGTATGTAATTAACAGGAGTTCTTGGCATAGCTTTGTCTAAAGGTATGCATCCTTCGGAAAGTCTGGTGCCGCTCCTGGAGAAGCTCTGGTGTTTTTTTCCGTATAATGGACCCATAATTATGTCTTATTAATATGTCTTACTGTATTTGTAGTGTTGGTTAAAGATAATGGATTTTGGAGAGTTTAGGCGCCAACGTGAAAAAAACATGGCAGCTAGTATAATTTTCCTAAACTTGTGTATTTTCGAGTGTTAATGTGTAATAATGGTGGCCTATTATTTATTAAGTGCTCGTGAATGTGCTCAAGTGTGACCAAGTGATATAACAGGTTAAACATGTCATTTTGTGTTGTTTCCAAAACTCCATAGAAGGCTTTTGTAATGCCTCCACCACTTAACTTGGGCATGAGTTTGACTTGAACGTGACTTACTTTGCTTGACTGTGACTGTGATTTGTTTGACGCTATTTAATACTTTGCAAACTTGTTTAATATTACGACTGAAGGACTTTGTATCCATGGTCATGAAAAATTGAACAAAAATCTAATCTAAAAGAGTTTGTAATTTGATAAGCACAAAGGGATACGCACATAAACAAGTTTCCCGTTTTTTTTTTTTAAATCAAACTTTAAGGGCGAGTTCCAAATCACACCAACAAGGTCAACATCGCAAATGAAAAAGTTTATATTATATTATGGTTGTATAAACAAATTACCTCAGCCATCGCACGCCTGAACTCTCCGCCAGGCGCCATACCAAGCTCTCTAGTGATATGTGCAGACATATTTAGTAAGAGAATATACATCAGTCCATTGAAAACTCCATTTTGTGCCATAGTTGCTCTGAAAAGAAAAATTTTAAACAAATTACATTTCTGTCTAATCTCAGGATAGGACATTTTAACATTTTATGAACATTTAATATGTTTTACTAGTAGGTTTCGTTTTTCCCACAATAGAATTTTAAAATTGGGATGTTCTAATGGCCGGCGATTTTGCTAATTGTTGGAGCGAGGTACACACAAGGTAAATGCGTTTGGGGTAAAAGGTGTGCGTTCACATATCTTCAGGTTTAATGCCACGATTGCTACTTTGCGTGTTTCGTTCCAGACTTCGTTTCAGTTCGATCACCGTCATCTTGGCAGTAGCACATCATCATCATCATTTCAGCCATAGGACGTCCACTGCTGGACATAGGCCTCCCCCATGGATCTCCAAAAGGGCCGTTTGGAAGCGGCCTGCATCCAGCGTTTCCCTGCGGTCTCTTTTAGGTCGTCTGTCCATCTTGTGGGTGGACGTCCTACGCTGCGCTTACCAGTCCACATCAGACATCGGCAGTAGCACATCAGACGTCAATACAAAAATGATAGATTGCGTGAAGAGAACTGTAAAAACCCTTCGAAAGCAGTTGGTCGTGCGAATGGAGTTAAAGCTACCGTTACAAATAAATAGCGTTTCACACTCACAGCAAAGTGCCTAGTACGAATTTTTCCAATAGCGTTTACTTACTGGATCGCGTTAGCGTTAACTACGATTTGTATGAATAAGAACAGCGCCATCTCGCGCCATGTAGATGAAACCGCCTGTTAAAGGCCTAGATAATATTTTTATTGTAATGTTTATGTTATCCTTGTTTTGTGGTATTTTAATAGTCATTGTATTGTATTGTATTATATGAAACTGCTGCGGCTGTACATAACCGCGGGAACATACAAAGTATACCAACCCCACGTAAGTGAGATAAGGGTGGAAAATGATTGCAATATCCAGGATTGCGCAGAAAAGGTGTAATAAGCCGAAAGGAGTTCATTATACTCATCAATGTTTTTTTTTACAATGAGGGCTAACCCTGAAATCCAGTAAAAAGGGGGTCTGTAATGTCAGTTTACGGATGATAATTTTACGTGATAACGCTTAGGCTGATCGTGCCTCTCTGTCGCTTGTTTCGCGCTCTCGCTTGCACGCGCGGCTCAGGTGGAACATGACATTTTCATCGTTCATCGATTTATGAGACGTTATCACGTCAAAAAAATGCTGAACATTTCATTCAAAAAATATACCAAAATGCTGTTTTTTTCTGCGATTTCACTATCATCAGCCCCATAGTAAAAGTTGTTCATATTGATGAGTACAAACAATTACCTTCTTTCTGCTTAGTACACCCTTTCTCAGTAACCCTGTATGGTTGGTTAATATAAACAGAATTAAAGTGGAATGTACCTAATTTTTGTTATGTTAATATTCTTAGCTTCTCTCAATATGATTTCTTCATCAAGCATCAGGATGTTGGTCCTCTGTCCACATAATTCTACCACCACAATATGCGGCTGTACTTCTTGTATGACCTGTAATGAAAAAGAAAAAAAAATGTGCTAAAACATCGACATAGTCAGCTTTAAATGAAAACTCAATTTCCAATACCTTACTTAGACAATTCGTCTAAATAAACTCTCCTTTGGCGCCTCATTTTATTGCTGTCAACTTTAAATGAAACCTCAATCTCCATACCTTTGCAACATCTTCTTGTGACTGTATGCTAAAATGTGCAGTGCCCACTAGGTACACTTTCCCACCATCCGGTGCATCTAAGACCGTCACTGTGTTTGGTAAGCCATCATCTCTGGGCAGTTCTGGAACACCTTAAAACATGATAGAGATTGTTTAATTTCCCAAATATGTTTAAAAAAAGATACACCTGACCTGCTGGTAGATCTGTCAAACCAATCAGCTGATAGAGAAGGTCAGCTATAAGAAATTGTTGTCTCTTAAACCATATTATGCTCTGGCACACGAGATTTAATTTTTAACTCCAGACGCAAACAGAGGGTCGTTATACGTTTAACATGACATGTGTATCTGTGGAATTGTAGGTCCCAAAAGGATGAATTATTTGTTTTTTTTTTGTTTGAAAGATGACTTGATCGAAAATTTTAATAATTCTAATACCTTAATGGTAGTATCACACAGCAATATTTCAGCTACAAAAATGCAAATGCATCAAATTTAGTTAATATTCAGTTATTGTTTGGTTGGTTGATTACCATTTGACACGCTCTTGTGCTGAGTATAATTATTTTTACATCAAACTCACCTTCCATATCACATTCAGGGTTTGAGTTTGCTAGATAATCTGAAGGGCTCTCTTTCTTTTGATCTGGTGTAGAGGTCATAAACTCAGGCTTTTCTATAAAAAAATAAGAATTAGTCGTAGTACTGCATGTCAAAAGTAAAATCTTAAAAAGTAATTCATCTATTCACAAGATTCAAAAATAACAGATACATATTATATCTGAGCGTGACTGTCTTGCGAGTTCAGTGCTTTCTCCCCATCCCAAAAAGTACCCAACATGCCTATAAATATTAACACCTTGGACGCCATTTTGGTCACCATGTGAGCGAAGCAAGATATTCTGTTGAAGCCAAGTCGAAAATCACATTTCCGTCCAATTTTCATGTATGTGTTTTTTTGTCCTAAATTATAGAAAATACAGTGTTTGGTACATGAATAAACATTTGGCATTATTTTGACCGTTTTTTCTAACAAATGTTTCAATCGCTCACTGGTGTTCTCAGTAGGCAAATGAAAGAAAAATCATTATTCTTGCCCATGGGCCACAAGGGACGCATTCTGGCCTACGTCCCCGTGCACCCCACTTGCTAATTCCGCGCAAGCTTTGGGACTAGTGGGCTCGACTCCATCTTCATTTATCTCAATGCGGCGTTATTTGTGATAGTATGTACATGTGTGCTGAGAATGTTTTCACGCCAATATTTTTTATATTATATCTAGATGTTCAAACCCCGGGCCTGTACCAATGAGCTCTTTGGAGCTTATGTACGGATTTTCTTACTTTTGGCTTTTCGGTGAAAGAAAACATTGTGAGGAAACATGCATACGTATGGAAAAGGAATTCAATGGCGTATGTGAATCCACCAACCCGCACTGGGCCAGCGTGGTGGATATGGCCCAATCACCCTGTCAGGGGTAGGCTAAAAGTCCAGCAGTGGACTGTTAAAGGCTGATTATGATGATATGATGATCTAGAAGTTTGATCACCATGGATGAAGATTTCGATTGACTCACAGAACAACCATCAAGAAGACATAAGCTGTTACCCGGCAGATGTAAAATATCAACCCCAAGGTAATAGATGTTTTTTTATTTTTTTTTTAACTCAATAACATAATTAAAATGAACTTTTGTGTCAACGTTACTTGTCAGTCATAGTATTTGGTAACAGTGATAGTAAATAGACTATTTTATAACCCAAAAATTTATGCATCCAGGCACAATGTTAAAATAAGGAGTATATCTAGGAGGTTTATAGAACCTGTCACTCTTACCCTGCTCAGCTTTTTCATTCAAGTGTAAGTGGGTGTCACCACCGCCATCCTCTGCTTTGATAAACATCTGGCATTCATTGACAATGTCACACTTCACTCCAGGCTTCGGCTTTACAAGCAAGTTTTCCTCCGTGCTTTCTCTTGTAATATCCTCTGCACCTTTCAAAAGGCGATCCGTAGGATCCATTGCAACTTCTAAGAAAAAAATGGGTAAATATAGCTACTTCGACCAAGGAAATTGAGATTTATACCAAAACTATCATTGTGCAAAATTTGAAGCACTTGCCTTGATATAATTTATATTATAGAAATTAGAAGGTTCTAATGAATTACGGACGGACAGAACTAAGGGTTCCTTGTACTGCGGAACCCTAAAAAACACAGAAAACATTATGATGCGATTTGGGTAGGTTCCACAGGATGACAGGAGAACCCTCGTTCACGACAATGCTCCGAGCAAAAAATTGCGGTGTTATGAAAGCTTGGTATAGCCGAATAACCACTGAGAGTAACAATCTACCCATAGAAAACCGTCCTTGGTGCCAACTCAGTTGTTTTACATAGTGAAAGGATACGTGTAATTTTGTTACCTGATGAAATTGTCGTTGACACACACAATTATTTTTTATGATTGATGTCAAGTATGTAAAATGCTTAGTAGTAAATAGATATAGAGTTGTATAGATATTTAGATTAATGATTAAAATTAAAATTTACCAAATTATTAGCGCAGTGGCAGACTGGCGATGTTGTTTTCTTTTTGACGCAACGTATGTCAAAGTTGAATGACTTTGACAAACTTACCTCAAAAAGAATACATGTTCCGAAACACACCAAAAACGACGCCAACATAGGGCACTAACTAAAGAGGCTTCTTTCAATGGAGCTTTAAAAACAACACGAAAATACCATGTTTCACTACGTTACCGACTATTCCAAAATAGTTATGATTTTTTATTGTATAAAATGGAAACTGGGAGGATTTGTCAGATACCATCTTGATACCATACATAGTAGGTACTTGTGATAGGTCCTACATCGAAGGGTCCTACCACAGACTAGGTAAAGCTATCTAGAAGTCTTTTCAAGGATGTTGAATACAAGTTCATGAGTCTTTGGGTACTACATTACGGTACAGTACGGTACTTATCAAATGGAGTAAACTACTGTGATACCACAAAATTACCCTATTTTGTGGTAATAATTGACTTGGACTACTGACTGGCAACACTGAAATTGTTACGTCACTTTTGATTTAATTCCTTAATTCCATTCGGATTTCCGATTTTTAATAAATTTCTGTAAATCTAATACGAAAAAGCCTTAAAATGAGCGGAGCCTGGAGGCAAGCTGGTCTAAAGTAAGTATTTAATTATTCTTCGTACTTAGTAAGAGGTTCAGTGTTGAAACTTAGGTTATGATTTTCCAGTTACATAAACTACTCCAACGTCGCTGCCAAGATCTTGCGACGATCCCTGAAGGCTGACCTCCGCATTGAAGCTTTAAAACGAGACGTATCACACGTCAGGATCACACCCTGGGCTAATGGCAAGCCAGTTCGTAAGTATCATGTAAATTAAAACAATATATAATTCAAGGGAAGAATATGTTCTGATTATCAGATAATTCCGAGGTATTCAGTTGCCTGATATTTACATAAAATATAATTTGGAAATACTTATAAATGATCCTCCTCCTCTTCGATCTTATAGTACCAATATATTAATGCATGATATCAAGCCAAATCTGTGGCTGAGATTGGAGATTTGGATACAGCACTCGAACCCAAACACTGTCTCAAACGCAGGCCGAGATACAAACGCAGTCTAGTAATACCTATCTATAACAGGCTTATGGCCAGCGGCCTGCAAAATAAAGTTATAAAACTATCATATATTATGTAATTTTTTTGTCATAATTATTATTTAATTTTTAATTTTTTTTTATTCACGGGTCTAGCCCGGACCTTTGATAGGCATTGGTGGGGCCGAAACCAACACCAAGAGGCCCTGTTGAGTACAAAATACAATTACTATAGAATGTGTATAAAATGGAATAATTATAATTATTATGTACATGAAAATATATTCAAATATTACTTATGTGTATATCATAATAACTTCGTTAAAGTAGCTTAGTATTATAATTATCTTTATTTATGTTACTGAAATATTTTTGTTTTAAATGAATTTTTCAGATAAGGACTAAGAAGTGGTGTAAGTTAGGTTGTACACTAATGTTCTAGAATTTAGTTGTCTTGATGTTGTTGGAAGCTGTTTTCAACTCAACTAACTCCTAATCTAGTATAGAATACCTTAGTACAACTGTAGGCTGAGTGTGTGATTGATTTGATCATGCAAAAGTAACATTGCAGTTTATGCATTATGGTTAATGACCATTACCAAAATAACATTAAATTAAGCTTTTGCCTGTTTTGTGATGTCCGTTTTAGAATGACTATAAGTGTGAACTAACTATTATGATGTGATACATAATCTAAGTGGGAAGCCAACAACCCTGTATTGTTTCATCGTACATGAATCTAAACAATCTCAATGCAATTTTTGGCCATATATTTTTATAGCATAGAATAAAGTAACAAATAATACCTAATATAGTTTTTAATCATATTTATTTCTCCCACTTGGTTATGTGTCCTGTTAATATATATTGAATTAACAGCATTTTTGTTTTCAGATACCCAAACCACTCAAGCCAAAAAGTGAAGAGTTCTTTATCAACATGCATGATGTTCCACAACTATTTAATTTAATGTAGAACTAAATATTATCAATAAACCTTGTTGCTGTAAGTTACATCGTATTTATGACTATTTGCTAGCAATTTTTTTAGGTTTGTAGTGGTTGTACTAAAATGGTAAAAAGTAACGGTGTCTGTTTGTCACACATTTAAATTTTCTAAGGAACTTTAAAACCTAGCTATCTGCTTGAACTTTAGTCCATTGCAGACAATGCGCAGTAGCTTACACAAGTACTTGCACCGGCGTTCAAACGGCGACGCGCCCAACGCATGCGAGCATGTACTAAGCGATGTTTGAACGATACGCAATGGGCATCGAGTGACTCGGGGCTGCGGAAGGTGTAGCAAGGGGAAATGAAGCTTCACTCGCGCCAGGACCAGCGCAAGTTCTACTAAGCACTTCCACTAAGCAAACAGTGTTGTAGCTCGTTGCAGACGATGCATAGTAGGAGCTTACTGTGCATCATCTGCAACGGGCATTTGGCACTAATCTTCATAAAGTTTTGCCCAAACATGCAATATGTTTCTTTCGTCTTTTGCTGAAAATACTGAGGGGCAAAAAAATTTAAAACAATGAAATATGGTAAAAATTTGGTCTTTTAAAAGGTATAGTTTGAGCATTTTTTTTTATCACATCTTGTTAGTAGTTTTTACAGTTATCAAAAAATCTAATTTTGAGCAAGAAGGTAATGGCTGCTAAGAATGGTGGTAGGGCTTTTTAGTACTCAGCTGGCTAGCTACCACACTGATGTTGAAAAATTCGTCGCCAAGCACTTAATAAATAAATATTCAGGACATTTTTGCACACATGGTCATCTGACCCCTTAACTATACAAAGCTTATAATATGGCTGCTAGAGACTGATATAGGTACATACATATTATATTTTTAAATAGATACTTTAATAGAAATTTACACCCAGATATAGAACAAACACAAATGTTCATCACATGAATGTGTGTCCTAGGTGGGAGTCGAACCCACGCCTCCAAGCACTGAAGGCAGGTTCACTAACAAATGGGCCATTAGGTCAGGCAAATCTGAGTGTCTTCAAATCACGAGTGAATTGGTTTCTTCTAGGAAAGCATGCTCCATCGTAGTCCGCATCATCGCTCAACATCAGGCGAGATGGCATGTAAATGCATGCCTATTATTAAATAAAATAAAGATAAGTTAATCATTACTTAAAATTGCTCTTTCTGGTTTTTTATTCAGCTGGATATTAGCAGAGCAATATAAGTGTTGTTTAACTTAAGTAATATTTCTACATAAAGCCAAGCATGATTAGAAAATAACTAAAACAATAATTTCAGTGTGGAGGTTAAAGGGGGAGGCCTATGTTCAGCAGGGGACGTCTTCTGGCTGATGATAATGATGATGAATAATGATGTTCTTGTAAATATCAGAAAATAAAATACAGTGCTAAGCATTATAAAGAGTGTTTAATCTTGTTACTTTTACAGATAAGTTAGCTTCTTTCACTTTATCTATTAAATTTTTACCCAAAGGTGCCTTGGGCTCTATAATGACAGATGATAAATTTGTTTCTATGTCACATTGTTTCCTAAATTTCTCTACTCCATTCCACGCTATCATTATGCCGTTATCTGTGCATAATTGAGGAGGTGGGCGAAACACATTGTAACCCATTTTTTCACCTAATGCTCCTATTGATTTGAATATAAAGTCATTACAGGCTACACCACCAGACACTACAATATTCTTATACCTATTACATATAAAATTATATTTTTCACTGAATAAAATAGCTCGTTCAGTTCTATGAACCAAATGTTCTGCAATAGCGAGTTGCAATGCAGCACATAGATCATTAACTTCTGGAATAATACCGTCCCCCATGATATTGTGTTCAGACTCTTTTTGCAATAACTTCCTTACTAGTGAGTCTTTGAGGCCACTAAAACTGAAGTTGCAATCTCTATATTTCCACAGAGGTATAGGAAATTTAAACATTTCATGGTTCTTTGATTTCTTAGCTGCTGATTCTATCGCTCTTCCTCCTGCCATTGTAGAGTATTCAGAAAGATTTCTCAGTTTCATTCTTCTAGCGACCTTGTCCATGATTTCACCAGGTGCATTGTCCAAGCTTTTTCCAAGCAGCAAAAAGTCATTGAAATCATTTACAATTGCCAAGAGACAATGCCCTCCTGAAATGAGTAGTACTAAAAAAGGAAATGGTATATCATAGTACATTCTTGCCACTAATGCATGAGCTTCCATATGGTGGACAGGTATTATTGGTTTATTAAATTTCTTCGCCAGGTATTTGGCATACTTAACTCCAACGTCTAGACTGATTAACAATCCAGGTTTTGTGGTTACAGCAATGGCATTGATATCCTGTATTCGCAGATGGGCTTTGTTGAGAGCTTCAGAAACTGCTTGCTCTATATTACTGCGGTGCAATTCATGAGCAATGAGAGGATTAACTCCACCGTAACGAAGGTGAACAATGTTTTGTGAAAACAAGGATTCTCCCAAAATATTCCCTATGCCGTCAACGACAGCAACACCTGTGTCGTCGCACGAAGTTTCAATGCCCAGGATACGAGCATCTCTAAGTGTAGATCGAACACAATAATAACGTAACGTACTAAGTTTCATGAAGAAACCTTTAACTTTTAGAAAATTACTAAAGGTATAGAAAACCATAACTATAACAAAACGTAAAATTAAATTGTTTTGTTTGCTATTACCATACACATTAGAGTATTTAGAATAAAATAGCTTATGTAAGGTACATGATATTCGTCAAAGAGCGTAGTGAAACAGTTTGATTTGATAATTTTGAGCCTTGAGCTTTTTCTTGGAGGTTATGTGTATGTTTTCTTTTTTTTGGTGGAGACAGCTGCGATTTTTTATTATTTGCCTATAGGGTAGGCTAAAGCCTTTAAAGCCATATCGCCCAGACAGCTGTGATGTGAGTGACTTTTTTTTTATTCTTTCTTCTGTCAGGATTATAGCGTCGCAAATGCATTTTCCAGCGTCAAGTGTTAAAATATTATCAATTTCGATGAAATTTCATCAAATAACTCAGTCAGAGTCAAAGTAAGTCTCGGCAAAGTCATAGTCATGCCCCAATAAAGCAGTGAAGACTTTATAGTAGTTAGAGGCTTCTATGAAGCTTTGGAATAGATAAAACAGTAAAATACGGAAGACAAGGTGGTATGGACTTAATTATTTTAGTCTGCTCAGTAATGAGCAAGAAACAATAAAAAAGTTGATTTGACAAAACTGTCATTTTGACAATTTGTGCACTACGAATTTTTTCAGTTGCTAAAATAATTGGTCGTGTCTTGCGTGGACTTGGCTAATTATCTTGGAAGATAAAATTAAAGTGTTTTTTTGTCAATTCATTTCAGTAATTGTCGGACAACGTGTAGTGCCTTTATCGTTGAACCTAATTCAATTCAAACAGGATTGGTTTTATAATGGTAATCGAATTTTTTATACTCTTCAATTGGACTTTGAGATTTAGCGATGAATTTCGTAAATTGGAAAGTTATTGCTAAAAACAATCATAAAGAATATGCACATATCAGTTCCATAATGTTCCAGGGAAACTTACAGTAAAAAACAACGCACTAATTTATTCTAAACATTTTGACTTGGTCAACATAAAGTAATTTATCATTCAACTTGCATTAACCGGCGGCGCGGCGCGGTCTGTCAATTGTTAACCCGTGTGTACTCATCTTCATATAATTTTTGAATTATATATATTTGAGCTGTACATGTATACATTTTGTAGATATTTGCCCTCCTTGCACCTTGATCTATGTATTTCAAATTACAATAATTTTATTGTGCCCAATTTAATAAATATTATTGCCTATGTTAGATTTATGCCCAAGATTTGTCAGATGAAAAAGTTATAGCAAATTTGGTTATGTTAACTCTGTACCAGGCGGGATGACATTGATAACATGACTTGTATGTGTTTTTTTATTGGCTTAAATGCATATTTGTTTATGTAAAAAAAAAACAGCTAATATTATATATTAGATTCCAGCTTAACTTACTTAACTTAAGTACACTAAGCTTAACTTAACTACACTTAAAATCCTAGCAAATGTGTCAGAATTTACTGTTTTTATTCAGTTAAAAAAAAAAAAACTGTAACCTTCAGATCTAAAAAAAATTGGAACAAGCTGTAGCTGTGTATCTTTAGAAATCACTTTTACTTGTGTTTTTGCCATGTCAGCAAAAACCTTCACTGCAGTAAAAAAAATGTGATATCCAGGTAAAAGATAGTAGAACATGGTTTTTCAAACTTACGCCGCTTTAAAATACAGCCGATTAAAGTTAGGACTGACAGACGAATGGACGGACAGACAGACATCATAGGCTTAGTAATAGGGTCCCGTTTTTTACCCATTGGGTAAGGAACCCTAAAAACCCTATAAATAAGCCTACACTGTCAGTCTGTCTGCCTGTCCTACCTTTTAATGGCTGTATCTTTGGAACCGTAATAGCCAGTTGAAATTTTCACAGAATATAATTATGGTGGATTAACTGAGAAATAATAATAAAATAAATATGAAAGGGGGGTGTACATACAACAAACGTATTATTTTACGTATTTTTGTATTTGCTCTAGTGTTAAAACGGTAATATGTACAAGCGTCACACTTGACATGATTATAGTACACACTCTAAAGTATAACAACAAATAATATATAATGGCCAAGTGTGAGTTGGTGACAAATTTCTGTTCATTACCAAGTTAAAGCAACTTATTCTGTTACTTGGATGACCTTATAATTTCTTTCACCGAATCAAAATTGCATATTTTATTGATTTTGAAGATGCAATTAGCCGGTTTTATTTATTTTAATAAAAGGTATTATTGTGACAAAAATAAATATATTGTTTATTGATGTCATGGTTGGCTTGTTTCTTGTCGCAAATTGAGTCGATTTTAGGAGCAGTTTTGGTCAATTTCAATCTTAATTCCGATTTGGCATCAAGTTGATTTCTTTGTTACGCTTGGCTCCATAACGTAAATCTTGACCCGAACCTAGGCTACTATCATCGAATTGGGAATCCCTAAGGGTTCACCTACCCCACTTTGAGAAACCCTGTAAGTAAAATTAATGTAATGGTGATGTTATGTGTAATCTTTTCAGATTTTATGATCACCTGTTGAAGAAAATTATCAAGATGGGAATCCTTAAAATATTGAAGCAATCTACTTTAGTGCATCTATGTTTTGCTATATCATACTTTATATCCGGAGTATTACTAAGTTGTATACAAGCCATACTATATTTCGGACTAAAGCCTTATAACAAATCTTTGTATCGTAAGATAAACTATTATCTTTCATATTCATTTTACAGCCGTAAGTAAACATATCAGTATTGTAATTACTATATAAACTTTTAAATAATGTGCATAATTAATATAATATTTGCATTTCAGAATTAGTATTCATGTCAGAATGGTGGTCTGGTACAACAATCTCGTATTACGTCAAAAAGGATGAATATGACAAATTTTATGGCAAAGAGCATGGCTACCTCATTATGAACCACAGTTATGAAATAGACTGGCTCATGGGCTGGCAGTTTTGTGATGGCATTCAAGTCTTGGGAGTAAGTTTTCCATGTTCATCTCACCCACCACCCATTGTCCATTCACACCATTGTGGGATTAGTCTTTCCGGGCTACGCTTACCTGTGACATGGCCAACATTCCATAAGAGACTTACACCACCTACAAGTACAACGGTGGCGTTTTGATATAATTAAATTTATCGAAGTACATGAACGAGATTAGCTAGGGGAAAATTGGCAAAAGATAGAAGAGGGTTATGCTCTGAGTGGGCTGAATGAGCTGCCAATAATGATGATGTTCGTAAGGCTTGGATTATGTTGCTATCCTTTTCTAATATACAGGGTTACGCAGAAAGCACTAAGGGTTCATAATACCCATCGCTATAACCAAATATTAACCAAGGTTTAATAATAATAAAATAAATAAATAAAAATTGCCTTTATTCTCTGATACTAAACTCTACAGTACTATTAGTTAATTTTATGCTTAACAACCTTATATAAATACTAGCTGTTGCCCGCGGCTTCGCTCACGTAGTATTGAAATCTACTTTACTACCTCCCGTCTTTTTAGTTTCAGTCTCGCATCCATCCTGTAATCCACTCTACTCCTGTTCTGCTCTTTCCGCTCCAGACCCGAATCCGTCCCGAAATCTACTCTTCTTCCGCCCCATCCTTACTGCACCAGTCCGGCATTTGTCCCATAATCTTCTCTAATAATACAGTCCCACCCTTTCCGATCCAACTCGGCATCCGTCCCGTAATCCACTTTACTCCCTTTCCGCCTTTTTGCAATCCAGCCCCGCATCCGTACCGTAATAACTTCCGTAACTTTTCTGTATTTTTAATCCAATCTACTTCAGTCCCACTCTTTCCGATCTAGTCCCGCAGCCGTCCGCTCCACTCCACTCCCATACCGTAATCCGATATACTCCTATCGCGCCCTTTTCGCTAATAGTCCCGCATCTGTCCTGTAATACACTCTAGTTTAGTCCCGCCCTTTCCACCTGAATGATATGCCTACTTTTATAGTATTTTTTAGCACAAAACTATAGTTTTTATCTATGTAAAACTAAAAACATTAGTGATTAGACCGACTTCAAAGTTAGTAAAATACGCATTTCGTGTCAGGCTCGCGCATTAAGGGTTCCTTACCACCACAAAATACAACCATCAGTTATTGTCTGAAATAGTCGAAGTAATTGCGACGCAGTCACATATTTAATTCTTTGCTACAGTGACGCTCGAGTATAACACAATTATAACTAACAAAAATTTGTCACCGACTCGCACTTGACCATTATTTATTATTTGTTGTTAGACTATAGAGTGTGTAGTATAATCATGCCAAGTTTGACAATTGTACGTATTATCGTTTTTACATTAGAGCTAATAAAAAAAATAGTAAATAAATACGTTTGGTATATGGGGGTTGGAGACCCCCTTTCACTTATTGACTTTACTATTATTACATTTCCAAGTTGATCCGCCGTAACGTTACAACTGTCTATCTATTACAGTTCGAAAAATACAGTCCGTTAAAAGGTACGACAGACAGGTAGACAGAGTAGGCTTAGTAGTTAATAGTTAGTAGTTAGTTAGTAGTTAGTAGTCCCGTTTAACACCCTTTGGGTACGGAACCCTAAAAACCACGTAACTGAGAACCTTTTTTAAAGTCGGTTAATAATACCTGTGACACCGCTCCACCGCAGCACACCATTGTTGAAGGTAGTCTGGAAGAGGTCGCTCATAGCGATAAGGCCGTTTTTTTGTTCCCGTTTTTAATGCAATCTTTTTGTAATATCTTTTTTATGGTGTTGATAATGATTATTTTATTATATTACCTACTAACCACATAATAATGTGCAGTATGAAGTCGCTGCGCGGATTATAATGGTCGCGTTATTTTAATTTTACATTATCTCATGAACTGTGCAACTAAACCACATACTGTAAACGGCAAAATTTATCTACATTAAGTACTCCTGATAATAAATTCATTTATTTTTGTAAAGATTCATAAATTAGATTACAAAACTGCGTCTAAACATGACCTTATAATTTTAATTTTTATTCTGAACACAATAACCGGTTATTATCGTTATTGTGGTTTTCTTATAAGAGTTAGATATATGCTACCGCGGACTTTTTTTTTAAACTACTTAAGAACTACATTTTTGTCAAACATAGTACTCACTTATCTCAAACCGTTAGATCAGCGTACGCCGAAAAAGATGCCAATCAGCTAATTTTTCTCCGACATGTTTTACTAATACGGTTATTTAGTGTAGAAAACTAAACTTTATCATTATAAAACATAGCCTATGGCACTCAGGAATAGTGTAGCTTTCTATTAGTGAAAGAATTTTTAAAATCGGATGAGTAGTTTTGGAGTTAAAACAGAACAAACAAACTTACAAACTTACAAACTTACAAACTTACAAACTTTACCTCTTTATAATATTAGTGTAGATATACATTTTTTTTTTTTTAATATGTTAAATATACACATTCAGACTGTATCATGTGATACAGTCTGAACCAAGGTTTACTATGAGACCAATTCTGAAATCGCGAAAAAAATATCAGCTGTCAGATTATTTTATTTTTAAGAATATACTTTCAGATTTCATCATATCAGGGTTCCATAGATTCAGAAATTTCATCAAAATCGGTTCCGTAGTTTGGTTTTTAAATCAAAAGAACTGGAATAACTGTGTCATCCAAGTAAAATTGCATACTTATTTACTAATTTTCAAGGCGGTTTAAATTGATAATTATATCTCTTGTTTCATGTTTCTTTTTCAGAATTGTAAAGCTTATGCAAAAAAAGTAATTCAGTATTTACCGCCCATTGGATGGATGTGGAAGTTCTCGGAGTTTGTCTTTCTAGAACGATCTTTTGACAAGGATAGAATAATAATAAAAAACCAGATAACAGAGCTCTGTGATTATCCAGATCCAGTGTGGGTGAGTCAATGACTTTTTGATAATAATATTTCAAGATATTATGATGATTGTTTCTAACGTTAATTGTGTTATTTTTGCTTTGCAGTGCTGTAATTTATCACATATCGGAGTTGTTTATTGCTCTGAAATGTCAATTATAGTAGTTAATTAGGCAGACTGTCAGTAGTTATATCACTTTATCTATTGTAGATCAAGCTCCATATAATTATAGTAAAATAAGTCTGTATCTATGTGTGTTAGTTAGAAAGCAATCAACTGATATTTGACCATGATTATGCCAGTTGACTGCTTTCTAGCTTATGCATGGCAGATATATCTATATATACATACATACATATACATATATATATATTAGTGGTCCGCCCCAGCTTCGCTCGGGTATAGATTATAGCCTATCTCACCCGGGGATAGTGTAGCTTCCTGTCAGTGAAAGAATTTTTCAAATCGGTCCAGTAGTTTCGGAGCCTATTCAATGCAAACAAACAAACAAACAATCAAATCTTTCCTCTTTATAATATTAGTATAGATAAATGGATCCCTATTTACCTTGGTCACGCCATAACTTGAGAACGACTTTACTTCACTTTACCGATTTCATTCATCTTTTTAGGGTTCCGTACCTCAAAAGGAAAAAACGGAACCCTTATAGGATCACTTCGTTGTCCGTCTGTCCGTCTGTCCGTCTGTCCGTCTGTCCGTCTGTCCGTCTGTCCGTCTGTCAAGACCCTTTTTCTCAAGAACGCGTAAAGGTATCAAGTTGAAATTTATAATAAATACTTGGGTCTACGGTTTCTTTCGGCTGTAAAAAAATAAAAGTTGTAAGTTTACTCAATCAAAAGATATGAACGTTTATGTCGCATATTTTGCGATTTCACAGGGAAATCAAAACCTATAGGGTACTTTCCGTTGACCTAGAATCATGAAATTTTGCAAAAAGTAAGTTCACATAGCACATATATAGGAATAAATCCGAAAGTTACAAATTTGAAGTTATATCATTTAAAAATAATTATTTTACTATTACAAACTTACATCTTGTAGTTGGAATGTATGGAAGAGCCTAATTGTCAACTACAAAGTTAAGTTTGTCTTTTAATATTTCAACTTCAGTTCGTTTTTAGGGTTCCGTACCCCAAAAGGAAAAAAACAGAACCCTTATAAGATCACTTTGTTGTCCGTCTGTCTGTCTGTCCGTCTGTCAAGACCCTTTTTCTTGTATCTTCGATATACAATGCGGCACTATTCATTCCTTTTTCGTTCACCACCTACAGATTTGGTTCAAATTTAAAACATAAGCAATTAATCAAATAACATTTTTATTTTTAACTTAAGTAATACTGCTATAGAAACTAACCACAATAAAATTTCAGCTATACTATAATTTTATAATTATCAGCTACACTATAATAATCTTATCTACTAATATTATAAATGCGAAAGTTTGTGTGTAAGTGTGTATGTTTGGCTGAAGTCACCGCCGAAACTACTGCTCCGATTTAGATGAAATTTGGTATGGAGGTAGCATATTCCCTGAATTAACAGATTTCGATGAAATTTGGTATGAAGTTACCATATTCTTTGGATTATCACATGAGTTACTTTTTACCCCGAAAAAAAATTATGGTTCCTGTAGTATAACATCAATCACTCAACTCTGTGACTGTTTAACGGATTTCGATAAAATTTGGTATGGATGTAGCATATTCCCTGGATTAAAACTAAGGCCAACCAACCAACCAAACCAACCAACAAAATGTAAGTTCCTGTAGGATAATTTCAATCATCCAACTCCGTAACCGTTTAACAGATTTAGCAAGCCGCAAGCGGCCCACGAGGGTTAGTCAAGCACAAGTGACGTAAAAAAAGAAAAATAAACTTTCTGGGCCGCAAGTGGCCCGCGAGGGCGAGTGTCAAGCACAAGTGACGTACAAAAAAGAAAAAAAAAACTTTCTAGGTTGCGTGGTTCGCTGGTACGCAAGCGGCCCGCGAGGGCGAGTGTCAAGCACAAGTGACTTACCAAATAGAAAAAATAAACTTTCTAGATCGCGCGGTTCGCTGGGCCGCAAACGGCCCGCGAGGGCGAGTGTCAAGCACAAGTGACGTACAAAAAAGAAAAAAAAAACTTTCTAGGTTGCGTGATTCGCTGGGCCGCAAGCGGCCCGCGAGGGCGAGTGTCAAGCACAAGTGACTTACCAAAAAGAAAAAAAAACTTTTTGAGGTCGCGCGGTTCGCTGGGCCGCAAGCGGCCCGCGAGGGCGACTGTCAAGCACAAGTGACGTACAAAAAAGAAAAAAAAAACTTTCTTGGTTGCGTGGTTCGCTGGGCCGCAAGCGGCCCGCGAGGGCGAGTGTCAAGCACAAGTGTCGTACAAAAAAGAAAAAAAAAACTTTCTAGGTTGCGTGGTTCGCTGGGCCGCAAGCGGCCCGCGAGGGCGAGTGTCAAGCACAAGTGATTTACCAAAAAGAAAAAAAAATACTTTTTGAGGTCGCGCGGTTCGCTGGGCCGCAAGCGGCCCGCGAGGGCGAGTGTCAAGTACAAGTGACGTACAAAAAAGAAAAAAAAAAACTTTCTAGGTTGCGTGGTTCGCTGGGCCGCAAGCGGCCCGCGAGGGCGAGTGTCAAGCACAAGTGACTTACCAAAAAGAAAAAAAAATACTTTTTGAGGTCGCGCGGTTCGCTGGGCCGCAAGCGGCCCGCGAGGGCGAGTGTCAAGCACAAGTGACGTACAAAAAAGAAAAAAAAACTTTCTAGGTTGCGTGGTTCGCTGGGCCGCAAGCGGCCCGCGAGGGCGAGTGTCAAGCACAAGTGACGTACATAAAGAAAAAAAAAAACTTTCTAGGTTGCGTGGTTCGCTGGGCCGCAAGCGGCCCGCGAGGGCGAGTGTCAAGCACAAGTGACGTACAAAAAAGAAAAAAAAAACTTTCTAGGTTGCGTGGTCCGCTGGGCCGCAAGCGGCCCGCGAGGGCGAGTGTCAAGCACAAGTGACGTACAAAAAAGAAAAAAAAAACTTTCTAGATTGCGTGGTTTGCTGGGCCGCAAGCGGCCCGCGAGGGCGAGTGTCAAGCACAAGTGACGTACAAAAAAGAAAAAAAAACTTTCTAGGTCGCGTGGTTCGCTGGGCAAGCGAACCAGCCAGACCAGGAATTTAACTTTAGATCTCCTGCTCATAAAGCACCGTGTACCTACCGACCATCAATATCCAGGATGAAATACATAAAACGTATTTAGTAGCATCCTAAAATAAAGCTTTTTGCAGAGAACTTCTTAGTTTTTCCCTTGAATAACGCGGGCGAAGCCGCAGGCGGAAGCTAGTTGTAATATATGTTTTTGAGATACTTAATCGGAAAAACGGAATTAGTCTTCGATGGGCGAACTATTGAACTTATAATACTTGGACAAGTTTGTACGGAACCCTCGGTGCGCGAGTCCATCTCGCACTTGGCCGGTTTTTTTTTAAAGTTTTCTAATTATTTGTAGAAGGTTCTTATGGAAAGAAAAATTAAGAAAATTGAATCTAGTAACTAGTTTCAGAAGCAAAATAATTTTTCGTTTTCCGAAACTAGTTTCGTAACTGTTTCGAAAGTGGCCGAAGCGAGGTTGGCATTGCTTTTTTATTTTGGTTAAATTTTAGAAACAAAAGAGGTGGGACGAATTTGGACCAGGAAAATTGAAGTCATACATAAAAAAAATTACCTACATTTAATTGTATTTTTACCGACATAGCTGTTAAAATTTGCAAGTTGAAGTGGCAATGGGCAAGCCACATCGCTCGAAGAACCGATAACCGATGGGGAAGAAAGGTTCTTGAGTGGAGACCACGAACCGGAAGACGCAGCGTAGGTAGGCCTCCCACTAGATGGACCGACGACATTGTGAGAGTCGCGAGCATCCAGTGGATGCAAAAGGCAGGTTGTCGTTCAGTGTGGAGGTTAAAGGGGGAGGCCTATGTTCAGCAGTGGACGTCTTCTGGCTGATGATGATGAATTGTATTTTAACTGGTTCTAATAAGACGAGCTTGTTGTAGGATGAGCTGCTGAATCAGTCATATTTATAAACTATTTTTCATAAGCATAGATGTATACTTATCTGGGTTATAAATCAATAATCATCATTTTCGTTAATGAGTAATAGTTACGTTTAGAAATTCATAAAAGCAACACAGGTGCACTTTAAATATTGGTTATCGTGGCTCGAGCAGTTATTCCAGAAATCCCCATCAAGCTGGATCGTGGTGGGGATTCTGGTTTTATAATAACCCTCCTTGCGCAGTCGGGTAAAATAAGATTCCTATTCTACCCTGTACGTCTATGTAACATATTTATTAAGGCGGCTACAAAGGAAATTAAAACTCACTGGCTATTTTAGTTAAACCGGTATTAGGCTCAAAAAGTTACTCATATCTCCCCCTCTGTTTTCACCTTAGTATGTGCTTGCTTTTCATACAGTAGTTTTAAATCCTCGCGTTTGTCTCCAGCTACTGCTGACGCCAGAAGGCACTCGCTACACCAAACAAAAGCACGAAGCATCAGTAAACTTCGCCAAGGAGAAAAATCTACCGATCCTAAAGCACCACCTCACGCCACGCACAAAGGGTTTCACAACAAGCTTACAGTATTTCCGAGGGAAAATCCCTGCCATTTACAACATCCAATTGGCGTTTGATACCAGCAGTAAGGTAAGCAGCTGTCAAAGCCTCTTCACATTGCGTGCATCTAAAGAAGAATGACCACATAATTTAAAAGTGATTATGAGAGGAGATCAATTTCTGTACCAGTTTTTGGTCATTCTATTTTAGGCGAACTACATTTAGAACATGCGTATTTTCATTCACACATCAAACACTTATAAGCATAATTAATCATATATCATAGCCAAAAGCCAGCGTACCCCAGGCGGCAAATTATCACCATTTTCACCTCTTAATATGGTTGAATTGACCATAATTATTACGGCTCGTTAACATGCCTTTGCTTCGTGGCAAGGGTTTCGGAAAATTATAAAGTTGGAACTAAAGATACAAGTATACTTCAAACAATATCATAATTTTGTTCGCTTACAGACACCACCAACATTAACAAGTCTGCTGTTTGGCAAGCCTGTTCATGCCCATCTTTATATAGAAAGGATTCCCGTTGAGAAAATACCTGAGGGCGAAGAGGAGGCTTCCAAGTGGTTGCACCAGCTATATGTTACCAAGGTAAGGCACTGATTATAACCTAATCCTAGCTGAAGGGTATAGAATTGGTAATAGGACAATGGTTAAGGTGACACCAGGGCGAGGCGGTGAGACATAAACCAATAAAAGTGCATAAGTGCACCACTACATGATCACTATTTCAATTTTCTATTAGTTAAAATTTTGCAATTCTGCTTGGGTTGTGTGACCCTTGGGATTTGGGACATTTAATACGATTGCCCAATATTCCAATGCTCACTTAACACCTAACGAAATAGAAGTGGAACTGATATGCCAGCGACCCAAGGCCGTGCTACGCTAAGTTCGGGTGGTATGTGTCAGCCGGATGAGGGAAATGCACAAAACATCCCATAGTGGAACATCATCGTAGCCTAGATAGCCCGTTGGTCCAGTTGGTAGTGAGCTTGGGGGTGTGGGTTCGATTCCCACCTAGGACAAACATTTGTGTGATGAACATTTGTGTTTGTTCTGTATCTGGGTGTTTAATATCTATTTAAGTATGTATTTAAGTATGTATTTAAAAATATATATGTATGTATATCAGTCTCTGGTGTTGTCTGGTATGACAAGCTTTGCTTAGTTTGGGGTCAGATGACCGTGTGTGCACAAATGTCCCGAATATTTAAAAAAAATATAAAAAAATGTTATGTTCCCACTGCTGGCACACAGGCCTTCTCTCACAGAGAGAGAGGATGGGCCCTAATCCACCATGCTGGCCCAGTACCTGTTGGTAAATATTATTTATGTCTTTGAACTATTGTAGTCCTTGGACATACCAGTTCCTCACGATGTTTTCCTTCGCTGTTTTTGAATGATGGCATTCAACATAATTTATATATTTACTAATAAGTCATTGGTGCACCAATGGGACATCAGTGCATGTCAAATCACCCCCTATTAGTATTATCTACGGTTCGCGATATTGTTACGATATAATTAGTCTTAGGAAATCATTAAAAGCTGACGATGTTCCTAACAATGGATTTTGAAAAAATTACGGCGTATTTAATGTATGTGCGCGCATACGGAAGCAAGGCTACATCCTTGATAACTTGATATTGATAGGCATCTACGTTACTAAAAGCAATAGACGGTGATTCATTCAAGTCGATATAACAAACTAATAAAATAAGGAAAAAAAACAAGACAATTTTTTTCAAACAAAAAGTAGATACCTATTTACTACCTATTTGTTCAGTCAACAGTCTCAGAGTAACTATTGAAGTGTATTATCTATGGTCAACAATAAACTCAGATCGAAGAATAATGTCGGTAACAGCTTTGGTAATCACACAATATTTAATCAATCACGTGAGTGACAAACTGGATTATTTTCGGAAAGATGTGGTATATGAAGTTCATAATTGATAAAAATAAAGTTAGGCAAATGATTTTTATAGTCCAAACTCCAAAGTATAGTTTAGATAAGAGTATATACAAAATGATTGTATTCTCAATATTGTACTAGTAGACTAAATAATAATAAATAATAAACTATTGAACTTTGATAAACACCATTAATGAAACAGCAGATGCAACAGCGCGTGCTAATTAAGCAATTATTAGTCAGTTTTACGTTCAGACTACAGATTGCAGATAGTAGATTACGATAATAGCCAAATACTTTATCTGTCAATGTCCTTAGGCTGACTTTGACATAGTAACTAATGCTTATTTCTTTTACGAAGTAAAATGTTAATATTAAAACCACAGAAGAAATAATAGTGCTCACTAGACTAGACTCAAATGTAGTATAATAATATATGTATGACTTTGCAAAACATGCAAATCAGTGATTATTGATTAGACCACTTTTAGAGTAGTCTATAAAACTGCACAATTTAGTCTTATAAAAGTAGGTACTTAATTATTCCTGTCGGATGATTTGCGTCGTGCGATGTCGTTGTTTAAGAACTACGTATAATTATTAAGTATACCTACAATTCTGAGTTGCTATTTTTAACAAGCAAGTGCTATTAACTATACAAAATACAAGCTAACTAGTTAACACTAAATACCGAAACTACTTGATATATTATACAAAATAACTGGCCAAGGGCGTGTCGTGACACCCATATGGGAGGGTGCTGTAGCCAAAGCAAATTGTGGTCCTACTTCACATTCATAGTTCAGAAATTGGTAGTTACAGAAAAAAATCAAAGGAAGCACTGTGTCGACTTAGCTAAATTTCAGACATATATTTTTTTTACTTTGTTTGGTTCAACAAAAAAACTACTTAAGAGATTTTTTTGTTTAGACCTTTTTACGAAAAAGACAAGAACCCTTGACCTGTAATATTTTGATTTAGCATGGAATTACAAATTTCTATGGCTAATAGTTTAGATATGCGGGGACGTACTTTATGCCACATTGGCGGGCCATATTTAAAAAAATATAAATTTTATTTAAAAAATTGAGGTATGAAATCTTACCTTCTTTTTAATATACCGATGAGAGGCAGCCATTTTTTACCCGTTTCTTATTTACCTGAGCCACCCCAAAAACGCATTTTTTTTTGTTTTTTTAATATTGAGATCCCGTGATGATCCATGGGGAACTCTTATATTAAAATCAATAAATAAAGGGCTTTTAGATTAGTATTTTTAAAATTTAAATGATTTTTATAATTTATTTTAATTTGTAAATAATAATAAGGTAGTGATAGTTTTAGTTTTTAAATACTGTGTTTTAAATATTTTTCGTGTGAATAAATACCAAAATAAATAAATAAAATTTATACAGAAAATAATTACACAGTTACATTTATCTCACATTATAATTGAAATTAAATCATTTTAATGTCACATAACTAAACTGCAAGAAAAATATATAAATGTCAATTAATAAATAAAATAAATATTGACACAGTTAATTGATAATATGTATAATGTCGTAAATGAATGTTGCTTGATGATTGTCGTGATTAATTAATCCTTATACAGTGTGTAAGGGGAACACTCTCGAAGCCAAAAGAAGGTAATTGTACTCATCATTATGAACAACTTTTACTATGGGACCAGCCCTGAAATCGCGAAAAAAATATCAGTTGTTCTATAGAAAACGGTCATTGACACTCAACAAAATGTATGGAACAGCTGTTTTTTTTCGCGATTTCAGGGTTGGTCCCATAGTAAAAGTTGTTCATAATGATGAGTACAATTACCTTCTTTTGGCTTCGAGAGTGTTCCCCTTACACTCTGTATAGTAAAAAAACACAATAGTTAATTTAATACAAGACCATGTTTACTTAATTATTTCTCCGTTCTTATCTCTCTCCTAATTATCCTCTTGTTTCAGGATAAAATGCAAGATTCCTTCTTCAACACTGGCGACTTTTTCCTGGAGTCCGGCGTAGAGCGAGTAGAGCCCTTCGAAGTGCCGCCGCGCGTTTATTCTCTGATCAACGCGCTGGGATGGGCGGTGGTCACACTCACTCCTATGCTGTACTACCTCTTAGGACTGTTGCTGAGTGGAAAACTCGTCTATTTCTCCATCGGTTGCGCTATTCTTGGGGCATGTGAGTATTTGATTTTCCCATCAAGAAACAATACCTATAGAGTCACAATCTCTAAGCGAAAATAGTCAAAAAACTTCCGAAAGTCGTCGTACAATGTACATACTTAGTTTTTTTTTTAATCGGACTATGCTAACGTTTGACCGTGATCTCGCCTTATGGAAAGCGATGATGCGGTCGAAGATGGAGCACGTTTGCCCAGTAATAACCTATTAACCCTAGACTTGAACAGTCCAAGATTGTAATGCTGCGGAAACACAGACAGGGGCAAGGCGTTCCATTGTTTTGCTGTTCTAATTAAAAAAGAGGAGTCAAAACGCTTGGTGCGAATAAATGGCATTAACTAACCAAAAAGTCTGCTCAATGCGTAGTGTGCGCCGAGTTTTAGTTCGGTTTTTTTTTGGCCCGTCTGTGACTCTGTAGGTAGGTATTGTATCTCTATGGATTTTCCTCATCTTTTACTTTCCTGTACAAACAAAACTACACATGCTCTTTTATCATACAACTTATGTACTACTTACCATAGATTTAACTATATTATAGGACCGAAGTATTTGTGTATTACAGTCAATGGATGAGTTGTTAAGAGACTTATTACAAAATGCAATTGTTCAATTGACTTACAAGGATGATTTTTTCACGGCTCCAAGAGACCGTAGACCCGAGTATTTGATATAAATTTCAACTTGATAACTTTACGAGTTGCTGAGAAAAGGGCCTTGACAGACAGATAGACAGACAGACAGACGGACAACAAAGTGATCCTTTTGAGGTACGGAACCCTAAAAATACAGATATTTTTATTACAAAATTTGAATTTTCTATAAGGTTTTTCTATTAGAAAGATGAAATAATTATCACGCCTAAATCCAGTTTTCGTTGCTTTTTTCGTCAAAAATGTAAGAGAGCGCTTAATGTTGTATTAATAATTTCTCAAACTTAACAAAAGCAAACACTGTTACCAATATTTAGAGAACATTTTCCTTTTTTTTTAATGCCACGGATAGGTAGTACTTATTGACGCACGTAACCTCAGAAGTTCAAATCGTTCAAGGTGGATATCACATAATTATTTTAAAAGTGTTGAGACTTTATTTCACCTTTGTATTGTTTGACCTTAACATAGTAACTTTCTTGAGTGTTCTATGCTACATTCAATAATCATATTTTCGACTTAGCGTGGCATTCCTGCGACGCGATCAAGTGACGATGTGGCTGGGAGTATAATATCCAAAGGTCGGATGAAGTAGGTTGCCCGGTCAAAGGCTTATGTGCAGTTGTGCAGTGCATGTCTGTAGGTGATGGTGATCACATTTAAACCAATAGAATGATAAAGTACTTAAATTAAAACCTAAATTCCAATACAAAAGTATATATTTGTGGACAACTAAATCCTTTGCACAAAAAACCTAAAACGATTGAAATAATGAAATTTATAAAAAAAATATTAACTGGTGGTGAAAACCGCATCAAAATCCGTTGCTTGGTTTAGGAAGAGTTAGCGGCCATACAGACATACAGACGCGGAAAGCGACTCTATGTATATAGTATATACTATGTAGAGATAAAAATTCTTACCCTAGAGGTGCTTCTGCACCTGTAACTAATGTGTAATGACTGAGTAAGAAATAATATATTTATATATTGTCAAATAATGCTTCAGTATAGGCGCGTGAAGATCTTGCTTGAGCCACAATCTTCAAGATGCTGTTGTGATGAAAAATAACAAATCTTAAAACCCCTTGTAGAAAGGAAAAGTGGTCAAAATCTCAGATCAGACAAACATGGGAGATATGGTAAGGTGGCGTGTCGGGTACGAACGCATCTGACCTAGACTCTGCTCTGACCCAGCAGACTACCTTGTCGGTTTTTTGCATGTGGACTACTAGTTCATTGGTGTCGCTACAAGTTTCTTCGTGTGCGTAATTTTTTTTTGTAAATGAGCCTTAGTTACTTTGATTTAGCGGTAAAGTGATTTTTTAAATGTAAAATGGATACGTGATCACGAACGATAATTGTACCAAGGCATATCTCCCTTGTTTGTCTGATCTGAGGCCAAAATGCTGGCAGTATCGATTGACGCTGATTAGCATTAGCAAGCTTCGTTCACAATATGTTTTGCAAGTACACACATACAGACTACAAATATATGTTTTAAGCGTACTTTGATCGTGCTAAAAATATACATGTACATAACAAGGTATAATTGTTAGTGCGGGAAAGATTTGACCTTGTTCATTATAACATGTTTGTAACACTATGATGTCTGATTGGCAGTAAAAAAGGTTATTAACGTAAACGCAACACTTAATAACCTAATTTATCAAGTTGCCGGCCCCGCCGGTAGGAAACTCGCAGGAATGGTGCAATTTAGCAGGAAAACAGTTTCATTTGCTGAACCAGTTCCGTAAGAGGTACCAGAGGCCTACCACCACAAAATAAATAATACCTAGTAGATACAATAACTACCGACAGACGTCTCATCAATACTATTTCAAATTCACAATGCTAAGTTCAATGTAACTTTTAATACAAGAATGCTGTGTATGTATCAGAAAAGAAAGGTAGCTATTTAGGGCTAATTGTTGGCAACTGACTTTGAAATGAGGCTGCCGCCGGATTACACTTTTTGACGTTTTAGTAGGGTTGCTAGATGGCCGGGGCCCACAGAGATTGTCCCGGGATTCCCAGAACCTAGATCTATTTCCAAATATATTTTTTTTGGAATTTAAGATTAAATTTCGTGCGTCTCAGTGTCGCTTTGCTCAATCCACAATTCCACACCGTTTCAATATCTGGGTTACCTCAAAAACATTCTTATAATAACCTTACATTGAATTTTGTCTTGCTCTAGCCCCCCAGGTCAAGAGTACTATTATTTTGTTCTGTGACCTTGTCGTGCGTCGTCTTCCCGCTCCCCGGTCCTGGCGTAATAGTCCTGTATTTTTTTGTATTATAGTAAACCAGAGAAACAGTGAACAAGAAAAAGATTCTTACTGCGATAAATATGTGAGCTGCCTAATAAGTTTTTTGTGTGTCCCAAAATTTCCGCCAGTAAATCTAGCAACCCTACGCTTTAGTGACAGATTGTCCAATAAATAGTCCAAAGGCATCTCTAGCCAGACCAAAACCCCCAAAAAAAAACTGACTGTCCACTTGAAGTAGCTTGGAAGGTAGCCAAGAAAGCACCTTACTACTTTGAAATGGTCACGTTTCTTTAGTGTAAATTACACATTTGAAACGACATCAGTCACAAGGACCGAGCACATTGGGACGGGCCGCAGCGGGCCGGGGCGCATCGCAAAAATCGCTTTCATACAAATTTTATATGAAGTATCGCACATTATGCCGGGTCGCAGCGGGGCGGATTTACATATAAAATGTATGAAAGTAATTATTGCGATGCGACCCGCCCCGCTGCGGCCCGTCATAATAAGATCGATCCTTTAGCACTAAAAATAATGATGGTGGACAACAAACCCATACTAAACCCCTATCATAGCATTCATAAATTGGCGAAATTTATGAATGCTGTGTATAATACGATTGTTTATGGTTGAAACGATACAATATGATATCGATGGCCGTGCTATATTCTGGTCACGGTATTCTTAATGCTCTTTTAAATGTAATTCCAATAATAACCTACATAAAGGCACATCGACTTCATACGAAGTCTATTTATAGAAACGCGAGGTATTTGGAATTATATGACGTCTAGAGAAGTACGTAAATGACCTAAATGCCATTACTCGAGCTAAAAACAAGTTTTCATAAGGAAAAGAGGTTTAAATAAAAGGTGTTCACTTAAATTTTTAACCCACGATGAAACGGAGAAGGTACACGTGTTATGATAGTGTAAATAGTTGTATGGTTATTACCTTTTTTTCTCAAAAACGGCAGAACTTATTTGATTGCGGTTTGTTTTTATTTGAAAGCTAGTTTCATTGTGGTGGTTCTTTGCTAAGTTCTATCAAAATCTGTCAAGCGGTTTATAAGTTTTAAGCACTTTACAAATAGGTTGTGGAGTTTTTAAATGTTAATTTATACTCGTCCGGCTAAGAAAACTCCACTATAGTTTGATTGTGAAAAACCTGCATAAATAAATATAATCTTATTTACGTTTACGTCATAAATTATTCATAAACCATGCCTAAATAATCACAACACAAATAAATAGGTAGGTAAATTATTTTTTGCTTATGAAATAGGTAGTATTTATTACCTATACTATTAACGTAATCACGTTTTTAAAAACTTATTTATTTCAATAAAATTTACAATAGCGTGGCGCTTTTCGGGCGCTGAAATCGATCTATTGTAGCCACAGAATACATATCAGTAGGTTCAAGGTTACGTCACTGGGAAAATGCATTCTCTGTATAGAGAAGAGGTCGGTAGCCCAGGCAATTATTGTTATCCCAAAATCTAAGATAAGTTAAATGAAGGATACGTGCTGGCATTACCACCATTTCATCACGTGTTTCTGACACGTTCAGATAAAACTTTTACAATGGCCGGCTTATCTTTGGTGCACTGTGCATCATTGTAATTGTTCAATTATTAGGTACCTACTTGTTAACAGGGCTGGTACATAATAAGTTGCAACTCGGGTCATCTCTGGTGGAGCCACGGCTGTCGAATCTTTTCTAAAGTAAATTTTAAATATGGGGTTCGTATACGTCGTTATGTCCAGTGCTCGAAATGGACCGGAACGACGTTCCGGTTCGGGAAATCACCGTTCCGTTTCGTAAAGGAATCCAACGACACCTCACTCGTCAAAATCGGTAAGTCGCATAGGCTACATGAAGTAGTACAGGAACCCAGAAACATACTTACATACAACCAAAAACATTAGCTTCCTTCTTGGACAGACGGTTAAAAGTTTAGCAAGGTTTGAATGGAAATGCGTTCCGGTTCGTGAGTAAGTCCAATTCGACCACTGGTTTATTTCGTTACTGTCGTTCGTATCGTAAGCGATGGTGGCCGAATGGTAGCATGTGCACTGTACAATCTGACGGCACCCGGTTCGATCCTCGACCCTACACCAATAATTAATTCAGTACTTTAAAAAATATGTGCAGTTTCGATGCCATCGCTCAAAAACGGTGAAGGAAAAAGTTAGGAAACCGGTATGTCGAAGAACCTCAAAAGTTCAAAGACGTGACATTCATGACATGGTGGATTAGGGCCCATCCTCTCTCTCTCTCTCTCTCTCTCTCTCTCTCTCTCTCTCTCAGAGAAGGCTATTCTGCACGGAATTCAATTTACGTGGGATTGGCCTCTCCTATTAAGTTTTGACTATCTGTATTATGGGAGAGTGCTCGTTCGTTTTTACATAATATTTAATTAGTTCTGTTTAGTTATAATGTTGTACTTTTCCTTGTTCCAGTTTTCATTCTTCTACAAAAGTCCATCGGCATGTCTAAAATCAGCCAAGGATCCTCCTACGGTACAGAGAAAAAGTAGCCAACGCCGCAGTATTTTCAATTGTATATACTTAACGTATACTGTATTTCAAAAATTACATTATTGTAATTAGTTTTGTATAAAAGTTTATGTTGTATTAATAATGGAGTGTAATGTTAGAATATAGTTTTAGATGACCTACAGTTCATTGAGGCTATTATGTGCTAGAGGAGATACTACCCTACATTGCTATATTCCATTAAATTGTGGCCACTGTGCTATACTTCACTCACTCCAAAGGCGTAGCCAGGATTTTCTTGATGTTGATTCTAGATTTTGAAAGGCAGTTGAGGCAAATGGAACGTTATTTAAAATTAATTACTCTTAAGGTTGGGTACGAGATCGAATCAGAAATGAGGAGATCCGTTTAGCAATTTGAAGTGGCAGTGGGCTAGACACATACATCCGCCTCGCTCACTAAATAATTATAGCATTTATTTAAATTATGTTACACGTCACTTCTTCTTCACGTCTTCGAAACTACTCCATAGTTACGCCTTGTTTCCACCACAATAAACACTATAGTTTTTTTTTGGTTGATAAATAGGCTTATGCTTGACCGCCACCTCGCCTGATGCTAAGCGATGGAGCACGCTTGCCAAAAAGAATCCGATTCACTCGAAGACTTCCTGTGGGTGAAATACCAATTTTCGCTACGTAAAATAGGTACCTACGTATAGAATTCGAAACTCAAAATTTGTATGAAATTAGATACGCATTTGACGTAGCGAATACACTTCGCCCACAGATCCGACGCGAGCGTCTTGGGAGTGACTGAGGGAAGTGTGGCAAAGTGACCTCAATCAAACATATTATAGCCCGTTGGTCCAGTTGGTAGTGAACCTGCCTTCTGAGCTTAGGGGCGTGGGTTCGATTCCCATCTAGGACAAACATTTGTGTGATGAACATTTGTGTTTGTTCTATATCTGGGTGTTAATATCTATTTAAGTATGTATTTAAACCTATATATGTATGTATATCAGTCTCTGGCATCCATATCACAAGCTTTGCTTAGTTTGGGGTCAGATGACTGTGTGTGCAAAAATGTCCCGAATATTTATTTATTATTTATTTATTCCAATGCAGTGTGATGTCTCCTCTAGTACATAATAGTTCAATGACAGAATATTGGTATTTTATAGTTGTGTATATTGTTAGAGCTAGTATTGTGTACAGTGTTAACAAATTGTGATTTTAACAAATGCAAAAAAATTGAATAGGTAGTTTTAATATTGGCTGTCTGTGTAAGTATATCTGGCTAAATAAGCCTTGCAATTTAGATTATACCAAGGTACGGTTTGGCAAAAATAGAAATGAAACTAACATTTTAATCAGTCAAATGGCAGAGGAACATCCAAAAATATTTGTCATGCATCTGCATTTTGTGATGCAAAATTATTCTGTAAATTGAATAAAAATAACAATTGTGTCGGATTTTTCTACAGTTTATAACACACCTTTAGTTCTAGTGTGACAATTATTTCTATATCTTTTGCTAAGTTCATTACAGTTGTGGCATGATACATATGACACGTAAATATGAACATAAGTGCCATTGAAATAAAGTCGATACATCTTTGAGGCTGGCTGTTCCTTTAATATATCATTATAATTAATTTGACTTTTATATAATACATTATATACCTTTTATTGCCTTATTTTCCATAAAAACAGACTAATTTCACTATATTATTTGCTACGTCTCCAGCAGAGTTTACGGGAGATACCACTTATTTACAGCAGGAATGAGTCCTGCCGGAGGGTAAAAGTCATGGTCTTGTTTGCTTGAGTAGGTAATAAAAGAACGGGCCTAACAGCTACCTCTTAAGGCGCAATGCTGAAAATCACGCAAACGTGAACCTTAACACGCCGAGATACGGTTTGCGCTTACGTTACTTTTCGCAATCAATCGCTTAGGTATCTGTAAGGCTAGTACCTTCTTGCATTTAATACAAAACGTTTTTTTTTTTTTTTTTTTTTTACTCTTAATGTAACATGCCACATCACCAAGTTCTTGCCGAGGTATAGTCGATTCTTTGTGTTTTATTTATTTCGTAAATGAGAGTGCATTAAGTTATACAATTATGTTCATACAAAGCAACGATTGAAAAAATGCTAATTAAAACAAGTTTTTTCATGTAGAATTTTTCGTTGTTTGCAAATGGGAAACGAAAATCTTCAGTCGGTGAATGTTAAGTGTTTGTATTTTATCTTTATTGTTTTATAATTTAGGCAAATGACGCAACAATATTATAGATACGAATTAATTCTGACGAATATAGCATAGATTAAACACTATCTTGTTACTAATCGTTCTAGAACATTGTGGGCGTTCAATAGTTTATTGTTTTTACATCTGAAAACCAAACACTAACCCTCATGCATAATAAGTTTGATAAGCTAGTCAGTGCTACAGAATGATCTGTCAACTTCTTGCTCACGAGAAGTGTCGCGCGTTAAAGCGAGACATCATTTTTACTATAACAGACGAGTTTATCAATATTTTATGCATAAAAGGTTTCATCTTTAGAATAACTACATATAGAAACCAAGTACATTCGCAAAATTTAAACCATTCAAACGGAGCCATATATGGCTCCCCAAATTATTTACAATGAAAATTTGCGCGGTGAAATCGTGCCACAACAAATCAGAAAAGCAGCATAAGAGTTATTGTGTGACCATAACTCCATAGGTAATCTATTAATTTTCTTGCTTAAATCGTCTAAAATACCAAAAATTGTGAAAACAAATCAGTCTAGGCAAGTAAACGCAGCACACGTAGCGAATTTGTAGCTTACGTTTTGAGAAGGCGTTGTTTGGAAACCTACATTCTCTGAGGAGTTATTCTAAGGTTTCATCTTTTTTATGTTGCTACATATATGTCGTATATAAGCACAAACTCGTTGAATACCATAATACCTACTATATAACATTGCAAAAGGCCTTGCCCCAGCGAACTGCTCGAAATTATTATGAAGAAAATTTTAAAATTTGTTCTCTTCCTAATGCCGATTCAATTGGCTGAAAAGTAGGTATTGATAGCCTCAAATGTTTGTGAACTATTATAGTGCTAACAGACGCTCGAACGCGGCTGACAGACCGCCGTCCAACAAACGGGAGAGAAAGAGTGAGAATATCATATTTCCCTCTCTTTCTCTCCCATTGGTCAGACGGCGGTTGAGGTCAGCCGCGTTCGAGCGTCTGTTAGCACTATTAAAACTCATACGAACTCATACGTTCTAACTGATAATGTAGGATGTAGGTATACTAATTTGAACAAAATAATTTTAAAATGTTCCACTGGAGAGGCTTACTGTTGCTTTACTTGTACTTTCTTGAACCTATGATAAAACGAGCAAGTTGTGTCAGTCATGGTATTAAGTGCTACTTGATATTTTGAATAACAATGTCGTACGTGGCAATGCGCTCGACATCTTGGGATATCTAGCCACTATTTTTGTGCATGCGATATTGTTTGTCCCTGTCGCACGTATGTCAATCAGAATGGGAGTAACGGTGACAAAAAACTAATATTGTGCATCCTAGAATAACTCACCTGCATTTGCTATATTTTTTTATAGATCGCACAAATTAATGTTATATCATCATTGATTAATGTCCCAGTAATTCAGCTGAATCTTTGAATCACAAACTGGAATTCAGAAGTGTTTGCCTTCGGTGCTCCAGGGACCAATTGCTCTATGGGAAAATTATGTTTCCATCTTTTCCCAGTTGGTATTTGGACGATGGAAACATGTAATTTTCCCCATAGAGCAATCGGTCACATTTGGCCACGAAGCACCGGCGGTGTTTGCTCACTACTTGCTTGTCGGTATTTGCTAAACATATACCTACTCTCTTATGCAGAAACGCTGTATAAACTAATGTTCTATAAAATGATCTATCACGAGAAGTGGACCAGTAAAAGCGAGACAATTTCTTTTGGTTTAGGCACAGACTGCCCAGTTCTCAAAATGACAACTGAGTCTAAAAGGAACAAAAATGGCAAATTCTACAAACTATTTTTTTTGTTATACATACACAGACTAGCTTACTGAGTGTTTTTGCGCAAGAAGTTAATTTCAGATCAGTTTAGGGGACTTTAATATGAGATCCTAGTCTGATATTTTTTTCAACTGATTTTGCTTAATAGCGATATATTTTACAATTTTGAGTATATAGTTCACCTATTACTTACATAATGCTTTTTTTAGACCGTGTGCATTTATTATGATAATAAACAACCATTGTGATACATTAGCCAGACCAAATTATGTTTATTAGTGCATATAGAAAGAATGACATATGGTACTGAGATGTGGTCCTTAACTGTTGGCCTTTTGGAAAAACTCAGAGTCACTCAGCGGGCAATGGAAAGAGCTATGCTCGGAGTTTCTTTGCGCGATAAAATCCGAAACGTGGATATTCGCCAAAGAACCAGAGTCACCGACATAGCTGTTAAAATTTGCAAGTTGAAGTGGCAATGGGCAGGCCACATCGCTCGAAGAACCGATAACCGATGGGGAAGAAAGGTTCTTGAGTGGAGACCACGAACCGGAAGACGCAGCGTAGGTAGGCCTCCCACTAGATGGACCGACGACATAGTGAGAGTCGCTGGCATCCAGTGGATGCAAAAGGCAGGCTGTCGTTCAGTGTGGAGGTTAAAGGGGGAGGCCTATGTTCAGCAGTGGACGTCTTCTGGCTGATGATGATGATGATAGAAAGAATGTTGACTCAAATACAAAAATTTCCAAATCTTTTGGACATACATTTCTTATCTATTTTAGTAAATTCTAAAGTAACATTGCAAAAAATAAAAGTTCAACCTACTAATATTGCCGCTAGTATTGCTTGTAGGTCCATAGGCGGCGGTTTTTGCTTACCATCAGGCGTACTGCATGTTTGCCACATTTTTTTTAAACATACAAACCCAACAGCTAAATTTTGTTTATGACGAACCCATGTTGCACATCAAAATCTGTCTAGCTGTTTAGGTTTCAAAAGGAAATAAATAAACCTTTAAACCGGTCAATCTTAAGAATAAATATCTTCCTGAACCTGCACAAGAGATTAGGCTAAATTGCGGCATTACCGCAGCAGCCACGAAGAATTGAATTGAGGTAATATAGACACATCTTGGGCAGTTGGGGGGGGAAAAAAACAACATGAGTAAATTAAAACTATTGTTATTTAATTACTTTTTCTATGCACAAAATAAAATCGATCCATAACACAAACAAATTGTTATAAAATAACAAATATAATTAATATAAGTACGTATGTATTTTCAAGCATTTAAAAACTTCTGCTTTGTTGATTATTAATGTTACTAAATTATGGTTGAATAATTTTTATACTTACTTATAATTACTGATGCTTATCTTGTTATTGTATTTCATAGTTGACAGTTTGTTACCGAAACAGTTCCAAAGTATAGTTTTTGTACTGTTTACACAACATGAAAATATTTTTTTTGTTTAAATTAGAACGGCTGTCACGGCATTTATGTAAGAAATTTGTTGTAGCCTGAGTTCAAATTCAAATTATTTATTTGTCAGAACATGGTTGGTACACATACATATAAAATAGCATACATGGTCGTAAGAATGGAGAGGTATCACATGTCCTTGCCTGTTACAGCGTACAAATGTTAGTTTCTTATATATATTTTATTAGAGTTGCGTTATTTATCATTATTATTACGTACGAGTTGCACCCATATAAACGAAACGTCAGTAATGTGAAATCAGTTAGCAACTGTGATGCGGACAAAGAACTTTGAGACCTAACCCAAAAAGGTAAGGTCCAAGTTCTTTAGATGCAGAGTTCGACACATTGACATAAATAAGAATGTTCAATCAAGGTTCTGTCATAATGCCTGGCGACAGATTTTCCTTCTCATTTCCGTTCTATTTACTTCTCTTTTCTGTGGTTTACACTTTAATTTACTAAGTTTTAAATATTATGTTGTAGTCATATAATTAAGTAAATTAATTAACAATAACATATTTAAATTGATTAAATACTCATAAAATTGCAGGAATTTGAGAACTATGCTTTGGACAAAATACATTTTTGAAGGATTTCTTAATCCCATGTTTCGTGTTATCAGCTGTGGCATAATGATTATATTTTCTAGACAGATTTATGTCACATTATCGTGCTATGCTTTACTCAACTGATTGATAATGTCAGTTATCAAGTTCGTTTGTATTATTTTATCAGCCTGTAGTTTCCATGGTACATTTTCAACTTGAACTTGATATGCGTGCTTATCATTGAGTATTCTTTTGACCAGCATAATTTCCTCTGTCATTCTTTGTGGTAATTGGTATAAGTATTTATTTTCAGTTATGCACACCAAAACATGTTTTTTTTTACAAATTAATGTGTTATATTGTATGTAGGTAATAGTCAGAGAGAATGATCTTAGAAGATCATTGGTCAGAGATAATATTCACAATTCTTTGTCTTACATACATTCTGAAAGGACCTGTATTTACCTACATGAATTTATACTAACTTTTATTTTCAGCAAGAACATTTTTAATGTCTATTTTTACATTGTATATACTGGGTTACGCAGAAAGGGTGTACTAAGCCGAAATGCGGTCCATATACTCATCATTATGAACAATTTTTAATATGGAACCAAACTTGAAATCGCTGAAAAAAATATCAACTGTTTCATACATTTTGTAATATCAATGACCGTTTTCTATGGAAAAGCTGATATTTTTTTGCGATTTCAAATTTGCTCCCATAGTAATCATTTTTCATAATGGGAACCATGGACTTCTTTCGGCTTGGAACGCCCTTTCCGCGTAACCCAGTATTATACAGGTATCATAGAATCAATTAGCATTTAAAAATAAAATGATTGATTGTATGATTTGTAATTTTCTCTATAGAGTAGCTATAATTTTCAACACCATTAATCATTGTTATTTTGGTGTGCATCTGAACTAAGTAGATAGGGAACTGTTAATACTATCTTGGATTAATGTTATAATACTTATCCTTGATACCTACAATCTATATAAACATTGTAATTGGTGTGAATGTAATTTATTATATTTATTTTTCCAGCTGTTGTATACCTACAAAAGTTATTTTCAATAAATTTTACATACTAATATGCTTTTTATTATGAAGTTACTTATTGTAAGAATGGAATGTTTTTCATCCGAATAATCTATTTTGTATAACATGAATATTATAAATATGATAATTTGTTCTCCATAATGGCAGAAAGGATTTGGATGAAATTTGGCATGGGGGTAGTTATACCCTGGATTAACACATAGGCTTCTTATTATCCTGGATAAATTCACGGTATCCTGTTAGCCAACAGGTGAAACCGTAGGATGTTGCTAGTTGTTTAAAAGCAACGTCAATAAAATTTTAATAATTTTCAATAACATATTTTTTTTGTAACATAGTATTGTCTACAATCTTGGAATTTGGTAGCTTAGTTCCATAAAATATAATTATATACTTACAGGAATCTACTTTTCCTCTTGGTAAATATATTTAAATTAGAAATAGGTTTTTACGGCTTTATGGTTTTCATAAACAATAATAATATTGTGTTTAAAAAAAATCATATTTGAGATCCAGTGGCCATCAAACGCGTGTCAGTTGCAGACAGTGGGCTTACTCTTGACATTCGATTTCAATCGTAATTTGGGATTGGGATCGAAAACATGCCATTTGGTACTCTTCAATCGCATCAAGAGTACCGAAAGCGTCGAGTTGAGTAAATTTTATTTAGTTCCATAAAATTCCACCATTATCGGTTCCAATCGTGCGCTAGTTAAGAATTCAAGAGTACCAACATGGCATGTTTTCGATCCCAATCCCAAATTCGATTGAAATCGAGTGTCAAGAGTAAGCCCACAGGTCTTGGGCAGCACAGCTGAGGGGCGTGCGCGAGTTTGCGCTCATACTATTTGGTGTATGTAAATTACTGGGTCTTTATATTTATCTATGGTCTTACAGTGTCTTTTTTTACAAAACGCGTGGGCCCACGTTCAAGCTGTGCTGCTGCTGACATGTTTGGCCTTTATAACACATAGGCTGGCTTCATACAGTATGTGTTTCTAGTATTGCTGGAAACTGCTAGCTAGTAAGTAGGTAGGTACTAGCATAGATAAATATATATATACCGTACTAGGTACCTACGTAAATTACCTACTTCATACTACTTAGTTACTAAGGAAAAGTGTAGAAGTACTTAGCAATAAAAAAAAAGTATTAATAAGTAAATAACATTGTTAATAACGATAAATTTATTTATCACAATCCTTCTTGCCTCATACTTGCAAAATGTGGAATGAGCTACATTCCACGGTGTTTCCGAGAAACAACAGGCGGTTCTTCAAAAGGCGAGTTAGACGACTCCTAAAGGGTCGGTAACGTTTTTGTGACTCCTCTGGTGTTACAAGTATCCAGTGCTGGCTTTAGCACTACCAGCGGTTTCTACGGCTTGTTTGCCCACTATGGCATAAAAAATCAGGAAATTTCCATTCTACTCAGTCTTAATATGAAATCTAATAGATACATTTGTACCTTTACTTCTATAGGTTTTTTAGTGACGTAGAAACCTGGAACTCCAGCTTGTTCTAATGTTGTTTGCTGGTCACTAACCTGAAAATATAAATAAATTTATTTGATAAAACATTCGAAAGTATTTGGCAGTGTAAGACTAGAATGATTTGATCAGTCAAGTAATCCCTCTTGATTATCTAGCATGGAATAATTGGATTTAGATATTGCTTTACATAGATAAATTTTAATTCCAGACTAACTACTATAAAATAATAAAATTATCCATACCCAGATACCCCAATTGTAAACCAAATATACAATAAATAAGTAATGAAAAAGAGACCAATGTTACATTACTTGATATTGGTATTGGTGATCGGATACATTACGGAGAGTGTGCATCGGATTTGCATGATCTAATTCCCTCCTGCCCATTTTTCTATCGGACTGCCAGAGCAGGCACAAAAAATCGACACCGCTTTATGGTTGATATTCTGAAAACTCGTACAAAGCGCTTTAATTCCACTTTTATTATGCGAACTGCTAGTCAAATGCTAGTTAAAGTCTATGGAATGAACTGCCTAATTGAGTGTTGCCCGATGTTTACAATCTGGGTGACTTCAAACCACTAGTGAATCGGTTTCTTCTAGGCAAGACTTCAATGTAGACTGCATCATCGCTTAATATCAGACGAGTTGGCGGTCAAACGCAGGCCTATTATAAAAAAAATATAATGTCCACAAGATTTTGTTACTAACTGGCCTGTGATTGTCCAGTTTTCCTGCATTTTCTGGCTGTCTGATAGAAAAATAGGCAGGAGGGAATTAGATCATGAAGCTCCGATGCACACTTTCCGAAATGTAGATTCCTCAACTGAGCTGTTAACAACCTACTTTTTGATCCAATTGCAAAACTAATTTCATGTCTGTCTGTTTTAATTCTTCTCTGTGCCTTGCTAAAAGTATTGTCTTCTGGAGGTCTTGTTGTTCATCTGGAGTAGTGTTTATCATATTTTGGATTTCCACTGAAAATAGTAAACAAATTTTGTTAGTTTTAACACTAAATGCAACATGTGCATTTCTTCTATGAGTTTCTAAACAACAAAATGCATTGCGAGTAGCATGCAAAATCATTGAAAAGGCATACTATACAATTCAAGATTTATGGACGATAACTGGTAGTTATTATGATATTATTAGGTACCTATACAGTCATCTTGATATCCCTTATATAATATTAGCTTAAATACCAAATACTATTCCTCAAACTGATAAATAAGTTTTTATTTGAAGTGAAACTTCTAATGCGACTACCAACGGTTGGTTGTAAGGTTGCGTTAAACGTTTAGCACTACCATGGAGGGGGAATAGAAAGAGACAGAGCGAGAGTTTCACTTCTTCCGCGCGGAGGGACTCCACGCACAATATTTTTTAATTACTGTTATTTTATACTTAATTTTATCTACATAAGTTTTGTAATAGTTATAATTAAATAATGTCAAGATAATGTTCACCTTCACTCCATTGCAGCGCCCTAACAGGGTCTATGTACTGAGTATCCTTAATACCTATATGTACCGTACATTGTGCAATAAATAAATATTGTTACACACATTTGAAAAGGTGTCCTAACACTTTAGAGATTTTGCTAGTTTTTGTGAATGGTTGTTTCTTTGAAAATTTGGCCACTGTCATAGTATGGTATTGAATCTTAAGTTTTAATTATCTTTAGTTAGTATGTACGGTAGAATTTGGTTAAAGTTTAAATTTTGAGACCAGCTACTTTACATACTAAACAGGTAAAACCTGATTAACTATAATAGTTCAGTTTATGTGAATTCAAACAGGTTGGATATTAAAAATGCAATTATTACAAAATATTACTGTATAATAAACTATGATTACTATTTTGCTGTACTGTGTGTGTATTTGCCCATCGAATAACAATTAACACATGATAACTCACATGTATGGTTGCTAATGACCTGTAGTCTCTGTTGAAAAAGATGCTTCTCCGTAACGTGTTGTATCTCCATCAAACCTTTGACTATTTCAAACACTGTGTCGTTCAGGAGGCAGTTGGCTAGTCCAGATAGCAATTCTATTGGAACACGCATTTGATATTTTCTGTAAAAGCAATCATGAGTTGTGGTAAATATGATGGACTGATTTCTCAATATATTTAGTTGTTTAAATTGTATATTGTCTTTAATTGCAAACTTTTTTTTGTTCCCAACAACTGAACTGATACTGCAGTGAGTGGAGTAGGCAAGTATAATTTCCTATGATTATGTATTATTTTCTTACTGAGGCAATTCTCTGGCCATTTCTTGTAGCTGCTCGAGCAAAAAGTAAAGTTTCCTCTGCAAATCTTCAGGTGTCGGTTCATTTTCCATTCTTATACCTAACAAAATATTGATTCGCTAGAAGTCAAATACTTCAAGAACCCATAGCCCGTAATAAAATAAAACTATAAACAGTGTTATTGAACTACAAATTACTTTTGTATAGTAATTGGCAATATTTTTATCATACGTAACCTGTCTGTAGTGTGTCTATTCTATAGTGTACAACATGATATTTGCCGACACGATATTGTACGGCATGATATTATACAGCATGATAATTGGTGTACATGTACATCGAATATCATGCTGTACAATCCATGTCGTACAATACTGGCCGTCAATTATCGGCCCGTGTCTATAAAGTACGGCAAGGAATGCACAGCCAATAATCCATGTACGAGGGAAAAGTACACGTTTTATCGGGCTGTACATTATTATGCCGTACATTATCATGTCGTGCAATACGGACCATGTTTTATCGAAACGGGCCGAAAATGTACGACCGATAATGTACAACATGATAAAAGGTGGCATCTCCCTATTGGCTAATTTTGCTGAAATGTCTCTGCTCTTATTGGCTGTTGAGTCTATGACGTCTGTCGATTCCATGCTGCGTTTGAACAAGATAGTGTAAGATAGTCACAGATTAAAAATATGAGAACCATCAAAACTTTTTGGTAGTGAGGCGGAGAGAGGAGTAAAACTGTGTTAGATCTGTCACTCATTTCGAACCTAACCAACGCAAGTCTGACTCCAGGTGGGCTCCCGCCAGAAGCTCTTGCGGTTGCCCCTGAGTGTCGCTTCGCCACACTCGACCTTCGCTTCGCTCGGTCTCATATGGCTCGCTCTCACTCAGGACCTCCCTTGAGCTTCTGGCTCCCGTGCTTTTTATATACACTCTAGGGGTAGGGACCACAAGACTAGGTGGAGTCAGGGTGCTTTGTGTCGGTTCTGTGACCCATTTCGAACCTAACATACTCAAGTCCGGATGCTCTGTGTTGGATCTGTCACTCATTTCATTTGTACCTAATACACTCGACGTGGAATGTCCACGTCTAAACGAAGCATCAGTTTTGAATTTTTATGGTCACCAATTATCAGGCTGTACAAAATCGGGGTGTACATTATTAAACAGAGTCAATAATGCACGGCATGATATTGTACGACACAATAATGCACAGCATGATAATTGGTGTACATGTACATGGAATATCATGCTGTACATTATCGTGCCGTGCAATATCATGCCGTACATTATCAGATCGGTCCAATAATGCACAAGCGATAATGTACAGCATGATATTCCATGTACATGTACACCAATTATCATGCTGTGCATTATTGTGTCGTACAATATCATGCCGTGCATTATTGGCTCTGTTTAATAATGTACACCCCGATTTTGTACAGCATGATAATTGGTGACCATAAAAATTCAAAACTGATGCTTCGTTTAGATGTGGACATTCCAGGTCGAGTGTATTAGGTACAAATGAAATGAGTGACAGATCCGACACAGAGCATCCGGACTTGAGTAGGTTAGGTTCGAAATGGGTCACAGAACCGACACAGAGCACCCCAACTCCACCTAGTCTTGTGGTCCCTACCCCTAGAGTGTATATAAAAAGCGCGGGAGCCAGAAGCTCAAGGGAGGTTCTGAGTGAGAGCGAGCCATACGAGACCGAGCGGAGCGAAGGGGGGAGGTGGCGAGCGAAGCGAGCCGGTGACCTCCGTAGCGAAGCGAAGGTCGAGTGTGGCGGAGCGACACTCAGGGGCGACCGCAAGAGCTTCTGGCGGGAGCCCACCTGGAGTCAGACTTGCGTTGGTTAGGTTCGAAATGAGTGACAGTACAAACACAGTTTTACTCTTCTCTCCGCCTCACCACCAAAAAGTTTTGATGGTTCTCATATTTTTAATCTGTGACTATCTTACACTATCTTGTTCAAACGAAGCATGGAATCGACAGACGTCATAGACTAAACAGCCAATAAGAGCAGAGACATTTCAGCAAAATTAGCCAATAGGGAGATGCCACCTTTTATCATGTTGTACATTATCGGTCGTACATTTTCGGCCCGTTTCGACAAAACACGGCCTGTATTGCACGACATGATAATGTACGGCATAATAATGCACAGCCCGATAAAACGTGGACTTTTTTCTCGTACATGGATTATTGGCTGTGCAATCCTGGCTGTGCATTCCTTGCCGTACTTTATAGACACGGGCCGATAATTGACGGCCAGTATTGTACGACATGGATTGTACAACATGATATTCGATGTACATGTACACCAATTATCATGCTGTACATTATCATGCCGTACAATATCGTGTCGGCAAATATCATGTTGTACATTATAGACACCCGATCTGACTAAACTAATGTCAGATTGACAGCAAGGTTGAGGCGCTAACATGAAAAAAAAACATGTCGGCTCGTATTATTTTCCTAAACTTGTTTATTTTCGAGTGTTAATATCATGAACGTTGATACTTAGTTTATAGTTAATATTTATTATATGTGGATTATTTATTAAGTTTTCGTGAACGTGCTCGAGTGTGGGTAAGTGATATAACTATAATTAAGACTGAAAGATTCTGTATGCATGGTCATGAAAAATAATAATAGCTATTTTTGACACTAGGTATTTTGTAGTTGTCAATTGAATTTGTCATGACAACCAGTTTTGACAGTTATGACATGACTCACTCAGTTCAGCCGTCAGCGAATCCTCCTCCTTGACTCCTTGACAGTGCTGCCATTTTAGTGCTTTAGGCGCTAGATCTAGCGCTTTTTTGATGTGTTTAGGGGGCATTTTTAATTTTTAGCGCCTAGCGGATAATCTAGTTCTTTTTCCTTTATGTCATGAGAGCACTTTTTCAGTGTGTTGACTCCCTAACCCGCCGGGATGTGTCGGCGATTTCGGTGTGTAGCTTTGTGTGTAGACTCCCATGTGATTAAAATAATTATATATACATAAATGGCAATAGTTAGGCTGTCAAGTTATCAAGCGCTGTCAATGTCAATTTGGATAGGTCTATATTACCGGTACACCGATGACGAAATTAAGCGTTTTAGTTGATTTTTGTTGTTTTTTTTTATTTGGCGCCAATTCTAGCGCTTTTTTAGAGCGTCTAAATCGTCAAATCTAGCGCTTTCTGTGTCATTTTAGCGCCGAATGAGTTTTTTTGATCTGGCAGCACTGCTCCTTGATTGAATATATTAAGTTCCCTTTGTATGCAAAGCTTGTGCAAAGCAAAGAGAATACAATAATTATAAAAGAATAATTATGTTCAATTACGTTCCGTGAGCGAATCCCCGCTATAATATAATTTTTGTCTGGTGAAAAATTATCCGAATCACTGGAAATAAGCGGAAAGGTTTATTACATTATTGGTACAATAATTTTTTGTATATCTATTTATGTTAGGAGAGTTGGGGGGGAAGCTCCGCTAGGAGCAACGTTGCCAGATACACTGTAATTACAGCAGATCCACTGTATTTTCTCACGATCTACTGTACACTGTAATACTAAAATTACAGTGTATGGAGAACACTGTAATTTTTCTACAGGTAAAATTCTATTTAGTTTAATGTAAACTGAACGCAGCCTTAGTGAAAAAAATATATTTATGAACTTGTCGGAACGCAACCTCACGCGCCACCTCTCCTGCTTAGGTCACAACCCTTGTTCCTATTGCAATAAGAACAAAAATGTCTTATTTTAAACGGGTATGAATAGAGTGCGGTGGATACTATGCGGGAATTTCCCCGCATAGACTAAGAATCACTTCGTAGTATTAACCGCCCAAATTGTGTCATACGTTTTAAGTAAGTTTTCAAGCCTATTGGGACCAACTTAAATTAGTACCTATAATTGTAAATTGGTTTATAAGCAACACATTACGAATTTGTTTGGCTCGTCGTTGAAAATGTGTATTTTTGTTTAAACTTAAACAATAAAAGTTTCTCGAGATCTGCTGTAAAATACACTGTATTTTTTTTTTACTTTTACTGTAGTTTTGTCTCAAACACTGTAATTTTGAGCCCCAAACACTGTAATATCAGGTTTCTCGTCTGGTAACACTGGCTAGGAGTAATAGTGTTCTATGGGGGGAAGTATGTAAAGCAACGATCTACATAAGTTTGAGTATAGTATGAAAAATCTTTGGTAATGTAATAATAATTTTAATCATTGACTGTTATGTACCTTTCAAGCGTTAGCTGACTGAATTGAAGCATCTTGCAAGTGTAACCTGACAAATGCTTTCCTACGTGGAATTATCCACGAAATGACAATGAAGACCATTATGTTGATTTTCCTGCTTGCACTATGTAATGTTATAAATGCTAGTTTTACTACAGGGAACAGTCTTAATTCATTGTAAGTATATTATACCTATGATAAAAAAATAAGTTCACTTCACATCCTATCAATAGAATAGAATAACTTTTATTGTTTAAAACTGGTACACAAGTTGTTACAAATACATCATTGTGTATCACAGTTCTACCCTCTTCAGGCGTACAATATTTTCAGTTTCTTAGCCTAAATTTATATTGTTTCCATTACATGCTCATTAAAGTTATGCTTATATCTAAATCAAAACCCTACAGCAAGAAATAACCAGCATTTTGGGATGGTGCCGTAATAATATGTCCCTCAATGTTTCGAAGTGTCAAGTAATGAGTTTTACTCGCTCCACGCTCCTAGTCATATTTTATTATCAATTGAAAGGTGAGGATATCACCAGACATAAATCGGTAAAAGACTTGGGTATCATTTTTATTCTAAACTCACATTTCATGACCACACACACTTGCGGGCCCTCGTATCTGACTGCCTCAAAAGTTACTTTTATAAGAAATAAATAAATTTATTTTTCAGAATATCACAATACATTCAACCTACAAACTTTATGAATGAGTCAATATGCACTGGGATTCTCGACAAATTTGCAGATGCTGCATCGGATTTTACCAAGTGTTCCATTGAACACGGCAGACCTGTGAGATTATGTGCAAAATGTGTTGACCAGTATGTTACTTTCCGTGACACATATCAGGAGCTAATCGCCAACGATACATGCAAGTCTTTGTTTATATCACATGACCGATTGGATGTTGTGCTTGGGTACCATGACAATATATTAGCTGTTTGGGTAAAAGGAAATTGTGATGGTATTTATTAACTTTGTAACTTTTTAATTCTCAAAATACCTTATAAGTCATTTCTAGCTTTTAAATATCATAGCAGAGGGTGAAAGGAAGTTATATTTTGTTCATGATTTAGTACTAGCTGTAGTAGCTGCACCCTGGGGTTTGACCCATGTTGACAATCCTACCCACCGGCCCTTTTGGAGATCGTTGAGGGAGTCCTATGTCCAGCCGTGGAAGTCCTCTGGCTGAAATGATGATTATGACAATCCTCCAGGAGTCATTGAATTTAAGAATGAAAAGAAGTGTGACTCTGCCTGGCCTTTGAACTACGTATGAAAAAAATCACATCGATCCATTACTGCATGAAAGGACACCAGGCAAGCGTGCTCCATTGTAGGCTGCATTATCGCATAACATCAGGCAAGAAGGCCTTCACATCTCATCAGCAGCCATTAAACGTCCACTGCTGGACAAAGGCCTCCCTCTTAGTGAGGGATTTTGCCATAATCCCCACGCTTGGCAGGCGGCTTGGGGATCACAATATGTTCACCATGTACTAATAGGTCCTCCGGTGGTTCTGGTTGCAGTTTTAAGAAATGCCCAGCTCGTGCACTGAGCTTTCCATACCACAACAAAATGCAATAAGGTTGTTATGTAACTGAATTACCAGTTATTATAACGCCTTCCAAAATTGTCGGAGCAATTGCTATGCAGTTTGCTACAGGCGCTCGAGTATAATAGTAATTAGTAGAAATTTGTCACCGACTCGCACTTGACCATTATTTATTGTTACCCTAAAAATCCTACCTCCTGCACTATTTCGTGCATACTATAGTGACTTACTACTTACTATAATGAGTAACAGAATATAAGTAGATAATATTTTATGTTTCAGGATGCTTCGTTTGGGAAAAAGGGATACCTAAACTCTCAAACAATACACGACATTTTAATGATCTGTTCAATGAAACCATGGAATGCATTGTAAATTCCATGAATCCAGATGATACTAACAATACAGAGCAAGTGTGCAAAAACTGCACAAACATTTATATTGAACTAGACCAATTTTACAAAGACATGAGCGAGGACTCCATTGGAGTTGATACTGTTTGCATGGATATTGTGGACTCTGTAAGTTTTTATATCTTACTTGTCTTCCTATTAATAAAGATTTGAACAAAGTATGTATAGTGCAACCCCGCTAATCCGTACTGAAGTAGCAGATTATTGGAATTTAGGTAAAATTGGTAACAAATTGTTTCTTTTTATTATAAAAACCCACCCCCGCACCCCACGGCTTTTCTTCTTATAACGGCTATCTGTTAGTGAAAGTCCTGTTAGTTAGTCCAGGAACCCATAGGGAACATACATACACACTTCTCCTTTTACTAGCTGCACCCTGCGGTTTTACCCTCATGGACATTTCCTCAAGCAAGAGCCTCAAATCCAATTTCATGAAGATATATACCGTATCTCTAGATATCGGACATATTCAAGAATATCATTATACTTATAATCAGGGACCCTACGTTAATGACATTTTCGTATGGAACAATTTTTTTCACTATATTAGCGTTGGTCCTCCACTGGTTATCAACATAAAACATTGTTCTCACTATTTGAGTATGAGTTTACCCAGATTTAAATATCTGCTGTGTGTGATAGTTGTCCTTGTTTTGATTGATTGATTAACTCTTTATTGTTCACACCATTAAATTTGATTTGATTTGACCATTTAATTTGTTTTGGTATGTTTGTTTTATTTTATTCCAGACAGGGATTCCTATAGGGAAGTTTAGAATGTGAAGCACAATAATTTTTCCTAAAATATATTATTCTGATATTTCAGATGAATGCCACAAGATTTATATGGAGTAAAGTTTTGGGCTGCTGCAAGCTTCGGAGAACACCCGAAATAGTGTTTCTATGCAGTGCGTCTATAATAGCAATACTACCATTATTATTTTATGTTGCTGTGAAGTTCTGTGGCCCTATCAGAGATCTACCTAATGTGTTAAAACGTAAGTTTTGTTACTGGATACAAAATTCTAGTTAGAAGAGTCAGCCAGCAGTTAACATTGCTGTTGTCAATAAAAAATGCTTGTTATAACCATGAAAACTAAAATAAAATTTATATTAACTATTTCAGAGTCAAGATTCAAGCAAGTAATTTTGAAGTCGTCTGAAGGGAGAATGAACTGAAATAAAAGACAAGATAAACATTAATATGTATTAATATGTAATTTTATAACCAAAGCCAATAAATCAACAATTTTTGATACTTAAAGTGAGTTATATTTTGTAGAGTATGAAGGCCTTGTAGGTCTAGGTAGAGGCAGGCCTGGCGCACTACGCGCTTTAAGTATGAAGCTACAAGTAGCCGACTTGCCGGACTTGTCGTGCGACAGACAGAGATAACGCGACAAGAGTCACGCCATAGACAGAGAGGCAACTTCTAGGTTAATATAACTGTAGGTAGTTAGCGCTCGCACATCCTGAATTGCACTTTATTGTGTAGTAGCAAGCGTCGCTACTTATTTGAATGATTTTGAGGAGGGATTCTTCTGTACTTGTACTAATATGTATTTTGTGGTAGAGGTTGATTTTTGAGGTATTTTCGGTGCATGAGGCGTGGCTCATCTTTGCTCATTCTGTCACCCTGCCATGTGCAGCTAGCTGAGGAACGTACTCAAACGGTGGCCTGTAGATAAATTACTGTACAACTCTATTTGTTTTATGACCTTATGCAAAATTACAGTACACAAATAAATACATTTTTAACATCTCATCGGTGCCTTGCTTTTTTGTTATTGCTCTTTTTCAAACTGCTGCTGCTGTTAGACCCAGTTGAAGATAGCTTATGTTTCAATGGATTAGGTGTTAAATCGCCCTTGTTCAAAATAATACTCGAGTCTTTAATGTCCTTAGGAGTGCCCGGCCGACTATCAAGCATAGCATTTAACATAGCTTTGTTGTCACTAGTGAATGATTTTTGCAGCATACTCGAAGTGATTTTCTGTTGAATATTTTGCTTAGATTGGTTGTGACTCAATACTTTGTCGATGCTGCCATTTGTATGTTGTTTCCCGGATGGCTTGGAAGCAATACTCTCCGTTGATCCATGTATTGTAGTATGATTCAAGCTTCCAATGTTTATTGAAGTGCTGATTTGTGTGTCAGACGAATCTTCATTGGTCTGTGATTCCGTTTCACTATTTCTTTCATCTGAAAGCATAGTAAATTATGATTGAAGATGTAGAAATGTTACGTAATTTTTACTTTCAAGATGTAATTTTTACTAACAAACGGGTGGGAGAGAGAAAATTTTCTCTTTCTCTCCCGTTGGTTGGACGGCGGTTCATCAACCATGTACATCTCATGTGTTAACACTATAAGGGTCAGTTACAGACCGTTCAGTTATTTTACCTCTCATATCAATTCAAGCATCTCGCTCGGTCTGCAAGTGATGCCATGCAAACAGACAAAGACAACTTCATAATGACAGAGGTAAAATAACTGAATGGTCTGTATGTTAAGTGAAGTTATAATAATTTTATTTATAAAGTACTTACTTTTGGCTTCAGCAGGATCAACTAAACCACTGACAGCCTGAAACAAAGTTAACAAGCATTAGAATTGCAGCTAAACCCTTGCTACATTTAACTTTAATCACATTTGTACTCACAGCCATTGATGTGATACTAGACTTTGAAAATAGTCTCTCCGCCTCTTTGAATTTCCTGTTACGCTTGTCAGCCTTGGAGTTGGTACTTTTGTTTGTAGTTAGATATCGATCCCAGCCTCTTATAATATTGCCATACAGTTGAGTATCTTCTAAATAGGATCCTTCAAAAGCATAAATTTGCCTCTCTAAGTTAGCCAATGTTTCCTGAAATGGGATAAACAACAATAAACAAAGTGAAAATTACTTGAAAAACCTTAATATTCTAAAGCTGCTCAGTTGATCTGATCTTTGGTTTACATGAATAAGTTTCAATACGTACAGCGACTTCAGCTTTCCTTTTTACCAATTCAGCAAGTTCTGCTCTAGTATCCGCGACAGAAGATTGTTTAGCCGCCATGTTGACTTTTTTTGTTTGACTTTGGGAGTCGCTTACGGGGCTTTGCGGTGAAATAACCATGTCGCAGCTTATGATCAAGCTTTGTTAAAATGCCATTGTTTATTTAACACACAATATATCTGAATGGTCTGATTATTCGCTTGATTCGTTTTCAACTTTTCAAGAACTCAAGAAAGAACAGCACCACTCAAATTCATTGATCAAAATTTTGGCTTTCATCTACACTAATATTATAAAGAGGTAAAGTTTGTAAGTTTGTAAGGTTGTAAGTTTGTAAGTTTGTTTGTTCTGTTTTAACTCCAAAACTACAGATCCGATTTTAAAAATTCTTTCACTAATGGAAAGCTACACTATTCCTGAGTGCCATAGGCTATGTTTTATAATGATAAAAGTTAATATTCTACACTAAATAACCGTATTAGTAAAACATGCTGGAGAAAAATAAGCTGATTGGCTTTTTTATCGGCGTACGCTGACCTAACGGTTTGAGATAAGTAAATACTATGTTTGACAAAAATGTAGTACTTAAATAGTTTTACAAAAAAGTCCGCGATAGCATATACCTAACTATTATAAGAAAACCACAATAACGATAATAACCGGTTATTGTGTTCAGAATAAAAATAAAAATTATAAGGTCATGTTTAGATGCAGTTTTGTTATCAAATTTTTGAATATTTACAAAAATAAATGAATTCATTATTAGGAGTACTTAATGTAGATAAAGTTTGCCGTTTACAGTTTGTGATTTAGTCGCACAGTTTATGAGATAATGTAAAATTAAAATAACGTGAACATAATAATCCGCGCAGCGCCTTCATACTGCACGTAATAAGTAGGTAATACAATAAAATAACTCATTATCGACACCATAAAAAAGATATTACAAGAAAATTACATTAAATATGGGAACAAAAAACGGCCTTATCGCTATGAGCGACCTCTTCCAGACTACCTTCAACAATGGTGTCCTGCGGTGGAGCGGTTTTTCGAACCATAATAGATAGCCAGTTGAAATTTTCACAGAATATGTAACGTTACGGCGGATCAACTAAGAAAATATGTAATAATAGTAAACTCAAAAAGTAAAAACAAAAGGGGTTCCCCATACAACAAACGTATTTTTGTATTAGTTTTAATGTAAAAACGGTAATACGTACAGCCGTCAAACTTGGCACAATTATAGTACACCCTCTAAAGTATAACAACAAGGAATAAATCATGGCCAAGTGCGAGTCAGTGACAAATTTCTGTTCATTACCAAGTTATAACTGGTAACTGCGGGACTAGATCGGAAAGAGTGGGACTGAAGTAGATTGGATTGTAGAACGGATGCGGGGCTGGATTGCAAAAACGCGGAGAGGGAGTAAAGTGGATTACGGGACGGATCCGAGTTGGGTCGGAAAGGGTGGGCCTGTATTAGAGAAGATTATGGGACAAATGCAGGACCGGCGCAGTAAGGATGGGATGGAAGAAGAGTAGATTACGGGACGGATTCGGGCCTGGAGCGGAAAGAGCCGAACGGGAGTAGAGTGGATTTAGGGGCGAATACAGAACTGGACCGGAAAGGGTGGTACAGGAGGAGAGTGGAATACAGGACGGATGTGAGACTGAAACTAAAAAGACGGGAGGTAGTAGAGTATAGATTTCAATACAACGCGAGTGAAGCCGCGGGCAACAGCTAGTAGATAATAAAACTAAATGACAATTGTTTATTTGTTTTATGACCTTGGATACAAAGTTCTTCAGTCGTAATATTATACAAGTTTACATAAGAAATAGCGTCAAACAAATCAGAGTTAAGCAAAGGAAGTCACGGCCATGTCAAACTTATACCCCAGTGAAGGGGTGGAGGCTTTATGAGGCTTCTATGGAGTTTTGGAAACAACATGAAAATACATACTACTCCATAGACCCCTTTTTTGTAAAGCCTCCATCATTTTAATAATGAGTACATTGGTTTCTTCTAGGCAAATGTGCTCTGAGATTCTGGGGCATAAGTTCGACTTGACCGCGACTTACTTTGCTTGACTCTGAGTGTGACTATGACTTGTTTGACGCTATTTAAGATTATGGTAAACTTGAATAATACTACGACCGAAGGACTTTGCATCCATGGTCATGAAAAAAACCAACAACAACATCACTCAACTGGTCAATGCAAAGAGTAGTATAATAATGCTAACCACAGAAGAGAAAAATTAACTAACTAACGAACTAACCAATGGGGCCGTCACAGATCTACTATATATCTGTGGGGGACGTAGCCAAAAAAAAAAAATGTGTCAATGTTTTTATTTTTGACCTTTTGTATTGTAGTACATTTTGAAAATATTGCAATATTTGCAATAATTCGAAGTTATTGTAATTGAAATAAAAGATATAGAAGAAAAACTCGATTGTTTTTATCTAAAGTACAATGTCTGTTAATTACATTCCTCGTGTGACGCAGGTATTGCAAGACTTGACTAGTGATCTGTGATGTTATGATTATGGTTTTGCAAACGATAATGTCCACCGGCTTCGTTGCGTGGACATTGGACTTCTTGAGGGATAGATCAGTTCGAGTGGTCATTGTTTGCTGCTCGTCTGTTCGAATTAATGCCGGTATCCCCCAGGGGTCGGTGTTCTCTGCATGGCTCTTCATGCTGCACACCAACGATCTGCTTCATAAAATGGAACCACGGCGCAGTTTATAATTTCATCTAATTCCCTTCATCGACGTATGCCTTAAATTTTTTGTTGTCTTCAAATACAGATATTGTTGAACCACATTTTCTCATAATTTCAGCTAGATGCTGCACAGTTAGACAGTCAAGTAGAAGAATTATTCAAACAGCTGATTTTTCAAGCTACCAAGTACATAGAGGTAAATATTTACTCATCTCTGCGCTTAGCACTTTCCATATACATATATGTTTTAAATGTTTATTGTGGTTTATCGCGAAAGCTTAAAATTTTCCATATACATAATATTTTAATAGCGTGTAATTTTGAAGTCTGTTACCATAATTTATTATATTGCAGCCCAAATACATCCAACCCATCTTACCAGAACTCGAGCTGTTGATACGCACATGGATCTTCAAATATTCAGTGTACGATAAAAAAAACACATTTGGTCAGCAGATGCTCTCACTAAGCTATAAACCTGACAACTTTTCTAACAGTAAATTGTACTGGTATTATGGCTACACAGTGGGATTAAAATATTTAAGAGAACGATCAATTTATAGTTTCACATCTAACATGAAGATACAAAACTTGGTACATAAACTGGAAACATTCCAGATAGTTGGAGATATATTTAATTTTATTCGGTTTATCCAGAGTGGAAAACATCCTATTTTGATTGATTTCATTCTGGGATTGGAACTGACAGCGGAAAAATTAACTAGAGAAAATCTGACTGACTTCTCTTGGACCAGAGAATTATTGTGGCACAATTTCATTGTAAGTATAAAATTTTCAATATTTTTATTTTACAATAACATGTAAAGGTGATTATTGCACATTAAAATTAAATACTTTTATCACTGCAAAGTCTTCTGGCTGATGATGATGATGATCACTGCAAAGTGTTTGAACCACCAGGAATTATAATAATGTGTTCCGGTTTGTGGAGGAAATCAATTTGTAATGTGTGTATTTTTTTATTAATTCTTAAAAATGTTGTTTTTTTTCTTACATAATTTTTTTTTCTATTAAAGCGGTAATACGTGTAAGCGTCAAACTTGGCATGATTATAGTACTCACTCTAAAGGATAACAACAAATAATACATAATGGCCCGTGCGAGTCGGTGACAAATTTCTGTTCATTACCAAGGTATAACTGGTAATTTCGTTATTGTATTTTGTGGTGGTACGAAACCCGCTGTGCGCGAGCCCGACTCGCACTTGGCTGGTTTGATTTTATGGGCTGGCCACTCGTATTGGACCTACCTACCTACTATTATCCTGTCTTTCCCTAACACATTTTGCACTCTTAGTTTGCTGGTTGATGAGTTCCATGCAGATCTTATTTGCTTCACTATTGCAATATTTCTCTCCCATGTTTGCATTTTTCGACAGTACTGTGCATAATTTGGTAATGATGTGTTTACTTTTGCGAAATCTAGATCTAATTAAATAAAGTCAAGTATAAAACTGTGCGGTTTTCACATAGAATGTGTGCAAGTGCGTGCGTAATGTTATGTCTACGTAAAAGTTTTCATTTGGTTTCAGGAACTAATTGGTACAGCAGTATCACTGATAAACATTTTCGGCCTGCAAAAGAAACTATCCAGTGCTCTGAAATTCGTTTGGTGGAGGCAGCATGTTCGGACTTCTATGACCACTACGACAGCAGAGATGACATTGCACACTGTATGCGCTTGCTGCAATAACGCGCCAATATTACCTCATACTATGGGCTGCAGTCACATATTCTGTTACTACTGTTTAGTGGTAAGAATAAAAAAAAAAACAATAATTGAACTTTGCTTTATGAACCGGAAAACTCAGGTTCGATTCCCATCCGAGCAGATGGGACCCAGACTAACATGAATTTAAATGTTAGTCTGGGTCATCATCATCATCATCAGCCAGAAGACGTCCACTGCTGAACATAGACCTCCACACTGAAAGACAGCCTGCCTTTCGGATCCACTGGATGCCTGCAGCTCTCACAATATCGTCGGTCCATCTAGTGGGAGGCCTACCTATGCTGCGTCTTCTGGTTCGTGGTCTCCACTCAAGAACCTTTCTTTCCCATCGGTTATCGGTTCTTCGAGCGATGTGGCCTGCCCATTGCCACATCAATTTGCACATTTTAATAGCTCTGTTGGTGACTCTGGTTCTTTGGCGAATATCTACGTTCCGGATTCTATCGCGCAGACGCGCAAAGAAACTCTGAGCATAGCTCTACCATTGCCCGTTGTGTGACTCTGAGTTTTTCCAAAAGGCCAACAGTTCAGACCATATCTCAGTACCATATGGTCTGGGTGCTAGTTTTCAATGTCTTTGTGTGTGCTGTATGGCTTTCCCAACAGAACCCTAGTCGAGCTATGAGTGTGTTACATTATCACTGTATTAAAAGTAACTATCTTCTCTTACAGGCCAATAAGACTGCAGACCAAGACTTTGCGTGCCCAAAGTGCTATTATAATGGTAAAGAAGTCAATAGATTTGTAATGAAATAGACAGGTATGTAGGTACTTCTTGTACTACCAGGCGCCCAATTCTACTAAAGAAATTGTTTTAAAATTGTAATTGTTTCAATTTTATTTTTTAAATAATTGCCCCAAAACTGACAGTTTTAATTTTTTTTATGCTAGAAAAACACCACCACCTAATGTTATAACTTAGTCTAAACAAAAATTAAAAACTAATTTTTGAGGCAATTATTTAACAAATAAAATTGAAACAAGTACAATTTAAAAACAATTTCTTTAGTAGAATCGGGGCCCAGGTTATATGCTTAAATAATATTGTTGACTAATTTTATGTAAGTTTGGGTAAAATTAGGCTGTGATTCACATAGGTTATAAATATTCATTATTGTTAATTGGTTTAAGTAAAAAATATATTTTATACTTTGTTACAGTAAATTTTTTAAATATATTTTCATAACTTTTTAATCAGAAGGTATTTATTAAAGCTATGCTGCAGAATGGCCCTTTTGCAAAATTTCCCCTGGTAGGAATTGTCCATTTCGCAAAAAAATCAAATAAAACAATTTTATAAAATGGTAACTTTAATTAGACTTCAGTCTAAATAATTCTAAACTTGATTAACTTAAACATTAATAAGGTACATGGTCCAATCATTCCTTTAAATACAGTTCTAATAATTGTACATATACATAATATTCTAGGACCTATTGAATATTTATAGCCATTTAAGTAAAAAAATATACTAAGTATTATGTACCCTATAAAACACATGGCACCTAAAACATCACAATTTCGTGCCAGCTTTTTTCTATTATAAACAAACAAAGCTTACGGCCTACATATAGACTAATATTTTTAGCAGATAGGAGCATACATATATGTACTTCAATCACAGAAGACAATGCTTCAATCCATGAAGACACTCCACCTTTTATCCGAATCGCTGACAGTGTGTGTGTGATATAATAATTATTTCAATTTCTGCCATTGAAATAATTATTATATCACACTAACACTTGAAAAACATTTCAAACGATTAGGGCAAAAGGTGGTTCGCGTGTTCTTTGATTACTACAAATAATATTACAGACTTGGGGGAAAACAAATACTTACATAATAGTCTGTTTTTAGATTTCCAACTGTGTAAACAAACACATCCAGCCTCTCTCTTTTTCTCTGAGAGAAGGCCTGTGTCCCTGCAGTGGGAAGATGATAGGCTAATAATGATGATGATACAAACACGGCGAACAGGCAACCAATGATAAATATTAAATCACTCGATACCAATTTTTTTTGTTGTTATTCGAAGCCAGTATACTAAATAATGTTTAATAATAAATGAACGATAATCACTAGTGAGGAAATTTAAGCTGGCATTGGTTGCAAAAATCCACGTTAATTTCCACAATTCAATTACGTAATTAAACATGGGGTTGATAGTTGGACATCTAAAAAGAAAGTATGTACATTTGTACATACACAGCGTTTGAGAGTTATAATTGGATATAGGTAGGTACATTGATTTTAATATAGTCTAACGCTAGGTTCTCAAGAGAGGCGCTAAAGTATTTTTTTTAGAAATTATCACTTACGATTTTAATTATTATTAAACGAACACTAGCCTATCTTCGATTCTCACTTCATCGAAATTCTCGTCGATCAATCTAGCGTTGATCTATCCACCTTAATTGATTTTGAATAAAGTAGTAGTGGTGTAGTGTACAGAAGGCTGAGAAGGCGTATGATGTACACAAAGGGCACATCGTAGGTACCTAACCTACATCCGCGATTCAGCGAAAGTGTCTCGATCACATCTCTAGTGAAAGGGGACGGACAGTCACCTCCGAACGATGCCGCAGGACCATTTAAACTTTTAAAAGCATCTTTTTACGATACCTTTGTAGCTGGTACCTACCTAAAGTTAAATGTCATAAGCTTAAACTGTAGAAAGTGAATTTGGAAATTCCTTTAAACTTATTCGGATCCAGTTGCAATTGAACTCTGTTGGAAATTATAGCGGTTGATTTCGAATTATTGTAACAAATCTTGTAGGATGTTTTTTTTACTAATATTTGTTTGGGGCTTTAATCGCTATGCAATTATCCTACATTCCCATAATCAGTGGCGCAGCGCATTTAAATTTTATTTTTACATGATTTTATTGAAATTGGCTCGTTTTGTGTCAATTCTTGCAACTGAAAATTTTAAAATAATTATACCCAACCGATTGAGCTGAAATTTTGATACACGTTTAGCTTGGATGAATGCATGTGACGTCATTCTAAATCCAATATGGCGGACTCTCAAAGATAGCGGACCAGTTATTTTTTACCCATCTCCATGAAATGGGTATCAATGGGGTTAGCTGAGAAAAAAACGAAAAATAAAATGACTTTACACTAAATTCAATATGATGAACATAAAAAAAATTAAAGCTTGTAAAAAAAAACGTTTGCTATCGTAGACCGCTGACAGATGTAGTAAAATTTTAAAAAGCCTTTTATTTAATTTTTCTTTTCTACTACGTTTTTAGTAGCTCGCTTTCTTATCTACGGTACAAATTTTAAAATCGTTATCAAATAACTTCCCAAAAAGCCAGAGATTTGAAACTGGATGACAATGCAATATTATTTCTTGCTTTCTTTCTGCATTATAATTATACTAGCAAAAATATATTGCATTTAATAGAGTAACCTATTATCTTGACTGTACAAGTGTACAACTTTGCATTCATAATAACTTATTAAAATCGCGCGATAATCGTATAACTTTCTAATCACATGATCTTCAATTTTTATTATACATAATTAATTTTAACGCACAGGTCATTTGATGTTCTGATAACTATACTGAACTTGTAATTTTATGGTCATTATTGCACTAAAGAAGTGCTTGAATAATAGTTAAGTGTTTGCTGACTACATAATTATTGTTTCGAGTGTAATAGTGGGGTGTAATTATAGTAATATAATTTAATACCTGTATTAGGTATAAGAGTTCCTAGTACTTGCTAAGAATTACTCACTAGCGATGTGCAATATCGATTCGGAGTATTTCGAACTGACATCGACATGTCGACTTCCCCAGATGTTTGTAATTCGACTTTTTTCCATTTCCATGTCTTTTGTTCAACTGTAGTATGTTGTAAAAATTCGACTGCCGAAACCGTAAATTTTGTTCACTTTTGCTAGGTTTTTTAACGTAAGATTGAAACTGGAAACCGGTCCTGTGAAAAATTGATAGAAAATATTTTTATTCAGTTTTTACAATGTTACATATTGCAGCTGTGAGGGCTTTACGATATTCGGGTCTGGCCTATAAAAATGGCTCAGACAAAAAGCTTGCTTTTAAAACTAGCGTCTTCCAAACATGATAAAAATACTTACGGCATTTTGATAGTTAAAAAAAAAACAGGAATCACAAAAGATGTACGTACAGTCATCCGATGTAGTGCGAAGTTAGTTTACTTTGCGTTACAAAGTGAGATCGTGGCATATAAATACTCGTATCGGGGCCTAAATTCTAGACCTAGTTCGGACTGGGTTAGTGATTTATTCAAGTAACGAATGGCAAGGAATGCTTACAACATTTTAGTGGAATAACTTGGTAGTGCGAATTATTTTTGCCAGCCACTCGCTAATCGACAAACTAGGTACACAGAATATAAACAGTTCTGTACTATCTAGGTAGGAACCTAGGTACAACCTAAACCTAATTAATTTCATTTTTTTTTTTTACCTGTGGTTCAATCAGCTGTACCACAGATAATAAAAAAACGTGGTACAGTCAACAGTACATCTTAAAAATATCCATGGTCCGGTCAACTGCGGATCACACAACTGTATCACGGATTCACGGGTGAGTCACCTAGCGTAGTCTGTGGGGGTCGATGTCGGGCCTTGGTTCCAACCCTATGTTAGTGATGGTTGTCCTTGCTGTTGCGTACATCTGCGTGGAAGCCTGTGTCCCAGTCAGCGACGTAGTTTACCGTCCGCACGGAGCCGTCGGGCTCCACCAGAGAGTACTGACCTGGAAGACAAGCGTGGTGCGTTAGAGAACTGATACTGATTGGTTGGTATCTGAACATCAGGAAATATTGCCCACTCAATTGAGTTTTATTGGCTAAACTGTCAAGCGGAAAGGGAAGTGGGTGAGCCCTGTTTTCACGCAACGAGCCCCCCAACACGGCAACGTCAGGACCAAAAGAACGATTACGATTCATTCTCAACTCAACTCGGATTGATCCCAACTCAACTCTCAGCTTAGAATTTATTCTGTATATAATGGAAGGATAACACATGGGTAGGATAGTTAAAGAGCCTGCACCCCGCTACAGCTATCTCGCTCGCACATTTTATACATTAAAATAAATTACTTAGGAAGCCCTGCGAAATTTCCCGGTAACTATAACTTGGGGTTCTTCAAAAGGACTGTTAATAGAGTCTTTCAAGGTCGATGATGCCGCCGGTGTTACATGTATCTATAAGCGACGGTAAACGCTTACCACCAGGCGATCCGTTAGCATGTTTGCCAAATATGGCATAATAATACTGAGTGAGAAATAAAAAGAAACCAATTGGGCATTATCTTTAAAATTAAATTGTAATAGTAGGCTCGAGCCAAAGATTTCACACTTATACCACTTATACTACGTATTACTTTAATCTAAGGCTCGAGCATTTGGATTGTCTCTAGAGACCTTCAAAGTATAACGATCTATGGGCAGTCCAAACGTTTTTGTGTAACGGGCCGAATAGTTTAGGTGGGTAATTATTTGGATTGGATGGATTTAGTGTTTGTTTAGCTTGTATTTCAAAGGACACTAAAGAGTCGCCTGTGATATTACCCAGGTGACCAATAAAAGTGGAATAGGCCAATATAATCCCTCGTATTTATATTACCTAAACAATAATTTTGGCGAAGAAAATTGCCCTAAACAATTTCAAGTCAATGATTTTTTATTATCAAAATGTTGAAAATGTGCTAATAAGATAGCTCTGGGGACCTGCCCCGCCCAGCAGATGGCAAAAACAGAGTGTATTTCTCTTTGTCAAAACCAAGATAACAGTGTTACACAAATATATTTCGTAATATAACATTTTAATATCCATTTGTAGGTACCTGCCTAATAAAGTGACATAGCTATAATTAAGTGCAACAGTTTCATAGTCACCTTTCATTTATATTATGAATGTGATACTATTTTTATTACTAGTCTAGACATAAAGCCGAGGTTGCCGACCGAATATGTCTATTTTTAGTTCTTATTCAAGATGTGGTGTTGAAATTTTATTCCTCTTGTGAGACATGAAAACAATACTACAGTAGATATATAAGCTAAAGCAGTAGGTTGACTTTAACAAACGCCCGAATCGAGTGACGTTATCAAACGAGCGCCCCTTCCCCCGCCCGCTATGATACTTCACGGTACGTTCAGAGCGATAGTTGCGCGCGCCACGTCATTATAATTGGCCGTGTGTGGGTGTGTATCGTCAGCATAGAAGTATATAAAAAATTATGAAAGTTTTCTCAAAATCCGATAGTAACAACCGTAGCCCTGTGACAGTAGGCATTGAATTCATTGACATGTCCGAGGAACGTCCGAGTCAAACTGCTGCTTTAGCTTATATAATACTAGCTGCGCCCCGCGGTTTCACCTGCGCAGTGATGAAAAATGGTGATGATGAAAAGTAGCATTTGTCAGTCTGGCTCTTGAACTATACCCATGCAAAAAATCAGGTCGATCCGTTGTTCAGTTGCAGCGTGAAAGAGGAACAAACATCCATACATCTATACATACAGACTTTCGCGTTTATAATATTAGTAGGATAGTAGGATCTACTGTGACAATAGCACCGGTTTATTTAGGCTGTGTTCTGCTAGCCTTCGATTTTCCAGGTTTCTCAAATTTTGCCAGATTACATTGGAGCCCTTTGTCTGTACTCCGTTGCCAAATTCAATCAAGGTCGACTGAGTCGGGTGTGACTTACCTTTCACCACTTCTCCGTCACGCTCCTCGCGCTGTTGCTTGATATCTCCCGTGTGAGGATCGTTCACTCCGTACTCGTAGGCGTACCTTGGGTGCGCGTCCTGAAATCAAACCATTAAATTACAATAATAACTTTATTTAAACAACTAGCAACGCAACCCCGGCTTCGCACCGGTGTAAGTCTTTTTTTACACCTTGGGTTACATTATTGGAGTTTTACTAAGGATCCCTATTTAAAAAAAAAAAAAACAAAAAATATAGCTTATGTCACCCGGGGATAGTGTAGCTACCCAACGGTGTTTTTTTTTTTCAAATCGGTTCAGTAGTGCCGGAGCCTATTCAATGCAAACAAACAAACAAACAAATCTTTCCTCATTATACTATTAGCATAGATATAGATGTACAATGCTAGTGAAGTTAGTAAATACTTAGATTACAGAAAAAAAAAAGTGATTTAGATGTTAACTTTATTTATAATATTAGTGGGTAGTTTTACAAAACAAGAATGAGAACCCTTCCAAGTAAAAAGTAGGTAATTTATAAACAGTAGGTACCTATGTAGACAGACGGCACCCGGTACGATATTCGGCTGTGCTATTATGTCTATGTGCAGTTTCGATGCCATCTCTCAAAAACGGTGAAAGAAAACGTCTTGGGGAATCTAGTATGTCCAAGAATCTCAATAGTTAAAATACATATTATGAAATTCACCAACATGCACTTTGCCAGCATGGTATTTAAGGGTTCATCCTCTCCCTCCCTCTCTCTCTCTCTCTCTCTCTCTCTCTCTCTCTCTCTCTCTCTCTGAGAGGCCTGAAGGACCAATATTAATGATAAAGTTTAATATTATTGGTTGAGTTAATTAGTTAATTCTGTGCTATATTATTTTATGAACTTGAATTTATTTGGCAGAAAGAATTAATTTGACGGCTGTAGAATATTATTTATTATTTCCATTTTTCATTATCCGACGCTTTTTCTAATGCTGTTTTTGCTTTAGGTACAGCGATGGAGTTAGCAAAAATTTAATATCGAACTTTGGTAAAGAAGTACTACATTAACTCTTAGAGGATGGTGGGATGCCATAACTAAATCTAAATGAAGATATCTAAATGTCACCCACGTTTGAAATTTGCTCTTTGTACTGTATGTACATCCTTTGTTATGCTAAAACCTAAAAAGCTGTTACTGTTTCAGAAGTTTTTGATTGTTCTTATTTTTCTGGGGTTGAAGAAGAGTTCTTATAATAGGTCGATTCTAGTATAGTTAATTTTGTTAGTTTATGTTTTATTTTTAATTAATAAAAGGCTTGCGTTTGACCACCAGCTCGCCTGATGTTAAGCGATGATGCGGTCTACGATGGAGTCATCATCATCATTTCAGCCATAGGACGTCCACTGCTGGATAGGCCTCCCCCATCGATCTCCAAAAGGGACGGTTGGAAGCGGCCTGCATCCAGCGTTTCCCTGCGGTCTCTTTTAGGTCGTCTGTCCATCTTGTGGGTGCATGGACGTCCTACACTGCGCTTACCGGTCCGTGGTCTCCGTTCCAGAACCTTTCGGCCCCATCGGCCATCTGTTCTGCGTGATATGTGCCCTGCCCACTGCCACTTCAACTTGCTAATCCGGTGGGCTATGTCGGTGACTTTCGTTCGTCTACGGATCTCCTCATTTCGGATTCGATCTCGTAGAGAAACCTCGAGCATAGCCCTCTCCATAGCTCGTTGTGCGACTTTGAGCTTGCTTATGAGGCCCATAGTGAGAGACCATGTTTCAGTGCCGTATGTCATCACTGGTAACACACACTGGTCGAAGACTTTCGTCTTAAGGCAGTGAGGTTTTTTTTTTACGATGGAGTACTCTTGCCTAATATTTGGCAACTGTATAGTAACGTATAACGTAGTACATATTCGGGGTGTAATGGTATATCAAGACAACCAACCATGTGACCAATATATTCGAAGATATCCAACCCTGAAATAGCGAAAAAAACAGCTGATCCATTGTAAAAGTTATTTATAATGACGAGTATATACAATGATATCCTCGAATATCTAGAGATACGCCCCGTATATTAATGTTTTCACACTTCATTTTAGACACTCCACCCCTTGGCTCTTATCTCTAAGTCTAATGCCGTGAGAAATACCAATTACGTACACAAAAGTTCAGCAAGTGTTGAACTTTGTTATACAGGTCTGTAGTGCTCTAACCTAACACTATGATGCTGATATATCTGAGTAAGTAATTGTATTTATTAGGAAGGTCTCGGATGTATCAACATATTTCAAAAAGGTTCTTAATTCGTCATTTTTTTGTGACCTGCGGCCTTATTATAGAAGTTTGATCGTGATTGAGATTGCATGCCGTCCTGTTCGCATCTATTTACTCGCACCACGTGCGTAAGTGAGATGGCACGCGATCGCGATCACGATCCGAATCATCCATAATAAGGCATCGGTAAACATCTTGAGCAAAAAGCGGCGCAGTGGGTGAAATTTGACTCTAGTACAAGTAGGTTCACCAAGGTACACACACCATCCAATCGCTCGATCGTGCGATCGACTCGTGCGGTCAAAACGCCTTCTTTTAAAAATGGACTATTGTGATCATCTCTTCTCTATCTCTATCTCTTCTCTACATAGTATAAATTGAAGTTGCTTTCAGCGTCTGTCTGTCTGTCTGTATGTCTGTATGGCCGCTAATTCTTCCTAAACCACGCAACGGATTTTGATGCGATTTTCGCCATCAGTTAGATAATTTTTCACGGAAGCTTTATATATTTAAATAGCGACCCGCCCCGGCTTCGCACATAAATTACACCCGTGTGATGCTGGGGCGGGTCGCTAGTAATATATAACGTAGGTAAGAAGGTAAGAATGAAATTTTAAAAATTACATCTATTGGCGAGGCTGAAGGCCAAGCTCTACGCGTACAAAGTCGCGGGCATTTAGCTAGTCTATGTAAATAAAAATTTATTGCTTTTGATAAGCGCATCACTTAAGAATAGCTGGACTGATTTTGCATTTTTTTTAATGTTTGTAATAGTCCGAGAGAAGTTTTAACGGAAAGAAAAATTTGAACAATTGCTCGGAAAATTCCGGAAAGAATTAAAGTGCTTTCTTCTATGGAATTTTTGTATAAACTAAATACCATAACTCAAACAAATGTATTTAAATTTGAACAGGACGTCTGGGGCTGCCGTGTCAGCTGCCATGGTATCATTGAAGGACGGATCTAGTGAACGCCAATAGGGAATATGCATGTGGTTTAAATATCGTTGAAACAATTTTTTTCCGAATCTTTATTGTTCTAACTTTATATTCTATAAAATATTTTTTTATTTAGTTGCATTATAATTGCTTAAAATATTAAATAAAAAGTGCAAAATAAAAGAGAGAAATTCAAATTTGCGAAACGCTTCACCATTGGTCGAAACGAAACGTGACGTCAAAAGCCACAACATCTTCATTATCTGCGTCGATATTCATACAATTTTAGTAGTGTTTGATAGAAAAATAGTTTTATGTTGAGTTTCTGTAACTGTTTTCCATTAGATAGTGTAATTTTAGCATTCTCGTGAAACTAGGAATCTTTAGGACGATGACTGAGACTGGTTTTGTCAAAGTAGGCACCGTAGAAGTCTCGCCTAGGGCGCTGGTAGTGCTAAAACCGGCACTGGTACAGAGTGCATAATATTAAATAGGAACAAAACACATACATACATACATTATCAGCCATTAAATGTCCACTGCTGAACAAGGCCTCCCTCTTAGAGAGGGGTGTTGCCATAATCCCCACGCTTGGCAGGCGGCTTGGAGATCGCAGTACGTTCACCGTGTACTAACAGGACGCTGCTGCCCATCCTCCGGTGGTTCTGGTCGCAGTTTTAAGACATACCCGGGTCCGTATTTTCGCATCTCTTGGAATGGGGAAAAAACACTTATCGGGTGTATTTCTAGTAGTGTTTGTACACTTTGGCACAAGACTATACCAATAAAATTGTTTTATAGGATCACTTCGTTGTCCGTCTGTCTGTCCGTCTGTGTATTTGTCCGTCTGCCAAGACCCTTTTTCTCAAGAATGCGTAAAGGTATCAAGTTAAAATTTATACTAAATACTTGGGTCTACGGTTTCTTTCGGCTGTAAAAAAATTTAAGTTGTAAGTCAACGCAATCAAAAGATATGAACGTTTATGTCGCATATTTTGCGATTTTACAGGGGAATCAAAACCTATAGGGTACTTCCCGTTGACCTAGAATCATTAATTTTGGCAAGAGGCAAGATCTTACAGCACATATAAAGTAATAAATCTGAAAGTTGTTAATTTGAGGTAAATAAAAAAAATAAATATGGTTTATAATTACAAACTTACATTTTGTAGTTGTTATGAATGGAAGAACCTTATTGTCAACTACAAAGTTAAGTTTGTCTTTCAATATTTCAACTTCAGTTAGTTTTTAGGGTTCCGTACCTCAAAAGGAAAAAACGGAACCCTTATAGGATCACTTCGTTGTCCGTCTGTCCGTCTGTCCGTCTGTCCGTCTGTCCGTCTGTCCGTCTGTCCGTCTGTCCGTCTGTCAAGACGCTTTTTCTCAAGAACGCGTAAAGGTATCAAGTTGAAATTTATAATAAATACTTGGGTCTACGGTTTCTTTCGGCTGTAAAAAAAGAAAAGTTGTAAGTTTACTCAATCAAAAGATATGAACGTTTATGTCGCATATTTTGCGATTTCACAGGGAAATCAAAACCTATAGGGTACTTACTTTCCGTTGACCTAGAATCATGAAATTTTGCAAAAAGTAAGTTCATATAGCACATATATAGGAATAAATCCGAAAGTTACAAATTTGAAGTTAGATCATTTAAAAATAATTATTTTACTATTACAAACTTACATCTTGTAGTTGGAATGTATGGAAGAGCCTAATTGTCAACTACAAAGTTAAGTTTGTCTTTTAATATTTCAACTTCAGTTCGTTTTTAGGGTTCCGTACCCCAAAAGGAAAAAAACAGAACCCTTATAAGATCACTTTGTTGTCCGTCTGTCTGTCTGTCTGTCCGTCTGTCAAGACCCTTTTTCTTGTATCTTCGATATACAATGCGGCACTATTCATTCCTCTTTCGTTCACCACCTACACAGATTTGATTCAAATTTAAAACATAAGCAATTAATCAAATAACATTTTTATTTTTAACTTAAGTAATACTGCTATAGAAACTAACCACAATAAAATTTCAGCTATACTATAATTATAATTATCAGCTACACTATAATAATCTTATCTTATAAATGCGAAAGTTTGTGTGTAAGTGTGTAAGTGTGTATATTTGGCTGAAGTCACCGCCGAAACTACTACTCCGATTTAGATGAAATTTGGTATGGAGGTAGCATATTCCCTGAATTAACAGATTTCGATGAAATTTGGTATGAAGGTACCATATTCTTTGGATTATCACATGAGTTACTTTTTACCCCGAAAAAAAATTATGGTTCCTGTTGTATAACATCAATCACTCAACTCTGGGACTGTTTAATGGATTTCGATAAAATTTGGTATGGAGGTAGCATATTCCCTGGATTAAAACTAAGGCCAACCAACCAACCAAACCAACCAACAAAATGTAAGTTCCTGTAGGATAATTTCAATCATTCCACGCCGTAACTGTTTAACAGATTTAGCAAGCCGCAAGCGGCCCGCGAGGGCGAGTGTCAAGCACACGTGACGTACAAAAAAGAAAAAAAATACTTTCTAGGTTGCGTGGTTCGCTGGGCCGCAAGCGGCCCGCGAGGGCGAGTGTCAAGCACAAGTGACTTACGAAAAAGAAAAAAAAAACTTTTTGATGTCGCGCGGTTCGCTGGGCCGCAAGCGGCCCGCGAGGGCGAGTGTCAAGCACAAGTGACTTACGAAAAAGAAAAAAAAAAACTTTTTGAGGTCGCGCGGTTCGCTGGGCCGCAAGCGGCCCGCGAGGGCGAGTGTCAAGCACAAGTGACTTACGAAAAAGAAAAAAAAAACTTTTTGAGGTCGCGCGGTTCGCTGGGCCGCAAGCGGCCCGCGAAGGCGAGTGTCAAGCACAAGTGACGTACAAAAAAGAAAAAAAAAACTTTCTAGGTTGCGTGGTTCGCTGGGCCGCAAGCGGCCTGCGAGGGCGAGTGTCAAGCACAAGTGACGTACAAAAAAGAAAAAAAAAAACTTTCTAGGTTGCGTGGTTCGCTGGGCCGCAAGTGGCCCACGAGGGCGAGTGTCAAACACAAGTGACGTACAAAAAAGAAAAAAAAAACTTTCTAGGTTGCGTGGTTCGCTGGGCCGCAAGCGGCCCGCGAGGGCGAGTGTCAAGCACAAGTGACTTACGAAAAAGAAAAAAAAAACTTTTTGAGGTCGCGCGGTTCGCTGGGCCGCAAGCGGCCCGTGAGGGCGAGTGTCAAGCACAAGTGACTTACGAAAAAGAAAAAAAAAACTTTTTGAGGTCGCGCGGTTCGCTGGGCCGCAAGCGGCCCGCGAAGGCGAGTGTCAAGCACAAGTGACGTACAAAAAAGAAAAAAAAACTTTCTAGGTTGCGTGGTTCGCTGGGCCGCAAGCGGCCTGCGAGGGCGAGTGTCAAGCACAAGTGACGTACAAAAAAGAAAAAGAAAAAAACTTTCTAGGTTGCGTGGTTCGCTGGGCCGCAAGTGGCCCACGAGGGCGAGTGTCAAACACAAGTGACGTACAAAAAAGAAAAAAAAAACTTTCTAGGTTGCGTGGTTCGCTGGGCCGCAAGCGGCCCGCGAGGGCGAGTGTCAAGCACAAGTGACTTACGAAAAAGAAAAAAAAAACTTTTTGATGTCGCGCGGTTCGCTGGGCCGCAAGCGGCCCGCGAGGGCGAGTGTCAAGCACAAGTGACTTACGAAAAAGAAAAAAAAACTTTTTGACGTCGCGCGGTTCGCTGGGCCGCAAGCGGCCCGCAAGGGCGAGTGTCAAGCACAAGTGACGTACAAAAAAGAAAAGAAAAAAACTTTCTAGGTTGCGTGGTTCGCTGGGCCGCAAGTGGCCCACGAGGGCGAGTGTCAAACACAAGTGACGTACAAAAAAGAAAAAAAAAACTTTCTAGGTTGCGTGGTTCGCTGGGCCGCAAGCGGCCCGCGAGGGCGAGTGTCAAGCACAAGTGACTTACGAAAAAGAAAAAAAAAACTTTTTGATGTCGCGCGGTTCGCTGGGCCGCAAGCGGCCCGCGAGGGCGAGTGTCAAGCACAAGTGACTTACGAAAAAGAAAAAAAAAAACTTTTTGATGTCGCGCGGTTCGCTGGGCCGCAAGCGGCCCGCGAGGGCGAGTGTCAAGCACAAGTGACTTACGAAAAAGAAAAAAAAACTTTTTGACGTCGCGCGGTTCGCTGGGCCGCAAGCGGCCCGCAAGGGCGAGTGTCAAGCACAAGTGACGTACAAAAAAGAAAAGAAAAAAACATTCTAGGTTGCGTGGTTCGCTGGGCCACAAGCGGCCCGCAAGGGCGAGTGTCAAGCACAAGTGACGTACAAAAAAGACAAAAAAAACTTTCTAGGTTGCGTGGTTCGCTGGGCCGCAAGCGGCCCGCGAGGGCGAGTGTCAAGCACAAGTGACTTACGAAAAAGAAAAAAAAAACTTTTTGATGTCGCGCGGTTCGCTGGGCCGCAAGCGGCCCGCGAGGGCGAGTGTCAAGCACAAGTGACTTACGTAAAAAAAAAAAAAACTTTTTGAAGTCGCGCGGTTCGCTGGGCCGCAAGCGGCCCGCGAGGGCGAGTGTCAAGCACAAGTGACTTACGAAAAAGAAAAAAAAACTTTTTGACGTCGCGCGGTTCGCTGGGCCGCAAGCGGCCCGCGAGGGCGAGTGTCAAACACAAGTGACTTACAAAAAAGAAAAAAAAAACTTTCTAGGTCGCGTGGTTCGCTGGGCCGCAAGCGGCCCAGCCAGGCGAGGAATTTAACTTTAGATCTCCTGCTCATAAAGCACCGTGTACCTACCGACCATCAATATCCAGGATGAAATACATAAAACGTATTTAGTAGCATCCTAAAATAAAGCTTTTTGCTTAGTACTTCATAATTTTTCCCTAGAAAAACGCGGGCTAAGCCGCGGGCGGAAGCTAGTAGTTACATAAAACGTATTCAGTAGCGTCCTAAAATAAAACCTTTTTGCAGAGAACTCCTTAGTTTTTCCCTTGAATAACGCGGGCGAAGCCGCAGGCGGAAGCTAGTTGTAATATATGTTTTTGGGATACTTAATAGGAAAAACGGAATTAGTCTTCGATGGGCGAACTATTGAACTTATAATACTTGGACAAGTTTGTACGGAACCCTCGGTGCGCGAGTCCATCTCGCACTTGGCCGGTTTTTTTTTTTTGGACTCGTGCTCTCTAAATGTTTCCGTCCAACGGAAACCTCAGAGCACAAGTCCTACTCGTACTTGTCCGGTTTTTTTAGCTTCTTCCATGGTCTGAATATCTATAAAACTGAAAATCTGTGTGAAATAACTGTATTATCTATAGTAAATAAACACAGAGCGTGGCTTGTGACGTCATCCAAAGCCCGCGAAAAATTGCGGCGTTCGTACAGCTCAAATTTATTCGACGATTTTAATATTTTTTTAAAAATTAATTTGAGCATTTCCAATTGTAATTATATTTTTTACTATGATATAACGATGTTAACAGTTGATTAAAAATATAAAAAAAACACATGCATATTCCCTATTCTATTCACTATAAAAATGATAGAATTAGAACTTAGTGTTTAGAATTTAAACTAGTGAGTTCCCGATTTTTATCTATCATGATTTTTTAAAACAATAGCCGATAGTACATTGCTATTAAAATTATGTATAAGCAGTAAAGGGGTAATAATAGGGATGTTATAAGCGAACAACGCTGCTTTTAAAACTGACTAAAAGCAGCATTCTCTTTGTATTAGATAAAAATTTCTTAGGGTATCCTATTGGATTTAGAATGATATCATTAAAATAACCATGCATTGCAATCCAAACTATACGTGCATGCAAAATTTCACCTCTATCGGTTGGGGATAAATGTTGTAAAATTCAGTAGCAAGATTTGACCCATACTACCAAGGCAAGTTAAATAAAAGCTTGTAAAAAATTGTGAGGTACCTATTCACGGTCGCCATAAAAATATATAGTGTGTGTTGCCAGTGATGACATATGGTACTGAGACGTGGTCCTTAACTGTTGGCCTTTTGGAAAAACTCAGAGTCACTCAGCGGGCAATGGAAAGAGCTATGCTCGGAGTTTCTTTGCGCGATAAAATCCGAAACGTGGATATTCGCCAAAGAACCAAAGTCACCGACATAGCTGTTAAAATTTGCAAGTTGAAGTGGCAATGGGCAGGCCACATCGCTCGAAGAACCGATAACCGATGGGGAAGAAACGAACCGGAAGACGCAGCGTAGGTAGGCCTCCCACTAGATGGACCGACGACATAGTGAGAGTCGCTGGCATCCAGTGGATGCAAAAGGCAGGCTGTCCTTCAGTGTGGAGGTTAAAGGGGGAGGCCTATGTTCAGCAGTGGACGTCTTCTGGCTAATGATGGTGATGATGATGATAAAAATATATATCGATATTATATGTAGTTATTAGTTACAAGGATACGCCTTTACTTTGTAATAATTAAGGGCTTTAGGGCTTTATAGGCAATTAAAAATATAGTAACGAGATAAGGAGCCTTGATACTAGTGGTAAATAAGTTGCTAACACAGGCCTTTACCAAAATAGACAACGCGACCACGTCAAGTGCATAAAAATCCAGCGTGCCGCATTTTTTTAACGTCACGAGAGCAATATGGCATTTGACTGTATTAAAAAATGGTTCTAATCCTAAAACAATTAGTAAAAAACATATTAAATAACTAAAGACTAGTAAATAATGTCCGGATATTTAAAAAACACAGTAAACATTTTTTTTGACTGACGTCACAGGCAAGTAATGGAGGCAACAACAGTATAGCGAGTAATAACTTGTTTGATTGCTTGTGTGGTCATCGAAGTCACGTGCTCCCATAATTTAATAGGGTGCGTTTACGCGGTAGTAAAATAATTTGAATTTTGATTGTTCATTTATAATACAAATACATACTGGAAATTATGAAGATTAATTAACAAGAAAGCTTTATTATAATATTATCTGAGTATTATAGACAATTTGAGATGGTTTTGTAAAAACAATCGCATACCCTATTTAGTGGTAGTTTAACTCCATTCGCACGGCCTACTTTTCTTGTAAATTAGGCCGTGTGAATGGAAAGCAAAATGTGTGAATACACCATAGTAAACTGTAAAACTCTTGAGTTTTTTTACAGTTTACTATGGCGCCATTTTTCATTCTTGTATTGCTAAGATGACGGAGAACTATTTGAACAGTAAGGCGAGCTAGTTAGAACATTGATCCAACTTAAGACAGGTCACAGACATGAAGAACGTCCACCCACTAGATGGACAGACGACCAAAAAGAGACCGCAGGGAAACGCCGGATGCAGGCCGCTTCCAACCGGCCCTTTTGGAGATCGATGAAGGAAGGCCTATGTGGACGTCCTATGGCCGAAATCATGATTGTGACAGACGTGAAAATCAAGTTAACTGTCGGTGTCTATCTTGGAAAAGCTCTGTGTTCTCTCGGTCGAGCTTAATAAAGAAGCAAAATGGGCTACCTCAATGCTAAATTATCACCTTCCATTTCAAAGCATTGTGAACGTAAATGCAAGTGCAAGTGATTTATTGAGAAATATTGAATATCTAATTTATCTTAACAACATTGTCATTCACAATGCTTTCAAGTTCCATTCTAAATCGGCTAGACCGCCTACTGCTACTAGCTTTTTGCTAAAACATTGGACATTATGCAATGCAAAAATGTTTTGCAAACTAAAAGGACAATTTATTAAAAGTATAGATGTAAGGAGTGATTAATTATCTCGGTTTCGATGTGGTCAAACCAGTCTAGATCCAATTGACAGCTAATCTGCTTAGTTACATCACATTATTTTAGGTCATTTATGTGTACTGTATAGGGACATAGATTGGCAATTGCCTGGAGTTAGAGTAGGACGGGTCTTAATTAAGGCATAGCCATTTTTAACAGCGAATTTTAAATAGCTATCAATCAAAGTTTGAACACCTATCACTTATTAACCGACTTCAAGAGGGAGGTTCTCTATTCGGCCCTTGTTTTTAGTTATATCGGTACCTACAACGACAAATTTTAAATTGCTATTAATCAAAGTTTGAATACCTATCACTTTTTACTGACTTCAAGGGTTCTCTATTCGGCCCGTGATTTTATTTATGTAGGTTTTATTTAATTATTCTACCATTTGTGACCGATTTACGTGACATTCTAGTTTGATTAGTGTCAGTATTAGATTCAGTGCCAATATTGCACGTCCATTTAGAGACAAGTTTGTTTTCGGAGCTCTTAAGAACAGACTATATTCTGTATTACATCTAAGTTTACCAACAAACTGCAATAAATATATTTTGATTTGATTTTATTATGTAGAGGAAGTTCTCGAGGTGATTGACTTTAGCTCAGTAGTTTGTAACCAGCATCAATAATACGAATAATTTTGTTCGAGCGCCTGTTGATTTGGCAATATAAATGTTGTTGTTTAAGCATTTACTTATTTTGAGGTCGGTTTTTATATTAAAAAATATTATGACACATGAAACTCTTAAAAATACTTATAACCATTATTACACCAATCAATTATTAATCTGATAGCATCATTGATACTGATTTGCATATTATGTGTCTGGCAGAATTAAGTACCTACTAATCTGTATAATAATTGATAGTCATCATTTTACGTGCAAAATTCTGCACAAATAGATCTACCTAATTTTTTGAGAGCGATCGAAATACTAAAGTGTATGTATAGAAGTTATAAAAATACTCACATAGTTTTCCAAGAACTCCGTGTGAGCGTTCTTCACTGCCAGGCTTGTGGTGGCAACCTTCGCTAGCGCTGGTGCAGGAGCTGAATACTGAGACACTGTTGCCACTGCTGGCGCTGAATAGTGGGTCACTGCTGGCGCGGCGTACTGTGCTACGGCAGGGGCGGCGTAATGTGCTGTGGCAGGGGCGGCGTAATGAGTCACGCCCGGAGCAGCATACTGCGCTACGGCGGGAGCGGCGTACTGTCTAGTTGCAGAAGATGCATAGTGCGCTACGGCGGGAGCTGCGTATTGTGTGGGAGCTGCATAATGCACCACGGCGGGAGCGGCGTATTGAGTGACTGCTGGGGCCGGGTGTGCTACAGAGGCAGCGTACTGGGAGGAAACACGTTGTGCGGCGTATTGAGCTACGTTTGGCGCGGAGTAACTTGAATATTGGGCGACGGCAGGCGACGAATAATGCGTGACAGCAGGTGAGTACTGCACAGACTGGGCGTACTGCGGCACTGGCGCGGCATACTGCACTTTTTGAGCAGGACTGAAGTAAGAAGCTGGTGCAGAAAATTGAGACTGCGATGACGTAGCATACTGAGCTGTATTTCCTGCTTGAGCGTACTGAATGCCAGGGGAGCCGATGCTGTATCCAGATACTTGCTGGGCTTGCAGTTTAAGAGCGGGTGCAGCAGTGTACCCGACAGACGGAGCTGCGTACACTTGCGATACCACGGGCCCTCCAGCTTGCACGTTACTGTACGAGTTCAGCGACGCTTTCGCCAGTGATCCAGAATATCCTTGCTGTATCAAGTTCTGCGTGGTATATGTGGTTTTAGCCGGGGCTAGTGCGAACTTTGCGATGAGTGGCGATCCGGTCACTTTAGCGATAATCGGAGCTTGGGCGTAAGTTGTGATTGGAGTGATGGGTCTCGGTGAAGTCGCAGATGACAATCCTTCAGAAGTAGCATATCCGTGGACTTCGTTAGAGCCCGTGGCGTAGTTGGACACGAGGGAGGATGTTTGGTAGGTGGCGGCCGGTTGTGCGGCGTACGTGATCTTGGGTGCTTGGTACGCGACGCCCGTCGAGTATCCAGTTGAGGCGTAACTGGGCGCGGACACCGGGGGGATGTACGTCGGAGCTGCGTAGTTCACACCGGTGGATAGTTGCACGGCGGGGGCTGGGTACGAGTACCCGTTGTCACAGTTTGGCGTCACTTTCTGCACTTGGCTCAGATGGTAGTTGAGATCGGGGTCGTGGTAACAAAACACGTTCGTTGCGACTGTGAGCGCTATGAAGATTATCTGGAAAAAAAAAAGATTATTATCTTTAAGTAGAAACATACATCTCATATATCTTCACTTAACATCAGGCGAGATGGCGGCAAAGCGCAAGCCTATCTATTATTATTTTTTAAACACGCTGCAACAATTAATTTAAATTAATGTCTAAAAATATATTTTTAAATTTTAATGAGTAAGGTGACCCATATATTTTTTATTAAATACTTACCAATTTCATCCTTAATCCGTGCGTTTATCTTCACAATAGTCAATTATCATGCAATTGAAATATTTCGGCAATACTCGCTAAAATGTTATTAAATGCTTAATATGTATTTGCCAAAGTTAAGCGTCAGTCGAAATGAGAGCAAAGTGGGTCCGCCAACTCTTATATAGCGATCTCATATGTGTAGGAACGGGTCATACTTTTTAACGTTCGCCGTCTCAGTAGGTACTTATTATACATACTCGGCAGTAGGCGCGGCCGGTAAAGTTCGAACGAATGTGTAACAGGAATTGGTAGAGCAAGTCCACTGACCGAATGACCATTTGAAGTTAAAAGGTCTTGAATTTGATTATAATTATTTACAAACATTAAACCACTAAGCATATTTTTTCAAAAGCTGAGAATTGCCATACAAAGTATGGTAATGGGGCCAGCATTTTGGGAACAATTCCCACTGGTAACGGTTTAATAGATTAGTTTAGTAGTTAGGTTTTTCAAATATATATTACAAAGATTTATAGATGGAATGTTATTTAAGTTAGTTTTTGTATTTTTTCTATATATACACAATTTTATGGCATCATCATCATCAGCCAGAAGACGTCGACTGAACATAGACATCCCCCTTAGAACTCTACACTAAGCGACAGCCTGCAATCAATTTGCAATCAGCCTCAGATTTTATGTAGGTATTGATCTAAAAATAACCTATTCATAATTTAACAACAGTCGCGTAAAAATATCATATTTTTCATGAAATGTTTTGTATGACACTACCTATTTCTATTTCCTAAAATATATTTTTAATCGCGACTAATTCATCCATAATCACATAACAAATTTGGATGGATTCATAATCACATAACCTATGAATTTTGTGCATTCATAAAATATACAATATCAATATTATATTAATTAATAACATATTTAATTTGACGCCAAATAATCTAACATTTTTACTGATATTCGTAGCTTATGGTTGGAAAAGGTTAATATGGAAATATATATTTTTTACTCCTTTCTAGTTTTCTTTTCAAATTGTAGCTATTTAGTAACGCAAAGAAAACATACACCAACTCATTGCTACCTACCTATATTGTTTAATGGATGTGCTTGTAACAGGGTCGTGTCAGTTGCGCTTTACTTGCATTGTTTCAACAACACATGTGTAACTTAACCGGCAAGATTAACTAAGTTACCGTGGCACCATAACTTAGGATTAAAAGTCGAGAAGGAATAATAAACTTACTTACTTGCATTGCAAGAGACAGTTTAAGTTGCATGCATTTGTAGCGACCATATTTCTTAGGAAGAAATCAGGACTGTTAGCTTAGAGAATTTATTACCTAAATCGTTTTTAACCGACTTTATAAAAGGAGTAGGTTCTCAATTCGACTGTATGTTTTTTTGTATGTTTGTAACGAGATTACTCCGCCAATTATTATGAATTGATTTTGATAAATATTTCTTTGTTTGGTAGGTCATATTTCAGAGGTGATCACATATTTTTTTAATAAATTGATTCAGAGCTTTTTCAAAAAATTTACAATAAATGCACAGATGACGTTTTGGTTTGTGGTTCCCTTCAATAAAAGTTTAGATGAGGACATTCAATCTCTGTTTTTAACTGTAAATTTTCTACTTATTACTTTAAGTTTATAGATGTAGGTAGGTATGGTTTTGAAGAAGTTTTTCTTTTAAAATTTACTCTACTTAAGTACCGTACTCTTCTTCTTACCTTACGATTATTGGTTAGTAAGAAGTTGAGAAACACAAGAGATAATGATGAAGCCTTGTGATGAGTCGGTGTGCCTAATAGGACTTGTTTTAGGCCGCTGAGTCATTGGGTTTAGTTAGTTTAGGTATTCCAATATTACTCTTCGTTACAGAATGATTGCCTAACAAATAAACAAATGGAATCAGAAACTTCTCTTTGTAGATGTCCAATTGTTTCAAACTCGTTTTCAAAAGAAGTGCGAAAGTTAAGACCAAGGTTCTTTCGATTGGTCAATAAACTAGATATCACTTAACAACATTTAAAAGAATTCAACACAAGCTGCGCTTCGCGGTTTTGCCTACTATATATATATATTACAGGAACAATTTATTATTCCTTACTGTCTTTACCTTTTATTATTAATATTGGCTTATTTAAATTTTTCTGAACATTTAATTGATGTACATGTAGATGGAGTTAATAAATATACAAACACTTAAGAGCCGTATAACAAAATGCATCGTAAAATTTTAGGTATCTGGATTTTCGGACATAAAACGAAATATAAAGCCGTAATTGTCAAGACTAATATGAAACAATTAAACTATAACATTAAATTGGTTTATTACATGTCAGTAATAATATAACGAAATCCTCTTTCAAACTTTCCCAAGAGTTTTACGAAAAACTACACACTTCTGCAGATTGGAAGAAATATGTTAAAATTTTCATCATCATCAGCCAGAAGACGTCCACTGCTGAACATAGGCCTCCCCCTTTAACCTCCACACTGAACGACAGCCTGCTTTTTGCATCCACTAGATGGCCGTGACTCTTACAATGTCGTCGGACTATCTAGTGGGAGGCCTCCCTACGCTGCGTCTTCCGGTTCGTGGTCTCCACTCCAGAACATTTCTTACCCATCGGTTATCAGTTAAAATTTTGTTTAAAAAAAAAAAAACTGTTATTTTCAATAAAAAATACGGATTTATTTATTACAACAGTTGAATTTTCGTTAGATCTTTCTATTTGATAAATTTGAACGCCAAAAATCCAGTTCTCGTTTTATTTTTTGTCAAAACGATGTGAGAGGGATCTTAAGGAATGAGTTTTTATGAGGTAAATAAATATTATCTAGTTAGCAATATGTTGTAGGCTACCTTCACACAAAATTTCATGCAAATCTGTTCATGTTGAAGTTTTACTAAGTTGAGAGTGATAAAAACACTTTCCTCATATGTAACCGACTTCTAAAAATTAGTATCTCAATTCAATTAGTTTTCTTTAAATTAGGTAAGTACCTACTGTGATTAAATAAGTTAAAGTATGACTGCATTAAGTTAACCATACTTTAATACAGCCAAGCAATAACCGCTAAGTTTTGTACCTAAACTTTATTATTTTAATGATCTAATTTCAAATAGAAAAAACTAAATTTATGGTAACTCTACGTGCCATAGATATCTACACTTATAAATGTGCATAGTACAAGCCCATTAATACAGGTGCTCTTAATTAACAACTTACGAAACTAATCCTTCAATTAGACTAATACTGACTTCATTATATACGTGTAATTAGTGAGTTTTAATAATTATTTATACGAGACATGGTTCTTTGGCTGTTAAATTGATTAATGCTCCAATTTAGGACTACGTAAAATAAAAATTCGCTTACGAGCCACATTTTATTCAGTTTTATAAATTGATTAATGCTGGATTTCGGACTACTTAGTTTCGGTCCACATTAAAATCCGCTTACGATCCACATTTTATTCAGCTTTATAAATTGATTAATATGCTGGATTTCGGACTACATAGTTTCGGCTCACATTAAACTCCGCTTACGATCCACATTTTATTCAGCTTTATAATTTGATTAACGCTGGAATTCGGATTACATAGTTTCGGCCAACATTAAAATTCGCTTACGATCCAGATTTTATTCAGCTTTATAAATGGATTAATGCTGGATTTTAGACTAAAACTTACTTTCGTTTTTCGAGTTTCGGCTCACATAAAAATCTGCTTACGATTTACATGTAACATATTTATTATTCAGCTTTAAAACTTTATTCAGGCAGGATTTCGGACTACACAGTTTTACTAGTAATATTTTCTCTAATATCCCAAGCCCTAATGTGCCCTGATTTTCTAATTTCGTAAATCGGTTCGGTCCTGCAATTTCCTCATACATGCTTCAATATGTAATTTACCTAGTCGAGAAGCCGGTGCCGCCTTGCATAAGACAACAAGCCCCTAAGCCCTAAGCTGTAAAGAGCTTACATGCGAATTGCGAAATCTACCGAGCGATACAGGCTTGGGACGCATTATGAAAAGGAATACATAGAATCAAGAGAACTTAAGAGACGGAGATAATTAATACCTATAGATTATGATAATTTATAGCTTCCCATTAGGATTCCCTATTTCCGGGATGCAATGGAACATACAAAGACAAGGACGACTAGTGTCCAGACCCTACGCAGATATTTAAATTTATCGATTTAAATTCGATTTTGTTTAATTATTTTTTGCTGGTGGCATGTTCTTCACTACCGAGTTTTTGAGGTACTTTATCGATGGTTTATGTATTCAATAGCGTTATTGGTTCGACAACTTTACAAAAGGCGTTATATTGCGGAATACTTACAGACGCCCGAAAAACGTTACCAAAAAGATTTTCATGCCCGTTTTTACCCCTCCCGTAAAAGGGACTTTTTAACCGATTACTGCAGAGAGAGGCAGAATTACTTTCGAATTTTCAGATTCCACATAACTAGATGTTATCAAGATGTGATTAATTACGAGAAAACGTTAAACACGACTTCTGGCGCCACCGGATATTTGAAGAAGAATTTCAACTTTACTTTTTAATTATGTTTGAATAAATAATTATCATTATGCAAAACGCATGAGCATAAGCTAAATTTTCTGCTTACCGGATGGAGCGGCGAGAACACTTGAAGGATATCGAGCTAATTGCCGAGAAAATAATGATTGCAAACTGACCAGAGATGATTTTTTTATACAACAGACAATTCTTGAATTTGTGGATAAAAGAACATTATAACTAGACGGAACAAAAAGTATATCAAATGTGTATACACATAGATCTGCTATTACTTTTAATAAACTTACAGTACAGTAATTACAGTAATACAGTTAGTTATATCGAAAAAACTTGAAAAGAAAATTAAGTTGCCCGTTGATAAAATACCTAGAACGCAACAGCCTGCATTGAACATAGCGTAAGAAATTTTCTGTGCGAGGAATGAGCCAGCTCTCATGTCGACTCATCGTGGCAATTTTTATTTATTCATATTCCCCATATTCTTTCATACGCACTGTATGAAGACAGTTTAAACATTGAATTAAGAGTCTATGCTTCTTGAAAATACATGAAGCATATACTCTTAACATATGGTTTATATCCTACTTTTATACCTAAAATATCCTGTAGGATATCATGCATACATAGCCATAGTACTTTATTGATAACAAATTACAGGTACACGTCACAGAAAATAAATCATAATAAAATTATTACAATAATAAAAGAAATTACATTTTCAAACAAAACAGAAAAACAATAGTATATTAATAAATAGTCAAACATAAAATAAAATATTCAAAATTAAATTAATTTCATCTTTGTCACGTCATTGAAATTATAGAATTTATTGGAGTATGCGCCTGTGTGGAAGAATGTTTTGTATTTAAATGGTAAAGTAATGTTAGCATTTATTGGCTATTCATCCTACGCTTTACCACTATGGGTAAACTGGGTTTAAGTTATCAATTTATGGTACTTTATGGCATGGAAGTAAGCTCAAAATTATGTGCGAAACATTTATGGACAAAGTACAGACTGTTTCGCGTGTTAGTTAGAATTTAGCTATAGCATGCTTTGTTTAGCTAGGAGAGTTTAAAAACACTTACCTTAATAACTATCACAAGTTAGAAGGTTTTAAATTAGGATGGATGGACAGACGGACAAACGGATAGACGGAACGAACTTATAAGGGTTCCTTTTAGTACTATAGAACCCTAATAAGTAGCTAACAGGTATACTAAGTTTATAATACTTATAGGATAAACACTTGGGATCGTATGTAATCGATGTACTCATAGATAAATATACTATGCAGTTGGTAGCAGAGACAGACATAATTATAGCTACAGCTGCAACTACTATATAGAGATATACCAGCCCATGTAATGCTTTTTAGAGTGGATTTGATGATCCTATGGTATTGTTCCGATGATACTTGATTTTGAACCCTTTGAATACCAAAGTTTTGTAGTTACTTACTAAAATATTAAGTTAAGTAAATAAGTAGAAAATCATAAAAATCATATTATATCTAATCTAAAAGACATAACGCAGGTACTAAATGGTTAATTAATTAGTAAAGTTCAAATAATATTAGCTTTATACATTAGACATCAACGCGCTCACCGCGGCTTTTAGCGGCGCAGACGAAAATATAACTATTATTAATTTATGTCCTGCCATTATTAGGGTCATTATACTCAATTGAAATGTTTAGTCAATAAAATTACGTAAGATTTTTGTATCATTCTGCTTTGCAAATGGAAGAATTAGTAAAGCTATTTTTGTTTAGGCGATGTTTCAGAACCTAGCTTTCACTTAACACTTGATTAATTTATAACGCCGTCTACAGATCTAGTAAACGAACGAGCGAATAAACACCATTTGAAGATATACCCCGAATGTGAGAGAATGAGTTGGTATGGACGTAAAAGCGAAATGAGCGCACACAAACGTAGATTTTGCTTACGTTCGCCAAAATGTAAGTATGTTGTGTGTAAGTGATAAGGTGATCGTTTGTGTGTGGATATAACAGAAAAGACTAATGGGTGTGCGATATTTAGCAAAACACTCGCGTACAGTTGATAATGCTATGTACAGATCGAGCGAGTGAAGGAAAAGTTTGACCGCTAGATCTGTATACGACATTACGTATTAAATAAACAAGTTTTTGGAATGATTATTTCGATGCACCTACAAATAGATGTGCCAGTGAATCACACTTTTAGATTGCAGTCACCAGATCCAACGGAGTTCCCCACATATTAAGTGTCATGACGTAAATATGACATAAATATATTACGATATTAAGGTTTCTAATTTCTTAACAAAAATAATAAAAATATGTCAGTTGTGTTTTTGGCGGTACTTTAGCTGAACAAAAAATGATGTAGCGAATCTCACATTCATTTTAAAATACATAATATTCAATGAAACAATTGTTTTCCAGGCGGTAGCATGTGCGGTTTACAATCTGACGGCATCCAGTTCTTCATCTGCTGTTCTATACAAAAAAAACATGCAATCCCGACAAAATTTATGAAACAGTTGTTTTTTGTTGTTGCTAATTTTGATAAGTCGTAGAACAAAAGTTGTATTTTTGTTGTATGTTGTGTGTTTCAAGAGGATGTTAACTGCTATCTAGTAACCCTGTATATATTTCATCATCATCATCACTTCAGCCGTAGGACATCCACTGCTGGACATAGACCTCCCCCATTGATTTCCAAAAGGGCCGGTTGGAAGCGGCTTGCATCCAGCGTTTCCCTGCGGTCTCTTTTAGGTCGTCTGGCTATCTTGTTGGTGGACGTCCTACGCTGCGCTTACCGGTCCGTGGTCTTCATTCGAGAACCTTTCAGCCCCATTGGCCATCTGTTTTGCGTGCTATGTGCCCAGCCCACTGCCACTTCAACTTACTAATCCGGTGGGCTATGTCAGTAACTTTTGTTCGTTATATATTTATATTATCATAATTACAATTCTTCTTTTTGGCTTTGTGTCGTCGGGTAAAAATGCACATCTCATCATAAATTTAAGTATAAAGAGCTTCACTTTAAAATATGTTTCAAAGAGCTTTTTATTTTAGCAGTTATACTTGTAGACAAATTATAATGTTTACACAACGTTATGTCATCGTAAAGAGAACAAGTTAATCGATGGACTTGTTAATTATTCACATTGCGATGCGAATGATCCAGCAGACGTAATAAAGCAATGTATGATTGGGACCGGAGATAACAGTCCGCGATACGGCTACTGTTCATTTGTCATGTCGTCGAACTAGGAATTACGGTATAGCCTAAAGCAACGACTATCTCATATGCTCTATTGAGAATAGTTGAATTAGTTAAGACGTAGGCCATACCTACAAATCGGTTTGCGATCTCATAGATTGTTCTGACACGGTTTTTTTATAAGGATGTTTCGATTATCTTATCTCACCCCGCTTTACTCGCGGATATTTCAGTGGTAGAGTAATGCTTTGAGACGATGGAGGGTAAACATATATTACGTTTCAAACAGTCAGGTTACAAAAACATAGTTATTAGAATCAAAGTCTTGTTTATATATATTTAAAAATGGGCTTGCATTTGACCACCTACCGCCTCGCCTGTTGTTAAACGATGATGCGGTCTACGATAGAGCACGCTTACCTAGTAGAAACCGATTCATTCGCGACACCCAGATTGTTGATTGATTGGTTGTGTTAATCTTTTTTTTTTTAACTATATATCCCCGTATATTATTTACATGAGCTAAAAAATTCATGCTATCTATTTTTTATAAAGTTGAATCCATTAAATTTTTAATGGTGAGACCGTATGTATCTATGAGAAACGATCACAAGACAAAATAATTTTAAATAATTATACTAATACACGTATTATAAATAAGAACGAAAGGAACTCTTGTTTTTTACCTTTGCACGCTAAATAACTGAACAAACATTGAAGCAATTTAGTAGAAAAAAGTGTGCTTTTTTATTTATTTTGTCTTAGCATTTGACTGTTCACTATGTAAACAAAACTTGGAGTCCTTTTTAACCAAATTTTAACTAACTTTTAATTGTGTGGCATCGATTTGGAACTTTACGGAAGGGCGCAAACCGTGGACACTTTTGCGTCTTGTGTCGGATACAAGCTACTAATGAATATTTGATTTCTATTAGAGTATGTAATCAGCCACTCTCTGCGCAGACTTTGTGTCCAGTTGCTTCCACTTGATTGTCTACGTTTGCGCAGCAGTAATCCGGTTGACAATACAATAATTGCGTACCATCGAATTGATCTGTTCCATATACTATTACATTTGGCGACTAGGGTCTGATGATGGAGTCAAGCCTGAATATCGCAGCAACTTCACAATTTGCTCGTTACTTATTCAAGGTTAATAATCTAACCGTGGCTAGTTTCGCGTGGTTCCACACCATGCGTTATGACAGCCGGTCATGTAACACCCAGTCATGCTCCAAAACCCGCTCGTCAGAGTATGCCGACCAGTATTTGTTTTATTGACTAGTTTTTATTATCAACATATGGTATAAATGTAATTCAATTTTACGTAACTCTCTAATAACTGGCGCGAGGTTCCCAAAGTAATGGTCCTACTTATTGTGTAGACAAGGTCGATTTATTTAATAAATAAAACATGAAAATCTTTGTGTTAATACGACAGGCTCTTGCTTGCGGGTTTGCTCATGCGAAACTTTCATGAACAATTAAAAAAATCACAAAAAACAATTACAATTATAAAAAAAATATTTAATGTAACCTGCCGAGTAAAAAAGAGAAAGACTATATGATTTTACTCTTCGGTAATGGTAACGATGTCATTGATTTTGGCGATCATCTCTGGAGTTGGAACATCACGCGAACATGAACCTTAACGCCCCAGATATGGTTTGCGGTCGCGTGATTTTCCAACTGAGCGGATTTAACGTTAGTTTGGTGCCACAATAGCAGTTGTCCGTAAAGACCCTGAACGTTCCTGGACATTCAGCATCACTTGTGCTTGTGTGACCACAAAAAAGTCAGTTAACCATTTTGTTGATAATTTCAATCGATGGAGCGGAATCCCCATATAGTATCCCCGTTCCGAAATATGGAAGATGGCACAAAATCATCAAAGAGAAACTGAGGAGAATGGGGGGGGGGGGGGGGGGAGTCACGATGTTCATGTGAGACGAAGAATTATCATCTGTTATTTCAAATTTAAAATATTTACATTATTATTGCTACAAGAAAAACCATTGAGGGGCTCCTTGTTTTCTCAAAAACTAGTGCCATATTTGTTGGGAAGTTTTATCAACGTACAGACATACTAACTTCGAGTGCATATTGCGACGTAAAAAAATATAGATTGAAGCTTTGATGATCACCTTGTGAGGAGTGTTAGTGGTCCATTTAAGTAAACATTTTTGAAATAAAAGAGCTTAACGAGATAGCAGTCACGATCCAGATACTTTTATCGAATATAGTGTTTCAGCTGTGTTCTTAACGTTATGAAATAAGTATAATTAGGCTTCGCTTTAACCTTGCACCTTATTTTCAAACTTTGATCATCCAAAATTTGAATAAGTTTTGGGTGATTATTATGTTGCACTGCGCTGTAATGAGATCTTATGTCCGTTCCTTTTTTTAATGAGACGTTAATAATTAAATAAAACGGTTTTACTCTTTCAATAACCATAGACATGCAACTTTACTTTGAACAAATTTTAAATTGTTAATTCGGACAAACATCTCCTCTAAACTTCGCCAATTATTATTTCGTTGATTTATTTGGTGGCGCATCACGAATAAGTACGACTTCATAGAGTAACTTTGCGGCACAACGAAAGTATAGCATGAAATCTACTGTTGTTAAACAAAGCCGAGCCGAGCTTGATAGCCCGTTGGTCCAGTTGGTAGTGAAGCTAACTTCTGAGCTTGGGGGCGTGGGTTCGATTCCCACCTAGGACAAACATTTATGTGATGAACATTTGTGTTTGTTCTATATCTGGTTGTTAATATCTATTTAAGTATGTATTTTAAAATATATATGTATGTATATTAGTCTCTGCCATATTACAAGCTTTGCTTAGTTTGGGCCGTGGCCCAAACAAACAATTTTTTTTTGCACACACGGCCATCTGACTAACACAGTCAGATGGCCGTGTGTGCAAAAAAAAATCCCGAATATTATTTATTTATTTTAAAGAAAGCTGCTGGTATAATTCTGTCCTTGTCGAAGTATGCTTCATTGACATTTACTCACCAAATTACACAGTTGACCCATATATTACAGATAACGATCAAAATAGACACAAGCGTGCTCGCAGTTGCGAATGCTTGATGACCGAGGAACATTGCTATGACAGTTGAGTTTGAACCAAAGCTATGAAATATGAGATCTTACGGCTACGGCTTCGTCCGATATGTAAACATAATATAGCATATGTGTCAATCAGGGATAATGTAGCTTTCTCTCCGTGAAGTAATTTGCAGAATCTGGTTAATAGTTATAGAGATGACCTCGTACAAAATACCCCAACAGTAATGTACGAATACACATGTCTATTATTTAATGACAGGCTGAGCCTTTTACCACTGCTATGACAATAGAGTATTTGACTAATTTTACGAAACTATCTTAAATTGTTTATTATATTAAAATAGAGCAATCTTGTGATTTAATCCTCATAATTTTCAGTATTTGTGTTTAAATGGCGAATCAAAATTCAAATTAATAAACTACCGCTTAAACGCTCCCATTGGACATTTATGGGGACATTAGTGACATCACACATAAGCAAAAGAGTTCTTCTCGCCATATAGTTGTTGCCTCTATTTACTTCTCTGTGACGTCATAAGGACATTCGACCCACAAAGAGTGTTTGCGGTAATGTGCACGTGATCAATAAAAAAAACATTTTTAGTTTGTGTTTTTCTGAAAATCATGACTTTATTTTTTAGTTTTTGGTAATAAAATAATTTTAAAAAAAATTCTTCTAGAATTACACCAGCATAAACTATATTTTTAACACAGTCTAATACCGTATTTTATTGTGGTCTAAGATGGCAAACACGCCTAGAATGCGACGCTTGACCAAAATGCTAGGTTGTTTCTGGCTTAACGCATAAGCTTTTTCCATTCGGCGTGGTAATGCCGTTAGTATCCTGAGTATGCTGCCAACTGGTAGTGGGCTTGAGCATTTGGATTGTCTTTAGACCTTCCATGGTCTATGAGCAATCTAGTGTGACTATGAGTTTGTAGTGTTAGTGTTTGCTTGTTTTATTTTGTTGTTGATTGTATTGCTTGTTTAAACAAACCTTATTAACTAAACAAAATACAAGCAATCTAACACTAAATGCGTTATTGACTACAATCAAAACACACGTATTTAAGTTTGTGTATTTCTACATACAAAATTAGCACGTCTAAAGTTCTTAGAGATACCATGCGTAAATTAAACATACGCTAAACCAAATAATCAAATGAATTAAACAATGACCAACTTTATTTGACCGATAATCCGGCGAGGCAAGTTCGTGATTCTATTCAATTGTAATTAAACAATGCTGACATTTGCCATTTATCTTTGCCTTAAATAATATCGGCAAATTCTTACAAAGCGCTGGTATTTGGACTAGCATTGCAAGTGCCTCATGATTATTTATTTAGTTTATATGGATACTTTACATTGCATTATGTTACGAGCACTTCCATTTAAACAGTTTATTTTTATTTCCTGCCAAAAAGTTTTTATACATAAATAATTATTCCTAATTACTCTACTTACGGTACCTTTAAGGCATTAACACGCTAACTTAGTATGAGTATATTTGCTTAGTTATGTATAAGGTTAGTTAAAGATTGTAGTAATTGATTCACAAAATTTTAGTTTACAGGGACAAAATCTACATATTTAGGATGTTATTGCGAAGTAAAACTTTAGTCAAATTAGCTCAGCCAAACACGCAGGAAATACTCGATAAATGTACCAGCCTTAGGAATTAGTTAAGGTACGGTCAGGAAGATACGGTTATTCGGTTTGCTCCATAGGCAAAGATAACACACAATTTTTATATACGAGAATGTCTTCGTATGTACATTCGGCTGTGACAGGCATGTCAAAGTTCCATTGCTGATCAGGAAATTGTAATTTTTATAATAATAGGTAATAATCTACTTATTCTATTTGCTTATGTATTTTATTTGTGACTTGTTTTTTTTTGTTAAGTACAAAAAATTTCATGTGAAATTTTATTTATTTTATTTGATCTAATGTATTTTTTATTATTAATATTTGACATTGTATGTTATATTAATTTTTATTTTGACTTTCCGTCTGACATTATTACAATTATTTTTATACCTAACGGAGTATATTATTATACCATGCCTAATTCTGTGTCCGAATATTGTTATGTCTGAGTTCATGGTTACTTGAAATAAACAATTTGAATTTGAACTGCGCAGATAAACACGGGTTGATAATAATGCAGTTGATTTCAATGGTTTCCGTAGCTGCTTTCCGTACCTACGTACTGAGTCCCACCCATTCGTGATACGCGCTCTCGTTACACTTTATGACTAGACATTAGCGTCTAATTTGTAGCTCTTTATCTAAATGTCAGGCCTCCAGACGTAATAATGGGCGCCTACTGGCGTTTCGGAAATGCACTCGAATCCTTTAGTCGCTATCTCTACGAGCAAGCTTACCGCGACTGATCTAAAGTATCATGTGGTATAACTTTCATGAAACTCCACAACTTGCCTCCTACAATACTATAATATTTTACGAAATAACAGTGAAACATCCGTGCTAGAGATCCGTGCCTCGTCATTAATAAACGTTGCAATGGTTATTTAAATGTTATAGACAATATAACAATAAAAAATAGGTAGTAAGTAAGTGGTAATGGCCACCTATGGAAAACTGCAACACAAGCGGTATTGTCGGTGTTTTGCGCAGAGGTAGTTGTAGACACCCGTTTTGAAACGCTGCATGTTGTTGTTATGTCACTGTATAAGTATAATAAAAATATTATGTTTTTCATAGTGACACTGAAAGGTTTGGTTTGGGAGACTGGCAAAGGACTATGCCATGACTATGATAGGTCCAATTTCTTTGGACTATGCAGAATACTTCCCAAGCAGAACGTCAGTGCAATCTCATCACCCCCACATAGAAATAGAAGTGAAATATTGTTATTTATTTATTTATGTCTATGTACCTATATCAATACAATTATCAAAACGTTAAATACAAATACTTATACTTACCTAAACATAAACAAGTCAAAGTTTTGTAAAAATTAAAAAGTCAAATAATAAAAAAAATACAAATAATTAAAATTCTTCAGATAGTCGGAGGCCTTAGAGACTTCTTAAAACTTATAACGATATCCAATGAGATTATGATTATTGACGTTGTCCCAAATACTTCGATATCGGTTGTTTTAGACAGAGTGTTATATTGACCACCATTCTAGATAAGGGTGCATTGAACACCAGGTTAGAGTTAGGAATCGGAGTAAAGAAGAGATTGAAGCGTAACGTTTGAGGATTTGTTAGAAATAGCTGGTAAAGTAAGTCCAAAGTGTAAAATTATCGCGGCTATGATGTAGCTCAGAGACAGTGCCTTACCTCCTTATCAAGTATTTATTAATCTGTGCCTACTCGAGTAGGTCGCTGCAACATTAGCAACTTATGATTACTATGCATTGAAAACCATATTTTGTACTGTTATTATAGATTAACCCATGATTTATAGGGCGTGAATATTCCCAGGCTTTTATGAAATGAGGTCGAAGTGACAGTAAGTTTCAAAATTTAATGTATTCTAACATAATGAAGGATATACTGGGTAACGCGGAAAGTTTGTAAGCCAAAAGGGTTTCATCACAGAAAAGAGAAGTAATTAGAACGGAAATGAGAATGAAAATTTGTCGACAGGCATTATGACAGAACCTTGATTGAACATTCTTGTTTATGTCAACGCGTTGAACTCCGAAAGAACTTGGACCTTACCTTTTTGGGTTTGGTCTCAAAGTTATTTGTCCGCATCACAGTTGCTAACTGATTTCGAATGACTGACGTTTCGTTTATATGGGTGCAACTGGCTACAACAAATTTCTTACAAAAATGCCTTGACAGCCATTCTAATAAATAAAAAAAACTGTGGGGAAACTGCGTGAAAAAACAGTACCCATCATTATCAACAACTTTTACGATGGGAGCAACACTGAAATCCCGAAAAAAAAGTTGTTGTTTTGACGTATTGAAGCCGCTTAAGCGGATGCTAACTGATTACTAGTAACCCTGTATACAGGGTTACGCTGAAAGGGTGCACTAAACCGAAAGGGGTTCGTTATACTCATCATTATGAACAACTTTTACTATAGGACCAAACCTGAAATCGCGAAAATAAACCAGCTGTTCCATACATTTTGTCAAATGTCTATGACCGTTTTCTATGGAACAGCCGATATTTTTTTTTCGTGATTTCAGTATTGGTCCCATAGTAAAATTTGTTTATAATTATAAGTAGGTACAACGACTTCCTTTCGACTTAGTATACCCTTTCTTTATAACCCTGTATAGCTATCTTCAGATCGGGAATCAATCGGTTTCTTTTAAACATGCGTGCTCCATCGTATTCGTATTCTGCAACAAAGCTTTACAACGGCTTTACGGTGACGGTAAAATGAAGACTTAATAAAAACAAAAAACTATATTAGCATTCTAGAACCAGAACCAATTTAGTACTAAAATAACGAACGTATATCACGCACGTATGAATAAAATAATAATCAATCTTGCAGGTTACATCAGCGGGCGTTACCGGAGCAATCACCATCGATATTAAAATTACTAACTGAAATCCTGCTCTCATTATTAACGCGTATGCAATAATCACACTGATATTATAAATGGGAAAGTTTGTACGTGGTGTGTGTGTTTATTCCCACTTCAGATCATATAAACAAGGGAGATATGGTAAGGTTGCATGGCGGGTGCGAACGTTTGTTGCCTTCAGCCAAACTGACACTGAAAACGACCTTGCCGCCTTTTATTTTATGTGTTATTTCATTGGTGCCGCTGCAAGTTTCTTAGTGTACGTGAAAAATGGGATGAGAATACACGTCGACTAGACAACATTTTAATTGACGGTAAAAAGATATAACTTTGGCGCCGCCACTCTCCAGAACGCATTTGAATGAGCTTAGATGTTGGGCTAATGCTATTTCTACTAAAAATTAAACACTGTTCGTTGGTAAGTGCATCATTAGAGCAAGGCTAGACCAATTTAGCTAATTTAAAAAATCGTAATTGGCCGAAGAATGTTCTAAATAAATAAACTTGGAAAAGATGCCCAGGATATTGTGCTTTTTCTGTGCAATTTTTGTATGAACTCAAGACTTATCTTAAACAGTTATTGAAATATGGACAGGACAACATCTATCGGCTATAAAAGACTAAATAAACTATTAACGGGTCCTCTAGAATAACGCGTGAAGCCGTAGGGCTAGTTGATAATATATTATTTGATGTGTACATGTACTTTGGCTAGGTCTATAATAGTATTGAAATAATTCATTGGTTTTACATAACTATGTGCAACTTCTAGTATCACAGGATCTCGTATGTAAGATATCAGATCAAACGTGTTTGATAGTGATAGGAGTAAAGGTTACGAAATTGGAACAAGTTACTACTGTTTCTTCAAATCTAGGGCAGGCAGGTCAGGGGTTGCTGACTACTATGCGTAAAGGTGTATATGTCTTTGAGTTTAGCCAGTGCCTTTACATCACGATCAGTTAATTAGCCCATATTAGTTTACTCTAGGTTTACTGCTGGATATAGGCCTCTCCCAAGGCTCGCCACTCGGCCCGATACTGTTGCGACTTTCCGTTGGGGGGTTCGCCCATAATCGCCACACTGGGCAAGTGGGCATGCGAGTTGGCTTCTCACACTGGCGATGCTGCTGCCCATCACCAGTCTAAAATAACCCTCCGGCTTATAATGTACAATACGTAAAATTTACATCATAGCAAATGTACAATGGGTAGAATCTAAAAACAGCAAATGCACTAAATGAAAAAGGTAGTACAGACACAAAATGTACAAACTAGCAAAATGTGTAATGCGTAAAATGTACAAACCACGAAAATAAACAACAGCAAAATGTACAAATGTAGAATGAGCAACATGAAAAATGTACACATGCGGGATACGCAACACGCAGTTACACCGTTAGTATTGATACCTACTGTCATCACCGGTAACGTATTCTGTTTCCCCGGCACCGACTACGTTTTGATCCAATGTATTTACCAACATTAACACTTCAAGTATAATTTCAATGCGCAGAGAACTTAGTTACCTTCAAACCAATAGTTTTTGTGTTCCACTTTACAGTTACTTTGTCCCTATACGTCTTGTCTGTTGTTTTAGGAGCTACATTATTCACCTATCAATCATATTGGTTCTGTGTAAAATACAGTGGATAGTCGTGACAATACCTACCGCACCTGTTCATGGTTACCAAGTACTGATAAAAGCATTAAGCATTTAGGTAGGTAATAACCTAAATTCTTGAAGTTTTTAGCTTTTTATTGAATGACCGCTTGACCACCACCTCCACTGATATGCAGTAGGTTTACGAGTGCGTTTGCCTGCAAAAAACCGATTCCCCCAGTCAAGAAGCACACCACAGTCGAGCTGTTCACACAATAAAAGTGGAACGATAGCGCTTTGTTCGGATTTTCAGATTAGCAACCATGGAACGGTGTCCCGTCTTCATGCCCACCTACCGATAGAAAAATGATCATGAGGGACTGATTTTCTTTTGCCTATTTTTCATGCAAATTCGATGCACACTCTTCGAAATGTATCCGATAAAAAGCCCGGTTAAAACCCTGTGTTAAAAACTCTGATTTTAACAGAAACCCAAAGCAACTGCTTTTGCTGAAATTGCCGTTATGATAGTTCTGACTGCATGATCATGATTATTTCTTGGATAATATATCGGTAAAATCGGTATCTAGGCTACTGACACCTGCCTCAATCAGTGGGATCATGAAAGGATTAATTTTGATCTTAGTGACAAGTTGTTAGGAGACCTGGTCACCATCTATTGAGTATTTTGACTCTTTTCCATCTACCTCTCCTGTAACTTACGGCGTTTACAGTATGACTATGCACTTTTTGAGATGGTCCTCTGGAATTCCTGCAAAGCACCTAGGATAAATCTAAGTATCTATCTAAATTATACATAAACAACTTATTGGTATGTGCAATACGTGTAAGAAACCAAGTCACACAAAAAAACTTTCTAGATATCACTACAATGGCTTGATAACACCATTGTTGTGCCACTTTTTGTATAAAGGGCTACTGTAATTAATTATTTAATGTAATTAAAGTAACTGAGCCATGTTACAAGTATGGTATCGCCTGGGAATCACCTTCAAGCCATATTTTGTGTTGAAATTACATCACAACGTTTATAGAGAGTATTTAAAGTTAAATAAAAATAGTTTACAGTAATAAAATCAAAGGTCACAAAAGTTATGGGTGTACTCGTAAATAACTTTTATATATATAGCGGAAATTGATTTCTCAATAAAGTCTACTTTGTTTAGATAAATACGGTTAACACATAGCATTTATAGTTGATTTATGTAGCACCTACCAATACTGGTGCTACATGAGTATATCTAAATAATTTATTACAAAATTATAGTAAATTTATTACAACCTAGTTGATCCAACAAAAGTTGTCTTGTCTAAATGTCATAGGAAAAAGCACTTTCAGTTTTTTTCCGAATTTTCATGAGTAAATTTTTTAAAAAAATAATTTGATGATATATTGTAATATGATCATGAGAAGAATTTTGTTAATTAAGGTATAAAATAAAACTAAACCAAAATATGATTTCAACAATATTCTAACATAGTTTTTTTTTTAAACTTTCATCATCATCATCATCATTTCAGCCATAGGACGTCCACTGCTGGACATAGGCCTCCCCCATCGATCTCCAAAAGGGCCGGTTGGAAGCGGCCTGCATCCAGCGTTTCCCTGCGGTCTCTTTTAGGTCGTCTGTCCATCTTGTGGGTGGACGTCCTACGCTGCGCTTACCAGTCCGTGGTCTCCATTCCAGAACCTTTCGGCCCCATCGGCCATCTGTTCTGCGTGATATGTGCCCTGCCCACTGCCACTTCAACTTGGTAATCCGGTGGCTAATTTAAACTTTAGCTAAAAGTAATTAAAAAAAAATATGTACGCTGTAACATGAGATACGTCTCCATTCTTATGATCATGTATGCTACTTTATATGTATGTGTACCTACCATGTTCTGACAAATAAATAATTTTCATTTGATTTTGACGTATCGCATCCAGCCACCCCTGAAATTAGATGAATCTATCAACATCTCATTTATCAAAATCGATTGAGGTGTTTAGGCTTTATCAGCATAAATACATACCCGTTAATTACACAGGTACCTAATCTAAGTAATTACAATAAGTACCCTTTTTGCTTTGCGTTGTCGGGTAAAAAGGAAAGTATTTTAGTTAGCGTGTATGTCTGTCTGTATGTATTTTTGAATATTCCCACCTACAGCCTAGAGACAGAGAGTGAAGATTGATCTGACTATTTTAGTTGTATTTTTTTTCATCTATCCTATTGTTTCAATTTCATAAAATTATAAAGGATCCATTGTGCACAATTTATTTAGTCGTAAAGTGTTAATGTTTTTGGAAGTCCTCTCTCATGGTTTTGCTTTACCAGGATCAAATCTACCCGGCTATAGATTAATATGCTTGATAATAAAGATTGCCACCTTATGCATAATGCACGATCTATTGTAAACGGATTCGTAATGAATAATACAGTGGTGACAGAGGATTACAGGTATCATGGCGGTTGTATAACTAGCATGACGCTAATCTATGCAACTCAACAGGTACTGTGGGTAGATCTTTCAAGGTCCAGCTTGCCATTACTTCAAACTTCGAACACCTAGCGAACACCTAGAGCATGCACAGAGACGTTGGGTCTATTTCTATATTTTATGGTATTTACTACGGGGAGTGTTCTGTGAACCGTTTGATTTGATGCTGGCGTCGTGGTTTTAGCAACGCACTAACCACCACTGCCTGAAATTTCATCCACTTATAGATCAGCGGAAATCACACATTATGCGTCGCACGATCTTTCTCGCCTCACACCTGTACAATAAGGAACTAGCTACCTTCCGCAGTGTTTCCGAGAAACTACACCACGATGGAACGGGAAAGGTTTTGAAGGCGGTTTTTTATTTGAAAGTTTTATACACAGATCTAGGTTTTATATGACTGATACATCCAAAAAGGTCATGGATTTTTAAAATTGAAATTTGCTTGTACTCCTAATGCCCATGTTATCACATGATTTTGAATCTTATACCTTAGTACCATGCAGAGTTTTATCTTTCAAGTTCTGGGTGGTACCTACTGTTATGAGCACTTGGACAGGCGTGCCATAATATGCCATAAAATGCACAAACTTGTCTCGCCTCGTAAAGACACTCAATGTAAGGTAAGCCTTTCATTGTGCTACCTCATTTCCATGACGTAATCATTTCCCGTAATTTTCACGTTGGGTTGGTGAGTAAAGGTGTTAAGTATACATGTTTCCTCTACTTTAATTAATTTGCTAGTATTATTACTTTGTATTTTTTTTGCTTCTTTATTATTTTATTAAAATTGAATTTACCTCAGAACTCCTTTATTTATAAACCGTTTTGGAAAAAATCTTTTTTTTATTTAAAACGATATACTTCAAGATTGGTTCCATAGAAATTCCATCAAAAATTAACTAGAATTTTAGTTATTAAATCAAAATAACTGGAAAAAAAATGACAACCAAGTAAAAAAATAATGCGGATTTACTAATTTTGAAGTCAGTTCTTAAATTGATCATTAATTAGGTACCACGGACCCAAAAGCTTACAGTGCAAAAACTAAAACATTTTCAAGTGACACTTATACTTGAAACTTGTAGGATTTTTGAGAAAAAAACTTGAATTTAGGATATAGGGACAATTTATACGAGCAGCAACTCTATATTATGTGAAACAAATATATCGAAATGGGCACTGTTACACAATTCTGTACCCATTCTAGATTTGAACTAGGAAGTTTAAGAGATCTAGATAAACGCAAGGCAATCATTGCAAAACTCAAAGGTGTAATATTTATAAAGTTTTATGGCGCGATAATCTGGCTTTTGATTCAATCAAAATTGAGATTAAATCCACGTCACCGGTTTCTTCTAGGCAAGCTTGCTCCAACGTAGACCACATCATCGCTTAACATCAGTCGAGATGGTGGCCAAACGCAAGCGTATTATTTACAAAAAAAAAAAACAGCTTTGTATCTCGTTTTGTCTTGACTCTACTTTCAGAAAAAATATTTTTATTTATTGTTTAACTAGCTGCACCTGGTTGTTTTACACGATATGTTATACAGGAACCATAATTATTTTTTCAGGATAAAAAGTTGCCTATATAAGTTAAGTCCAGGGTATAAGCTATCGTACTACCAAATTTCATCCAAATCCGTTCAGCCGTTACGTAATTATGGACACACACTTACACATATACACACAAATTAATATTAGTGTGAAAGTGTGTTTAGAACAGTTGCCTAGTACATATTTATCTATGCTAGTACCTATGCTGGGTTACGCGGTAAGGGTGTACCAAGCCGAAAGAGGTCCGTTATACTTACCATTAAGATCAATTTTTACTAACCAACCCTAATATCGCGAAAAAAAATATCAGCTGCTCCATGGCTGCTCCATATATTTTGTCGAGTGTGAATTGGCCATTTTCTATGGAACATCAGATATTTTTTTCACGATTTTAGGGTTGGTCCCATATTAAAAGTTGTTCATACCAATGAGTATTTTGCACCCCTCTCACCTTAGTTACACCCTTTTCGCGTAACCTTGACACTGTATAAACTTAACACATTTTTATTTTGGTTGTCAATAACTTTGCTCTACTTGCCCATCACTCTTTACAGTTGACAAACTAGGCTAAACTTAAATTGACATCTTTATGTTTTAATTTCCGGAATTGGCTGGAAATTTTGGAATTCGTTCATCATCATCGTCGTCCACAGCTTCCTTTAACCCACTGCTGGGTGTAGGACTCTCTCTTGCTATGCTATCTGCCTCGGTCGTGTGCTAATCGTCTTCATTACATTTACTTTATATTTTGATAGCTGTTATTAAGCTATAAACATCTCGGCGCACTCTTTGAATGATTTAGTGAACGCTCGCTAAAATTGGACATTTTGTGAGTGGCGCAATATACGCGGTGTCGGTGTCATGCAAATTAGTAAAGTGTCTGGAAAAGACTTGATATTTTATAATGACTGGCGCAAGTACATTAAGTTAGATCTAGATTTAATCGCTGTCCGATGTTTCATCACTGGTACATGTTGCGAGCATTCAATTAAGGAATATAAGTATTTATATACACATATGTACAATATGTACATAATATTATAAGATAGGTACTAGCTGCGCTTCGCGGTTTCAACCGCGTAGTGATGAAAAATGGTGATGATGATGATAAAAAGTATCCTATGTCCGTCTCCTGGTTCTAAGCTACATCCCTACCAATTTTCAGCCAAAACGGTTCAGTCGTTCTTGAGTTATAAATAGTGTAACTAACACGACTTTCTTTTATTATAGGTATAAGATAAGATAAGATATAGATTTTTTTTTTAAATTAAAAATCATTTTATTACATTAAGGTACAACACATTAAGATTGCAGCCATAGCCACCAAACTAGGTGTGGCAACACCTGTATTTTGGTGGGTAGCCTTCCCATCATGATCATTATTTTGTATAAGATTATAAGAATTAAAATTAGTCATAGATAGGACTTATTAGGATATACCCTTATATATATATATATATAAATATAACCTATCTATCTATGATATAATATATATCATAGATAGATAGGTTGTCGTAACTGACTGAAACTAAACGATAATGCTCAATATTTTCTGGATCCAAATGGGTTCTGACAACATTGCCATTCAGTGTGCTAATGCTACCAGCATGCTGGTTACGCTGCTAACTGGTAGTGGGTTAGTGGGCTTGAGCATTTGGATTGTCTTTAGACCTTCAACGGTCTATTCTATGGGCAGTCCAACTGTTTTTACATTGTTAGTTAATTAGTATTTTGTTTAGTTATTAAAGGCACTTACCAGTTAAAAACTTCTGACAGAAACAATAATACTTTTAAAAAAACCCGGACAAGTACGAGTAGGACTCGTGCTCTGAGGGTTCCGTTGGACAGAACCCTCAGAGCGTGAGTCCAAAAAAAACCTAAAGTTGAAAATATATTGAAAGACAAATATAACTTTGTAGTTGACTATAAGGTTCTTCTTTACATTCCAATTACAAAATGTAAGTTTGTAATAGCAAAATAATTATTTTTAAATTATATGACTTCAAATTTTTTACTTTCAGATTTATTCCTATATATGTGCTATGAGACCTTACCTTTTGCCAAATTTCATGATTCTAGGTCAACGGGAAGTACCCCATAGGTTTTGATTTCCCTGTGAAATCGCAAAATATGCGACATAAACGTTCATATCTTTTGATTACGTTGACTTACAACTTTTATTTTTTTACAGCGGAAAGAAACCGTAGACCCAAGTATTTATTATAAATTTCAACTTGATACCTTCACGCGTTCTTGAGAAAAAGGGTCTTGACAGACGTACAGACAGACGGACAACGAAGTGATCCTATAAGGGTTCCGTTTTTTCTTTTTGAGGTACGGAACCCTAAAAATGAAGGAAAAAGGCTTGATGAGGGCTGAGCTTGGCCTGAGCCGATGAAGGTTACCTGGAAGAGATAACTTACAGCGATAAAGTCGCTAGTTGTTACACCAGTTTTGTGTTGTTTTTTACTATGTATGGCATTTCTGGAGTCAACAATAAAGAGTTTAGTATCTAACTAGTAAAACATTTTCTTTTATGTTAAAAAATTGGTATTTCAGCTACAAACTACAACCTTACACTCAAAAACCTAATGAAAGTGACCAAAATTTATAGTTTTCATTCTAATTTTACAATCTACTACAGAAGTAAAATAAACTGACCAAGTGCGAGTCTGGCTCGCGCACTGAGGGTTCCGTACCACCATAAAATTAAATAACGAAATTACTAGTTATAACTTGGTAATGAACAGGAATTTGTAACCGACTCGCACTTGGCCATTATTAATTATTTGTTGTTATACTTTAGATCGTGTACATTAGCCGTTATACCGTTTTAACATTAGGGCTAATACAAAAATACGTTTGTAGTATGGGGACCCCCATTTCTTTGCTACTTTTTGACTTTTTATTATTTCTTAGTTAATCCGCCATAACACAACATATTCGGAGAACATTTCAACTGGCTATCTATTACGGTTGGAAAGATACAGCCGTAGTAGGTAGGACAGACGGACATCGTAGGCTTAGTAATAGGGTCCCTTTTAACCCTTTGGGTACGGAACCCTAAAAAGAACCGTTAAGTAGGTAGGTACATAATTTATTTTTTGATTTTAGGCAATCTGCTTTTACCTTGGGGCCAGCATCAAATGACATCCGAGAAGACTTGTTCTTGAAGTATGCAGTTTTGTTACTTTCAAGAATATTTGAGTACAGCCTTGTAGAGTTTGTGTACTTACTCGCTAACGATATGCGTAGTGTTGCGAATAAACTGGATCGAATGATGCGAATTTGGCGATTTGCAATTTACCTACAGGCAAGTGCTGTCGCAATATTGTATGATTGTGTGATTTTTTGATGATTACATTTGGGTAGCAATTAGTAATTATTTCATACGTGGGGCCCAATAGCCATAAGTATTACCGTCTGCCACCGCGTAAGGGTCGTTCGTGGGGACAGACGGTAATAAATCCACGGCAAGAAGTAGGTAGGTACCCACTATGATCTTTGAAGTCTGATCTAGATAACCTGTTAACCGTTCAGAATAGAAAATGAGTTTCTTCATTAGAAAAAATATAGGTAGGTTTTGTGTCCAATAATCTTGACGTGGTAGTGGTAGTGGCAGTGTCAGTACTAATAAACATTACCACTGCCACTTGCAAAAAGAAAAACGTTGCAGATGATGCGTACCTAGTAGCTACTTACAACTTTTACTTGCTACTTGTACTACGCATCGTATGCAAGCGCCCTGAATGGTAATGCTTATGCGTTGAGACAGAAACATGCCAGCATTTGGTCACGCGCGTGTCGCATTAACCAGGCGCTATGAAAGATTTTTGGAAATGAAGTGAGGTCCCAAAGGGCCCAATATCTCGATCCTAAGCGGATCTAATATATGTACCCATTGCCGAGGTTAGCGTTAGCGTATTTGTGCATTTTTGTGCTGCTCCTCCGAATTCGCCACCGCATCAGCCCTACCTTGTGACTCAGGAAGATGTGACGACCCCAAAGTATCGACACCAAGGAAGATCGACACATATCGGCACATCGTTTCTTCCTCGTTGGAATTTATACATTGTCGATTAAGTTCCTCGGCCAGCATTTAGATTGGTAACTAAGCTACATCTATTGGTAACGCCTAGTGGCTAATAGGCAACTCAATATTATGAAACATGATCGCTGGTTACATTCAAGATTTCATTTACGTTTGCGCTTGTAGAGGTACAAGCGCTAATAGTGATTCAGGAGGTCTTTCACAGAGGGCGTTGATTTAAATTATAAAGAAGAACGAAGCCGTTTTTAATACAGACGGGCCGCCTGATGGTAAGCAGTCACCTTCGCCTATGGATACTTGTAACACCAGAGGCATCACAAATACGTTGCCGACCCTAAAGGCCCTTTTTAGGCCTTTCTAGCTGGGACAAGTTACTCAGCAAAAGACTGCATTTTTTGAACATCAATTATTTAAATAATTTCTTCCTTTTTATTTATTTTTATAAAGTATTGATTTCTTAAATTTTTTGGCTATGAGAGGCTATGAACCTGTTATTTACAAAAAAAAAACATCATAATTTTTGATAGCTTTACATATCTGGTATAATTTGAACAAGTTGATAACTGTTGTTGCTGGGCAAAGGCCTTCAAACAATTATTATCAATGTAAATTAATGTACAAAGCAAACATGCATCAAATGAAATTGATGCATCTTTTGCATCAACACACAGATTAATTATGCAATCCACTGATGTGGTGTCGTGGTTTTTCTGCCAGAGGTTTTTATAAGTTTTTCAAGTGCGCACTTACAATGTACGACTTCATAGCTGATGGATTCTAAAAATCTGAAAATGTTTTTGTAAGATCTGAAAATTTATTTGTTACATAAACAATGGACGAAAATATGATAGAACAATAAGTAACGCAGTTTCCCAGGATGAATCACCATCACCAAAAAACTACCAAAGGTAAGAGAAGGGAAATGGCAAGAGAAAGATTCGATATATAGTGTCCAAATCCTAACTTTACTGATTGCCTATAAAACCGTTCCAAGACACGAGAATTATGACTCTAGAATTTGCGAAATTTTCTTAGAGGCTTCGAGAAGATTTTCAGAAACTTCTCATTTTTCTTCTTTTTGTTCCGTTCGTACTTGATGTTGGACAGCATTAGAACAGTTCTAATCATAGAGACTGTGGGTTTGAAGAGCGAGGTGGTGCTGTAGCCAAACCACTCACAGGTTTTGCAACCAGGAGTGCCGGCGCTTCGTTTCCCAGCGATCTTTTCTTTGCGTCAACCAAGTAATTTGTACTTGTTTGGCAATAGTTGACAATAATGTATTCAATAGTGCAAGTTTAGAAGTTACTTTTAATCTTTATTTCTCATTCCTTATGCCGTGACCGAAGTACGACTCTGCGCTAGATGGTGTTCATAAGTTCTATCTTCTTTCGAGTTATGTAGTCTCAATGTTGACGTACTCGATCACGCCATTAGTTTTTTAAGATGTAGCGGTATAGTATCCACATCTGAAAGACGCTTATCTTCGTCAGTCGGTCTTCATCGTTGACTTTGGTGAAAGCTTATTTAGTTTCAAGCCAATATCGTGTCTTCTAAATGTTCTATAACGTAGTGATATCAACGCTTAATTGACAAGGACCTTTGTCGATGCAAATGCATCCGCCGCCAGCACATTGTTTCGGTTATCTGATGCACTGACCCTATAAAAAGGATTTGACGGATATAGTCCTTTCAATCCAGTGCCACGTCTTATTTACGTCTTCACTTGTCGACATGGATCTAATTCATTTTAAGGCGAGTTGATTTTTATTATCAGATGATATATTTGATTCACTTGTTTTTTGTCGATCGTACAAAGGTAAACTAAAAGATTAGAAAAACTCGCACATTCATGTGATAAGAACAAACTCGTAAATAATATTCAATACACATAAAACACTCAATATTTATCTCTAGAAATGCTTACTTATGTAGGTGTTTTAAATAAAGTAACATACATTTTAGATTGTGCTGCTAATGAATGGATGGGTGTTAGCAAAAGGGTCTCCCGTCGCGATGTTACAACATGCTACTTCTTCACAAAGCATCGTGTTTCATACAGACTTGTCGGAGTCCTCTACTATTGTACCCAGTAAGATTTTTCGATTTTCTTGTAACGATTAAATTAGGACTACTTTCTGATTGGTACACTTCTAATTTCAATACTACGACTTTTTATGAGGAAAAAATAAATTGATACAAAATATGATGTTAGCTATTTCAGTTTTCCTAATCTTAATCTAATATAGAAGGATCCAGATTGAACAAAAATATTTGATTGCAGAATCATCATCTGCTGAGCAATATGGCACATGGCAAGTGAGTAAACTTTATGAGTAAATGTATATCGAGATATAAACAAATCAAATGATTTTTGCTTATGATTTTTTTCAGCCCAAGTATGAGTACAGATATGAGGTATCCGATCAGCAGACTGGCGACAGGAAAAGCCACTGGGAGAGCAGAGAAGGAGACAGAGTAAGAGGAGTCTACACCCTTTATGAACCAGATGGTGCACTCAGGACTGTGGAGTACACTGCTGACGCCACACATGGGTGAGTGATTATAAAATATACTATCATTGTATCAAGTTACAATTCCTATGGAGTCATAATATCTCAGTGAAAACAGTCAAAAAAAACGTCCGAGCGTCACTGTAGGTACATACATTGTGTCAACTATATAGTTCACAATACCACATTTACTACAATTTAGATGTTATGTAGCTTGCATAGCGTCCAACGTTAGTAATCCACTATGTCATCGTAGCTCTGGCATCGCGCGGCGTTGTAGTCGGATCGTAGTTACCTTGTAACTAACCTAAAAGTATGCGCTATTCGTAGCATGCGCCGAGTTTTTGTTCGGTAATTTTTTGACACGATTGTTACTCTATATGTATTGTATCTCGATGTATCAGTGACATGAGAGTGATAGAAACGTGGTGTCAAATGCATGATTCCCATCCGAAGGTTTTTGTACAGTTCTTTTGGTTAATTTATATTAAGGCTGCGCTCACCAGTCCCAGCTATATCTTTTGCATGTTTTCAATATTTTTTAAGATAAAAATACACTAAGTGAGAATTTAAAACTATTGATCTTTAGAATAATATCACGAATAGTATAAATCAATTTAATTGTTGTTATTTTATAGGATGGCGGTGGAGACAAAAAAACACATTTATTTTCGACGTTTTTTTCTGTTTCTTCCGCCATCCTATAAAATAACAACAATATATTACATTTGCAACAATTAAATACGACCACGAAAATACCACTTGAAATAAAGTAACAACAATATATTACATTTACAACAATTAAATACGACCACGAAAATACAACTTGAAATGTTATTATTAATATAATGACCAATCCTTTTTTTTATTCAAAGTGATTTTTGTAATCAAAGGTCAAGAGATAGCTGTGGCCAGAGAGGATCTCCACCACCACTCATGTTCTTTAATGGAACATACAATATATTGTACAACGTATCAAATGCTGATGAAGAACTATGGAGATCACAGAAAAGTGAAGGGTGTTTTTGTTTTCTGTGACGAGATGATAAGTGCTAATTAATGCAAGGAGATAAAGCAAAACAATTTTTCTTTTGCATATATGGACCCGACCTTTAATCTTTAAACGATTAACTATCTTAAAATCGTAGCCGTACGATGATGATGATGATGACATCACTGAACGATAGCCTGCCATCTGATGAACAGGATGCCCGCGACTCTCACGATGTCGTCGGTCCATCTAGTGGGAGGGAGGCCTATAGGTCGGCCTCTGGCTGCATCTTGTAGTACAATTATTGTATAATTGTAGCTACAAGTTTACATAACTCTTAAATTTTTTCTGCAGGTTTAACGCGATAGTTAAAAGAAACGAACCGAACAAGCACCAGTTTCCAGGTCAAGCTCCGTTCAGTCACAGCTCTACCAATAAAGTCAACCACGACTACTTGCCTGAAGGCCAGAAGACGGACAGAAATATATTTTCTTCTAATCCCCGTAACAGGGAGGATCCTGAGCACTCAGGAACTAAAAATCTTTATAACTCAGGTGTGGACTTTAGTGTTAATCATGTTTTGAAAAAATTTAGGGACAATGACAATTTATACTAAGAATTGAACCTATAAGTACCTTTTTTACCTAACATTGTATCTTTTTTGAAATCTAATATCCTTACTACATATCCTTACTACCTTATTTTTTTATTGGATGATGTTTTAACGTAATTTGCTTATTTGGTAACGATAGGACTCTTTTGCAGAGTTTGCCTATATAAGGAAGTCTTTCTTTGCCAGGTTTTACCACCTTTGCAAACGTTACTGTTTTGAATTGAAAGGCAAAGTTTCCAGTGAAATTACAGGATTTTTTAAATCTTTTGTTAGCTGACCCGGAAACTGTCCACATTTCAATTTCATACAAAAAAAACATAGGAAAAAAAGCACTGTTTTTTCCTAATTTTTCAATGTTTCAGGTAATTTTTTTATTTTTTTTCTAATTCCTCACCAGGCAAACAAAACAACAAAAATCAAATCGGTCACGCTATTTCGAGTTTTTGCGATACTAATGTACGGCAATTGATCTTTTTAGATAGAAGATATAGGTATCAATGCGTCAACTGCGCGTCAATGCACTAGTGCATTGACGCGCAGGATATTGAACTGTTGCAAATTCAAATTCTAGATGGCACCTAACTCTTATAAGCAAGCGTGTTACTTAGGCGAGTAGCTAGTTCGTGTGTCACTAAATTGCATTAAAAAAACTTTAATAAAAGTTATGAATCACCGGTGTTGTCGAATCCTCACCATCGACTCACGTGGGCGCGGTCGGCGATCAAACAGGAAGGACTACTGGTGAAAGAAGGTTTTGACAACTCGAAGTCACTATTTTGATTAAACTGTACTTTTAACAAGAATAAGACATAGATTTAGTTTTTTTTTTATAATATATTGGTTTGAAGCCGAAATAAAACAGCTAATACTTCTTATTATTGCGTTTATATTTGTCAGCGCTAACTTTACTTGCAAAGGAAGAATGTAGATTGGTTTGTATACTATCGAGATCGAGGTTTTGGGGCTATACGAAGAGTCCAGATCAATGATGGTGGTCATCATGATGACTATGGTGGCCATCGTGCTGGCGGTGGTGGTCATCGTGTCCATGATGTCCGTGGTGGATAGTGTGGTGTTCCTGATGACTGACCGCATGGCCATGGTGATGGTCATGGTGGTCATGATGGTCATGATAGCCATGATGATCATGATGGTCATGGTGGCCATAATGATGGTGAGGAACAATATGGTGATGAACAGTCTTGTGGTGAACCACGGCGCGGAAACTGTATGATGAAAATAATTAGATTAATATCTGTACAAAAATTATCATAATATCGATTTGCTTTGGACAGCAAATAATAGGTATTTGCTATACAAGAGTGCAAAGTTGCTTTTTAACCGCGTGCTCAATTTTGATGACCGAGCAAGCGAAGGATTCTAAAATTCGAAAAATCGAAACTGCACATAATTTATTTAAGTACTAAGAGGAAACTCAAAAGCATGACACGAGTGCAACATAAAGAATTATGTATTCGAGGTAATTATAGTTAACTTTTATAACAATACATTTGGTATTGTTATAAAAGTTAACTATAATTACATCATTGTCATCATTATTAGTATTTGTTTTTAGATTGGTTTATTTATTATTTTATTTATATTTATATCTTGTACTGGTGTACTGTATGTGCCTGTACCGATACATCACTAAACGGCTCCAACGGAAGATCAGCGCTGGTTAACAGCCGGCATTATGCTGAGTTGGGGCCGATTTGTGACCTTATAACTTGTGTCTTTAAACTATTTAAAAAAAACGTAATCTGGTCACAAATAAACTTTTTCTTTCTTTGTTTTTAAATAAGTTATTCGTGCAGGGCCAATTATCGAACCAGTGCTGTCAGATTGTAAAGCGCACAATCATGCTACCGATCCGTTACCATCGCCACTGAGTGTACTCGTAATCTTCGACCAATATAAAATGAATGGACGGGCCATAACCATTGAACTTGCCCAGTACCATAAAAAACGAGTTATAACCGTCGGATATATACTTCAACACCTAATTATAACCATGTACACTACATTTGTTACAATAAATAGACAGCGGTTTTTTGTTGTGTTTTTACACTTCGGGAAAGCACACAAAGGCATAATTTTGTCATATGTTTCGTTATCATGTACCTAACAATAGATTCGTGTTTCCTACGGCTAGTGCCCGACTGAAACGAAGTGAGCACCGGCGCTCATTTTGTAATCTTCAAAAATGCGCTTCTTATGGGCCCGTCCTTTAATTTTATTTTTGGTCGAAGTTCGTGATAATGATTAATTTTTATATTGATCTTTACCCGTGTTTGTCATCAGCGGTGTAATGAACAGAACGCACGTTGCCGTCGGGCTCCACTAGAGAATACTCTCCCTTCACGACGTCGCCTTCGCGGTGCTCGTGCTGCGACTTATGATCGCCCGTGTGGGGGTCGTCCACTGAGTAGGAGAATTTGTACGACGGGTGGTGGTAGTGCTGCAAGTTATCGGTATACATAAGCCACCAACCTCAGTAAAATTATAAAACAACTGCCAAAAAGATAACTAAACAGACGATTATAAAACATAGTTCAGAATCATCATTAAGAGGGTATACCACGGCCAAGAAATTTGATGAATAGGTATTTAACAAATCTATTGCTGTCCCCTGACCTCAGGCCTCTCCCAGTAGAGCGCAATAGGGACAACTGCAGCTCGGATCGATTATACCTACTAAAAGTAGACAAAAGCATTGTCACGTATTTTTCTGTTTACTCATTCAAAACTAAGCCGATTTCATTATTTTTTTAATTAATAGATGTGAAAAAGATTGAACTATGCTTCTATCATTTATTTTTGTTTTATAAACTCGTCAAATTTGTTTGATAGACGTCTGACCATGGCGTTAAAAAACTAAATTTTTGGGATATTTAAAGGCTCATATTTCTTATAGTAGTTAAAACTTATAGAAAAAAATAAATGATAGAAGCATGACAATGGGGGAGATAAATTTTATTTAAAAAAATTACTGTTATAGTGGTATTATCCAGGGAGGAAACACGAGAATACGTTTGTATGGACAAAACACTGCCCGTGTGCCCACTTAAAACCCATGAAACTCAGTGACTAGTGACAGTAGACAGAGTGTCGGATAGACCGACACCTGACTTGAATTTTTTATTCAACATTTGCAAAGAAGATGATATCCAAAAATCGCATGATTGCCTTAATGGGTGGAGTTGTGCGTATAAAGTGTTGGATCAAATAATTTTATACGTACCGTAGGTACATGGGGAATGTCTAACATTGCGGATAGCACATTTGACACGGTTTTTTAAGTAAAAGAAAAGAGCGTCCGGACAGGAGGAATCATATTGTTCAATTCCAGGGCACATACTTTGAAGTATATCTGACCCCGCTTTTTAGGTGGGTTTGAATTGTTGCTAATAGTCTTACTGAACTAACTATAACTAAATTCTATCGCAGCATATTATTCCTGTGTCGGTTTTGTAACGCTTTTCTACTATTTCTTAAAAGTTTTGGTGAACTGACCAACCAATTTTACAGACAGTTTTACTTACGTGGTCCCAATGATGGCTGTTATGATCATCATGGTGGTGATCATCGTGATCCAAACCATGATGTCCTGAAACGAAAATTACGTCTAGCTGAGTATATTTTGATAGAATGAGACATTTGTGCATAAAAATCCGATTGAAGTTAATATGCTAGCTAATGAAGCTATTCTAATAATGTATTGTACATGAAAAAAAGTTTTTTAAAAATATTGGCAGCACAAACATGAGCAGAATATCCATATATCCATATAAATGCCGGCGCGAGCGCGAAGGGGGCGCCGGTGGCCGTACTGCATCAGGTATCGTGGTTCTATGGCGTGAGTATAGCGGCCGAGGAGAATGAGACATCGCATGTAGGTACATTGACAGTTTTTATTCCGTAGCGCTATGATTGATAATAACAATATTAAATTACTTAAAATTACTCGGGGACAAAGTGTTCGGCCTTGTAACGAACGCTGCCACCCTCCAACCAAAAATCCCAATTCAAAACCCAAAGTAAAGTGAGCTCCACCGAGCCTCGCATGTCCGCACGCCCTCACTAGCGCCTCTGTCAGACGGCATGCCAACTTGCTGAACGCCGCTTAGTTGCCAACGACACATCCGTAAACAATTGCAGCAGAGTAAGTTACTGCAGCGTTACACCAGAGATAACCTCCATCACTAGTCTACCAAAACTAAGCTATGTGGCGCCTAACTAAATAATCTAAGCCTTAAAAACTATCCAACGGTAGTTGCGCCCGAGTGTTGAAACGTCAACGCGCTGATATATACACAAAAATTATCCATTTCTAATATATCCATATTATATAAAAAAAATGGGTCTACAAACATTTGTTGGTACTCGTAGTTAAAGAACCTGAAGCCTGTAGCTGGTTGTGAAGGATGTAGCTGCCAGAATGGGTGTTCCCCAATGGTTACAATCTGGGTGTCTTCAAATCACGAGTGAATCGGTTTCTTCTAAGCAAGCGTGCTACAACGTAGACCGCATCATCGCATAAACATCAGGCGAGATGGCGGTCAAATGCAAGACAATTATTTATTTAAAAAAAAAAAAAAAACGTGGTTATAGGTTACCTTGGCCATGGTGCCTGTCGTGGTGGTCATCGTGATGTCCGTGGTGGTCATTATGATGTCCGTGGTGGTCATTATAATGTCCGTGGTGGTCGATGTGATCCACCCGTGACTGGTGCGATGTAGCGTGCGGGTGCGCGAAGGCACCGGCCACCATCACGATTAAGGCAAACTGAAAATAATAAACATAAATTCAAATCATGCTGATTGCTATTTACTCTGCCATTATGAGTGTTACTTGCTGCCTTCGCATTGTTGGTCCTAATAATTTACGTCTAAATATATCGATACCGGAAGTATTAATTAATGTAAGGGACACACCCCTGTTTTTCAGGAAAGCAAAAATAAGTTTTTTTTTGTAAAAATGTTTGTAACTTTTTTTTCAGTTGATCTATTTAACTATTTAAATGCGTCCAAGAGCAAAGTACCCTAGATTTTTGGCATCTTTCGTACGGTAAATTCATAACTAAGATAAACCTTATAATTTCGTAGATAGCCTGTCCCTTACATTAAAATTCAGTGAATAGATGTATCTTACGCTATTCAAAATTTTATTAAAAAAAATCAGCAATGGTGTAAGGGACATGTGGAAAAATAAAACTAATTGGAGTTTGCGTGTTTCATCTTCGACCACATCGTCGCTTACCATCATGCAAGTTGGTGGTCCAAACCGAATTTATTCGCGATAGGAAAAAAAAATTGTTTGTCTGTAAAGTCGGTTTACGGACGATAGCTTAACGTGACAACGTCATAACAAATACACAATGAGCGTAACGGGACACTTTTTCGTGCGTGCAGCCGGTGTTCATCGATTTATTAGACGTTGTCACGTCAAAAGATTAAAAAGTGTGTGCTTAAGACCACACGACAGAAGTGAAAACTTCATCAAGGTTGACTATTCAAATTATTTATTAAGAATAAAAACGGACAAATTCCACTAACATTTATCTCACATACTGTTAAACTAAAATAGATTTCGTAGTAAAAATATGAATAATATTATAAAGTTACTAATAAAATATGTCAACATAAAATTAGTATGTCATACAACTTGTCATTATAGTCGTCGACTTTTTTGCCCCTGTCCTGTGCCCCTGTCCCATTGAATAGCATTAATCAGTTAAATTTTCACAATAAGTCAAAAAAACTTTCGTTATAGTTTTCCAACTGTCACAAATAATATAACAATCAGTGTTGGTAGCAAGGAGTGCATTGAAGTGTCGGTGGGCGCGAATCAGCGGAGACATGGAGCGCGTCACGGTGCGGCTGTGAGCCACGTGGAAAAACTCGGGCAATTTTCCACGCCTATTAGCCGGAAACCCAGGTTTATTTGGCACAAACAACGTACACAATAAATTGTGCAGATGCAAACTATAACTCTCTCGCTCCCTTAATCGACTTTACCCAAACGAGTATCTAAGCGTGATGGTCACGCGAGCACAGAAGACAAAACGCGAGTTTACACTTCAAAAATGTGAGTTAAAAAAATAAATTGCAGAAGAAAACACAAATAACTAACAGGAAGAACTCACTTTCGCCACAGTCTGATACCATTAATTATATACCTAACATTAAAGAATAAAAATTACTTTTAAAATTATTCGGTTTCTTGTCAGATACTCACTTGGAACCACATGTTTTCTGTTCAAATCGCTGTATCTGCTGGACTTCAACTATGAAAACCTAGAGGAACATCACGCTTATATCCGAATCCTAGCTAAAACAATAATTGATACATTATTCTAACGACAATAATAGATCCTCTATTATTTCGATAATCTTAACGAGTCTTAATTAGTGAAACTTCAGTTTCTTTTCGACCCCAAGGGCGGTCACAAATCATTACCCAAGTTGATTATCATCAATCAGAGCTACACATGAAAACATTGAAATGTATTGTAACTAAGCAGTTGGTATTAAGCGAGGATATACGCGCTTTTACAGTAAATATGTGCAAAGCATAATTATAATTACAAGTATTGAAGTGTCTTCGAGCGATTATAGGTTTTTCGAGCGATGTGGCCTGCCTATTGCTACTTCAACTTGCAAATTTTAACAGCTATGTCGGTGACTCTGGTTCTTCGGTGAATATCCACGTTCGCACTTGGTACGTGGCCTAAAGATCGCAGAACGTTCAGGTTACAGAAGGAGGATGCTGCTAGTGGTTCTGGTTGCAGTTTTAGGACATAATTATATTGTCATAGGCCCAGAAACCTCGCTCAACAATTGCTCGAAAAACCGATAACCGATGTGGAAAAAATGTTCTTGAGTGGAAACCACGAACTGAAAGACGCAGCGTAGGTAAGCCTCTGACTAGATGGAACGTCGACATCGTGAAAGTCGCGGGCGTCCAGTGGATGCAGACGGTAGGCTGTTGTTGATCTTGGGGTTCTAAGCGGAAGACTGATGTTCAGTCAACATCTTCTGGCAATTGTTCATGTTCAGCAGTGGACGACTTCTAGTTGATAATGATGATGATGTATGAAGTGTCGATGGACTTGTCAGTACATTTTTATTAATAACTTATTACAAAAACAAAATTGTTAATTGATTAAGATATTATGTTATTTTTGACTAACATAATAATATAACACTGTTTTAACATAATAATATAGTAAATACAGTAGTTATTCTTAAAATCTGTTAAATTACAACTAAACTAATAACTATTCAAATAACCCACCCCTAACTGTTCCCGGCGCAAAGGTACCCAAAACACTCGCTGCGTAACCGCATTGGATGGCAATGGCCAACCTTTGCACTAGGAACGAGCCGGAGTCACCACACTTTCCCTTGAGCCTGTGCCCTATCTCCGAAATGAGCTTCTTGGCCTCAGTCCCCCAACAACCCATGGTCTCCACGGCAACGGGCACAAAATTGTTAAGCGGCTTCAATACCCATCAGACCTGCAGAGCCCCGGAGGCTCCAAAACGCAGGGAACCTTTGCCGATACAAGGCTTTCCGGACTATGTCATTGAGTGCATGGTGACGCGGAAACCTTCCTTGCGCAACGATGTCAACCCAGCGCATTATAGCCATCGGCCTCCACCATGGAACCGCAGGTGCATCTGTGGGGTTCACACACCTTGCAGCCCAGGCAAAAGGCCACCGCCACACGCAAAGAGTCGTCGTCCAGTAAGGTGCCCAGGTGAAGAGAAGGTAGCGCGTGCAACTATGCCCCGGATTCTGGCTGCAACACAGCCAGGAGTCTAGCCATATCTACTCCAGTAGCACGTAATATACATAATAACTATAAGGTTTCCATTCTGCTCCGAAAACCCTAAAAATGGAACAGTCACTGTCGTGATAATATATTTGGCAAGTACGACGGGTCGTACTGCCTCCGTATAAATTTGCTATATTATTACTATATACTATATATATATAAACGAACTAAAAGCATCAGTAGTTCGATTATCTGTATCTAACACTGGGCAACTGTGCTCCATCGGAATCGTAGACTGCATGATCGCTTAACATCAAGCGAGTAGGCAGTGAAACTCAAGCCTATATTCCTAAAAAAACACCGGACGAAAAAGTCTCATCAGTCCAATCATAGGACTAAGTAGGTAACAGGACTAGGTGGATACTAATTAACTATTTGACCTTTAAATGCACTCGACTCGAATGCAATATGTCTGGGGCAGCGCTGTCATGTCTTTGTGATATTAATGTTAAAAACTTTTCTCCGTGTCTTTACACATTATAAAATTTGTCAACGGGTCCAGTAGATGAGAAGACCAATCCAAAATATGCATTATGTCAACTGAAGCCGCGGCTTCGGTTCGAGTCGGTCTAGTATAGATCATAAATAGCTGTAGCTGCACTGCTGTAGCTGCGTTAAAAGTCCTACGTTAATAAGGTAAGTAGAGTAGGAGAGTGTTTACGGACTAGTAAAAAATATACTTATTTTGAAAGTATTAATTTAATAAATTTTCATGTTTTAGACGACATTCTTGCCCGTTGCGTGAACTTTATGTGTCTTATTTTTCACGCTTAAATCTTCTATAGTACAAGCAGTACCTATTCATAATTATCTATCTGCTTGTCTGTTTGCTGTCTATCCATCCGTCCGTCCGTCCGTAAAATCTGATCACTTTTACTAGCATTTTGAACATAATATAGGTAGCCAATATACTACAGAAATTGTTTTCATCCAGATTTTTAGTGTTATTTCGAATTCACTAAGCGGCTGGGATGTAGTTTTTATAAATCAATCAGGTAAATGGTTGGTTATTTCAATAACAAAAATCTTATTTACAGCAAAGCAGAATATAATTGATTGTGTTCTAAACAAAATAACTACAATAAAAATTCACAAAATAATAATTTAACTTTTGTAAAAAATTAATCTAAGTTTGGTAATAAAATTTAGTTCCTGCTAGACTAGTAGCATACTTAACTATAGAAAATCACAGAAAATAAAAAAAATTACCGTTTAAATAAAATAATCAAACTAAAATAATAGATGTCACTACACCTACAGGTATTATAAACAGTCAAATAATATATTACCAAAATACCACGTAACCAGAAAAAAGGATTTATTATAAAACCGGACAATGTATCCCCAATACATTTCTTACAGGAATACAGGATTTATTAGTCAGGCTTTTAAATAATGATAACTAAGCGACGTGGTGCTTCCACATAATGTCTCCATCATCCCCATGTCTACCATAACCTCTGTGATCATCATGACCTCTGTTGTCTTCATGACTCCTGTAGTCATCATGTTCATACTGCTCGCCTTGTCCAAGGGGCATGAAGTATTGCGGCTTTTTCCTCTCAGCCAGGTTTTTCAGCCGGAGATGTTCGATCAGTTCGTCGTAGTTCTTAAACTCTTTCTGCTCGTTAGTGTAGATGCCTTTAGGCAGGATGATGATTTGACCACCAGGGCCGCGGGTGTAGTCTCTTCCACCTGTCTTCAGGTAGCGGTAGTCAAGGACCCAGGTGGGTTCAGCGTAGTCTGGGCTGTACACGTCAGCGATGATTCTGAAGATACAATACAAAAGCTATATTATTAAATGTCATGTAAAATTTTCATAGTCCCTTACACCTGTATATTTTTAGCCTCATAGGCAAAGGCCAGGAATTAATAGAACGTTAAAACGAACTAACCCAAACTCGATGGGTTTACTTTACAGTCAAGAGTTCTGTTACCTTTCCTGTTAAACTTCCAGCTTCATCATCAGACCAGCTTAATAGCACCATATTATTAGTTTATAATTAACTAGCGACCCGCCCGCCCGGCTTCGCACGGGTGTAATTTACGTGCGAAGCCGGGGCGGGTCGCTAGTTATACATATAAACCTTCCTCTTGAATTACTCTATCTATTTAAAAAAACCACTTCAAAATCCGTTGCGTAGTTTTAAAGATATAATTTATATAATAAGCATACATAGGGACGGACAGACAGCGACAGCGACTTTTTTTATACTATGTAGTGATAGTGATGATAATACATAATATATAGTAGTAAGAGAAAAGCTCTCGAAAACTAAAACTTACAAAAAAAAAAAATGCTATTTAATGTAAAAAAATATGTCATCATCATCATCAAGAATAAATTAAAACCTTACTTGTTCTGGCGAGCAATATCTGGAGTATGACCCTGAAATTTAAATCAGATGTTTTTCAACTGCTCTAAGAATTATAGAATTTCTTGTAAAAGTAGGTACTAGGTTTCGGGTAAAATATGTGTTGAAAGACAAACGATGAGTTGAATTTGAACATAAATTTTCGATTACAAGTGTAAGTATTAAAATCAAAGGTTTTCTACTTACGTCAGGCCTAATCGAACGTAATATGACTGGACCTTCTGGTTCATCATGATCAAAACTATCAATACGATGCTCCCACCACCGGCTGTCATCGTGATGGTCACGGTTGTCTCGGTTGCGGTCATCATGGTGACGATTATCCCGATGGCGATCATCACGATGTTGCTGGTTACGGTGACGATTATCGACTATACGATGCAAGTCACCGCGTAGACGAGCCAAGCCTTCTTTCAACCGTTGTGGGTCCACGCGATGAATATGCTCATTTTGGACTAGGATCGGGCTGGGCGCTGCCGAGGCCTGAGTCTCTTCTTCTGCAACGCATGCTGATAGTACCACTATCAGTACTAGCCACTGCAGACAGAATTTTATTGTTATTTATTTTTGCGACTTCATTCTAAACCATCTTAACGGCCTCTTATACCAAACTTGACGGTTATAAATCAATTTTATTCAGGAAAATTACAATATTTAAGCTGGAAAAAAATACATGCTATAGATACATCTGTGTTTAAGTTTATGATTTGGTTCAAAACAGGACAGAAAAAACTGTCCTTGATAAAAAAAAAATACTGAAACAAAGTCGATTTAGTTTTTTTTTTCATTTTATGCTCTAATGAAAGGTCTTAACAACCTGGAAATTACATGCACTGAAAGGCAATCCTATTCAACGTTTTTTGGTTTTGATAGATTTTTGACAGTGAATAGTTTCGTTTTTTAGTGAAATGAAAAGCGTAATAAGGTCGCAAGAATATGTGCGCGCTGCGCTCAGTACCGCGCCAGGCGTCATCGAAATTGGACCTATGTTAGTTTTTGTCGTTGTACTCCCCCCCGCGGGCCTCAATTTTAAAAGTTTTATAAAACCCCTCATTATTTTCTTTTTTAGGGTGGCTCTGGTACTTGATAAATGAGTAATGAATTATTATTTTTACTGTTTCCACTCATTTGGGGTATATTTGAATAGGTCTTTTAAAATGAAAGTAAAGTTTCATAAATTACTTTTTTTATCAAGTGTGTGTTATCTCTTGCGAAATATGGCCAGCTAAAGTGGCTAAAAGTTGCCCCTCTGAATTCCTAAATATTAGACATAGAAACTTGTAACCTTCAATGCTGATAAGCCATATTAAAAACTTTTATTCATAATTATTTTAGCTTTTTGTGATCACAACTTTTAAAGTTATGTCGACAAAACTGTAATGAATTGTAGACGTTCTAACTCAAATGTAATTTTTTGTAGAATGTTTTTAAAAAATCAATTAAAAAAAATAACTCTTTCCTGACTATATTTGTTAAGTACTAAATTCCCAATACACTTGGCTTGAAACAATAACGAACAGATACTGTTTCAGAATAAGATGACCATGAAGTAGGTATTGTCTTTATTTATGATGGTTATGATGATAGCTTATGAATATTAAAAACGGGCCACGACCCGTTCACCCACCAGCTTCACCTACTAGTAGGTGCACGGGTAATTCGCATTTACCCCTGAACCCATTGCATTAGAGTTAGAAACTAATGTGCAAACCTACGTTAATTTTATTTGCATAAAATTTTATAATTATTAAATTGAGTTGATATTTTACAATACTAAAAAGACAATATCGTCGTTTACCAACAGACGAGTTGCTGGTCAAAGACGGACTTATATATACTATCTATACTAATATTATAAAGAGGAAAGATTTGATTGTTTGTTTGTTTGTTTGTTTGCATTGAATAGGCTCCGAAACTACTGAACCGATTTGAAAAATTTTTGTTGGGATGCTACACTATCCCCGGGTAACATAGGCTATATTATATATTTTTTTAAATAGGGATCCTTACTAAAACTCCAATAATGTAACTCAAGGTGTAAAAAATATGATTTACAATTTTATTTTAACTTTGCGTGTTTGACAGTTCTAAGACAGGACAACGTCTGTCAGGTCAGCTAGTCAGAAATAATAAAAAAAAAATGCGTAACTATTGTAAGCCCACCACGTGTTTATTAATAAGGGTGTGAAAGTTGCATTCAATCCTATCCTATTTCAAAGTAAGTAAATCTTAACTAGAATTTTTCACAATTATTTTCTTTGTTTAAATAAGTGTATTTTCCAGAAATTAATAAAATTATTCAATAGAAATTTTTATCACACTTACATGAAACATGTTGATGACTGAAGGTACCAGATATAACTGATACATCAGTTTCTAGGCTATCCTATGAATACCAAGCCGAAATACTAATAATATGGATTTCTACATAATTTGCATCCGATCAGATAATTATCTATTCAGCGAGGTTTCTGTACTTAAGTTGTTTGTAGTACGCGTGGAGTTTCGCTATTGGTTTGTAGTAATAAGTAAGAGTCTGGATAATGCGTATCGTTTACTATAATCTTCCTAATCATTAACCATTTTCCACCCACTGCTGGGTATACTTAGGTCTCCTCTTTAGCGCGCCTTCTTTTCCGGTTCTGTGCCAGGCTCGTCCACTGCTTCCCTGCTGCCTTAGCGATGTCGTCTGACCAGCGGGCTGGTGGTCTACCCAGTGGTCGCATTTCATTTCGCAGCCACCGTTCTGTGACTGCTTTTGTCCACTGTCCATTTTCCTTTCTGACCAAGTGTCCCGCCAATCTCCACTTGAGTCTCGTGATTCATTTAACCACGTCTTTGGCCTTCGTTCTTTGTCGAATTTCTACGTTTGGTATGTGGTCCAGGAAATAAATGCCTAGCATGACGCGTTCCATCGCCCATAATAATGTATGTTCCACTATAATCTTACCTATGATTTATTAATGAGTTTTAGATTCTAATACTTGATTTGATACACTTAATTATAATACTAAGTACTTTCCGAAAGGCTGATGCTATCCCGCGTAATAAAGAGATGGTAGCCGGACGGTAACATGTGCGCTTTACAATCTGACAGCACCCAGTTCGATCTTCGGCCCTGCCTATGACTTATGTAGTCTGATGACTGATAGGTATGACTGACTTAATGTAGTTAGACCTAAAAAAACTATGAGCAATTGTGTTCGATGTCATCGCTCTAAAAGGGTAACGGAAAACATTGTGAGGAAACCGGTATGTCCAAGAACCTCAAAAGTTCAAAGACATAAATTTTAATGACATTTAACAACATTTACTGGCCCAGCATGATAGATTAGAGCCAAAGGTACACGCTATATCATGATTTGGAAAAATAGCAAAACAATGCGTAATTATTGCTAAATAATTGTTATTACAGGATGCTGATATTTAAACTCAATACCAAGATCTCTATAAATATTTGATGAGATTACAACTGATTAACATTTGAATCTTGTTGCATGAATAGGTCTCACCATGATTTGGAAGGTATTCCTGTTACCTTTTTTAAATTGTTTTTTAATAAAGTGATATTATTAGTGACTTTGTGACCTACTTTCTCTTAATTTATGCCATATACCTACAATTAATTAGTTCCAGCTATTTTTTCGTGCAACTTTGTATATGTGACCACAGCCATCACAAATTGTCCATACCAAATTCAAGGTTGTCACTTGCTTCTTAAATTTTACTTCGATCGTCAATAATTTAGGTTAAAGTAGTATGAAATCGATTCTGAGGGAATTTACCGTTTTTAATCACAGTTATATTTTTCTATTTCAGGCGGGTTTAGTGTTGAGTCTAGCCCTATGCGTACTAAGTGGTAAACGTCCAGCGACTTCAAAACAAATGATAGAACTGTTCTCTGGACATCATGGTCACCTGTCACATATCGGTCAGCACGAACCTGAACATCACGAAATATACGTAAGTTGCCTTATCCATATAATAGACAAAAATTAACCATGCCACTTTACTTATTCAATATCAGTAATCCTAATTACTAAATTTGTTCAACTTTTCTAGGCGTGGGCGTATCCGTCATACGAGTTCTCGTACCACGTGGATGACCCTCATACTCACGATATGAAAGGACAACATGAAATAAGAGATGGTGACAAAGTGACAGGTAACTACTGGCTGATACAACCTGATGGACGCAAACGAACTGTCAAATACAGATCAGACCATAAGAATGGGTTCGTATTATTTTAATTACTTGAAGCATAGTATTAAACTGCGGAGTAGGTAAAATAAACTTAATATTATCTTGTCTTTAATAGTTTTCAAGCTAAAGTTTACTACCAGCCCCACGATGGACATCACTACGAAGTAAAACAACACCACGAGAGAAATCATGGGCATGAAGGTCGTCACCGTTGGGAAGATGAACGAAGGGGTATCGGAAAAAGCAGAGGCAATCAATGGGATGGCAATAATGATATGAGAAGACGTATAGGTATTGATGAAAGACGAGATGGTGATCATGATGAGCGGCAACACGATGACAAACGAGATCATGATGATAGACTAGGTCATGATATCAAACGAGATCATGATGACAAACGCAGTCATGATGATAAAAGAGGTCATGATGACAATCGCGGCCATGATGATAAACGAAGTCATGATGATAAAAATAGTCATGATGATAGACATGATCACAAAGATAATTCATGGGGATGGATCAAACAACGTAAAGAGCACAAAGACAATCACCGTGAAGGACTCAAAGATAACATTGGCTATAGAAGACTTGGGCATGGTCACGAGGAACACTGGAAACATGGAAATCTTGTAGGATGGAGAGAAGGAATAGATAGCGACTCCCATCATAGAGACAAAGACAACCATCATGGATACCGGGATAACCACAATAGAGACAGGGACGACCGCTATAAAGCCAGAGATAACAGCTACAGAGGCGACGACAAGCGAAGCAATGACAGTCACGATGATCACCGTGGGCAAAATTCCTACCAAGAACCAAGAATACATTTCAAATCTCTTATTCCATATGGTCAACGCTTAGATTAAACATTAAGAAACATACCAAAATGACTTAAATAATGCTGCGTACGCGATAAATATTATATTGTGATAATTTGTACACATAATATAACTCTTATAAAGAAACTCTTTAAAAAGAGACCAAAAATAACTTTTATAAAGACTTTTAAACGTAATATGGTAATTTTTTTCTCTCTTTCTCATCTCCTAACTCGATAAAAATTATTATTGCTCTTCAGGTCTTATAAATTGAATATAATACACACGAGATATTATTGAGTTGTACTTTATAAAAAAAAAATCGCTATGAATCATTTAACATATTGATGTTTTATTATAAAGTCGGCGAATAAATAAAAATATTGAGCATCAAATTTTCTTTTATCTCATTCTTTTATTAATCCCGTATCTATCCAATGCTGCCTATGCATAGAATCATCACTAAACGATTATCTGGTACTAATGATAGAAAAAATAAACAAAATTAGGCACTGAACTATCATAAATAAACAATATCTACCACTACAGCCCTAAAACAGGATAGGCACCGCGATTTCAGATAATTTACATATCCAACTTAAAAGAGGCCACACGGCCTGTCTTAAATAATATTGGACTTCCTCCAACTAACACGCAGCATAGTTCGATGTTCGTCATCTTGGCAGCTACTGCACGTCAGACCTCGTTATAAATAAAATTGGGAATGATTTTTTTAACAAGCTTTTATATTATTTCAGGAAACCCTTTCATTTGATACTCATATTATGATGGTACGTAGATAAGAAAATTTCGTTTGCCATCTTGGGGCGTCCGCGATATTGAATTTAGTGTGACATCATATTTTTTATTGTATTCTCAGCAAACCATTTCTTTTCAATTCCTATATCACGGGGGTGCCTAAATATTAACTGGTACACCATCTTTGTAAATCCGCCATATTGGACTTAGAATAACGCCACTTATCTAACCATGCATTGTCAACCAAATAAAAAGTGTATGCAAAATTTCAGCTCAATTGGTTGGGGATTGATCTAAAGTTCAGTTGCAAGATCTGTCCCACACATACATACTACTAACAGGGCAAGTTAAATAAAAGCTTGAAAAAAGCATAAAAGCATTAAAACTTTTAAAAAAGTAGTTGGCCGTGCGAATGAAGTTAAAATACCACTAAATAGCTCTCGTGGCGTCATAGTAGGTACAAAAATGCGGCACGCTAGTTTTTAACTCCCGATGCAAAAATACTGTTATACGTTTAACGTGTATATTTGTGTGTCTGTCTGTGGCATAGTAGCTCACAAACGGCTGAACCAATTTTAATTCATGAATGTTCGGCCGTTAGAAGATAATCAGCTCTTTTACTGAGGGTTTTTGAAAAATTTCTTATTACTCTTGTCATAAAAATTTACGTGCACGCGATATCTATAGTAATGCGAGTACCACATAATAACCTAATAGTAGGAAAGTACGCTCAAATTTTCACAATACACACACAGATGGTAAACTAATTTTTTTACGACCTGACAAACATTTGGTGTTTCAGTTTTTTAGGGTTTTATACCCAAAGGGTAAAATATTACTCTGTTAGGGTCCCGTATTACTAAGCCTACGATGTCTGTCTGTTTATCTGTCTGTTCGTCTTACCTTTAAACAGCTGTATCTTTCGAACCAAAATAGATAGCCAGTTAAAATTTTCACAGAATATGTAATGTTACGGCGCGGCGGATTAGCTGTAGGAGTCCCCATACAACAAACGTATTTTTTATTTATTTTTGCATTAGCTCTAATATAAAAACGGTTATACGTATACGTATAGCGTCAAACTTGGTGTGATTAGAGTACACTCTAAATTATAACAATAGATAAATAAAAGCCAAATGCGAGTCGGTGACAAATTTGTGTTTATTACCAAGTTATAATTGTATTATACTCGAGCGTCACTGTAGCAAAATATTAACTATGTGACTGCGTAGTAATAGCTTCAACTTTTTTGGAAGGTGTTAAGCCTGAGCAATAACTGGTAATTCGGTTACTTGGACGACCTCATTGTATTTTGTGGTGGTACGGAACCCTCAGTATGGGAGTTTGACTCGTACTTGGCCAGGTTATTTTTACTAGCCATAGTTTTAAGAATAACAGATATGAAAAAAAAGGAAAGATTGCGCTCATCACATTTTTTATTTATAAAATTCCGTTATAACATTTAGAGCGATTGCTTCCTATAAACAAAATTATTTTATATCGAGATTGTTATGTCTCTTTGTGGAGGTTAAAAATATCGTGTTTTAGATTCTACAAGCTTACGCACTAGACTAGTAACGTTGAGCGTATGCTATGGGCGTGTAGTGGACGACATATGAGGGTTGGCCACGACGATCTCCTTGGTTTCGATTCTCACCATCTCGGTGTTGTTCCTGTCCTGGCCTTTCATTATCACCTCTCCTCATATCACCTCCCCTTCGCTGTTCACCATCACGCCACCTGTCTTCATCGCCATCTCGGTGTTGTTCCTGTTTTGGCCTTTCTTCATCACCTCTCCTCATATCACCTCGCCTTCGCTGTTCACCATCACGCCACCTGTCTTCATCGCCATCTCGGTGTTGTTCCTGTTTTGGCCTTTCTTCATCACCTCTCCTCATATCACCTCGCCTTCGCTGTTCACCATCACGCCACCTGTCTTCATTACCACCGCGTCTATCTTCCCTGTCTCTCTGCCTGTCTTTACCCTCTTCTCGTCTGCCTTCACTGCTTTCTCGTCTATCTTCTCTGCCTCTCTGCCTGTCTATACTCTCTCCTCGCCTGCCTTCACTGCTTTCTCGTCTATCTTCTCTGCCTCTCTGCCTGTCTTTTCCCTCTTCCCGTTTGCCTTCTCTGCTTTCTCGTCTATCTTCACCGCTTTCCTGCTTCTCTTCATTATTTTTTCTATTTTCTTCCATGCCGTGTCCTCTCCTATCTCCACCGAGTCCTCTTTTTGACTCAGTACTTTTTTGTCTCTCCTCGTCTCCTCTATGATTTTGTCTATCATCTCCCCGTCTATTTTCAACACGTCTTGGTCCATCTTCACCGCCACTACGTTTTTCTTCACCACTTGATCGCTTCTCGTTATCACCTCCCCGTATCTTTTCACCTCTTTCTTGCCTCCTTTCCTCAACTTGGGAGTTTTCGCGACCTCGTTTATCATTCCAGGAGTGTGGTCCAGGCCAATTCCGGTCTTGATCTATGTCCCATTCCCAAACAGGTTTTTCATGGCTTTTAGGGCGATCGTGGATAATAGTCCAGCCTTTAAGACCAGCCCATAAATCGTAATCTTCACGTTTTTCATTTTTTTGGATCCTTTTTCCAATTTCACGTTGTTCACCACGGTTTTCTTTCGTGCGATCATCTTGCCCAGCTCTGTAATCGCTGTTTCTATTTCTATCACGACTACCGCCATGATCACCATCACGGTCTTTATTGCGACCATCATTTCGCTTTTCAGGTTGACTACCTTGTCTTTTACTTTCACCTCCACGACCACCTTTTTTATCATCATCTCTTCGATCATCACGGCGATCATTATGATCCTTGTCATCTCTATGATTTTCATCGCGACCTATGTTCTTAAGACTTTGTTGTTTTCCTTCACCATTTTTTTTATTTCGATTTTCATCATTAGGTTTATCACCTTGCTTATCTTTATTTTCTTCTTTTTTACCCCCTTCTCGTTTTTGATCTCCGCCTTCTTGACTAACATCTTTTCGTACTTCTTTGCCCTTTTCTTCTTTCTTATCAGCATCCTCACGATGCTTCATTACATTGTAATAAACGCTAGAGTGTGGCGATGTGTAGTTGATTACAGCGGTAAAGCTGCGAAGAAAATTGTAGATGCATTTAAATTCATAAGCTAAACCCTGGTTCATACTTAAAGATCCAAATGTCATTGTCAAAGTGACAGGTCAGATGCACTCAACCTGTTTTATACAAAATATTATTTCCGTTGGAGTAGGTACTTGTAAATATTCTCAACTATAAACCTTAATTGTGTTTATTGCTAACAGACATGAAACAATGCGCATATGTGCCTACCTATTTAAAAAAAAATATCACAATTACATGAAGTAATGGATGCAGGAATTAGGAAGAATTTTATTACTAAGAAGTTGTTAAACACTCTGTGAGTGGAACGCGTCCCGAGGCCGTACTTCCCGCATGTGATGTGACTAGATTACTGCGATACCGTGCACCGTATCGTACACTACAAAATAAAAACAAAATGGCGGCAATTGCGATTTTTTAAAATCTCTGCTGTTCGCAGTTAATGATAACTGCACGAAAACCTTCCTTTAAATTATAGTTTTGTTTAATACAATTTTGCTAAAATGAACCATTTTTTTTAATAATTCATGTTTATCATGTTATACTTAATTTATAATTAATGTCTTTTATCAAATTATGGCTTGCACAGTTTCTATATTTTTTTTCATTTTGTTAACTCCTTTGTTTAATTTTTTTATCTTTACTAAATTATGAATCAGGGTATATATATAGATCGTAATTTACAAGTATCAAAATCACAATTATACGAACCCGCTTTCATCATCAACATGGTATCTGATGTATCGCCTTTCTCCATCTGGCTGTATCAGCCAGTAATTTCCGGTTACATCCCCTCCATTCCTGTCTTCATGTTGTGCTTTTTTGTCATGCGTGTGGGGATCATCTACTTTATATGAGAATTCGTATGATGGATACGTCCAGGCCTTTGGAATGTAAAATGCAATTCATTTAACAGTGCACACTGAAACACTTGAAAACGAAATGAGTTTGTAAGTAGTTCTGTTGCAGAGAGCAATTTACTAAAGTTTTTTCAACGTGAAAAACGCTTGATGACTGACTGTCTGAGTGAATACTTAGAAAAGAAACGATTGAGTATTTCATACAAAAGTAAGTTTGTGCCGGAGGCTTACGTATCCTTCATGATGCTCAGGCTTCTGATGGCCGATGTGTGACAGATCTCCTTGGCGGCCGCCAAAATTGAATTCCCCTTTTTGCTCAGCAACACCGGGGCGTCTGTCTCTAGGTAGACTTAGCACGCACAGCGCTAAACTTAGCACTATACTGACCTAAAAATGCACCATTTTGTTTTATATTTCGTTCATTAAAAATATATATGTATTTATTAAAAATATTTTTTCAGACGCCCATTGAACCCATACAAAGCAAATCGCAAGTGATAAAAAGGTCTAAAAAAGCACAACAATTTCATGCCAATTTGAAAACTTTCTTAGTCCAATAAATTACCTTCCAAATCATGATGAGATATTTTCATGAGTTATAAAACTCAAGTGATAATCAATTGTAATTTCATCTACTATTTATAGCTACAGACATCATTTTTGACTTTAAACTGCAATATCCTGTTACTGAATACTCCAGTAGCCAATTATGTATCATTTTAGCAGATTTTCTCTACATTTGGATGGGCGTGTTGGATGCATTGTTGCGTAAAGAAAATCAAGGTTCCTTGTAGGTGCAGCTTATCAAGTAGGTACCTATATTGCTTATCACGTATTGCTATTTTTAACTGACTTAAAAAAATGGGGTTCATATTTTTTTTAACTCAGTAGGTACTCAACCATTTACATACCAACTTCGAAAATCATTTTTTTATATGAAAGGATAAATACTTTCAGATTGGTCCCACATAATTTTTATTTTCTGTGATTGGTCCCATAGAAATATCAAAATCGGTTCAATAGTTTGGTTTTTAAAACAAAATAACTGGAAAAAATATGTTGTCACCCAAGTAATTATACAAGTAATTTTGAAGTCTGTTTTTGACATTGATAATTATCGAATTGTTTGTTGTGAAGAATATTACCCAATCATTTCTTTAAATATGAGCAAGCGGCCAAAATCGGTTCTCGTCTGTCAACAAAACGGAAATGGAAATTCTTTGCTTTTATACCATAACGCCTAAGCTTTTATGCAACACTTAAATCAGAAAACGTAACTTGCGTTGTACAAAGTATCAGGAGATTTTGAAAGAAGCATCAAAATGAAAAAGATAAATAAACAATTTTTCCTAAAAATAACAACCAAATAAATTAATAAATATTCGGGACATAATCGTCATCGTTTCGTTTTTAAATTCACAGGAAGTTCAATAATATCGGGATTCTTCAGCTAAAGGTGGAATATTTTCTATAAAATATATGTAAATGGGATCGCATTCAAGATAATTATAACCTACCTACATAATAAAGAATTACCTAGTTCGAAATCGGCAAAGATAAAATCGCGTTACATACTTAAGTCAGCCAAATTAAGAAACTCCTGTTTGGAAGCCAGTTCAAAATGTGTGTAAAAATGCGATAGATTTTCTCAAAGCAGGTAAGTACTAAATAGTGCAATCACGGAATATACCGTACCTACCTACCTAATATTTTGAATTTAAAATTGAAAGGACTTCTTAAGTAATGGTTCCATCTTATAATATTTTTGCGTTAAGATCGGTATGTACCTAGTTGTGGGCAGGCTACATTGTTCGAAGAACCGATAACCGATGGGGAAGAAAGGTTCTTGAGTGGAGACTATGAACCGGAAGACCCAGTGTAGTTAGGCCTCCCACTAGGTGGACCAACGATATCGTGAGAGTTGCGGGCATCCAGTGGATGCATTTGGCAGGCTGTCGTTCAGTGTGGAGTTTGAAGGGGGAGGTCTTTGTTCAGTAGTTGACGTTCCTGATGATGATGAAAGTCAGTTACGGTTCTTCGTGAAACTATTTTGCTACCCCATCACTTTCGACTACCTATGTAAACAAACCAGCGCCAGCGTAAAGTACAGCGCCAGTGTATTTAAGACGCTCTTCCGACTTTTAGCAATTATGGTCTTTCTAGTTTAAGTTTTTTCATGAAGGTATGCAATACCATGAAGGTATTGCATACCTTCATGGTTAGCTTAAAATTATAAAAATGGTGTCAACAAAATTTTATGTTTTATTTATGAAACCCATGAGACTGAAACACGATTAAACGCATTTCGCTCGATATAAAAAAAATATCAAAGTAGCTCTGATTTGCGCTTTTATCCCTGTTTTTATTTATTTATTTGTTAAATTACCTATTTATTGAATTAAGTCTGCGATATCTTGATATATAGATTTCATAATTATGAAGGAAACCAGTGAGGTAAATTTCACATTAAAGCTATACTTTTCGAAAAATCCCAAAAATAGAAGTAGCGAAACGCACGACTGTGTTATCAAGTGTTATGGTCATCTGCAGTAATAAGCGTTGCTTAAAAGTGGGAAAACTTCGCCTTAACATTACATTACTGTTGAGCATAACTACACATAAGGATTGGGTTAAGCAAATTGATATTTAACAGTCGTCCTGATTATTACAATCATTATCATTGAACGAAGGAAACGCAGTAATAGCGCTAAATCCTTTAATTGCTTTAGATAAGTATTTTACAAAGAGTATGAGAAGTATGTCAGTCTCGTAGCGGGAGCCGGTCCAGGGTCGTGATGGGATTGAAAGGGTCCATGGTTCAGATGCCGCCGTGGTGATGAGCGAGATGAACATGATGATGAGGCGAGGAGTGGTGGACGATGGCGTTGAAACTGGAGAAATAAAAAAACGTATTGATTAAACGTTAAAGGTTACTGAGCTGTTTCTACTTTGGTCTTAAAAATCATCATTATCCGCAACATTGCTTAGAAAACAGTCATTAACACTCGACAAAATATATGGAACAGCTGATTTTTTTTCACGATTTCAGGGTTAGTCCATTAAAAAACATAATGATGAAAAATATACAGGATTACGCATATAGGCTGTACTAAGTCACCTGAATCTGTATATTTTTCGTCTAAAAAGCTGTATATTTTTAAGACTTTTAATGTAGGCGCATGGCGTTGTGCACTTACGGTACTATACATAAAAGATGTATACATGTACAGGACACGGTACTATATACTTTACATATACCTATACAGGCTTTATAAGCTCCTTTGAAACTATTTTATTCTAGTTTGAACTCCCAGGTAAATGATACCAACCCGGTGTGATCATCAGCCTTGTATTCCACCTTCCTCAGCCGACCGTCGGGTTCGACGAGCTCGTATCCGCCCTTTACCAGGTCTCCATGCCGGACCTCGTGCTGTGATTTTACGTCGCCCGTGTGGTGATCATGGACGGAATATGAGAATTTGTACTCTGGGAAGGCCTGAAACAGCAATTAAATTACAAGTATAGGAATAAAAGTGGCTTACATTCGTGTGCTTGATTGTGTATTCTACCGAAATTTAGATCTTGTGTTAGAGAACCTTCTGAAAATCATCTTCTGGGGATTTAACAAACCTAAAAGAAGAAATTGACGATTAGCAAGGTTACCTCTTCTATATAATATATCATCTCCATGCTAAGGTTGTCTGGAAAAGATCGTGTGTGGCGATAGGATAATAGGTCGAAGTTATGAGACGAGATGTTAAATACTTTAATGACAGTATACCTACTTAGTACAGAAATTACAAAACACTGTCTCGAAAATAGACAAATTTTGTACCTGTAATATATTACTCTTAGTAAGTTTGACCAGGTTCCTAACTAAGCCGATGGCTATGAATTTTGATTGACAGTTGCTCTTTTACCGACGGAAACGACAGGGTAAAGCGATTGCATATTATCATTCGATTGGTTTATGACGGTTTGCAATCAAGCTTGGAAGTAGGTGACTAGTGTAGCCTATTATATTTCTACACTTTTAAGTTTTTTAGCGATATTCATGAAAAACGCTATTAACACTTACCTCAAGAGTCTCGACCAGTTATAGTTTTTAAGGTTCCATACTCATAGGGTATAAACGGGCTTCAAGAGAAAAGTGAAGGTCCTCAAAGGTAAGCAACGCACCGCCAGTGCCCCGGGTATTGTAGGTGTCCATAGGCAACGGTGACTACTTACCATTAGGTGGCCCGTCGCTTGTTTGTCTACTATTACATAAAGAAAAAAAAACGGGACCTTATCACTAAGCCTACACTGTCTGTCTGTCCGTCCGTCCAAACTTTTAACGCCTGTATCTTTCGAACAGTTGAAATTTTCACAGAATACATAGTGTTCGAATAACGCCATCGTCTATGAAATGCTTTTTACCTGCCACGATATTTATTTTCAAACCCGATAATACAAAAGAAGAAGCTTAACAGAATGAAGTGACCGAAAATACTCACATAGTGATCATGATGTATCGGGACATGGGGTATTGGCACGTGGTGATGCAGCAGCGGGACATGGTGGTGGATCGGCACGTGGTGGATCGGCTCGTGGTGGTGGTGAATCGGAATGTGGTGGATCGGGATCGGGTGGTGGATTGGGATCGGGTGGTGGGGCCCGCGCGGCGTGTCCAGCTCCTGGTGAGAGACCCCGGACTGGTGCAAATGGTGGTGGTGGAATGGGAAGATCGCCTGCGTGGCTGACACCACACCCAAAATGGTTAGTACCTATAAGAAAAACATTCATAGTACAGCATAATTAGCGCAATTATTAAATTTGCGAATCAGAACAATCAACGGTTTTCATTTCATTACAGAGACCGTAAACGAGAAAAAACACCTTTGACCTATCAATAGGTCAAATAATGGTAATGGTATGGCAGGTAATGGTCTTATTCAGAAACGTTCAAACGTTTCTGAATAAGACCATTACTTTTCACCTAAAAATATGTGCATATTGTGGGTTTCTTTATTATCTATGTAGGTGAAACCGCATAATAGAACAGGCAAGTTAGTGGTTAACGAAGACGTATTCGTGTAAAAAAAAAGTTAGCAATTTAGCGCCTATTTTCACATAGTTATAACTTTCCGTCGCCTAAACTTGACAAGTATATCTTGGATATTTGATTGAATTAGGCGTTAATTTGCTGAAGTTCATCTTCAAAACTGTTTCCTTGACAATGTCTAGTTTATTTGCATCAAATACTATAAAGGAATTTGGGATCAATGATTTTACTCTACTGAAATTTGTTAATGATGCTAATTTAGTCTTACCTGAACCAAAAATTTAATACCCGAAATTTTTTGTTTCGGCTTAGGTAAATTTTGGTTGATCCTAATTTAGCCTAATCGTTCAGATTAGGATTTATTATGAAAATTTTATTTTATTTAAAATAACCATTGTTAATTTTTGTTCGAAAGAATCGTCTACTCCAATAAGTATCTGTTCAACAACTTGAATATATTGGAGAATTTTCCTGCAATTTTTTCACTTCAAAAATTCGCTGAACTACTTCGACTGAAAATTGCAATAAGTTCTTTCACAATATTTTTATTAAAGAAATAGGGTTTAATAAAAAAATTGCTACTCCCACCATGAATTTTAAAACAGGCACAAATTAATGTGTGTACCAGGATAGCAGAAACGATCTGCCCACTAGCGAATTTGCTAAGAAGCCTGAAATTCCTACCAATATTCACTGGTAGAGAAAAAAATAGAACTATTTGAATCACCGTTACGAGCATCTTAATGTTTTTTTCACCATTTATGTCCTAATTCACCATTAACAATTATTATAAAATTGCTACTTTTGTTTTGATCATAGTATGGCTCAATAGTTTCGCGTAGCTAGTGGTACAGATCTAATAAAACACTGAAATCACATCACAATTTTAGACAAACTTACAGTAGACAACATTTTGTCCTAGCAAATGTTTTAATTAACGGTTCAAAGGCTCGGGACCTGAGACAATAGTGCACTGCAATATGTGTGCTTCATTAGCTTATATAGAGGCTATAATTGTGGGAATTATTAGAGCAAAAATCCATTGATTAATTTCTCAGGGTTCGCTAATGGCCCTATCGTAATGCCTAAGTACCTTCATATGTGTAGATAGAAGTAAACGCTGCTGGTTAAAATGTTCAACACGTCCAATTTGTTAACAGACGTGATATGCTGCCTATGCTTATGCTGTTTGCTTTCAGAAGTTACATTTCAAAGCATGAATTAATAATATGTTTGTGATGCAGTCACACAGCGGGCAATGGAGAGAGCTATGCTCGGAGTTACTTTGTGCGATAAAATCCGAAACGTGGATATTCGCCAAAGAACCAGAGTTACCGACATAGCTGTTAAAATTTGCAACTTGAAGTGGCAATGGGCAGGCCACATCGCTCGAAGAACCCATGACCGATGGGGAAGAAAGGTTCTGGAGTGGATACCACGAACCGGAAGACGCAGCGTAGGGAGGCCTCCCACTAGATGGACCGACGATATTATGAGAGACGCGGGCATCCAGTGGATGCAAAAGGCAGGCTGTCGTTCAGTGTGGAGGTTAAAGGAGGAGGCCTATGTTCAGCAGTGGACGTCTTCTGACTGATGATGATGATGCAGTACTCAACCACACTGTTTACACGGTATGACTCTCAGATCAGACAACAAGGGAGATATGCCTCAGTACAATTATATCGTTCGTGTTTAAAAGTCTCCGTGTTTCATTTTTTTTTTTTCACTATACTGTTAAACCGCTAAACGCAAAAACATGCACACTCAATAACTTGTGGCAATACAAAAAAAAAATGCTATGTCATCCTGGGTGAGTACGATTAAAGACATTAAGCCTCATTTTAGGCCAGATGCGTTCGCACCCGCCACGCCACCTTACCATAACATATCTCCCTTGTTTGTCTGATCTGAGGTACGACTATTTTTTGTAGAGTTTTATGGAGAAGCCATAATTCTATCGGATCATTCTGTACATCTAAACGATAGCCGGTTGAACTTTATTAGTTTTTCCCATTTGATCACATAAGTTGGTCGCAGTGAAGTAAAAGTTTTGGCCGCGAAAAACAAAGTAGTCTGAATATCGGAATAAGGTTAGTTTAAAAAAAATACCAGCAAAGTACGTGCTTTTCTTATTCTCTACGAGAAGGCTTGTGATGGAAATTTAACAGCGTCGGTGTAGATTTTGAACAGTATTTGTTCATGAAGGTATTCCATCGTCAAGTGCATAGCGTAGTTCCTGTCTGGCCAATTATTAGTGATCGATACAGCTAACTTTTACTAATTACGCGAAGGAATTTTAATTTTAGCGCTATTATAATTTTCTTACTCAACTGTTTTTGAAAGTGTTGTTTTGTTTAATGAGATAGGTTACTATTAAATATCAAACGTAATTCTCATCTTTTACTTTTCAATTACAAATTTGCACATACCGTTCATATAAGTTACCACACATTGGTCTTTGAAATAGGTATTTGTCAAGTGAATCCGTTTAAAAGTTGCATTGGTTTTACATGAGAATGCAAGTGAATATTGTAAAAACGAGACAATGAGTCACGAATGCATTATGAATGTGCCACCATGGTTGTTGGGAAGTAAAACTACGCTAGCGGAACAAAACTTATACTCTTTATTGATAGTCAATTGTAGTACTTTACTTAGTTAAATGAAGCTTGTATTAAACAAATATTGGTGGTATTTTGACACCTTATCTACTCTAGTGTATAAATAATAATGGCAATAATTTCAATTTGGTTCAGAGTCTCATAAAAACTAAACCTATTTTGTGAATAAAAAAATCTCATCATCACTATAGTCAACCCATTTAATATTGCTGTATGAACTTAGCCTTTTCTACAGGATCCCACATGGCACGATCTTCTTCTTTGCGTATTCACATAGCACAAGCAACTTTTTGCAGATCGTTTTTCACCAGGTCTTAGATCGCCTTATGCATTCCGCCTACTTTGCGTGCGTCGCTCTACACAAATATAATCAAATATCATGAAAGTTTTAGGAACGTATTTTAAGACAAACTGAAATCACGAAAACAGCAAAGTCGAAGCGTGCTCTTTTAGTACTGCATTAAAATTATCACAACCTGTCATTATTTTAATTGCATTTGTAAATAAATAAAACCAGATTAGTTGATTGTTTACAAAAACTTGCATTTTAATTTGATTAGACTGCGTTTTACAGCGTATTGAGTTTAATTGGACATTTATTATGAACCGGGAATCATGGGGTGCCCGAAAGCTGATATTGTGAATGCTCATGGAACAAACCAGCATTCATTAAACGGTATAAAATGGGCCCAATGATAAATTATTTAAGCCAACAACTAAACAATACTGGCAGAGCGGATCAATTCAAGCTCGTGTACAGGCTGTTCTCTATTTCACGATTATTACTCTCTATTGTAATGTTTTGCTTACCACCAAATATTATTAATCATAGCTACGAGCCTGCAAGTATCAACTGTATCTTGGTATTTCCTCAGATTTTTGGAAGTATTCGTGTCAGTTGAACTCATTTTTGATGTAAAGGCCGCGATATTTAATAAGTATACCAATAATCCCAAATCACCTGCCTAGCGTCTAGATTATGGCAATACCCCTCTCTAATAGCACAGAAGACATAATAACACACTAATTAGGAAGGCCTATGTCCAGCAGTGGGCGTTTCATGGCTGCTGATGTGATGCCACTAATATTTCGAGAGTGAATCGGTTTCTTCTAGGCAAGCGTGCTCCATCGTAGACCGCATCGTCGCTTAGCATCAGGCGAGATGGCGGCCAAGCGCAAGCCTATCGTCTATATATAAAAAAAAAAAAAAAGTGAGGTAAAGTTATTTTATGATTATAAACAAACAAACAATATATATATCGTAATAATAGTGAAATAGCGAACATCCTGTACACTGGCCTGGGTTGGAACCACGCTTTTTATGTCCATACTTACCTATTACATGCTAGTACGTACTTATTATTGCTCCGAACATAATGATTTTGATTAAAGCTTTTATTTATAGACAGTGAAGTGTTGTTGTTTGACTAAGGTCAATATAGTAACAAAACATTTTAACTACGTACTCAGATGTAAAAAAAAATATTGCATATAAACCATATTTGTGTTATAAATTATTGTTATTGAAATACCGACGAAGGCGCATACACTTGGTAGAATTGTTTTACCAGCGCTCATTATTAGCAGCAACCTGCGTACTACTTACTCAACCAGAACAAAGACGTTGTACCACGGCAAAGTTTCTCAATCTTTTTTGTGGCTCCCATTGAAATATGCATAACGCTGTTCACAGCGGTAAGTACGAGTGGTGACTACGGCTATATAAATAAACTGTGAAACAACAGAATATCGCACAATTCACATCACGACTTGGGTTCTTAATGGTCACACATACACACAGAAACAAAAAAAAACGGCGTCTTCTGCTTTTTTACAAGCTTTTGATTAGCTTCCTCCGTTAGTGTGGAGTATGTGTGGGACAAATCTTGCAAATGATTTTTTTATCCTGAACCGATTGAGCTGAAATTTTATATATAATTACGTTTAGTTTGGATGACAATGCATATGTTAGCTAAGTGACGTCATTTTAAATCTAATATGGTGGACTCCAAAAGATGGCGGACCAGTTATTTCTTTGCCCATAATATGGGTATAAATAAAAGAGTTTACTGAGAAGAATACGAAAAATAAATGACGTCACCTAAATTCAGTATGGCCGACGCCTAAAAGCTTGTTTTTATTAAGTATTTTTTAAATTAATAAATATTTATTATTGTTATTTTAATTACCTAGTTTTTGCCTCTTAATATTAGCTTGAAGAACCACATATTTAGAACCACTGTCTTAATTTAAGCAGGTACCTGTAGGTATGTAGCGTAATAGCAATAACTGTTACAATTAAATTCTTTTAGGTCAATGTCTAAATGCGGCGGTAAGAGAATTACTGTCGTCGCCACTGACGCCGACTTTGGTACAATTAAGAGGTTAACATTTGCCAAATCGGTATTTTTAACCAATGATATAGGACAAACTACATATCCTAGCGACTTGAAAAAAATATCGCTCATGAGGGAAATTCAACTTGATTAATTATGTTAGCACAGAAGGTTTTTTTACTTACTACATTTTGTATAAAAAATATTATTCTAAAGTCTATTTCATCACCATAGCCCGAGTTATCGCGATAACCACAAATGCGTTCCAGTTGATTCTTTCACCTGAACATAGGAAATTCGAAAACATGAATATTTAATTTTTAAATTATTTTTTTAGGCCCCTGGTACGTATGTTTAGTAATATTAAAAATAGACGCGCAGGAGATACCTAACCCACGTGACCAAAAAACACCCGCGGCCGCACGAGACGGGGGTTCGCCAGTCTGTTTCTGCGCTTTGCGACGTGCAGACCACGCGCGCCGTTACAAAAAATATTTTTTGAAATTTTTTATTCTTTTTCTAGTGTTTTGAATGAAACTGTTTGTATTTAGTTATTAGCTTATATTTAAGCTGAAATTTGAAAGGAAGCTGGACCTCTTCAGTGAAATAAGTGTAATTTATGTGTTAGTGTTTTTGTGTTTATCATCATAGACTGTCTCTGTGTAGAAAATACTTTTGAAATGGTGAAACAACAAAAACGGCAAACTCAGAAAAAATTGAAACTCAACTGGCGGCGTGGTGAGTACATACCTATCATAATATTATATTAAAACACAATACATAATAATTAAATAACCGTACTTACTTACTCGTTTTTAGGGTTCCGTAACCAAAGTGTGTAAACGGGACCCGGACTTATTCTACGCTGTCTGTCTGTATGTATGTCTGTCTGTCTGTCCTACCTTTTAGCTTTCGAATCGTGATAGGTAGATAGCCAGTTGAAATTTCCAAAGAATAATGTACCTACCTACCTAAATAATGGTACTAAGAAATATAATCTATACTATCTATACTTTTATTTAGTTATTTTAAGTTTTAGTTTATATTTTAAGTTTTAATTAATTTTCTGTTTTTTTAAGTAATAAAAATTTTAATATTAAAAAAATCTTTACTATCTATATCTATACTAATATTATAAAGAGGAAAGATTTGATTGTTTGTTTGTTTGTTTGCATTGAATAGGCTCCGAAACTACTGAACCGATTTGAAAAATTCTTTCACTGACGGGAAGCTACACTATCCCCGGGTGACATAGGCTATAGTCTATACCCGTGCGAAGCTTGGGCGGACCGATAGTTAGGTATAAAGTAAAAAAATAAAAATCGGACATGTTTGAGTAGGACTCGCACTAGGCACTTGTATGGCAGGCACAACTGGGAATTTACCTACGTAATACTAATATCAACTAGGTAAGTAGGTATATACCTACCTACGTACTACGTACGTAGTACCTACTGTAAGTCATATGTACCTACTGTGTACGGTATGGTACGGTAGGTATTTTGTTACTTTCTTTACCAAATTTTATCCAAATAGCGAATTCGAGTAAACAACAACACATATAATTACATACAAACATTCGTACAACGTTGTACGTACCTAAAGTGTGAATAGACTAAAATTATTATAGAATAGCAGAGCTGTCCAATCCACGGCCCGCGTCTTACATTATACGACCCACCAAGTTCTTTTGAATTCTATATGTCAAATTATGCTTTTTAGGGTTCCGTAACCACATGGTAAAACCGGGGCCCTATACTAAGCCTACGATGTCTGTCTGTCTGTCCTACCTATTAACGGTTGTATCTTTCGAACCGTAATAGATAGCCTGTTGAAATTTTCAAAGAATATGTAATGTTACGGCGGATTTACTTACAAATAATAAAAAAGTCAAAAAGTAAAAATGAAATGGGGGTCCCCACCCCATACAACAAACGTATTTTTGTATTAGCTCTAATGTAAAAACGGTAATACGTACAAGCTTCAAACTTGACATAATTATAGTACTCACTCTAAAGTATACCAAAAATAATGTCCAAGTGCGGGTCGGTGCCAAATTTCTGTTCACCACCAGTTTTCGTACTTTCACCAAAGTGAAGCAATGTTGGGCGCGGCCGGTATTTGGATGGGTGACCGCCTGGGCGTTGATGGGATGTTGTCTTTTTGCACTATTTTTTTTTTGTACTTTAGTAGCTAACAAGTTATGTGGTGGTACGGAACTCTCAGTGCCCAACTCACACTTGGCCGGTTTTATTTCCTAATAGGACGTATTAAAGAGGTGAAGCGATAAAAATCCTGTATTTTTAAGTTACACACATTGGTTTTAAATAATTCATTTGTAATTCAAAATTTTGCGTATATTATATACTAGCGAGCTAGCGACCCGCCCGCCTGGCTTCGCACGGGTGTAATTTACGTGCGCAGTCGGGGCGGGTCGCTAGTTATATTTATAAACCTTCCGTGAAAATGTATCTAACTGATGGTGAAAACCGCATCAAAATCCCTTGCGTGGTTTAGGAGGAGTTAGCAGCCATACTGACAGACAGAGAGACGCGGAAAGCCACTTTAATTTACACTATGTAGAGAAGAAGATAACGCATTGAGAAGGAGAAATGCGAGTTAGAATTGTAATGCATCATAATTTCTTATATGGAAAACTTATTTATTTCTATATTTTTTTCTACAGATACCTGGACTCCCTGGACGAACATCTGGAAACAACAGAAATAGAAACAATGTTGCCTTCGAATGAACAGGTGATCATTAACAATTTTTCAGTACCTTTTTTTGTTTCAGAATATAATTATTATTTCAAATAAGATGTTATGTAACTAAGTGCACAATTATATTTTATTTTTATATGCCTAAATGTATTTATGGGTAATATGTTAGTAAAGTAATTATTTGTTATTTCGTTCTAGGAGCAGCGACGTCTATTAAATATGCCGGATTTTACAGTTGAAGTACAAAAAGAACCAGAAGAACTGGAACGGAAGGTTATTGGCAGAAGCATAGTGGATATTTGTTACTTCTTTGAAAAAAATAAAGAAATATCAAGACACAGCGGATTTGGATGCGATATACATACAATGTTTAAATTTATTCGGAGAAAAACAAATAGGGTTTTCTTCAAAATTTACATACTTATGTGCAATACAAAGTTTTTTGTAAATTGTGATGGTGAGCATGAGCATTATTTTGACGTCACCAAAAAGGTCTACCAAATCTTAAGCTTCCAGCCGGTACTTAGCAGCTTTGTCGAATAGGTGGCAGCAGTATTTAACGGACTAGACTAACAAGATCGGACTTGTTCTTGACACACGTGAGCAACTGCCTCTGTGTGAAGTACCGCCTGCCAAGTTTTTTACTAGCCAGTTTAGCCAAACAAATTATTATTCTACCTTGATTTTAGTAAACTCACCAAACTATTTCTACCAAGTACCAACACAATACATTTACTTTTCACCAACATCTAACATTAGGATGCAATATACATTCCTATAATATTGTCTTTCCTATAATAATGTCCAAACTTTACGGTCTAAACTAAATACTTATTTCGTTTTAGTAATAAGTTTTGTATTTTTACATGATAGACATTAAACTATTTTGTATAATTATATTGTATCATGTTGTTGTTATAACAATGGCTGAAGCTCAGCAGTTTATTTCATAAAGTGTTTAGTCTATTTCTATTTTCTGGTAGAAGTATCGAGTAGCTCCCTAGTTATTTTATTTTGTAATCTGTTTTGTGTTTTTACTTTATAGACATTAAACTGTTTCAATACTTACGAACTGTTTCTTGCTTTTTATCTATACCTTGTATCGTAATCACTGAATTAACTATCCTCTTTTTCTGGCTTGACGATAGACCAAAGCATTCAGATTAAAACCTGTAGCGCTTTTTTGCTTAGTTTTTTTTGTATAACGCCATTCCATGTACTCGCATTTTTATTAATAAATAAATATTAGGGACGTTTTGCACACACGGTCATCTGACCCTAAATTAAGCAAGGCTTGTAATATTATGCCATATGAATATAATATATATATGAATGATATGAATTATCACCGCATTCCGGACAAAAGCTTAAATTCCCGGACAAGCCCGAAAAATTCCGGACGTATGGCAACCCTAGTTTTAATTGGTACCTCAAATACGTTTCTCCGTCTAGCAGGCCGTGGCTTGACCAGCCCTGCTTCTATCACACTATCAACACACTAATATTATAAATGCGAAATTTTGTGTGTATGTTTGTTCCACGTTACTTAACTTCGTAGCAGCTGAATGGATTTGATGAAACTTTGTATGGAAATAGCTGTTACTCTGGAAGTCTGGTTTAAAACAACTTACTTTTTGTCCCGAAAATACAGGTTCCTGGGGCCTTACGGACAACAGCTAATTGCGGCACCTAATCCGCTCACTTTGTAAATCACGCGAACGTGAACCTTATCGCGCCCAGATACGGTTTGCGGTCGCGTGATTTTCCAACTGAGCGGATTAGCTGCCGCTATTAGCAGTTGTACGTAAGGCCCCTGATATCGGATGAAATCATGAGACGCAGCTAGCATATAATATATTGCTTGTTTTCCAAAAAGAACTTGTATCTATGTTTAACAGGGGAAAAAGGGAATATGAATGATTGTTGTACGGCTAATACAGTGGCCGGCAAACAACTTGAGCCAAAGTTGACGTAGTGGGGGTAAGTTCACGCATGTCGTTCACGCATCGGCCAATCGCGTGGACGCGTGCCGTCGGAATGCCCCCGCGCACCTCTCTTTCCACCAACGATACCTTAAAATCGTCTATTGCGCACTCGAGGTCATGGCTCAAGTTGTGTGCCGGTTACTGTAATAATGCTTTCGATAAGGAATGATTTACACCGATGGCCCCAACGCGCGCCGTTAGGTGTGAATCGTCCCTATATAAGATGGGGATATGGGTGAGTATGAATTCCTACGGAATGTACCTAGACGTCCTGAAGGCGACTTCTTTTAACTATTGATAATTAGCTAAAGCGACCCCGCTTTACTATATTAATTGTACTTAATTCATCCGAGACAAAGCCATGTAAAAATATGTGTTAATCTATCTTTCTACCAAAAATCTTGCACATAGGATCAGTTATCATAAAGTTACGAGGAGCAACCACTTTTACTCAAGGAGGGAGCAACATAGTAGGTAAAGTTATTATCTTCGTCAGAATTCTGTTCTGTATAAATAGTCTATACTTAAGTTAGCTTTGCACGCAAGAAGTACGGACGTTGGACGCTAGATGGCGCTTATAATAAGTGTGCATCGTTTGGTCAAGGTCATTGGCGCATGTTAAATCCTGAGGTTAACATTTGCCAAATCGGTATTTTTAACCAATGATATAGGACAAACTACATATCCTAGCGACTTGAAAAAAATATCGCTCATGAGGGAAATTCAACTTGATTAATTATGTTAGCACAGAAGGTTTTTTTACTTACTACATTTTGTATAAAAAATATTATTCTAAAGTCTATTTCATCACCATAGCCCGAGTTATCGCGATAACCACAAATGCGTTCCAGTTGATTCTTTCACCTGAACATAGGAAATTCGAAAACATGAATATTTAATTTTTAAATTATTTTTTTAGGCCCCTGGTACGTATGTTTAGTAATATTAAAAATAGACGCGCAGGAGATACCTAACCCACGTGACCAAAAAACACCCGCGGCCGCACGAGACGGGGGTTCGCCAGTCTGTTTCTGCGCTTTGCGACGTGCAGACCACGCGCGCCGTTACAAAAAATATTTTTTGAAATTTTTTATTCTTTTTCTAGTGTTTTGAATGAAACTGTTTGTATTTAGTTATTAGCTTATATTTAAGCTGAAATTTGAAAGGAAGCTGGACCTCTTCAGTGAAATAAGTGTAATTTATGTGTTAGTGTTTTTGTGTTTATCATCATAGACTGTCTCTGTGTAGAAAATACTTTTGAAATGGTGAAACAACAAAAACGGCAAACTCAGAAAAAATTGAAACTCAACTGGCGGCGTGGTGAGTACATACCTATCATAATATTATATTAAAACACAATACATAATAATTAAATAACCGTACTTACTTACTCGTTTTTAGGGTTCCGTAACCAAAGTGTGTAAACGGGACCCGGACTTATTCTACGCTGTCTGTCTGTATGTATGTCTGTCTGTCTGTCCTACCTTTTAGCTTTCGAATCGTGATAGGTAGATAGCCAGTTGAAATTTCCAAAGAATAATGTACCTACCTACCTAAATAATGGTACTAAGAAATATAATCTATACTATCTATACTTTTATTTAGTTATTTTAAGTTTTAGTTTATATTTTAAGTTTTAATTAATTTTCTGTTTTTTTAAGTAATAAAAATTTTAATATTAAAAAAATCTTTACTATCTATATCTATACTAATATTATAAAGAGGAAAGATTTGATTGTTTGTTTGTTTGTTTGCATTGAATAGGCTCCGAAACTACTGAACCGATTTGAAAAATTCTTTCACTGACGGGAAGCTACACTATCCCCGGGTGACATAGGCTATAGTCTATACCCGTGCGAAGCTTGGGCGGACCGATAGTTAGGTATAAAGTAAAAAAATAAAAATCGGACATGTTTGAGTAGGACTCGCACTAGGCACTTGTATGGCAGGCACAACTGGGAATTTACCTACGTAATACTAATATCAACTAGGTAAGTAGGTATATACCTACCTACGTACTACGTACGTAGTACCTACTGTAAGTCATATGTACCTACTGTGTACGGTATGGTACGGTAGGTATTTTGTTACTTTCTTTACCAAATTTTATCCAAATAGCGAATTCGAGTAAACAACAACACATATAATTACATACAAACATTCGTACAACGTTGTACGTACCTAAAGTGTGAATAGACTAAAATTATTATAGAATAGCAGAGCTGTCCAATCCACGGCCCGCGTCTTACATTATACGACCCACCAAGTTCTTTTGAATTCTATATGTCAAATTATGCTTTTTAGGGTTCCGTAACCACATGGTAAAACCGGGGCCCTATACTAAGCCTACGATGTCTGTCTGTCTGTCCTACCTATTAACGGTTGTATCTTTCGAACCGTAATAGATAGCCTGTTGAAATTTTCAAAGAATATGTAATGTTACGGCGGATTTACTTACAAATAATAAAAAAGTCAAAAAGTAAAAATGAAATGGGGGTCCCCACCCCATACAACAAACGTATTTTTGTATTAGCTCTAATGTAAAAACGGTAATACGTACAAGCTTCAAACTTGACATAATTATAGTACTCACTCTAAAGTATACCAAAAATAATGTCCAAGTGCGGGTCGGTGCCAAATTTCTGTTCACCACCAGTTTTCGTACTTTCACCAAAGTGAAGCAATGTTGGGCGCGGCCGGTATTTGGATGGGTGACCGCCTGGGCGTTGATGGGATGTTGTCTTTTTGCACTATTTTTTTTTTGTACTTTAGTAGCTAACAAGTTATGTGGTGGTACGGAACTCTCAGTGCCCAACTCACACTTGGCCGGTTTTATTTCCTAATAGGACGTATTAAAGAGGTGAAGCGATAAAAATCCTGTATTTTTAAGTTACACACATTGGTTTTAAATAATTCATTTGTAATTCAAAATTTTGCGTATATTATATACTAGCGAGCTAGCGACCCGCCCGCCTGGCTTCGCACGGGTGTAATTTACGTGCGCAGTCGGGGCGGGTCGCTAGTTATATTTATAAACCTTCCGTGAAAATGTATCTAACTGATGGTGAAAACCGCATCAAAATCCCTTGCGTGGTTTAGGAGGAGTTAGCAGCCATACTGACAGACAGAGAGACGCGGAAAGCCACTTTAATTTACACTATGTAGAGAAGAAGATAACGCATTGAGAAGGAGAAATGCGAGTTAGAATTGTAATGCATCATAATTTCTTATATGGAAAACTTATTTATTTCTATATTTTTTTCTACAGATACCTGGACTCCCTGGACGAACATCTGGAAACAACAGAAATAGAAACAATGTTGCCTTCGAATGAACAGGTGATCATTAACAATTTTTCAGTACCTTTTTTTGTTTCAGAATATAATTATTATTTCAAATAAGATGTTATGTAACTAAGTGCACAATTATATTTTATTTTTATATGCCTAAATGTATTTATGGGTAATATGTTAGTAAAGTAATTATTTGTTATTTCGTTCTAGGAGCAGCGACGTCTATTAAATATGCCGGATTTTACAGTTGAAGTACAAAAAGAACCAGAAGAACTGGAACGGAAGGTTATTGGCAGAAGCATAGTGGATATTTGTTACTTCTTTGAAAAAAATAAAGAAATATCAAGACACAGCGGATTTGGATGCGATATACATACAATGTTTAAATTTATTCGGAGAAAAACAAATAGGGTTTTCTTCAAAATTTACATACTTATGTGCAATACAAAGTTTTTTGTAAATTGTGATGGTGAGCATGAGCATTATTTTGACGTCACCAAAAAGGTCTACCAAATCTTAAGCTTCCAGCCGGTACTTAGCAGCTTTGTCGAATAGGTGGCAGCAGTATTTAACGGACTAGACTAACAAGATCGGACTTGTTCTTGACACACGTGAGCAACTGCCTCTGTGTGAAGTACCGCCTGCCAAGTTTTTTACTAGCCAGTTTAGCCAAACAAATTATTATTCTACCTTGATTTTAGTAAACTCACCAAACTATTTCTACCAAGTACCAACACAATACATTTACTTTTCACCAACATCTAACATTAGGATGCAATATACATTCCTATAATATTGTCTTTCCTATAATAATGTCCAAACTTTACGGTCTAAACTAAATACTTATTTCGTTTTAGTAATAAGTTTTGTATTTTTACATGATAGACATTAAACTATTTTGTATAATTATATTGTATCATGTTGTTGTTATAACAATGGCTGAAGCTCAGCAGTTTATTTCATAAAGTGTTTAGTCTATTTCTATTTTCTGGTAGAAGTATCGAGTAGCTCCCTAGTTATTTTATTTTGTAATCTGTTTTGTGTTTTTACTTTATAGACATTAAACTGTTTCAATACTTACGAACTGTTTCTTGCTTTTTATCTATACCTTGTATCGTAATCACTGAATTAACTATCCTCTTTTTCTGGCTTGACGATAGACCAAAGCATTCAGATTAAAACCTGTAGCGCTTTTTTGCTTAGTTTTTTTTGTATAACGCCATTCCATGTACTCGCATTTTTATTAATAAATAAATATTAGGGACGTTTTGCACACACGGTCATCTGACCCTAAATTAAGCAAGGCTTGTAATATTATGCCATATGAATATAATATATATATGAATGATATGAATTATCACCGCATTCCGGACAAAAGCTTAAATTCCCGGACAAGCCCGAAAAATTCCGGACGTATGGCAACCCTAGTTTTAATTGGTACCTCAAATACGTTTCTCCGTCTAGCAGGCCGTGGCTTGACCAGCCCTGCTTCTATCACACTATCAACACACTAATATTATAAATGCGAAATTTTGTGTGTATGTTTGTTCCACGTTACTTAACTTCGTAGCAGCTGAATGGATTTGATGAAACTTTGTATGGAAATAGCTGTTACTCTGGAAGTCTGGTTTAAAACAACTTACTTTTTGTCCCGAAAATACAGGTTCCTGGGGCCTTACGGACAACAGCTAATTGCGGCACCTAATCCGCTCACTTTGTAAATCACGCGAACGTGAACCTTATCGCGCCCAGATACGGTTTGCGGTCGCGTGATTTTCCAACTGAGCGGATTAGCTGCCGCTATTAGCAGTTGTACGTAAGGCCCCTGATATCGGATGAAATCATGAGACGCAGCTAGCATATAATATATTGCTTGTTTTCCAAAAAGAACTTGTATCTATGTTTAACAGGGGAAAAAGGGAATATGAATGATTGTTGTACGGCTAATACAGTGGCCGGCAAACAACTTGAGCCAAAGTTGACGTAGTGGGGGTAAGTTCACGCATGTCGTTCACGCATCGGCCAATCGCGTGGACGCGTGCCGTCGGAATGCCCCCGCGCACCTCTCTTTCCACCAACGATACCTTAAAATCGTCTATTGCGCACTCGAGGTCATGGCTCAAGTTGTGTGCCGGTTACTGTAATAATGCTTTCGATAAGGAATGATTTACACCGATGGCCCCAACGCGCGCCGTTAGGTGTGAATCGTCCCTATATAAGATGGGGATATGGGTGAGTATGAATTCCTACGGAATGTACCTAGACGTCCTGAAGGCGACTTCTTTTAACTATTGATAATTAGCTAAAGCGACCCCGCTTTACTATATTAATTGTACTTAATTCATCCGAGACAAAGCCATGTAAAAATATGTGTTAATCTATCTTTCTACCAAAAATCTTGCACATAGGATCAGTTATCATAAAGTTACGAGGAGCAACCACTTTTACTCAAGGAGGGAGCAACATAGTAGGTAAAGTTATTATCTTCGTCAGAATTCTGTTCTGTATAAATAGTCTATACTTAAGTTAGCTTTGCACGCAAGAAGTACGGACGTTGGACGCTAGATGGCGCTTATAATAAGTGTGCATCGTTTGGTCAAGGTCATTGGCGCATGTTAAATCCTTAATTGGGTGTCGCAAAACTGGAGCCACGCAAAAAAAAAAAAAAACAATCATTGCCAAATATATGTCATTATATTATTGACATGAACATTATAGTATTGAAAAATAATGTTACCGCATAAAATTATTAAAATTTAAAAAATAAATATAACATAATTTAATATCATCTATAATATTCTTTCTTATACAATATTAGTACCATCTAAATACATTATTTTTACTCTCACACTATGGGATAAATAAATACTTACCGATTGGTCAAAACATATACCGGAAAATATACTAAAAAGAATACTCTGCTTTTTCTTTAATGTTTTTTTATTATTAACCAAGGCATTCCTATCTTTACGAGTGACTGTAAACAAGTAAAACATTAATGTTATCTTCGTACAGATCAGTTAATTTATTATTTAAAATTGCATTTAGTTGCTTATGTCTCAATATTTAACAGGTTGCAATCCGTAAACTAGTTTTAGAAATTAAGTATTTCGTCGTTAGTGCTACATTTTTAAATCTATACTAATATTATAAAGAGGAAAGATTTGATTTTTTGTTTGTTTATTTGCATCGAATAGGCTCTGAAACTACTGAACTGATTTGAAAAATTCTTTCACTGACGGGAAGCTACACTATCCCCGGGTGACATAGGATATAATCTATACCCGTGCGAAGCTGGAGCGGACCGCTAGTATATTATATTTTACTGGAACTGGCCACGTTAGGCATCCCAAAGTTAAATAATTGATTGCACCTTTGAGTATGCACTTAAATAAGTAATGCATACTTAAAGGATTCCACATAATGTTAAATAGGTCATACTTATTTCTCTCTCTCTTCTGGACCGCATATCATATGTGGAAAATCGACGAAGAACGAAGGTCGAAGATATGGTGTATCAAAGCAGTCACAGAATGGGGGCCGCGGCACAGAAAGCGACTACAAGGCTGACCACCAGCCCGCTGGTCGGATGACATAGCCCAGCAGTGGGTGGAAAATGGTCACAATTATGGTAATCGTTGACTTATTAAAACAAAAAGTACCTGAGTAACCGAGCTTTGCTCGGTTTTTACAAGAAATCCTACTTATTATTATAAATGCGAAAGTTTGTATGTATAGATGTATGGATGTTTGTTCCTCTTTCACGCTGCAACGGAACAACGGATCGACCTGATTTTTTGCATGGGTATAGTTCAAGAGCCAGAGAGTTACATACTTTTCATCATCATCATCATCATCATCACCATTGTTCATCACTACGCGGGTGAAACCGCGGGGCGCAGCTAGTACAACTATATGGGTAAACTTAAGAGGCAAAATCTTATCTAAATACAAAATTTCATTCATTTCGTTAGAGCCGTTTTCGAGATACGCGAAATAAATTTACAAAGAATAAGAATTGCTCGTATAAAGTTGTTAGATACAGAGATAGATTAAAATATGCAGTGATAAATTCATCCGACAAAGACCAAACTATCAATGCCAGATAGATCATAGAACATTGCGAAACGGCTCCGCCATCAATGAAATTGAGGTAATAACGACCGACATTTCAAGTTCAGTAAGATGATGAAAAGAGCAAAAAACATGCAGCCGTGACGGATCTCGACCAAGACATTGAATTGGTATACCTATTATCTACTTAGGTATTTTAGATACCTACTACTAGTTAGTGGTGGTTTGTAGCACATATTTTTTAACAGTAAATGACATAAAGTTTAATAGATACGTACTTTTAAACCTTCGCGATTTGAACACATGTTTTAAATGTTTATCGGAACTTATCACACATTATTTAATTAAGGTAAAAATAGGTATACCTTCCATTCGACGTTTCGAGCTGACGAGACCAGAGTGAGCTGGTGACTACGGCCATTGTAACATGGTCAAAATGTCGAGCGAAAGGTACCTAATTTTCACCTAAATAAAATGCGCGTTATGTCTTGATAAACATTTAAAACATAATTATGATAGTAGGTTATAGGATATATCCTGCAGGTTACAGGATACATATTGGTTCAGAAAAACCTATTTTTTTTTACAATTGATTATGCGTGTGACAACAATCTCACCTGATAAGAAGCGATGATGTGGTCGAAGATGTAGCACGCTTGCATAGGATGTATTTTTTCTTGAACAACTCCGGATTGTATTTGTTCGGAACCACAGGCGTAAGGAGTTCCACACCTCTTCTGTTTGGTTGAAAAAAGTGGATTGGAAACGCTTAATGTTACGCGTAACAAATGTTACGCGCAAGACCGCTTGGTTCAAGCACAGCTGTGACATTGGCGGCGAAAAAAGTTCTGCGTATGATGGTCGATCAGGCTTGCATTTAGACCGATTTGATCAGCGTTTCTCGAGCAAAAGAGACCACGGTGACTAAACTGGTCAACTGCAGTACCACACTGACATGATGGAACAGTTGTTATAAGCCATCGAAAATGTCGACAAAGTCACTTAAATGAGCTGGCAAAGAAGGCTTTAATGGCAAGACAAATGGCTTATACGGCAGTTACCAAAATATTATACCAATTTAAGAAAAAATATTAGATTGGATGCGTCAATGGGTGCATTCCACACAAGACGCGTCTCTTGAGGTAAATTCAAATGGTAGCTTGCTTAACTAATGCACGTATGATAAAAATCAGTCTACCGCGCAGACTCCAATTTGATTGTTCCTTGAATGCTTTGGTATATTTTGGTTATTTCTTTAATTCGCGATTGTACTTTCCAGTTTCGGTCTGGTTTGTTTTTTGTTCGGTGTTGTTAGATAGGTATTGTTGGTTCACTGCAGCAACGTGCAAAACATACCTTTTGTCATCTATATTTTGAAACTACACAAAATAGAACAAAATATTCTGATAAGAACAAAACGGTACAATGCATTTTTGAAACAATAAATTATGTTACGAACAATGTTTAGTTAGACAGACAGTTTGCTGACAAACGTATGTACTATGCTCGTAAACATGTTGGCAAAATTTTGTAAAACTGAAAGCTTTTTGTTCTCTTTATGTTAATTATTTCAGACGACATCTATTTTCTTGACAGCATAACTAAACATGGAACGTTATTGTCTCATTTACTAATGTCATTCATAATTCAACCGTGTACAAAAAGTTAAATATTTGGGAGTAATTTTAATTTTACTATGTTTTCGGTGGTTTATATGATTAGTTACGTTTTTACTTCCTTGAACATAGTAGATTGTAGAACCAGTGCATAAAATAAATAATTTTAGCCGAGAAGTTTATCAGCCCAACGCGAATGTTTTTTTTCAAGACGTATACACTCGACTTTTCACTTTAATTGCGAGGAAATGACATTGTAAATTATGGGTATATGTTTATAAACTAAAATTTGGACAATGCTTATTTTTATTCGACGTGAGTTATGTCTAGGTCTTTAATGATATCCATAGATTTATTTCCCTTAGATTTATTATTAAACAAACAAACCCAAGCAAACTTCCTAAATGAAATATATAAAAAACTGAACCTCTATGATCAATTTTAAAGAAGTCCAGCTGGTTTTCTGCACCAGTGCAATAAAAGCAGATTTTTATGCATTAGAGCATAAAACTGTTTCGATTACACCGGGCATAAACAAGAACTTTATGAGCATTAGAAGTGAAAAATATATTTCTTACCTTAAGGTATTTTAGTCTGAATAATTAAACTTCTCATTTAAGCTCCTATTTTGATTTTGCTATTTGGCAACTCGTTTCAGAACCAGAATAATTTTTCGTTTCCCGGAACTAGTGACTAAACTTAGTTTCTAAAGTGGCCGAAGCGAATAAATCAACTGATGAGGTTCTTTTTTAAGCACGTGAAAGTGAAAATAGTTACCTTAATTGTCATTCTAGAACTGTTATAAAGAAATCACGGAATTCGTAAAAACGTCTATTAGCATGGTATATTCCATGCTACATCCTCGGAAAAAAAAACCCAATCAGAAAATTAAAAATCAAATTTTAAATTAATGAGCTTTGAGATAAATATCACGTTTTTAACCATTAATAACATTAGAACAAAGAACAAGCTTGCGGAACCTCTACAATAATAGATAACACGAATTTACGCAACTAAAGTACCTAAAGTTATCAAATTGCCTTGAAATTGTGAATGCTCGAAACAAAATAAGAAATAAATGGTCCTTGTTTCCTTATTTTTTCCTTATTTGAAGTTATTAATAAATAAATTAAAGTGTAGAGATATCGGTTATTTATAAATATAAATTGAAACCATTCCCATGGAATAGAACAATGGCGCGTAGGCACAGTTAATGAAGGCTTTATTTACGATGGTGAGCATTAAACCCAGTCCAAATGATACTAAAGTTAATACGTCTTACTGAATCTAAATTTTTTCTGAACGATGGAATTTCATATAAAAAAGGCAATGTGCGCATGTATGTATGTATCGTATGGATTTCTAAACGGCTGGACCGATTTTGACATGACTTTCATTGGCAGATAGCTTAATGGTGAAACTGCGGGGTATAGCTAATATGACATTTCATATAATTAGGGAATTTCGAAACTGATACAAGTTTTCATCACCTATTCAACTTTTTTAGGGAATGAATTCCCAAAAATGCTTATTTAGGATTTTATATATTTAGCATGCTATTATTTGAAAACTGAAGCTTAAATAGTAATTTCCAATAAAAAAAATACGAACATTCATTTATAATCTTTGATCCTCTATTAAAACCCTTAATGTAAGGGAATGAGTTTTCAAAAAAAGGTGACACAATTAATTTTAACTTGTGAGCAGAAGTCTAAATAGTGACAATTTCCACTTTTCTTAACTTTGAAATAAAATAAACTTTAATCCTCTAGATTTAACTCTTATAGGGAATGAACTTTCAAAAACTTTCATAGTTTTCAATTTTGTTAAGTAAAGAGCACTTCTGCAAAATGTCATGCTTTTAGACTCAGTGGTTTAGGTTGTGCGTTTTCTGTGAATTAAATTGACGATTTATTTTGATTGTAGGACAAAATTTGCTCCTTAACTTTAGTTACTCATAGTTGCTGCTTTTTGCTCTTGATAAAGGTAGTTCTAATTATGTTCAGGATCCGGACACCCAAGTTTTTTACCTTTGAAATCGTTGAACCGAAACTGAATGGCTGTCAGTGTGAACGTAGCGCAATACACGCGTAATGTCAGCGTTGTTATCCGAGATCAATATCTTAGGCCCAAGGTTGCAATCAGCGCTCTAAATTAGACTGCGACTTCAATGGACACCGCGTGGACGATTGACCATAAAAATAACGTTCCTAATTTAATTTTTGACCGAGGGCCAAAGGCCGAGAATGTCAACGTTTTGTCGTACAAGCAAGTCAAAAAATGCTTGTTGAAGATCGGAAAGGCTAGAAGCTACTTCATCGAGAAGAGCTATAAGGCTTTTTAATAAGATGAGAAGATAAACACTAGCTTACTGGTTGAAGATATGCAATATGCAATATGCGAAAACTGCTAAATGGTGTTTAATTATACATCAGTAATTTATTTCTTTATCACTGTATGTTTTCCAAATAAAATAAAATAGCACTTTGTCGTTTTCAGGATCGATTGATGCACTATTATACTTTTCATATTTTCACAATGGCTGTTGATGACAGAATGACATGATGTAGAAAAAAATATGCGCACTATTTAAACAAAACTTCTCCAAAATTTGTTCAAATAATTTTAAATAAACAACAAAAATATATACCAATGACTATCTTAATAAGATACGGACTATGTCTAATGCGCATATTCAACGGTTCCGGTAAACAAGTAATACATGTTTGTAACAATATCCTTCATGGTTTAATACCAATGGATTCGGTTGGAATAATTTAATTAAAATATTAACTTAACCATGGCACACAATTGAAATTAGGCAAATGAACATGCTATGTAATTAGCTGTTTGCATACGCGCATATGATTTACTACAAACTAGACCTTGTAGTAAATAAAACTGGTTCGTAGATAACAATTAATCGGGGGAAATTACAAATTATCATACTCGTAGGTGAGGTACAATTAACATTCTTAATAGTACCAACTAATAAGCTATTAAAGTTACAGTTGCTTTTTATACAGAATTATTGATAATTTACACTTTAGTTTCATGAATTAATAAAAAAAAAACTTCTATACAAAAATGTTATAATTAGGGCTCTACGTACATGGCAATAACTTTAAGTAGTTTTAAATGAGAATGTACCGTGGGGGCCCAGGCAATGTGCAACTTTTTTTGTGTCTAACTGTGTTAGAAGGCGATTCTCGCACCTACACAAAATAATACTAATTCAGTTTTCATAAGAACTTTATAAATGATTTTGTAAACTTAATGTCTATCTTATATACATAAACTATATAATTGACATTTATTTTAATTTTGTAATGTTAATTGTATGATACTTTTTATTTCAAATAAAAATAATTATTTATTTCTCTCACGTTAGAAGTGAATATTAACGTGTATATCGACATTTTATTAACATTTTACCTATGACCGAAAAAGACATGGTACAAAATGTTTTAATTGTGATGTAGAGACTAGAGTAGCTGCCTACTAGATAAGGTTAGCTAATTATCAAACACCCTGTATACTGGGTTACGCTAAAAGGTGTATTAAGCTGAAAGGGGTCCATAATATCCATCATAATGAACAACTTTTACTATGGGACCATCCCTGATATCGCGAAAAAATTATCAGCATAGAAAACGATCCATAAACACACTCGAAAAAATTTATAGAACAGTTGATAATTTTGTCGCGATTTCAGATTTGGTCCTAATGGACCACTTTAGGCTTATTACACTCAATTCGCGTAACCCAGAAGAGTCTTTTCTCGTATTCTGTAGGCAACTGGAACCCTTACATTTTCACGTGTCTGTATGATATGGATATTTGATTCAGTTTATTGTGCTCAGTAAGATTTTGAGACCGCGAATAGGCAAACGTAGCGTAGAACGTTTCGCAAACGGTGGAGTGAAGCTAAGCGATAGGATATTGAGATGCATTGAACAGAGAAGAACCGAGGATTGGGTTGTGTGGTGAGCCTTGGAAGAGGCCTAAATGCGGAGCACGCTTATGCGCGCTGATGATGACGAAGATTTACTGTGCCTGCTTAATAACTATGCTTATTTTCTTTATTATTTTAACTCTGTATTTAGTTTTTTTTTCTTTCGTAACTAAATTAGTCATCTACGATATTCTTGTTTAGTATGAAGTATAAATATAAAAAGTGTGGGAAGCAGATATTGCTTGCGCTTGCAAAGTACTTGATTGATCACTATGGTAGTTGTTCTATGACGAAACCTAGCCTTTATCGTGTATTTTCGTAAGCAATTGTGGCAATTTATATGATTACAATTTACACATAATGCTATTTGTCTCAATTGGTCGTCGTTATAGTGATTGCCTTTAAATTGATGTCGCTCACTGTTTGATTTATCCTAATACGAGTTATATGTTTACTGAAGCATGAAGGTAATCAGATAGGGTAGAGAAGTGACTAGTGATAGAATAGGAGCCTAATGGGTTTTTATAACTTCATCAAGCCCAGGTTTATCTGACATGAGCAGCGCCGGTGGTTTCATCCGATATCATACAGAAACCCATACATTTTTCAGGATAAAAAAACCAAATGTGTAAGATATTTCCGCACCAAATTTATTACATATCCGTTCAGCCTTTACGGAGTTGAGTGGGAACTAACATACGTACATATCTACACAGAAACGTTTGCATTTTATAATATCAGAGGGACGTGATTTTTTAATTACTACCGCACATTTCCTTAATTCCAGTTTTGCTCTTGTTTTAAGGTTTGATTGATGTCAACTACTTCCTCGCCAAATTCCCTTAAGATTACTTTAGTAATTTAGTCCTGAAATCGAAAAAGTTGGATCAAACAATCACCCAATCCAAATGCGTGTTTTTAGGGTTCGGTTAAACTTCGGTAGCACTACTAAAACAGTCTGTTCGTCTGTCCGTCTGTCCGAACTGTGACGGAACCCTGTCATATGCGTGTCTCGACACACCCTCGGCCATTGTTTTTCTGACGGATCTTATTAAACATATCACATGAATTTCCAGGAACTTTATTTCGGAAAAGTGAGAGAAAACTGGTCACATCTTGTAAGTTAAGTAGCTCAATAAGTAATTAAAAAACTGTTACCGAACTAGTATGTTTTTTTTGGCGACAAATTTTTTAACAAGCTTCGTCAGTAAATTGTCCATGAAATGTCTTCATTTTAGTAGTAGCTATATGGTGCAACGTATAACAGCTAATTTGTGTGTTTTTCTAGGTCGGATAGCAGTAGCTTAAGTAGTAATTACCTCGAGTTTAGTGTAGTTTGCGCAACAGCCCTCATTGTGCGATAATTGTTGCATTGAATTGCCTCTGGAATGTTTATGTACGTAAGCAATATTATTTATTAGCAGTGTCCTACAGTTTCACCCGCTATCCTACAAGAACTATGTTTTTTAGGGACATAAAAGTAGCCTGTGTGTAATCTAGGGCATAAATTCATACCCCAGTAAAGTAATGGAAGTTTTACAAGAGGCTTTTATAGAGTTTTGGAAATAACACGAAAACGCATATTTTGGCTTCGTTATATCACTTTTTTACACTCTAGTGTGTTCACGAACACTTAATAAGTAAATGATAATCCACCATTATTACACATTAGCGCTCGAAAATACACAAATTTAGGAAAGTAATACAATGAGCCGACTTGTTTTTATCACATTGGCGCCAAAACCTTCACTCAATATTTTTTTTCTTCTTCCCCGTGTTGAGACTTTTGGCTCCGCAAGATTGACGCAGTTGCCATACAAGTCGTATAAGTTTAGTTTTAGAATTTAAAGGTAGGGAAACGATATGCAATTCACTTAGTTTATTACGATATAAGTTTTGACAGCTGCTGTAGCGCTGTCAAAACTTTTCGTAGCGCGCTAATTTAAACTATTTTTTTTCTTTTATGTGGTGCGAATTTTATAAATTTTAATATGTCTTTTATTTTCACTTAAGGGTTCTAGCCCGGCCTTTTATACGACATCAATAGGGCCAAAACATATAATATATCTACTATACTAGTCAGAGAAGCAAACACTGAGAGGACTTTTTGTGTACAAAAATAAATTAAACTAAGTATATGGTTTTTGGATGATGGTAAATTTACTATTGATGCTTACAAATATACTGGGCTATTGAGGTGAAAAACTTGTAGTTAGGAGAACTGGAAGAACTGAGAGCTTGTAGATAGGAGAACCTTACGGCTAGCTGTTTTAACCGACTCAGTTTAGGTGATGAAAAAAGTTGCGCGACCGCAAACCGTATCTGGGCGCGTTAAGGTTCACGTGATTTTCCGAACAGCGCTGTTTCAACGATAATTAGAGACCGCGTATGAAATTAGCCATAAAGCCCCATATATTCACATCTATAGGATGTGAAACAGCTGCTTTATCGTGTCTCATCTCAAAATGTAGTTTTCTGATTTTATGGTTTTAGTTCCTACCGCCAAGTTTTAGTAGAAACTGTTGTTTAAATCTACCCATGGTTTGGCACGCAACTGGCGTGTCAACACAAAATATAACAACGCTTAATTATATCGAACCAATGTCTAACCTTATTATCAAGGGTATGTGTTAGTAATTACATGCATTGAACGTGTATTTCATTGGAATGCGAACAAAAAATATGGTTTGGACACTACTTAGTGAACTAGATTGCATTGTAGAGCAAGTAACGTGAAAAATTAAGACTTTTTTTCCTTTTCAGCAGAACAAGGATTGTCACGGGTTTATGACAAAATCTGATTTTTGATCAAAAACATAGGCGGTCAAAAACCGGAAAATACAAAAGTAACTTTTAAACTTTCGCAATTTGAACACGTGTTCGTTGGTAAACGCATAACTTTATAACGGCTCGATTGATATGGCTATTTTTAAGTGTTAGTAAAAGTCTATAAAAATTTAAGTTGGAAGAGATTCCTGGTTTTTTCAAATAAGAGTGAAACCAAACGTCCACTTTTCTATGGGATTTTGTGTGAAGTCAAACATATTTATTGAGACATGGATAGGCAACGCTTGTCGGGTCAGCTATTATTGAAGTATAATTTCTTGTATTGGTGCATTCCATGACGATTTCAGCTAGGGCGAACATGACTACTGCTGGGTTGACTGATGGGATATCACATGGCTAATATACAAAATATTAGCCACAGTAAAGAGATTTTTTTCTGTGATTTTAGCTGTAAAAATATTTTGGAACATTTGCTTTATGTGAGAAAACGATTCAAATCATTATTGGTAATAATAGAAGGCTATACCGTAAATTGTATGTCATCATTATCATCATCAGCCTTTCAATAGTCTACTTCTGCACTTAGGCCTATCCCCGAAAAAGTGATAGGCCACTCTGGCTCAGTTGCGGGTTGGTGGATTCACATAAGCCATTAAACTTCTTGTCCGTACGTATGCACTTATGCAGGTTTCCTCACGCTTTTTTCCTTCACCGAAAAGCCAGTGATATACAAATCCGTACATAAACTCCAAAGAACTCATTGGTACGGGCCCGAGATTTGAACCTGTGACCTCACGCTTTAAAGTCTAGCGGTCTCCCAAATAGGCTACCATGGCATTTGAATTAAGTATGTCATCATCATCATCATCATCATCATCATCGTCAGCCAGAAGACGTCCACTGCTGAACATAGGCCTCCCCCTTTAACCTCCACACTTTACGACAGCCTGCCTTTTGCATCCACTGGATGTCCGCGACTCTCACAATGTCGTCGGTCCATCTAGTGGGAGCCCATTGAATTATGTATGTATGATTACTAAACTTATAGTTATTATTCATATTTGGCTAGTTTCAGGAATGGGACTAGAATTAAACTAGCAAACCCTTGGCTGCATTTTCTCCATAAGGTTTTGTAAAATAAATGTGTGATATTGAAAACAACCTGATACTTTTTCAGCAGCTGAGTATTTATTTCTATCTGAGTATATTCTTCATTTGTCATTATCATTATTTACACATAAATATCACATTCATCAGTCATCCGTCTCGATCATGCACTAGAGAGAATAAAGCTAGGTGTTGTTTAGTAATGGAGACCATGATGTCCATGTCCGTACGCGAAGGGGGCGGCATGGAGCAGGGGGGCGGCATGGACGATGGGGGCAGCGTGGACAATGGGGGCAGCGTGCACGACGGGGGCGGGGTGATGTCCGGGGGTCTTGTGGACGACGGCGTTGAAACTGAAAAGAAAACATTTCTTTAAGGATACGAAGTAGTTCAGTTTAGGTAATTATGATCGTCACCGCTTTATGGTTGATATTCCGAATACCCGTACGAAGCGCTTTGATTCCACATTTATTATGCGAACTGCTAGTCTGTGGAATTCGCTGCCGAATGGGTGTTCCCCGATGGTTACAATCTGGGTGTCTTCAAATCACGAGTGATTCGGTTCCTTCTAGGCAAGCGTGCTCCAACGTAGACCGCATCAACGCTTAGCATCAGGCGTGATGGTGGTAAAACGAAAGCCTATTTTTTTTTTTTTTTTTTTAATAATTATCAGTTTAATAAAAACGACTTAAAATTTTGGATACCATATATTTCTAGTTATTTTGATTTTAAAACCAAACTGTTGAGCCGATTTTGATGAAATTTCTATGGGACAAATTTGAAAGTATATTCTTTCAAATAAAAAATATATTTACAAATCGGTTTATAAATGACGGAGTTCTGAGGTAACAAACATTATAGAAACAAAAAATCTAATTGAGAATCCTTTTTTGCAGTCTGTTAAAAAAATGCTGAAGTAAAAAAATATTTATAAATTAAAAATAATCTCACAATTTTTAGGCCACCTGGGTCTCAGACATGGATTAACAATTGTTGCTATGGGACGAACACCCACCGTGAACGAATCTACAATCACCGTGCTATCCAACGCACGGTATTGGTCAGTTGTAAATTCTACAAATGGTCATATTCGAAAACTGACTGAAACGTACTTTGTTACTTCGGTGATCTTTTTGAAACACCTATTCAAGCTTTGCCAAGAGCTCTGTTATTAGATATAATTAGAAGTTTTAGAAAAAAAAAACTTACCGACTTCATGACTATACCTACATTTACAAACTGACACTAAAAAGTAGAAAATATTGTTTAATATTACGACTGAAATACTTTGTATCCATGGTCATGAATTTTTTTACGAAAAACAACAGGGCCCGGTCGCCATGGAGACACTTCTTTGTTTTTTTGAAGTTCTGTTGTAGGAACAGTTCCTCTGTTTGCTGTTCAGTTGACAGCTTCGCTAGTGGAGAACAAAGTATGAAATTCTAAGTTGGTGGCACTGTACAATGTTTACATTGTACATTGAATTCGTTATTTATTGTCATGATTTTGTAGATTTTTCAAAAAGCGCTGAATAAATGTCGATAAAAAAATTATGGGACCGCCTATGAGATAAGACCTACCTAACCAAAAAAAAGAATCATCAAAAACAATTGTAAATTGGCGGAGTAATCGCGTAACAAACATACATAAAAAAAAAAACATACAGTAGAATTGATAACCGCCTCTTTTTGGAAGTCGGTTATAAAGGGAGTGTATTGGGTAAAAAATGGGAAAACCAAATTAAAACTAAAACCTTGAATTTTACAGTCCACCATCATGTGAGGTAGCGTTATAACTTACATTATCTACTGAATGTTACAAAGGTGTGACCAAAATTGCTTTGTCAAGTTACCAACCATGACATACAAACATTTTTAAGTATTCAACGTAACCGAATATTTTTTTGCAAACACCTAAGTAACATGTTCTAGGTATATTGTCGTCATATAATTTTATGTCATCAATTTAGATGTGTAAACTTTTAAAGGTATTGGTAGTTGTAAAGTGTTGAATAGCTTACCCGTGGTGGTCGTCAGCGGTGTACTCGACCTTGCGGACGGAACCGTCGGGCTCCACCAGCGAGTAGCTGCCGTGGACGGCGCCTCCATCACGGGACTCATGTTGGGACTTGTGGTCACCGGTGTGGGGGTCAGCAACGGAGTAAGCGTAGTCGTATTTGGGGTGAGACACCTGAAAAGACAAATATGATGAAATTGCAAGTTTCGTGAAAATTGTGGTTTATTACTGATTATAATCGCCCCACGGTATTACTAGCTATTCAAAAATACAATACTTTTTCGGGATATAAAGCAATGTGTCTAGGGTCTTGCTCTATATACTGGGTTACAGAGTTGGCGCTGTAGTGATAGTTGTTCAATAATTATGGGTACTATCAACCTCTTTCGGTTTAGTAACACCCTTTCTGCGTAACCCTGTAGATTTCATCTTAATCCATTCTGCCTTCACGATACAAAGTAGAAAGGTAAAACACACTCACTCAAATTTTTGCATTTATCATGTAAATGAGATCGCATCAGCAAGTTAAAAAAAAGTGTTATAAATAAACATGAGTTAAAATATCTAGTTTTTGTTAACAGAAACATAGGTATGCATGTTGTGGATAACTGTCAAATACTCACGTAATCATGTCCGTGGGCAAGAGCCAGAGGGGCGGCGTGAACGATGGGGGCGGCGTGGACTACAGGAGCGTGGTGGACAACAGGGGCAACGTGTGCGATGGGGGCGTAATGGGCGGGCGCGTAGTGCGCTGGGGCATCGTGGCGCACGATGCTCTGGGAAGAAATTGCTGAGTGGTGCAGCGGCAGGAATCCAGCGTTGGCGGCAGCCAACACGGCGCTAAGAGCAAGCACCTTCCAAAACAAAAGGCAAATTATTCTCAAACATTATAAAAAGGAATCCATCTTTTTAATATTTGATTTTGTTTTTATTCCTTGTGATAAAGTTCACGAGTCCGACTTACTTTGGTGAACATTTTGCACTAGTTAATCAGGCAGGTGACTGATACTATTATTGGCCTGGAGTGTGACTTTTATATGAAAAGCAAAACGGAGGCACAATCCTGGCAGTGGTGGGGCATGCGGTCACTTCAGTTCCGTAACTTTGACACCGCGAGGTCGCCGCTGGCCGCATACCTTCGGTAATAATTCACAAGCTGTTCCCTCCTTCGTGCAATACGCAAGTGTCTGCATTCAGCCTTAAAAAGACCTCAAACGCATTACTTTTTTCAAACATATTATTGTGTAGACACTTTGTTGTCCAGCAGATGTTTCATTGTTTATGTAAGTATGTTTGCGAGACCAAAGATAGCGTGAATGGAAAATCCGACTTCTGACCAAATGACGTAGGATCAAGTATAGATAGTGTAAATAAAATACAAATAAATGTTGACTCTAAATATTTACTTAATTCCAAAAACAAAGTAAGCAGTGCTTTCGTTCCCGTGTGCTCACTTTTAAACGTCCACATCTCAGATCACACAAACAAGGGAGATATGATTAGGTGGCGTGGCAGGGGCGCATCGCATCTGGCCTAAATCAGGCTTGCTGTTATTTTTCGAAAAACACTGTTTGTTTGTTTTGTTTTGTTGTTGTGTTCTTTTTCGAAGTCACCCAGCATAAGGCCTTGACACCCTTTTTTTCGCATGTGGACTATTTGTTAGCTCATTGGTTTCACTACAAGTTTCTTTGTGTGCGTGAAAATGAATAAGCGAACCGTACTCAGAATTTTAAATTAAGCGTTGTAGCGGTAAAGTGAAAAATTTATAAAACACGGAGACATTAGAACACAAACGATAATTGTACTACGGCATATCTCTCTTGTTTGTCTGATCTGAGGTCCACATCAACTTGCTCGCTCGCGTTCGTTCGCTAAATCTGGACACGGCTTAGCTCCGTTTTCCTTACTACGTTACCACATTGTCTTAGAACATTGTACACACGAATTGTATTCGTGAATAGACAGCTAGGGTTAGACCGATAAAGGGGCCATATCGTGATATTAATTGTACAGTCTATATCTTATTGTTAGTAATGTATCACCAAAACACTAACAACGCTTCGTGAGTAATAAAGATAATCAATCTGCTTTTCATGGTGTCTACTGGCACCCTTTGTAGTGTACTCTGATACGGAGATAGAGTACAATTATTAATTACATGCCTGTTATGGCATGTACTTGATTGGCAATCGATCGATTGGTTTTAAATTGAGTAATATCGTTTGAAAATATTGTACATACTTAGGCGGGCGCCAGAGGAAAACACCTCAAATACGCCTGCAAATACGTCTGGGGTCAGCGTACGTCCCGTTTGCCGTCGAGACTGAGGGGCCTTGGTGTGCTGAAATATGGAAGTTTGTGGTGGGCCTGGGACGCCGCAGAAGAGAGAAAGAGTACAATCGTTCGCACAGTTCGTGTCCCAGCGGATTTCTCTGGCAATTAAGCAGGGAACTAAGCCAGTGTATCGGGGACTTTCGGTACGGGGAGGGTTTTTTGAGTCATTATTCATCATCATTTCAGCCATAGGACATCCGCTGCTGGCCTCCCCCATCGATCTCCAAAAGGGCCGGTTGGAAGCGGCGTGCATCCAGCGTTTCCCTGCGTTTTTTAGATCGTCTGTCCATCTTGTTGGTGGACGTCCTACGCTGCGCTTACCGGTCCATGGACTCCATTCCAGAACCTTTCGGCCCCATCGGCCATCTGTTCTGCGTGATATGTGTCCTGCCTACTGCCACTTCAACTTGCTAATCCGGTAGGCTATGTCGGTGACTTCCGTTCGTCTACGGATCTCCTCATTTCTGATCAAGAGTCATTATTATTATTTGTTAATTGACTTTTAAAGTTAAGTCATATGATATAATATGGTCACCAAAGTAACCGAAATTGGGTATAAATATTTTTTGTGAAGTTCGTTTTTTTAATTAATAGTTATTTTGCTATGAACACGTACAGTATTATTTTTATTTTTTTGTAAGCATTCAATATTTTCCGAATATTAAGGACTAGCTGAATCCCGCGGTGTTATCCGTGATTTTCCGCATTTTCTGGGGGAAAAGTTACCTAAGGCCGTCCTAATGATGTACACTATCATCCTGCCAAATTTCGTTAATATCGGCCCAGACGTTTACTAATGAAAAGCGAACAAACAGACAGAGAGAGAGAGAGAGAGTTATTTTCGCTTTTATAATATTAATTAGGATATAAGGAGCAATTGACGTGCCTAATAATTCGTTTGAATGTGATATCAATTCATAAAATAGTCCTAACAGCCCTAAGAGCTAGTTATAAACGTAATTCAACATTTAATTTCATCAACGTCGTCTTAAAATTAACTCTAAAGACAGATAAACTGTAGCAATCTCAATTGGTCTATTAGCATGGAATGTCAGTATTGCAAAAATGTACGACACGTGGCTGTAATTATATTTGACAATCATACTTCACTGTCCAAATACATGAACTTATTATTGCAGTGTGAGATTGTGACATGTTGGTATCAAATGCACTGATTTACCACACCGTGGTTACCTTCAGGCAAACCTAGTAGGTACCTACTACACTACTACATACCTACGACTATTGGGTATTTGATTTCCCAACGAATGTAATACCTGCAAACACCTAGACTTGAAACAAAATCGAGTGTCGAAATTGTGTTCCGTATACTTATTTTTAATTACAATTAAAATTAAAAGGGAAATATTTAATCGAACATCAGAAATACATAATGCATATCAAAATGTTTACACCATTAAACGATGTAAAAACCATAACATGTATAGTCAGTAGTTTAAGTTAAGTGGTAGAAATGGATTAAGCGGGTTTTTGGTTAGGTTTTTTTGGGCTCATATTGTATATTTATGGTATGGTTTGGTAAGGTATGTGGTACATTTGCTTCGCTCTTAAAACTGCAACAAGCCTGACCTGACCTCATCTTACATCGAGCATGGTGGATGGGATGCAGCAGAGAATAGGAATGGATGAAGAGAAGGTCAGACGCTCCACGATAGAGTCTGGTTCAATAACTGAACCGTCTGGTTCAGCTTGCTGTAAAGACACAAAAACGGCACGATAGTGACAACTATCAGTCTATCACAATACACACCTGCTTATGAGGTGGACGAATCATATTGGAATGCCATCATAAGAGATGATATTCGAAATCTCACACACTCCTTAAATAGTCTTTAATGCGCCCAATGTTCATGTACGTATATGGTAAACTCCATGTCGCAGTAAATTTTTTGGTGTGCATATTTTTCATTGTGTTTTAGTATTTTTTGCGTTGAAAAGATATTTGTTTTGGTGTGCAATTAAATAATACCAAAATTATGAGATAACAATCGAAATTGTCGTTGAAAATCCGTGAACCTTGAATAATCGCTAATGTTAGTAAATTCTCAGACGTTGTTGAATATTCAAGACAATTGAAAGGGCCTCACGATTCCGTATGATTTAATTGTTGGTGTTGTAAAAGGCCCATAGCATGGCGTGCCAGAAAGCTCTAGTTGTCGTGCACTAAGACCGCCTAACGTCACGGAAGCGGGATACTATGACCAATTTCTGCATTACGTGTCCAAGGCTGTTACTTTAGGCAAAATCGAATGAAAGGAGCAATTCCGCGAAAGGAGCGATTTTATAGTTCATAGGTTACTCACCCGCTGGTTATGCGACCGTGACTCCGCGCTATTAATATTAATTAGAGTCTTTTGTTGACGCTGAAATCCGTAACAATGTGTTTTCTTTCTGTCTTAAAGTACAGAAGATATATTTGAGTTAATCTAGAGATGAAATTTAAACAACTTTCATTGAACTCACTAAGTAGTTTTATAAATGCAAAAGTAACTGTGACAAAATAGCTGAACCGATCTTGATAAGAAAATCTTGAGAAACTTGGAGAGGGACGTACAAAAACTGCATAAAACTTTAGGAACAATGCGAGTTGCGAGTAAACAGCCAATTTTATTGTCTAGCTGCGCCAATCAACAAAAAAAAAACTATTTATATACAACGAATATTTGTTTAGTGATTGATACGATATTGACTGACTTATGGATAAGGTATATGTATTGCATAAAATATTCTTGATTATCTTGATTAAGATATTTGCCGATCGTGCCCACGCGCACTTGCGTATACTTTATGAACGTACATTTTCTTTTTCGCTCCTAGAACCCTTTTTCTATCCACAACAAGCCAGCTTTCTGTCTTTCATGACCGTAACCAAGTTTAATGTAATTATTGTAATAATCAAAGCCTGCTTTTTGGGAATTCCCAAAAAGTAGGTTTATACAACACATTCACGTTTTAGGCTCTATGAGTATGAACGGAAGAAAGGAAAACCATTCTATTAGTATGAAGTACAGTAAATTTGAAAAAATCGGTGACCCCAGAGTTCATGCCAGGGCCAGCCAGGGTAAGGCAAGTGCTTCACCCTGCCCCTACGTGCCTATGCCCATGGCTGTAACCCTACATAATCTAGATCCCAATATACCTTTTTTTAAATATTTTTTTAAGTGCCTTTATTAACTGAACAAAACACAAGCTAAAACTACAAATACAGTTAGTCTGCCCATAGACCGTTGAAGGTCTAAAGACAATCCAAATGCTCAAACCCATTACCAGTTGGCAGCGTACCCAGCATGCTGTTGGCATTACCACTTTAAATGGCAATGCTTATATCTTTATAATATTTCCTCCTTTTTTTACAAAGGTTTCCTACTCCGTGTTTGCCAGGAAAATAGACTGATACTTATAATATCCGTGATTATTTATTTAATCTTATGACAATCAAGTGCTGCTTTCCTGTCAGCTACGTGAATGGCTTGAATGATAACTTGTAGGAAGTGCTTAGACTAATTTGTTTGTCTATAAATCGAAAACTATTTTAGACTAGCATTAGTGTCAATCAATTATAGGAACAATTTTAAATATTAATTGAGCACTGACTTCCAGTTGACTCATAGTCAACTAAAATTAGATTACTGTAACTACACAATCAGTAAATGCTAAAATAAGTCTCTCTTTGTTTGTTTTTCTTATTGTTATATTTTTTGGCCGAACCGAAAATCATGACGTGAATCACAAACAAAGCATAGGTTTCGCATCTCGGCGGTGTGAAAAAGCCAAAATGCAGAAAAACCAATCGAACGCTTCCCGTCACAACTATTTCTTTCGCACATTTCTACACTTTTAAAGTTTTTTTTTTTAAAACCCAATTGGGTCGTCTGTTTAGTTTTTTGTTTTGTATATTTTATTATAATATGTTTAGAATAAAATTTCGAATTGTTTAAAATAATTTTATTGCATAAGATTTCTGATGATGCGTAGTTTTTTGATTTTTCCCATACCAAACAAATCAACTTGTTTTAAAACTTTGCAGTTTCATTCTAAAGACAATGGCCAACCAGTTTTTTTGTCACTTTAATAGTGTATTTTTTATGTTTACAAATGGTCAAAATGTGCGATCGAGATTGCTGTGGTGGTCCCTTGAATTATTAGCAAATTAGGTGCTAACGCCACTCGTACCTATTGCAGCGGATTCAGCTCATCAAAGCACATCAATCACAGCATTGTCACGTACTTTATTCGTGAACTTTCGATAGTTTATGTGAAAATTTAGTAACACGGTCACTTGACTTCGAATAACCTTTATGTGACCTGAATTACCTGTTAAAATTTGCAAGTTGAAGTGGCAATGGGCAGGCCACATCGCTCGAAGAACCGATAACCGATGGGGAAGAAAGGTTCTGGAGTGGAGACCACGAACCGGAAGACGCAGCGTAGGGAGGCCTCCCACTAGATGGACCGACGACATTGTGAGAGTCGCGGGCATCCAGTGGATGCAAAAGGCAGGCTGTCGTTCAGTGTGGAGGTTAAAGGGGGAGGCTTATGTTCAGCAGTGGACGTCTTCTGGCTGATGATGATGATGATGACCTGAATTGTCCATTATCATGGTTTATTCTTCTCCTCATCACTACGAAGGCTTCAATGAAAAAAAAATTACCCTGTAAGTAATATATAGTTTTAAGAGCTTTAGCTTTTTTAGAGCTTCATATATGTTGGAGTCTGTAGTTATTTAATTTATTCGAATAGCAACACTGCACGAATGAAGCTGAGAATGAATTATAGAATGAGCGTGAAGCTCGTTGCCAACGTCGTTTTTGAATCTGCGACATATATATGATGAAAATTTAAAGTAACTTTGCCTCTACTTACCTATTCTTACTATTTGACAATAAAGCGGCCCAATCGTAGAAAATAAAATATATTGACATAAAAATTCATGAAACACCTAATCTATATCTAGTAATTTCGGTCAAGCAATCGTCAATACTTAGGATAGTAACAGATAAAAAGCTTTTAGTATTACTTATTATACATGTAAAAAAATAAAAAATATCTGTTTTATTGGGTTGTTCCCAAAGTACCCCAAGAAATTATCTCAAACTACTCCATGAATATATACCCAAACAAAAACATTTCAAAAATTTAGTTTTATTCTACTCCATGAGAATATAAAATTGTTCCCAAAGTAGTCCACCCTGCCTTTTTTATTGGTCAATAAGAAAGTTATACGAACATCTATTTGAAACAACCAAGAATAGTAGAGTAACTTAAAAAAAGATGTACAATTTGTTTTGTTGCTACACTGTTGTACAGTGGCTAATGTAATAACGTTTGATAAATTATTAATGTATCTATGCTCCTGATCACTCCGCTCATGAAGTAAGCGCATTAATGAGATGGAGCAACTGTTTTAACTATTTTCATTTTAAATGCACACCTTTGTTACGGTTTCGCAAAAATACTAAGTATGAACATTTACATTTGTCGTGAACTCAAAAAAAACTGTCTAAAGTCTATATGTCATATAACTTAAATGAACAACCGTGATAGTTTAAAATAGTGTCCAAAGTCTATGTGAAATAAAGATATTTTTAAAACGAAAACTAAGTGACAAATTCACAACATTTACTTAGAATACTGGAAGCGCGTTCAGAAACAACGCCAACATTTCTATGATGAATTCGAAGAAGATTTATTAGTGCCATGTTGGTTTTCATCAGAGTTGTTGGCGTGAGTAGTAACACGCCCTTCATATTATGACACAGTTCATAGAATTGTTGTTACTTAAGAATAATTTAGAGCTAAATTAGCACTACTTCTATGCTATAGTCCTTCTTTTGAGGCTGTCACTAATGGTAACGACGACAAAATACCAAATAAAAATTATATTCAATATCCTTCTTCAACAACTTGCATCAAAATTGGTTCTGCGTTACGGAGTTAGTGATTAACGTACAAGCTTGCGCATTTATTACTGTGATGAAACTAAATCGCATGAATGAACTCCGGTAAGATTGATTTACCTTTGCAACAGGTTGTTGCTAGGCTTGCTTAGGCTAAAGTACTACTACTAAGCACAGTAATTTTATAACTGCTAAAGTTTGTTTACGTTACATACTTACCTACTTTTTATCCCAAAAAATCAATTGTTCATCTAGGAGAGCGACTGAAACCGCAGCAGCACTGTTAGTCCAGTATATTGACAAGTATTAACATGTATTTATGCATGTGAATTTATTTGTTACCATACTAGTTTCCAAGGGCTATGCAAGGCTAGATTCCTTTGAAAATATCTTTAGTTCGCACCCAAACTCCACTTAGATTTTCCTTCTTTCAAAATTTAATTAATTATTTGTTCAATCTTATTTACATGGCAATTTTTTTTAAATTACAGTCATCAAGGAGAAGTTCACCAAATACAAACTAGAAGTTACATTGTTGTCAATTCATACTAAATATCTTCGATGAACGCGCTCGTAACCGTTTTGAATCGTGATATGTTCTTATATTGCAATCTGTTAAAATGACTATCAAACTAGTGATTGCAGTAGAAATTCCAATCTAGTTTTATCAACATAAGCACTTTTCCTCCACACATTTGCATATTTGCAAATAGCTGTTTTGTAATTTCAATTGCAGCTTTCATACTTTGTAAGCTTGGAACAACTGTCAATCCATTTTATTGGCTCGTGTTTACTTATTATAGAGATAACATTGTGAAAATGATACATTACCCTGTATTATATAACTAATTCTATTCTAATATTATTCTATTATTGTACTGCGTAACTGCGTAAATAAAGAACCTTATTTCTTATATTAAGCTTCCAATTAAAATTCCTCGTGTCTTTAAATTAGTTTAATGACTATCTTTTTAATAGTAGTACATTAGAAAGATCACAGCGAATAAATATAAGGTACGTGGTGATAGCCTCTTGCACTTATGGTGGAGATCTAGTAGTGATGATGCTGGGAGGAGTAGACGTGGTGACTGGGGCCGGAATTGTGGACGACGGCGTTGAAACTGGAATAAACAATGTTGATGGTCAATTATCGTTAGTAGTTAGAGTTAAGAGCCCTTTAAAAAAAATCGACGAAAAAAGCAACGATAACTGGATTTTTTGCGTTCTGATTCTATCAAATAGAAATATTCATAGAAAAATCAATTTCTGTAATAAATAGACCTGTATTTTTTATAGAAAATAACGGCTTCAAATTTTGGAAAAAATCAACATTTCAACTTACAACCTCCAAAAGTACAAAAGTAGCTTTTGTAATACTCTCGGAGAGAAAGTTTGAGAGTCAATTTCGTTAAATTACTGACATAAAATAACCAATTTTAATGTTATGGTTTACCTACTTGTTTTATATTTGCCTTGACAATTACGACCTTATTTTTTCGTTTTATGCGCGATAATCCAAATAACTAAAATTGAACGATGTATTTTCTAATGTGGCTCTTAAATTGAACTAGATAGAAACGATCATTCATCTTTGTCATAATTTTCCGCTGCTAGAGCAGTTTGATGAAAACACTATCTTATACGAATCCTATAGGAATACGTAAACAATGGCATTGTGAACATGCAAATCAAAACGTTTAGATACAGCAATCCCTCACATCAAACAGGTTTCAACACAATTGTATCAATTCAGGTTCTGGCAGATGTCGGAAGTCGGGTCATTTGCGGTCGTTACTCATATGCTTACCACGTGAGTAGGAGCCGGTTTGACCGCCATATGATAGTAACAACACCAGTTACGAGTCGACTTCCAAACAACGCTTAGCCAAAAAGTAAGCAAACATGAATGGACTCAAAACGTAGTTTTGCGTAATTTAGGGAAAGCTGCATTGTCATCGTGGTACACGTTAGATTTTATGTCAGAGAATCTGCCGTTCTCTAAACAAAGTATTTAAATTGTAACGGACCTTAACCTTATTGAATTGTCCCTTCTAAAGTCACATTTAAACGGAATTCTACTTAGGTTAACTGTCTCAAATAACTCTGTCGGTACTTAACTGCGGTTCCTAAGCTATCAAATCAAGAATTTATTTTAGAGGTTTCGTTGGAGTGCTAAAGGTATAAATGTACGTACCCATGGTGGTCGTCAGCGGTGTAAGACACCTTGCGGAAAGAGCCATCAGGCTGGAGCAGAGAATACTCTCCCTTCACTACGTCTCCATCACGGTGCTCGTGCTGGGACTTGTGGTCACCGGTGTGGGGGTCTTCCACGGAGTAAGAGTACTGGTATTTGGGGTGAGCCTATAACATAGAAAAAATAAATAATGTGTCCCCTAATTAGATTACCTGTAGATTGGGACGATAAGAAGTCAAATACAATTCGGACCTTGATACATCTGCAAGGTATCTGGCAACCTTGGTAAACGGTTTATTGTTGCGGTTGTGGCTATCTTTACGTGTATCTTTTTAAGTTCTTATCTGAATGATCCCTCATTCATATTTTTTGCTTAGTTTTGTATTCTGGTTCTTACATAGTAGTCCTCATGGCCATGTCCTCCAACGTGAGAGATGGGGGCAGCAGCGTAAATGGGGGCGTGAACCGGGGCGGCGTGGTACACGGGTGCAGCGTGGACCGGGGCAGCGTGGTACACGGGTGCAGCGTGGACCAGAGGAGCACCGTGGTGCACCAAGTTTTGGTGAGAAGACACGGTGTAGTCATCACCGTGGTGACCCAGGAGGCCAGCTTGGGCTGCAGCCACGAAGGCGCCGAGGGCTAGGATCTAAAATTATAAGAATAAAACCCCTTAAACAACACTTTAAAAAAATCGACATCGTTTTATGGTTGATATTCCGAGAACCCGTACGAAGCGCTATGATCCCACATTTATTGTGCGAACTACTAGTCTGTGGGATTCGCTGCCTGAATGGGTTTTCCCCGTCAGTTACAATCTGGGTGTCTTCAAGTCGAGAGTGAATCTGTTTCTTCTAGGCAAGCGTGCTCCATCGTAGACCGCATCGTCACTTAACATCAGGCGAGATGGCGGCCAAGCGCAAGCCTATCTATTATAAAAAAAACTTTTGTTTGAGTTTTTAACCAAAAAAAACAGCAAATTCAACAAAAACACTATTGCATCAACTCGTTAACGTTTTAATTGTTAGCTCGACGTAAACTTTTCACACCACCAAGGTAAACACTATAAACTTACTTTAGCGAACATTTTTTGTGTGGGATAGAAGTGCGTGACTGACATACATTTGATAACCACCAGTGGGTTTTATAAGAATTGCCGGTGGTCCGGTGGGGAGCCGAAAGCGCGTCCCCGCGGCACAAGGTCAGCTTTGTCTCACATTCTCGCATTACTTTAATAACTGCATGATTGTTTCTTGGCGTAAACACTGTGAACCACGATACTACACTGTTATAGTGGTTTGTTATAGTAGGTCAATGCGGATGATAAGGCTTTATTGTTATTTATAAGTATGTATAAGGCCTGCGCAGGTAGACACGTTCTGATAGCAAAACTTGCATTTCTAGTCTGAATTTGATAGCTTTTTCTTAGTCGTGCACTCTTGGCAGAATGGTCGTAATTGCGAGGATTGTACAAGAAGGCTCCTCGCTGTCTCGTCCCTTCCCAGGACTTCCACTCGTCTCACAATGGTTCTCCATTTCTAGCGGCTGATAGCATTGCGAGCTCACTGCACCATGGTGGATTTCGTGGATTTTGAAGTCGGTCCAGCAAGTTGGTGATATAAGCTTCTCCATCGAGATCACGTTTCAGGAGATATGCCCATATCTGCATTTTTTTTGTGATGGTGATGTTGAGATGGGAATAGAAATAAGCCAATCATAATGATGTTTGTAGGTTTTTTTTAATGCCATATATGGCAAACAAGCAGATGGGCTGCCCGATGTTAAGTCACCGTCGCTTATTATTAACTCGTCTTTAGAAGTAAGAAAAAAATCAGTGATCTATGTGGATGAGCTTTCAAGTGGTGGCGGCTAGTACGATGATAAAACCGCGACATCAGATCAAATAGTTCTTCAGTTCGATAAAGCTAGGCCATGTTATATAATAATATAGGAAACCTGCAAAGCCTGCAAAATAATCCACTCTACATTTATTTTAACCTTCGTGTTTAAGGGCTCAGATCAGACAAACAAGGGCGATATAGTAAGGTGGCGTGTAGGGTGCGAACGCTCGTGGCCTAAATGAGGCTTGATGCCAGCAGTTAATTAAAATCACCCTCCAGCCGAGTTTTCTGGTTCATTGTTGTCGCTGCAATTTTCTTAAGTATGCGTGAAAAACGAGTAAGTGTGCCGTATTTACAGTTTTTGCATAAAATGGTTTAGCGGTTTAGTGAAAAAAGTGTTTTAAACGTGGAGACATTGAAATATGAACAACAATAAATTATACGGAGGCATAAATATCTTCCTCGTTTGTCTGATGTCTAATTGACAATTCAAAAGTGTTTTGTGTATAATAATTACTTATCAAGAATTTACTCTTTATCTTGAGGTAAATTTTAGATATTTGATAATATTTACGGAAAATTTAGTAAAAATTTGCAGTCTAGTAACATAGTCGTGTAGCGGTGCTTTAAGGTGTGTATACATACATATTATATAGATATTATTCACTAACTGCGCCCACCCCGCGGTTTCATTCGCGTATTTCTGGGATAAAAGTATCCTTAATTACGCCATATAAGTCTCGTTTTGGAGTCCATAAGAAACATACACATATACACACATCTATATATAGATAGATACTTTGTTCCCGGAGAGATATAATCTAGGCCTTTTCAAGGCCAGAAGGAATAGGTATCTTCTAAGTCTACGTGCTTAATCATCGACCTTATCGTCACTTACCAACAGGGTGTGTTGGTGCGAGTTGGTGGTCAAAAGGTTCGCGTTAAAAAAATAAGATACACAAAAGACCAATTACCATTAAATAGAATACCCGTTTACAAATAACACCGTTATTTTTCATTCAATATACCAACAATTCAGTTTCTCAAACAAAATGCTTGGACATGTTTACCACTAACTGGATCTACAATGAGTACTCATTGACTATTCAACGTTCACTTTCATTCATATCTTATTACCCTGTCAAACTCTGAAGTATTTACATAACTATGGCAAGATGACTGGCCGTGATTATTGGGTAGTCGTCAATGTTATTTTGCTATAAAAGAACACTTAAAACGCTTATCAAATCACTGTTTGTTAAATACAGTGTTTCTAGTGGGAACTGACACTCGAAGTGTCTGAATGGAGGTATTGCCATTGTGCACGGCAATTTTCATGGCTGAGTTGTGTGGTTTACAAACCACTGTAATTACGGGACTTGAGTCTTATTTACGTAGAGATTAATTATGTACTGGCTACACAGAGTGGCTTCACCAGCGTGGACGTTCTTTAAGGAAATTAATTTAAAAAAAATATTAAATAAACCTTAATAAAAACTATCCTATGCCACTTATTATATTATCAGTCATCTATTTAAAAAAAACCGAGTCAATCAGACTTTCTGTTGCTGAGTGGAAGAGGGTCATACCTAGGACTTCCTTCAACGGTCTATGGGCAGTCTAACTGTATTTGTAGTGTTAGTTTTAGCTTGTATTTTGTTTAGTTAATACAGGCACTTGCCCATAAATAAGGACTTCCTATTGGTATACAAAGTCCTTGGAACAAACAAAGACACCTACTTTTAATATTAGTAGGCTGTTCGTATAAATCTGGCATACCTAGTAGATTTTGATATAGTTTTCCTTAAATTTAAAAGGTCAATTTTCTAATGTTTTCAAGATACGTAACAATCTAATGGATATAATTATATAAGCTTTTTTGTTTGTACGTATTAATGGAAATTGTATGTTTGGATTTTCAAAAGTTGAGCAAGTTGCATTTTTTAAACCTAATATAATTTTTAAAAAAATATTGATAATATGCGCAATATTCAACGAGTTCGTAAATTAAAGACTAAAACATATTTTAGCAGATACGTCAACCGATCGTGTTTTATAATAACGATTATAGTTTATAGCCGGAATCACGCAAGCGCAGCCTTGTAGGCCGATAGTATCAGATTGGACGTCCGCTGAACAATATCTGTTGTTGTCAGTTGAGAAACATTTACTTATTGGATGAAAGCCCTTAGACGATATCGCGGACATTTAAAAATGTGACTGCAATTCGTGATCAGTTTTCTAAGCAGGCGTGTGCCATTTCTCAACATTAGGCAAGTTACGGTCAAATAATTTTCAGATGTTTTTGTTCCTAATCTTTTTTCAGATCAGATCAGATCAGAAAAACAAGGGAATTTATACCTTAGTACAGTTATCGTCCGTGTTTAAATGTCGCCATTATTCATTTAAAAACATCACAATACCGCTAAAGCGCTTGACGCAAAAATAAGCCTTTTCGGGAGCCACCAGGTGCGGTAACATTTTTTGCAGATATAGGCATATCTTCATACAATCTAGCTAATTAATTCATCTTTTGTTTGATTAAGGCTCTCATTTCCTACTTTTATGCAAATTTTGTAATTCTAGTTTAAGTTTGTCTACTTCCAACTATGTTTAGTTAAAAATTATAAAAATAGTGTCATATCAAAATTTAATGTTTTATCTCTGAAACCCCAAAATCCGAAAAAACGATTAGGGAAATATCGATCGATAAAAGAAAATGAAAGTAAACCGATTTGCTTTTCTACTTGGTTTTTGGATTCATTTATAGCTATTTATTAAATGATCTTTACGATATCTTAATATAAAGATTTTATAATTATGAAGGAAACCAAAGGTTCATTTTACACTACAGCTATGCTTTTCGAAAAATATGAGAAAATCAAAATAGAAGTAGTGAAACGCACAACTGTGTGTGAGCGCCATGGTTTTGCTCCATTATATGCGACTTTAATACAATATATTAAGCGGTATGGTCATAATTTTATTTTATTTTTATAACTGATAGGCTTGCGCTTGGCCGCCATCTCGCCTGATGTTAAGTGACAATACGATGGAGTACGCTTGCCTAGAAGAAACCGATTCAGTATTTATAAGTGTTGCTTAGAAGTGGGAAAACCTCGCCTTAATAACATCGTGTGTCTGTTGCTTCAGCTACATGTCACAACGGACTACTTCATAATTTACATCAATTTAGTTTGCAACAGAGCGTATTGAACATTGACACATGTAATTGATAGTTTTATTACACTACTTAACGTGTACGAGTATTTATAGAATACTAGCTGTTGCCCGCGACTTCGTACGCGTAGACTTTCATATAATATTTAAACCCCCTTTTCCCCCCTTAATACAGCCCTTTCACAAAATCCTTTCTGAGCGGACCTCTACACTCCATAAATAATCTACTTGCCAAATTTCAGCTTGTTAATTACAAAACTTTCAACAAATCGAAACCCCCATTTAGTCCGTCTTTTTCGGAAAAACAATTATACATTATTTATTTATTTTAAACCAATAATCTGAATACTTAATTTCATGTCCTAACATCAAAAACAAAGGAATATCATACAAACTTTCAACCTCCATTTTCCTTTCGGTTCTTTCGCAAAATCCTTTCTTGGCGGACCTCTATTTAGGTATATAGACGTAGATTTTTTATGGAATGTCCATAAAAAATCTACCTGCCAAATTTCAGCTTCGTAGGTCAAGTGGTTTTCGAGTTTTCGTGATTAATGAGTAAATGAGTAGATGAATTTCGATTTTATGTATATAGATAGATAGATGATAGACTAAATTGATTGTAGAATAAATATAATGGGTTCATCACCATCATAATCAGTGCCGGATTAAGCAAGCGCGGGGCCCGTAGCAAATTCTTTCAAAGAGCCCTTGATCTACTATATGTAAAGTGGTAAAAAAAGTTGGTAGGAAAAGTTCTAATGTTTCACGTTTTTGTGACATCAAGTAACTTCAATATACCACAGCTTAAAAAGTTTCATTCAAAAAATTACACTCAGGCAGAGATGAGTGGGTTTAAATATGCGGGGCCCCCTTTCGCGCGAGGCCCGTAGCAATTTCTACTCTTGCTACGTGGTTAACCCGGCACTGATTATAATCGACCTATACTGGGTGGGTTACGCGGATAGGGTGTATTAAGCTGAAAGGGATCCATAGTACCCATCATTATGAACAACTTTTACTATGACAGCAATACTGAAATCAAGAAAAAAAATTATTAGCGGTTCCATGGAAAACGGTCATTCACACTGACAAAATGTATGGAACAGCTGATATTTTATTTCGCGATTTTAGGGTTGGTCCCATAGTAAAAGTTGTTCATAATGATGGGTAGGTACTATGAACCCCTTTCAGCTTAGTACACCCTATCTGCGTAACCCTGTATATGTCTACTACTGTACATAATTATACCTATCCCAAGGTACCCCATTGTTCATCGGCTTTAAGCTTTCAACAGCCGACAAAATGATAATTGCATTGAAAAACGAATCTCGATTATCAAGGCGATCGAATTTAATAAGAATTTAGAATTGCCCGTGCATTTGCGACAACAAATGAGATGTGGATCTATAAGCTAAGGATAGCCAAATATACCTAAATGGAATACAACTAAAATATAATAGGTTGTAGCCGCTTAATAATACTTTTTTAAATTAGAAAACTCAGAGGTTTTATTTCTCTGGCAGGAAATTTAACTAAGACAGTAAGACATATGAACTTAAACCTAAACAACAAAAAATCAATATAAATAAACTAAAAAAAAATAAAAAAATATCTAAGCCTCATTATGTAAAGCCCGGGAAGCCCCGTGGTTGTTAGAAGGAAGTGTGGCCAGTGTGTTGACAGCATTACCATTTAAATAAATAAATAAAAAACAATATAAAAAATAAAATAAGCTTTGTAAAAAGTACACAAATGTAATTTTTAAATTTTCTTGTACAACAAAGGAATCAGTCAACATCTAGACTAATATATAAAGAGTTATAGTTTGTTTGAGGTAATTTCCGGAACTAATCTAAATTTCCAGACATGTTGACAAGTCCGGCCGGATAGTAACCCTAGTTGTGAATAATAAAAAAGTGTATTTACGATATTGAAAAATGTTTAATAAATAATTCAAAGTTTTGGTATCGATTGCTACAGAAACATTCTAGCTTCACCAACATATACTTCAGTAGTGGTACGGAGCAGGGTGGATGGAAGGAGCCGAGTTGTGCACGACAGCGTTGAATCTGAAAATAATAAACATGAATAATGAAAAACCTGATTCAGCTACCTAATTGGCAGGACGTCGAATATTTATTTTCTGGGCTATCTATACTCAGTGATGCGAAAAACTAATGAGGCAAGGTTGCATTGTTTTCAACCTACCTGCTTTCTCTTCTTAATAATTGCTTCATTGCTGTGAAGTTCCAGTCTTAATATCAACAATTTTACTAGTGTTATTACTATAAAATTGTGGGGTTTTACACCATATCCACTAATCGGCTCACGCCGCGCGTGTCATACATAGTAACTGTTGCCTTATCTGGTGATATTCCCGTCTGCGGACGCCTTCTCGAGGTTGTTATGGAGGTAAGCGTACCATAGGCTAAAAACCCATTCCACAAAAATAAATAATACCTAATAATAAAAATGCCCTTACCCATTGTGGTCGTCGGCGGTGTACTCGACCTTGCGGACGGAGCCATCGGGCTGCACTAGTGAATAGTATCCGTGGACAGCGTCACCATCCCGGGATTCGTGCTGGGATTTGTGGTCGCCAGTGTGGGGGTCAGATACGGAGTAGGCAAAGTCGTATTTGGGGTGCGCCTGAAAGTAAAAAATAAGATTACAAAACAAAAGTGATCTGCATGATCTAATTCCTACCTGCCCATTTTTCTGTCGGATTGCTGGAGTGGGTACGAAAAATCGACACCGCTTTATGTTGGATATTTCAAAAACCCGTACGAACGTTTTGATTCCACTTTTACTGTGCAAACTGCTAGTCTGTGGAATGCGCTGCCTGAATGGGTGTTCCCTGATAGTTACAGATTGGGTGTCTTCAAATCAGAGTTAATCGGTTTCAAGCGTGCTCCATCGTAGACCTCATCATCGCTTAACATCAGGCAAGTTGGTGGTCAAACGCAAGACTTTTAATATAAATAAAAGAATGACCCTCATTTATAGGTATATTATAAGAAAAATAAAGCTTTCTCTGATTTAGACCTTGAAAACAAGAGTTTTGTATAAAATAACTTTATCTTGACTGAAGACTCTTACTAAAATATTTCTAGCGATATTATTTCACACTTACATATTCATCATGACCGTCGTAATGTCCAGCATAGGCCAAGGGAGCCGCATATGGTAGAGGAGCGGCATAGCCAGCATAGCCTAGGCCTCCATGGTAGGCCGGGGCGCCATAGCCGTCGTGGTGGACGATGCTCTGGGATGATACAGCGTGGCCGTACGCCTGGGCAGCTGCCCACATGGCTCCGAAAGCTACGATCTAGGAATAACACATATTTTGAAATTGGAGATTTTCTTTGAACAATCCTTACTAATATTATAAAAGCGAAAGCAACTGTCTCTCTGTCTGGATATGTGTTCGTTTTTCACGATTAAACAGCTAAGCCAATCTTAACGAAGTTAAGCAGTATGACAGTGTACATCATAAGGAAGGACATAAAGTACTTTTCTCTTAAAAAAATGTGGAAAAACTGGAAAATCGCAGGTCTTAGCTAGTCGTGTATATTTATTGTTATTTGTAGTTGATAAAAGCAATATGCATATATATGTGCATCTAAGCAACAACATGGTATGGTATGTCATCTGGTAAGTTTCCAGGCGCGTAACTTGCCACACGTCTTCAGGATTCATTCGTGGAAGAGGATTTGTATGTAACAAAATAACTATCAATATAAATAACAAACATCAAAATTAGTAAATGCGCAATTTCTTTTACTTGGATGAAATATATTTATTTCCAGTTATTTTGATTCACAAAACCACCTACTGTACTGTACTAATTTTGATGAAATTTCTTCGAAAGCAATCTGAGGGTACATCCTTTCAAATAAAATGTTTGTTTCAAAATGTTAATAAATGACGGAGTTCTGACGTAATAAACATAAACCGTCCTTTTTTGAAGTTGTTTGAAAATCACGTAATTAGTGTCAGGTCACATAAGTCAACACCGGGCCTAAATTTGAAGTTACAGTACTCTACGGGTTGAATTGTAAACTGTGAATCCCGATAATGCGACACTCGCGTACAGAGAAACTTCGCAGTTTCACAGGCACACCATAGAATTTGCACTTATTATCACTCACTTTGCTGAACATTTTGCTGCTGTCAATATCACAACTGCTGGTTGATTGATGTCAAACAGTGCTGACCGTTGGTTTTTATATGACTTAACTTGGAATAAGAACAAGTGGGGCTGAACATGCGGACCTCGACGCGACAATGACAATAGCTAGAGGTCATGTTAAAAACCGATTATAGAATTGCAATAATATGTGTCATGGTATCGATATTGCTTTTAGTCATGCTATGCTGAGCTGCTTAAGTGTACGTGGTTAACCAGCAAAAACAGATGCACAGAATAACGACTAATGTCGTTATTGAAGTTTTTATGTTACTCAAACGTTGATCGAATATCGTAAGCTTGCAAAACTGAACTGGTATCAGATTATCATCATCATCATCAGCCAGAAGACGTCCACTGCTGAACATATGCCTTTCCCTTTAACCTCCACACTGAACGACAGCCTGCCTTTTGCATCCACTGGATGCTCGCGACTCACACAGTGTCGTCGGTCCATCTAGTGGTAGGCCTCCCTACGCTGCGTCTTCCGGTTCGTGGTCTCCACTCCAGAACTTTTCTTCCCCATCGGTCATCGATTCTTCCAGCGATGTGGCCTGCCCATTTCCACTTCAACTTGCAAATTTTAACAGCTATGTCGGTGACTCTGGTTCTTTGGCGAATATCCACGTTTCAGTTATCAGTTTATAATAAATCCGATATTGATTATTGAAGTAGCTTTGTAAAATTGGGCTGGTTTAATCGCAAAGCAATTAAAACCCCAAAAACGATAAATAACCATAAATGGTACTAAAAAACAAATACTTGCAGGATCTACTTGTAGGATCATTGATACTTTAACTAACAACTTCTAGCAAGAAGTTGTCTACGGCGTCTGTCGCTCCGTCTGTCCGTTCTTCCTAATTTTTTAAAACCTTCTTACTTCTATATTTAATTATACGAGTGCTTGAAACTTTGCAAAATTATATTTTAAGTATACTTAGATCTCAACTTTAACAGTATAAAAATAATATAATTTTGCGTTTTAGGGATGGCTCTGGTACATGTGAAATGAGGATGATTTTTCTTCGCTTTACCTCCTCGTGTGGGATTTCGTTGAATAGGTCTTTTAAAATGAAGGAAAGATTACATACATCCCTTTTTTTATATAATGTATATTTTGTAAAATATGGCCCGCCAATGTTGCAAAAAGTTGGACCCCCCTGCATTTCTAAACCATTAGACATAGAAACTTGTTATGCTGACAGATCATATTAAAAACCTTCATTCAAAATAGCATATTCCAAAATAAATAATAACCTAATAAGAATAATAAATAAGAATAAACTGTAATAAATTCAAGACGTTCTAGCTCAAAGGTCATTGACCTTTACGTAAAATTGTTTGAACAAAGAATGTTTCTTAAGTAGTTTTCATTTTCACTAAACTATAAAAAGTATATGTTATGTTGGTATGGTGCACCTCTGAAATTTGGTTAAGTCCACAAAGCTTTCGAATTTTTCTGTGACCACCAATTTCTGAACTATGATGATTACCACAATTATATGACTTTGGCTATAAAAAAAAGGAATCCTACCATATGCGTGTCTCGAGTCTCGACACGCTCTTTGTCAGTTATTTTAGTTTTTTAACTGGGCAAGTGCCTTTATTAACTAAACAAAAGCTAGCTAAAACTAAAACTAGAAATACAGTTAGACTGCCCATAGACCGTTGAAGGTCTAAAGACAATCCAAATGCTCAAGCCCACTACCAGTTGGCAGCGTACCCAGCATGCTGGCGGCATTACCACGTTGAATGGCAATGCAGTGTTGCGCCAGAAACACGCCAGCATTTTGGTCACCCGTCGCATTAACCAGCGCCCTGAAAGATTTATGAAAATTAGTTGAGCTCCCGGTCCCCAGGGCCCAATCTTAGTTAGGTAGGTTCGGTCACTTCATTACATTTAAGACAACTGGGAAACTTTATCACTGGTTGCATAATACATAAATACAAAAACTACTCTCTTTTTACCCGACTCACAAAAAGGAAGGTTATGTTTTTCAAGTGTATGTATGTATTTATGTATGTATGAGGTTTTTTCGGCACGCCCTAAACAGCTTACTATAATTTCGAGGTGTCATTTGAATTGTTTTATTTGTATGTTGAGTATTGTATGGTATATACAATTATACATATATCTTAAATAGAAATATTTACTCATTTTATCAATTACTGTAAGACAATTCTTCAAAGAACTTCAACACATACAACATTATATCGCATTTTGGGTGGATGCGTCAGAATAATTAAGCAAGGGTAGTAGTAATCTTGTAATTGCCATCAATTTTCAAAATAAGCAAGTGCTCAAAAGATGCGTTTCGAAGTCATTTACGCACCGTTGACGAACTTTAAAGACAAAGATTTTGATAGCGCTGTCCTTAGTTATAATTGTGGCAACTGCTTTGCCGATCAAAACTAGTCAATTTGCAACGGTTGCCAATGGAAGCTGAGCCAGCGAAAAGAGCATCAGCTTCACCAGCTATGGTAGCGGGACTCGTGGCGGCGCTGTTTGGATGTGGGATGCCTGGATACTCGGGATGCTATTACCGGTAACGCTGCAAGAATCGTCTACGTCAGAAGACGCATTGACTTAACCGCTCTGTTTACCGGATCTCTCGGTATTGTTATGGACGTCGAATCCGGGAAGTCGATCATTGGAGGCGATGGTAACTCTAAAATTATTGGCGGTGGTCTTAGAGTTGGAACAAAACCCAGCAAATCCTGATCCAGAACATAATTCACTAACGCCATACGCACCAAGAGAACAGCCTAACGTATTGGGTGGTAGGTATCATTTGTTAGGTTTCTGGAGATCTCACTGAAATTGATGTTATTCTGTGCGAACAAACCGAGCGCTGATGCTAGCGATCTACGCTGAAAAGATCGTGTTCACTAATTCCCGCACTTGCAAACATCCCGATGGCAAGTGCGGGACTGGACTACCTTCTACTTCTAATGACCTAATTCCACAACATAATTTTTATGCCGTGCCTAGTGATGGCGTCAAGTGGAATCCTTCCACTATAACTATCGACCCCACTGGCCGTTAATTTCGTTGAAGGGGAAGTAATGAGAATTGTCGGTAGGTATTTGGTGATGATTCACGAATTATTATTTACGATGTTGCTATTTATATGTAATGTACGTTATTACTTAAATTAAAATTTGTTGATAAGTTTATCGACAAACTTAAGTAGGTAATCAAGTATATTACATATGAATAATAGCTTTACATGACATTGGCATCGATTCTGGTGTTCTCTAAACTAAACTAAATTTGACAGCTCTAAAATTGTTGCCATCCTTCTCTCACATATTAAAATGAAAAGAGAGGCCGATAATTTTAGTCCTGTCAGATTAGTTTAGTTTAGTGAGTGGTATGACAGAATCGACGCCATTGGTAAAGATTCTGGTGTACTCTAAACTAAACTAAATTTGACATCTCTAAAATTGTTGCCATCCTTCTCTCACATATTAAAATGAAATGAGAGGCAAATAATTTTAATCCTGTCAGATTGGTTTATTTTAGTGAGTGGTATGTCAGAATCGACGCCAATGTAAATGATAATCGTAACGTACTACCTTAAATGTAGTACGCCTAATTATTTATCTGTACAGCAGTGCAAGTACCGTTCTCTATCGAACGTCAAATTCGATAAAATGCCACTGAATCGATCATAGCAACTACTGATCAAATGGCATTTTAATCGAATTTGACGACCTCAACTCCCAAATTTGATGATCGATAAAGAACGGTACTTGCACTACTGATTGACATTCAACGGTTCCATTCAGAGATACATTTATCTATAGTAGGTAATAATGCGTCAAACAAAAATACAACTGATACAAGAAATAGAAACAAATGTTATAATTTCATCATTGAACAGTTTTTCTTTATTCATTCACTCAATATTTACAAAAAACTCGCACACGCATCTTTACAAAAGTAGCTATTAATTAAAACAAGTATGATGTAAGGCCAGTCAAGCTTTATCGTATCAGTAGTGGTGGTAATCATGGGCCGGGGCATGCACTGAGGGAGCAGAGTTGTGCACTACAGCGTTGAAACTGGAACAAAACATTAAAAAAATTGTAAACCAAATAGTACATATCTCTACGAGGAAGTAAACATACTAATTTCAAAAGAGGCAACTTGTGGTATGAGTGAGGGTAAACTAATCGAATTTGCTAGCCTCGTGTGATGTAGGTATTGTGTTTTCTACCATACCTATGCATAAATATAATTTACAGGGTATACGGAAATGGTGTAAGATAAGCTGAAAAGAATCCATAATACCCATAATTAAAATATTTTTTGCAATAGGACCAACCCTGAAATCGCGGTCATTCACACTCGACAAAATGTATGAAGCAACTGTTTTTTTCTCGATTTCAGGGTTGGTCTCTTAATAAAATTTTATTTGTAATAATGATTATAACAGACCCTTTTCGGCTCAGCACCATTTCCGCGTATAACATTGGTGAAATTATTATATTATAAAATTTGCCTCTAAGGTTTTTCTTTAATGTTACAATCTCACATACAAACTAATTTTACTAATATCCTATTATTATTATTTTTGGTGCAAATGTTTGCTCGGTTGTGTGGTGGGATAGGCGAACTGCAGTAGTTCTCGAAACGGGTTATCCTAGTGAGGACTGCTTCGCAAAGCTTACTATTTTAGGCTCGTTTCTTTGCTATGTTAATTTACCACGCTAGTTAAGGTTAAATATTTAAGTTAAAATATTGTATCTTTTAATTGTTGTGCGTGAGTAAATAAATATATAAAAAAAATACAAATTAAAGTTCTCACTACAGTTCTTTAAAAATGTTCCTTGTATAAAAGCACGTGTTCTGTTGTTATCTATCTTTTGTTTGGCTTCGCTGAACTTACCCGTGGTGGTCATCGGCGGTGTACTCGACCTTGCGGACGGAACCATCAGGCTGCACAAAGGAGTAGCTGCCGTGGACAGCGTCACCATCGCGGGACTCGTGCTGGGATTTGTGGTCACCAGTGTGGGGGTCAGCAACGGAGTACGCAAAGTCGTATTTGGGGTGAGCCTGAATAAATGAAATAATAACAATAACAAATAGTTCGAAGAGCTTTGTACCACATTGTAACTGATTTCCAGCGAATCAAGACTTACGTATTCATCGTGACCGTCGTAATGAGCTACGGGGGCGGCGTAGTGAGCCACTGGAGCTGCGTAGTGAGCAACAGGAGCGGCGTAGTGAGCCAGAGGAGCGGCGTAGTGAGCCAGGGGGGCAGCGTAGTGCACAGGAGCATGCTCCTCGTGGTGAACGATACTCTGAGAAGACACAGCGTGCCCATGGCCAAATAGGCCTGCGTTGGCAGCGGCCAAGAGTGCGCCGAAAGCTACGATCTGGAAAACAATTACGCTTTGTATTATTCGCATATTTTTTAATACATGCTTTGATGATATATCAAAACTAAGGTATTTTAAGATTCACTATTTCACGTCTATAACTATGATGTTTGTGCGTTTGCTTTAGGTACGTTTCAGATAGATTTCTCTTACTTGCTCATTGATACTTTCTAACTAAACCATTCGTATGCCTACAAGTAGGTACGTGTATACAACTTACTTTGCTGAACATATTGAGTGTATTGTTTGAATATCCAGTGTTGATTAATATTTTATTTCCTAGTGTATGATTTTATAGAGCGCGGGCGTAGACGCGTGCGGCTTGTGGTGGGGCAAACAAATGCGTTCAGCCACCTTGTAACTTGTACCTCTGTAACTTTGACTTGATCAAGGTCGTATCTGAACAAATGTGGAGCTGTTAACATGTGTCCGGTTAATTTTGTTATAATTTATTGGGTAATAAATTAATGCTTTTATTGCGGAAAAATATTTATTGTTAGGTTAAATTTATTAGTTACAATCGCCCTAATATTATAAATGCGAAAGTTTGTGAGTGTGTATCTGTGTTTTCTTCACGGTGAAACGGCTGAACGGATTTGGATGAAATTTGGAATGGAAATTGCTTATACCCTGATTTAACACATAGACATACATACTTTATATCCCAACAAAGTTAGCGGTTCCTGTGGGAAAGCAGGTAAAACCGCGGGGCGCAGCTAGTTTTAAATAAAGCTTTATGATCGTTTGAACGTTTCATACACCTTTGATTTTCAAGATAGTTCGAGTTTTGATAATGGCTGTTTGTTACTTTATACTAACACATTATTATGACGCTTATTGCATTTATAAACCGAACCAACACATATAATAATTGTATTTTGCCATTTCCACTCGGAAATAGGTAACAAACCTATTAATCCATTTTTTTTATTATAGGTTCACAGAACTGGAAATACACATAAAGGACTTAACTAAACAGTACACAACAATATCCATAATCAAGAACAAAAAATAGTGGTCTAAAATAAAATAAAACACTTGTATAATTTTTCTTTCTCTAATTCATGGGTAATTTTTGTTACTTTGGAGTAATTTGTGATTACGTAAAAAATTAATAAAATGTTTTTTCATGCTATCAAATAATCCAGAATCTATGTTTATATACCTACTAGCTGCGCCCCACGGTTTCACCCGCGTAGATGCGCTGCGAAAAAAGTGACCTGGGAAAAATGGTGATGATGATGATGAAAAGTAGCCTATGTCACTCTCCAGTCTCCAGCCCTTGAACTATGCCCAAGCAAATCAGATCGATCCGTTGCTTTGTTGCTGCGTGAAAGAGGAACAAACAAACAAACTTTTCGCATTTATACTATTATAGTATAGTATGATTGTCCAATCATTGGGAGGTTTAACCATAACAATAATTCCTCTGAATATCGCTGAAACATTGCAGTATGATAAAATCATGTCTCATTGACAAATTATCTTGGGTTTATTAATATTATGAAAGTAGGTATTTGTACCTAAACATGGAAATCACTGCTAGCTCTCGTTGGAAAATTGCTCCATCCAAAACTCTTTCTGTTTGTTTTTTCACGATTTAAGGGTCCCATAGTGATGTTCAAAATGACGATGACCAATGCTATGACATGATAAATTTATGGCTTAGTAGCAACGTTACCTGTTATCAACAGTATCAGCCTATCATGTTTCCACTTCTGTGACACAGGCCTGCTCTCATAGGGAGAGGATCCTAGAGAGATGACCCTAATCCACCATGCCAGCCAAGTGCATGTTGGTGAATGTCATATTGTTATGTCTTTGAACTTTTGAGGTTCTTTTTTTCCTGGGCAAGTGCCTTTATTAACTAAACAAAATACAAGCTAAAACTAAAACTACAAATACAGTTAGACTGCTCATAGACCGCTGAAGGTCTAAAGACAATCCAAATGCTCAAGCCCACTACCAGTTGGCAGCGTACCCAGCATGCTGGCGGCTTTGCCACGTTGAATGGAAATGCTTATTCGTTGAGCCAGAAACACGTCAGCATTTTGGTCATTTTTGAGGTTCTTAGACTAGCTTCCTGGTGAATTTTACCTTCCGTTTTTGACCGAGCAAAGCGAAGGTCTCAGAGTCTACGGGAGCAAATTGACGTATGTACATTTATGTATAATTTATTCAACATCTAGCTGACCCGACAAACGTTGTCATGTCCAATGAGTTATGGTTCATACAGAAATTCCATAGAAAAAAAGCATTAAGTTATTTTCGAATTTTTCAAATTTCCTGGCTTTTTTTAAATATCCTACTAATATTAATAAACGCGAAAGTTTGTATGTATGGATGTATGGATGTTTGTTCCTCTTTCACGCAAAAACTACCGAATGTATTTTAATGAAAGTTTACAATAATATAGCTTATACATAAGAATAACACATAGGCTATAACGGGTTGTAGTAGCGAGGCCGAAGGCCGAGCTCTACGCGTACGAAGTAGCGGGTTTCAGCTAGTACATAATATTTGTACCACCCCAGTATTGAGGGGAACAAAAAATTATTCTAATTGGTAAAGTAATTTTCGAGTTTTTCGAGACTAACGCACGGCAATTGTTTTTTTTATTATATACAACCGTACCGTTGATGCGACCTTAATTACAAGCATGCTCCATCGTAGACAGCATCGCTTAACATGAGGCAAGGTGGCGGTAAAACGCAAACCTAATTGAAGAAAAACCCGGATAAGCGAGTAAGCCTCGCGCTCCGAGGCTTCCGTTGGACCCACAGAGCACGAGTCCAAACAATTAAAATAACAAAAAAAATAAAGACAAACTTAACTTTGTAGTGGACTATAAGGTGCTTCGATACATACCAACTACAAAATTTAAGTTTGTAATTTCAAAACAATATTTTTTATTTGATATTACTACAAATTAACAACTTTCGGATTTTTCCTCTTATATATGCTGTAACACCTTGCCACTTGCTAAATTTCATGGTAGGGAAGTAACCTATAGGTTTTGATCCCCTTGTGAAATCGTAAAATATGCAAAAATACGCGGCTGGCCGGTCATATCTTTTGATCACGTTGATTTACAAGCTTAATTTTTTCACAGCTGAAAGAAACTGTAGCTTTGAGTATTCGATATAAATTTCAACTTGTAAGCTTTACGTATTCTTGAGAAAAGGGGTCTTGACAGACGGACAACAAATTGATCCTATAAGGGTTCCGTTTTTTCCCTTTGAAGTACGGACCCTAAAATGGCAAGTAATTCATGAAAAAAAGAAAAGATATCGGTTTATGGATTTTTAATAGCGGAGCCGCGAAGCCACAGTTCAGGGCGAAATACGGGGCGGTGGAACTCTGTGATGACATATACCTACACACAGATTGCTATGAAGTTACTCCGTTTTTTCAATTATTACTTTCGTTTATTGGGTACGTAAGTGTAGCTATGACAGTACCGCCTTGACAGTTGTCACCCCCATTGATATTCGCATTTTAGTGTCCACAAACACACATTCGTTTGAAATGTCCTTTACTAACTAAAATGTATCATTCTATATAGTAGTAAAGAAATCCAATAAAAAAGAAATCAAGTTATGGATTTGAATATTTTTATTAAACTTTACACATTCATGCATTATTTACATTTACACGCGCACTTTTACAAAGGTATAAATAATTATGATCAGTCAATAGTAGCAGTTTTCAATAATGATGGTAGTCATGGGCGGGGGCGGCGTGCACGGAAGGAGCAGAGTTGTGCACTACAGCGTTGAAACTGGAACAAAATAAAAAAATCAATATTAAAAACGTATTTTCTTAGATGAATATTGTTCTACCTTATCTATTTCTTGCAACATTTTGTTTTTGTTCAAAGGAGCATCTAAGCATTAGGGGATTACCAGTGGCGAATTGAAAAGGGCCAGAGCAAGACTAGGACTAAGTTTAGTATTTTGACTTACCCATGGTGGTCGTCAGCGGTATATTCAACCTTGCGGACGGAGCCGTCAGGCTGGACCAGAGAGTAGCTTCCGTGGACAGCGTCACCGTCGCGGGACTCGTGCTGGGATTTGTGGTCACCGGTGTGGGGGTCAGCAACGGAGTATGCGAAGTCGTATTTGGGGTGAGCCTGGATTAATGAAAAAAAATACAATAGTAATTTATATTTCGAGGAGCTTTAACGAGTTGTAGTTGATTTTCAGTGACCAATTACTTACGTATTCATCGTGACCATCGTAGTGAGCGACGGGAGCAGCGTAGTGAGCGACAGGAGCAGTGTAGTGAGCAACGGGAGCGGCGTAATGAGCAACGGGAGCGGCATAGTGAGCCAGGGGAGCGGCGTAGTGAGCCACGGGAGCGGCGTAGTGAGCCACGGGAGCGGCGTAGTGCAGGGGAGCGTGGTGGGTCTCGTCGTGACGAACGATGCTCTGGGAAGACACTGCGTGTCCATGGCCGAGGAGGCCTGCGCTGGCGGTGGCCAAGAGAGCGCCGAAAGCTACGATCTGAAAACAAGCCATTTAGTTGTTAAGTACAACTGTTACTATGCAACCTAATCAGTAATATTATGTTAGCTATAATTAAAATTTTAATTAGCAATGTATTTTATTTCTGCAACTAACTTTGCTGAACATTTTGAACGTGTTGTATGAATATCAACTGTTGATTGATATCGTAATTCCTAGTGTATGATTTTATACAACGCGGGCGTTGACGCGTGTAGCAAGCGGTGGGGCGGAGAAATGCGAGCATGCACCTTGACTCCGTAACTTTGACTTGATCAAGGTCGCATCATGACTGCTGACGTGCCTTTAATCTGTGTCCGGCTTAATTATTTGTAAGAACTGTTCTTTTGAGGTCTACTTTTAACAAATTAAAGAGATTTGGGAACGATCATTGAAACCTGGATTATGGGAACATGGTTCATTAAACACTAATTGTTATTCTAGAAAGAAAAAACAATATTCCTGTAGGTTAGCGGATGAAACATTGGAGCGCAGCTAATGAAGCTGTAACACAAGTACACAATGAACAAAATTCGTCCATCGACTGTCATCATCATCATCATTTCATTTCAACCGTAGGACGTGCACTGCTGGACATAGGCCTCACCCATCGATCTCCAGAAGGGCCGGTTGGAAGCGGCCTGCATCCAGCGTTTCCCTGCGGTCTCTTTTAGGTCTTCTTTCCATCTCGTGAGTGGACGACCTACGCTGCGCTTACCGGTCCATGGTCTCCATTCGAGAACCTTTCGGCCCCATCGGCCATCTGTTCTGCGTGCTATGTGCCCTGCCCACTGCCACTTCAATTTGCTAATTCGGTGGGCTATGTCGGTAACCTTTGTTCGTCTACGGATCTCCTTATTTCTGATTCGATCTCGTAGAGAAACCCCGAGCATTGCCCTCTCCATAGCATTTTGTGCGACTTTGACTTTGTTTATGAGGTCTATAGTGAGAGACCAATTTTCACTGCCGTATGTCATCACTTGTAACACACATTGGTCGAAGACTTTCGTCTTAAGGCACTGAGGTATTTTGGACGAGAAGACTTTACAAATTTTACTGAACGCTGCCCAGCCGAGTTGGATTCGCCGATTCAATTTCGATTTTATCTATTTAAGTATGTATTTAAACCTATATATGTATATATATCAGTCTCTGGTAGCCATATCACAAGCTTTGCTTAGTTTGGGGTCAGATGACCTTGTGTGCAAAAATGTCCCGAATATTTATTTATTTTTATTTATTTATTGACCCTTTTCCCGTAGTTGGACCTGCCTAGTTGGACTGTTTGTCCTAGGTAGACGTACGCGTCAACAACTTCCAGAACTGAACTTCCATCGTATTCCGACTGTATTATAGATGAATCAAATGCTCTTTTTCGAGTGACAATGGTACAAAAGTATATTTACCATTCTCACTTAGAAATAGGTTACAATCCGTTTTATCCATAATCAAGAAAAAACTATGTGACATGAATTTAAAGAAATAACCACATTGTAATTCCTGGGAATTTTTTGTTACTTTGGAGCAATATGTGATGTATTTACAGATTACTACATTTAAGTGGTTTTTTTATGCTATAAAAAAAAAACAGAATCTATGTGTATGTATTTTCTAATCATTGAGGGGTTTGACCATGACAGAAATTACTAACAAATCGCGAAAGTTTAAAAATTACTAGAAATTACTCTGTCAGTGAAACTTTGCAGTGTGATAAAATAATGTTTATAGATTACAATTGATAAATTATCTAGGGTTTTTTTTATTCAGGTATTTGTACCTAAACATGGAAATCACTAGCTTACTGTAGAAAAATGCTCAGTCCATAATTCTTTCTGTTAAGGTCATGAGTGTAGGTATGTAACGGTAAAAAAATCCTAGAAAATTTTTCAACCGTCATCTTTAACATTCCTTTATCACTCTGCAAAATTTCAGCAACAGAGGATTATTGCCAGGGTGTGCACAGGGTGCCACATACAAAGAATTTCCTAGTTCATCGGACTAACAAGATATTTACACATCGGAGCAAACTATAGGATTATCGTAAAAGGTGTCTGTATTAAGAGTTATAGGCAACGGTGCTACTAAGCCGAAAAGAGATCATTTTACTTATTACAATGTTATTTTTACAAATGTTGGAATTAACCTTAAAACCATATCTTCTATTCCATAGAAAAAGGTCATTCGCACTAACGAAGTGTAGATGTCTACGGTAGAGAACTGACTAAATATATGGACATAAAATTAAGGGAACAATCTTTTTCGTATGACTAGATTACATGGATATTGTTTTAATTTTGTTAATTTCATTTTAGTCCCATTGACTGTAAAGATAAAAATAAATATACATCATTATTATTATAATTTTATTGCTGATGATTAATGTATAATTACGTATCATTTACATTATTTTTTTGTTTTATAATTATAATTATTTTAGCTCTGTCTTAGAATCGTGTGTGACTTGTAATTGTAATTTATAAGGCAAAATTGTTATATTTTCTTACACTATAGAAATAAGCACTCGTGTAAACTGACTTGCCATATGATGAACATATTATATTGGTTAGTAAAGAATCTGAATCTGAATCTGATAGAAAGATAAAAAAACTCTTTATTGTTTACACCTGAAATTATATCCCAAGGATAAACAAAATAAACCAGCTAATTGCGAGTCAGGTTCACGTACTGAGGGTTTCGTAATACCACAAAAAAAAAGTTGTGCAAAAAGAAAACATCACGCCCATGCAGGCGGTCACCTATTCAAGTACCGATTTCGTCCGACGTTGCTTAATTTGGTGGTGAACAGAAATTAGTCACCGACTCGCACTTGGCCATTTTTTTTTGTTTTACTTTAGAGTTTGTACCTACTTTAATCATGCTAAGTTTGACACTTCTTGTATGTATGACCGTTCTTATTTCTTAGTTAATCTGCTGTAACATTACATACGCAGCGTAGGTAGACCTCCCACTAGATGGACTGACGACATTGTGAGAGTCGCTGGCATCCAGTGGATGAAAAAGGCAGGCTGTCGTTTAGTGTGGGAGTTAAAGGGGGAGACCTATGTTCAGCAGTGGACGTCTGCTGGCTGATGATGATGAACATTACATATTCTTTGAAAATTTCAACTGGCTATCTATTACGGTTCGAAAGAAACAGCGGTTAAAAGGTAGGACGGACGGATGGACAGACATACAGAAAGCGTAGGCTTAGTAATAGGGTCCCGTTAACATCATCTCTATTTCTACATAGTATAAATTAAAGTCGCTTTCCGCGTCTGTTTGTCTGTATGGCCGCTAACTCCTTCTAAACCACGCAACGGATTTTGATGCGGTTTTCACCATCAGTTAGATAATTTATCACGGAAGGTTATATATATAATTAGTGACCCGCCCCGGCTTCGCACGTAAATTATACCCGTGCGAAGCCGGGTGGGCGGGTCGCTAGTGTTTAGTAAATTTATTAATTTTCGGCTCAGTAGCATCTTTGCCTGTCATCATCATTATTAGCCTATCATGTTTTCCACTTCTGGGACACAGGCTTTCTCATACAGAGAGAGGATCTTAGAGAGATGGCTCTAATCCACCATTCTGGTTAAGTCATGTTGGTGAATGTCACTGAACTTTTGAAGATCTTAGACATACCGGTTTCCTCAGGATGTTTACCTTCCGTTTTTGAGCGAATGAATCGACCCTTCCGTTGGGGTCCCAACCCTGTATAATTGATGGTGCAAAGCGAAGGTTTTAGAGTCTACGGAAGCAATTTGACGTATGTACATTTATGTATCTATAATTTATTCAACATCTAGCTGACATGACAAAACTTATCCTGACCAAATTTTGATAAAAAAAAGCACTTTCAGTTTTTCCTGAATTTTCCGGGCAACTTTTCTTATTTTAAACCAAAAGTTTGAACATTTAGGTGAACAAAACAAAAAATATACAAAACATTATTTAAATCGGTCAAGCCGTTTTTGAATTTTAGCGAGACTAAAGAACAGCAATCGATTGTTATATATTAGAAAAAAATGTGACACTCAATATTCCCACAACAAAAGGTACTAGCTAAGACAACGCCACATTGACAGTTGGAAACCCCATTAGTAATTGCATTATAGTGACCATTAGTTTGAAATTAAAGTCCTTGACTAACTAAAATGTATCACTCATCAAAATTATAAGCTGATAATGATGATGTTAACATTGCAACGGATCAGCCGCAGAACTTTTTACAGTTGGCAAATGAATTACCTTTTTATAAGGGGCTTTCATAGTTGGAAGCATCGTAGTCTAAGTAAAAGATCGTTGGTTGGAAAGTATCATGTAGAGATATCTATATAATGTCAAAATTCCCACAGCAAAAGGTAGGTACTAGCTATGACAGTAACACCTTGACAGTTGTCTACCCCGTTTGTATTCGCATTTTAGTGTCCACACATTTGTTTGAAATGTCCTTTACTAACTAAAATGTATCACCCTTAGCAGGAAAGAAATCCAATAAAAAAGAAATCAAGTTATGGATTTGAATATTTTTATTAAACTTTACACATTCATGCATTATTTACATTTACACGCACACTTTTACAAAGGTATAAATAATTGTGATCAGTCAATAGTAGCAGTTTTCAGTAATGATGGTAGTCATGGGCGGGGGCGGCGTGCACGGAAGGAGCAGAGTTGTGCACTACAGCGTTGAAACTGGAACAAAATAAAAAAATCAATATTAAAAACGTATTTTCTTAGATGAATATTGTTCTACCTTATCTATTTCTTGCAACTTTTTGTTTTTGTTCAAAGGACTATCTAAGCATTAAGGGATTACCAGTGGCGAATTGAAAATGGCCAGAGCAAGACTAGGACTAAGTTTAGTATTTTGACTTACCCATGGTGGTCGTCAGCGGTATATTCAACCTTGCGGACGGAGCCGTCAGGCTGGACCAGAGAGTAGCTTCCGTGGACAGCGTCACCGTCGCGGGACTCGTGCTGGGATTTGTGGTCACCGGTGTGGGGGTCAGCAACGGAGTATGCGAAGTCGTATTTGGGGTGAGCCTGGATTAATGAAAAAAAATACAATAGTAATTTATATTTCGAGGAGCTTTAACGAAATCTAGTTGATTTTCAGTGACCAATACTTACGTATTCATCGTGACCATCGTAGTGAGCGACGGGAGCAGCGTAGTGAGCGACAGGAGCGGCGTAGTGATCAACGGGAGCGGCGTAGTGAGCTACGGGAGCAGCGTAGTGAGCCAGGGGAGCGGCGTAGTGAGCCACGGGAGCGGCGTAGTGTAGGGGAGCGTGGTGGGTCTCGTCGTGACGAACGATGCTCTGGGAAGACACGGCGTGTCCATGGCCGAGGAGGCCTGCGCTGGCGGTGGCCAAGAGAGCGCCGAAAGCTACGATCTGAAAATGAGCAATTTAATTGTTAAATGCAACTGTTTCTATGCATCCTAATCAGTAAATCATGCTAGCTATAATTAACATTTTAATTAGCAATGTATTTTATTTCTGTAACTAACTTTGCTGAACATTTTGAACGTGTTGTATGAATATCAACTGTTGATTGATATCAAAATTCCTAGTGTATGGTTTTATACAAAGCGGGCGTTGACGCGTGCAGCAAGCGGTGGGGCGGAGAAATGCGAGCATGCACCTTGACTCCGTAACTTTGACTCGATCAAGGTCGTATCAGAACTGACATGCTTTTAATCCGTGTCCGGCTTAATAATTAGTAAGAACTGTTTTGTTAAGGTTTACTTTTAACAAATTAATGAGATTTTGGAAAGAAACCTGGGGCCTTACGGCCAACTGCTAACGCGATGTCAAACTAACGTTAAATCCGCTCAGTTGGAAAATCACGCGAACGAGAACCTTAACGCACCCGGATACGGTTTGCGGTCGCGAATTTAACGTTACTTTGATACTGCGTTAGCAGTTGACCGTAAGGCCCCTGGACTATTGGAACATGGTTCATTAAACATAAACATCATTAGGTAACAACAGTTAGTAAAAGTCCTAGTTTTTTATTAGTTGTTACAAGACGGAATATTAATATAGAAAATAGTATTATACGCGCATTTTTTTAAATTATATTATTATACACAACACAAATTACAATCTTACAAAACATATATTATCTATTATCGGTCCAGATCTGGATTGTAACTTATAAATATGTGTAAACTTAAAAACAAAATGAGCAGACATGAATTTATGTCGTTTGTAGTCATTTACAAATCTAGATTGGATATAGGCTACTTTTTATTTTATTGAAGACAAAAAACACGATTCCTGTAGGATAGCGGATGAAACTTTGGAGCGCTGTCAATGAAGTTGTAAAACAAGATGAACAATATTCGTCCGTCGACTGTTTTTAACTTAGTAACAACAATAAAAATTAAGTACGAACATGAGATAATTTACGCAGAGTGCATGTTTTTGTAAATACTCACCTAGATTGGTGCGTGATATAACTTAATATCGTTTTTATGATTGTTACCTTTAGCTTTATTTACATTATTGCCTTGAAAAGTTTCGGTATGTATTTTGGATAAAAATTTAATTTTTTAATACAAAAGTACGTAAGTAAGTATTCACCACTGCGATATTTATAGCCCTCAACTCTGATGTGTTTCTTCTTATCCCTAGTGTTTTTCTAAATCACAAACAAGTTAAGATTTAGGCTTATAATATTGATAATATTTAAAAACTTTTGGCCGACATTTTGTATCCTATCAAGTAGTAATATTTACACTTTTCCCATGGCAAAGATTTTTATCAGTCAATGCTGCCTACACATGCTTTGTTACAATTTAAATATTTGCACAACCATGTTCTCCGTGCTAAATACATAATTAATCATTCTAAATTACATTTTAGTCTTACTTAATTCTATTACTGGAACGTACAACTCATTATGTGATAACTACGGACTCGCGTTGCAAGGTATTATTACGACAGTAAAATTTATAGACTTACTAGCAACTCGCCCTGGCTACGCATGTTCAATAAAACTTCAAAGCCTTTTTTTATTTGGGACATTTTCCATGACCATATTTACTTAGAATGTTGGGCGAAATTGTACATGCAAGTAAAATAAATCCAAGTAGAGTTCAGCCAGACAGGAAATTAGGTGACTTTTAAATATCTCTAATATATTATGACTGTGAACCCAAGTAGAGATTATGTAGCGATAGTCAACGAACGGCCTTGCTTGCTGCCCATTTCTAAAGTAGCGAATTCTTCTTCTATCAAATCAATAAAAAATAAAAATAAATAGGCGTGCGTTTGACCGAGAACTCGCATGATATCCAGCGATGATGCGGTTTACGATGGAGCACGCTTGCCCGATTAACTAGCGATTTGAAGACACCTTAATTCTAAATATTGGGGAACACCCATTCTGGCAACGCATTCCACAAACTAGCAGCTCGTACAATAAAAGTGGAATCAGAGCGTTACGGGTTTTTGGAATAACACCATAAAACGGTGTCGATTTTGTTGTTTTTTGTTTCGTGAATAATAAATATTTTTCTAACGCGTACTTTACACGTACTTCAACTACGTGTACGTGAACGCATAATTCATTAACTTTGTAATGGCATTTGCTAACTTAAAGATATTTGAATTTAAATGTTATCGAAACAATGTCTCTAACTAAGGTCACTAGATACATATTTAATCAATTGCTTAAAAAGATTTATCATCTATCTAAATTAAGAGTGGACTTAAAAGGTTCGACTCGATAAGATCTATTGGCTAATGTAACAATGAACATTTCATTTTAACCGTTTGGTCAAATTATTGTGATTAGGTACCAAAACTATTGGGTCATTAGGTGGACATTTTGAATAAACATATAATGCGAAACATTGCTCAATTTATTCAAACAGAAAATAATTCATAAATAACAATAAAACATTTTTTTTAAATGAGTGAATTTAGACATAAAATTAGAATTGGATTTTGGGACTAGACATTTTCAATTTTTTTACACATTTAACATGGCTTGTTAAAGATTAAGTAGGTTAGTGGAGATGTAGGCTTAGGCACTGGAGTGTAATAAGGGTGAGTGTTGCCTCTAGCCATGGCAGCTTGAATACATTTAATAAAGTCGTTGTATGAGATGTATACGTTGTTTCCTAGTAGTGCTGGTACTTGGGGAGCTACATGGCCTTCGTGGTTATGATTTTCGTGATGTTCAGGAGATACTTCGACTATTGCTTCGTGAGTGTGGTGACTTTCATGGGTCGGTTTTTCATGTTCCTCTTCGTGGGTTTCATGGCTTTCATGGCTTTCATGTTCTGTCTCATGGTGTTCATGGCTTTCATGTTCTGTCTCATGGTGTTCATGGCTTTCATGTTCTGTCTCGTGGTGGCCATGACCTACATGTTCTGTATCATGGTGGCCATGGCTTACATGTTCTATGTCATGGTGGCCATGACCGTGTTCTGTGTTTTCAGAATCTTGATGGTGTCCTGGTTCTTCGATTATTATGATACGTTCTTCGTGTGTGTGGGCTCCGCTTTCATGAGAATCAGATTCGCTGTGGCTGCCATGCAATATAAATTCATGGATTTCCGGTTCTTCGTGACTTCCGTGCCTAGCTTCATGACTTTCGTGAGATGCACTGTGCTCTTCTTCGTGTTCTTGACTTTCATGATGTGCATGCCCATGATGTTCCGCCTGAGCTTCGTCATGGGATTCAAGTGCTGTCAACGCTTCACTTTTCGCTTCATGACACGGCTCAGCGTGGTGAACTGACTCATGGTGGACTGTTTCATGGTGGACTGTCTCATGGCGGGTTGTTTCAGGTTGTGCAACTGCCTCATTGAGTATGTAATTTTTGAAGATAGCGTTCAACCTGCTAACGAAAGAGAAAGGTTAGAGGCAGTTCACTTTTTTACTAATCATATCTGTATTGTTTTATTAATAAAAGTATAACCCTTGGTTGTCATCAGCCACATATTGTACGAGTCCTTCTGGTTGGAGGAACGAGTAACCTCCGCGGATCACTTCACCATCACTGAGTTTTAGTTCTGGTCCGGCGCCTTGATTTAAGAGAACGTAAGAATATGATGAAGCGGGCTCCTGTGAAAAAAATATGTGTTTTTATTATTTTCTCTTGTTGTTTTATCAAATAAGTAGAAATGGGTATTGGTGAATTAATTTCATATTATACGTACATTGCGTCCGTACGCATAAGGAATATTTGCCGCCGGAGCAGAGTATGTCACAACATTGGGACTGGGAGCAGCAGGCGCTATTGTGGCTAGCGTCTGTTCTGGATATGCTGTTCTGTAACTGTAACTCTGACCATACGGATATTCATAACCGATGGGAGCAGCGTTGTACTGTGCTCTTAGAGGGCTGCCGTATTCATAACTATAGGGCGAGGCACCATATTGGATGTATTCTACAGCAGGAGCGGCTTCTGGACCAGTTTGCACGTACACATTCGAGTAGGAGGCTCCCGACACTTCCCAAGCCACGCTCAAAACTAACAGGAAGCAGGTCTGAAACCAGAGAAACGGTTATAGTAATTTGAACTATTTAAACAATAATTTATTGACATTTAACAAGCTACTCACTTTAAGAATCATCTTTCCCGGTGATCGATGGACTACTGATATTTTTGTGAATGTACCACCGCTTTATAAAAGGTGCTTTGTTCGTCCTAAAATATGCTGTTCGGCAATACCGAAACAAACCATCAATGTCGCAGACTAGATGAATAGCAGTTAACAATTAATATGTTAATGGAGATTTAACGCGGGCTCCGGAGTTTCTGTCTTGTATTCAAAGCACGTGGCAGACCAAAGTTTGTGAACAAGCGTGAAAAACATTTTTGTCTCAGACGGTCCGGTTAGTGCGTAACTTATGTAATAATACTGGGAAATGTTTACTGTACCAAACTTCATAGTTTGCATGCGATTGTTAGCTATGCGTTAGGTATTGCTGAGCAGAGAGCTTTCACATAATTCTTGTTTACATTTTAAGATGGAATCAGGTTTATGGGTCTTTGCTTTGTTAAAAGGTATAGTTGTTGCTTTTTTGTGTAACGAAAGTAAAATTACAAAATTTTTTGCAGTTTAAAGAGTTCAAGTGCGTGAAAAATAACATTTTGTCACTGAACATAGTTTTGTTAGAGTAATTTATTTACGCCCCGCGAATGAACTGCTCATTTTACGTCTTTTTGAAGTTATACTTCTTACGCGATTTGCAACAAGGTTGTGTTAAACGTTTAACGCTACCATGGAGGGGGAATTTTTCTCTCTCGTATGGTTGCGAAATGCGTATCTTTTTTTCGCACTGCGATTAGCAGAACCGGTAGTGTAATGGTGTCGCTAATAGATTGAGAAGCCTAAGGAGCTAGGTTCAAATCTCGAGAAAAGCATGTTTATAAATTGTTGATATTTTTGCCCTAGTTATAATTTTAGGGTTCCTTGTTGAAGTATAACTTCTCCCGCGCGGAGGGGCTCCACGCACAATTTTTTTATTTTTACATTAAATTACCAATACCTAATATAAAGTACACCAAAAGAATTCAGTTAAACTAACTTAATGCTGTATTTTTGCAATCTGTGAAAAATTTATATCTGAGAAACAATAAAATAACAGACAAAATGCACGATAATTTAGTTGGGTTGCTAGGTGGTGTGTTTTGTGTTAAAGAATAACTACTTACAGAGCATAATGAGTATATACAATAATATACATATCTACATACATGCCTACTATTGTGTCACCAAAATTAAATAATTTACACGGTGGTGCTGGGTAACTGGGTGAAAGATTTGTCACAGTGATTCTGTCGGCTAAGATAATTATATACCTAATGACTTCAGCTGTGATCAAATCATGAAGCACCTTGAGGAGATATTTAACTTTTATGAATTATTCTACATCGTCATAAAATTACTGAAAATCCTCACTACTTTTTTTAACCGGAATATGTTTAGAATAGAATGAATAAAGCTAAAGTGAGTCTCGGTCTCTAATAATAAGAGACTCCACTTCTTTCTATGTTTTGCAGTCTCCTGTGTCTATAATTGTTTAAATCTTTCACATAATATTTTTAAGTCATCTTTAAATTTTCTTGTGGTATTTTTATTGATCAAAATTATATTTTTTCAGAAGTTCCAAAGTCAATCACGTTCCCGAAGACAACTGCTTAAAACCTAATTTGTTTAGCCTATTATGTTCCAATGTCTGCTGGGACACAGGCCATCTCCCAGAGAGATAGAGATAAAGGATAGGCCCTAATCCACCATGCTGGCCCAGTGCATGTCGGTGAATGTCATGTCTTTGAAATTTTGAAGATCATGGATGATTTCCTCACGATTTTTTCTTCACCATTTTTGAGGGATGCCATCGAATCTGTACATAATTTATTTAAAGTACTAATTCAGTCTGCAAAAAGAGACCGCAGGGAAACGCTGGGTGCATCCAAACGGCCCTTTTGGAGATCGATGGGGGAAGCCTATTTCCAGCAGTGGACGTCCTATGGCTGAAATTATGATGATGATGATGACTAATTCAGTCATTGGTGCTGGCCCGAGGATCGAACTGGGTTTCGTCAGATTGTAAAGCGCACATCCTACCGCCCGGTCACCACCAATAGCTAAAAACTATTTAAAAACAGGTTTTTTGCATTTTGTTTTTTGTGTAAAGGCACGATCGCACTTTGATTAGTGCGAGTGCGAGTGATTATTGTTTATTAATTTTGCGAGTGATTAAAGTATACACTCGCACTAATCAGTTATTGTCCAAATGTGTATAGTACTAATACTAGTACTAAGCACCTGTATTGATCACTCACACTAAACATTAATCAAAGTGCAATCGGGCCTTTATGAAAAGTGCTAACGATAAGAAGCAAATGAACCGGAACTCAACAACCAGTAAATAGCAATCCGAATCGTATCATTTCTAAAGTTTCAGTCGGGTTCTTCTAGCTCCATCATCTAATCAGCTTCAAGGTCTATTGCACCACAATCATCTATTGCCATCGAAACCACACAAAATGTATCCATAAAATATAAGCTCTATAGAAACTAGGGAGTGGTTAAAAATAATAACAAGATTTAAAGAAGATAACATACTTTTATACCTAAATATTTTTCTATACCTACATAATATTTATGTAGGTACATACTTACAGTGCAAGCCCTAAAGTAAAGACGTCACGAACTTGGCCAATTTGTTGATAATTCAAAAAAACTTTATCTAAACTAACTCCGCCATCTGTAGCTTCAGTTTGTAAGTATTTTGAGCTTGGCTTAACTAATCTACCTATTGCAATTTTTAAGCCAACATAAAATTTACCTAACTCGTACTGGATTGGCAAGTAATGTGCCTACTGATTTTCTACTAGCAAAACGCCTAAAGCGTCTGTAGACCCGTTGTTACTATATTTACAAAAGTGAGGATGAGGTATTCTATCTATACTAATATTATAAAGAGGAAAGATTTGTTTGTTTGTTTGTTTGTTTGTTTGTTTGCATTGAATAAGCTCCGAAACTACTGAACTGAATTGAAAAATTCTTTCACTGACGGGAAGCTACACTATCCTCGGGTGACATAGGCTATAATCTATACCCGTGCGAAGCTGGGGCGGACCGCTAGTCTAAAATACTTGTCTTAATGGATGCTAATATTAGTAGTAATTTATTTTAACATCGTAAATCGAGCTGGGGTCTTAACTGGGGATAACTGCTATTGCGGCACCAATCTAACGGCAATTAGCTGTTGTCCGTAAGGCCCCTGGACCCAAAAAGCGTAAGAATATGCCAGGTGAAACAGACAAGATAATGATATAAACGTGAGATAAGGAAGACTATGGATGATGACGATAATTGTGAAAACTTTTCAACGAATTCCTTAATTTTGGTAATCAGTCCTAATTATGTTTTTATTTCTAATAATTATAGAGTTAATAGTTCTAATAATTTCGCATACGGCATACATTAACAAAAATGATGTACCAAATCTTGTTATCATTTTGAAAATTCTATTCAAATGTAGGTACCCCAGATGAGGGGGCGTGCATGTTTTTTTTTTTTTTTTTTTTTTTGTAGGTTTGTGTCCCAGCTGTGGGAAAATGATATGCTGATAATGGTGATAAATAGGATAATAGTTACCTACATAATTGAAAATATTAGGTACGTACCTACATGTAAAGTACTTTACCGATAGTTACCTACAATCTGGGTGTCTTCAAATTGAGAGTGAGTGAGTAGAGCGCATCATCGCCGATTTAGTGGATTCTAGCGCACACCCGACTCGCACTGGGCCAATGTATTAATTTGTTGTTTTAGGAAGCGTGTAGTATAATCATGCCACGTTTTACGCTTGTAGATATTATATTTTTTACACTAGAGCAAAGAAAAAAAATACTCTTTTAGTATTCCTACTAAGCCTTTGTTTATAACTTTTTGATTTTACTATTGTTTTTTAATAAATCCGCCGTATCATAACATATTCTGTGAATATTTCATCAGGCAATTTTTTATGGCTCAAAAAAACCTTAAAAGACAGACATACATAAAGATAGACAACGTAGGCTTAGTAATAGGGGTTGACACACTATGGATACGAAATCCTCAACGTGAAAGTTTTGATTTATTTGAGAAGGACTGTGTGAAACTGATTTTATTTTATTGAGAGTGATACGCCAACAGTGAACATTTCTTAAAAAAATTTTTTTAATACATAATTATATAGATCTGATATGAACATCTTTTACAGGCTTATATAAGATTCGCCAACATTAATTGTCTCTAGTTAGAGACTTTACTATTTTGTTTTTAAAAACACATAAAGAATCATGAGCAGCCGTGGGAGCTCATTTGGGAGACCGCTAGACTTGAAAGCGTAAAGTCGCGGGTTTAAACCTAGGGCCCGTACCAATGAGCTCTTTGGAGCTTATGTACGGATTTTCATACCACTGGCTTTTCGGTGAAGGAAAAGATCATGAGAAAACCTGCATACGGAGAAGGAATTCAATGGCGTATGTGAATCCACCCATCCGCACTGGGCCAGCATGGTGGATATAGCCCAATCACACTTTCAGGGGTAAACTAAAAGTCCAGCAGTGGACTGTTAAAAGGCTGATTATGATGATGATGATAAAAGAATCATGAATTCTAGTCATTAATTTTTTAAATCTGGTTTCCAATATTTCATGTCAGAATGAAACCAATATAGTACAAAACTTTGCTCGTATGTAACGATACGCGTATCTTTCTTTCCTTGCGAAACTTAAATGCACAATGCGCAATGACACGTGCATGGAGCATAAGTCAGATAGCTTCCAAAAATAATGAAAACAATACTTAAATTTTAATGAATGGCACTTTGCTCTCTTCCCTACTAACAAAGTTTGAACTAGTTCTACTTTTAAAGGTTTATTTGTTATTTTAACATGCACAATCTTATTCGGTATGTATTCTTATTCGGGACCCGGGTATGTCCTTAAACTGCGACCAGAACCACCGGAGGATGGGCAGCAGCTTCACGGTGAACGTACTGCGATCCCCAAGCCGCCTGCCAAGCGTGCTGATTATGGCAACACCCCTCTCTCAGAGGGAGGCCTTGTTCAGCAGTGGACATTTAATAGCTGATGATGTGAATCTTATTCGGTATATGTATGTAAAAAAAATCCGATTTTTCCAAGATTTCAAGTTTTTCAATTTTTTCCAAGTTTTTAATTAAACAAAATACAAGCTAAAACTAAAACTACAAATACAGTTAGACTGCCCATAGACCGTTTTTAATTGATGTTTCTCCCACTTATGTTCCCGATCAAGCTGAAATTCTAGTATATACGTTTGGTTTCAAAAACTATTTGTTAATCATGTATAAAGGTTCTTTTTTCTTTATTTTTGAAGAGGGTTTCAAACATGACCATGCCACCCTATGCCATGCCGATTGGCCCGTTCATAAAGCTATGTTCTCATTCTAATTCATAGGGAAACTCTGATAAATAATTATGGTAATGTATTGGCTAAATCTGACGATTGAGCTAAAAAAAGGGCACTAGAACTAGAGCTTCATTTATAAAATTATTAATTCATAATATATATCATTTATAGAATATTTATATATTTTGGTACTATTTACTAAACCTGATGATTGAGTTACAAAAAAAGGCACTAGAACTTCGTGCCCATCGAGTTCGGTTTTATTAATTTTGATGTCGTGCACTTATATACATGACAAGTTGAAGTGGCAGTGGGCAGGGCACATAACATGCAAACAGATGGCCAATAGGGCTGAACGGTTGGTGAATGGAGACCACGGCGGTCCATGGCCCGTGGTCTTACGCTGCACTTACCGGTGTAAGTGCAGCGTAAGACCTCCACCCAAAGAATTGAAAGCGCTGGATGCAGGCCGCTTTCAACCGGCCCTTATGGAGACGGATGTGGGAGGTCTATGTCCAGCAGTGGAAGTCTTATGGCTAAAATGATGATATAGATGACGATAAGATCTGTTATTAAAAAGTGTTTTAAATTGACAACAATAATTCCGTTTATTATAGATCTATCTTGATTATCACCTTCTAAATCTACTGAAATAGGTAAAATATGGAAGAGGAAAAATATATCGTAATTTATTTGGGAAAAAAATATATGATCACCTAATTAGTTTTTATAACAGTTTATTTTCGCCGCAGTCTTAAACATATAACACATCGACTAAAGACTATCTACATTAAAGTATTAGGGTATAATATCACATGAGGAGGCTAGGCGCCGGAAACGGTCAGTGGTAGGACTCGTGATGGATTTGAGGAGCAGTGTTGTGTACAACCGCGTTGAAACTGAAAATAAAAAATTACAGTTATTAATACAATTATCATACGGTATAATATGTACTTCAAACAGACCTTAACAAAAATATATGATAAGGAAAAAAAAACATTTGTGAGTCTGCATGATCGAATTCCCTTCTACCCAATAATCTATCGAATTTTTCTATCCAGGTCGGACATGAAAAGGAATTTATCATTGTTTAAAGGTATTCAGAAGGGTTGATATTCAGAAAATCCGAACGAAACACTTCGAATGCTTTGACTCCGCTTTTATTATGCGCACAGTTAGACTATGGTATGCATTGCCTGAATACGTTCCTCAGTGGTAACATTCTCGGTGTATTTAATTTTGCGAGTAAATCTGTGTTTCTAGGAATGCTTTTACGCTGTGCAAGATATCGGCCAGCATTTTGGTCACGAGATGCTTCGACCAGACGATTTGATAAATCTTGCATCTCGTGACCAAAATGCTGGCCGATATCTTGCACAGCGTATAAGCATTGCAACTAAACGCGGCAATGCAGCCAGCATTTTAGGTACGATGCCTGCTGGCAGCGGATTATTAGATTAGTTTAGTTTTATATATTAGTATTAGTTTGTATTTTTTCAAGTAGTTTTTAGTTGTTTATATTTTGTTTGTTTATAGTTTGTATTCATTAATTTTCTGTTTTTTAAGTTCCAGTTCTATAAAGAATTGTTTCTAGGCAAGCGTAAAATCATCTTCTAGACAAGTGAATATTAGTTATACCTAAGACCTCAAACAACTGAATTGAATTGAACCCCATTAAGCCCCATTTAATTCGGCCTTTTCGCAAAATAGAATAACCTCTACACCCCTTACCTGCCAAATGTCAATGAGCTTTCGAGATTTCGTGATGAGTCAATTAGTGAATGAGCGGTATTTCGCTTTAATTTATATAGATATATAGATCGAGTAATATTTCAATCTCAATATAGTTAATTTATTGACGTAAATTACGTTGCGTGTAATATAATTTTATTGCATCTGATATAAAATATAATCGTTAAATGTTTCAATTTCTGATTTCATAATTAATATTGATTAAAATTAATAGCAGATCTCAAGTTTACGAGTGCCTGTCATCTTGAACTGATTATGAAATTGCAGTAACTAGTCGATAATAAATCGTAAAGGCATGTGTCAGGAGGTACGGTCAATAGAACCATTTAAACGCATTCTGTGATATAATGCAATATCTAATTATCGTTAAGTTATTTACTAGGTAGTTCACCCCAAACTGGGATCGCACAATATATCTATGCAATACATTAACCTGTTGTTTATATTCACATAAAAAAAAAATATATGACTATGCCATGAACACCAAGGATGGTAGCGGTAGCATGAGCGCTTTATAATCTGACGGCACCGGTTCAACCTTCGGCCCTCCCAACAATTAATGATTATTTAATCATCATCATCATCAGCCAGAAGACGTCCACTGCTGAACTTAGGCCTCCCCCTTTAACGTCCACACTGAAGGACAGCCTGCCTTTTGCATCCACTGGATGCCAGCGTCTCTCACTATGTCGTCGGTCCATCTAGTGGGAGGCCTACCTACGCTGCGTCTTCCGGTTCATGATCTTCACTCAAGAACCTTTCTTTCCCATCGGTTATCGGTTCTTCGAGTGATGTGGCCTGCCCATTGCCACTTCAACTTGCAGATTTTAACAGCTATGTCGGTGACTCTGGTTCTTTGCCAATATCCACGTTTCAATTATTTTATTTAAGGTCGGATTAACGGTGCGCAAGTTTTCGTCAATGCAATATACAAACTCACAAACATTCATACAAACGCTGACCTGTTCCCATAGACTCTAAGACCTTCTCTTCACTCGGTCAATGAAGCGTGCTGATTTGATAAGTCATCATAGATTTAATAAATGCAGATCCTTACCCATTGTGGTCATCAGCGGTGTAGGTGACCTTGCGGAAGGAGCCATCAGGCTGCAGCAGCGAGTACTCTCCCTTCACAACGTCGCCGTCTCGAACCTCATGCTGAGTCTTGTGGTCACCGGTGTGAGGGTCGGATACAGAGTAGGAGTAGTCGTATTTGGGGTGAGCCTATAATACAAAAAAAAACACAATGTAGTTAAGAAGGTAGCGGGCTTGAGCATTTGGATTGTCTTTAGACTTTCAACAGTTTATGCAGTCTTTGCAGTGTTTAACTGAGGACCACAACAAACTTAAAACAAAATACAAAAAAAAGACGACACTGCTTCAAGGTTTACATTTCGAAAACCCGTGCGAAGCGCTTTGATTCCACTGGTTATGTGCAAAATGCAAGTCTGTGGAATGCGCTGCCTGAATGGGTGTCCCCTGATAGTTACAATCTGGGTGTCTTCAAATACCGAGTGAATAGGATTATTCCCCAGAGAAGAGAAGTAAACAAAAAAAACTTTTCTGTGGTTTCTTCTGGGCAATTGTGCTTCATCGTAGAATCATCGTTTAATATCAGGCAAGATGACAGTGAAGCGCAAGCCTATTACTTAGTTTAAAAAATACAAGCTTTACTATATATGATAAAAACAAAAAAAAAGTAAATAGTATTCCTAAAAAGTAGGCAGTACAATAATATGTAACTAGCCTCATTTTATGCACCTTCTTAGAGATATATAGATACGCTATTGTTTAGCCGAAAATGTTCATCCATGTATGTATAATACATGGGCCAGAAAGTTTCAAAACTACATATGAAAAATTTGTATATTTGCTACATCCACAATGGTTGTTGAAAAATAAAAAAGCATGTGATAACAGTTGTATTGTATTATTCCAATAGGTACCTATTAAGCATGAAAGTTCTTCATTGCAAGCTGCTACTACATTTTCGAAAGTTACTCATTGTGCAAGGAACACAGAACGTCACAAAGCCAATCAAATTACTGAATCTTTCGAGAATAAATAGCTACATAAAACAAATGTTTTAACTGTCAAAATGACATTTATGTAATAATAAATTTGGGTTAACATCAGTTATTCCACGTGGGCCATTAAAACAAGCGTGAGGTTCGTGGAGTTAATGCAAACAACGAGGCATTTCCCCTTGCATCGGCAATCATTACCTTCGAGCTTGTAAGCTGCAAGTGTTGCAACTTCACAGAACAATACTTAAACTCTCGTAGTCGGAGTTTGACACGAAAAATAGTGAACACGAGAGTTAAGATGGGTAGTAAAAACACCTATACCACCACATCTATACTTAAGAATTTAGAAGATTAAATTTAGAAATACCGACAAACTAACTAAAAACTTATTGTGTTACAATAATGTCTAATGTAGCAACAAAATGTAGACTAAATGCACAGATGACCCTAATAGTTAGTATGGTTTTAGTGTACTTTGTTTCGGAAATTATAATTATTTGGTCGCACCCTGGTTAGTTTTTGTTATAGAACAATCAGGTCTCACATTTTATGTTTAGCTATTTATGAAAACAGTAATGAACTTAGATACTTATGATTTGTTAACGAACTTTTTCATCGATCTATGTAAGAGAAAAAATGAGAAAATGTAATCTTCCCTCACTCCTTTACAACCCCTTTTTTTATGTTACATCGTAGTTTACTGTTGTAACTTAAACTTTCACGATTTGAGTTCACAAAATGTTAGCAGTCTCTTTGTGTCCTAAGCCTAAAGCTGCTTAATGTTGCAACCGATCGAGAGATCCCATGGAAACCGTTATCGGAGTATAGTCACGACCAGGATAAAGCACCATTATGTAACTTCAAAGTGGATTTCAAACCATTACCCGCGGCGTTCGATTTATGACATCGCTAGTACATTAAACCTCGGATTATATACGAAGTTATGGTTAGTTATGTAGTTTAATTTGACGCCAACAATGCTGTAATGCAGTGTAATAGTTATTCAATAAATGGTTACGCTCGTGAGCTCGACGAAAAACGAACGTAATGATTAATTAAAATTTAACTTATAGTTTTATTGCGCTTAGTGTGTAGCACATCAAGTGTTGCATATAAAAGACTTCAACGCGCTGCCGGTTATAATGGTGCAAGTAGCCGGCAATTTGGAATGTTTTATTTCTTTTGCTTTTTAATTTCCATGTTGCGTTCTTTTTTGGAACATTACTGTAATTAGAAACATAGTTTCAAAGTAATAAAGGTGGCCTTGTAAGCGTTTTGATGGGTGGTTATACTTTTTAACTCACTTCAATTAAAAACAGTTGCGTAGGACGGTTTTTGAAATGTTTCATTTAAAGCATGGTTTTAGAGTTCTATTACAAGTAAAAATAAGGGCAGCGTATTAGTGACAGAAATCAAGGCAACCAATGGACAATCATTAGCTATTAGATAGTTACAATCTGGGTGTCTTCAAATCAGGAGTGAATCTGTTTCATCTAGGCAAGCGTGCTCCATCGTAGATCGCATCATCGCTTAACATCAGACGAGTTGGTAGTCAAAAGCAAGCCTATTCCATAATTATAATAAAAAAATAGCACGCTGTCGGTTTTACAACTATAAAGATTACTCGCGACAAGAGGAAACCGAATATTTACATGATCAACGACCCATTTAGGAAATTGCAGTGATGCAAGCAGCTGTGGGAGTGTCGATAGATATCGTATCCCGGAAACGGAGTCGATTGTGTGAGATGAAACTGAGTTTATGCAAGCTATCAATTAGTTGCTATTGTATTACGAAAGATCGTGAATCAAGCCTGAGGGAAACAGCGCTAGTTGCTCTACTTACGTACAAACAGGCAAATGTTTGTTTACCCGTAACGGTGCGAGTTAAATTAATGGTGAATAGAAAATTGCAACATGTTAAGTAATGAATATCATTAGCTAATTGAGGGAGCGAGCTGTAAGCGTTCTGCTTCAGTGGTGTTTGCGATACGTCGATCGGTGATATAATCTATTATAGTGTTGGATTTCCGCATATGAAATGTGTAGAGCTAATTTAAAACGCTAATGATCCTAAAAAATGATTTTAGTAAATAAATAAAAACGCTTACCCTCAATGCCACGGAGATGCATTAGTATAATTTTTATTCAACAAGTTAGATCGATTTGTATGTGGTTTTTAAAAAATTTAAAGCATAGGTCAATGGGCATAGAATTGTTTTTTTATTCATAGAATTGATTGAAACCTGTCTAGTAGGTCAAATAAAGCTCCCAATCAATGGGCTCTTTTCTAAATTAGTGTATTTTATTTGAAGTTAATATGCATGTTTAGTTTAGCTTGTAGGATATTAATTCTAAGTTAATTATACAAACGTGTTAACGCTTATAACTTTTTTAAATACTGTGAAAATAACTTTTAACGATATTATTATCGAACCAAAGAAAAGTAACTGTTTTAGGAATTATTTGCTACACAAATTTTCAAACACTGTAACAGCCCAATTTTGTTAAAAACTCTTCCTCTTTTATAAAAAAGGTGATACGTGTATCTATGTTCCCTATGGACTCCAAAACGGCTGGACCGATTTTGACTAGACTTTCAATAGCAGATAGCAGATGATATAAGAAGTAATCCACGCGGGTAAAACCACGGGCGCAGCTAGTTTCTTATAAGAACATTTAATCATAACATTTTATGATCTCTCAAGTCTGTGTGGACACGAAAACAAATGGTCATTACGAATACATTAGTCATTATGGACTACACATTTGTGCGTTTTGTTTATTTACGTACCCTTGACCACATTGTCTTCTGAATGTGACAATAAGTAGAAATGTAGCAATGCAGTGTACTGTTGCTGCTTACAAGCTTAATGTGCGTAACAACAAGCAACAGCAATTTGTTCTAAGGTTAATGTTGTTACTTGAATTTTCCACATAATTATGGTGCGTAGATAGATATATATTATATACTAGCAACGCACCCCAGCTTCGCACGGGTGTAAGTCTTATTTATATAGATCGTTGTAGAAAGTGTACTGAAGAAGTTTGACTTGTAACTATGGAGTTATTAATAAAGAATTGTATTGTATTTTTTTACACCTTGGGTTACATTATTGGAGTTTTAGTAACGATACCTTTTTTTATTTTTTAATATAGCCTATGTCACCCGGGGATAGATCAGCTTCCCAACAGTGAAAGAATTTTTCAAATCGGTTTAGTAGTTTCGGAGCCTATTCAATGCAAACGAACAAACAATCAAATCTTTCCATTTTATAATATTACTAGCGGTCCGCCCCAGCTTCGCATGGGTATAGATTATAGCCTATGTCACCCGGGGATAGTGTAGCTTCCCGTCAGTGAAAGAATTTTTCAAATCGGTTCAGTAGTTTCGGAGCCTATTCAATGCAAACAAACAAACAATCAAATCTTTTGTCTTTATAATATTATTGTATTGATTAGTATAGCTATAACTCTTTATTGGTCACACCAGAAATGACATACATAAGACAAAAACAACTTAATAAACCGGTCAAGTGTTAGTCAGGCTCGCGCACTGAGGGTTCCGTACCACCACAAAATTAAAAAACCAAATTACCAAGTATAACTTGGTAATGAACATAAACTTATCACCGACTCGCATTTTGCCATTATTTATTATTTGCTGTTATACTTTAGAAGGTGTACTATAATCATACCAAGTTTGACGCTTGTACGTATTACCCATTTTACATTAGAGCGAATACAAAAATAAGTTAAAAAAATACGTTTGTTGCATAGAGACCCCCACTTTTGTTTTTACTTTTTGACTTTAGTTAATCCGCCGTAACATCACGTCATATTCTGTGAAAATTTCGACTAGCTATCTGTTACGGTTCGAAAGATACAGCTGTAAAGGTAAGACGGATAGACAGACAGACAGACGGACAGACAGACAATGTAGGCTTAGTAATAGGGTCCCGTTTTTACCTTTTGGGTACGGAACCCTAAGAACCAGTGAAACAGTTGGAAGCCTTATTGCTATAAGCGATCTATTCCAGGCAATCTTACGTTACGTATAATTTGAAACGGATTCAAGTCTCTTGGTTTAGTCCCATTTGGTATCACTGACAAAACCTTTTGGGTATTGGATAGTCTGACCTCGTAGTGCCCATACTTATCGATTGTGCGCGCAACTCAAGTCAAAAATGTGTACCGTCTTGTATCTACACGGTGCAAGTAATATGCGCCACTAAGAGTGAGAGTAAAATAAACGTATAGTAAGGTATATGCAAACTTCATAATGTGTGCAACTTAAATATGCCGTGTCTTTTACATTTAGCGTAATTTATAAGGTGTAATGGAAGCTAAAGTATATTTTTTTCTATCAATTCATATTGATCTAGTATTTTGTTACAAAGTTATTACATAGAGAACTTTCCTTTCATGTCTTTGGCAGATTAACATTATATTTCTACGTTTACTACATCTGCATAGAATAAGCATACGTAGATATGTTTTGGCAATAATTATCAATTTAAAAATGCAGCCAGCATGCTGGGTACGCTGCCAACTGGTAGTGGGCTTGAGCATTTGGATTGTCTTTAGACCTTCAACGGTCTATGGGCAGTCTAACTGTATTTGTAGTTTTAGTTTTAGCTTGTATTTTGTTTAGTTAATAAAGGCACTTACCCAGATTTAAAAATATAAATCTTAAAAATTTGTAAATACGCATGACATGTCATATTTTTACAGATATTTTTATTGAAAAACTTAACCACTGAACAGACTATGATGTCATTTCTATGGGACCAATTCGAAAGTATATACTTCCAAAAAACAAAAACTGTTTATATTTCACGAAGTTTTGAGCTAACAAACATTAAAAAAAACCCTATTACACTATATCATGACTTGCTTAGAATTATCTAAGCTAATCCATATGATCCTCTGAGAGCTATAATCTAATTTACAATGACTTACATGGTAGTCGACATGCGTGTCCTCGTGTCCTCCGTAGCTGGCGACTGGTGCTACCGCGACATGCGCCAACGGGGCGTAAGCTACTTCGTGTCCATACGACTCGCCGGCGTACCCGTGTCCGGCCAGCTGCTGGATCACTCCAGCTGTGGCCATCGCCACTACTGAGAGGATTACTGCGGCCTAAGGAGAAAGGAAATGTTAAGAGCAACCTTCCAGAAAACATGCGAACATCGTAGACCGCATCGTCACCGAACTTAATATCAGGTAAAGTGCGGTTAAACGCACGCCAGGAGTTACATACGGCTACCTCATAATGCGGGCTCAAAACAGCGCAGTGCGGAAAATCACGCGAAAGTGAATCTTAATACCCCGAGGTACGGTTCGCAACTTATCGTATCAACTAAACAGAATCGCTTAAAAAATGTAGCCCCCCCCCTGTTATGAATAAAAAAGTCCAAGTACGTGTGTGTAATATTTTGCCACAGAATTTTTACGCGTCCTTTGATCCAGTACAAAATATCGATTGTTAAAAACGTAATATATTATTTACTAAAAAAAAATACTTGGCAGTAATTATTAGAAATATGCATGTATCCCAAATTAATATGAAAATTCCAAAAAGGAATAGCTCCAGCGTCCAGCAGCGCGTATTGTGGTCCTTCAGCGGTTTTCTAATACTTTGAAATTACGACAAACTGCATTCTCCAGAACGAGCAATCCTTTCACTAACTTCAAGCGGGAATGTGAAACACGGGACCCACTTACTTTTGAGATCATTATGTGTAAGAATAAGGTTTGCTTCGAGTGCACGACCACACACAACTGATGCAGAGCTGCGCCACCGTCGACTTATATATTAGGACCTATGCTGAGGAGATGCGATGCACGCCAACTCTACGCAAGAATACGGTAGTTTGATAATGATACAGCAATTACGTAAAATTGCATAGCGTTCTACATGGTTCAAGGTAAGAAAACTATGCGTATCAAACAATTAATCAGAAGAAAGGAGACCATTTTAGTCTGATGATTGTTTTATGGCTTAAATCGATATGGGTACAAATATCTAATATCAAAAGATACGTTCTCGCATGCACTTGTGAATGTACGATGGCTTTAAAAGATCTGATTTAGGTTCAATTCTAGTATCTAATATTCCAAAGACGTAATAAAGAATATATATAAAATATAAACAATATAAAATAGTTTAATGCCAGATTACATGACTTTTGACTTAAATAGGTTTTGCTCCTGGAATCTTAAGATAAGAATATGATGCACATTTTAGGTAAATATACTGAAGAGGATTGTTAATTAATACCAAAATTAGGACACATGAAAGTTTAACAAAATATTATTTTATAGGTTTTAAATATAGCCTTGGATGATGTGACCCAATTAATTAAACAATACTAATCTTCAGTACTGCGTGTCTCAAGGTTGATATTTCGCAATATTATACTTATTTTGCTCTTACAAATAATGCGATGCTAAGAGGCCATGATGCAGGTCCCATGATTTTTATATTAAGGGGCCTGTATACCCTCTGCAGCTCTCTCGCTCGCACATTTTCACATTATTGAAGATATAAAATCAATGAGTGTAAATTTCCTTAAGTAACAAAATCATGTCTTGGTGTCTATAGTAACATTACAAACAAAGAAATGATATATTTTAATTTGACACAGTAAAATGGTAGCAAGGGATTTTTATTTCTCGTGTCATGTTATTCCGTTAATTTACGAGATATCGAAACAAACATTTCTATGTTCGTAATGTTACGATAGACACCAAGACATGATTTTGTTACTTTTTGGAAATTCACACTCATAAATTTTTTATCTTCAATAATGTGAAAATGTGCAAGCGAGATAGCTGCAGAGGGTATACAGCCCCTTGAGGCGCATCACAAAGACTAAAATCATGAACGCCTATAAATTTAACTAATATTCGAAGGATTGGTGAATAATATTATCTTTATTTGGATAAATTATAAAATTGCCATTGAGCGTGACAATGCTTTCAGCAGTCTAATCTTTTCCTTTCAACAAAGGGTTAGTTAATTTTAGGTTATAACTCGTTTTTTTTTTAATTTCCATTAAGTACGTTGAATTCTTATGTAAAAAAAGGATTTTCTGACTTTTCAATCAAATGCGTTATACAACCTTAATAGCCTATATATATAGCGTAATTCAGGTTGCCAAATAAATTAGCACTTACTAAATGTATGGCTTCTTAAGATGTAACTACACTGGTAGGTACAATCTGTACCAACTAGAGCGTTCCGTCCATATGGACCAGTATGCAAGTTTAAATACTACTAATGGCTCCAACTCAACCTTGCCGAGCGGCGTTATTAAATTATATAAAAAAGTAGTAAAGTGCTAAGTGTATGTAGTAGCAAGTATAGTGGTGTATACTGTATATTATTTATTTTTAAGTCGGAAGTGGAGACAAAATGGAGATGCAAGTAATCTCCATTTTGTCTGGAACCACCAGAACCATTTGCAAATCATGTAAAAGTTTAACGCAGTGAATCACTTTCAGTATGGCTTAACGATGTCAACAGGAAGTATTAGGGCATGTAATGATTTCGTTGTAAACAAACACTTTTCGGTTCATTCTTGTATAATTTTTATTTGAAATTTGAAAAATTTAATCTTCACACCACTTTGATTCTGATATGAAAATTAACCTTTATTATTTAATTTTGTTTTCACATAATAAAATATCCTGCCATTAGCTATAACAGAATAAAAATCGCAAAAATAATAATTAATTTTATTTTTTTAGTTAACGGCATTTTATTGATTATGTGAAACTAATAGCATTCAAAAAATTAAACAAAATAGGTGTAATCATCTTTTGGCCGGTCAAAGTTGTGTAAAAATTATGCGCTGGCCCTTAAATAAGTATTCACAGTTACGTTTCCTCTATGCTTACGAATATTATTCAAATGTGCAACAGTTTACATGAACATAAATTATAACATCCAAAATCTAAGTGGAATTTTGGAACTTATTACACATTTCGTGAGCACGTTTTATATTCTTAACCCAGATTTTCCGTTTCGTGATCCATCTTATATCTCGTAATTTATAAGTTACGTATTTTGTCTTTTGGTACACTTCCGTCATCTGATAACTTTACGTTAGTTTAACTGCCCTATTATGAAGTTAAGCGTGCACTAAAATAACTGTAAATGAAGTAATGTAATATTAAACTAAACGCAATATGCTAAACTGATATTTTCCTACAATCTCGCTAAAACTATTGTTTCACGCTGAGCTGATACGTTATTCTTTAACTTTTAAGAAATATTCAAAATGCTTGATTAGTTTTACAAAGATATCATATCTTTGTAAAAATAAAGTTTTCCCAATGATTAGTGATTCCATTTCTAAGAACTGCATTTGATATTCTGTACTACCATCATGCATACATCGTTGATATTGCTCAAGTACCATTTCTCAGTTAGAAATCAGTGATCTTTGTCTGAATCTGATCTGAATTTGTTGATTATAAGCTAACGATAAAAGGAGATGCCTTGGTTCAGTTGTTTCTGTCTTGTTTCTTGGTTTGGGCTTATTTCTTGTATTATGGCATTTAACGCTATGATTTATGCGTAATAAATGTTGGGTCTACCTTAATGTGAAACCGTGTGAAATTCAATACCCAATCACTCAAGTCGATTCTGATGTCTTGATTAGTAAAATAGGCCCAATTTAATATATCACATTTGACATCTGTCAGTCATAGCAAAGTAAAGTCAAAGTAAATCGTATAGTTTGCCTCCCTTTGTCATTGTTACAATAAATATTATGGTTTTTTAATTGAAAAAGGTTGAGCAGTTGTGCAGTTCTAACTTTGAAAAAATAAATCAATATTGTTACGAGGTTACGTTGTTAATGTGTCAAATTTGATCGAATAAATTGGCCCTAATTTAGTAATCAAGACTTCAGAATCGACTTGAGTGATTGGGTATTGAATTTCACATGGCTTCACAGTAGAACCAAAAATTTATTACGCATAAATCATAACTAATTAGCAAAGCATGTGCACGACTGGTGTTATGCATATAGTTTTTATAAGTGCTACCTTAGAACAAGTTCGACTTGTCGACGGCTTGTTTCATTACGTGAGTAATTTGCTTGACAAGCTGTTCTAGTAATAGGCTATTATTGATGTTACTTAACATTAGCACCCTTCAAAAAAATTGTAGTAGGGACATTGCAGTACCTGGGTATTAAGTGCGAAAGTTGGTAGTTGATTGGAAATACTGTGCTGTAAAATCTGACGGCACCCGGTTCAATACTGCACCAATGACTTATTTAGTACTTAAATAAATGATATGCAGCTTCGATGCCATCGCTCAACAACAGTAAAGGAAAACAACGTATGGAAACCGATATGACCATGCAATAACCTCTAAAGTTTAAAAACATAATTATGTCATTCATCAACTTGCACTGAGTCAGCACGGTGGATTAAGGCATCTTCTCTTTCTGAGAGAAAGCTTCTGAGTGTATCCTAGTAATGGGAAAATGATAGGCTGTTAATGAAATGAAATATCTAATCTTATAATCTCATATAACTATTCAACAAATAAGCATTTCCACCATCATGCTCAATACGCTGTCTATTGGTAGTAGTCTTGACCATTTAATTATCTTTAGACCTTCACCAGTCTAAGAGTTATACAACAGTTTTTGTGTTGGTATAATAAGCTAAGTATTGCATATAATAAAGGCTAAGTATTGAATGTTTTCATCAATATTTGATTGATGCAGTCATGCATACCGAGTTTTTACCAAGGTCGGTAGTGTTATATGATGCTTGTCTATTTAGAAGCAAACGTGTCATATTCCATATCTTTGCAAATATTTGGAACTTAAAATAACGTTGTTTTATGATTTATCAGAGGTCTTAGACAATACCTAGATCCAGAAAGAGATACTCAATTCTTTCAAGTCACCTTTCAAAGTTAAGATTTCAACCGCCCCCCGCTAAGGCTAAAACTGTCTTCATACTTATATTATAAATGCGAAAGTTTGTTTGTTTGTTGGTTTGTTTGTTCCTCTTTCACGCAGCAACAGAGCAACGGAAAGACCTGTTTTTTTTCATGAGTATAGTTCAAGAGTCGGAGAGTGACATAGGCTTTTTATCATCATCATCATCGCCAGTTTTAATCACTGCGTGAGTGAAACCGAGGTGCACAGCTAGTATTAAATAAATTCATACATTTACATGGTACATACGAGTAGGTACATTTTTGTTACCTTACATAAATCACAAATGTTTCACGGTAGTCCACTACGCAACGTCAATCTAAACTTGTTCGCGTTCTTACTGCCAAAATACTCTGTTTTCCAGGTTTTACACGATACCTTAAATTTCTTAAGTACCTTTTTGTGAAACACTATGCTGAAATGTACTCAATTCAGTCCATTATCTTTATGTAGTTCAAAAACTGTTAAAATATGACAACAATAATGTTGTTTTAATTATGCCTACCTAATTCAAGTGTTAGGTTAATGTTGCAATTATAATAATTTATTGATAATTTTAACAGCACCTAGTTAGTAAAATGTAATTCATTCGGCTTTTACAAGAATAACTCACACTAATATTGTAACTGCAAAAGTGTTTGTTGGTTTGTTTGTCTTTCTTTCACGCAATAAAAAAAATTGCATAGTATGCAAAAAATTATTTAGTACCTACGATTGTCTATGCTAAACCATGGAGCGCAGTTAGTGGTGAACAAATAAAATTACAAAGTTCATTAGAACTTATTAACAGTATATTTTAAAGTCAGCATAGCACTAAAAGTACAATAGGATTATAAGTAATACAGTCATGGGTTAATGGTGGGTAGAGAAGTACTGAACTGGGGCAGCGTGGACCGCGTGAGTCACTGGAGTAGCGTGGTACGCGTGAACTACGGGAGCGGTATGGACAGCGTGAACCACTGGGGCAGCGTGAACAACTGGGGCGGCGTGGACCGCTGGAGTAGCGTGGACGACGGGAGTGGCGTAAGTGGGCGTAGGAGGAGCGGCGTGCGCGTCAGGCTCAGAGTTATGGACGATAGCGTTGAAGCTGCAAAACGAAATAATAAATGTATTCATTGCTTATTGAATCTTACTTTGTGAAAAATCATTTTCAAATTTCAATCTTAATGAACACCCTGAAAAGGCACCAAATGAATGCGAGTCTATTTTGAAGTTGAAGTTTTTGGTGGTACTAGTATTTTTAGTATTTACCTAATAAATTAGGCTACGTAATAGTCTACCTACGTCTACGTAATAGTTAAAGTGGCAATGGGCAGGCCACATCGCTCGAAGAACCGATAACCGATGGAGAAGAAAGGTTCTGGAGTCGAGACCACGAACCGGAAGACGCAGCATAGGGAGGCCTCCCACTAGATGGACCGACGACATTGTGAGAGTCGCGGGCATCTAGTGGATGCAAAAGGCAGGTTGTCGTTCAGTGTGGACGTTAAAGGGGGAGGCCTATGTTCAGCAGTGGACGTCTTCTGGCTGATGATGATGATGATGAATAGTCTACCACCAAACTGCGTGAAGTAAGGCTGAGTTGAGATGTACAAATTTTTACAGAAATAAGCTGCAATCTGTTTCGTTCGTGTTTTGTTTTTAGGCATTGACGTTGTTCGTGTTTTTTTTTTACAAATCATACTATTTGTATACAATCAATGACCCTGTTTATGTTAACTAACAGAGGCAGGGTCGTTGATGTGGAGTTGAATCTTACGTGTCATACAAAACTGCTAACAAAGAGCCAATGTACGTGGTAGTACGTTCCACGCGTAGGCATATTCACATATCAAAGTGGTCTACAATTTATTGATTGAATAACAACCACAACGAAGCGAGATACGCCGTACATCACAATTGCAGCACTTCTGCATTGCGTGTAACGATTTTATCTAAGTTATCGACCGTAACAATGCTAGTTTTAAGATTAGCACAAGATATGTGGTTTTATACAGTTTTGCCGGATTTATGCCGGATATTCAGAAAACATACTCAATATCTTTGTCTAGGGGTATTTATCGATACAAACTAAGTTCAATTATGTATTTTTAAAATTTAATAGCCTGGATAGACATTGTTGACAAATATATATTTGTTATTTAGCCTTTTTAGATCATCATCATCATCATCATCAGCCAGAAGACGTCCACTGCTGAACATAAGCTTCCCCCTTTAACCTCCATACTGAACGACAGCCTGCCTTTTGCATCCACTGGATGCCCGTGACTCTCACAATGTCGTCGGTCCATCTAGTGGGTGGCCTACCTACGCTACGTCTTCCGGTTCGTGATCTCCACTCCAGAACTTTTCTTTCCCATCGGTTAGCGGTTCTTCGAGCAATGTGGCCTGCCCATTGCCAATTCAACTTGCAAATTTTAACAGCTATGTCGGTGACCTCTTAGATCTCTTAGACCTCGGTGAAGCCTTTTTAGATGTTATAGCAAAATTATGCAATAAAATGTATTCCGTTTTCTCTCTTTCACTAATAATTTTGATGTGTTACAATAAATCATATTTTGCTAATCCAAATGTCACTAGTTTGAAAGGATGTTTTATGATATTAAGCCGGAAACAGTTTGACAGTCCGAATCAAAATGATCTGAATTTATTAATTACTAGTATTTGTTAATTTCACAACCGAAATGTATAATACTGGGCTATGTAAAATGGTTGCACTAAGCCGAAAGGGGTCCATAGTACCCATCATTATGAACAACTTTTACTATGGGTAACTTATACTATTACTATGTTCATAATGATGAGTACTATGGACCCCTTTCGGCTTAGCATAACTCTGTATAATATATACAGTCTATTGATGGTCAAAATATTTATAGTTATTGAGAGTGTTCAAATTTCCGGGTGATAAAAAAAATAATTAGCCGGATAGGTTTAATGTCTGTTGTAGGTATCTAAAATTTAATCAAAATGTTTATGTTGCAGCTTTTACCAGATGATCTAGCTATTAGCCTCTTCAGCGGATATTCTCAGATATATTCATTGCTTGGCCTTAACATCGTGGTTGCATAACGTGACAGATGGCTTACATGAATGAAATCAAGTCACGTGCTCTTATCAATAATCGTATTTATCTTTAAGGCAGGCTTTGCTTTCGATGCAAGCTCAGTTGTTACCGATGTCGATCATAATACTTATACTGCATTATACAGGTTTACGCGGAAAGGGTGTACTAAGCCGAAAGTGGTCTATACTACCCATCATTATGAACAACTTTTACGATGCTACCAACTCTGAAATTGCAATAAAATATCAGCTGCTCCATACATTTTGTCGAGTGTGAATGACCGTTTTCTATGGAACAGCAGATATTTTTTACCCGATTTCAGAGTTGCTCACATAGTAAAAATTGGTCCTAATGATGAGTAGGTACTACTCTGTTTATTAAATTTTTCCACGTAACCCAGATTAGGGTTGAATTTGGCGTGTCAAACTTCGATTTTTGGAAGTTTTACCAAATTTCGCGAAATGTTAGAAGAAAAAAAACAACTCGATCTCACAGTATTTAAAAACAATTAAAATAATAAATAAAAAATAATCGGGACATTTTTTCACACACGGTCATCTGACCCCAAACTAAGCAAAGCTTGTGATATGGCTGACAGAGACTGATATACATACATATATAGTTTTAAATACATACTTAAATAGATATTAACAACCAGATATAGAACAAACACAAATGTTCATCGCATAAATGTTTGTCCTAGATGGGAATCGAACCCACGCCCCCAAGCTCAGAAGGCAGGTTCACTACCAACTGGTTGTTTAGTATAATTTTCAATTGGTTTAGTGATGACACTTTTTAGCAGCACTCATATAAAGAAAGCATTTTAGTGTAATTTTTGATTCAAAAATAGTTATTGAGCCTATCATTCCAAAACTTCTGGATTTTTGTTAGTTGTTTCATTATTGTTACATGATGTTTTATAATACAAAAATAGATTTGCAGTCATTAAAAACTTCAAAAGTCGAAAAAAGTCGCTTTAATATATTTCTCATTCAAAGCTGAAGGCTACATTTTCCATTACCTACTAATATTTTTGTCTCTTTATCAGGTGTTGATGAAATTTAGCACAATATAGTGCACTTTCATCATGACAATGTTCAGAGAATTATTAACATTATGGAATTATGCGTAAAAACTGGCAAATAAATCTAGGTACTTACCCATTTCAAGTACTCTTAGTAGACGTACGTAGAAAATTTTTACTTACCCGTTGTGGTCGTCAGCGGTGTATTCCACCTTGCGGATGGAGCCATCGGGCTGGAGCAGGGAGTACTCTCCCTTCACGACATCGCCGTCGCGGGACTCATGCTGAGACTTGTGGTCACCAGTGTGAGGGTCTTCCACGGAGTAGGAGAACTCGTACTTCGCTGGAGCCTGGAAAGTTGAACGTAGTTGAAGAAAAAGCGGAAACAAGATATAAGTATGTAATAATTATTATAGCGTTTTGGACCCAGGTATATCCTAAAACTTCGATCAGAACCACTGGAGGATGGGAAACAGCATCTTATAAGTACACAATGAATGTTCTGTGATGCCCAAGCCGCCTGCCAAGCGTGGGGATTATGTCAACACCCCTCTCTAAGAGGGAGGCATGTGTTCAGCAGTGGAAACGTCCACTGGCTGATGATGATATCATTTTTTAATTTTCAATAATCACCATGAGAATAAAAGTAATGTGTACAAGTACGTCATAGAAGTCCACAGTGTCACACACATTTTTTCTTCGAAGATAAAGTAACGCTAGTTTCGGATGCTTGATAATTCGAGTCTCGAGTATCGTCGCGTCCTCGTCACCGTAGCAACTCTCGTCGTGCGCTTGACTATCATACCGCGATGACATTATTTCGAAGATCCATCATAAGAGTCATGACCCTAATCTCTCTATAGATGCCAAGTATCTGATGTCTTTGGTTACCTTCTGTATGAACTCAAATGATTTGATTAATGATGATCCATTAAAGTAGATATGATTAAAATGAACAAATCAGAACATTACACATCCACACATTTTTATGATGATGCAGTTTATTTTTATTTATGGTCATTAAACATTTTATCATTTAATGATACATTTGATAAATAGGTATCTATACCAATCTCTATTTGATAGATAGCTCGTATATATTACAAAACTCTATAGTCTTGTATTGCACAATATGTATTTAATTGGGTTATATTAACTAATCACATTTTGATAATGTTAATATTGCCTTTCACTTGCTTTGTGTAAGTGAGTATTGACATGTCATGACTCGAGATATTAGAAGACCAAATTACCCACATGTTACATATGCTTAATTAAACCCCCTGTTTAAAATCTCTACTATTCTTTTTGATTGCTCCAAGTAGCAATAAAATTAAACAAAACTTTACCACTTTATTTCTGAACAATAGAGTTTTGAATAGAAGAATGGAAGTTTCACTACTGACAAGAGCTACGTTCTTAAATGATGAATGAATGACTGAGTTTTGAATAGAATGGCAATACTTATCTGATACTGGATAATTACACTAGATATTTGCAGCTATAGTTGCCATATAGTGTGTACCATCTGAGTGTCTTCAAATCTCGAGCGAATCAGTTTCTTCTAGGCAAGCGTACTCCAACGTAGACCGCATCATCACTTACAATCAGGCGAGATGGTGGTCTAACACAAGCTTATTATTTATAAAAAAAAAATGTGTTTCGGAATAATCACAAAGCCAGATTTAAACGAATGAAAGTTAAACTTACGTGCTCTTTCTCTTGTTGGACGTGGCCGATTGCTAAATGTTGGACAGGAGCTACGTGTTGGACGATCGGTGCTTGGTGAACAGCAGGAGCAATATGCTGGACTACAGGAGCTGAGTGGACAATAGGACCATGGTCGAGATATGAGGCCTGAAGCAACGGCGCGGAGTGCTGAATAATAGGGGCAGAGTGCTGCAGAATTGCAGCTTGTTGCAGAACCGGGGCTGGCTGCAGAAGAGATCTGCCGTGTTCTAATGTGAAGTGACCGTTCTGGGACGGCTCGTCGTGTCTGATGATGCTTTGGGAGGAGATGGCTTGTCCATGGCCTTGGCCGTTGATTACTCCCGCTTGGCAGACTGCCACGACGGCGCAGATTGTGAGAACCTGATGACATGGTAAATATTAAACTCAATTAACTTGGGTTTATTTTTCACAAAAAAATTGTTTTTCAAACTATTTCGTTTTATATAATAGTCTTTACAATGTTATTTTTTGCTTTTTGATTCAACTAAACATGTCTTGCTATTATGGTGAAATCTTTTATAGTTTATTTGTATTTTCGGCGTTTAATTCTCAGCTTACATTGAAATGCATGTTGATGTAGGTTGAACTCTTCAACTCGATTGATAAATTCCTCGGTGGGATGGTAGTTTTTATATCGGGGAGGAAGTCGAGGTGTGTCACCCGATACTGGAGAACCGGCCCAACATATGACACCGACACACGATCACCTCCTTACGTCACCAACGAAGCTTTTTTAATTTTCGTTCAAGGTTGCGTTGCGGTGTGGTCATAGGGTGCACTTTTTACAAAAACATGCCTTGGTATTTTTATGTCATTTTTTCATTTTCAAACTATTGAGGCAGCAATTTACTTGCTTGATGGTAAGCGTCATACTAGTTGCAGTGTCATGAACTTCAACAAACCCCTGTAGGCTACTACGTTAGTCACTCCGAGATATCGGACTAAAACCTTTTCCCTTCATTTTCACTGAAGTTGTTGCCTTCACAAGAACCGACAACATTTCAGCATAATGTAAACATACATCTCCACATGTAGATCTATAACAAACCGTATAAAATAGAAAAAAAATATTATCACCATATTTATATTATCACATTAGGTAAAAGATGCGAATGGCTTTTGAAGCTTCAAATGGGCTAAGCTATGGTAGCTCTTCAAAACTTTACTCTTAACGCGGGCTTCCAAACAGCACGCTGAATCAGCGTAGTGCAGAAAATCACGCGAACATGAACCTTAACGCACCGAGACACAGTTTGTGGTCGCGCAACTTTTCGCATCACCGAAACAGAATCGCTTAAACAGGTAGCCATAAGGCCCCAGCTATCAAATCACAAACACACATCAGCAGCCAGTAAACGACCACGGCTTAACAAGGCCTCCCTCTTAGATGGGGGGTTTTCCATAATCCCCACGCTTAGCAGGCGGCTTGGGGATTGCAGTACGTTCACCGTGTACCAATAGGATGCTGCTGCCCATCTTCCGGTGGTTTTGGTCGCAGTTTATCAAATAACCCTGTATAATTACTAGAAAAATTTATAAGAAAGTTTTTTCATCTTCGGTATGAGTAGGTATATGAAAAAGATATAACTCTGTCCAGTAAAGTAAGGGCACCAATGTGGACAAGCCCGAACGATATCAGCCGGCAGGAAAATATAGCGCTCTGGGTTGTACCGAGTGAACCAGTAAACTATTACGCAATTGAAGTTCCGAGGCACACCGAGCGGAGACAAGACCACACAAGCTTTAAACATACTGTGAATGTGTATGCATATGCACTGACATTAAAAAACAACATTTTACCTTTTTTGTTTGCTGGTTGCTCTTAATCGCCACCTCTACCGATGTTAAGCCATGATGCGGTCAGCGATGAAGGATGGATGGATGGATGCCTGGAAGGAACAAAATAAATTAATTCGCGACTTGAAGACACCCAGATTTTAACTATCAGTGAACAACCATTCGACTTCGGGAACTTTTTGATTATTAGTCAGTATTTTTTTGAGAATTACAGTAATCTAAGTTTTCTACCCATTCCGATACTATCAGAAGATTTTAAAATACGATACGATATGTATATCAAAATGACAACGATGGAGTAAATTTAAATGAAAAGTAAAATAATGTAAAAGAAATTCATCATCTAATCAACTTTTTGAATTTATAAAATTTTAAGTATTTTCTCTTCGTTATAAAGACTGCATAGAATGATGGCTGCTGATTATTATATAAAAATATTATATTATATTATTATAAATGTTTCTTTTTTTATAATTCTACGCTTAGTATGTCCCTTGCACATTATGCGATGCGGCTTGCATCGGCCGCATATTTCCTTAACAGACAGCGTACCAGACGAGCTTTCTGCGAAGGTCATTGGTTACCGGTCACTGTAATTACTTACCATCGGTTATCGACGAAAAACCACATTTTTTGCTTGCTATTTTTGGTCAGTACTCATCCGTTTACAGATATGTTTTTTACTTACTTCAAAAAGGCGCGGTTCTCAATTTGGTTGTATTTTTAATGTTTGTCACCTCAGAACCCCGTCATTAATAAACCGATTTGGAAACATTTTTTATTTGAATGTATTGTATTTATTATGTCAATTTATTTGAAAGTATATGGGTTGAAGCGTAGTATAGTATGAAATCTTTGATATAGGTAATTTTAGATTAGCCCCATAGGTCCCATCAAAATCAGTTTAACATAAGTTTGGTTTTGAAATCAAAATAACCGGAAAATTTGTTTACTAGGATGACATAATATGTAATTTATTGTCATCCAAGTAAATAAAATACCGTACAATACTAATTTTGAAAAAATTGATAACAACTATTATTTACAAATATGTATATTAATCAAAATAATATTTGTTTCTTAGGCAGTTCCGTATTGTTTGTACCTATATCATTTAAAATTATGGAGTTTATTAGAGTTTGTACCTAGAAGAATAATATAATGTAAGAGAGTTATGACATTAATTTTCACTGAGTAATTGAATATATGTCTAAATTTTATATAAGGAATAAAGTAGTCTAAACTTTTGGAATTGAAAAGAGAGTTAAGGAATCAATGCAAATTGCTACTTGCATCGACTCTCTGAACATATACATATTTTTGTTTACTCTTATCACTTTTGAATTTGCTAAGCCTGGCGTGTGAATAATTCAAGCCGTCACGTGAGCAAAATCAAGTTTCATCTTTACGATGAGTGTAACGACCTTGGATCAAAGCGTAACGGATGCGTATCTCTAACGACTTTCAGCGGTCGCAGTGTCTTGCGCCCATTACTTATACGTCATGCACGCAATGTGACGCTGTGAGATGGCTGTAGTTTGACATTGTTTGTGATGGATTGTTAGCTGCGTTAAGTGGTTAGCTCTCAAGTGCAGAGCTACGGTAAGACTATTTTGAAACAACTGTTAAATTTTAATGACGATCCTTTGAATCTTTATTAAAATCTATACACAACATACACATACATTACAATACTTTACAATAACCTGGGCACGCCGATGCTAAAATTTCTAAAATTAATAGGTATTGCACTCTAAAGTGTGTGTATGTACAGAGAGGCAGTTACTTTTAAATTTATGTTATGAAACATAAATTCAAAAGCAACTCTCTCTCTCTCTCTCTCTCTCTGCCCGTTTCATACCTTTTCACGACTAAATAGCTGAATCATTTTAAACGAAATTTTGTTACAATCTTCAATCACAAATCAAGTGTCTTTCATTTGATACTTATAATATTATGATGGTAGATAAGAAAAATGTGTCCACCATCGTGATGACACATTTTTCTTCACCCTACGATGCATCGTAGGGTGACCGCCATATTGAATTTAGTGTAACATCATTTTATTTTTCGTCATCTTCTCAGCAAACTCTTTCAGTTGATACCCATATCATGGATCATGAAAGTGCATTAAAATAACTGGTCCGCCATCATTGGGATTCCGCCATTTTCAAAGTCAAAAACAAAGAACGTCTTGAATTTATTACAGTTTAATACTAACTCAAAAAGTTATAATCAGAAATGTTAGTTTTTTTTTAAATTAAGGTTTTTAATATGACCTATTAGCATGATAAGTAACAATTATCTATGTAATAGTTTAGAAATATAGGGGGGTCCCAAATTTTTGCCACTTTGGTGGGCCATAATTCACAAAATATACACTTGATAAAAAAGTGATGTATCAAACATTACCTTCATTTTAAAAGGCCAAATCAATGACATGTGCGAGGTGGAAGGGAGTGCAGCGATTTTTTTTAATTCCCTTTTCAAATGTGCTAGAGCCACACGAAAAAGGCAAAATTATAATTTTTTATAATTTTTTTTTTTATCTATATTAAAACTCTAATTGTGTCAAGTATCATGCACTTGCCTTAATAAATATAGATGTTAAAAGGTTCTAAAAATATTCGGAAGGATGGACAGATAGACAGACGGACGGAAAGAAGGAATTTATAAGGGTTCCTTGTAGGACTAATGAACCCTAAAAAGTCTACACAGGTGAGTTTTGGTTTGTGATTCCCTTCAGCAAAAGTTTTGATGAGGACTTTCAATCTCTGTTTTACTAGATTTTTCTACTTTTTACTTTAAGTTTGAGAGGAGACCACGAACTGGAAGACGCAGCGTAGGTAGGCCTCCCAACAGATGGATCGACGACATTGTGAGAGTCGCTGGCATCCAGTGGATCCAAAAGGCAGGCTGTCGTTCAGTGTGGAGGTTAAAGGGGGAGGCCTATGTTCAGCAGTGCACGTCTGCTGGCTGATGATGATGACGTTGACTTTAAGTTTGTATTCATTTACGTATAGTCTTGAAGTTGATTTTATTGGTTTAAAAAAAAATCACTCTATTACTGAACAAAATAAAGGAACTTTTAAACTGGAAATAAACATCAATACTTCCTTAGTACGGTTTTTATTGATTATCAACAGACAATAACAGATACCAATTCCTAAAGTTTTTTTTTATAATAGTCATAATATGTCTTTTAGTTACATTATTTCATATTTCCCATAATTCTAGTTTATATTTACGTGATTTGTAGAGACGGTGTAGATATTTTAAGTATTGGATGTTTAGTACAAGACCTATTTTGCATTCTGGTTTCCTTTCCGGTGATCAGCTGTATCACTTGGTCTCACGCAAATGCCGTAATCATCTGACGAAATTACAAGTAGCTACTGTAAAATGTAATTTCTTATTCCATCTAGGAAGTTGTAAAATCAAGTTTCAATTATAACACAAAATGTTCTAAGTTACTCTTTGAATATTTTGAAGGGATAGAATGTGTAATTTATATCGATTTCTCATATTTTTCGTACGTGGAATGATTTCTTACAACAAAGGATTGAAATCATTACGTTTACCAGCCCAGACATATATGACTTGCACCAACATGCACTAGGCCAGCATGGGGGATTAGGGCCTATCTTCTCTCTCTGAGAGAAGAGTTCCCAGCAGTGGGAACATGATTGGCTGTTAATGATGATTATGATGTTAGCCATTTGAAATCCAGACCACCAGACCAACCCTCAGTCTTTGTATAGTATAATAGACATTATTGTAATAACTTTATAGAAAACTCGACTTAACTTTATAGATTGTGTACTAAGCGTTAAACTTACTATGATTGTTAATTTATGTCCACAACAACGATATAATAATATAAACAACTTTCTACAAAAACACTGTTTTAATCTATCCCGGTTGTTTACTAAAGTTATATGATTAGTTACGGTATATTTACCGTGGCAAGGTTGTGGAATGAGCTCCCGATATTTAGGCGCAGTTACATGCACCATGTTCACGGGAGACAAGGGAAGTTGTGTCTTCCCGTGAAGATGGTGCATGTAACACCACCGAAATATCAGGTGCTCATTCCACAACCTTGCCACGGCAAATATCCCGTAAATAATCATATAACTTTACTTTTTACACAAAAAAATATTTGACATTTGTAATAATAATAATTATGTGAGTGATCATTATGAATTTCTGATGAGATATGATAATCAAAATAATAATGATTCAATAAGTAAAATGAATAATTTGAAAACTAATGTTACAAATATTTACAAAAATAACCTCAGCATTTTACAAATGGAAGGAACTAACTACCTAGACACGAGTTTCCAACACCCAGTTTGTCAGATAGCCTGACACAATATAGGGTATATTTCTTATTTGATGTTTGAATTTGAATTGCAAGACTGATGCCACGAGAATAAGACTTGTTCGTATTTTATTGCATCCAATACAATGACGTATAGATGGTCGTTACCACCATTGAGCTCATCGACAGCTGGTCAGTGGCAAGTGTGGCAACCGAGACGAATTCGGTTGAACTTCCAATATGATGAATACATTACTCCTTAAAGGTTATCTTCACGAGCTGATTTTAGTCAATACACCTTAGACTGGTCCGAGATCTTTAGGTTTATGAACTTTAATATTTAGCCTATGACATATTGTGATACTTTATTTTTGCTAAGATCCTGACCTGTAAAAGCGCGAAAAAATACGAACTCTCTTTAACTTAGCAATGTTTTTACAAGCATTTATTTAACTCACACACACACACACACACTCACACACATATACTAACAAATTGTTAACTTTGCTCTAGAATGTATACTTACTTTGCCAACCTTTTTTATTTGTGATATTCTTTGTATAACGTTAGCTTCTTTGTTTATTCCTTGTTTGGTGCACTTATTTAAATACTAACTAAGCCATCTTCTGTTACGGAAGCTATAGACGCAAGAAAACCTCTCAGGTAATTTCGCACTCGAGCTCCAAGATACAAGCCGCGTACTTAGTTTGGAGGTCACTGACCTGACACACGTGTCTTTTTACTAACTAGTTTTTAATTCTTTGTAAGTTTCCTCTTTTTAGTGAATAAATTTATCTATCTTTATCTTTATTTATCTAACTTGCCTTGTTCATAATCATCATCATCATCAGCCAGAAGACGTCCACTGCTGAACATAGGCCTCCCCCTTCAACCTCCACACTGAACGACAGCCTGCCTTTTGCATCCACTGAATGCCAGCGACTCTCACTATGTCGTCGGTCCATCTAGTGGGAGGCCTACCTACGCTGCGTCTTCCGGTTCGTGGTCTCCACTCAAGAACCTTTCTTTAACTTTTTTTTTTTTTAACTTGCCTTGTTATTATGGGTCAAATCTTCCAACTGAATTTTATAACAGTTATCTCCAACCGAGTAAGACGCTCTTTTCCGACTTTTAGCAATTATGGTCATTCTAGTTTAAGTGTGCATACCTCCATGGTTAGCTTAAAATCATAAAAATGTTCTTATAACAAAATTGAATGTTTAATCTAGGAAACCCATGAGACCGAAACACGATTAAGCACATTTCGCTCGATAGAAAAAATATACCAAATTAGCACTGGTTTGCGCTTTTATCCCTGTTTTTTTTGGATTCTATTAATTACCTATTTATTAAATTATATCTGCGATATCTTGATATGTGGATTTCATAATTATGAAGGCAACCAGTGAGGTAAATTTTATATTACAGCTATACTTTTCGAGAAATATGAGAAACTCCCCAAAAATAGAAGTAGCGAAACGCACGACTGTGTGTATGCGCCATGATTTTGCTCCGCTAAATGCGACTTTAATACAATAAACCAAGGATTATGGTTATCTGTAGTAATAAGCGTTGCTTAAAAGTGGGAAAACCTCGCCTTAAGCTAAAATTTTGTGTACACGTTTAGTTTAGATAACAATGCATGGTTAGCAAAGTGACGTCATTCTAAATCCAATATGGCGAACTCCTAAAGATGGCGGACCAGTTATTTGCTATGCACCTCCATAATATGGATATCAAATGAAAACGTTTGCTGAGAAGAAAACGAAAAATAAAATTACGTCACACTAAATTTAACATGGCGGACGTTAAGCATTAAAAAAAAGTTATTTGTTAAAACTTAATAGCTTTATTTGATACCATAATTCATATTTTTTCTTATTATATGCGTATAATATTTTTACTTTAATTGTCTAAACAATGTGAAATAGTTCTATGAGAGAAAAAGGTTCGTGCAAATGACTTCTTTCAAGCCAGTAAATAAAAAAAAATATACAAAATAATTGATGCATTTATGTCAGAAAAGGTCCACGTTTCACAAGCAGTGTACATCAATATAAGCCTTTTCGAAAACGTGACCTGAATGTTTATTATTCAATATCGGGATTACCGATATTATATAAACGAGTATGCTGACTCTTCTTTATAATTAATGGGCTGTTGACTTTAACCTACTTAGTCGTATGTATATACAGGGTTATAAAGAAAGGGTATGCTAAGACGAAAAGGGTTTGTTATACTTATCATTATGAACAACTTTTACTTTGACCTCCCTGTACAAAATCACTTACATTTTCCTATCCAAAAAAATCCATTTGGTTCCATGTCCAAAGGGTATCAACGGGACCCTATTACTAAGCCTACGCTGTCTGTATATCCTGTCTTTTAACGGCTGCATCTTTTAAACCGTAACAGATAGCTAGTTAATTATTCACATACTAATGTAATATTACGGAGGATTAATAAAAAATTAAAAAATCTACCGCCCCATGCAACAGACGTTCTTTTTAACGTATTTTTGTATTTGCACTAGTGTATGGTAATACGTACAACCATCGAACTTGGCATGATTATAGTACACACTCTAAAGTAAAAAAAAAAAAAATGTTCATGTGCGAGTCAGGCGCGGAAAATTCTCAAACTGTTAATCACAGAAAAAAAAAATCGGGGAACCTTGAGTGCGCGACTCCAACTCGCACTTGGTCAGTGTTTATTTGACCACGAAAGGAAAGTAATAATTGACTGATTGAGCGAATGGAAGGTCTCAAAGTCTAAAGGTATTTGGAAGTATAATGTTTGTGTGTTTGTATGTTTGTTCGACGACATCTTGAGAAAAGTAACTGACGTAGTAGACAAGTTGCAGGTATTCCAATACAATTGTTAAGTTTACATATGAGCTAAAAAAACTAGGTTTTACGAAGATAAAGAATTCGTGAGCTCACAGTTCGGTCGAACAAAAAAAATTAATTTTAATTTTATTATTTTTTTATATTTTTTTTTGGTTAATTTTTTTTTATCGCAAATAAGTCGATGTTTTCGAAGATGAAGCATGCAAACGCAAAGAATGAAACGTCTATATCTCCCATTCGTTAATTTTAATACACGCTCCAAATGAATGAATGCAATATACAATGAGCTCTTTGGAGCTTATGTACGGATTTTCATACCACTGGCTTTTCTGTGAAGGAAAACATCGTGAGAAAACCTGCATACGTACGGAGAAGGAATTCAATGGCGTATGTGAATCCACCAATCCGCACTGGGCCAGCGTGGTGGATATGGCCCAATCACCCTTTCGGGGGTAGGCTAAAAGTCCAGCAGTGGACTGTTAAAAGGCTGATTATGACGATGATGATGAATGTACAACTTGCTGCTTTGAATAAGTCATGCAAAGATTTAATCGAACAGTTATGCAGTTTCATGCCGGAATCGCGGTGATCTCAATTGCCTAATAGCGGAATATTAAATAGCCTATAGACAGTGCCTGCGCTAACTTGCACAAATACTTGTACATTGTGCAGAGATAGGGTTTCAGAACTTGTTTGTTTGCGTAAACAGGGTTACACAGAATGGTGGTAGTAAGCCAGAAAGAGGTCATTGTGTTTACCATTTTGAGCAACTTTTTCCAAGGAACCAACCCAGTTTAAATCACGAATAAAAATTAGCTGTTCTATAAAAATTTGTTAGTTACGCTCAACGAAATATGTGGAACAGTTTTTTTACGATTTCAGGGTTGTATCCATAGTAAAAGCTTTTATAACCATGATTTCAATGACCTTTCTTATTAGTTGACCTTGTTCGGATGGCATACCTATCAATGCTAGGATCCCCCAGATTCTGTGTTGTCATCTACACTTTCCATCTTGCATAGCAATGGCGTCGCACAAAACTCTGCTTGTGTCCGTGCTCGATGTCCCAAGGTGGAGGAAAACAGAAACAGACTCGTGTCTAGCATTAAAAACTTTCTTGAGAGGATCTTGGTGTTGGGTGATCTAAATTTAGTCAAATTTAACCCCACTAAGACACAGTTTGTGAGTTCTCCGAGAAAAATAGAACTCCATTTGTTGCTGCTGTTGTTGTTCTTCGAAATGTCTTTCCCTTGAAGGTCTTCCCGTCAAGCTTCAGCATGAAGCATTTCAAAAAGAGTGTCTATGACCACCTCTCCCACCTAGCAAAGCACTGATAAGACCGTGCTACGGGTATCAATAGATGGTAGTTTTTGCTTACCATTAGGAGGTCCGCATGCTTGCTTGCCGCTCCTCAAATTTCCTACCTCCAGAACTTTAAAAGTATGTCATTTTATATATTGTATATTTTATACATTCATCTTATAGTTTAATTGTAGCTTTTATTTAGTTATTTTAAGTTTTAGTTTTTAATTTATATTTTAAGATTTCATAAATTTTCTGTTTTTTTAAAGTTCCTATTCAATAAATTGCATGTGAAACTTCTTTTTATGGTTCAATTTTGTTATTTTACTATCAAGTTTCATATAAAAAGATCATGTCATACTTTTACTTTTAAGTGAATGTAAAAAATATAATAAAAAAAAAATATTATTTGCCCTTGACGGCATGTCTATGGTATGGCATACTATTTAAATTCTGCCGTTACTAGTTGTTTGAAAATTAGGTTAGGTTTATACACATTTATTCTCATATATAAGATGTTACTTTTCTTCCATGAGAACACTGCTAACAAAATTGAAAAAAAAAATATTTTTTTCAAAATTAGGCACTGAGTTGCCGCAAAGATTGGTATATTTTCTATCAAAAATAAAACAAAATCAAATAACAGCCTTTTTAATTTATATTTAAACGGCTCTGTGTAATATACGAGTAGGATTAAATTCCTAATAATATATTGCCGTATTAAGAACAGCACAGTTACAAGGTACGTTGCTTTCACTCCTTATTTCGGCTTGGACATTGTATGGTAATGTACCTACTTGTATGCAGTTTGGATGAAATCTTATATTTCTCACGCTCCACTGGACCGGTTTGTGCAATTAACACATACAGCCTAATGCACTGAATTGCACAGCGTATGTGCCTGATCATTGTTTTAAAACGTTACCAAAATGCTAATTGCTTTTTGAAAGGAGATCTGAAAATGCAATATCAACGTCCTTGTTTATTCCTTGCTACATATTTTGGGATACGTGTACGATGTAAGTAGTCAGCACTGCATGAATAATTTATTTTTTAATTTATATTGACCAAAACTTTTTTTATCCAAAATATCTGACCGCTACCACGTCCAGTGCGGTCTATAATGGAGCATACTTTCCACTAATTCAATCTTGACTTTATATAAATTTTTAAATTTTATTTTGGTTATCTTAAATGCATAATATATGTTCTGCAACATTGTTTTTATATGTAAAAGGTGTCTCAATAAGAGTGCATTTCCCATTTTATAAAAACCCGTATGTTATGAGAGAGAGTTGTGATATTTTTATTGGATTGTAAAGTAGACATGTTCCGATTAAGTATGGATAAAATATTCAGCAAATGGCCCCCACGGCTCTGATGACAGGCCATTACTCTTATCATGAATTTTCCCATAATTTTTACACAGAGATGTGGCTGTATTTTAATCACACCGATGACGCGTTGGATCTCTGATTTGAGCTCAGTAATTGATTCTGGTTTATTCGCATAAACCCGAGATTTCACAAAACTCCAAAGAAACATATCACATGGCGTTAAATCACACGATCTTTTTTGGCCAGTTGACATCAGAATTTCGTGAGTTAATGTGTTCTGAAAATCGTTGCTGCAATAAGTAGATTGTTTCATGCGCGGTGTGGCATTCGGTTTATTAAGCGCTCTATTTTTAACAATTGGAATAAACATAAATGACAGCTGTCAAATTTCAGAGTTGCCACTTGCATGAACAAAAAAAAGTTTCTAAATTGAAAAAGTGCACTCTTAATGAGACACACCTTATTATATATAGTAAAGTATTTAAAACTAGAGTTTCGTTAGGAATGATACAAAATATTTTATGAATCATTTTCTATATTTGTTAACACACAAAAGCTATATACAACTGCATTGCCCAGACCCGACATACAATATACTAACTAAACTACGGTAATTTCCACAGACCTGGACCTGTGGTCTATTCAAACACACTATCATTGAAGAGGGAAATATGACTATGTACAAAAATTAGAAGAGATTTGACGTCTACAGAAAAAAGAATACAAAATTGATACATTCATACTAAACTATGGTTTCACAATATTGTTTTATCAATAGCATGAACCATATAAAAATTATGCTACTCGCATTATTCTAAGGTATTTTAATATGTAGATGCATTATCTTGCGTTCAAAATTAGCAATATGAAAGCAAGTTACCCAGCATTTGCTTGGTTACGTACCGCTTGGTGCGCGCCTGGACGTCACTACTACAAGAAGTAGTAGTAGTAGTTTTTAGTGCAATCATGCTTAATGACTATATTTATAAAACGTCGTAGGCTCGCATTTCATGCAATGATAGCTAAAGGTAAAACAAATTGTCAAATTCACTCGTCGCGGATATTCATTAGGTATAATGAGAACTATAGAAGGCCTATGATGGGATTACTACAAGAACTAGAACATTAACTCTAATATCACAGATGGGCACAGTCTCCATCCTAATGATGATGGATCACCGGCGGGGAGTTGTGGACGACCGCGTTGAAACTGTGGACAAACACATAGGTCAAATTTTACTAAATTGTAATGTGGGCTTCCTGGTTGAATTTACAAATGTTATATCAACATATTATACAAGGTTGTTTTCAATGAATGTACTAAAACATCTCGCAGAGAGCTATTCTACATCATAATGTTTATGTCATAACCATTGTTTCTCACATGTTTGACGAATTTTCAAAATGCATTATTCATTAATTTAGCTTTTTCAGCAGTCGGCTCCAAAGCTTCGACCGAGCCCCTACGTTCCTGCCCATCAATAAATGGTGTAAAGTTATTATTATTTAAGAACCTATTTTGAATATTATTTTTTGTATGAAAGAAGAAACAAGAATTTTTTTTTTAAAGTCATGGAACAAAAGATGTTAAATAGAAGCTGCCGCCAAGAGGTTTTGGTACATTGAAAATAACTAGTATATTCTAATAAACTAACTCTCAAGTTTTGGCAGTATGATATACAGTAAAAACAGGAAGAATCTATCAACCCAGAAGTGGTTTGACTATATTAGTAACTAGTTGAATCCCGTGGTGTTACCCGTGATTTTCCAATTTTCCTGCATTCTTTGGGGGAAAAAGTACCGTATGTCCATCTTCATGATGCATACTATCTTCCTGCCAAATTTCGTTAAGATCGGCTTATCCATTTAGTCGTGAAAAGCGAACAATCATCCAGACAGAGAGACAGAGTTACATTCGCTTTTATAATATTAGTGAGGATGTGTCATTAACATTTTGATTTATAACCCCGAGTATTTCGCATTAAACGTTCGTTATTCATCGCTGGAATAGTTTATTACCCATTGTGGTGGTCAGCTGTGTAGGTGACTTTGCGGAAAGAGCCGTCAGGCTGGAGCAGAGAATATTCTCCCTTCACGACATCGCCGTCACGGGTCTCATGTTGGGACTTGTGGTCACCGGTGTGAGGGTCTTCTACTGAGTAGGAGTAGCCATACTTGGGATGAGCCTGGAATAGCAAACACGATGACATTGTTTAAGTAAGAATCATTATTCTGTAGTAATAAATAAATATCACTTCACATAGATTACCAGTGTCGAGGATGCCATAAAAAACACACATACGGACAACTAACAGATCTAGAGTGAGTTTTCACATTTATCATTTAAATATCTACCCTGTTGTAAATTGACGCTGCTGCCGTCCGATTACTAAAAGACCATTATCTTTAACGCTAACTAAAAGACTTAACGGTCTTTTAGTAATCGGACGGCAGTCTGGGACCTCTCGCTCATAAAGCAGACGCACTAACACTGCGCCGTGCCAGTCAACGAATTTTACCGAAGAAGCTTCTAGAAAGATAAATTACTTATTGACGTACGTATTCATCAACATAGTGATCTTCGTGATGGGCAGGTGCGGCGTGGATGGCTGGAGCAGCGTGAACTGGCGCGTGGTGGGCTACTGGGGCAGCGTGGATCTCAGTGTAGTGTGCAGGGGCTTCGTGATGGATGGCCTGGTCGTGACGAACAATGTTCTGAGAAGACGTCGCTCCGTGGTGCACCAGACCAGCTTGGCACGCAGCCACCAACGCACAGGCGAGCACAATCTACGCAAAAAAACAACTGTTAACATCAAGGAGTTGTATACACATCCATTTCTCGAACAAGATAAATGTCACCGGCGCAATAGACCGCTTCTAACAGCTCTAAATACAGTCCCGTTTCAAGATTGCAGTTTAGGTCCAGCTTAATGACCGACAATTGACAACGTAATCCAGTTTACTTCGATGAAGCAAATTGTCCTAAGAGTCGTTAGGTAATCTGCTCCACTTAGGCTTCTTGAAAGGAGTAAAGCTTACTTTGGAGAACATTTTGCTTGAGAGACAAGTGCCTTGACTGGTGTTACTGTGATAGTGTACTGTTTTTATATAACAAACAAAACATAAGTAGTTGGAGGGGGTCTATTCCTGAGATATCCGATCGGATCACAGTAATTGCAGCGTTGCCAATCTACTCACTTCATTGGGTGTCGCAACGGTCGATATGGCCACAATATGTAGAGAAAAGCGATGTTAAAGTGAGAGGTTGATATTGTTACGTTTAATCAGTTATAATCGGTTACCTTTAATCTTGTTAGTAAATCTTCAAAGACTTTATGATCAATGACAGAACTTATTTGCTTTTTTTTGCGTAGCATCCGGTTCGTTCAATATTTGGTAACGGATATTTTTATCGACATTTCGCGTGCAATGTTCAGACTCAAATACTAGTTTCCATGTAAACCGATGTTTGATATTTTATGCATGTGTATGTTTTTGATAGAGTGACGATATACTCCAAGCAGTCGGTAGTGGCTGGAAGTGAAAATCTGAAGATCAAGATGTGTCGAGAGCCTTAGGAGAGGTCGGATGATGATAATATACCTAAATTGGTTTTAATTTGTAGTTTTTTTTAATTAACATAATGTTCACAAATCAGAGCCTGAGTATTGAAATATAATAGCGTTTAATTTCATACCTCTAAATACTTCTGTTACCATCTTGAACAATGGAACTCGTATCAAGGATTAAAAAGTCCCCATTTTATAATATGTTTGTTTGAGGTAACATGATTTATGATATGGTAGCTGTAAAAGTATATAATATGTAGTTATATAGTGAATTACATAAATAGTACATTTCTGTCGAGCTTAGCTAGCCAGTAAAGTTTACCTATATTCTTGCTTGGCGTTCCACCATTTTATTGTGTCTTAAAACGTACTTTATATTCTGTGGTATTATTGACCGGGGGTATTATTCATTACATTTGGCGCAAAGTACAGGACGTAGACCCACAAGATGGACAGACGACCTAAAAGAGACCGCCGGAAAACATTGAATGCAGGCCGTTTCTAACCGGCTCTTTTGGAGATCGATGGAAAGACCTATTCAGTCCAGCAGTGGACGTCCTATGGCTGAAATGATGATTTTAGTAATTATTTACTTAGGTTATTAATGTAAGAAAGATTACTGTGACAAAGTTGGAATGTAAAACATTGTTTTAAACTATCACGGTTGTTTACTAAAGTTATATGAATATTTACGGGATATTTACCGTGGTAAGGTAAACTAATGAAGTAAACTGTATTCATTTATAAACATTAATCAGTGTGAAGGGGCCTCAGGAGACGGAGGTTCCTTGTTAAACACCGGTTTGTTTTATAATTATTCCTAGATAATATTTTATGATCATTCTATCGAGATATTTATGATGAGGTAACTAGATAGCCGAGGACTATGAAAATTAGGAATTATTCCGTACAGTCTTTTACTTCCTGAAGCTAAAAGTAGGACTGGCAATAATTTTGAGTTATGCGTCGCCGTCCGTCGGTGCATTTCACAGCTATGCAATATAAATAGTTTTGGTGGTCTTATTTGCTTCATTTTAGTTGGTTGTAATCCTATGTTGAAGAGACTTATTACGATAGGTATATCTACCCGCAGTATTCTGGCTTCTACTTTTATATAAGTTAAAAGAAAGAAAAAAACTATGTGTGATAGCCGTGGTAGCCCATTTGGGAGACCGCTAGTCTTGAAAGCGTAAGGTCGCGGGTTCAAACTCCGGGCCCGTACCAATGAGCTCTTTGGAGCTTATGTACGGTTTTTCATACCACTGGCTTTTCGGTGAAGGAAAACATCGTGAGGAAACCTGCATACGTACGGAGAAGGAATTCAATGGCGTATGTGAATCCACCAATCCGCACTGGGTCAGCGTGGTGGATATGGCCCAATCACCCTTTCGGGGGTAGGCTAAAATTCCAGCAGTGGACTGTTAAAAGGCTGACTATGATGATAATGATGATAGTTGTATTTGTGTTTTTAATTATTGTATTATGCATTTCATTAGCTTTTCAGGTTATTAGACTATGTAGTAAATATTATTTGCTAAAACTATAGTTTCAATGTAGAGTAAAAAAAAAAAATTGTCGCCACTTTATATCGTGCTATAAATAGAAGATGTACATACAAGCGTAGCCTTGTCTCATTTCCACACGATAAAAAAGGTTGACATTTAACTCTCGCAGTGCGCAAATTAGGTTGTCTGAACTCTCAGATCAAGCAAACAAGGGAGATATGGTAAGGTGGCGTAGTGATGCGAACGCATTTGGCCTAAATCAGGCTTGATGTCTTAAATCGAACTCACCCTGCAGACGACTTTGCCGCCCATATTTTTTGCATTTGGTCATCGAGATACAATACATATAGAGTCACAATCATGCTTAAAAAAAAAACTCGGCGCACGCTACGTATTGCGCAGACTTTTTGGTTAGTTACAGGGTAACCGCGATCCAACTACAACGCCGCGCTATGCCAGAACTACGTTGACATAGCAGACAACTAAAGTTGAAAATGCGTTGAACTGTGCAAGCGACATAACGTCTAAATTGGAGTAAATGTGGCATTATGAAGTATAATTATAATTGATACAATGTATATGTACAATGATGCTCGGACATTTTTTGACTGTTTTCACTGAGAGATTGTGACTCTATAAGAATTGTATCTCGATGCATTTGGTTAATTAGTTCATTGGTGTCACAAGTCTACAAGTTTCATAGTATGCGTTAAAAATTATTAAGTATACCGTCATAACAATTTTTGCGTTAAGCTCTTTAGCGGTATAGTGTAAAAGTGGATGAAACATGGGTAATGATTTGAACACGAATGATAATATCGTACTAAGGCATATCTATCTCTCTTATCTGTTTGATCAGAGGTTGGACTAGTTTGGCACAGTACCAAAGTAGATGACATGGCAAGAGAGAAGTCTATCATTATCAGCCTATCATGTTCCCTCTACTAGGACACATGTACTCTCTCAGAGAGAGAGAGAGAGAGAGAGAGAGAGAGAGAGAGGATGGGCCCTAATCCACGAACCGCAGCCTATACCCAGCAGGATATAAGGAAGGCTGTGAATGATGATGATATTGTACTAGATATAAACATTGCATATTTTACTAGCACACCCCGCGGATTCACGCATGTGGAGCATCTCACATGAACTGTGATTTTTTCGGAATAAAAAGTATCCATGTCACTCTCCGGCCCTACTATCTTTATGCAGAAAATCACATCGACCCACTATTCTGTTGCTGTGTGAAATAGGAACAAACAAACATGCTTTTGCGATCATAATATTAGTTTTATGGCATTTCGCAGTTTTTTCACATCATTATCAAACAACTGGAAGATTGTACAAAGCGCGAGGAATTCATGTCAACAAAATAAAAGCAAACACATAATCATGTAATTACCTTTTTATGAAACAGACATTATCATGCAAAGTTTTGTAGTCACATGCATAAGTAGTCCGTGCAACATCTTGCGTAAACAAGCTAAGAACTGAGGCCGAACCATTCTTTAAAATCTTTAAATTAACAAAAGCATGTTTCATTTCCTTAAAAGCATGACAAAGTTCAACTTGATTGACTTGATAATAAAATGAAAACATTTCACCGTCTACATATGGTAACTTGCATTACGAGAAGCATGGGAATTTTGAAATTGAATTCACGAATTTTTCGTCTCGGTGATGCGTTGATGGGCCACAGAAAAAGGGCACCAAAATACGAGATAAATGGAGGCTTTAATTTATCCTCTTATGGACTGAACGTATCAACGAATAGCTTCTTGTAATTTATGTTTTAAAAGTGACGTAATAAACATGCAGGCTGATGGTAATTCAGTGTGGAAGTCTAATGGGGAGGCCTATGTTCAGCAGTGGACGTCTTCTGGCTGATGATGAATAAACATGCCGATAAACACGTGAAACAAGTAGATACAAATTATTCGATTATGATATTTTAATATTTATTTACTTTCACGGGTCTAGCCCGGACTTTTCAGAGGCATTGGTTGGGCCGAAGCCAACACCAAGATGTCCTGTTCAATATGAAAATACAATTATGGAATGGTGTGAGCTATAATTATAGTCTATGGTATGAGGTAACCCACTCGCCAATTATGCCTCATTTCAAGATATTTTGGCGGGTGATGACCCACTAAATGGGCCACCCATAATGGTTGCCGTTTATTGGCGCCAGAGGGGCAACATTATAATATAAAAAATATATATAATGTTGCCCCTCCTTCCTTTTTCCTCCATGCTTGGCCACACCATTCCTTACCACCATGCGAAAGTTTTGGCGCCAATGTGGAAAAAACATGTCGGTTCGTTGTATTATTTTCCTAAACTTGTGTATTTTCGAGTGTTAATGTGTAATAATAGTGGATTTCCACTAATAATCCGATTTTTATTAAAAATAATGAACTGTTGCATCAAACCGTCTGCGCTTGGCCACAGCTAAATCTTTCGCATGTTTAGAATATTAAAAATTACTATACAGTTCCTGTAGGTTTTTTTTTAATGAATGCCTAGTTTTAGCACATTAGCGCTAGAAATGGCGCTGTAACAATGTATTAACATTAAATACATTTGAGTTTCACTAATAATCCGATTTCTATTAAAAATTATAGTTAACTGACATTAAGAACTGTTGCATCATGAAATCACAGATATATTATAAATGTGAAAGTTTATGTGTGAGTGTGTATGTTTTTTGGGGATTAAAATGTGCAAGGACGTAATTTTTATCCCGTAGCAATTCTGAAGGACTTTTGAAGGGTGGTGGTGATGGGGGCCGCAGATAGCTTTATATGAAATGGGCCATCATCATTACTGGCAGATTATTCAGCCCACTGCAGGGCATAATGAGTGAAAATGAATAAATAATGTGTATAAAAAAAAAAGATCACAGGTGAGTGTCTAAATATTTTTATTTTTCATTTAATTCGTGACTAAGTAAACATTAAAATATGACTTCGTTGATTAAATACTAAATAACAAAACAGTATAAACAATTATTTACAAATGTCTATCAGTTATTTTTAAAACCCTACATAATAAAATCTTGTATGGTAGTATGAAGATGCAACTTCCGAATCTGGACTTGGTTCCTCTGCTCCTGATATCTCGTCAACTTTTTCTGATTTTGGTGATTCTTCAGTCTTAGAAACTACAGGAGAAGGGTTCACATCTTCAGAATTTACAGTCTCATTGTTATTCATGATCATGGAAACCACGGCAGGAATCACTTTAACCGGAGCCTCATCTACTTTCGCTTTTGGAATATCTATTTCTTTAGTTTCGGCTTGCTCTGCTATTTTCACAGGCTCTAAAACCGCAATGTTGTCTCCAGACATTAACACCATCTTCCCATCTCCTTTGGAAACAGCTTTTTCTGGTTCTTGAATTGGTGTTGATAACTTTGAAGACTTTGCATCAGTTTCCGTGCCTTCTACATTATAGTATCGATGTTCTTTACTCGGAAAGAAATGGTTTATCTTAATGCCATGTCCAGTCGGGTAGAAATGTCTAGTATGATCAGATACCGAAAAAGCGTGATCACCGTGCTTGTTCACAGTCTTGCTGACAACTGCATTGAAGCTGAAAACAAGAGTTTGAGTATTAATCTAACGCATCACTTATCTAATGTTTAAGTCGTGATTATAAAACTTGCTTTTTCATTATTGTGTTTAGCCACGGTCATATTTAAAGATATAATTGCCTATATAGTTATCGCTAGTTAACTAAGTTAGCTTTGATTGAACAAGGATTTAGTCAGCACGCGCAAGTATTTATATTTAATTGGATTTTAGATAAATCTTTGTCGTTTTTAGAAGAGAGATAATGATGGATACTAGTCAAGTTAATGAATGAAGCTTACCCGTTATAATCGTCAGCGTCATACTGAACCCTCCTCAGAGAACCATCAGGCTCAATCAGGCTGTATTCACCACGGACTCGGTCTCCATCTCTGGTTTCATGATGTCTCTTATGGTCTCCGGTTTTCTTGTCCGATACTGCGTACTCAAACTCGTATTTAGGGTACGCCTGGTAACAAAATAATAGGTTATTACCATTTGCACGATAAAAAAAATATGAAGGAGTTTTAATTCCACACTGCTAGTTGTCAAATCTAAAGAAAATCATCTCTAAAAATACTCACGAAATACTCATTATATTTATTTCCATACGACTGTGAACTAGGTGGATGGTAGAATTTTACTTCTTGCCATTTCTGTGAATTTTCTGTTCTATCAGATTCTACAGTGGAAATACTACTGCTGCTGGGGTCAATCAAAACTGCTGTACTCGAAGTCACAAAGTAAACGAAGAATAAAAACTGAAAAGAACACAATTTGATTACATAGAAAACAGATAGAATATCTTTATTGTGCACCCTATAAATAAATAAAATGTACATTGGTTGTTATAATTGAAACAAAAAATATTTTTAAGCATAGTGTCATCAAGTATATTTATAATTTTTTTAAACTAAGGTTCACTTGCACTACCGATTTAAATATTAATTTAACGAAATTCAAATGTCAAATTGTATGGTGAATTAAGTAAAATCTAGATTTAAACGTGATTAAATTTTATTTGTTGTGCAAGTCAGACTAAATACAAAAACTATTTTTTTTTTTCACATAATGTAATGAAAAGAGACATAATTTTAGCCCTGTCAGAATCGTTTAGGGAACAGAATAACAAAATAGACGCCAATGTCTACTGATTTTTGCCAGATATTTAATAAGTAATACCTTTTTAATCATTGTGAAATACATGGTAGAACTGTCGCTAACAGGAGATACTAGCTAACTGTTGATTAAAAGTGTCATTATACTCCGTTTTATACTTTTCCAATACTCATTACATAAAATGGTTAAAATCTTATTGTTAAGATACCATTGTTTAGTTTAGCTACGAAAGACTAGAGAAGATAAGCTGTGTAATGTGGCAAAATTGGTGCTTTGTTTATTCTATTCAGAATAAAGTCATGTAATATTTTTTTACAATACAGTTTTCGTTATTATTTCTTCGTCTTTGTATCGGTAATACTTATTTGTATGGAGTTTAGTTTAGAAATAGCTAACGCTAATATTAGAAACTTTTCTTATTTAACGAGTACCCTATACCTATTTATTTTTTTTAAGTCCTTCGTGAAAAGCAATTATATGAAGTTAAATCAATAATGATTTTAATTAATCACTTCACATCATTCTCATTTAAAATAAATTAAAGTCTTTATTTACATACAAATGCATACGTTTCTGACTAAATAAACCAAAAGCTTATAATTGCGGTAATGTCCAGGTTATGATAATGATTTGTGAGTAACTTTATCATCATCGTATCATCGTTATTATCTTCGGTGTGTTTAGAAGGGGATATTGGGCATTATCGACATCCTTTGGTGATATCAGGCTTACTGTGTCAATTTAAATAAACTATTAGTTCCTCCAAAATTTTGATCTTGCAACCTCTATACTATAACAACCCTTGACAGTTTTTTTCGTATTTATAGCCTTTTATAGTTTTTGTCTACATCGTATATTTTAGCTTTCTAAGTTGTATTTATATTAACCAAAAAAACATGCCTAGATTGTTTTTTATTTTCTTTTTGTTGTTTTTTGTTTTCGTTGAACAAACGTAACATATTATACGAACGCTGTTTTTTTTTACAAATGTACTCGTGGACACTGACGCTTTAATTCGCTCGATCAAAAATTAGCTAAACTTGCATACTTGTCTTGTGTCTTCCGTTTGGCAGTGGCCTTTGCTGATCCATCTTATTGTCAATGTATAATTAAATTTGACAAAATCTATGATATTTGTCATAATATTATTACTCGCTTTTTGTTTTGTTTATTTTAATGATGAGTTCTTAAGAAAGATGTGAAAACATTAGTTCCAGTGTTCCAGTTTTAAGGAATTCCTTTTATGGTCATTGTATTTTACGATTATGTTTGCCCATAGGGCCTTAGGGCTAGATGTTTTAAGCGATTTAGTTTAGGTGATGAAAAAAGTTGCGCGATCGCAAACCGTGTCTGTGCGCGTTAAGGTTCACGTTCACGTGATTTTCCGAACTGTGCTGATTAGCGTTAATTTGAGACCGCGTAAGGAGTTAGCCGTAAGGCCCCAGGTTACTCTATATAAAAAGAGCTTAGAACTTTGTAAAAGAGAATGGAATGGCTTATCAATTTTGCCATCTGTATCGGCACATTCAGCTGAGGTGATAATCTCATTTTATGGATGAGTATTTTAATTGAACTCTCTAGTTTGCTACGAAAAAGTAATTGGTAGACCATTTGTTACATTTTAAAATTCATGTCTTGGACAAAGCGTTTTCTAGTGATGTTATTTCAATTTGGTCTAACATATAATGTTTTCCTCAAAATACGTACTCTGAATTATATTGTTTCCCTTTCTATAACACCATGGATCATGAATATGTAAAGTGTGGTATAGTAATCAAAAATTCAAATAAAATTGAACTTATTCGTATATTGCAATAAATTATTAATAAACAATCATTATCTCAAAAAGAAACATGATAGCTTAGTGATGGTAGTACTGAAGAGCAGGGGCAGCCTTGACGTAGATGGGGGCAGCCTTGACGTAAGCGGGAGCAGCGTGAGTGGGCGCTGAGTTGTGCACCACCGCGTTGAAACCGTTGTGGTCGTCAGCGGTGTACTCCACGGTCCTAATGGAGCCGTCAGCCTCGTGCACGGAGTAGGAGCCCTTCACCACATCACCGTCGCGGGACTCGGTCTGTGACTTGTTGTCGCCGGTGTGTCCGTCAGCCACGCTGTAGTTGTACTCGTACTTGGGGTAAGCCTGCAAGGTAGAAGCACTTTGTTATAGTGGTGTTTAGCGGTCACGGTATACTGAGCTACCAGCAGAGGTGGAACTTACGATCTCATCGTCGTGGTGAGTCAAGACCTTGGTGACGGGGGCAGTGTGGTAGGCGACAGCGGGAGCGGCTTGGTATGCAACGGCGGGAGCGCTATGGTAAGCGACAGCAGGAGCGGATTGGTAGGCGACAGCGGGAGCGGCGTGGTAGGCGACCGCGGGGGCGGCGTGGTACGCTTGAGGCGCGTTCTCGTCGTGGCGGACGATGCTCTGGGAGGAGACGGCGGCAGCCGAGGAGTAGTGTGCAGGCGCAGCCAGGAGACCCGCCTGGGACACGGCCACCAGGGCGCACAGAACTACCAGCTGGAAAAAAGAACTCATTAAAAACTGTTACTCTGTACTTTACCTACTTGTTACTTTTACCTAAAGACAGAGTATTGTTAATAATATGGTTTCCAATATAATCAAAAGTGTCTGGATTTTCATATAAAAGGTTGCAACTCACTTTAGAGAACATATTGATTGTTTCTTAGGAATGATCAATGTGTTAATGATACTCATACATTCATAGTTCAAGTTTTTATACCGAATATACTCACAGTGAATCAGTTTAGTAGAGTAGTGGAAGTCGTCAAACAGGCTGAAGGCGACCTTGCTCCGTGTCACACAGATTTAGCGAATCAATACATTCACTAATTGTTTTGAAAGCTCCCCAAGTATAGAAACTCTAACTCCTAAATCATAACCTGCACTTACGTACTGATACATAAAACAATCAAATGTATGTAATATTGAACTAAATTTTGTGCGTTTTAACGAATATTACCTACTCACTAGCCTACTTACACTACATACTCGCAGCTAATACGCTATTCTTTAGGTTTTTGCGTGATCGTAAGTAATTTCGTATAATTATGTTGGTTGACCAGCCATGATGTTTTAGGCCGCCTGAAGCCCTCCTGGTAGTGTGTCAGAAAGACTATTCCACAACATACCTTTATTATTACAAGCTTTTATATAACTTGCAATGTTTTTATGTTTGTTTGTTTGTTTAGGTCAAATCTTGCAAGCAAAAGTATTAGAAACACTTTCTCATATCCTACGGAGTTGAATTTTTGCATATTGGTTTAGTTCCAATAACAATGGATTTTTATGGTAAGCATGGCCTGAATCGACATCCAGGATTAACTCCAGATAAAGGAATTCTTCTTGAGATAATATTTATACCCCTTATAAAATCTTGTTTAAAAATGATTTTTACTAATAATTTATTAGTAGCGTTGTTTAGGCATTAAAAAAATTCAAGTATCCGAGCCTGCACTATTCATTCGGGTTTACGTCCTGAGCGCTCTATCCACTACGGTCGCTTTCTTGTTGGTCTCCAAATTCCTGAGTCTCTATCTATAACAATTATAAAGTATATCTATTACATTTATATAGTATCTTGAAGTGTGGAACAACACTTCAAATATAATAATAGTACTTTCGAGAAGTTGTGCTTATTTCTTGTGATCATCATCATTGACCTATACTCAATATACTCATCTCGAAAAGATTATTTATGTAGCATCGGAAATTCTTGGGTTCATTAAGCTCGGGCAAAAGAGGGAGGTATGCCATAGTACAATTATCGTTCGTGTTCAAATGTCTCCGTTTTTCACCCACTGGTTCACTATACCGCTAAACCACTTTAAGTACGGCAAAGTACGCAAAAACTGTTAGTACGGCATTCTTAAAACATGCAAACATGCAGACTATAAGAAACATGCAGCGACACCAATGAATTACCCAATATTGCATGCTAAAATAGTGTGGCAAGGTCATATGCTGGTGATTAAAAGGCATCCAGACTCATATAGACTGGATACGTTTAGAAACTATATTTACTGTTCCGATAACACTATTCCCTAAACCAAACAAAAGCGTTATTTTTGTTATTACTTTTTACAAAATATTCGGATTACATACATCAGCAGATGCCCACCAGAACGATCACAATCTCTTTTTAGTTTTAAATAAATAGGGAATATAAAATATTGAATAAGATGCGTCACTCAATATACCAATTTGAATGGATTTTGTATGCCTACACATAATATACATAAGTGAATGTTAGAGTGTGTATCTAAAACGATAATTCTTTGACCCGGACAAGGTTGCCGTAAGCTCCGAAACAACTTTGCTTCAGGTGCTTTAGAACTAGTACTAATATAAATACTCGATCTATGAACTAACAGTTATCGCTTGTGCTTTGATCAATCAACACAAATAAACATGTTCTCCAAAGTGAGTCACATCTAACAATTTTTTGAATAATAATAAAATATTATTTTAAATTTTTTATTATAAAATTTATTATGCAACAAAAATTATTTTCACTTAAATTTAATTAAATGAATATTATTTTAAAGTAATACGATATGTATATTTAGTGAACAATATAGGGTGATTATATCGATAGTTTTTTTTTCCAGCTGGTTGCTCTGTGCGCCATGGTGGCCGTGTCCCAGGCGGGTCTCCTGGCCGCGCCCGCGCACTACTCCCCGGCTGCCGCCGTCTCCTCCCAGAGCATCGTCCGCCATGACGAGAACGCACCTCAAGCCTACCACGCTGCCCCCGCTGTCGCCTACCACGCCGCCCCCGCTGTCGCCTACCACGCCGCCCCCACTGTCGCTTACCAATCCGCCCCAGCTGTCGCCTACCATGGCACTCCCGCCGTCGCTTACCAAGCCGCTCCCGCTGTCGCCTACCACACCGCCCCCGTTGCCAAGGTCTTGACTCAGCACGACGATGAGATCGTAAGTTCCAGCCTTGCTGGTAGCACAGTATACCGTGACTGCTGAACACTACTATAACAGAGTGCTTCCACCTTGCAGGCTTACCCCAAGTACGAGTACAACTACAGCGTGGCTGACGGACACACCGGCGACAACAAGTCACAGACCGAGTCCCGCGATGGTGACGTGGTGAAGGGCTCCTACTCCGTGCACGAGGCCGACGGCTCCATCAGGACCGTGGAGTACACCGCTGACGACAACAACGGTTTCAACGCGGTGGTGCACAACTCAGCGCCCACCCACGCTGCTCCCGCCTACGTCAAGACTGCCCCCGTCTACGTCAAGGCTGCCCCTGCCCTTCAGTACTACCACCACTAACTCGACTGATGTTATGCTGAAAGTTATTGTTGACTATTTATTCTAGCAAATATACGATAAGTTCAAATATAATGAAACATTTTTTTTATCCATTGATGCTTCTGACCGCAACTTCGCCCGCGTTGATGTAATAAAAATGAAGGGATTTTTTTAAAGCAGAGCAGCAAAATTCCATCTATACGCTGTATAAGTGCCTTATCCCTTTGGTCATTGCCGACCGAAATGGATCAGTGGTAGTGCAACTGCTTTATGAACAAAGAGGTTGCAGGTTAGATACTTGGCCGAGCAGATATTTGAATAATGAATTTAATGATATGTTTGCTTTGTATCTAAGTGTTAGTTGTCTACATGTGTGTTGTATGTGTTTTATGGCATCCTCAAAACACAAAATCATCAATATAGAATGATGAGTGATGATCCGTTTAATCGCTCTATGTGGCATGTTTTTGTATTAAAACTCTCGAAAATATTGTCTGGACAGCTATAAAAAAAAACGTGCAGTCGAATTGATAACCTCCTCCTTTTTGAAGTCGTTTAAAAACACATTATTGAAATCTCCACTATCCTAATTATGTTACTATCGAAACTTGTGGGCAAAATAATAGACGATCATTATGCCAAAAATTTTTTGGCACCCGAATTTGTTGAAGTGCTATTATTCAAGTGAGTGCGAAATATCTATCCTGCAGGAATCTGTTGTGCTAATCTTATCCATAATTGTCTTAACATTATTTATATGTAAGATTTAATATAGTTATCCTACAGGAAGTATATTTGTCGGAGATATAACAGAGCTTTTGTGTTATTCAGGAGCATAAAACTATCTCTTCTTCAAAATTTTATTTATTTCCATTAGTTCATTAATTATCAGATTTTTCAAATGTTTATATATGTTACCTTCTTTTTCCCAGAGATCCAAGTGTGAGTCAGGCTTGTGATCTGAGGGTTCCCGACCATCACATAAATTGTTAATTACTAAAGTACAAAAAAGTTATGCAGCAGTCATCCATTTAAGTAGCGACCACGCCTGACGTGGCTTAACTTGGTGAACAAATACAAACAAAAATAATAATTATATAAATAATTTTATATGCTAAATAATATTTATAAGACTCTGAAATTGGCCACCGATTCCCACTTGGCCAGTATTTATTATTTGCTGTTTTGTTTTCGAGTGTGTCATCTACACTTAATATATATATAATATATAATATAATATATAATATAATATATAATATAATATATAATATAATATATAATATATAATATAATATATATTATATATTAATATTATAAAGAGGTAAAGTTTGTAAGTTTGTAAGTTTGTTTGTTCTGTTTTAACCCCAAAACTACAGATCCGATTTTAAAAATTCTTTCACTAATAGAAAGCTACACTATTCTTGAGTGCCATAGGGTATGTTTTATAACGATAAAAGTTAATATTCTACACCTAAATAACCGTATTAGTAAAACATGCTGGAGAAAAATAAGATGATTGGCTTCTTTATCGGCGTACTCTGATCTAACGGTTTGAGATAAGTAAATACAATGTTTGACAAAAATGTAGTACTTAAATAGTTTTACAAAAAAGTCCGCGATAGCATATACCTAACTATCATAAGAAAACCACAATAACGATAATAACCGGTTATAGTGTTCAGAATAATGTTTAGATGCAGTTTTGTAATCTAATTTTTGAATCTTTACAAAAATAAATGAATTCATTATTAGGAGTACTTAACGTAAATTAAGTTTGCCGTTTACAGTTTGTGAGTAAGTCGCACAGTTTATGAGATAATGTAAAATTAAAATAACGTGATCATAATAATCCGCGCAGCGCCTTCATACTGCACGTAATAAGTAGGTAATACAATAAAATAACTCTTTATCGACACCATAAAAAAGATATTACAAGAAAAGTACATTAAATATGGGAACAAAAAACGGCCTTATCGCTATAAGCGACCTCTTCCAGACTACCTTCAACAATGGTGTCCTGCGGTGGAGCGGTTTTTCGAACCATAATAGATAGCCAGTTGAAATTTTCACAGAATCTGTAACGTTACGGCGGATCAACTAAGAAATGTAATAATAGTAAACTCAAAAAGTAAAAACAAAAGGGATTCCCCATACAACAAACGTATTTTTGTATCAGTTTTAATGTAAAAACGGTAAAACGTACAGCCGTCAAACTTGGCACAATTATAGTACACCCTCTAAAGTATAACAACAAGGAATAAATCATGGCCAAGTGCGAGTCAGTGACAAATTTCTGTTCATTACCAAGTTATAACTGGTAACTGCGGGACTAGATCGGAAAGAGTGGGACTGAAGTAGATTGGATTGTAGAACGGGGCGGGGCTGGATTGCAAAAACACGAAAAGGGAGTAAAGTGGATTACGGGATGGATCCGAGTTGGGTCGGAAAGGGTGGGCCTGTATTAGAGAAGATTATGGGACAAATGCAGGACTGGCGCAGTAAGGATGGGATGGAAGAAGAGTAGATTACGGGACGGATTCGGGCCTGGAAATTCGGAAAGAGCCGAACGGGAGTAGAGTGGATTTAGGGGCGAATGCAGAACTGGACCGGAAAGGGTGGTACAGGAGGAGAGTGGAATACAGGACGGATGCGAGACTGAAACTAAAAAGACGGGAGGTAGTAGAGTATAGATTTCAATACAACGCGAGTGAAGCCGCGGGCAACAGCTAGTAAATAATAATAATCATGCCAAGTTTGATGCTTGTACGTATTACCACCAGAGCAAATACAAAAATACGTTTAAAAAATACTATACATAAGAATCGTAAAATTTCAGGAATAAATGAAGCCTGTGTTAGGTGTCTCAACAATCTCTTCTTCAAAATGTCATCCACTTCCATTATCTATTAGAGAACTAAGTGGTTATAGCTATCCCACGAAAATCGTTACTTTCCGGGATTGTTAAATCAAGCATAGTCTAATTCCTATAACCTAGTTAATATAACCTGTATAACATAGGTAATTCCTAAACTATGCAGTATGAAATAAGCGTGTACTCAAAATACAAAAAAAAAACTAAGTACAAAAACATACAAAATAGTACTAAATGTGTTGACCAAGCGTTAGTGTCTTGTTTTCTGATATGCCGTTATTAGTATCGAGACAGGGAAATGTTGTTAGCTCAAGTCAGTAAGAGTATGTCCTCATACAGATATTTTGAGGGTAACCTAAACTCCTAATAGTTTTCACAAAAAAATCGCGAGATATCGTATTTCATTATCAATGACTAGCTGCGTTCCGCGGTTTCACTCGCGTAGATATTCACCGGGAGCAGTATATTTTTTTCGGGATAAAAAGTATTATATTTCAATGTATAGCACTCCAACTATCTCTATGAAAAAAAAAAATACGTTTTCCGGTGCTCTGTTGCTGTGCAACAAAGGAACAAACAAATAAACAAATTGTCGTATTAATGATAGTTATTGTTTATTGACTAAAACGGCACACAACGCCAAATTAAACCAGTCAACCTAAAATTTAAATTGTTAAAAACGATATAAGACTATTTATTATACTATAAAAATTACAAACTATCACTTAATGTCAATAACACAATTCAACTTAGCATAACATAAAATAAAAAAACTCAATATAAATAAAATTAATTCAAAGAGAAAAGCCGTGGTAGCCCATTTGGGAGATCGCTAGACTTGAAAGCGTGAGGTCGCGGGTTCAAACCCCGGGCCCTTACCAATGAGCTCTTTGGAGTTTATGTACGGATTTTCATACCACTGGCTTTTCGGTGAAGGAAAACATCGTGAGGAAACCTGCATACGTACGGAGAAGAAATTCAATGCCGTATGTGACTCCACCAATCCGCACTGGGCCAGCGTGGTAGATATGGCCCAATCACCCTTTCGAGGGTAGGCTAAAAGTCCAGCTGTGGACTGTTAAAAGGCTGATTATGATGAGGATAGAATACAATTTTATTCTGTCCGTTCAATACTCATATCTGAAGTACAACGCGAAGATAGTAAAAATTATAGTAGAAATTTTATTATATCTGGGAATAGAATACAATTTCACTCGTCAGTGAACAGATCACAATCAGTTGTCAAGGCCATGACAGAGTTGAATGCAGTGACAACGAAATTAAGTATTAGAAGAAAAACTAAACCAGCCAGGCAAAATAAACTACACGCATGGGAAATTTCTGATGACAAATAGTTGATCAAACTCACTGTTTGGTCATTACTCTTGATGCCAAAGGACCGGAGATAGACCCGCAAAGTGTGCAATGAAATTTTATAATGGCAGATGGTGGACCCATCGAGATTAAACTTCTTTGTTTTGATTTCCATGAACTCTTTATTTACGCATGACATGCTTGTTAATCTGGCAATATGTTTTTTTCATTTGGTACCTTAGTAAATATAAGTAATATTTCTGTAGTCAAACGTCAAGCCTGTCAACCATAAAAATACTCTGTTTAGTTAAGGAATAACTAATGTGTGGTTATTAAGAAAATACTTCACTATATTTGAACTTATCGTATATTTGCTAGAATAAATAATCAACAATAACTTTCAGCATAACATCAGTCAAGTTAGTGGTGGTAGTACTGAAGGGCAGGGGCAGCCTGGACGTAGGCGGGGGCAGCCTTGACGTAGGCGGGAGCAGCGTGAGTGGGCGCTGAGTTGTGCACCACCGCGTTGAAACCGTTGTGGTCGTCAGCGGTGTATTCCACGGTCCTGATGGAGCCGTCGGCCTCGTGCACGGAGTAGGAGCCCTTCACCACGTCACCGTCGCGGGACTCGGTCTGTGACTTGTTGTCGCCGGTGTGTCCGTCAGCCACGCTGTAGTTGTACTCGTACTTGGGGTAAGCCTGCAAGGTGGAAGCACTCTGTTATAGTGGTGTTCAGCGGTCACGGTATACTGTGCTACCAGTAGGGGTGGAACTTACAATCTCATCATCGTGGTGAGCCAAGACCTTGGTGACGGGGGCAGTGTGGTAGGCGACAGTGGGAGCGGCTTGGTAAGCGACAGCGGGAGCACTATGGTATGCGACAGCAGGGGCGGCGTGGTAGGCGACAGCGGGAGCAGCGTGGTAGGCGACAGCGGGAGCAGCGTGGTAGGCTTGAGGCGCGTTCTCGTCGTGGCGGACAATTAGCCCAGTAAACGGGGGAGACTTAGTATGGAGAGGTCGGACATAATTAATTATGGAACTTTTAAATTACAGTTGGTACCATTTACTGACCTAAAAATAGTATAAAATAGTCTGATCCCAAAATTTTGTATGGAACATAGAAAAAAAAATTAAAACTCCCGGAAGGCTTGAAACTCACTAGCTAAAAATACTAATGGGCTGATTTTAATTTTACCTATTAGCTATTATTTAATAATATAAATTTACAACGAAATTAAAAAAAAAAATTATTGGATTAATCATTAAAAAATAATAACGTGTTTTTAATTGTTTTCTAAGTAGCCAAAAATATTAACTCCATATTATAAGTGTGTGTAGCCTTAGAAATAATAGTATTTTTATTCTTTATCTTAATTAAAATAATTTACTAAGGGATTTAGCCGCATTCATAAAAACTGAAATCACCGTTTAGCCATAAATACTAATGGATGGTTTTTATTTTAACTATACAAAGCATAATTAAACGGAATTACGTATATAATAATTAAAAAAATACAATGATTGGAAGTAATATAAAATGAATGATATTTGTGGTAGGTATGAAGCGCAGGACGATCGCGGGGTGAAGGCGGGTCGTGCGAGGCGTGCGGCCGTCGCACTGTCGATGCGTAGGTATACTCGTTCGCTCACTCCGTTTGTTTTGTGCAGCCGCGTGTACATTTTGTTTCAAGATGGCCAAAGAACAAGCTGCGTTTTAGATTTTGGAAAAATGGAATTTCAAATATGTCGTATATGCAAATGCGCGTTAAGTTCAGGTACGGCAAATATTGGTACACAACGCTTGATAAAAATAATATAAGTGAGTGAAATACGTGATGATGGGCTTTTTAGCGACATCGACACCACAAAAAGCTTGTCGTTCGTTACATATACCTAAAGTGTCGTGGTACATAAGGTGATTTCGCCGGTTTCCGACCGAGTGAAGTTGTCTAATTTGGAAAGCTTAAATAAAATGTTAGGTACAGTGTCGTTTTTAGACATTAACCTACTGAAGTAACATTCTTACATCCTCTAGTTTATTAAAATGTGAAAAATTATTAGTTGCGCCCTGCCATTTTTTATATATTTTGATCAATAGCCATTAGTATTGATTTTTCTAGTTTTCGACCACAAAATTTTATTTTCGACCACCTAATTACCAGTTTTCGACCACTCTCTATATTGAACTGTCGACACTGAAAAAACAAGTCAAGAAATGTTTTTTATGTACGTATTTATTTATTTATTGAGAAACATCATCATCATCTGTCGTTCAGTGTGGAGGTTAAAGGGGGAGGCCTATGATCATCATTATCTGCCAGAAGACGGCCACTGCTGAGCATAGGCCTCCACCTTTTTAACCTCTACACTAAACGACTGCCTGACATCTGCCCGCGAATCTCACAATATCGTCGGTTCACCTACGCTGATTCTTCCTTCCTGTTCGTGGTCTTTTCTCTAAAACCTTTCTTCCCATCGGTTATCGGTTCTTCGAGCGATGTGGGCTGCCCATTGCTACTTCAACAAATTTTAACAGCTATGTCGGTAACTCTGGTTCTTTGGCGAATATCCACGTTCCGGATTCTTTCGGGCAAAGATACTCCGAGCATAGCCTCTCCATTGCCCGTTTTGTGACTCTTAGAGTATTCCCTAATGGCCAACACAGGTTAGGTACCATATGTCATCAGGTCAAAATACCTTTTTTAGGCACTGTGGTATTTTTTAGGCACTGTGGTATCTTGGACGAGATATCACGCAATTTCTCGAACGCTGCCCATTAGAGTTGGATTCTTCTGTGTGTATGTGGTCTATGGTGCTCCAGCCTTTACGGAAACCGGCTTGTTCGAGAGAGTGGAAGTCAGCAAACCTGCTTCCAAGACGGTCCGTAATGACTCTGGAGAATAACTTGTACACATGGCTCCAGAGTAAGATGGATCTATATTTCATCAATAAGGTGTTATAACCCTTTTTTGAAGAAGAGCACAACCACCCATAGCCATGGTTCAGGCGTAGTAACTTCGAGTATGTTCGAGTATGACGAAATTAAACAACTTCTGGAGGAATAAAAGTACCGGTTTTCCACCCGCTCGCAGTAGTTTTGTCGTGATTCCGTCATCACCTGGCGCGTTGTTGTTTCAGAGCTATTCTAATCTCGTAAAAGCTGATGTCTGGGATTTCCTCAGTGTAGTGTCGGGTCAGTGTAGCTCTCTTGTCCTGAGCTGTACTGGCAATAGGCTGTCGTGTCGAGGTGTACGTAAAACCTCTCGTGCTCTCTCAGAATCTCTGGCTTTGACGAAATGATACTGCCATCCTCGATCTTCAGCTCCATTATTTGGCTTTTATATAAGCCCAATAGACGAGTTCTTCACAAATACACCCCTAATACATCATGTATTATAGGAACGCAAATCGTGGCGCACCCATTTCGAGATTCATCTATTGAGTTTGCCATATTCCGACATATCAGCTGAAGACTGCAGTCTGATCTCAGTCAGGTCTCCCATTAGCTTAATGGTTTAGTCTGAGAGCTTCTGAGGTATTTTCCGACGTGGGATTTAATGAACTTGGACCCCAATGCTTGGATAGTTTCTACCAGCCCATCATTTAATTTGACCATAGCTCCACTTTCGGCAAGGCCCTGGAAGCGATTATGCAGTTCTATTTTTATATTAAAAATAAGCTTGCGCTTGACCGCCAACTCGCCTGATGTTAAGCGATGATGCGGTCTACGGTGGAGCACGCTTGCCTACAAGAAACCGATTCACTCGTGATTTGAAGACACCCAGGTTGTACCCATCGGGGAACACCCATTCAGGCAGTGCATTCCACAGACTAGCAGTTCGCACAATAAAAGTGGAATCAAAGCGCTTCGTACGGGTTTTCGGAATACCAACCATAAATCGGTGTCGATTTTTGTGCCCGCTCTGGCAGTCCGATAGAAAAATGGGCAGGAGGGAGGGATCATGAAGGTCCGATGCACACTCTTTGAAATGTACTCGATAAAAGACCGATAGACTAGCAACTTTGCGCCGATGCTCAAGACTAAGGAGCTTAGTCTGAAGTCTGAACCAGGGATTCGTTGTCGACGAGCCTCTTGGCACGCTTCTCGATAGACTCTAACGCCCCAAGCTGATACTTAGCTGATCCATCCCAAAGGTGAGAGCAGTACACCATGCACGACCGAACTTGTGCTTGATACAGTGAAAGCAACTGTTCCGACGTGAAATAACGTCGCACCTTCGATAGGACACCCAGCTCTCAGTTCTAGTTGGAAGTCTGGGGTTTTGGATTTGGGCATGACCAGGACGGAGCGTGGACTTCACCAGACGCGACCTCTCGAGCTTGACTTTGATATGCAATGGGCTTCTGACAATACGGTGATTGCTATCAGTTTTCACCTTGCTGATCACGGAGACATTATAGAATATTCGCTTCTTGGTCTTTTCATGATGAAGTTGATCTCATTTTAGGTCGAACCATCCAGGCTCATCCACGTCCACTTCTTGTATGGTCACAAGGAGTTCATCAAATAGAGTTCCTCCTTCTCCATGAAGTCGACCAGCCGATGCCCCCTCAGATTCCGCTGTCTAGACCAATACTATTATGACCCCAATCTTATCACATATATATTCCGTTAAAGTTACCCATAACAACGATGAAGTATGTTTCGGAGGTATATATTATGGCCTTGGATATCTCTTCATAAAACGTCTCTACTTCATCACCAGGGTATGTCAAGGTCAGCTCATATACCTGTATGACCTTCGGTGAATAACGATCGGTTATTCTGAGTATGAGGTATGCTACCCTGCTCGACATACTGTCGACCTTAATCACGTTGTTGATGAGTGACCTGTGGATGAGAAAACTTAAACCATCCTGGAACTTTCGCTCTCCTTCCCAGAAGAAGAGTATGTTTCTGGAATCCAAAACTATAGTATCCTCTCCCTCTCGTTGGACTTCAGATAGTCCATCGTATTTTGCTCAATTCTTTCTCCAGCTTGGCAATCTTCTCGTCGGTCCTCAGCGTGCGAATATTGTGCGTTGCCAGGCCAAATTTCGTTAGGGGTGGTAGCGGCCCAACTGCCGGTGAATTTTCGCACCCCCTGAAGTTACCTGGCCTGTTATCTTATGATCTTAGGAGAAAAAAGCACCACTAAAACGTCGGAAAACAGGAGTTTTTTTTTTTTACCTTTTTGAATAAAGGTCAGTTTTTACTGGTCGAAAACGGAATCGAGGTTATTCGGTTTTCGACCATAATAACATTGTTAAAAGAAATTGTGTTCATTATAATGATATTTTTTACAGAATATTGAAATTAACTTTTACTTATTTTTACATAATTAACCATCACTTAGAAAAAAACATTGAATAAACCATTTTTGTTTATTAAAAACAAAAATAGTCGAATACTAGCGTGCTTTTTAAGGCTGGCATGGTTTTCTACCACGAATAATTTTTGGTGTCAGTATGTTTTATTCTTAAGGGATCATCATCATCATCAGCCAGAAGACGTCCAGTGGTAAACATAGGACTCCCCCTTTAACCTCCACACTGAACTCTGTCTGTGTTTCAAAAGCATTACAATCTTGGAGTGTTCAAGTCTAAGGTTAATAGGTTACTACTGGGCAAACGTGCTCCATCTTCGACCGCAACATCGCTTTCCATCAGGCGAGATCGCGGTCAAACGTTAGCCTAGGCCGATGTAAAAAAATATATAAATAATGTGCTTACAAGGTTCTAAATTTAAAAACAGAAAAAGGTATTTTTTCAAACCTTACTTGTAAACAAGACACGACTTTATTGACAGGAATACGCTTGTTTCCGACCCCCTAGATTAAATCTAGCTTTTTCTAAGAAAGAGCTTGTCTATTATGTGACCACCGCTTTTTACTTGTTTATTAGCATAAATCTCGGTAAAATAACATGTAAACGGGTTTAGCAATTCAATAACTAGACATTCACATACAATGACAAACTGGTAAGTATAATAAAGTAGCTAAAACTTACCGTGAAATTATCAGCACTGCACTATTTTTTGCACAAAATGACGTGTTTTTGCTTGTTTGATGCGAGCCATAAACTTACATTTTTATTATTCATCAAACGCTTGAGTTAGCCAGAGGAGTGTGCATGTGCGTAGGGTTCATATTTACGTAGCCACTAAAGTATATTTTTAGATGTGTTACTGTCAAGTATCCTATTTTTTGTCCCTGTATACCACAGGTATGCGAAATGGTCGGAATTAGGACGTGGTCGCGAAACCGGCGAACCTACCCTATATCAACGATCAAAGTGTCGCAGCAGCTATAAAAAAAAAACCTCCCACACGTGCTCCCAGACATTAGATTTTCAAAAGCTCTGCATATTTTTGAAAATTGGACGTTTGACAACAGCGATTGCAAAATTTACGGTAAAATAACCGGTCGTGAGTTGCGTAATAAAGTAGCCGATCGATCAACTCTTCGTATTTTTGTAGTATTTTTTTTTTAGTATCAATAGTAATAGGTAAATACCTACCTAGGTAGGTACCTAAAATGTTTTTATGTTATTTTACGTAGGTACAATACTCACTGAAACAAACTAGGTATTTATTGAGTTTAAAAACCCCCGACCAAATATACAGACACACAAACACATAGTGGTCAAAATTATAACACCCCTTTTTGCGTCAAGGCACAGAATAAATAATAGTACAATAATATGGTCGAGGGTTACAAAAAATACGTCAGGTAGGTACCTATTTATTTTCAAACTATCATTTCATAACTGAAATGACTTAACACTATTAGTTGAAAAATTGATTAACTACATTAGGTAGGTATAAACCTAATAAATGTACAATATCGTCGTTTGTTATTTTTTGGTTCTAGATAAGCCCTACCTATTTGTTCTGTCCCATACGCGATTGCACTAACGCTCCAGGTATAGGTATACATATCGGCGCCCATTGACCTCGCGTTGCCGCGCAAGCTGAAATAGACATTATTTCCGCGCCGTAGAGACGATATCGCAATGTGGACGTTAGGAATATCTATGTTTCGTCATTTCCGTATAGTATTTTTTTTTAATTTTACTTTTTTATGTTGTAAAATGTATAAAATGAAATAATTAAAAAGAAATTTTCCCATTAGCATTTTTGGTCGAGGCATAAAACGTGGAAATACAAAATTGAGGTAAAATACCTATTTCCATTGGGGTAGACATTTTAATTATGAAATTTTTATGTTCTAGATGTTAGGCGACATGTAAATCACAAAAAATATTTCCATTAGCTATTATGGCTTAAGCATCATTTTAAGTTTTTAATTTTGACACTAAAATTGTGACCTAACAACGTTTGCCATTAATAAAAGTTTTTAATTTTTAAATAAATAATTAATTACTGTGATTTTATCAAATGTGCAAAACGTTTTATCCCATTAGCATTTTTAGATCGTGATAATTTCAATTAAATGCAAAATGTTAAATTTGGGGATGTTTCCGAAACACTTTTTTTTTAATTTTTGTGTTTTTATACGAGAGGTTGGCTCTAGAATAATAATCCGAAAAAAAATTGCCGTTTAAATTTAATTCCGGGTCAGACCCTAACTTTCCTGGGCTAAATGCTCTGGGAGGAGACGGCGGCAGCCGAGGAGTAATGCGCGGGCGCGGCCAGAAGACCCGCCTGGGACACGGCCACCAGGGCGCACAGAGCTACCAGCTGAAAAGTTTATCAAATGTTTGAATTATTTCTTATATTATCTGCGACATTAATTTATTTGAAGATTGTTTGCGGTTGTGATAAAAAAATAAATGTAAATTAATGCTCACTTTGCAGAACATGTTGATTGTTTCTTTGTTAATGTTCTAACAGTGAATGATAATCAATCGTAATTTGTCTGCGTTTATATACAATGTACATGAGCAAGTTTTGGCTTAGAGCTAACCAAACGACCTCGCCTTAGGTCATACGTTAGGAGTCAGGTAGGACTCTGCTACCTACGATATACTTTCCAATTCATATTATCTGCATTATGTTCTTGTCATCCAAAATAAATGAAGGATATTAAAATGAAAAACATTTTGACATAGTTATGTCTACTTAGTATAATAATACTCTTAAGGGTTTTACTAATATCCGGACGTGATGCATATTATTGCCACTTTTTTAGGGTTCCGTGGTACTATAAAGAAGCCTTTGAAATTCGTTCTCTCGATCTATATGTACATCGGTTCGTCCGTTCATGTGTCCGCTCATTTGCCCGTCTGTTATAATTTGTTGGAACTAACTTTTATGGTTATAAAAGTACGATCATAAAATTTTGCACAATTCCAGTTTAGGTATAGATTTCAATTCAGATTGTATACATAATAAATAAATAAATAAATATTCGCTGTACCCCTTCGTGTACTGTATCGTTGAATATCTCTTCTCTATCTCTACATAGTATAAATTAAAGTCACTTTTTGCGTCTGTCTGTCTGTATGTCTGTATGTCTGTATGTATGGTAGCTAACTCCTCCTAAACCACGCAACGGATTTTGATGCGGTTTTCACCATTAGTTAGGTACATTCTCACGGAACGTTTATATATATAACTAGCGACCCGCCCCGGTTTCGCATGTATATTACACCCGTGCGAAGCCGGGCGGGCGGGTCGCTAGTGAAGGTTAGGTTTGGTAAATAACTTTTTTATCAAGTGTATTTGCGAAATACGACTCACCAATGTGGCAAATAGTTAGTCCCCCTGCATTACTAAACTATTAGACATATAAACTTGGAACTTAAAGATACTCGTGACCAGGTGCTGCTTGCGGGTTGTTTGCTTGGTCTGCTCACGGTATACACACAAACTAGTCATACCGTCATGACAAAATTGTTTTAACCTTACATTAAGAACAAACTAACTTTCCTCTCCCAGTATTGATTCGTTTAAGTTAATAAAATTGTGGTTAAATATAACAAAATTCACGTAACCTGGTGTCCGTGGAGTTGCATATTAAACAATAATAAAAAAACTTGTTACTTGCTATGCTGATAGGTTGTCTTAAAATCTTCAATCAAAATGATTTTGAACATTTTGTGATCACAGTTTTTTTGAGTTATGGCGATAAAACTGTAATTAATTCAATAGTCGTAACATCTCTCTCTGTCTTTCTCTCTTTCTCTTTGTCTTTCTCTCAAGTAAAGTAGCTTATCTGTCTATTTTCTTTCGTATACATTTTGGCGAAAGTGTACGCAACAGCTTCATGACCTTATTCCAAACTCCCCTTTTTACTACAGGACAAGTAGAAGGACTGCATACTACCACCCGTTTCTCGTGGAAATTTCAAAGATTCATACTCAACGATTTGGGTCGTCATTTATAATACGAACTGCCCAAGAATAGAACTCCCTGCCGTCTTCCTTGTTTCCTGAGAAATACAATCTAGGCATATTCAAGGCTAGACGGAATAGATTTCTTCTAGATCAACGTGTTCTATTCTCGGCTGCTACTTCACTTACCATCAGGTGAGTTGGTGGCCAAACGTAGATCTATTCTATATTTAGAGAAGAAGATAAATGTTGTAAAGTTATTTTCTCTTTGAATAAACCATAACAATTATACTAGTAAAACTGTCATGTTAGTATAAAACATCTCTGAAATTCAACACATTTCACAGAGCTTCGTTTAAAAAGCTATTGCAAGTCTAATTCTATAATCTAGGTAGGTATTATAATTCCTAATCTATGCAGTATGAAAATTTACTATCTATTACAATGAAACTCTATCATATGCGTGTCTCGACACGCTCTTAGTCAGTCTTAGTAGTATTTGACATAGCGTTAGTGTCTTGTTTTCTATTATTTAATTTTTTTACGGGCAAGCGCTTTTATTAACTAAACAAAATACAAGCTAAAACTAAAACTACAAATACAGTTAGACCGCCCATAGGCCGTTGAAGGTCTAAAGACAATCCAAATGCTCAAGCCCACTACCAGTTGGCAGCGTACTCAGCATGCTGGCGGCATTACCACGTTGAATGGCAATGCTTATGCGTTGAGCCAGAAACACGCCAGCATTTTGGTCACGCGTCGCATTAACCAGGCGCTCTGAAAGATTTTTGAAAATGAGGTGAACATTATTTTATTGTTATTTTTGTTGATATATAAAAAGGGGCATTTTTTCACACACGATCATCTAACCCCAAACTAAGTAAAGCTTGTGATATGGCTGCCAGAGACTGATGTACATGCATATATATATATTTTTAAATGCATACTTAAATAGATATTAACACCCAGATATAGAACAAACACAAATTTTCATCATATGAATTGTCCTAAGTGGGAATCGAACCCACGCCCCCAAGCGCAGAAGGGATCACTACCAACTGGACCAACGGGGCTATAAGGTACTATATGTCACTGTCCACTCCAACTATCTGTATGGAAAAAACACGTTTTTTCCGTTGCATTGCAACTGTGCGAAAAAAAAACAAGCAAACATACAAACTGACGAATTTATGATTGTTTATTGTTTATTGACTAAACGACACACAAAGCCAAATGACATCAGTCAACCAAAAATTAAAATTGTATATAATGAATTAATTTTTAAAAATGCTTTAATTTAATTAAATAAATAAAAATAAAAAAATCGCAAAAAATAAAATAAAAACAATATAATTAAATTCATTTAATGAATTTCAAAAACAAAAACATAACATTGCAAAGTCATATAGGTCTAATGCATCCTCTTTTTTATTTTATTTATAGAATAGATCTCCCGCTTCCACCTTGCACACTTTCTTCTCACAGTACATCAGACTTTAAGACAGAATACATCACTTTCATCCAATTGTCATGGCCAGGAGAGATATGAATGCAGTGAGAACATGTAAAAAGAGAAATAGGTTGATATTAAATATTATGGGGATTAGAAGGAAATCTAAACCAAATAGGTAATATGTAAACCACACGCACTGGATTATGGAACTTTTCTGAAGACAAATAGTTGATCAAACTTACTATATTTGGGCTTATTTGTTTTGTTACAATTTTTCATTGCTCATGATGCCAAAGGATTGGAGATAGACCCGCAAAGTGTGCAATGAAATTTTCCAATGGCAGATGGTGGACCCATCAAGTTTAATCCGCTTTGTTTTGCTTTCCATAAACTCTTTATTTACGCTTGACATGCGTGTTAATCTGGCAATATGTTTTTTTTTTTTTCTAGCATTATAGAGATTCACCTTAGTTATATTTTAAACAGATTGATTCTAATATTAATTCATTATTCTTTATTATCACAACAAATCAGTTGAACTGTAATCAAATGCCTAGCCTATCAACCATAAACATACTTTGTGTAGTTAACGGATAACGGAATGTGTGGTTATTAAGAAAACAGTTCACTATATTTGAACTTATCGTATATTTGCTAGAATAAATAGTCAACAATAACTTTCAGAATAACATTAGTCGAGTTAGTGGTGGTAGTACTGAAGGGCAGGGGCAGCCTTGACGTAGACGGGGGCAGCCTTGACGTAGGCGGGAGCAGCGTGGGTGGGCGCTGAGTTGTGCACCACCGCGTTGAAACCGTTGTGGTCATCAGCAGTGTACTCCACGGTCCTGATGGAGCCGTCAGCCTCGTGCACGGAGTAGGAGCCCTTCACCACGTCACCGTCGCGGGACTCGGTCTGTGACTTGTTGTCGCCTGTTTGTCCGTCAGCCACGCTGTAGTTGTACTCGTACTTGGGGTAAGCCTGCAAGGTGGAAGCACTCTGTTATAGTGGTGTTCAGCGGTCACGATATACTGTGCTACCAGTAGGGGTGGAACTTACGATCTCATCATCGTGGTGAGCCAAGACCTTGGTGACGGGGGCAGTGTGGTAGGCGACAGTGGGAGCGGCTTGGTAAGCGACAGCGGGAGCACTATGGTATGCGACAGCAGGGGCGGCGTGGTAGGCGACAGCGGGAGCAGCGTGGTAGGCGACAGCGGGAGCAGCGTGGTAGGCTTGAGGCGCGTTCTCGTCGTGGCGGACGATGCTCTGGGAGGAGACAGCGGCAGCCGGGGAGTAATGTGCAGGCGCGGCCAGGAGACCCGCATGGGACACGGCCACCAGGGCGCACAAAGCTACCAGCTGAAAAGTTTATCAAATATTTGAATAATTTTTTACATTTTCTGCGACATTAATTTATTTGAGGATCGCGTTAGTGACCAGTCTTAATAATAATTTAAAAAAACTCACTTTGCAGAACATGTTAATTGTTTCTTTGTTAATGTTCTAACAGAGAATGATAATCAATCGTAATTTCTCGGCGCTTATATACAAAGTACATGAGCAAGTTTTGGCTTAGAGCTAACCAAACGACCTCGCCTTAGGTCATACGTTAGGAGTCAGGTAAGACTCTGCTACCTACGATAGACTTTCCAATACATAATATCTGCATTATGTTCTTATCATTCGAAATATATGAAGGATATTAATACTAAAAACATTTTGACATAGTTTTTGTCTACCCTTACTACTTGTATACTCTTACTATGGCCAAGGGTTTTATTAATATCCGGATGTGATGCATATTATTACTATACCATACCTTACCAGTGTTTCGTGGTACTATAAGGAACCCTTAGAAGTTCGTTCTATCCATCCGTCAGGGCGTCCATTCGTTTGTTTGTCCGTCCGTCCTTATTAGATAGAACCTGCTAATTTCTATAGTTATTAAAGTAATCGTAAAAATTTGCAGAATTACGGTTTTGGTATAGATATAAATTTAAAAAGTTTATGGCGGCTCTGGTACATGCGAAATTGAGATTAATTTTTTTTTCGCTGCATCCGTCGTGTCGTTGAATAGGTATCATCATTATCATCATCATCATTACCATCACCATCATCACCACCATCACCATCACCATCACCATCATCATCATCATTATCATCATCAATATCATCATCATCATCATCAGCCAGAAGACTTCCACTGCTGAACTTAGGCTACCCCCTTTAACTTCCACACTGAACGACAGCAAAAATATTAAAATGAAAGTTATGTTCAGTACATAACTTTTTAATCGAGTGGGATACACTTGATGAATTTATGAAATATGACTCGCCAAAGTGGCAAATAAATTAGTCCCCCCTGCATTTCTAAACTATTAGACACTTGTAACTTGCTGTACTTGATCTGTATCTTATCTTAAAAATCTTCATTCGATGATTATGACATTTTGTTATAGGTATTTAAGTTATAGCAATAATACTTTAATTAATTTAATTATTGTAACATCTCCCTCTCTCTCTCTTTCTTTCTCTGAAGTAAAATATTCTAAAGTTATTTTCTCTTTGCTTAAACCATATAAATTATAAATCATTTCGGAATGATACATCTCTAAAATTTGGACCAAGTTTTGTTCGAAATGCTATTGCGAAAAGATTCTATAATCTAATTACAAAATTTTTCAGTTTGGAAACTTACTATCTATTTTAACGGAACCCTGTCTTATGCGTGTCTCAACATGCTTTTGGCCCTTATTATTAATTATTTTTTCCCTTATCTTCTGTTTAGTGTGTTCAGTACAAATTTCAAAATCGATTTTGTACGAACTTCTCAATGAGCTAAAAGACTCGAAACTTCAAGTAATAGTACAGAAATCGATCACAATGTAATATTTACTTTCTTTATAATTAATTTTGTAATAAATAAAAACACAAAATAATTCATGGTGCAGCGATATCGCTCGCACATTGGATGTTTTATAAGATATAAAATGTCTGTGTCTAGTTTTGAAAAATGAGCTTGTCTTTTGACGACGTTAATATTTCAAAAATAAATAGAACCCTGAGTAAGTCGGAAAAACTTTTTATCCATTTTTATGGTCTTAATAAAAAATATTTAAACAAACATTTGTTCTACATATTTTGAAATATTAACTTCGCAAAATGACAAAAGCCCATTTTCCAAAAGTAGACAAATAAAATTAAGAAGTATAGATATGATTTAGCATATAATTTTATACACATCAGCAGCTCCATCCTCTTGACTCCTTGTAGAGAAGATCCGTTAGACTTGCCGATGACCCGAACCTATCTGACAAGTTGGAGCCGTTGAGCTTGCGCTGGGACATTGGTTCACTCAGCTTGTTCTACATATATTATAACGAGGAATTATTTTATGATCCTTATCCCTCCATCCCGGTTTCACTAATGAACGAGCCACCATTATCAGAAATGCCATACACACATTATAGATACGTGGATTACGTAGATGTCTGGCACTGTTCGATTTAATCGATTGTTTCTGCCACGTAACTGTAATTGTGAAATGGCTAACCACATTCGGGTTTTCCTCCAGAGACTCCAGAGGGTTTGGACTGCTTTAAACAAGGGGTGAATGGAGTTCTCAAAGGTAGGCAACGCACTGACAATGCCCCGGGTATTGTAGGTGTCTAAAGGTGGTGGTGACTACTTAACATCAAGAGGCCCGTAGCTTCATCATCATCAGCCAGAAAACGTCCACTGCTGAACATAGGCCTCCTCCTTTAACCGCCACACTGAACGACAGCCTGCCCGTAGCATGTTGTCACTTATTCCATAACAAAAATAAACAATCATGGGGACTGCCGACAGAAGTGAAACGCCACATTAGCATGTCGGTGACGCGGACCCATACTCGTAAGTTTTGCCTCTACCAAAAATCGCTCAACGCGGCTAAAGAAGTTTTCACTTCAAAAACACACACACATTTAGGTATATTAATTAATATATTTTTGTTTGTAATATCTTAACCTTAAGACCTTGTTTATTGTAATAAACAATTTTCATTAATTAGAAAAACTTAGTCTTTGGTACTTATGTTTATCTTGGGAAAAAAATATTAAAACTAACATATGGAAATAAAATTTTATTGAATAAATAAATAATTAAGTTACCTTAACTGTTTCAAACCTTAGAAACGTTACTTAAGTTATACACTCAACAAATGTTTATAGCGCCGGCCATAGCCCTTATTAATCAAGGTAGATTGAGATTGTCTTTCGACGCCCTTTGGTTGACGATTTTCATTTACAGAGAAGAGGCAAAATGGAGTATTTAAGGAAAATCTGAAAACTCAAATACGCTGAATTTTCTTTTTTTCACTGTATTCAATATAAACATGAAAAAGAAAAAAACGCAGTAGCAGCTTTATTTTCTTAAATTCATTTTTATTTTCATCCGGGGCAGCACCACGCCTCTCAAAAGGCGCCATAAAAATTGCTTGAAAGTAATTTTCTTGAAATCATTTGGCATTTTGGCGCCCCTTGCTATCTGGCGCCTAGAGCGACCACACCTCTCGCTCTACGCTGATTGTTTATAATTCTCAATATAAAAAACCGATTTCAAAGTTAGTAAACGCTGTGTCAAAATTATTGCTATTGCCTAATGAACAGGTGCTCGAACAACATTATATACCATATATTTCAATTTGTTAATTTTTAGTCACTTCGCTACTAAAAAAAACATTTGATCTTTCATACACAACAAAACCTCTGTTAACTCTCACTCGGGCCCCAAGATACAAGCCTAGTGCTTAGTAAGGTCACCATTTAGCCTCTATACATAAAATCTGAATTTGACTTTAAAAAATCGTACTACTAGAGCTGGTTGTATGCCTTTTTTGGGACCACCTGGAGGGTTTCCTCTATTCATAAAAAAAATATCCCGTAAATTGGTTCTCAAATATAGGACTAATTAGTGTATACAGTAAAAAAAAATATTCTGTCCGAATTGAGATCCTCCTTCCTGAAGTAAGTTAAAAATTGCTCTGTCAAATGCTCTTAGGACTATGACGGAAACTGTCATGCGTAAAATCATACCGAGCAATTTTAAACATTGTTTAAATTAACTGAAGTTTTTAAGTAAGACTGTAAATGTTATGTTATGTTTAAACATACAAAAACCAAATATACTGAAAATATTAACTAACTAATTAAAAAAAACAGAACCCTTTTTTTTAACTTACTTATTGTATTTTACTTGTATTTTCACGTGTAAACACTGGCCTTAGTATTTTTTTATGACTACTACTACAGAAGATGCGTTTTTAAATTCAGTCTAAACATCTTGTTCTAGTGTGAATACTGTGCTAAATTCTAATCTTAACAGAGTTATCCGTTTCGTACTGGAAGCATAAGAGTGTTCTGTGGGTCTAATAGTGAGTTAGATAACGATTTTTTGGCAAAAATAGGGGATATGTGTGACTCTTGCGGTTGGTAACCAATGTTGTAGGTACGTGCAATGTTCAGGTGAATCCGCGGGTGGGCGTAGTTTTGCTGGGGCTTTTCCAGTGACAGCTGATTGTGCAACCTGAAATTAAAATAAATAACATTTTGTCGAGTGTGAATTACTATTTTCTATGGAACAGCTGATATATTCTCGCGATATCAAGCTTGCATCCATAGTAAAAGTTGTTCATAATGATGAATACTATGGACCTTTTACGGCTAAGTACACATTTTCCGCGTAACCCAGGATAAGTAGCTCCTGAAACAGTGTAGCTAAAACTTTAAAGCTGCACTTCGCTTCAAAGGGTACGGGAAAACTAGAAAAAAAATAATTTGTTTGTGGAGACTCTCAGTTCCACCCGTTTTTAATTACTATTATATTTTTAAAATATGTACGTCTATTACTCCGAAATTTGTGAACCAATTTGCGCTCTTTTAATTATGTAGAAGTTTTTTTTTTAATATACGGCTTTTGTCGTTTTTTTTCGTAGAAAAGATTTATAAATAGTTTTGTCAGTAATTATTACTTACGAGTATGCATATGGTAAAGATTTTTTATGTTCTTTTCTAGCAGAATTGTGATTATCTGGCAGAAATTCTAAAAATTTGAAATCCCCGGTTGCATGTTGATCCTCTACTATATTATGAACTTTTGGTGGGTTGACTACAGATATGTCCTTTGTCTTTTGATAATAAACAAACTTTGGTGGTTTCACCTGTAAAAAAGTAGTAGGTATGAATATGATTTTAATATTAAAGAGATTATTAATTAAAATTGAATAGACATTATGTTACCTTTTGTTTTTGATGATAGTCTTGGTGAGTAACAAAAGAGTCTACACCTTGTTCCACATACTGACCAGTCGTTTCCGTATATGTCTCAACATTATGTCCCGATATGAACGATCTATAATTGTGCTGATTAACGTTATCGTCTTCTTTTAAAGATTTGGGCTCTAAATTGTTGTGCTTAGACTTTTCATGTCCTGTGTACACATGACGTCCCGTATTAACAGATACTGGTTCAAATTTAGTTTTTTGTTTATTTATTTTATAATGATGTTCTCTGTGGTCTTCCTGCTTTGTGTCATAGCTAAGTGGAGCATATTGAATTACAGGATACCTCATTAGGATAGATTCCAGTTGTCGATTGTGTTCTGGTTTATTTTCTCGCTTATAATTATGAACGTTGGTGAGCTTGTACTGAGATATTGGTATATCCGGGCGGTTGAAGCTTTGCGTTGAAATGGCAGTTTTTTCTTTGACTACATTTCCATACGCACTTACTGATATTATGGCCAAATAAACTAACTGAAAAAACAATTAAAATAAATATTTACAGTTTATGATTAACACGGCACTGTGTACAAATATTAGTTTTCTATAACAGGGTTAAGTATAAAGATAAGGTTTTTTATTTTCACTGAGAACAATCACTGCATATCCAATCACATAATCGAACTTACTATTAAAATCATCTCGTCTATTTCCACGTCAAGTGACAATCCGAAATGATGCCGGATGCAAAGTGATACTCTTATATATGTGACCTAATCACAAAGAGAAATCAGGTGTTGCATAACAATTATGATTTGAGATATTATGTGGAGTAAACAATTATTCACTTCTGTTGAACCCTAGACAAAGCCTTTTGGGCGTCTTTTTCACTACAACCCGTGGCAACGGTATAAACGGATCTGATGGTCTGAGGTAGACTCATTAGAAATGTTTACAATAAATATCGATGATATCAGCGGACTTTATTTAATTTTCTTCTATTGTCTAGCAGGGTATTGCGTCAACTCTTTTATTGCATTCTATTCCTGTCTATACAAGCAGTGAACAAATATCGGTGTTAAAAACAAAGCGCTGTTTACTTTCCTCGTATGTCTGTACGATACATTTGATTCTCGCGACGCTTCACAATAATCTCTAACCAGGAATGACCACAGAATAGTCTGTTATTACCACACCACCACAGAATAGTATCTGATCTATGCCAGAATTACTGAACTAAAAGTATTCAGATTGTAATAAAAATAAATGAGTACATCTTTACTCATATTAAAATTGTTATAATAATAATTATTATGAATTAATGTCGTGTAAAGATAAAGAAATATAATGCTTGCTTTCAAGGGTTTCTAAAAGTAGAACGGGTTACAAGACGCATCGGATAAACTACGTAAAAATAATTTTTTTTTTGCATTGAGATACTAAAAATAAAATCAATTCTAATTAAAATTTAGATTGGATATGACACAAACGAATCCATCAAAATGTTATCAAGTAAGTGGGTACTTCGTAGAAAACAAGTTGCCGGGACGAGAGTGTAGGCATTTGCCCAGAGGCTTTATTCTGTGTTGCAGGTGTGGTCCAAACAACAAAATGAATGTACCAAATGTTAATGATTATTAACAATATTAGAATAAGTGCTCTTAAGTTATGTCTATGTATGTCATTTATGGTGTGTATAGTTTTTATTTTTGCTATCCAGTATTTGGCAGGCGAGTATTCGGTTTTATCGGATTAGAAGTAACTCAGCATCATCATCAGCCAGAAGACATCCACTGCTGAACACAGGCTTCCTCCTTTAACCTCCACACTGAACGACAGCCTGCCTTTTGCATCCACTGGATGGAGATGTAACTAACTCATAATTATTCACACAATGACATACATATTATAAACATGACATAATAAAATTATTCTGTCATATTATATAGTTGAAAATATGGAACCCTCAAATCCCGTGCCTAAATTATGCTGTTGCTTAATAGTATTTAATTTAAACAAAATCCGCTCTTCTGTTGACATAATTTATTCAAGTCGGATGATAGCAGTTGAGTATTTGTTTTTATGACAACCGAAAAAAGCCCAGAAACTGTAAATTTTACCGCGAATCAAAATTTTATTTGTTACTACTTAACTGGTTGATTTAAGTAGTAAAGCAACGTTATAGTTGCCAAAAAATATGATTTGTTGCCCAATTTTATTTTTCTCGCTAAGCACAAACTGGCGACTAAAATAATTTTGGAGCTGACAAAAACCAGAATATTTTGCTGACAATTTAAATCAACGCCAAAAAGTATATCTTACATGAATGAGGATTCAGTAGGAACGCTGTATAGCCCGTCTACTTTTTTAAATGTTGATGCACTGACCTAAAAAATAATTGGTATATAGGTTTTTTTTTTTAGTTTTTGATCCTAAAATCTAGATAAATAAATGTATGGGAAATTATTGCACACACGTTTATCTGACCCCAAAATAAGCAAAGCTTGTAACAGTAAAGCTCATTTACACATTTGCCGCCAGTAGGCTATTTAAATTTTATTCAAATTTTGCCGCCCCTACCGACCGCCTCTTCAATTATATAGATACCCTAATTCTTTTTTTGTCAATGAAATGGTAACTATATGATTTGTGCTCTATCGTTCTAATTTTATTAAACCTCCCCTTTCCCGTAATTAGTATGATTGTGAACTAGTCTAATAATAGCTATGTGTTGCAGGCCATCCCTTTCGCCGTTTTCAACCACCGCTGAGAAATTAAAGATAACGATAGGGCAAATAGTTTATTTAGACTTTGGTGTTGCTGGTTACAAAAATATATCCTAGAATCGAATAAAACACTACAGTTCTATACGAAAAACAGTAAATTCAAATAGAAAACAAAAATAGCAGGTGCCAAAAATACGTAGCTAGGATAGACATGATGACATGTTCGGGAAGCGTGTAGCCTCAGTTATACACTCAAGTCAGACGAGTGTAGTATAATAAAGTTGCACCCGCAGCTTTATCCACGTGGACAATGCCGTAGGAACTATACATTCTTCCGGGATAAAAAATAGCCTGTGTAGCCAATTAAGCCTGTCTAATGTCTATGAAAAATAATCAAATCATTAGTCATAGTCATATTTATTTATTTCCATTGGAACACATTAGATCACTTGAAAACGTCAACAAAACAATTCAGATTACAATTAATTAAATAATAATAATAATAACGTAATAAACGGCTGTAAAGGCATTTGTTTATTATTGCGTAAAGAAGGACAAACAATCCAACAAAAAGATTTTTCTTATACTTAATATTATAAGTAGAATTGTATCGTATTCTCCTGTAACTTAAACTCTAGTTCTAATCTGCCACTTGAAAGGTACTTGCTTAATTTCAATAATACATGTATGTAACGCGGCGCGACGCCAGTCAGTCAACTATGCGACGCGTTATCCCTGACCTTAGATCTGGGTCACATTTTGGAAGCTGATATGTAGCGCACTTTGCTTTATGTTTCAATTAAGTATTTATGAAAAGATCAGATTCATAGATCAATAGAAAAACTTATGTACATCATCATCATCATCATCAGCCCTGAGTGACTCACTGCTGGGTATATGCCTCCCTTTGTTTATGCCACTATCCCCGGTCTCTCGCTATTCGCATCCACTCGTTCCCGACAGTATTTCTGATGTCGTCAGTCCACCTCTCCATGTACAATTGCGTGAAATTTTTATCATGATATTCAATATCACCATCTCAGCTTACATCTACAACACTGGAGAAACTATGCGAGCAGCTGAAAGCCATGCTTCAAAGAGCAAAAGAGCAAAGTCATAGTATGCTCTGATGGTTTGGGCACAGAAAACATATAAGTTTTAGGCAGGTATTTGTTTTATAAGGTTTGGGTAGGTATTTGTTGGTGGAAGCCAAGCACTTCGTCATCAAGTAGGTTGAATAGACTTTTGTAGGTAGACTGAAAATAGCCCTTCGTTAATTACTATCAGCGTAGGGCTCTTTTTTCGTACATTCATTAATTTTTGCCATTTATCGATGCTGCTGGACACAGGTCTCTTCTTTGACACTCCGTTTATTCCGGTCCTACACCGACCTTGTCCATTGGTTTGCCTTGTGTCCTGCTATATCGTTTTTTCACCCCAGTGCTGGTCTGCACACTGGTTTTTTACCTTGCATTAAGTTTATTTTTACGGTGTGTAATAAAGGCTAATTAATTTGATTTTTACAAAAAGATACAACACAATATGGTTCGACATAAAAAAAGCAATTAAAAATATATACAGTGCAAAAAATCCTAGCTACCAAAAAAAATAACTATTAAAATTCCTCTACCAGCTACCAACTAGATTTGTTCCTAATCCCCATTAGCACCCCCATTATCACGTTGTATAGCAATGATCACCTTTAAAGCAAAGTAGCCAGCCTGCGGTCAGCGTTTTGGTCACGTGTTGCGTCGACCAGACGTGATGTCAATTTTTAGGGTTCTATACCCAAAGGGTAATAACGGGACCCTATTACTAAGCCTACGATTTCTGTCTGTCTGTTTGTCTGTCCGTCCGTCTGTCTATCCATCCGTCTGTCCATCCGTCCATCCATCCTACCTTTAAACGGCTGTATCTTTCGGAACGTAATAGATAGCGAGTTAAAATATAAAATAAAAAATGTTACGCTGAATTAACTAAGAAATAATAAACAAGTCAAAAAGTAAAAACGGTAAAAAAATGTAATTTTTTACGTATTTTTATATAAACTATAATGTAAAAATAGAATTACGTACAAGCGTCAAATTTGGTATGATTACAGTACACACTCTAAAATATAACAACAAATTAATAATAAATAACAGCCAAGTAAGAGTCGGTGATAAGTTTCTGTTCATTACCAAGTTATAACTGGTAATTCCGTTATCGAGGTGGTACGGAACCCTCAGTGCGCAAGCCCGACTCGCACTTGGTCGGTTTATTTTTTTCCCCGCTGGTCATTGGTTTCGACCCCAAAAGGCTCAAAAATTTACCCACTGTCGAAGGTTAATATAATTATTAATTGCGCCTCTTGAGGTTTTCTGCAAATTCAGAAATGGATAATTGCATTGCAATTTTCTTTATAAAACTGTTTAATCTATTTATGTTATAATTTTCACAAGATTTTAACACGTGAAATTGACATTATGACCATTTTTGAGTAAAGTACCGCAGATTGAATTGATGGCTCATCTTCAACGTAATCATTACGCAATTTGATGAGTTCAGAGACCTAACGATCACGGCCACTATTATAGCTAATTTGACCTGCATTTATCTACACATCACATTAGTACAACGACCTCTTACTAAGTAAGTAGTATAGAACCTAAACTTGAACAGAAGGAGAAACAAACCCTTAGCAGATAGAGTTTTAAAGTTATTCAGGGGTACTCTACGATATCGAATCAAAAATGAGGAGATCCGTAGACGAACGAAAGTCACCGACATAGCCCACCGGATTAGCAAGTTGAAGTGGCAGATGGCCTATGGGGTCGAAAGGTTCTGAAATGGAGACCACGGACCGGTAAGCGCAGCGTAGGACCCATAAGATGGACAGACGATCTAAAAGAGGCTGCAGGGAAACGCTGGATGCAGGCTGCTTCCAACCGGCTCTTTTGGAGATCGATGGAGGAGGCCTATGTCCAGCAGTGGACGTCCTGTCGCTGAAATGATGATGATGATGATTGATGATAAGGGGTACGGTAGAGTTATGTACCTAGGAACTTACTTGCATCGCCGCGAGAACCACGATGTCACAATTATCTTACAATCCTTTAAATGATTATTAACGGGATATTTACCGTGATAAGGTCGTGGATGGAGCTCCCGATATTTCAGCGCAGTTACATATTAAATCCCGTTAATAATCATTGTAACTGTAGTGAACAACCGTGATAGTTTAACACAGTGTTTTACAATACATGTCTGATAGTTTAGAGATGAACTCAATTCCTTTACCTTATTTTTCTGGCAGAACTAAATACATTACTAAGTTAGCCTTGAGTATATCGTGTTGTATAACAGAATTATCAGTATCAGTAAGTTATCAGTGATATACATGCATTATTTGACCCGCTCGCAATGTACTATTAAGAAAGCTCTCATTTATGATATAGCTGACAGCTTCATGACCTGTCGGCCTTGCCACGCCCAATATGTTACCGCAGGTATATAAACGAAACTTTACAGATACAGAGCATCAGTTGAACTTGGTAAAACAAAGCAACATGTTCTCCAAAGTAAGTGAAAACCACAGTGGTTAAAAATAATTGTGATCAGTGTGGTGTTAAGGCAAGAGCTAAGTGGATTGTCTAGTGCACTTGTAAAAGTGATGTTTGGTTGCAGATCGTGTGCCTGAGCGCCGTGCTGGCGGTGTGCGCCGCCGGGCTCCTGCCCGCTGCGCCCGCGCATTACTCCTCCGCGGCCGCGGTCTCCTCGCAGAGCATCGTGCGCCACGATGAGCACGCACCCGTTGCCAAGCTAGCCGTGGCCGCGCCCGTCGCGTACCACGCGGCTCCCGCCGTCGCGTACCACTCCGCGCCCGCTCCCGTGGCCTACCACTCCGCGCCCGCTCCCGTGGCCTACCACTCCGCACCCGCTCCCCTCACCTACCACGCTGCCCCCGCTCCCCTCGCCTACCACGCTGCCCCCACTCCCCTCGCCTACCACGCTGCCCCCGCTTCCCTCGCCTACCACACCGCCCCTGTCACTAAGGTGCTCGCGCCCGCCCACAAGGTCCTCGTCGCCGCCCACCACGAGGAGGAATACGTAAGTTCACTGCAGTCCTCCCATGGGCTCACTCCTACTAACCGTTGATTGTTGATAGTAGACATGACGCTCTCTCGTACGTTGCAGGCGCACCCCAAATACGACTTCTCTTACTCCGTGGCTGACGGACACACCGGCGACAACAAATCCCAGCACGAGTCCCGCGACGGCGACGCTGTGCACGGCGAGTACTCCCTGGTGGAGGCCGACGGCTCCGTGCGCACCGTCCAGTACTCCGCTGACGACCACAGTGGATTCAACGCGGTGGTGCACAACTCCGCGCCCGCCCACCACGCCGCTCCCGCCCACCACGCTCAACCTCTGCTCCTCGCACACCATTAAGTGTACAAATAAACAACCTATGACTACGATGTATAAATTTTAAGATTAAGCTATGAAACGCTTTGTAAATAGTCATTGTAATTTATTGTGAATAAAGCAAATTGTTGAAAGAAAAACAATACATTTTAATTGCGGTTATGGTTTTTTCTGGGCAAGTGCCTTTATTAACTAAACAAAATACAAGCTAAAACTATAACTACAAATACAGTTAGACTGCCCATAGACCGTTGAAGGTCTAAAGACAATCTAAATGCTCAAGCCCACTACCAGTTGGCAGCGTACCCAGCATGCTGGCGGCATTACCACGTTGAATGGCAATGCTTATGCGTTGAGCCAGAAACACGCCAGCATTTTGGTCACGCGTCGCATTAACCAGGCGCTCTGAAAGATTTTTGAAAATGAGGTGAGCTCCCGGTCCCCAAGGGTTATGGTTAACTACAGTTCTTTTTCAATTAGCATGGCACTTGACATTCTTGACAACCACCACTAACAGACTAGTTTTCACCACTAGTTTAATAGTAGCTTAGCTATAAATGATTTTGCCGCAAAATGTAAATCTTTAATTTGGATCTGTGACGTCACATTACATATTTACGAATCACGTTAAATTTAATAAAGTTTAATTAAATTAAAGTTTGACAGTACAATATAGTACTGTCATACCACCAAGTCCCATGGTGAAAAGGACTATAGAGTTGTTCTTATTAAATCCGATATAACATCAATAGTGGGGGGCAATGGGGCACAAGTATTATCAAAAAGTAAAATTATAACAGATTTATATCTAGTTTTTTTTTTTTATTTAACTGAGAATGCTGATGTCCGGGAATGGGAACGAAGAAACATTTCCATTTCCATTCAAGTTCCATTAACAAACAAGATTCCTTCTTAAAAAAAACCCGATTGTATTTTTGGCTGATCATTTATTTTGAGAACAGTACATAAACCTGAACAAAAATTTATCGAAATCGAATCTTACTTTTATTTTAAGACTTACTGACCTACGTCTACTAATACGACCTACTGATATGTTGTCCTGTCCAAAGGAGTTTTTTTTTTTGTGTGGTGACTGGCATTGTCTTTTCATTGAACTTTTTTAGAGTTCCGTACTAGTCCTACAAGAAACTTTTATAAGTTCATTCTGTCCGTCCATCTGTCTGTCTATCAGATCTTAATTTTAAAATATATAATATTGCATCATAGGGGTGGTACATACTTATTCATTTATTTTTTACTGCACTCCCTCGAATGTGGTTGATTTTGGATAGGTCTTTAAAATGAAAGTAAGGTTTTTACATCACACTTTTATCAAGTCTATCCTTTGCGAAGTATGGCGGGCAAAAGCGGCAAAAAGTTGGTCCCCCCCTACATTTCTAAACTATAAAATATAGAAACTTGTGACTTATAGTGCTGATAGGCCATATTACAAACCTTTTTTAAAAATTATTTTGAACATTATGTTATTCGATTTCGATTCGATTATAACTTTTTGCGTTATAGCGACAAAGTTGTAATAAATTCAAGGCGTTCTGACTCAAAGACATTGGTCATTGACTTTTTCGTAAAATGATTTTAACAAAGAATGTTTTTCTAGTGGTTTTCTTATTGACTTATTGACCATAAAAAGTATATATTGTTATGTAACGATGATAAATCTCTGAAATTTGGCTAAGTCCAAAGAGCTTTCGTTCGTTCGAGTTTTTCAATAACCACCAATTACTAAATATGAATATGTCTACAATTGACTTTGGTTGCGGAACCCTACCTTATACGTGTGTGAAACTTATATATATTTGAATAGAAAACATATAGACGAACAAAAAATGCCAGACAACATAAAATTCTAAAGTATCACGTTATGGAGATAATTGATCATAAATATTGCAAAGTACCTATAATATATTCATAATATTTTGGGTACAATAAAAAAAAAAAAATACCGACGATATTTGTTTCATATATATGCACTATAAATAAAATTAACGTGGTGACGTACAGACCATTGATTGCTGCAATACAACAAAAACTTTAATTTGTTTCAAACCACTAAAAATTTCATGGCAATAGCAGTTCCAAAACTAATTTTTTGTTACGTTTTTTTTAAAATAAATATTAGGCTTGCGTTTGACCTGTTCGCCTGATGTGGTGAGGCGATGATGTGGCCTACGTTGGAGCACGCTTGACTAGAAGAAACCGATTCACTCGTGATTTGAAGACACTTAGATTGTAACCATCGGGGAACACCTATTCAGGCAGCGCATTCCACAGACTACCGTTACACACACAACACAGTACAGTTCGCACAATAAATATGGAATCAAAGCGCTTCATGCGGGTTTTCAGAATATTAACCATAAAGTGGTGACAATTTTTCGTGCCCGCTCTGACAGTCCGATAGAAAAATGGGCAGGAAGGAATTAGATCGTGCAGATCTGATGCACTCTCTTCGAAATGTATCCGATAAAAAAACCGATAGACTAGCAACTTTACGTCGATGCTCAAGACTGAGAAGCTTAGTCCGAACTAAGGATTAGTTGCTGATGAGCTTCTTGGCACGTTTCTCTATAGGCTCCAATGAATCAAGCTGGTAATTAACTGATCCATCCCAAAGGTGAGAGCAGTACACCATGCACGATCGAACTTGATTATAAATTACTTAGTTAGCAGTATAAATCTAAACATGTCTTACAGTTGCAAACGTGGGCTAAGAAAATACGTTTGGTGTAACGAAAAACAGGACGGCAGACCGATGGATGCGAAGCCAGAAGTTTCAAAGGGTTCCTATTGATATTATTGTGGTTGAGATATAATTATATGAAACACTGTTTTAAACTATCACGGTTGTTCACATAGAAAATAATTTTATTTTCTTCTCTGTGTTTGTTCACTACAGTTACAGTTCAGTTTAGCTCCTTCCACAAACTTACAAGGGTGAATAGCATCCCAGAAATAATCATATAACTGTATATAATTATAAAACCTTAAAATGGCTTCTTTTGAAAACAGTCAATTTAGTGTAGGTACATCTATATCTATAAATCGACGTGTTGTATGTTTCCTATGGACCCCAAAACAGTTGAACCGAGTTTAAAAGGATTTTCACTGGCGGATAGCTGATGTTATAAAGAGTTACTTAGGATACTTTTATCGAGACTATTCACGCGGGTGAAACCGCGGGCCGCAGCTAGGTACTTATATTTCCAATTAATTCTTATCAATCAACAACTGCTGTGAGTACCCGTCTTACCTAACTATCCGAGCTAAACGATCTGGAGGATTTTTATTTGCTTTAATATGGTTTTCTTTTAATTAGGCTTTCATTTGACCGCCATATCGTAGTTTAGTGAAATCGAACTTATTCAGAGGAAGATAATAAAGTCAGTTTATAAATAATGCGTTTTAATAAATTATCCTTCATTTTCTAGAACTAAAGAATTTGCAATCCTATATTTTAATGATGTGCGAGGAGCAGAGGTTGAGCGTGGTGGGCGGGAGCGGCGTGGTGGGCGGGCGCGGAGTTGTGCACCACCGCGTTGAATCCACTGTGGTCGTCAGCGGAGTACTGGACGGTGCGCACGGAGCCGTCGGCCTCCACCAGGGAGTACTCGCCGTGCACGGCGTCGCCGTCGCGGGACTCGTGCTGGGATTTGTTGTCGCCGGTGTGTCCGTCAGCCACGGAGTAAGAGAAGTCGTATTTGGGGTGCGCCTGCAACGTACGAGAGAGCGTCATGTCTACTATCAACAATCAATGGTTAGTAGGAGTGAGCCCAAGGGAGGACTGCAGTGAACTTACGTATTCCTCCTCGTGGTGGGCGGCGACGAGGACCTTGTGGGCGGGCGCGAGCACCTTAGTGACGGGGGCGGTGTGGTAAGCGAGGGAAGCGGGGGCAGCGTGGTAGGCGAGAGGAGCGGGGGCAGCGTGGTAGGTGAATGGAGCGGGGGCGGCGTGGTAGGCAACGGGCGCTACCAGCTTGGTGGGCTGCGGCTGGTCGTGGCGCAAGATGGTCTGGGAGGAGACGGCGTTGGCAGCGGAGTAATGCGCGGGTGCGGTATGGTAGGACACGGGAGCGGGCGCGGAGTGGTAGGCCACGGGAGCGGGTGCGGAGTGGTACGCTACGGCGGGAGCCGCGTGGTATGCGACGGGCGCGGCCACGGCTAGCTTGGCCACGGGTGCGTGCTCGTCGTGGCGCACGATGCTCTGCGAGGAGACCGCGGCCGCGGAGGAGTAATGCGCGGGCGCAGCGGGCAGGAGCCCGGCGGCGCACACCGCCAGCACGGCGCTCAGGCACACGATCTGCAACCAAACATCACTTTTACAAGTGCACTAGACAATCCACTTAGCTCTTGCCTTAACACCACACTGATCACAATTAGTTTTAACCACTGCTGATGCCACTTACTTTGGAGAACATTTTGTTAAGTATCACTAGATCAACTGATGCATTGCATAGTTAAACAGCTGTTTATATAGTAGTACATTTTGGAAGTGACAAGGTCGTCAGGTCAAAGTTGTAGAACAACTTACTAAGCTCCATGACTTATTAGTTGTACTTATTGCTCATATATATCGCTTAGAACTGGATCATCGTTATGCAAGCAACTTGTTTTAAATCGAAAGTAATCAAATTTGTCAATAAGATCTATTATCTCAGGCAATAAGTACTAATAACAGAGATGAGTTATAAGCAGAACAAATAAAAAAAAAGAAATTGTATTGAAGCATTTGTCACAATTCACTTCACATCACAAACACTGTTTAAAAATTCAAAATTTTTGCAGTCTCGTTTCCAGGCGTTGCAATTTTCGTCGGCGAGAAGTTGACAGAAGCAATTTTAAACATTGTTTAACTTAAGTTACGTTTCTGAGTTAGGCCATAAATTAGTAGGTAGTCTCTCTGTCTGTTATTACATTTTCTAAGTATTTTTGATGAAGTAAATAGCTGAGTGCTTTTTCTACAGTAATATTATAAAGAGGTAATGTTTGTAGCTTTGTAATTTAGTATGTTTGATGAGGATAATCTCCGAAACTAATAATCTGATTTTAAAACATATTTTTCATGCTCGTAAAGTTCTGGTTTATGCCCGATGTAAACGGACAAAAAATGCTTCTAGCACACATAATATTTTTTTTCATAAGTGCATAAAAAAGGCGGAAGACGCAGCGTAGGGAGGCCTCCCACTAGATGGACCGACGACATTGTGAGAGTCGCGGGCATCCAGTGGATGCAAAAGGCAGGCTGTCGTTCAGTGTGGAGGTTAAAGGGGGAGGCCTATGTTCAGCAGTGGACGTCTTCTGGCTGATGATGATGATGATGATATTTTTCATGGATGCCATAGATATTTTTCTATTTTCTATAATACTAAATAATCATATTATTGAAACATGTCGGAGAAAAAATTACTGACTGGCTTTTTTAAACGGTTTGATATAAGTATATGCGTAAGTATAACTAACAGCTAACTTTTATAATTAACTGATAAGGTGTTTATAATTATAAGGAAAAATTAAAAGATATATTTTACACAGTAATCGTGATGATTTCATTATCACGATTTAATTGATGAAGATATAATTTGCCCTGCACAGTAAATGATTTAGTTACATACAAAAAGTATTTTTTTTCTCCTAATATTTAAAAGATATACAAGTTATGGGAATCTCTGACTCCTATGCTAGGTAGATGATTCATAATATAATGTAAAGTTACGATAACGCTAAAATCAGCGCAGTGAATACGGCACAAAAAAAGTAGGTGAAAGAATACAATTATTGACAAAAACCGATATTGGATTCGTTTTGCACCGGTAAATTAAGGTAAAAAAAAAAAAAAAAAACATGTTATTTTTAACTTATTATAAATTTTATTTTATAAATAGAGTTAACAAACCAACTTACTTAATGAAATTAAGGATTACATAACTATTACACCGGTCAATAACATGATGGTAAGTTAGTAAATTAATGCTGATGTTTAGATTTTTCTACGTGCTTTGTAACGTGCTTGACATCGGCAAGGAATCTGAAAATAACACAAAAGCGTATGAAAATTATGGAAATGGAATTATAGTTTAATATACTTAAATATCTAAAAAAGTAAAATGAAAAACAAATGCATGCCAAAAAGGGGAGAAAGAAATGAATATCGGAAAAAAAACTCGACAGTACTGGTTAGCAGAGCTGAAGATAACAGCCAAACAGATAAGATAGCTTTTTACTGGCAATTTCCTTTAGTAACTAAAAAAAAACCACTAACACTAACAAAACAGAGTATCATAGGTAGCTTGCACGGTATTTTGTACTAATACAGCTATAAATAACGTTAAAAACATATATTATAATTATATAACTGGTCATACTGATAGATCATATTATACATTTTTTTGAATTGATCGAATTTTTCTGGAACCTCTATCTTCAGAACTATGAATGTGACCATTATTATATGGATTTGGCTACGGAGCCCTACCATATGCGTGCATCGACACGCTCTTGGCCAGTTTTTGTATAGTAATTGTTCGGGACAAGAGTTTTATCACTGAGATGAAAATGTTAATCTCAACAAGAAATGCAACAAAATGAAGTATTTTTTTTCTTAAATAAATAATATTTTTGTATTTACACGACTACCCAAAAAGGAATGTTATGTTCTTAGGGTCCGTGTATGTCTGAATGAATGGTATCGTTAGAATTTTTGCATTATCTCAAATGTCATAAGCTAGTCCAATAAATAAAAAATATTACGACAGTAACACTAAATGTTATGAACTTTCTTTTTAAATCTTTGTTCTATGAAGTTAGTTTTTACCCGGTATGCTTGTCGGCATAGTACTCCACAGTGCGGATGGAACCGTCAGCCTCGTGCAGGCTGTAGACGCCCTTCACTACGTGACCATCACGAGCTTCATGCTGGAACTTGTTGTCCTTGGTATGGGGGTCCTCTACCTTGTACTCGAACTCGTATTTGGGATGACCCTGATATAACATAAGAAATGACTCGTTTAAAGATCCTACCAGTCAACATATAAACACGAGTGATTATAATTTAAGACTAGTAGATACAAAGAAATAATTATTGTATTTTGACGTGGTTTATAATAAGTACCATCACGTTATTTTTCTCCTTATAAAACATCGGAGTCCACGCTCCGTTGGTCAAATATGGTAAACACGATTTTTAAGTGAGGCTGATTGAACAAAACGTTAGGCGCTTGGCAACGGTTTTTCGGCAATAATTTTTGAAAATAGTATCAAAACTTACATATTCGACATAGAAATCCTTAGGTGCTTCAGCGGGGATGTCTTCTCTGTGGATATGAGCTGACGAGACCGCTTGGTGTGAATCTACATGTCCATGTCCGTGACCAGAGCTTTCTGACACATAATGTGCTACCGGAACTGCCTTTTTCAACACTGGGATAACTTTGTGAGTGACAACGGGAACCTCATACTTCACGGGTACGGCGTATTTGACGGGGACCTCGTATTTTATGGGAACTTCATATTTCACGGGAACCTGGTATTTGACAGTCTTGATGTCGTGCTTGAGGTTGTGGTTGTCATAACGTACAATGCTCTGGGAAGAGTAAGCATGTTCTGCTGCGTGACAAGCGCCTATGAACGCAGCGAGAGCAACAATCTGTGAAATAAGGTATTTCGTAAATGTATTTTTTTGTCAGGCTTTACTGTATGAGCAAACAAAATTATATCCGGTATATCCAGTCATGTACTATTCTACTGAATCAACTTAATTAGTAGTTCGCCCCGAACTGTGATTTCACGACCCACAAATTTTCAGGACCAGATTTTGCCCATAATCGAATTTAATTATTGTATCGAAATGAAGTTTCAGTTTCATGAAGCTCAGATCAACGAACGTCGAACGGTCGTCGAACAAACCTTGCATAGAAATGCCAACTTGTTTCATTAGAATCTGAGACCTCTTCGTTCGGTCAACTATTTTTATTACAATTTCTAAACTTGGTCAAAAATTAAAAATGTACCTACAAAGCGGTATCAACTATTGGTGAATCGCGTTCATTTATAATAATAATATTATTATAAGTATTACTATATTAGTTAATCAGTATGAGTTTTTTAGTTTCTTAATAATTATATTTTCCTTACTTTGAACATTTTCGTGGTTTCTCTTGGTTATGGAACCCGATGAACTGATGTCATTATACCATTATTTAGTGAATTTATACTTTAATTTTGGCATCGAGTAATTTTAGATCAGGTTCTTTCTTTGCCACAAAAAAAGTTATTTTTGGTACTAAAGGGCGGTCACTTTCATCATAATTTGAACACGTGCGACTTAAAATTGGTTCACACGGCATTAATGACGTAGCTATTGTAAGTGATTTCTGAAAAAAAATTATCAAAGTATGTATGTCTATTTATCTTCATGTATTTACGCCTGGTTGTGTTACTCTATGATCTAAGCTATGTATTAGGTATATCTTTAATAAAAATAATTAAATAGTGATCGTACTTTGCAATTAGCTTTTTCCGAACATGCATGCTTGTTACAAAACAATATTTTTATGTATCGCTATCAATTTGACTTTCGCCGATAGCAATATCCGTTCAAATCACATTTGCATGTAGAAACCAAGTTCATAATCTTGCGAAAACTGTCATAAGCACCTTTGTATAAAAGGTATTATTTCAATTTGAATAATTCAGACATTTGTTAGCAATCGTTCAATACAATACAATAATTAGTAAAATGATTGCAAAGGTAAATCAATTTTTTTTGTTTGTTTTTCATTGGTACGAATAGACACATGATGACAATAATTACAATGGTGTACTTATTACTTAACGATTGGTACTTTGATATCTATTATGCTTATTTTTCTATAAGCTTACGTGCAAATTTGTCTCAGTCTGAATTTCAAAGACTCTTATTATCTTTTTCTCAAGTGTATTTTCAGTACAGACCACTGATAAAATTACTCTGTCATGCCAATTAAAAATGATTCATGTTACTGTTCACCTTTGCAGGTCATCAGCCTAGCAGTCCTCTTCGCGGCAGTTACGGCCCGACCGCAAGGCGGAGAGGGTCACGACCATGGACATGGTCACGCGTTCTCATCGCAGAGCATACATATCCACCACGGTCATCATGAACCAGTCTATCATGTGCACAAGCATCAAGAGACGGCACATGAAGAAAAACATGAACATAAAGAAGAGAGCCATCACGAAAGCCACGAACATCATGAACATGGTCATGCTTTCTCGTCACAGAGCATAAAGATTGACCACGGTCACCATGAGCGGGTTTATCATGAGCACAAACACGAGCCGCAAGTTCATGAGCACCATGAACACCATGAAGCTCCTAAACACGAAGTGAAAGTTGTCGAGCATGAGCATCATGAAGCTCCCAAACATGAAGAGAAAAAGCACGAGGAACATCATGAACACCATCACTTTGACTACTATGTAAGTTTACACGCAAAATGAAATCTTACTTTGCGATACCATCCTTGTGTGTCCGATGTGTCCTTTAGTTACTGCCTGTACAGTAATTGGTAAAAAATACGCTCTTACACCTCCTGGTTATATCCATCACGAGAACTGTTTAATGGTACCTAATTATTGCATATCAAATAGACGATTCGATTTGATATATTATAATATATGTATTGTATGTTTGTTGTTGTAATATTGTATGTATTATATAGACGTACAAAATTTTAAATGGACTGCTAATATCATTTTAGACATTTAGTTACTGGCGTGTTTCTGGCTCAACGCATAAGTATTGCCATTCAGCGTGGTAATGCCGCCAGCATGCTGTGTACGCTGCCAACTGGTAGTGGGCTTGAGCATTTGGGTTGCCTTTAGACCTTCAACGCTCTATAGGTAGTCTACCTGTATTTGTAGTGTTAGTATTAGCTACTATTTTGTTTAGTTAATAAAAGAAAAAAAAAAGAAATAAAAGAAAAGTTACAAGCTAATTAAAGAACGTTAAAACATTTCTATCTAACAACAAGTGCTTGACTTGTTCCCAGGCTCATCCTAAGTACGAGTTCGAGTACAAAGTAGAAGATCCCCACACCCACGACCACAAGCAGCACCACGAGACCCGCAACGGTGACACCGTCCATGGCTTCTACTCGCTGCGTGAGCCCGACGGTACTGTTAGGATTGTTGAATACACCGCCGATAAGCATACAGGGTAAGCATTTTGCACACTTATCTAGTTCTTGTATCATATGGTAAGCTGAGGGCTAAATGGGCTTAGGCCACCTGGAAGCTTGTTAAATAGCTTAACGATGCTCTTGGCCAAACAAATGAGTTCTTTTAATAGTATAGGTAGTGAACACATGAATTTTGTACGAATGAGACATGATCCATGTCACCTGGCGTACTAATTTACTTGTGAAAAAGTTTCTAGTGCCGGTGGATTCAAAATACTGGTATTTGTTGTAGCTAGCTCTAGATTTCTCCCAGTGTAGATCATAATTACTCATAAAAACAAAAAAATAATTTGTTAAATCAACAACAATAATATTTGCCAAATAAACTAGTGGTCTATTACTTACGCAATCATTGATTTAGTAAAGTATTGGTTAAAAAGAGTTCGGTTGCTAATATCACACAAGAGAAACTACGCTTAATTGCTATATTTTACTTTATTTGAAAAAAAAAATACAGGACATTTTTGCAAACACGGTCATCTGACCCCAAACCAAGCAAAGCTTGTGATATGGCTACCAGAGACTGATAAACATACATAATTATATAGTTTTAAATACATAGTAACACCCAGATATAGAACAATCATAAATGTTCATCACATAAATGTCACACATAATGAAACTCACACATAATGAGCGCAGAATTGTTCAAATTGGTCAAGTTCATATTATGTACCATAAAAATACTAAAATAACTTATTTTCAATTCGTTGCAGATTCCACGCTGTCGTGAGACACGAAGGCCATCCGCACCACGAGGCTCCGAAACATCATTGACTATTCAAAGAATGCTCTTAAACTAAACTTATAAAGACTGTTTTGTTATTGTTTGATCGTTAATAAAAAATAGAAAAATATTTTAGAGTGTTATTGTCCCTCGAACTTTTATTAATGATTGTTGATTTTGTTTGCCGTTTTTGATCATGTAAAAAGGGTTATTAGGAATTATCATAATGATTTTTTTAACGGGCAAGTGCCTTTATTAACTAAACAAAATACAAGCTAAAACTAAAACTACAAATACAGTACTGTCCATAGATCGTTGAAGGTCTAAAGACAATCCAAATGCTTGAGCCCACTTGTTGGCAGCGTACCCAATAATGAATAAATTATTAATTGACTACATTAAGTGCTCTCCATTCTTCAAAATTTGCAGCAAAATGAAAGTTGTTCCATGCAAAGTAGAGGTCACATTTCTTATATCACCACAAATCACTTGAATGTGGGTAATAAACTGGTTCAATGCATTTTCACAATAATGAGATACTCGTACGCTATCTTGTTTAATTTTATCCCTTTCAGTATATAAAAGGCGAAGAAATAAAAATTCAATTACCATTCAGCATTCAACATTAACAAAGTTTAGCTGTTAATTAAACAAAATGTACAAAGTAAGTATTGCCATCCGTAAACTATTGAAAAAATTACAATACAACAACACAATTGATTTAAAACAAAAATAAATATGCTTGCGTTTGACCGCCACCTTGCCTGATGTTAAGCGATAATACAGTCTACGAAAGAGCACGCTTCACTAGAAAAAATCGATTTACTCGCGATTTGAAGACATCCAGATTATAACTATCTGGGGAACACCCATTCAGTCAGCGCATAACACATTAATAGTGTATACAATAAAAGTGGAATCAAAGCGCTCCTCACGGGTTTGATTAATCTATCTAACGATCTACGATCTATCGATCTATAATTTTTTCATTATGTTTAGATCTTCGTGCTAGCTGTAGTAGCGAGCGTGGTAGTGGCGAGACCCCAGGAGTCGCACGGGCACGGGCACGGGCACGCGTCGTCCTCACAGAGCATCGTGCTGCACGTAAGCCACGGGCACGAGCAGCAGCAGCACAAGCACGTGCCGGCGTACCACGACCAGCACCACCACCAGGACTACTATGTACGTACACATTCATACCGCCTCTCCACACATGCAGGCGTCTCCAGCGCTGGCATCCAGAGCTGAGTGCTCACGTCACCTGTTCCGTGTTGCAGGCTCATCCCAAGTACGAGTTCGAGTACAAAGTGGAGGACCCTCACACCGGCGACAAGAAGTTCCAGCACGAGAGCCGCGACGGTGACCAGGTGAAGGGTATCTACAGCCTGCACGAGCCCGACGGCACCGTGCGCGTAGTCAAGTACTCCGCTGACAAGCACTCGGGGTGAGCATGTCGACATGTCCGCTGCACTGACCAGTCACATGTGCTGCTGCCGCTGTGACACACTCACACTCTTATTGTTCACAGATTCAACGCTGAGGTTCACCACGAGGGACACGCCAAGCACGTCGTGCCCCAGAAGCCCGAGCACCACCACCACTGAGCCTGTCATAAACTCTATGTTAAAAACTGTTGTTAATTCTGTTAAATTGTTATATTGGTTATGTAAATAGATTGTAATTAGTAAACCATTTTTTCCAACATGCATATCTTTCTATTCTTTAAATTATACAAATCGATGTGTGTATGTGCCTTAAAGACTTCAAAACAGCTGGACCGATATTGATGGAACTTTCACTGGCAGATAGTTGATGTTATAAGGAGTACCTTAAGCTACTTTTATCGAAGGTATCTACGCGGGTGTAACCGCGGGGTGCAGTTTGCTTTTAATAAACCCTGAAATTTTAAATTTTAATTTTTGTCTGGGGCTTTAGGCTTGTTATCCACGTAAAATGCAGCAAATGCATGTGCATATCAAAATGCCTCGGAATATTTATATCAAACATGATATAAATAAAGGTGTCCATAATATTTATTCGAAAAAAAATTTACTTTCAAATTTTGTCTAGACCTTAATCTTATTAACGGGCTATATTTATTCTTCTACATAACATTAGACTGAAGCAGCAGGCAATAACAGTGGCATTTGTAGACGAACGTGACAATTTAAATGTGGTTGCTTGGCAAGATATTTATTAATCATTATATATGAAAAGGAATGCAAAATATTTATGATTATTTTTTCTTGAACAATCAATCGAAGAAAAGTATGTACTATAATGTATTGATACAAGCCTAGGGTATTTATAGCCTTCCATATACGCCTCGGCCAAAAAATAATAATTACGATATAGACATTTCTAGCATAGCTTTCTCCATAGTTTGCTAAGCAACAAAGTAATGGCGGCTGTTTTTACAAGCTTTTATTTAACTTGCATGCATGTATGTACGTTCATATATGTGGGACAAATCATGCAACTGAATTTTAGACCAGTTATCCTCAACTGATTGAGCTTAAATTTGACATATTTATGTAAGTTCGGTGACAATAGATTGTTATGGTACCATTGAGCTGGTCTAATAAGGGAGACAAAAGGTGGCCATAGGAACTGCTAAACGAAAAATTACGTATCCCCGTCGAGTTTCGGTAAATTGGATTTGTCTACCCAAGCATTTTAGTCCCAAATGAAGAATGGACGCCATTTTTTTTTTCAAATAATAATTTATTTGTTTCTTTAAATCTTGTACATGCGTACAACATTTCGATGTGGGACGAAGATTGATTACGTTTTTCTACTAAAAAGTGGCGAATATTATTGACATTTCCAGGTGAAAAATATGTACCTTTCGCTCGACGTTTCGACCATGTTACAATGGCCGTGAAAACAACAAAAACAACAACAACAAACATGACATATGTGTTCAAATCGCGAAAGTTTAAAAATTACTATTTCCAGGTGGTGGTTAGTTAATGTTACGTACAAGCTATAATAATCTAGAAATGTTTTTTTTTACAAAGTTTGGTTGCCAGGCAACGTTTTGAATCTGAAATTACTCAAAAATATTCACTTATGTATAAAGTTCATAATTTAGGTATCATATTTCTTTACATTTTCAACATAATTTTATATTCGTTATTGTATTTGTTTTTGTCAAACAATTCTATAGTTTTTTTTTTGTAGTACTTAAAAACTACATTTTTGTGAAGTATTTTATCACAAACCGTTTGGTCAGCGCACGCCGATAAAGGAGCCAATCAGTTTATTTTCTTCCGATATGTTTTATTAATACGGTTATTCAGTATAACCGTCTAGCTTTTGGTAGGTACTGAAAAATTGGGAAAATTTCTATTAGCATAAGATTTTTTTAGATTTCAAGTTCTTAATTTATGTTTTTATATTTTTTTATTTATTTATATAAAACACAAATAATACGTTACATTTTTTGTTAGTTGTCTTAAAACCTATGTTAGATTTATTCATTTTAAATCTGACCAGTAGTTTCGGAGATTAGCCTTCTTTATACATACCTATAAACTTTACCTCCTTATATTATTAGTAGTGTAGATATAAAAATTAAATGATGTAAAGAACATAATTTCTTGATTTTGTTTAGGTGTACAATGAGTACAAGTTGGAGTTGTTTTTTGTCAATTATAGCCATAGATAAAAAAAAAAATTGGTATGTGATTATAGCTATGCACGAAGTTCTAAGCATTGACGTAAATTTACCCCGCGTGGTGCTAGTCGATAATTCAGTATTGCATCTCAATTTGGGGCAGTGCTGGTAAAACCATTTTCAAGAGCGTTGAAAGAGCACGCAGGCTCTGATCAAGGTTCTGCTACGGAAACCTTTTTGCTTCCCAACAGATTTACTTTACGTCGAATTTAAGGTTTTGAGAGTTCGTCGACTATTTGTATATAACGCTATCTCCAAGACCTACTCCGGTGGCATAAAATCTCGAGAAGACTCCACCGCATTTATGTCTAAGCGAACGACTAGAGCTAATCTACTGCCACTTCCCAACCCTGCTCCGCACTCGGTCATTATTTGCAAAACATGCTCCTGTGTAATCACTTATCTGTACGTATATTAACATAAGAAAGTGGTTGAGCGACTGCGAAGATCTAACGAAATATGTTCTCAAAATCAAGTTAAAGGACACGCTTCAAAAATTAAAGAATAAAAAATAATACTATCCTACGACAAAGCTATCTTTGTTTTTTTTTGTGCTGAATTTATACTACAATAATTTCAAGTGTGTATGTTTGTTATCCTTCACGCAGAAACGGCTGGATGTATTTGGATGACATTTAAAATATACATAGCATATATCCTGGATTAACACATAGGCTACTTTAATCATCATAATTTTTCCATCCGCACAGCTAGTACTAATGTTATAAAGGGGAAAGATTTGATTGTTTGTTTGTTTGCATTGAATAGGCTCCGAAACTACACAACCGATTTGAAAAATTCTTTCACTGACGGGAAGCTACACTATCCGCGAGTGACATAGGCTATAATCTATATCCGTGCGAAGCTGGGGCGGACCGCTAGTAGTAAAATATAATAAGAGACTCGTATCAAGAACATGACTGTGTACTGTGTAGTCATCATAGTTATAATTTAAAAATTATCTTCAGAAGCTTCTTATACTTTTTTATATATTTATTATGTGATTACTTTGGGAATACATGTGGGATTTTAGTGTATAGAATTAAAGGAATTTGATTTAATTTGCTACCTTGGTTTTTTGTTGCCAGAATGATTATCCCGTATATAGATGGCACACCTTTCCTTTTTTAACACTGTACTTTTTCTGGTAAATAAATACTTATTATTATGAATATCCAGACACGTGCAATGAAATTCAACCAGGGTTTCAGGGTTCAGTTAAAAATGGTGTTATGTGGGAGAAACAGTTTACTAATTATAATCTATTTACATAACCAATATAACAATTTAACAGAATTAACAACAGTTTTTAACATAGAGTTTATGACAGGCTCAGTGGTGGTGGTGCTCGTGCTTCTGGGGCACGACGTGCTTGGCGTGTCCCTCGTGGTGAACCTCAGCGTTGAATCTGTGAACAATAAGAGTGTGAGTGTGTCACAGCGGCAGCAGCACATGTGACTGGTCAGTGCAGCGGACATGTCGACATGCTCACCCCGAGTGCTTGTCAGCGGAGTACTTGACTACGCGCACGGTGCCGTCGGGCTCGTGCAGGCTGTAGATACCCTTCACCTGGTCACCGTCGCGGCTCTCGTGCTGGAACTTCTTGTCGCCGGTGTGAGGGTCCTCCACTTTGTACTCGAACTCGTACTTGGGATGAGCCTGCAACACGGAACAGGTGACGTGAGCACTCAGCTCTGGATGCCGGCGCTGGAGACGCCTGGATGTGTGGAGAGGCGGTATGAATGTGTACGTACATAGTAGTCCTGGTGGTGGTGCTGGTCGTGGTGCGCCGGTGCGTGCTTGTGCTGCTGCTGCTCGTGCCCGTGGCTCACGTGCAGCACGATGCTCTGTGAGGACGACGCGTGCCCGTGCCCGTGCCCGTGCGACTCCTGGGGTCTCGCCACTGCCACGCTCGCTACTACAGCTAGCACGAAGATCTAAACATAATGTAAGAAAAAATATACTTTGATCGATAGATTGATCAGTTGAATTAGTATTCTAGGCATTTCTATGATAATTTACGCATGACAATACTTACTTTGTACATCTTATTTATTTAACAGCTAAACTTTGTTAATGTAGAATGCTGAATGATTGCTGAATTTTTATTTCCTCGCCTTTTATACATTGCACTGGATAAAATTGGACAATATAGTGCATATATTACATTATTGTGAAAATACATTGAACCAGTTTTTATCTACATTCAAGTGATTTGTGGTGATATAAGAAATGTGACTTCTACTGTGCAATGAACAACTTTCATTTTGCAGATGATTTTGAAGATTGGAGAGCACTTTATTGTAGCCAATTAACCATAATTACCTTATTGCTTAATATTTATTTTTCCATCTAGATCGAACGGTAATCACGGTAATTCAATAGCACCAAACATTTTAATAAGGCTGAGGGTTAATAATAACACACTCGAATAACGTATATATATTTTTAATAACGATCAAATAATAACTAAAAACAGTCTTTATAAGTAAAGCTTAGGAGCATTTTTTGAATAGTCAATGATGTTTCGGAGCCTCGTGGTGTGGATGGCCTTCGTGTTTGACAACAGCGTGAAATCTGCAACGAAATGAAAAAAGATTATTTTAGTACATTTATGATGCTTAACATGAACTTGACCTATTGGTAAATTTCTATAATTATTGTATGTGAACTTTGAATGGAGTACTATATGTGAAGATATTGCAATTTAGTGTAGTTTCCCCATATTTTTTTTGAACATTCCAATACTTAACAAAGTCAATGATCATGTATAAGACCAATTATTTAATCAATGTAATGATGATCTTCGCTAGGAGAAACCGAAGTCCTACAACAAATATCAGTATTTTGTACCACCGGCATTAGCACAGATCAAATCTCACTCGTTCAAAATTTATAAAAAGGGTACTTGTCATATAATAATAATAATAATGTGACTTAATTGTTTGTCCATGAGCATCGTTGAGGCTGCGCTAAACGGCATGACCTATCATCTGTCGCAAAAAAACTCGAAAAAAATTACTTATTCTATCTCTTTTGCCATACTTTATAATATCAACACGAAAATTGCTTTACACTATTTTTCTCACTCAGCAACTATTTATCTTCAAATACACGAAGAAATAGAATAATAATTTTTTAAGATGTAAAAGTCTCACGCCTTTAGCTGCCCTTAAAGCTCTGTAACAAGCTCCCTAGTGGCCTTAGCTCACAGAGCTTACACGAACTTACCTCATTATACAAGAACTAGATACTCCGGTCGATCGTCTCGATTGATAAAACACAATCGTGAGTGCAAGCCGGTGTTATAAATAATCATGCAAAAAGCTTGCTTACCCTGTATGCTTATCAGCGGTGTATTCAACAATCCTGACAGTACCGTCGGGCTCACGCAGCGAGTAGAAGCCATGGACGGTGTCACCGTCGCGGGTCTCGTGGTGCTGCTTGTGGTCATGGGTGTGGGGATCCTCCACTTTGTACTCGAACTCGTACTTAGGATGGGCCTGGAATGATTATATCAAGCACATGTAATAAACTATGTTATCAAATATTGGAAGTCGATTTTAAGATACTTTTAATTGTCCTATCGATTTGAAATTTAAGACGTATACAATACAATAATTATATACCGGAAGACGCAGCGTAGGGAGGCCTCCCACTAGATGAACCGATGACATTGTAAGAGCCGCGGGCATCCAGTGGATGCAAAAGGCAGGCTGTTGTTCAGAGTGGAGGTTAAAGGGGGAGGCCAATGTTCAGCAGTGGACGTCTTTTGGCTGATGATGATGATGATAATGATGAGTACAATAATTTATTACCATCGAACAAATCTGATGATAGATGTCATAAATATAATTATAATAGAATTTTTAATAGCTATAAACTAATTCCAGATAGGGCACCTAATTTTTTTTAAATATGCGTTACCCTAAGACTATATTCCATAACGCATTATTATAAAGAAAAAACAAGGTAAGTAAGTAAGTAGTAGTTAATATATAAGTTGCCATTTTGCATATAACTTACATAATAGTCAACGTGATGATGGTCATGATGTTCCTCGTGCTTTGCGTAGCTTTGAGCTTTGAGTAGCTTTTCGTCTTCGTGTTTGCGAGTTTCATGATGCTCATGCTCATCAACTTTTACTTCGTGTTTAGGAGCTTCATGGTTCTCATGAACTTGCGGCTCGTGTTTGTGCTCATGATAAACCGGCTCATGATGACCATGGTCAATCTTTATGCTCTGTGACGAGAAAGCATGGCCGTGTTCATGATGTTCATGGCTTTCGTGATGACTTTCCTCTTTATGTTCATGGTTTTCTTGATGTACCGTCTCATGATGCTTTTCTTCGTGATGCTTGTGCACATGATAGACTGGTTCATGATGACCGTGGTGGATATGTATGCTCTGCGATGAGAACGCGTGACCTTTACCATGGTCGTGACCCTCTCCGCCTTGCGGTCGGGCCGTAGCTGCTGCGAAGAGGACTGCTAGGCTGATGACCTGTAAAGTTGAGCAGTAACATTAATATTATTTATTGGATTTATATTATTTATTGGATTATTGGATTAATTATTTATTTATTATAGACCGAGCAATTTTATTAGTGCTCTATACTAAAAATAATAAAAATAAGAGCTTATATCATTCCTTAAAATTAAGCGTAACACAAATTTAAACGTAAGCTTATAGATAAATAAATTTAATGTATAATTTAGTACTAGTTGATTGAAATTATTAATCATTAGTAGTTAAATCAATTTAATTCTTCGTATCTTTGACAAAACAAATAAAATATATTTATATACCTTTGAAATCATTTTACTAATTGTTGTATTGTACGATTGCTAACAAATGTCTGAATTATTAAAATTCGATAATAACCTCTTATACGAAAGTGCTTATGACAGTTTTCGCAAGATTATGTACTTGGTGACCACATGCAAATTTGATTTGAACTGATATTGTTATCGGCGAAAGTAAAATTGATAGTGGTACTTAAAGATTTGGTTTTGTAACAAGCATAAACGTTCTGAAAAAGTAAATTGGACAGTATGGTCACTATTTGTACATATTTGACTAAAAATAATTTTTTTTTGAAGTTAAATAGCTTAGATCATACAGTACCAAGAGAAAGCATAAGAAAATAATTTAAAGACATTCTTTTGATAAATTTACAAAAGCTAATTATAATAGTTACCATATGAATGCAGCGTGAACCAATTTTAAGTCGCACGTGTCCAAATTAAGATGAATGTGATCGACCTTCAGCACCAAAAATAAAATTTTTGGGGCAAAGAAAGAACCTGCTTTATAGTTGATTGTTGCCAAAATTATAGTATAAAGTCACGGGGAAATGGTATAATGGCATCAGTTTATCGAGTTCTACAACCAAGAGAAATCACAAAAATGTTCAAAGTAAGGAAAATGTTATAATATAAAAAAACTAAAAAACCTAACTTCATTACTATTTTTCTCATTATAATGAAATGAACGATTCAAAAATAGTAGAAAACTGCTAAACACATTTCGCATTAATCTAAACAAATTTAGCTGCAAAAATTTGCATGTTGAATTGGCAATGGGCAAATTGGGCAGGCCACATCGCTCGAAGAACCGATAGCCGATGGGGAAGAAAGGTTCTGGTGTGCAGACTACCGGAACCGAACCGGAAGCACAGCGTAGGTAGGCCTTCCACTAGGTGGACTGACGACATTGTGAGAGTCGCGGGTATCCAGTGGATGCAAAAGGCAGGCTGTCGTGCAGTGTGGAGGTTAAAGGGGGAAGCCTATGTTCAGCTGTGGACGTCATCTGGCTGATAATGATGATGAAGAACAAATTCAGAAATTTTAGTTAAAAAAACCTTGAGTAAATCGGTAGAATAGTACATGAATCCCGGAAAAACGTTTGAGTTATTATTACCTTGTTCTGCAGATTGTTGCTCTCGCTGCGTTCATAGGCGCTTGTCACGCCGCCGAACATGCTTACTCTTCCCAGAGCATTATACGTTATGATGACCACAACCAAAAGCATGACATCAAGACCCTCAAATACCAGGTTCCCGTCAAATACGAAGTTCCCATAAAATACGAGGTCCCCGTCAAATACGCCGTACCCGTGAAGTACGCGGTTCCCGTTGTCACTCATAAAGTCATCCCAGTGTTGACAAGTGTGTTAAAGGCAGTTCCAGTAGCACATTATGTGTCAGAAAGTTCTGGTCACGGATATGGACATGTGGATTCTCACCATGCGGTTTCGTCAGCTCATATCCACAGAGAAGACATCCCCGCTGAGGCACCTAAGGATTTCTATGTCGAATATGTAAGTCTTGATACTATTCTCATAATTATATTATTGCCGAAAATGAGCGATGGTGGCTGAGTGATAGTATGTACACTTAGGAATCTGACAGCACCAGGTTCGATTCCTTGTCCTGCATCAATGGCCTATTTAGTACCTATTTAAGTAAATTATGTGCAGTTTCAATGACGGTGTAGGAAAACATCATGAGGAAACCGGTATGTCCATATGATATTCGAAGACATGTGATATTCACCTTCATACACCGGGCTAGTGCATGCTGGATTAGGGCCCACCATCTCTTTCTGAGAGAAAACCTGTGTCCCACCAGTTGGAATATGATAGGCTGATAATAATGATGATGTTTTCCGAAAATTTGTTGCCAAGTGCATAACGTTGCGTTAAATGTGCTTCATTTAAAAGGCGTGTTGGCCTTTTCTTTGACACATTTAAAGAGCGCAAACACTAATGTTTTTAAAAATTAAAAATATCGAGTACTTTAATATAAAACTTGCTTGAATACAACAATGTATTTTTTGTATCTACTTAGTCTAAGAAATAAATAATCGCTAGTTTTTATGTAGACTGGTAGGGTCTATAAACGAGTAATTTCTTATGTTATATCAGGGTCATCCCAAATACGAGTTCGAGTACAAGGTAGAGGACCCCCATACCAAGGACAACAAATTCCAGCATGAAGCTCGTGATGGTCACGTTGTGAAGGGCATCTACAGCCTGCACGAGGCTGACGGTTCCATTCGTACTGTGGAGTACTCTGCTGACAAGCATACTGGGTAAGAATTATCTACAAAGTAAAAACAATATTTGAGAAAAAAAGTGATCTAGTCTTGTTTCATTAGTAACCTAAAGTTGTATTATAACTTTTTTGTTGGAGCTGTGACATTCTAATTATAAGGATTCTAACAATACTATACAAAACTGTAAATTTGCAAAGTTTCATGAGCTTACTTTAATAACTATAGGAGTTAGAAGGTTCGAAAGAATTAAAGGGACGAACAAAAACTATTAGTGGCTTCTTGTAGTTCTGCGAAAGTGCCCAGCCGTAAAATTAATAATGGTGTGAAACCACGACATATACAACAATGTGTTGAGATAAAAAATATTATTTTCCTTTATTCTCTATGGAGCTACCAAGTTACACTACTTCTACTACTATTAGTGCAGTTTTACCATCTGCTCTACTAACCATCAGTAGTGCCGTGTGTATGTTTCACGCGATGCTCATTTGTTTTCCACTTTTTGCTATGAATTTGTTATTCGTTTACTTTTTCAATATTTGAGTACAGATATATTATTATAAAGAAAAAAAATCTCAAAAATATTGTCTGTGTCGTGGACACGGCCGTATGTATTACGTGAATACGTGTACAAATTCTTTGATCCTTTAGCTATCAACTTATGTAGTTAAATTTTGCGTGTAGATGATAAATATCCTAGCTGCAGCATCAAACAGTATCTGAACTGTTATAATCAGTTATTTTAATTTCCTCCTCTATGGAAGCAAATTTAAAAATGTATTAAAGAAAACATCAAACAACGAGTAAACAGTAAACTCATTACAGTTTTAAGCTTTAATTATATTTATCTAATCTCCATACGTTTCTGTGTTATTTTCAGATTCGTTGCCGATGTCAAGCACGTTACGAAGCACGTTGAAAAATCTAAACATCATTAATTTACTAACTACCTCCATGTTATTTAATGTTGTTTGTTCAAGCTAAATTTGTTAACTCTTTTTGTAAAATAACCTAAAATAAATTATTTTAAATTTAGTTGTCATGGTTTGATTGTTTTTATTTTACTTTTCACCTGTATGCTACGAATCTAACATCAATTTCTTGCTTCATAATGAAGATTTTCTCTGCTCTATACTTGGTTTTTTTCCTGGGCTAGTGCCTTTATTAACTAAACAAAATACAAGCTAAAACTAAAACTACAAATACAGTTAGACTGCCCATAGACCGTTGAAGGTCTAAAGACAATCCAAATGCTCAAGCCCACTACCAGTTGGCAGCGTACCCAGCATGCTAGCGGCATTACCACGTTGAATGGCAATGCTTATGCGTTGAGCCAGAAACACTTAAACACTTGGTTAAGGTTTTATTTATCAATGACGCAATTACATTCAGTTTAAAAAGCAAATAAAAGGCGACATGTGACGCTTTTGCTAGGTTTTTAACTGACTTCGAAACAGGAGGAAACTTCTCAATTCGGCCCGTTTTTTAAAAATATTTTTTTATGTGTGTACAGCGATTACGCCAGCATCTGTACACCAATTTACGTGTTTCTTTTTTTTATTATGTGAAAAAGCTTTCGAGGTGATCATACAAAAATTTTACGCTTATGACACTCGCGATAGCAAATCACTACAATACTTTTGTTTTGTCATTTGTTCGAGTCAAAACAAGGAGGTTATCATGCATGGATGTGTATCGTATATTTAAATAAACTAGTAGTTCGCCCCGAACAGAGTTAAATAAGGTTTTAAGCATTCCACTACCACAGTAGGTGTTTCACTAAACAATCTAAAATAAATTATCTTTTAAAAAAACTGCCTTCAAAAAAGCACAAATCACTAACATTCTAAGTGAAATACTGCTTAGAACAAAATAATATTTTTACACGGATTTTGTAGTCTGGTGTATATTAAAAAAAAAAATACTGTGCAATTTTTAAGAAATCAAACTAATATTATAAATGCGAAAAGTTTGTTGGTTTGTTTGTTCCACTTTCACGCAGCAATAGAGCAACGGAGCGGCCTAATTTTTTGCATGGGTATAGTTCAAGGGCTGGAGAGTGACATAGGCTACTTTTCATCAGCATCATCATCACCATTTTTCATCACTACGCGGGTGAAACCGCGGGGCGTAGCTAGTTTGCTATAAATTAGCCTTGATGGCAATAGAGCATATTATGGTCTCACGTGTGCTGACCTCGGCTACGCCCTGGCCTTTATTTCACGGTAGTCCATAATAACTTCTGTTGCTGGCTGCTGCAGTAATGTAACTACTTTAAAATATCAAAATACTAGCGACCCGCCCGCCCGGTTTCGCATGGGTGTAATTTACGTGCGAAGCTTGGGCGGGTCACTAGTTATATATATAAACCTTCCGTGAAAATGTATCTAACTGATGGTGAAAACTGCATCAAAATCCGTTGCGTGGTTTTGGAGGAGTTAGCGGCTATACAGACATGAGAAGAGATAGATATAATATTAAAAATTAAACTACAAACATTACATAGGCAAGTCACATTTTTTTTGGTTTGCCAAAATACGATAAGTATTAGTAATAAGGGACAATTATGCAATCCACCAAAATTATAAAATATCTGCCCTCCTTTTGCCAAAAAATATAAACAAGTGGATACTATAGGTATAACCAGTTTCAGTGCACCACATAATTCTCAGCCAAATATGCGACCTTGATTTGGGGTTTACTTTCTACATACAGGTGCGAACGCACAAGTGAAATTATGTAATACTTTATTGAAGTCGAATTTATGAATGAGTATCGAACTTAACTTTTCCGAAAAAAATGTTAAATAAAAATCGATGTGTCTCGGCTGGACCGATTTTGACGGAATCTTCACTGGCAGATAGCTGATGTTATAAACAGTAATCCACGCTAGTGAAACCGCGGGTCGCAGTTAGTATAATATATAGCTAGGGTGGAGGCCTATGTTCAGCAGTGGACGTCTTCTGGCTGATGATGATGATGATAGCTAGGGTGCTAATAGTATAAGTATAATGCGATTGAAATAAGAAAAGTATCGGTCTAGCGCCATTTTGTGATCAATCTTCAGTACTCTCGGTACAATTTGCCAAAAAAGAAATGTAAAAACGATTTTTATTATAAATTTCATGATACTTTTTGTATGTTTTAACATTTCTTTCTCTGTAAATTGCTGTCAATAGAGATTGCTGTCTTCTTCTTGACGTCACAAAATGGCGCTAGACCGACGCCCCGCGATTTCACTCGCGTGGATTACTGTAATGTTTATAACATCAGCTATCTGCCAGTGAAGATCCCGTCCTATTCTTATTTTCATCATAAGCATAGAGAACGGTAAGCTACAAATGAAATGTCAGCATAAATCATGTTTAAAATTGTTTATTATATTATGGTGTAAATCACAGAAGAGATTTTTTTTTCGTTTAAATGTAAATCTTAAAGCTCTAGTGATGATGATGGTAAATGTGGTGAGTTTGGTGCTTCACATCAGCATGGAACCTGGAATAATATAAAACAATACCTATTAATTTTATTATTGAAACATGTGGTTTTCACACATTTTATTTATATTATTTATTTATATATCAGTGCAAAGCGAGACGCAACCGCGCGCGAGCATTCGCCTTGAAAAAAACCGTCTAATGCGGTTGAAACTATAGTCGGAGTAACCGGCTTGATCTTATGTGAGTAATTCCCGTGTAATATAAATAAAATACCTATTAATAATAATAATAAAATTTAATGTAAGCTGTCTACATTTAATTCACACTCTTTCAAACAGGAGTTTTGGCGGCAACATGAAAACAAACATGTCGTCTCGTTGTATTATTTTCCTAAACTTATGTATTATAGAGTGTTAATGCATAATAAGGGTGAATTTATGGATTATTATTTATTAAGTGTTTGTGGACGTGCACGAGTGTGGAATGATATAGCGCGATGAAACCTGGTATTTTCGTGTTGTTTCCAAGCTCCATAGAAGCCTGTTGTAAAGTCTCCAATACTTTACTAGAGCATGACTTTGACTTGACCGTGACTTACTTTCCTCGACTCTAACTGTGACTGACTTGTTTGACTACATTTCATTGGTTTTCAAACTTGATTCTGGCAAATGTACAAGAGAACGACGCCAAAATCCTCACAAAAGATTAGAAAAATATTACATCGATGGCGCAGGCTTGTGTCACCCACGTGATCTTTTTGTCTTGGAATGTCGTACCTGGCGGAGTATATTATTATACTATGCATTTGAAGACTCTATTTACTCTTTGTTTGAAGTAACCCAGATTGTACTCTACTGCACAGGCGATAGCGAAGGTGAAGTTCGACGGCGCAATGTGTCTCACAAAAATGTCTACGAGACCTTTGTGATCTTTCACAATAGACATAATAAACAGTAACATTATTTGAACTTACCCAGAGTGGTGGTCACCGTGGTAGTGGACCTCCCTGATGTTACCATCAGGTTCGTGCAGCATGTAGTATCCCTTCACGACGTCTCCGTCGCGAGTCTCATGCTGCTCCTTGTGGTCGTGCGTGTGAGGGTCCTTCACTTTGTACTCGAACTCGTACTTCGGATGAGTCTGCAAAGACAAACAATGGTTGAAGATTATTATTGCGGTGAACAAACTGTGAACTGTGAACAAAATTCTAATTCTTTTTAGGGTTCCTTAACTAAAAAGGAAAAAACGGAACCCTTATAGGATCACTTTGTTATCCGTCTGTCCGTCCGTCCGTCTGTCCGTCTGTCCGTCTGTCAAGACCCTTTTTCTCAAGAACGCGTAGAGGTATCAAGTTGAAATTTATATCAAAATGATTTCTTTCAGCTGTGAAAAAAATTTTGCAACTGAATTTTAAAACGGCATCCCCAACCAATTGCGCTGAATTGTTCTGAATTGTGAAAAAAAAACAATATGGTGGACTCCCAAAGATGTAGTAATTTTTTACGCAAGCCTATTATTATTATAAATAAAATAAAATGTCCTGTTATTTTTTAGTTCTTAATCTGCTTGTGTGCTATATTTCTCGTTTGTTCGAACGAATCGGGCCAAATGGCGCGAAGATCATTTCTTATAGGTCTAATCACGGAGTCATTGGCCATCCACAGGGTCTGATAACTGATGATCCCATTTTGCCGTATATCCAACATGGCTACAGTAATAAAATCGACCAACAAAGTAGGTACTTACGTAGAAGTCATGATGATGACCATGGTGCACTTCTTCATGGTGACCATCATATTTATGGACATGCTGAGACGAGAAGGCGTGCTCTGCAGACACGGCATAGATGACCGCAACCAGGCAGATTACCTAAAATAAAGTAACTATTGAGGGCTGGGGGGTTCTCAGTGTCTAACTTTCTCACAACTTTGAGCTTTGGCTCAAACCCTTTTTCTATCTTGGATGCGACGTACTTCTTTTGGTGTTGGAGTAATTTTGCCATTAAAAGTAAGGGAGAAGAAAGTGAGGTTGTTTAAAGAGGGAAGATATTTCTGGTTGATGACACTACTAAAAGAAAATAACAAATGAAAACTAAAGATGCATATTATTAGAATGAATAAAATAAAAATAAATTAGCTAATGAATGAATTAGTTTCTGGGTAATTTTTGGAAATCATCACGAGAAAAAAATAAAACGAAAACATTTCTAGTTTATCGCGGGTTTATATGGTGAGAAAATTGAGCACTTAGTGACCATGAGTGAGGGTTTTAGTGCAAATGTGTTGTGATTATAAAAAATAACTTACCTTTGAAAACATTTTGGATTAAGGTAACAGTGTGTTAGACAACACAATAGTAATTGATACATATCGCATAATCCCAACGCGTTTTATGTATTTTCAGTAACAGGCAAAACCAAGGCAACACTGATTTCTCCCAAAATTAATTGCCAGTAATAATATTGGCTTCAAACATGAGAGCCATTAAATTCATTTGAAAGGCATTTATTGGCTACGTATTTAAAATTAATAGATACCCATTGACATGATTACTTAATTATTTTTCCTTCCAACATTGTTGCTTAAATGGATCATGTTAATATGTTCAATAGAGGATCATTCTGATCATGGCTGCTTGTAAAGATTCATACAAACATATTTTGAATTTTATAAGTTAGTAGTGCCTCACGGTTTCAACCGCGAGCTAAAATCATTGTTGAGTTTTCTGAAATTTTCCAATTTTCTGCGCAATTTTCTCAATTTTTATTTCGGAAATCGGTAAAGTCATTCTCAAGTTATGGCGTGACTATGGTAAATATGGATTCTTCTTTATATAAATATAGATCGCGTATACTGTGCCTTTGATTTTATTAGATTTTCTCATAGTTATTATGTCATAGTTTTGTTTTTATCAATAGTATAACTGCAGACTATAAATATAATTTCAGACACTAACCTTATCGCTCTCATTCTGATAAACATAGGAACATATTCTGAATCAATGTTGACTGCTGTTCAGCCATCGAACGTCCTAGTTCTAGTCCACTGAACGTCCTAGTCGTAGTAAAGTTCTTCTTACTTTCTTTACTTTCTTACTTCCCGTATTCGTGGGGAGATATGAGCGTTCTTTGAGATATGAGTTTGTGTATTTTTTTTTCTTATTTCATCTTGAGAGGATTTTGACTTTGCACGTCTTGTGCATTTGTCAGTATCAAATTTTTTTTTCTTCAATTTCAATTACATACTAGCTGCGCCCAACTGTTTCACCCGCGTTATATGCCTCTTTGGTAGCGCCTGCAGCTTCCTTTGACTTAGATGCCGTTTTCTTTTTTCCTAAGATGTAATATTTCAATGTTTAGACTTCAATTCTTGTTCTTGTTTTTTTTTGTAAGGAATATATTAAAACAGCAAAAAAGACTGTTGATCCAATCGCTACCAAACTTCACAGGATCACTTGATGGGCTAATTTAAAGATTGCCTGAAAATTTCATTAAAATCGGTCCAGACATTTTAGAGTCCATATGGAACATTCATACATATACACAAATCACCTTTTATATATATTTACAGATAGATAGATCGCCAAGTAAGTCACGGTCAAGACGAAGTCGTGCTCTAGTAAAGTTGTGGAGGCTTTACTAGAAGCTTCTGTGGAGTTTTGGAAACTTCACGAAAATACATGTTTCACCTCATTTTATCACTCGAGCACGTTCACTAACAGATTTTTTCACGTTGGCGTCTTTCATGACGCCATGGTGTTATATTCATATAACTATCTATCCATAAATATTTTTTTCACGAGAAGTTGTTTTTGTGGCCAGGGCTTGGGTTACTTTTACGTTGAATGACAAGGCAAGTACCATATATTTCTTTAAAAAATCCAGTATCAGTAATTATATTTATTTAAAAGAAAGAAAGAAAGAAAGAAAGAAAGAAAGAAAAAGTTTATTTGTGACCAAATTAGGTTTTTTTTTTTAAATAGCTTATTGACAAGTTATAATATATAGGTCACAAATCGGCCCCAACTCAGCATAATGCCAATAATAATAATTTAGTAGTTCATGTTTCACAAACGGTAGATTTAAAATAAAAATTGTACTATACCTGACTTATTTATTGATATGTCATTGTGAAGGTGTGCATTTTTGTTTAATTTAACTGTATATCTTGTATTTATGATGATGTTATCTACTGACTTTTCTATCTACTTCACGAACCAGAACGAATCTATCAAAAAAAAAGTTTTAAGTTTCAAATTCTTACAATCATACATAAGTTGTAATGTCAGAAGGAAGACGTATTTTCTTAGAAGTGTTTAAGGTGAAGTACTTACTTCAAAGATAATTAATAATAATCCTATAAAACTACCCAATCACTTTTCAGATTGAGTGTATCGTAAGAATTATTCTTAGTAGTTCTATCTGGAACAAAATTTGCGTGTCCAAATTGTTCGACTAGCCAGTATAAGAAATTGGAATATTTTTGTGTAAACAGTTGGATCATCGAACTACTAGTCGGACATAATGTAATCAACGGAAATATTGGCGTAAAGACAAATAATGGTGAACAGAAAATAGAAATAGTAGCAGAAAAAAACTGTCGAAAATATAACAACATATATTTATTCGAGACTAACACAGCATTTACATAACTTACAGTTTCAACAATTACAAATAAACCTCACAAACAACTAAAACATAGAGATCAAATCAAGGAGCCAGTTTCTCGCCATTACAATCAAATCGAAAAAAAATGTGTACCGATTTCAGTAGTAAGCGAACTGTGCAAAAACTTTGGTGTCGTTTACTTAATTCACCTGGGTTTATTCACGTAGGACTATCTAGACACTATCTCGATGACTTAGGTCCTAGGTCATCGAGATACATCTATAGTCACAATGTCTTAGTGAAAACAGTCAAAAAACGTCCGAACATCATTGTACATACATTGTATCAATTATATACTTCATAATGCCACATTTACTCTAATTTAGACGTTATGTCGCTTGCATAGTGTTCAACGTTAGTTGTCCGCTATGTCATCGTAGCTCCGGCATCGCGCGGCGTTGTAGTCGGATCGCGGTTACCTTGTAACTAACCAAAAAGTCTGCGCAATTCGAAGCGTGCGCCGTGCTTTGGTTCGGACATTTTTTTGGCACGATTGTGACTCTATATGTATTGTAACTCGATGACCTAGGTACAATAGTTATAGTTAAATAAACTATTCGTAAACTTTAATCAGTAGTCTTAGATATTACGTAACAAGCTCATCGATATGATCTCTGTCAACAATCAACAATCAAATATAGCTTTAGTGGTGTTTTTCTGGAACAATGTGCTTAGCGTGACCTTCCTTCTTCACAATAGCGTTGAATCTGTCAACAAATAAAAGCTGAAATTATTGATCTATACACAACCATAATATCACATTGCAATGCATTGTAAACCACCACTCTATAATTATAAGAGTGGTTGTGGAAGAGTGGCCGTGCGGTAGCATGTGTGCTTTACAATTTTATTTTACTTTTGATAGCCCGTCGGTTCAGTTGGTAGTGAACCTGCCTTCTGAGCTTGGGGGCGTGGGTTCGATTCTCACCTAGGACAAACATTTATGAGAAAAACATTTGTGTTTGTTCTATAGTATGTATTTAAAACGATATAACATGTATTTATATCAGTCTCTGGCAGCCATATCAAAAGCTTTGCTTAGTTTGGGGTCAGATGACCGTGTGTGCAAAAATGTTCCGAATATTTATTTAATTTGATGGCACCCAGTTCGATCCTCGCACTAATGGCTTAACTAATACTTAAATTAAATAAGTTATGTGCAGTTTCGATGTCACCCTTCAAAAAACGGTAAAAGAACATCGTGAGGATACCGGTAGGTTTGTCCAAAAACCATAAAAGTTCAATAACGTATGACACTCACCAACCAGCACTGGGTCAGTATGGTGGATCAGAATCCATTTTTTACTCTGAGTGTAGGCTGGGACTCAGCCCAGCAGTGGGATCAAGATAGGCTAATAGGCTATAGGCTCTATATAGATTAAATTTTGCTAATTTTTTGAACAGGTTAAGCAATGCTCCTAGCAGTTAGTTTTCAAAATTGCTGTACTCACCCTGAGTGCTTATCAGCAACGTACTCTACGATACGGATTGTGCCATCAGGCTCGTGCAGGCTGTAGATACCCTTCACCTGGTCACCGTCGCGGCTCTCGTGCTGGAACTTCTTGTCGCCGGTGTGAGGGTCCTCCACTTTGTACTCGAACTCGTACTTGGGATGAGCCTGCAACACGGAACACGTGACGTGAGCACTCAGCTCTGGATGTCGGTGCTGGAGACGCCTGCATGTGTGGAGAGGCGGTATGAATGTGTACGTACATAGTAGTCCTGGTGGTGGTGCTGGTCGTGGTGCGCCGGCGCGTGCTTGTGCTGCTGCTGCTCGTGCCCGTGGCTCGCGTGCTGCACGATACTCTGCGAGGAGAACGCATGCCCCTTATCATGACCGTGTTCATGGCTTTGTTGGGGGCGTGCGCTTGCAACGCACGCTAAAGCAGCAACAACGAGGAGCTGAAAAAATCAACAAACATTAATACCAACAACTCGACAATAAGGCTAATTAAAAAAAATTGCTAGAGCTTTAATTTAGTACGCTTACCTGTACTGTGTACATAATTGTTTTTGCTCTGAATTCCAATTAGTAACTGATATTAAATCAACATTTCACATGTCTTTTATACAGAGTATAAGGGTGTATTGTCGTAAGAATGGAAGCCAAAAAGGTGTAACCAGTTTTATTTAAGTCAATACAGTTCATTTGGTAGGAATGAGACTATTTCAACTTTGATGGTTAGTAAAGTTATATGATTATTTACGGGATATTTGTCTTGGTAAGGTTGTGGAATGAGCTCCAGATATTTCGGCGCAGTTACATGCACCATGTTCACGGGAAGACGGGAAGAATGCGGGTGGTTGGTCGAACAGTTAAAAAGTTAGATGCAAACAAAACGATGTACCTTCTTACTTAGTCTTTTGGTACGGTTATCACTCTCACTCTCACTCGAACTCGAACCTAAGTCCCGACAAAACTGATTACTAAGTGACGATTTGATGGTTAGGTAGAATTAATTATTATAGATTTAATTATTAAAAATAAATATAAAATAGGATTAATATGTTTCATAGTGGTCATCATCATTGAGCGCTTATTCAGTATACTGCAGGGCATAATTTTTTTCCTTTTACGCCAATTTTTTTTCCAATTAGGGTTAATGTCTTGTGCATGTGCTTCCGCAAAATTTGTTTTTATATATTTACAGGCTTAAATACTTTTTATACTATTTATACTTTTGTTAGTGTAGTTCCTCTAATAAAGTACAACTATTTAACCTATTAAGATCACCTCATTAAATCAGTCCCTATTTTTCACACAACTTTGTATCGCAGAACTGGAAAATTAAAACATACTATCTTGTTACCCTTTCAACCATTATGATTTTAAATTTCATGATAGCTTAGCCGTCGCGATTAGCGTTTATTTGTCCTCTTTACCATCACGAGCCGTGAATCGCCGCAGTGCTTAACTTGCGTTCGTACACGCACCAAAAAGAAAAAAAAAATTGCATGTAAATGACGGAGTAATTAATTCAATAACTAAGACAAAATCCAATAAAATCCCTGTAAATATGTTTTCAATAACTTTATTCAGTTCAATATTAAAATAACAGTAATGTAATATCTTTCTATGATTCGGACATGAGCTACACGATAATATGTATGACTCAGTCTCAGTGATGATGGTGGTAAATGTGGTATGTGGTGAAAAAAAATATACAGAGCAGCAGACAGTGAAAGTACGTAGCACGTGAAAATTACTGCTTAATTTTTTTATATGTATTTGTTGATTAAATTAGCACGGCTTTACACCAATTACACTAATTACATATACTATCATTAAACAAAGATAAAAATAATACAATTTAGAAATCATATTAATGTCAAAGAGAAAATTACGGTTTTATTCAAAAAGATTTCCATGTGACAAGGATGTTGACATAAATAATGCATACAATTTACTGCAAAGCGCCAGTTCGTGGAGACCTCGAACCGGAAGACGCAGTGGCATCCCACTAATAGACCAACGACATCGTGAGAGTCACGCGCATGCAGTGGATGCAGATGGCAACGCTGTCGTTTAGAATAAAGTTATGTAAATATAAAGGGGGTAAGGGCCTATGTTCAGCAGTGGATGTCTTCTGGCTGATGATGATGATGTGTTTGTAAGTCAATGGTCTCAGCACCTTATTTTCATTCGATTTGATTCGTCAAAACTTTATAATTACTTATTCATAATTCTTGCTATATTTACAATAACTTTTTTTATAATCAAGAAAAAACCACCAAACATTTATAAATATAAAGTTATATGATTATTTACGGGATATTTACCGTGGTAAGGTTGTGGAATGAGCTCCCGATATTTTGGCGCAGTAACATGCACCATGTTCCAATATCTCGTAAATAATAATATAACTTTAGTGAACAACCGTGATAGCTTAAAACAGTGTTATTTATAAATATATTACAAAAAACAATAAGTGAAAATATCTCACATATTTTGTGATTTTCAGTTTGTCGACACATCCTTATTATCCTTGGTAGCAAAATTTATAGTATAACAAAAAAGCCAAAGAGGTATAATTTAATAGTTGTGACAGATCAAAATGTAATGAAATTATGTATACAATAACAAATTTATTTCAGGCTACCACATCCTCAAATACATTTTTATAATTGAATATTGTCTTGCTCTCACTTTAGCCGAGACAACAAGAGTAACTTGTTTTTTTATATTAATTATTCATACATCTCACGGGTCTAGCCCGGACATTTAAGACGTCGGTGGGTCTGAAGCCAACACCAAGAAGCCCTTTTGAGAATAAAATACAATTATGGGATGTGTGTGAATGGGCATTATTGTATATTTATTGTTGTTATTTACTTAACCCCCTAATTATACTTGTTAATACTAATACAAATATAAATGCTTATATTTGTACACTACCACTACATTTGTACACTGTACTACATCTACTTACAATTCTACATTATTTGATACGACATCATTGTCTTAGAAACTATAGAAAAAGAGCACATCTATCCGTGCCTAATGATGTGACATGTGTTGGTGCATTTCTTGGCTTTTGTTACCTCCGTGGCTCATATGTTTGTGACAAGGTTTTTTAGCATGATCACTTTTGTTATGGGCCACATGACTAGTTTTACTACCACCGTCTTGATTCTCACTATCAGTATCTTTGTGATTGCGGTTACTATTTGTAACACTGGTATTGGTGCCACTATTATGGTTTTCATGACCCATTTTCTCCTGGTATGATCCTTGAACGTGACTGATGTCTTCTTTTATACTTGTATTATTATTGTTATATTTTTCATCAAATTTTTCATTGTTGGGACTTGTTTGGGTGTTATTAAAGATACCTGGATTGCTATTGCTATTATTATATCTGTCGTGACTATTAATGAGGCCCATGATCTTTTCTTTTATTCTGTTACTATGTCTTAATAAGACAGCTTCTTCGCATAGGTAAAGCATGGTTGTAGTAATAATAGAAATCTGTAAGAATAACACAAAGCGTGTGTTAAACTACGAGGAAAGAGGCAGTGGAGAAATGAAACAAACATTGCACCTGCCTTAAAACTTTTTACATTCAACTTATAACAAAAAAAAAAGTTTTGGAATTCAATCATTATTTTGACACTAATAATGTTAATATTACATTAATCTGCTTGTTTGCGACCAATGGCATAAAAAAACAGAAAAACCAAAACGGAGGACTTGAAACTTAAAGTGCTACGTTTCACCTATGGCGGGAAATTCAAATTTCAAACAGTTTTTTTGTCCTTGTAGCTAGGCCGGATAATTATTTTAAAATGACGCAGTGTTTGCGAAAATAATTGGATGTTCTTTTTATTATCATATACAGATATTTAACAGTAACGCACCATATTACTTACATTTGTCAATAAACGGTTTGAAACAACAAAAAATAGTTTATTGACAAATGTAAGTAATAATGTGCATTAGAGATAAATAGCTTACAATTAATTTTGTAAAAAATAATAATCAATTTTCGCAAACATCATGATCGTTGACAATAATTACCCGGCCTAGCTACAAGGACGAGAAAATTGTTTGAAATTTGAATTTCCCGCCATTTGTGAAACGTTCCACCTTAATGCTAAGCATTTTCTACCAGTCATCCATCAGAACTACTACTTTTTTTTCATTTACTATTTATATATTTTTGAATGTTGGATATAACATACAACTTATCTATAAAACTAATTATTTTGACAATCTTAGTGATAACATAAAATTGCCATAGTCAACTACAAGCAAGCAGTGACCAGAAAAGTTAGTATGGAAATCCATATCTGTCACGCTTAGCAGGTCGAATACATTACTATGAAAATTCACTTTCATCCGTAAATTTTTCTGATGCCGGCTGCAGTAAGAACTATCAGTGTACATTGAAAACTTGAAATACTTAAATTTTCTTACCTTTAAAAGCATTTTTAGGATGTTTTTGTAACTGATTCTAACAGAAACGTTGTAATCGGAGTAGCAAACGTGCACTTTGTACAAAAGTTAAACAATAAAAGGCTCTTTTTAGTTATCTTGAAACACATCGAGTGTGTATTTCAGTTTTAATCTGTAAGTGCTACATTAATTGGAGTACCTTAAATCGTTGAAAATAAAACCAAACCTGTCCTGGCAGCGAAGTTTATAGTGATAATTAAATTAGTAAATACCTTAGCGACTAAACTACAGAAAAACAAGTTTTTTTTATGATTAAGCTAGATCCATTTAGCTGTAAAATTAAAATTTTACGATTTCTATAGATAGCTAGCTCGCTATCTGTTTTCAAGATTGTGATTATCAAGGTTTAATAACTAAAGAAACTTTGGTACTAAAAGTATTATAAATAAAAATGTTAAATACTGTTCGTTTCGTTGCTAAGCGCATCACTTGAGAACTATGACCCAGGTATCTTCAAGGCCAGAGTGCGTACCTTCCAGGACTACGTGCTCCGTCTTCGGCTAGAAATTCGTTTTCCATCAGGTGAGTTGGTGAAAAAACGTAGAATTATTATAATATTATTGTGTATAAAAAAGTATTCGTACTTGTCGGAATAAGGTTTTAAAAGAAAGAAAATGTGCCCAGAAAATTTGAAAGTTTGAAAAAATTACAGTGATTTTTTCTACGGGATAATAAACAAATTTATTTAAATTTAGACTACGGACAGCATCTATCTGGTCAGTACTCAATATAAAAAGTTTGGTGAATTTGGTGCAGCGAACTTATAATTTCAATTTCACGCTGGTTTGGTGCCAGTCCGTACAGTTTTCTAATTTATTGTAAGAAAATAACTGATTATACCTTATAATTTTAAGGATATCTTTAGTAGTGATGGTACCTAAAATGGTGTCAGGTTTTAACATTTAGGTATACCTCACAAAAAAAACAAAATCGTGTAACAAAATAATTATTTTATAATACGTGTTTAAAAAGAGATAACAGTCTTTTTTCAATTCACACAGTTCAATAATGGTGGTGATGATGTTTCTCAGGAACAATATGATGAGTTTCATGTTTCACATCAGCGTGGAATCTGAGGACAAATCGAATTGATTTTAGTAAAAAAAAAAAAACTACATAAAAAACGAAAATTTAAATTGAAACTCAAGTAAGTTTGACTTATGTTTAAAATGTTGCAAATGTTCGGACCAGGCCGGAGTTAACACCAAGAGGCCTTGTTAAATATAAAATACAATTATTGATTTTATATAAAGTGGAATATGAAAATTTTTTTCACTATGGGATTCACAAATTCTGGGCAGTTGTGGTGAATTATTGATGGTTTTAAGCTAGTCTATAGTATGAAGTACAGCACCTGTTAAATTATACCTCATCATGGTAAAGAAAGTTTATTTATGAATTTGATCTGATATAGGTATTATCTTACCCAGAGTGGTGGTCGGCATGGTAGTGTACGTGTCTGATGGAACCATCAGGTTCGTGCAGCATGTAGTATCCCTTCACGACGTCTCCGTCGCGAGTCTCATGCTGCTCCTTGTGGTCGTGCGTGTGAGGGTCCTTCACTTTGTATTCGAACTCGTATTTTGGATGGGTCTGCAACAAGGATATCCGTTCAGTTACAGTTCCACTGTGACTTATCATCTTTATTATTGTTAAGTTTTTATCGCGAATAAATCCGCGTTGACCAACAACTCGCCTGTTGGTGAGCAACAATGTAGTCGAAGATGAAGCAGGCCAGACTTAGAAGATGCCTTTTCACTCTGACCTTGAAAAAACCCAGATAAGCTATATCTAAATACAGAAATGTTTATTTTGCGATAATGAAATTTAAAGACAAACAAAATAATCCAAATACAAGTAGGTACATTATCACAAAAACCGGCCCCAACTCAGCATGTTGCATGTTGTTATCTCTCAGGAAGCAATGAAGCCAGCATCCAAGTTGTTCCAATCTTTGGCCGTTCGGATTAGTACCTACGTATCAAAGGAAAATCTACAATGTATGGGTGTGTATTATGTACTTACATAATAGTCGACGTGCTTGTGGCCATGGCCGTGGTGGTCGTGAATTTGCACTTCCTCGTGGTGGCCGTCGTGCTTGTGCACGTGTTGGGAAGAGAACGCGTGTTCAGCTGCCACTGCGCACACCAACGCAGCTAACAATAGGATCTAAAACAATATGTGGCTATGAGTGTTTATTTACCAAAATGCTTAAAAACTTATCCTCTTAAAACTATTTAAGTTCATAAGTGCGAATCTATAGGTTGCCTGGAAGAGATCGCTTTTAGCGATAAGGCCGCCAGTTGTTACACTAGCTTTTTTAGAGTTTATTGTCCTCTGTATCAAATTTATTGGTGTGAACAATAAAGAGTTAATCAATCAATCTACACAGTTTTTAATATTTTTTACCTTTGAATACATTATGTTTTGTGTTTTTGCGATAATGCTCAATGGTTAACTGATACTAATTGTCAAATGTTTTTGTCTTTTATATTCAGTTAAAAGCAATAATTTTTTTGATCAAGGTGATTGTGTTCACTTCACAAATATCTCAAGTTTTATCACCTATCGTTACGATTGTTACTTTGCGTAACAATTATCTTGATTTGGGGGTACTGAAATGCATTCATTAGTGTACTTTTATGACTTTATTTGTGGTGAGGCAAGTTAAATACTTCAATTTCGATACTTTGCAATTTCGAAAACTGGCTGACTGGGCTAGTTACTATCATGAATCTAAAAGCACTGTCGTATTCAGGGTTACACAGAATGGCAGTACCAAGCTAAAAGAAGGTCATTAAACTCAACATTACAAACAACTATTACCATAAGATAAACCAACCAAAAGAGACCGCAGACAAACGCTGAATGCAGGCCGCTTCCAACTGGCCCTTTTGGAGATCGATGAGGAGGCCTATGTCGAGCAGTAGATGTCCTATGGCTGAAATGATGATGATGAGCCAACAAATCGTAAAATGCAAAATTCATCCTTAACGAAGTGTATGAAAAAGCTGATGATTACAATGACCTCTTTTCAGCTAAGTACCACCGTTCCTTGAAACTTGAATTTCTTTGCTTTACAAAACATCAGTCAATAGTCATCAGTAGCATTCAAACATCACTCTGGAAACTGAAAATCTGCAAAAAAGAATTTGAAGCCAGAGCTCTCCCTAAACGCACTGGTAACAGCCGACGTTATAGTGTACCTACTTAAGTATGCAGCTTGAAAATCAAAATAACAACGTAAATATAGGTCAAATATTCAGTATAAGTTAATTATTTATTTATTTAGTTTATTGGCACACAAAACAAAATTGGAGTATCATTGTTAAAAATGTGGTTCAAATCTGTTGCTAGCCTACTTTTTAGTACAAAAACAATCAAATTATGTCAAACAGTCACATTAAAGTTTTTGTCAAGGCGTTACAAAATCAAATAAACAATAATCGTAATTATGGATACCGCTAGTAAGTACCAAAGTTGTGAAACTATCGTAGGCCTCGTATAGGAATATTTGTAGAGAAATCGATGTTGCCTTGGACCCTTGTTAACAGTGATATAAAAGTCATTGAATTTTAACAATATGTATCAGTTCACTTCTGCAACTAAGTTTGATATCAGTATCACACGGCAAAACACAAAATGTTTGCTAAGGTAAAGTCCAAAGTCATAAATAAACTATTTTTTATTCTTCAAATTTAAATGGCATATACGCAACACGCATATATATCTTGTCAGTTTGCTAGGCCAATTGTTTCGGCGTATAGAACCATTTACATAAAATTTACTATCAAAACTAATTTATTATCAAAGATAAGAAAATTTACTATCTTTCAAAATATTGGGACATTTGAACAAATAAAAAAGGCGTTCAAGATAACTTAATGCCTAAATACAAACTCCGAGTTAACAAAAAAAGAAGTAGATAACAAAAGAACAATGTTCCGTCGTTGTGACTAGGGTGGTTTGTGTCGTGGGCTTCAGGCTCTTCCTTTGGCAATTTTATCTCGTGTACATGTTTGACTTTTGACGGTAGATAGGTGTTGTGCAAGTAAAAATCGTTACCACCTCGTAGCATGTCTTGAACGAGCTGTGTCGATAATGCCTATTCCGTGTTCAACGATAATGAAAATAATTGACACCTGATATTTAACGTGCAATTTCATCTTTATTTTTCAGGTTGTGTGTGTAGTAGCCCTTGTTGGAGCGGTAGCAGCTCAGTGGGATGGAGGCTATGGACATGGACATGGACACGGCTACTCGTCGCAGCACATCTCTCGCCACGACGGACCCGCGCACCCTGTGCACGGACACGGGCATGGTCACCACGACTACTATGTAAGCTAAAAAGGAAAATTTGAAATCATATAACACTGCCATCAGCTTACCACTAGGCGAGTTGGTGCCCAAAAAGATGATCTATCTTCTATCTATATATTATATAAAAGAAAGTCGTGTAAGTTACACTATTTATAACTCAAGAATGGCTGAACCGATTTGGCTGAAAATTGGTGGAGAGGTAGCTTAAAACCAGGAGACGGACATACTTTTCACCAGTCATCATCATCATCATCACCATTTTAATCACTACGCGGGTGAAACCGAGGGGCGCAGCTAGTTCTATAAAAAATAAATCATCACGACTTTGTAGTGCTGCTTTATTAATGAATCAGACAGTTTCTTAGTATCTTGCTCAGTGCGATTCTGAACAGCCATTCTACTGTCTTTATTCCCGTCCACTCCATGATGCTATGAGCAAAGATATCGTGCTTCTTCCAACTTTACTATTTTCTGGACATTTTGATGATCATGAACATTACAGGCATGTAAGAAACATTTAAATGACCATGGATAGTTGATTGAATCAGGCGTTACAAAGGCATTTAAATCTGTTTCTTTGACGAATCTAGGTATAATGTGTTCCGCTTTAACATCATACAGTATAAAATCCTAATTCCTTATACGACCTGATACGATGTTAAAACAGAAATCCACTATAGATTCGTCAAAAACTGATTATTTAAATGACCATGTTAAATTGAATTTGTTTTTTTCTCAGACGCATCCCAAGTACGAGTTTGCGTACAAGGTGTCAGACCCGCACACCGGAGACCACAAGGAGCAGCATGAGACTCGCGATGGAGACGTTGTGAAGGGATTTTACTCTCTGCATGAACCTGATGGTTCCATCAGACACGTGCACTACCACGGCGATCACCACTCTGGGTAAGATAATACCTATATCAGATCAACAAGATAGGAATAATTTCTTGAGATCCCAACAAGGAAGAAGCAACAGTTCCTACGGGCATTTAGAACAGTTAAGCTGTGGTGCCTGAATGGTTATTATAGTTTGTTGCATTCTAATCCCGAGGGATCCGGTGGATTTCTCATTCGGGTCGTGGACTAGCTCGTTCTCTTCAGGGCTGTGGGTCCGCGCTGACACAAGTTGGATGTTACACCCAGGAGAATGATTAAACAGAACAGCACTTGATGTTTCTTACTTTGTAGAGGGCGCCACCTGCATGGGCAGGAAATAAATGAAATGCAAGAGATTGGTTCTACGTTCGTGTTGTGTTTTTTAGGTTCTTTAACAATATTATTTCTCTATTCTTGGTAAATTTAGGTTATGAAACAATATTATTTCTTTATTCCCTTCTGAAATACACGGCATGTCTATGAAATGGCAAGGGCGGGCGTCACGTGTAATATGAAATGTTCTCACTAATGTTTTAATTAAGAAACTCTAACTATTGCCATATATTTGTAACAGTAACGTAACTATGTAATTTATTTTCAGATTCCACGCTGACGTGAAACATCAAACCCACCACATTGTTCCTCATCATCATTATTAAATTTAAAGCAACCTGACCAAATAAAATGTTTTGTTTTCTGTGATATTTATGACGTGACGTAATTTTAATAAAATTTGATCAATAACATTTTGTTGATTTATCCTTATTTATAATCTAGTTTAGTACAGTATAAATACTAAAAGCCCTATTATAAAAAATCCTTCATCGTTCTATTTTGAGAAAAAGATGATGAATTATACATATGATTCTTTGATGATTTATTAGACATGGAACTTAATTTGACTTTCAATAAACGTAGATATTATATGCAACTTATCGATAAAACTATTACAGATAAAAATATAATATATACAGAGAAAGTAACCTAGTTGAACATATTTTTATATTCATCCTACATATTTTTATGATGACTGCAGTAAATACAGTTTCTAATAGTAAATGCTAATTCTAATTGAGCGATGGCGGCCAGGTGGTATGTGCGCTTCAAATCTCAACGGCACCCAGTTCGATCCTCGGCCTTGCACTAATGACTTATTTAGTACTTACATAAATTATGTGCAGTTTTAATCCCATCGCTCAACAACGGTGAAGAAAAATCATCGTGACCAATATGTCCATGAACCTCAGAAGTTCAAAAACATATCTAACCGCACCTCATTCTCCACAGTCTGTTAAACCCTCTGGCTACTGGAGGTTGAAAAGGAACACAACCATACTTACATACATAGCACGCAAGAGTTATTAAAATCACCTGGGGCATTAATTAAAAATAAAATATTAGGGTGGGAACTTTAACAGAAACGTCTATAACCGTTGTCCACTACTTTTTGTTTCTCACTGGTAGACATCGGTGGGAAAAGGTGCAATGTACACCAACGCGAAAGTCACAAAAAATATTTTACTGTCCCCTACTAGCTGGCATCCAAGTTGCTATAATAATCTTCTTGTCCAATGTTCTTATAATGTTAAACTCATTGCTATATCCACCAGTGAGAGCCATTTCACTAGTGAGAGAGGCGGTGGTTATGATGGAGTGACTGGAAGCCAAAGCAACAAAATTCTCCCAGTGAAGACCATACCGAAAAGCCTTATCTTTTTTCAAAAACAGATTTTGATATAATTAGTTTTCTTCTACAAGTTGTACCACTGCTTTTTAGGTTCAAATGTATGTATATAAAAATTTGAATATCTCAATTCTAGTTATATCTATTTGAAACTTTGCAAATGTACCTTTGTACCTAGTTCAAATAACAATATAACCATGTGGTACAATAATTGTACCAGCTTGATTATTGAGTAGGTGGGTTACCATAATCTCAAAAACATTCTTATTTTGAGTTTAACACCTTACATTGAGTTTTGTCTTGCCCTTTCATTAGCCGAGAGAACAAGACAAAAGTCAATGTAAGGTGATTATAATAGGTTTTTGAGGTTATGCTTAGCTACCTGGTGTGATGATAAAGCTGAAACTGGGTAACGGAACTCTTGATTGGATATAAGTAAACCAATTGAATTTGTTCAGTCAGGTTCATCTTAACCAGCCTTTCTATTGCAAAGCATTTTATTGATTTGTAACTGTTTTTAAACGAGTTATAATTAAGTATCAGATTTTTTGTTCAGTATATCAAGACAGTTGTATTTAATTGTCCAAAAATTAATGAAAATCTTTAATTTTCCTATATTTTGCAAGTTTTTCTTACAAAAAAAAAAACTAACTGCGCCCCGCGGTTTAATCCACGTGGATTACTTCTTATATTATCAGCTATCTGCCGGTGAGTCCCGTCCAAATCAGTCCAGCCGTTTTGGAGTCCATAGGGAAAATCTATACATACATAGCACATTGCCTTTTATATATCAGAAGAAAATAATATAAGAAGAAGAAAGAAGAAGAAGATAACATGTCTTGGGGGTGTTGAACTGTTGAACTGAATATTAACATATGAAAGTAATTTTATAAAATAAGAGTAATTATCATCAAATCCCACTGGGATAAGGAATGCCTTGACTTAATTTTGTCATTCTGTTAGCCTCGATTCAATGCTTGTCGGATCCAGTCCACTTGTGATGTTGACAATATTGCCGACAATCACGATCTATAAACATCACTAATGGCGTAAAAATTGGAGTGCAGAGTTCAGTAACCTAGTCTACTTTTCTCCTTGACTCTCCGAAGTGTTGACGAGGTCTAAGAAACACATAGACCATACTGGTATTCAAAGATCATATTGTTACCAGTATTTAAAAAAAAAATCTCTTAGACCACAACATGTTCCCACATAATGAGTATTTTCCAGTGTTTTATGCAATCATGGTGGATTTTTGTTCATCAAGGTGCTCGAGTGAGTGCAAGTGATATAATGAGGTGTAACGTTTATTTTCATGTAGTTTCCAAAACTTCATAGAAGCCTGTGTAGTAAAATCTCCACTTTACTGCGGCATACTCATGACAGTAAAATATGTAGGACGAGGCGGTATGGCCTTAATGGTTTTAGCCTACCCATACTAGGCAAAAAAAAACGAATTAAAATAGTGTTCTTGGCTTAGATTAGAATAGTTATGAATCTTTGGTTCTTGGTTTTACTTTACAGAGAAAATGGACCTACCTTTTTGGGTAGTACAATTTCTTTGATTTTAACTATAGAGATGAAAGAGAATACTACTATAAATATCCCTGTTCCATTTCCTCGCAGTTAACGTAAAAACGCCGAGTGTAACTCGTGCATAACCTATTTTATCTTCGACTCAAATATCCGCCCTCGCCTTATGCTCGGGCTAATAAACGTCTCGGCTAATCTGACTTGTTTTGTCCACTCATACCTACAATCTATTATTTTCTAATCCAATTTTTTTTTGTATACATAGCACAGAATAGGTTAAATATACACAGAGTTACTTATAATCATGTTACTTCAATTTCTTAATACTAGGAAACACCACCGTGTAACAAAAACATTTTATAATTTATTTCTATAATACTTTATTTGGTCGTAAAAAATCAGTAGAAAACAATAATTATATCACAGGAACACATAAGAGGTAGTCATTCAATAATGGTGATGGTGAGGGACAATGTGGTGAGTCTGGTGTTTGACGTCAGCATGGAATCTGAAGAAGAAAAACAGATTAAAAATAGATTTAAAAAAAATTATTTGCTACATATTTGGGAATTGGTTGGTTTTTGAGTAGATCTAAAGTTCAGATAGCAAACCAAATAATGAAAATAAAATAAAAGTTGAAGATCGACAAATTCTTACCCAGAGTGGTGGTCACCATGGTAGTGCACGTGTCTGATGGAACCATCAGGTTCATGCAGAGAGTAGAAGCCCTTCACGACGTCTCCATCGCGAGTCTCATGCTGCTCCTTGTGGTCTCCAGTGTGCGGGTCTGACACCTTGTACGCGAACTCATATTTAGGATGCGCCTGAGAAAAGTACAAGTAAGTGTTATATAATTATTATTTTTAAGCCTGTTTCAGATTTTTATGTCATTCTTCTTTGATGAATACTATCGAATTCCGATGTTGGAGAGACGATATGGTTGGAATTACGATATACGTAAGATGACTCGCCAGTGGTTGGAAGAGAAAAGCTGAGGCCAGGCGAGGAAGAGTTGCGTGCCTCGCGAGAGGCCTATGTTCAACAGTATGTAGGCTGATTATGATGATGGTGATGATCGAACTCGAACCAGTTCTAGGTAAAAGTGTAAGGATGCCTTATGACCAGGTAGAGACGCGACCTGCGTAAGCGGCGAGTAGAAACTGCGTCCATTGAAGATTGAAGAGGTTTTGAGTTCAGTGACGCGTATTAAAAGAAGCTTACATATTATAGCAGTGGACAAAAATATGTACAAACTGATGATGATATACAACTTACATAGTAGTCTAGGTGATGTCCTTCGTGCCCGTGTCCATGTCCGTGTCCGTGAACGTGGACAGGGTGTGCTGGTCCGTCGTGGCGGTAGATGTGCTGCGAGGAGTAACCATGTCCATGGGCTGCAACCATGCCTACGAGGGCCACGAATGAGATAATCTGAAAAAATAACCTTATTTTATAGTTCTTTGATGAAATGTACACCAAAGTTTTTGCCACTCCAATGGCAGCTAAACTTTCCCAGGCAATTAAATTATTTCTTAACAGTGTTAGACCTTTTTTTCTTACCTTAGAGAACATATTGTATTCCGTTGCTGGCTCCAGAACTGAACTGATACTGTTGGTCTAAATCGATCGACTTTTATATTATCGTTAACAAGGGTCCAAGGCGACATCGATTTCTCTACAAATATCTGCGGCTCACAATTTTATTATGCCCATACGGCGGCACCTTGCAATAGTTTCATAATTTGTGTACTTACATTGTACTCGTACAGTACTAAACTGTAATACATAGTTAATAATTTGATTAGTCAACTTGTTTTATTAAATAAAACCTTTTTGTTAAGACTCACAAATAGTTAGTAATTATATTTTGAAAATGCTACGATTATGACAATCCTGTTAGAAGCGTGTATCGCGATTTGCTAACAAATCAACGATGTGGTTTCATTATATTATTTTTTCCTTTATAGTTAAAATTACATTGCAAAAGTTTTCTGGATTTGTATTTCTACACTATTCGCACCAAAAAGTGTATATTTTAGATACAATCTGCTTAATAATGAGGACGGGATCTGCTAAAAATAAGTAAACTTATGTTATATCATATACAGACTTATAACCGAAGGTTTCGGGGTCATATACGAGTACCTTTTCCGAAAATAAAAAGGTTTTTTGGTTTTATTTACATCATCACCATCGTCATTTTAGTCATAGGATGTCCACTGCTGGGCATAATCTTCCCCCATCAATCTCCAAAAGCGTTGGAAGCGGACTGCATACAGCGTTTCCCTGCGGTCTCTTTTAGGTCGTCTGTTCATTTGGTCATCTTCGATGGTTTATTTAGTTAATTACATTTTACCATGGAACTACGATATGGATTGATTGATTAACTCTTTATTGCCGCACCATCAAAAAGATAGATAAATAATAATAATTATTATGACAGATGATTATTATTATGATCGATATGTAAATAGATCTACGTTTGGACACCATCTCGCCTGATGGTTAGCAACGTTGTGGCCGAGGATGAAGCACGTCGATTTAGAATCTGTTCACTTTAGCCTTGAAGATGTCTAGATTGTAGTTCTTAGGAAACTTTGAGAACGGCAGGAAGCTTAGAATAACTACTCAGAGAAGGTAGGTTTCCAAACAACGCCTTCTCAAAACGTAAGCTACAAATTCGCTTTGTAGCTTACGTTTCGATTGGTATTTTAAACGATTTAAGCAAGAAAATTAATGGATTACCTGTGGAATGTCACACCATAACTCTTATTTATGCTGCTTTTCTGATTTGTTGTGGTACGATTTCACCGCGCACATTGTCATAGTAAAATTTTTATAATTTTTTATGGAGCCATATGTGACACCATTTGAATGGCTTAAATTTTGCGAATGTACTTGGTTTCTTTGTGTAGTTTTTCTAAGGCAGTAAGTTAAATTTTTGGGCAGTACGCATTACGCATGAAGAACGAAATCGTTGCGTACAAATTTTTGGAATTTCCGCGATGAGCGAGATAGTAGAGTTTTTATATACTACGTACACACTTACAGTATGTGATAAAATCACATTCGTTTGTATTAAAATATCAATATATTCACCTAAGTACTTAACAGATTGATTTTCATTCTGACAAGTTAATTAACAACTAATTAAACATTTATCAGATATATTCATTATAGCATTTCGACTAGCTACATATTTTCGAACGCATTATTGTGTAAGCATTACAAAATGTACATTAAGCGATAGGTGATAAAACTGAGACATTATTGCTCTTAGGGTGAAAACAATCACCTTGATTATGATATTTATATCCATGCAGCATTCGTTAATCGATATATAGTATATATAAAACTTGAGAATTTGATAATTGTATCAGTTGACTACTGAGCTTCACAACAAGCACAACCCAGTTAATTAAGACAATGATTTCCAAAGTAAGACCATTTATTTGGTAATTGATAAATATTTCTCGAAGGATAACCCAACCATTAAAGTTAATAATTAAAAATACACGAGCCGCAAACAACCCAAATCGCTTTAGTTTTGATGTATCTTATCTTATAGTTTACCGTCAACGATCGTTAATGAAAAATAGTATCATCAAAGATCTACGCTCAGATCAAAGTTTGTTTTTGGAATATGGTCGTATGTCATATTCATTGTTGACGAAATGTATTAACCTAAAGTATTGTCTCAAAAATCTAAGAGATTTATCAACTTATTAACGTTGTTTTCCTGCCTATTGTAGATCGTACTCCTGGCAGCGCTGGTGTGCGCAGTGGTAGCTGAGCACGCGTTCTCTTCCCAACACGTGCACAAGCACGACGGTCACCACGAGGAAGTACAAGTTCATGACCACCACGGCCATGGCCATAAGCACTTCGACTATTACGTGAGTAACTTAATAATGATAAGAAGAGAAGAGAATAGCCTCGAGCAACACCTTACGAGGCTCTCGCTAGTCGTTTGGGTCAAGGGTCAGATGCAGAAGGCGGTAATCCTTGACACGGCACGCATTGTCAGGAGATTCCTCACTCTGCAGCCCTAACCTGTGATACCTTGGGTCCTGCCCCACACACTAGATTTTAAGTTTTTATATATTCTTTCTTTTATCTATATATATAAATATGAATCCCTATATACTTTGGTCACGCCATAACTTTAGAAAGACTTCACCGATTTCATTCATTTTTTTTAAAGTTTTCTACTACTTTGTAGAAGGTTCTTACGGTAAGAAAAATTAAGAAAATTGGTAAAATTGACGACGATTATATATGAATAACTCAGTGGTGAAACCGCGGAGCGCAGCTAGCTAGTGTTTTTATAATCATAACATGTACTGTAAAGAACTTAAAATTTAAGAAAATAAATGAATATGTGATTGATGATAAGTGACAGTGGAACTGTAACTGAACGGATCCTTGTTGCAGACTCATCCGAAGTACGAGTTCGAGTACAAAGTGAAGGACCCTCACACGCACGACCACAAAGAGCAGCATGAGACTCGCGACGGAGATGTCGTGAAGGGATACTACATGCTGCACGAACCTGATGGTAACATCAGACACGTGCACTACCATGCCGACCACCACTCTGGGTAAGGAACAAGTTAACAACAGCTAACGCCTGCTAATGTGATGTTATCTGCAGTACAAATCTTCTTCTTCTTATATAATTATATTAAAGTATATATATATAATTATATTATAATTATATGTAAGTATGTATGTTCCTTATCGAATTCAAACGGCTAGACCGATTTTGACGATAGATAGCTGATGATATAAGGAGTAATCCACATAGGTGAAGCCGCGGGCCGCAGCGTGTGATTAATAAACTCTTTTGGTTCCAGATTCCACGCTGATGTCAAACATGAAACTCATCACATCGTACCAGAAAAGCACCATCACCACCATTATTAAAACTAATGACTAAAAGTGACTGTTATTTTGTTGTAGTTCATTAGTACTTTTGTAAATAAATATTAAACTGTTTCAATATTGTAATAACCTTTTCTTATTTTCATGATAGTATGATTCTAGATTAGATAGCCTAAGCATACAAAGTAATAAGGATTGCTTCTATTTCTGTTATCATAAACAAAAAAATGCACTTTAAGAATTCCCAACCCACACAATACAATTACAATAAGAACACAACGATAATAAGCAAACCATTAAATAAATATAACATACTTACTAAACATTATCAATAGTAACTATACCAATAATAATATACTAGTATTGCTAGTCCAGGATCGACAGTTTCCGAGATATCGTTTAACCATGTTTGACAACTGTCATTCGAAATGGAGATCTCGACGAGATCTATCACTTTTGTAAAGGAACTGCTAGTCCAGGATCAACAGTTTCCGAGATATAGTCCAACCAAGTTTGACAGCTGTCATCCAAAATAAAGATTTTGGCGATGCTCGAGTGTGGGTAAGTGATTTAACTATAATTAAGACTGAAAAACTGAATCCATGGTCACGAAAAATAATAAAAGCTATTGTTGACACTATTTTGTAGATGTCTATTGAACTTGACAACCAGTTTTGACATAAAGATATGACTCCGTTTAGCGCACCGCCGCCAGTTTAATTTTATCTGGTGAAAAATTATCTTGCTTCCGTAAACGCACCCAGTATCGACAGTTTTTGAGATATCGTCCAACCAAGTTTGACATCTGTAACACTGACATTATTTTGTCAACGCTCACATCTACCCTGAGGGAGAGGCCTTAGTCTGTCTGATAAGAGTAGGCTAATAATGATGATGGTGGATTAAGGCCCATCCTCTCTCTCTGATAGAAGGCCCGTGTCCCAGCAGTGGTTTAAAGTTGTTTCCTTTTGGGAAATAACATAAATAAAATCAGCTAAGTTTGGGCTCGCACACTGAGGGTTCCGTAGCATCAAATAACTTGTTTTAGAAATTGATCCTGGTGTTAAGAGCCACAACACCACCCAAAACCGTGAGTCCGTACCCAAAGGGTAAAAATGGGACCCTATTACTAAGCCCACGATGTCTGTCTGTCTGTCTGAATTTTGTGTTTTTGCTCATTTTTTTGTACTTTAGGAGCTACCAAGTTATGTGGTGAAAAAAAAGTGGTGCAATAAATATTTAGAGCAGTGAAATTCAGTTAAACTTAGATAATGATTCAACAGAATTGTTGGCATTGAGTTTGTACATACTTAATAATTATATGCAACAAGCTGCGCCCCGCGGTTTCACCCGCGTAGTGATGAAAATGGTGATGGTGATGATGATGATAAAAAGCCTATGTCACTCTCTGGCTCTTGAACTATATCGATGCAAAAAATCAGGTTGTTCAGGTTTGTAACGGTTTGGGTTCATCCCCGTTAAAGTTAACAAATATTATACAATTAAAGTTAATTTAATACCTTAAGACTAAGGTTTATTTGACATTATCATGTAAAAAGTTAAGAAATTTATAAAACTAACTTTATTATTAAGATTGTCTTATATTTAATTTTAATATTCTAGTAGGTTAATTCCTTGAAGCAGTCGAGTACCGCGAGGCACGCGAATGCCTTGAAGCTCGCAAGTCATGCGAGTTGCTCGAATCACTCGGGGTCGTCCAACGTAGTCCCACGGTTCTCTTGAAGCAGTCGAGTACCGCGAGGCACGCGAATCCCTTGAAGCTCTCGAATCACGCGAGTTGCTTGGTTCACTCGGGGCCGTCTGACGTAGTTGAAGGGTATATAAGGAGCATTGTTGGTGGGGTAAGGACAGTTCGCTATTGGGCCTTGAGTAAGAAGGTCGTCGGTTCCGTGGAGTGTCTCTAATTCGTGAATACCTTTAGTGTGGTTTTGTTAGTGCTAGAATAAAAGTGTCAGGAAATTGTTGGAGCTTGTCCGGACTTGTCAGCAGCTGACGGCGAGAGAGCTGACAGTTGAGGCATCAAACATGTGAGTAACTAGGCTCATTAAGGAATTCATTTGCTATTAATTCCAATGTGTTTTACAAATGTTTTCAGGTTATGTAAAAAAACCTGAAATTGGTTTATTTCTTAAAATAATTGAAAATTTTCACTTCTGATAATGTATTGAGTTGGAAAGTGACTTTAGTAATTGAATTAAACTAGTTTTGAATGTAGTACATATAGATAGATGTACATAATGCTTTGAGTCGTATACAGACTTTGATGAGAATTTAATAATCCTCGATTGGCGAAAGAAAGCCTGATTTTCTGGAGATAAATCTAATAGGCCTAGCAGAGCAGTTGCCTAGTCATAGATCTCTACTAAAACAGAGAGACGTTGACATCTTCACATAGATTTTGTCTTCTAGAAAGTTGTACTTACCACTTTTACATAAAGATGTGTATTTTTCAACTTTGTTGACGAAGTCTGTCTACAGATTTTATAGTTAATACTATACCTAGAAATCGGTTCTAAAGAACTTGTGTTTAACAAATATCTACGGTCACTTTCCATCCATTAAATATTTACTTATGTTACTATAGGTATATAGAGGTTTGCCAGGGAGTATTGATGGTACGCAAGGGTCAAAATACTTACATATATAAACATCACGGTGATCAAAAGATAATAATTGTATCTTCTTAGCGATAAGTTTTCTCTTGACCTAAGTTAGGATTCTTTAGGGTTTGAAATAATGTAGGGTGTGCTTAAGGAATAAGTTATCTATTTATTTATATGTTCCGATAGAGTACCCATGGGATTTATAAATTAAGCCCTGTGGGTTCTCGCAAAGAAACAGGTGGTCTTCTACCACCACCGACGCCGCTAGTCCCACACTGGCGGTGACAAGTAGATGACTCAGGAACAAACAGACTTACTAGACATTTCGCTAGCTAAAAGATTATGTCCTCTTGTCCCTTTCAAACCGTATTCCCAAAATAGTGGGAGAGAGATATCCAGGTCTAAGGAAGCGTCTCATCTTCACAAGCGAAGGAGGGGCTTGTGGACTTAGCTTTGAGAACACATTGTTAATAAGCTAGCCGCTGGGGAATACTAAAGTAGATAACGAACTTGTTTATTAACCTTGAATCTAAACTTCACCCTGTATGAATTTTACCCTGTATAGATAACCTATTCCACTCTTTTAACATTAGGTTAGACTAAGCTAAGCATATACTGTAGAAGATAAATCTCGATTAGGTAGCTTCAGAAATTATGTATAGCAACTAGGATTTAAGTGGTGTATGGTAGCAGTTCATCTCAATACTATCTTGGGTTATTATAGATCACAACACCGGGTCCTTCCTAGACGATCACTTGGCCAAATATAATCTTTAATTTTAGTTTGGGTATTTATTAGCTTATATTTCATAATCACCTAGCCTTTAAAATATAATATTTAATATTAAAATTAGTTAGTAAGTTTAGTATGTAAGTTATCCGTATATAATATTAGTTAGTTAGTCAGTTAAAAACAGTAATGCGTGTTGGTTTGTTACAGGTTGCAGCGTGAAAGAGGAACAAACCAACAAACCAACACACTTTCGCATTTATAATATTAGTGTAATATTAGAGTAAGGGAGACAGAATAGTTATATAAGTAGAGTAAGAGAGAAAGCGAATAAAAGTAATGGCGAACGTACCTCGGCCTTTCATTTACTTACATTAGTATGATTCTAAAAAAATGTCTAAACATCCTCTTTATGAAGCTATTTCTATAAGCCAGCGAAAAGATACTTATTGACCATCAAAAATGCATTTATTACGTTTCGGTTTTACAACTCTGTAAAAGTAAAATGCAACTATAGAGATCTTCAGAGCTATCAACAGAGTGTTAATTTAGCAGTAGCTATAATGAGCCGTGGTAGCCTATTTGGGAGACCGCTAGACTTGAAAGCCTGAGGTCGCGAGTTGAAACCCCGGGCCCGTACCAATGAGCTCTTCGGAGTTTATGTACGGATTTTCATTTTCATACCACTGGCTTTTCGGTGAAAGAAAATATCGTGAAAAAACCTGCATACATACGGAGAAGGAATTCAATGGCGTATGTGAATCCACCACCCCGCACTGGGCCAGCGTGGTGGATATGGCCCAGTCAACCCTATCGGAGGTAGGCTAAAAGTCCAGCAGTGGACTGTTAAAAGGCTGATTATGATGATAATGAGCTTATTGTGGAGTTAGAAGTAAGGCAGTGACAAAGTGGTGCCTAGGTAAATTAAGCGGAGCGCTTGTCATCAAGAAGCAAGATGGGGGACGATTATATTGTTAAAATCACGGGTTGAACCTGGACCAGATTAGCACAGGACCGAGGCAGATGGTACAGCGGGAAATGCAGACTGTTTCCGTTTATAATGCACTTACACCGAGAAACATTCAACTTATGAATCTCTAAACAACCTGATCTAGGTAATAATATATATTTTTGACAAGCGACTGACAAGACTCAGTGCTAAAATTGTCCATCTGTGATGCAGAATCTCGGGTTTGGATTTTTGCTTGTAAATAACGTGCTTAAGTAAAGTTGTAATGAGGAAGAGAAATAGGTTTATATCCAGCAATGGGTTAAGGATTGCTGTGAACGATGATACAAAATGGTTGTGATTTTCACACAGCATTCACTCTTTTATGTGTGTATTGTGTTTTCCAGATAAAATGGTATCATGAATAATAATATGTAAGAGAAAAAAAAACAGAAATTTGAATCTTCAATTGCGAAAATTGGGACCCAAGAACCTGGTTAAAGTGCAAAGAAAACTTACAAATTTTATTTCCTTATATGTATGGAGATTTCTATAGTTTTATTTTCGAGTAGCTACTTGAAATAGGGTACTCAGAGTATTATTATATATTATTTTTTAAGACTAAATAGTTAAAATACTAGTATTTATAAAATAAAATAATTTTATTTTTCTATTAGTAGATTAAACATTACATAACAATAGACTTAAAAAGTACAGTACAGTACAAAACAAATCAGTCAATTTCCGTAAAATATAGTTTTTTTAGTGGTGGTGGTGATGCTTCTCAGGAACAATGTGGTGGGTTTCATGTTTCACATCAGCGTGGAACCTGGATAACAGATATTAGATAAAATTTATACTTAGGTCCCTATATAAAACCCAACCTACATAGAAAATTATATCGTTGCGCATTACCCAGAGTGGTGGTCGCTGTGGTAATGCACATGTCTGATTGAACCATCAGGCTCGTGCAGAGAGTAGAATCCTTTGACGACGTCACCGTCGCGAGTCTCATGCTGCTCCTTGTGGTCGTGCGTGTGAGGGTCCTTCACTTTGTACTCGAACTCGTACTTCGGATGAGTCTGCAACAAGGAGATCCGTTCAGTAACAGTTCCACTGTCACTTATCAGCATTAACTACTACGTTATTAAGTTACTTACGTAATAGTCAACATGTTTATGGCCATGGCCGTGGTGGTCATGAACTTGCACTTCCTCGTGGTGACCGTCATGCTTGTGCAGGTGTTGGGAAGAGAACGCATGCTCAGCTGCCACTGCGCACACCAGTGTTGCCAGGATAAGGATCTGACGATCAGATAAAAAAAATACATCTTAGATGAAAATTTACATTTCTTCTTATTGTCCAGCATTTCGAGAACAATTCCCAGTGGTGATTAGCGGTTAAATTTTTTTTTATTAATAGGTTTTTTAATATTGTAAAAATACTATGATTTTCTTTGTAAATGTACTAATATTTTAAATTTTAAAAACAATACCTTGGATGCCATTATAAATATTTTCAAATTGAGTTGTTATTGTTGTTAAGCTTAGTGTTTGAATGATACTTTTCTTCCAACGCGCAAGTCTTATATATCGAAAAACGAATCAAATTCATAATCAAGGTTATTGTTTTCACTCCAAATACCAGTAATAATAATGGTCAGAGATTTTAAATACTATCGCGTAATGCAAATTGGTAATGCTCACGCAATTATTGTGTCCGTATAGAGTCAACGTAGTGAGCGACAATACTAATATTAAACTATAATTTTGTATCCACATTGAGATGTGGGCCGATGCCATTTCTTATCGTATCACAAAAAGTAACATTTATATTTGGTCATTGTGCATGTTGGCGCTCTAATAATTATCTAATATTATAGCCACAAACCTTTTAGGATGGTTTCATCGACATTTACTGTTCTTTTGTTTTATGCTATATTATCGGAGCTTTTCTTTTCATGCATGGTGGATTGGAAACCATCAACCGTGACGGGTTGGAAAAGATCGTACAGGAACCTGTAAAAAACCGCACAAAAACTTAACGTTAAAGTCAGGTTTCACAAGATTTCTGCGAAGAAAACAGCAGCGTGAACGACTATACCGGTTTTTTATGGGTTTATTCAGTCATCAAAAAAGGTTTCTTTCAAAACTCAAAATGTGTTTGTTATCTATCTTCTACATATCTATATATTATATAAAAGTGAAATTCATTCAATCACTCACTCATCACGAAATCTCAAAACTACTGGACCTACGAAGCTGAAATTAGACAGGTAGATTTCTTAAGGGATGCAGAGGTCCGCTAAGAAAGGATTTTGCGAAAGGGCCGAATTAAGTGGGGTAAATGGGGACTGAAACTTTTTATGAAAGTCTACGCGTACAAAGTCGCGGGCTAGTATAATATATAAATTACTAGCGATCCACCCACCCGGCTTCGCACGAGTGTAATTTACGTGCGAAGGCTGGGCGGGTCGCTAGTTATACATATAAACCTTCCTCTTGAATCAATCTATCTATTAAAAAAAACCGCTTCAAAATCAGTTGCGTATTTTTAAAGATTTAAGCATACATAGGGACGGATAGACAGCGACTTTGTTTTATAATATGTAGTGATAGTGATAATGATAGTGATGATGGATGCAAAGGCCATGTGTGCAGTGGCGTACTTATATATTTTTTTTATCTTGTATAGTTTGAATTTTGCTCCTTTCTATGAAAGCCCTGCAATGAATTCAAATGAAATTTATTCACTAGAGCACGCAATTTACTTGGAAAACCCTAGATTTGCTACAGCATGTGTGCGCTTGTGCATTTAAGTATAATCTAAGCACCTGTATATTTTATTTTAGAGGTTCTAAGTATTTTCAAGAAACTGACAAGTTAATTGACATCTTATTAAACATTTATCAGTTATTTTTATTGTAGCATTCCAACAGGCTTTGTTCCAACGCATTATTGTGTAAGCATTGCAATTGTTAATTATGCGATAGGTGATAAAACTGAGACATTATTGCTTGTAGGGAGAAATCAACCTTGATTACGATATTCATATCCACACTGTTATCGTTAATCGATATATAACAGTTGAGAATTTGATAATTGTATCAGTTGATTACTGAGCTTTACAACAAGCACAACCCAGTAAAACAATGATATCCAAAGTAAGTTTACTTATTTCGTAGATGATAACTAGCTTTATTCTTAGATCCTACCCATGTAAGTTTATATGAAAAAAATGCTCATAGAAAAAAGTGCAATAAACTTTAATCGTTTTACTTTTTAATGTCTATAAAAGTTATGAATATTAACACACATACAGCTTCATGTTAATTAAGGTTCTATGTTAGCGAATTTTCCTAGCATATAAAATTACTTCCTATCACATGTTTGGATTGTGGTAACATTTATATAGACCTAAACTATTGCGTGTAGTATCTTGCAGATTTGTCTACGTAATTACATTATTTTCCTATTACCTATTGCAGATCGTACTCCTGGCAGCATTGGTGTGCGCAGTGGTGGCTGAGCACGCGTTCTCTTCCCAACACGTGCACAAGCACGACGGCCACCACGAGGAAGTGCAAGTTCACGACCACCACGGCCATGGTCACAAGCACTTCGACTATTACGTAAGTACCTTAACAATAATAATGATGAGAATTGACAGTGGAAATATAATTGAACGGATCTCCTTGTTGCAGACCCATCCGAAGTACGAGTTCGAGTACAAAGTGAAGGACCCTCACACACACGACCACAAGGAGCAGCATGAGACTCGCGACGGTGACGTCGTGAAGGGATACTACATGCTGCACGAACCTGATGGTAACATCAGACACGTGCACTACCATGCTGACCACCACTCTGGGTAAGGAACAAAATTAACACCAAGCACCTATCAATGTGATGTTATCTGCATTACAAATAGTTAATAAACCATTTTGGTTTCAGATTCCACGCTGATGTCAAACACGAAACTCATCACATCGTACCAGAAAAGCACCATCACCACCATTATTAAAATTTATGACTGTTAATTTTGTTTATAAGCTTAATTTTTGTAAATAAATATATAACTATTTCAATATTAAAACAACCTCGTCTTATTTTCATGATATGATCCTAGATAGACTTATTCATTTATGCTAATTTATTGCGAATGTCATCTCTTTTTCAATTGACATTTAGTATTCGATAGTACATAATAAATGCATCCAGTAACTATAAAATGTATAGGTATACATATTATTTTTAAGCCCCCGGTTAATTCGGAAAAGAGAAATTCAGAACTTTTAAATAGCTGAACAGATTTTCAACAAATTAAATTAAAAACTGCCTTAGAATAAACTAAATTTGATTTAAAAAACTGCATTGAAATTCTGTCATCCATTTAAGAGCTACGAAGCCACAAATAAATAAACATAAGCGTCAAAAGTCACGCATTTTTCGACGTCGTAGCATAAAAAAATTTATATGTCCGTCAGTGATAATCCTCCAATAAACAAAAACAGAGCAGTGTCAAGTGATAAGCATATTTATCGAAAATTTATTACCAGAAGTATATGTGAAATAGCTTCAAATAGCTTCGCCTCGCTGTTTCATCTGCACAGATTACTCCTTATAACATCAACTATCTGCCAGTGAAAGTTCCGTCAACATCAACATATACATACCATACATACACACAGATTGTTATAAGCTTAATTTGATGACATTAAAATTATGTCTTGTTTAACCGATGCCGGATAAGAGGACTGATCTCAATTGAAACCATTTTTTTTTAAATTTATTACTAGTGATGTGATATAAGGGTGAAACCTTGATGAACCATGATATATTTTTATCTAACTGACCAGAAGAAAGGTAACGTTTTTCGATTATTTATTTATGTACCTAAGTATGTTTATCTGTTAATCATCAGCTTGACAAATTTTGGATTTCGATGTGTTGTTAGATTCCTATTATTTTTTTGGGGCTACATTTTGTTGTTAATTTTTATAAAATCTTCCAATTTAAAACTGTGAGTCCTTCTAGATAGTCTACCATCTACGCCAATCTCACATTATTATCACATCTATTATCTACGTACAATTCAAATTTTTGTGAAGAGTACATTGATGCACTCTAATTTAGCTTGGGATAAACTATATTATCATAATTAAAACTAAACCTCTAGAAGGATTAAGGCGTTGATATACTCGTATGTATAATACACTCAATCAAAAATAATGATTACAACTTCGAAGCGGTAAAATAAAGTAGATAGTTTTAGTAATATGATAAATAATTATGATTTAACAGATATAGTGCTATTATCGACTTCAAAATAATATGAAGATAAAAAAACCATTTTGATGAAGAGATACTATACAACGCTATGCGTGTGCTTAGCCAACTAAAACATGCTTTATATTTAGAACATTTTAGTCTTCAAAAACTATAGTTTTTTTTCGAATTACTTTGTGTAATACTTACAATTTCAAATATACATGGTATTTAGGGCTAGGCTACTAGTGCATTACAAGTTAGGTATATTGTGCTTACTCTTAAAATAAGTACTCGAATGAATTACCTGTTTTCCAGATCTGGTACAATGTAATTTATGAAGAAAAGAAATATGCAATAGAATGAGAAATGTTAGCCTTGCACAGACTGCAAGTCAAGTATAAGCAGTATATATACTGCTTATAAGCAGTGAAAATTAATTATTTTACTTACCTATTCGGAGTACTCATTTCTGTATGTGTTTAACAATTTACAACAAAATAATAATCTTTAATAACTACCTAATCTATCTTTAATTTATCTTTTTTTTTCTTCGGCCCTATGACTTCGGCCCTTTGTAGCATTCTATGGTGAACTCATGTTTATTATAATAATTATTGCTCGTGCTGAATAAGACAAAATACGAGTATTTATTTATAACATTGTTTTATTTTCTTTATTCGTAGATTAGACAATACATAACAACACACTGGACAAATAAAAAACAGATCAGTCAATTTCCGTAAAGTTTTATTGTTTTAGTGATGGTGGTGATGCTTCTCAGGAACGATATGGTGGGTTTCATGTTTCACATCAGCGTGGAATCTGGAAAAAAGATATTCAGTAAAATTAATGCATACGTATAAAAAACCCAATCCTACAAATATTTCAGGCAGCTGCGTTAATAAATAATTATTAATGAATTAATTTGACATATGAAATACTGACATAATATATTGTTATAAATTTTTGCTCATAATATTTTTAACTAAATAAGATTATTTAATTTGAATTATGTACACTTAGTAATATTATTAACATATACTGTTTATATAAGTTTATATACATCGATGTAGAAAGTGTACTGGAGAAGTTTGACCTGTAACTATGGAGTTATTAATAAAGAATTGTATTGTATTGTACGCATAACCTTAGATCGATGCGCCTTACCCAGAGTGGTGGTCACTGTGGTAATGCACATGTCTGATTGAACCATCAGGCTCGTGCAGAGAGTAGAATCCTTTGACGACGTCACCGTCGCGAGTCTCATGCTGCTCCTTGTGGTCGTGCGTGTGAGGGTCCTTCACTTTGTACTCGAACTCGTACTTCGGATGGGTCTGCAACAAGGAGATCCGTTCAGTTACAGTTCCACTATCACTATTTTTTATTATTATTGTTAAGTTACTTACGTAATAGTCAACATGTTTATGGCCATGTCCGTGGTGGTCATGAACTTGCACTTCCTCGTGGTGACCGTCATGCTTGTGCAGGTGTTGGGAAGAGAACGCGTGCTCAGCTGTCACTGCGCACACCAGCGTTGCCAGTATAAGGATCTGAAGTTTAGATACAAAAGAAACATCTTAGACGAAAATTATTACTCAATATTTGTAGCAGATCAATTTAATATTTTCTTTACATTGCTTCTTATTATCCAGCATTTAGGGAACAATTCCTTGTAGTGGATAGCGGTTTTTTTTTAATTTATTAATCTAATTTGTTTTAATTTTACATATTTTTTGTTATTGTAACAAATAATACTAAGTTTTTTTAAGTACTAATATTTTCAATACTATAAACAATACCTTGGATACCATTATAAATATTTTCAAATTGAGTTGTTATTGTTGTTAAGTTTAGTGTTTGAATGATACTTTTCTTCCAACACTCAAGTCTTATATATCGAAAAACGAATGAAATTCATAATCAAGGTTATTGTTTTCACCCCAAATACCAGTAATAATAATGGTCTGAAATTTTAAATACTATCGCGTAATGCAAATTGGTAATGCTCACGCAATTATTGTGTCCGTATAGTGTAAGCGCAGTAAGTGACAATACTAAGCGCATTATATTTTGATGGCTATTCTTATTGCCACATAGCATATAAAAAATTAGTTAATGTTAATTTGTAGCCATATTTCTCATTTTTGAAAAAATCTTCGACGAATTGAACTATCGAATAAGAATAAGATAAAATATGCTAACGGCGGAAATATACTAACCTCGTCAGAGGTTTAATAATTGAGCCGTTTGGGGTCTAGACATTGGGCGCTCGGAAAAAGGGAGCTCATATCATTTTAAAAAATCTATCAGAGCGCCTGGTAAGTGCGACGCGTGACCAATGCTGGCGTGTTTCTGGTTCAACGCATAAGCATTTCCATTCAGCGAGGTAATGTCACCAGCATACTGGGTACGCTTCCAACTGATAGTGGGCATTTGGATTTTTTTGACCTTCAACGGTATATGGGCATTGGGCAGTCTAACTGATTTTGTAGTTTTAGTTGTAGCTAGTATTTTGTTTAGTTAATAAAGGTACCGGTATGGTGGTAGGTTTAGATGTACCTACTTACTATTTTGTGTCTAAAAAATTTAATTTTGAAATGTTACGTAGCTAAACTAAATAAATAGCAAAGGATGGAATCTATGTAGGTAAGTATATTTGATGAATTTAATAATCATTCCAAAATATACCCAATATAAGTACTCTGGACAGTGGGTAAATTTTTAAGCTTTTCGGGGCCGAAACAATGGGCCCGTTTGGATAGGGAGCCAAAGGTCGATGCAACTCGTGACTAACATGCAAAAAAACCTTGTGGTACTTACAAGTTTCAAAGTTAATTAACTACTATTTAAAAATTTATCACATATTTTTATTACAGCATTCCGACAAACTTTGTTCGAACGCATTATTGAGTAAGCATAACAATTTTAAATTATGGGATAGGTGATAAAACTGATACATTATTGCTTATAGGGTGAAATCAACCTTGATTACGATATTCATATCCACACTGTTATCGTTAATCGATATATAACAGTTGAGAATTTGATAATTGTATCAGTTGATTACTGAGCTTTACAACAAGCACAACCCTGTAACACAATGATATCCAAAGTAAGTTTACTTATTTCGTTTCTTAGGATATCCTAACCATAATATACGTTGATATGAAAAAAATAAAAACAAAAAAGATGCAATCAACTTCAAATGCTTTACTTTTTAACGTCTGTAATAGGTATGAGTATTAACTCACATGCACTTTCATGTAAATTAAGGTTCTATGCTTGGGAGTTTTCCTGGAATATAAAATTACTTCCTATCACATGTTTGCATTGTGATAACATTTATATAGAGCTAAACTATTGCGTATAGTATCTTGCAGATTTGTCTACGTTAATACATTATTTTTCTATAACCTATTGCAGATCGTACTCCTGGCAGCGTTGGTGTGCGCAGTGGCAGCTGAGCACGCGTTCTCTTCCCAACACGTGCACAAGCACGACGGCCACCACGAGGAAGTGCAAGTTCATGACCACCACGGCCATGGCCACAAGCATTTCGACTATTACGTAAGTACTTTAACAATAATAATGAATAATGATGAGAACTGACAGTGGAAATGTAATTGAACGGATCGCCTTGTTGCAGACCCATCCGAAGTACGAGTTCGAGTACAAAGTGAAGGACCCTCACACGCACGACCACAAGGAGCAGCATGAGACTCGCGACGGAGACGTCGTGAAGGGATACTACATGCTGCACGAACCTGATGGTTCCATCAGACACGTACACTACCATGCCGACCACCACTCTGGGTAAGGAACATAGTTAACACCATGCAAACACCTGGACCCGGGTATGTCCTAAAACTGCGACCAGAACCACCGGAGGATGGGCAGCAGCATCCTATTAGTACACGGTGAACTTACTGCGATCCCCAAGACGCCTGCCAAGCGTGGGGATTATGGCAACACCCCTCTTTAAGAGGGAGGCCTTTGTCCAGCAGTGGATGTTTGATGGCTGCTGTATGTATGTATATGTATGTAAACACCTATCAATGTGATGTTATCTGCATGACAAATAGTTAATAAACCATTTTGGTTTCAGATTCCACGCTGATGTCAAACACGAAACTCATCACATCGTACCAGAAAAGCACCATCACCACCATTATTAAAATTAATGACTATTAATTTTGTTTATACGTATAAGATTAATTTTTGTAATTTATATTAAACTGTTTCAATATTAAAACAACCTCCTCTTATTTTCATGATACGATCCTGGATAGACTTATCATTTATTCTAATTTATTGCTAATGTCATCTCTTTTTTAATTGGCATTATGTACCTATTCGATAGCACATAATAAGCGCAACCAGTAATTATAAAATACTAGCGACCCACCCGCCCAGCTTCGCACGGGTGTAATTTACGTGCGAAGTCGGGGCGGGTCGCTAGTTATATATATATATAAACCTTCCGTGAAAATGTATCTATCTGATGGTGAAAACCGCATCAAAATCGGTTGCGCGGTTTAGGAGGAGATAGCGGCCATACAAACATACAGACAGACAGACAGACGCGGAAAGCGACTTTAATTTATACTATGTAGAGATAGAGATAGATAAGAGAAGGAGAAGAGATAGAGATAAAGGTATACATGTTTTTTTTAAAGTCCCCGTTTAATTCGGAAAAAAGCGCAATTTTTTTATATAGCTAAACAGATTTTTATCATATTAAATTAAAAACTACCTAAATTAAACTAAATTTGATTTAATAAACCAGCCATGTGCGTGTCGGGGTCGCGCACTGAGGGTTCCGTACCACCACAAAATACAACCAGTTATTCAGGCAGTCACATAGTAAATATTTTGCTAGAGTGACGCTCGAGAATAACACAATTATAACTTGGTATGAACAGAAATTTGTCACCGATTCGCACTTGGCCAATAACCGACGGGGAAGAAAATTTCTTGACTGGAAACCACGAACCGGAAGACGCAGCGTAGGTAGACCTCCGTGTGACCTCCTCAGTGGGTACTAGATGAACCGACGACATCGTGAGAGTCGCGAGCATCTTGTGGATTCAGATGGCAAGCTGTTGTTCAGTGTGGAGGTCTAAGGAGGAGGTCTATGTTCAGCAGTTAACGTCTTCTGGCTGATGATGATAATGATGTCCTCTTTTATTTTGTACTCACTCCGCCCGTGGTTTCACCTGTGTGTATTACTCGTTATAATATCAGCTATCTGCCTGTGAAAGTCTCGTCAAAATAGGTCCAGCTAGTTCGGAGTCCATGGGGAACATACACATATCCATACACATATAGTTATTTTTATATATATTGTATTATTTTTAAGTTAATTGAAGCCTAATTTGATAATACTAACATAATGCCTTCAATTCCATGTTCTTCCATGTTCTTGACATGCCTTGACAATTGATAGGAGGATGGTTCTCAATTCAAACTTATTTCTCTTAGTTATGTGGTATATGTTAGACCATGATAATATTTTTATTGAACTGACCAGAAAGAGGGCAATTTTTTTTCGATAATATTATGTACTTTAGTTTGTTAGTCTGTTACAGCTTGACAAATTTTGGACTAGGTGTTGTTAGATCCATCATCGTCCGAGTGTCGAAGGCTACATTTTGCTGTTGGTTTTTACAAAATCTTCCACTTTAAAACTGTGCGTCCTTGTAGACTCTAGCATCTACGCCAATCTCACATTGTTATTCCATATTATCTACGTACATTTTAAATTTTAGTGAAGCACACGCTGATTTAGCTTGGTATAACCTATATTATCATAATTAAAACTAAACCTTTAGAAGGATTAAGGCGTTGATATACTGGTATGTATAATACACTCAATCCAAAATAATGATTACAACAGAGAAGCGTTAAAATAAAGTAAATAATAACAGTAATAGGTAAAATGAAGATTTATCAGGATTAGTGTTATTATTGTAAAGTAAAAGTAAAAAAGCCTTTATTTCAAATACACATTTCATTAATTTACACATGTTTTTTTTATTTTTTTTATATATAATTACATATTTATACTTGTCCATCATTATCATAAATCACATAATTGTCATAGTCACATTTTTTTCTCGTTTTTCTTGTTAAAGTTTTTGTTATGTATTTATGTCAGATATTATTCTTTGGTCAATTAATTTTTAATATTATTGTTTGTCATGCAGTATTAATTTGCTATTTTAGTCCTGTGTAGATGTCGCCTCATTGGCGTAGGCCTCCCCCAGTTTTGTCCATAGTTTCCTGTCTCTTGCTATTCTCATCCAGTTATTACTGTACGCGTATAAAAATATAACGCCTTCGAAATATGAAGAAATAACTCATTTTGATGAAAAGATACTATGTAATGCTATGCGTATGCTTAGCCAACCAATAGATGCTTTTATATTTAGAACATTTTGGTCTTCAAAAACCACAAAAAAGTTTTTTTTTTATATCGAAAAACGCTATTTAGGTATTACTTACTATTTCAGCTATAAAGGATATTAAGGGCTAGGCTACTAGTGCAATATAAGTTGTGTAAATAATTGTGCTACTCATAAAATAATTACTCGATTGAATTACCTGTTTTCGATATCTGGTAACAAAATAATTTATGAAAAAAAATATGCAATAGAATGATATAATTATGTTAGACTTATACAAAATGGAAGTCAAGTATTTAATGAGCAGTGAAAATGTATTATTTCACTTACCTATTCGGAGCATTAATTACTATAATATGTGGTTAACAATTTAGAACAAAATAATAATCTTTAATAATTATGACTTTGGCCCTTTGTAGCTCTATATGGTGAACTCATGTTTATTATAATAATTTTTCCTCATGCTGAATAAGATAAAATACGAGTATTTATTTATAACATTATTTTATTTTCTCTATTGGTAGATTAGACAATACATAACAACACACTTAGACAATAAAAAACAAATCAGTAAATTTCCGTAAAATATAGTTATTTTAGTGATGGTGATGATGCTTCTCAGGAACGATATGGTGAGTTTCATGTTTCACATCAGCGTGGAATCTGGAAAAAAAAATACAGTAAAATTAATATATATGTATATAAAACCCTATGCTACATAGAAACTTAGTTCGTTGCGTCTTACCCAGAGTGGTGGTCGCTGTGGTAGTGCACATGTCTGATTGAACCATCAGGCTCGTGCAGAGAGTAGAATCCTTTGACGACGTCACCGTCGCGAGTCTCATGCTGCTCCTTGTGGTCGTGCGTGTGTGGGTCCTTCACTTTGTACTCGAACTCGTACTTTGGATGAGTCTGCAACAAGGAGATCCGTTCAGTTACAGTTCTACTGTCACTTATCATCATTATTATTGTTAAGTTACTTACGTAATAGTCGACATGTTTATGGCCATGTCCGTGGTGGTCGTGAACTTGCACTTCCTCGTGGTGACCGTCATGCTTGTGCAGGTGTTGGGAAGAGAACGCATGCTCAGCTGCCACTGCGCACACCAGTGCTACCAGGATAAGGACCTAAAGTTTAAGGAAGAAACAAATTTTACACGGTAAAATTGTATTGAAATTGATAACACGACGATTCAATATGTGTGACAGATAAATAAATTAATATATTCAAAATATAAAACCATACCTTGGACACCATTTTTTTTTTCAAGTTATGTTGTGCTTGTTCTAAAGCTTGATAGTTGACTGATAATTTTCTTCAAACATGCAAGTCTTATATATCGAAAAACGAATCAAATTCACAATCAAGGTGATTGTTTTCACCGCAGATACCAGTAATATTGTTCTTATATTTTGAACACTATCGCGTAACACGAGTTTGTAATGCTCACGCAATTATTGTGTCCGTACAAAGAAAGTGCGGTGTGTGACAATACTAAGCGCATAAAATTTTAAAAGCTTATTCATGTCATAACTTATTAAAATTTTAAAAAAAACCTTGTTCCTCTTCTAGAAGTTCTTGCCATTTTTCTACTTTTGGAATTGCTCCAAGAGACATAATTATATAATTCCTTGACAATATGAATTATCAAATTAAAATAAAATATACCTCCAATTCCGTGTCCAAAAATGTATCAAACTAATGAAAAAGTATAAAAATACAAAAGTATATAGTAAGTGAAAAGTATATAGAATAAAGTAAAAATAAATGGAATCTAACTATAGTTGATGAATATAATAATCTTTAAAAAAAACCTTTGGTCTATTCATCTATTGCTAATAAAGTCACTTTTTACATTTGCACTTGAATGTGCCTGGACTTACATTAAGTAAAACAAAATTATAATTTTTCAATCCCCATTAAAAAAAAATACTATGGTTTAACTTAAGTGACGAATTTTGTCAGATTTAGTAGGGAAAAGCTATCAAACCCGCCATGACGAAATTAGTGAATAAAACGTAGCATGTGATACTCCGGGCACAAAGACACTGATGTACTGATACTAGTATATCAAACATTTGTCAAGTTGCCGTTAACACTAAAGAAAATACAGGAAATGATAACTATATATATATATATAGATATACACCAAAAACATTACCTATCAATTTGTGCATGACAATTAAAAATATTTTTAAAATATTTTCGTGCTCTGTAATGTATTTATTTAATTTTGTTCACTATTACTTCAACTTGGGGTGAAAACAATCACCTTGATTACAAATTTGATTCGTTTTTCGATATATAAGACTTGCGCGTTTGATGAAAATCAGTCAACCAATAAGCTTAACAACAAGAACAACTCGGTTTAAAAATATCGAAGATGGTTTCCAAGGTTCGTTTTTGTAATTTTGTACTATCCTATTATTGAATAAAGTAGGTATTTCAGACAGTGAAAATATTTATTAATTGATCAGCCACAAATATTAAATTAATATTTTGTCCACTTTAGGTCATTTCACCGTCTGAGATGCTTTTTACTTTCCGAACTTCAGATCCTTATCCTGGCAGCGCTGGTGTGCGCAGTGGCAGCTGAGCATGCGTTCTCTTCCCAACACCTGCACAAGCACGATGGTCACCACGAGGAAGTGCAAGTTCACGACCACCACGGACATGGCCATAAACATGTCGACTATTACGTAAGTAACTTAACAATAATAATGATGATAAGTACAGTAGAACTGTAACTGAATGGATCTCCTTGTTGCAGACTCATCCGAAGTACGAGTTCGAGTACAAAGTGAAGGACCCTCACACGCACGACCACAAGGAGCAGCATGAGACTCGTGACGGTGACGTCGTCAAAGGATTCTACTCTCTGCACGAGCCTGATGGTTCAATCAGACATGTGCACTATCACAGCGACCACCACTCTGGGTAAGGCGCATCGATTTAAATTTACTATACAGTTACGAGTTTTGGTTTCCTCACCTAAATTCTAATTTTTACCAAATATCTGTTTGACAGGTTCCACGCTGATGTGAAACATGAAACCCACCACATCGTTCCTGAGAAGCATCACCACCATCACTAAAATAACTCTATTTTATAGAAATTTACTGATTTGATTTGTATTGTATACGTGTATTGTCTAATCTACCAATATAAAAATAAAATTACCTTTTTACAAAATACTTGTATTTTTTCTTATTCAATCTTACGAATAGTAATAGACACAAAGCCTATGATATTAATAAATAGCACATACACACACACATCATCATCATAATGATCAGCCATTAAAAATCCACTGCTGAACAAAGACCCCCCCTCTTAGAGAGGGGTGTTGTCATAATCCCCACGCTTGGTGGCTTGGGGATCGCAGTACGTTCATCGTGTACTAATAGGACGCTGTTGCCCATCCTCCGGTGGTTTTACAGTTACTAAATAAATAATAATAGGTGGTTAATAAATATCATTAAAGATTTATCTATATAAAGATGTGTCGTAAATTACTAACTACATATTATATAGAAAATAAAATATCCGAAAAGGAATGTTATGATGTGTAAGTTTTCATTACACATTCAATATTTGGCTCCCAATTCATGCAAAACATAGTCTTGCAAGCATATCTCACTATATTAAATTGTTTCCTAAATATCATGATACTGAATCTGAAATTACGCATGTAATTTAATATTCATGTGTTTTTTTTATTATATATTTAAGTAATAGTCTTGAGTTTGTCCACCATCACGCCTGATGTTAAGCTATGATGCAGTCTACGTTGGAGCATGCTTGCCTAAAAGAAACACATACAACACAACAAAACAACAAAAACGACTACATACTAAAAGCATTATAGAGTCTTTAATCTAGTCTTAGTCCGTTGATAGTCCTAAACGCACATTGTAGCTTATTATGGAATAATAAAATCGAAACATACAAAATTTTATTCGTGTTTGGACATCAAAACGTAATGTGTGTGTTGCAGTCTCATCAAAATGAGAATTTATTTCAAGTAGTTTCAAGTATATACCTCATATATGACATATTGGTGTCGATTTTGTCATACCACTCAAAACTAAACCAATCTGACAGCACTAAAATTATTTTAATATGTGAGAGAAGGATGGCAACAATTTTAAAGCTGTCAAATTTAGTTTAGTTTAGAGTACACCAGAATCGATACCATTGATTAGAGTAAAAATAAAATCTGCCATTTAACATAGAATTTTAAAATAACCTTACAGAAAACCTTTATCAGTTGATACAAATGACTTCAGCATAAAGTCCATGATGTTACTCCTCAAAGCAACTGGCCTAAAAGTGTGCGCGTAGTATTTAAACATGTACGAATTACTACCTACCCATCAGAATCTTACTTGTTAGTGGTCGCATCTTTTCAGTCATCAAATATCTGATAGAGATATGGAATAAAATACGCAAAAAAATCGTAGTAATACTAAATTAGTAAAACTGTTTTTTTGAAATGTTGTAGCCCATATTAAAACAGATATTTAAGGTCAAAGTATTATTTAATGTTATCACTAGAAGTGGGCAGGGCACGTGGCTAGGCGTGGTGACGGCAGGTGGAGTAGAGCCCTGACAGATTGGTTACCAATAGCGGATAAGCATTCCGTAGGCAGACAACCAGCCCCATGGGTCGATGACATCAGACCCATCGCAGGTCATACGTGGATGAGATTAGCCCGAGACAGGGATCAATGACGCAAGGGAGAGGAGGCCTATATCCAGCAGTGGGTTGATACAGGCTGACAATGATGATCACTAAAGGTAAGGTCAATTTCGTTATTTTATAATGTTGTACTCTATTTATTATCACATAGCTTTTGATAGTTTTAGGGCCTTTAAAGATTGCAATGTTCGTTTTTCGTTGTGTGTTATGATTATGATTATATTTTGTCGCGTAACACTTCTGAATTTTTCAGGTTTCTTTAATATATTTTATTTATTTGTTTAATACTTGCGTTTGGCCACCATCTCGACTGATGTTAAGTAATGATGTGGTCTACAATGGAACACGCTTGTCTAGAAGAAACCAATTCACTCGTGACTTGAAGACACCCAGATTGTAACTATCGGGGAACAATTCAGGCAACGTATTCCACAAACTAGCAGTTCGCACAACAAAAATGGATTCTAATTACTCTTTCAGAACAACATCAGGCTGATCTGAAAGTTAATGCAGTTTTTCATAAGGATCCTTTATACAACCTACATGATTATCACTAAAAAGAAGTGAACAGACAGATTATAAACAAGGCGGTATATAAAAACTAATTTACAATGTCAAGTTTATCCTAAGTGCCACTTTTTTTTTAATCTTAATGTGCTATAGTAAAAATAGTAACAAAACGTTAAGTATTCATTTCAAATTTATTTAGTTCTAGCAAAGTATAAAAATATAACATAAAAAACAACACTAAAGGGGTCCATAAACAAATAATATGTTTGGTGGAGTATAGTTGCACCTCAGAAATGTAAATTACTCCAATAATGTGATGCAACTCAATTCAAAATATAGTATGATTTTGAATAGATTTGCAAATTTTGTCCTACTTTAAATCTATGCTTGATCGTTTAGGGACCACTTTATTCACAGTTTAACAAATAAACTATGGCATATCCACAAACTTAGTAATGATGGTGCTTCTCAGGAACAATGTGGTGGGTGCTATGTTTCACATCGGCGTGGAATCTGTAACAACCCAAGCAGGTTTATGAATTTAATTTATGAAAACTAGTTTAGAATAAAATAATGGTTCTAAAGTCTTAAACATACGTTTCCCAAAAGCCTAAAATATCAATTCGATCTGTGTAAATGTAATCTTTGGTGAAAATATTCCAAATGTTCTTTTTAACTTATTTATTTATTATTATATATAATAATAGACTTGCGTTTGATCGCCAACGCGCCTGATGTTAAGTGATGATGTGGTCTACGGTGTAGCACGCTTGTTTAGAAGAAACCGATTCACTCGTGATTTGAAGATACCCAGATTGTAACTAACGGGGAACACCCATTCAGGCAGCGCATTCCACAGACTAGCAGTTCGCACAATAAAAGTGGAATCAAAGCGCTTCGTATGGGCTTTCGGAATATCAACCATAAAGCGGTTTCGATTTTTTGTGTCCGCTAGTGCAGGGTTTCATAAAGGGTTACACTCAGTTTAACTCATTAAAATGCAAGGAGTTTTCTAAATCTATTCTTCATTTAATGAATGAGTGAATTGACTCACCCGCTGTGCTTGTCACCATGGTAGTGCACGTGTCTGATGGAGCCATCAGGTTCATGCAGAGAGTAGAAGCCCTTCACGACGTCTCCATCGCGTGTCTCATGCTGCTCCTTGTGGTCTCCAGTGTGAGGGTCTGACACCTTGTACGCGAACTCATACTTTGGATGCGCCTTAAAAATAATAGACAAGTAAAGCATAGCCGTTACATGTAAAGTACACTATAATCAAACTAATATTATAAATGATAAAGTTTTTTTGAAAGTTTTTATTATCATTATTGTCAAATAAACAGAGGATATCGCACGCCTTACATGCGCTGAGAAAATAGTGCCATAATTTGTCAATACATACCTGCTACATTTGATTATACCGCGTCATGTTTGAGCAGCGCTAGGTAACGAGTAACTGAATGCAAACTGCTGCACCAGCGTGTTACGGCGGAGTTTTAAGTAGACTGTTGTCCTGGTTGGTACAATATCCTCTTTTTCTTTGATCGAAGACTACAGTAAATCCGTAGGCATAACTACGTGATAATCTTTGTAAAAACTTACATAGTAGTCGACGTGGTCATGTCCATCGTGTCCGTGTCCGTGTTCGTGTCCGTGCACGTGTACGGGATGCGCGGGTCCGTCGTGACGAGAAATGTGCTGGGATGAGAAGCCATGTCCATGCTCGTGTCCGTATTGGGCTGCGACCACACCCACAAGAGCAACCAAACTTACCACCTGTAGAAGTGAAAATTGTTATTGTTTTTTTATGAATTGCTCTAATTGGTATGTTTCTTATTTTGCGTAGCAACGATATCAGTATGCTGGGTACACAGCTTCAAGGAACATTATTATTGCACAGGTTACTGATGAATGATTTTGGATTTTCTGTAGACCGTCAAAAGTAAAAAAAAAAAACTGGTTGTAAAACTGTTCTGTCAACAGACAAAAAAAAGTTGTTCTTGATTTGATTGTATTTTATTGTGTGTGTATGTTACGCGATCTCTACGCCGATTTTAATGCTTTATTTTTTATTGAATTCGAGAGGCTATATATCCTATAAGGGTGAACAATTTGGGAGTGAAACGCGTTTATTGAAAAAAAAAAAATTGTTAGTGTATAGGTTAGAATTTAAGTACGTAGTTAATGGAACTTGCACTTAAAATAAATTTTGAATATTAATATTATTACCTTAGAAAACATTTTGTATTAAATTGAAAACGATGTCAAGTTAATGTAACTAATTCCAGAGCTGAACTGATACACATTGTCTCTGTCAAATGCTTTTTATATTGTCAACAAGAGGTCCAAGGTGACATCGGTTTCACTGCAAATACTGCCCACAAGATATGCCTATAAAGTTTTTGTAATGGTTTTTTGTTGCTGACACATTAAAAGAGACAGTAATTGTATCATAATGCGATTGCTAATATGGTTTTGAAATTTGTTTGCGACGGTGGCATAGGCTGCCCGAGTGCGTAGCTTAACTTCTACGATGTCAGCAACATCTTTTTGGCCGATGATGCAAAATGAAATAGAAGATTTGTTAAACGTGTATATTTGCCAACTATAGCCTAAACGCCTCAACCAATTCCAATAAATGAGGTGTCGATAGATCAATCGATAAAAAATTGACATTTGACACCCTTTTATGCGACGCATCGTTAAATTTTGCTGATGCGACGCATCATGATGGCAAGCTTTACGCTTACTACCAGGCTAGCAACGAGCTCATATTGTCATCGAGTTGTTTAAAAAAACCTATATTTTACGTTTTTCTAGTTTAAAAAGTAGTTGAAAGCTCATTTACATAGATCTAAGCATAGATCTGTGGAAATCGCACACTGTGCGTTTAAAGCAATCGTTTTAGCCTCACGCCTGCAATAAGTAGATAGAGTTTCTTTTGCAGCATTTCGAGTTACTTTAATATGGAGTTCTTCAAAAGGGCTTCTTTTAAAGGTCGGAAATGTACCTATCTGTGAAGATGCGATGTTACAGGTATCCATAGCTGACAGTGATCGCTTACCACCAGGTATGACATAGCTGTTAGTTTGTTAATTACCTACGGTTGTAACAAACAAGCTTTTTTATGGGTATAAAAAACCTTCAGAAAAAAGTATCTTAATGCCTTCAACCACTATAGACTTTCGTGATAGTAAACATACTTACGCGTACACGTTCAATCACTTCAATCTTTTGCATTTAAATTATTAGACTAACCTGAGCTGAGTCTGAGTCGGCCATGACCCTCCGTTTCGCCTGCGTAATAAATTGCCATCATCATCTCGGGTCTTCTTCCTCTTCGATGTTGAAGAGGTAGGAATACCGGCGTCGAGACAAAACTCTTTGCCAAGGCTGGGCTCTGGGAGACACTGCTCCTAGGGAAGACTGCTCTCAGGAAAGAATAAATTGCCATGGAACCGTACATAAAAAAATACAACATCACTATCTGACCCTCCAATGATCTCAAGCAAAGAATCACATCGTTTCATTGATCTGTTACTACATTAAATACGAACAAACAAACATACTTTCGCACTTATACTTAAGGATTATAATGAGATTTTATACAGACTGGATGGTGAGCAAACTGATTGGTTTATATTTTCAGTTTTTTTTATTAAATTCTAATTATTTAATAAGAATAAAAACGCATAATTCCACCTACATGTATCTCAAAACTATTTAAATAAAATCTATTTCCCAATCAAAATAGGAATACAATTTTAAAATCTATTATAATAAATACAAAAAGTTGCTGCAAAAATATGTCAACATAAAATTAGTACGTCAACATCGGCTTTTATGCTTCTATCCCATTGGTCAGTTAAGTTTTCACAATAATTTAAAAACACTTTCGTAACAGTTTTTCAGTTGTCACAAATAATATCAAAATCAGTTTTGGCGGAAAGGAGTGCATTGAAGTAGTGGCGGGCGCAGATCAGCGGAGACATGGAGCGCGCCACAGCTGTGATCCACGTGGAAAAACTTGTGCAATTTCCCACACCCATAAGCCGGAAACCCGGGTTCATCTGGCACAAACAAAGTCCACAATAAATTGTACAGATGCAATGAGTCGACCGATCCTCTGAGCACCTTGCAGGACATAGCGAGCTGATTCGACATCTTTCGGAAAGAAAACCATAAACATGAATTACTAATACTTTTGTTCAGAGTTAATATTAATAACTTTTTTTATTTCCCATGTTCGGGATGTTGTTTATTTTACCGCTAGAACCAAGATTGAAAGTGCCACTTTTAACTTTCTTATCACAAAATCATACAGACTGGTAAAATAATAAATGAATTCGTCAATAGAAACATAAATAATAAAACCATTAATTAACATTAATGGTTTTACAAATAACTGATAAAAATAGTTTTTTTTTTCTGTAAGAAGGTTAGAAACGTTTAATAATGTAACAATGTAACTTTTTTTAGGCAAGTGATTTTACTAACTAAACAAAATACAAGCTAACACTAGGTCTAAAGACAATCCAAATGCACAAGCCCACTATCAGTTGGCAGTGTACTCAGCATGCTGGCAGCATTACCACGCTAAATGGCAATGCTTATGCGTTGAGCTAGAAACATGCCAACATTTTGGTCACGCGTCGCATTAACCATTATGCTACTTTATGGTGCATCTGAAGTAGCTGCGTTTTTACTGTTCCTATTAAAATTGCCACTCTGTATATTGCCACTGCAAGGATTTTGGAATTATTACGCACTTAATTTTAATAGATCAGTAATTTGTCTCTTTTATTATTATGAGAAACAGGGGTTTTGTATGTATTTCGTAGCATAACATCTCATTGCTACGCTACCGTAGCCGTAGCTTCTCCGAAGGTCTTTCCGCCGAGTTTCAAGGGTATAATATCAACAAACATCTCTACGGGCTGGCAAATCATTGACAACAGTGTTGTAAGTATCTATAAACGATACATATTACACATTATATATATGTATATTAACGCATACGCTTTGCCGGACTGTAGTGCAGCCTCTGACAGAATGCATTTGACAGCTGCAATAATGTTCTGAAAAATTTGAAAGAAACCTTTTATTTTTATATTTTACTGTAGTATATTGGCTATCTTACGATCAAAAAGCTAGTAAAAGTGATCAGAATTTACTATTTTCGTTTAGCTTTTTACAATGTTATGGCAACTGTCAGACGTATTCTTTCAGCGGCCGCACTTTAGCGGAACCAGTTGCTATTTGGTCTTTTTATGAATTAAAAAAATCTATTTTTTGTGCTCAAGCGCTGAACTTTTTGTAGCTATACAAGCCGACTATTATAGATGAGCATAGTTCCTTAACCTTAGACAAGAACTGACCGGTTTGGTCTGCGGAACTTAATACTGAACGCTACCAGGTTTCGAATGATTTGTTACGCTGTAGACGGACGGACGGAAATTGCTATCCATATTCTTTAAAGGGGTGACTATAAAGTGGTAGGTACATAACTTCCTTGGTGAGAAATTTTAATTGTGATGATTTTTATTAAACGCAGTCTTTGAGAGAAGATAATGAGAATTAAGCTCATTATCGACGACTGTTTTGGCTCATTGCTAGCACGTCTGCCTCATGAGTTTTAAATCCAATCTGACGGATTACAAAAGATGGCAGACCAGTTATTTGTTATGCACCCTCATGATATCGATATCAAATGAAACGGTTTGCTGAGAAAAATACGAAAATGTAATTGACGTCATATTAAATTCAATAAGGCGGATTCCTAAAAGCTTGTTGATTACTTGTATTCAAAGTGCTTTTGGAACCAAGTGAGACCAATATTGCAGGGGCCATGCCAGTTTTAATAACAGTTATACATTACGTTACGCCAACTCGCCTGATGTTAAGTGATGATGCGGTCTGCGGTGAAGCACGCTTGCCTAGAAGAAACCGATTCACTCGTGATTTGAAGACACCCAGATTATAACTATCGGGGAACACCCATTCAGGCAGCGCATTCTACAGACTAGCAGTTCGCACAATAAAAGTGGAATCAAAGCGCTTCGTTCGAGTTTTCTGAATACCAACCATAAAGTGGTGTCGGTTTTTTGTTTCGTCAAACCATGCGTCAGTCAGCAATCAAATTCATCACCTAAAGGAGTTAAATAAGGGATGAAAGTTTGTATGACCTTTGTTATTCCCTGTTTAACTGATGGGAAATTGGGAAATCCTTTTGGCCACATAGCTCGTACACAAATAAAAATTTAAGTTAAAGTATAAATTATTTAATTACTACAAACGTAACAAAACATTTTAACAAAAAAGATCACAGATTCAGGTTAACAAGTTAACATTAGGGTGCGTTCAACTACGCCAATAGCGCCAATGAAAACAAAAGCGGTGCGAAGAATCTTTCTTCCTGCCGTGTTGGTTCTCATTAGCGGTATTAGAGTGACTAATGAGTATTGCTTAGTGGTGGTGATGCTTCTCGGGGACGATGTGGTGTGTGCTGTGCTTTACATCGGCGTGGAAGCTGTAACAATAGAAAACAAACATTTAAATTTATGCAACATAATTTTTTTAAAATAATTGTTGCTATTATGATTGTAATAGATACTAGAAAAAGATCATCATCATCATAATCAGCCTATACTAGTTCACTGCTGGACTTAGGCCTCTTTCAATGCACGCTATTTAGCCCAATATTTGGTTTTTTGTTTCCAATAATTTCCGGCTGCCTTACGTATATCGTCGCTCCATCGAGTCTCAGGACGCTATTTTGATTCGTGATCTCCACTCCAGGATACGTCTTCTCCAATGGTTATATTTCCTGGGACAGATGTGAACGGACTACTACCACTTCAGCTTGCTAATACGCTGAGCTATGTCGGTGACTTTGATTCGCTGGCAAACAACTTCGTACAGGAAAAGGTTAAGATACCAATATCCACATAAACACGGATCAACTATCAAAAAAATTGATTTCATAAACAAAAAACTTTATATAAAAAATCTTAACACATTTTCTCTGCAATTTTTGGCAACTATTTTGTGTAACAAAGGTTATTTCTTTAAAAAGATTAAAACCCTGACCGTATTATTATTGGTGCATCTTATTTTTCAAACAGTATACTAAACTAAAAACTATGCAATAAAAAGGTATAGAATTCAATAATTATACCATTGAATACATATACCTACCATTGAATTCAATGATATGTCTTATGACTACACTCAGATTTATTTTCATCATATACATTATGGAATCTTGTATTTATGAACCCTCCGGTCAAGTTTGTCCACTTCCGAACTTGCCCATTTTCAAAGTTGTCAACTTCCTAATTTGTCTTCTTCCTAACTCGTCCATTTCCAAAACCACCACTTCCTATTTTGCCCATTTCCAAAGTTGTCAACTTCCTAACTTGTATCTTCCTAAGAAATGTCACGTTATAGTGACCACTTTGAACATAGAAATCCATTGACATCTCATTAATAAAAATTTGCTAGGGTGTTTATAGGTTGGAAACATACATACACGCTAAAAGCAATTGCGTTGTTGTAAAGAATACGCCAATTTAGTGCTTACCCGCTGTGCTTATCAGCATGGTAGTGCACGTGTCTGATGGAGCCATCAGGTTCGTGCAGCATGTAGTATCCCTTCACGACGTCTCCGTCGCGAGTCTCATGCTGCTCCTTGTGGTCGTGCGTGTGAGGGTCCTTCACTTTGTACTCAAACTCGTACTTAGGGTGAGCCTAGAAACAAAGCAACAATTAAGCATTGTTTGAACAGTGATTGCTCCAGGTAATCCATTCGCCTGTTTATCTGATAATCAAAAATCAAAAAGCAAAGTGAAATAATAATTTCAAATCAAACGTGACAAATGATTACAACACCATGATACAGTTAAACGCTCCGCGAGTTCATTCATGTCACTTGTTTTTTTTTATTTTTTTATTGTATTGTGTATTAAAATGAACCCTCGTGGCAACTAAACTTTACTTTAGCGAACTAAATAACGTGTTTTTAATAGCAGCTGAACGCTTAATCTGAAAAGATTCACTAACCAACAGCGAATGAAAGAAAACCACGACATGAACAACAAAATGACAGGAAAAAGATGGGTGAGGGGACTAACAAGATGAAGAGGAGAGTGTCAAAGGGAAGCTTTTACCCAGCAGTGAGTAATAAAGATAAGTATTATAGCCCTTCACATGCATTCAATGTTCCCCACTAAGATTTGGGTATACTATAGAACACGCACAAATACAAGGAGAATATCATCAGGAGGATATTATTGTACTTGGTTTTCTAAATCAATGTACTAATCATTATAAAATATTTTTTACTTTAGGAACAAGTGAACAACGGTAATCATTTAGAATAGTACTTTGTTGAACAACTGTTTTTTTTTGCGATATCAGAATTGGTCCCGAAGTAAAAATTGTTTATTACGATTAATACAATAATAATATATCTTTCAATATGTCCGTCATCTAGATATGCACCCTATGTAACTGGTGCTGAAGCACTGGCTTCGACGAAAACTATCGGCGTCTCTTTTCATTTCCATGCGTAAGAGAAGGATGGCAAAAATTGTGAAGCTGTCAAATTTAGTTTAGTTTAGAGAACATTACATTAGAATCGACGTCAATGTAAACTAATATTCTTAGTCAGGTTATGTTTTCACATACATAGTAGTCAACATGGTGATGCTCGCCATGTCCGTGCCCGTGTCCATGTCCGTGCACGTGCACGGGGTGTGCGGGTCCGTCGTGTCGGGAGATGTGCTGTGACGAAAACGCGTGACCATGGCCGTGACCGTGAGCATGCTGCGCGGCCACTGCGCTAACAAGCGCCACCAAGCATAATACCTAAAAGAAAAAAAACCTTAGCGGCCAGTTTATCTTGAGCTCTTACTTCTTCAATCAATCTTGCCCTCAGAATTTGCTGTAACTAATAAAATTTGGTCAAAGATGATACTGATATAATTATCATCTATGACCCACTGTTAGTTAATCTTTTGATGCTTAATAATTAATGATTATACTAGCTGTGCCCCGCGGTTTCACCTGCGTAGTGATGAAAAATGGTGATGATGATGATGTTGAAAAGTAGCATATGTCACTCTCCGGCCCTTGAACTGTACCAATGCAAAAAATCAGGTCGATCCGTTGGTCTGTTGCTGCGTGAAAGTTGAACAAACAAATCAACAAACTTTTCGCATTTATAATATTAAGTATGTAAGTAGTTATTTATTTGCTTATAAATTAATAGGCTTGCTTTTGACCACCAACTCGCCTCTACTCACTACTAACTCTACTTTAATGCCAAATTTACTTTACAGAATTAAAAGTCACTGGACTAGTAAACTCTTCTAATCGATTTTTTCATTATTCAGTGTTTTTTTTAATTTTCTTTGGTGTTTATGACTTTGCCTTGACATTTCCATTCATTCTTTAGGTTAGGGCCTAGTGCTTGATATGGGTCACAATTTTTTACCCTTTGCATGTCTTTTTTTCGGGTTTTGTTTTTAAAAATGTTTTTTTACGTGAAGTTGGTTTTTTATTATTTTATTATTATGGTGCATTTGAAGATGTCTTGAGGTGATCCGTAATGCGCAATCCAACACGATTTCACACTAAATAGAAACACTATTCACTTAACAATTTCTAATAGTCTGATATTTACCTTAGAGATCATTTTGAATTTTAGTATTAATTATCTGTTGTACTAACGCTAGTTGCAAATACTAACTGATACAATTTACATAAAATCAACGCTTTTTATATTAACGACTATAACCAAGGTAATATTGGTTTCACCTAACTTGACTGTTAAAATCTTAGTGTGCAGTTTGCAATGATTTCGCAAAAACATTTGCTCGACATGCCAATAAGTTAGTATGACATTGCTTCAGTATTGAAAAACTTATGCAAGTTTTATGCGACTCGTATTGTTGACACAAATTAACAGATAAAAAATAGGCGCTTATATTTACCTACGTAGTATACTCGAGGTTAATATAAATAAAATAAAATAATTCTACTCTTATCCACCTATTGGATCCATGAGAATTTTGACAGTGGCTTAGGTATTTATTAAGATGAAACTACTTAAATGATATTTCATATCTCATGTTTGATAACTTGCTCATAATAATGCCAAAAACATGATTTACAGTGACTTTTTTCAATAGAAGATTTAAACCCTATATTAAAAATAAATTTTAATAAAGAATGAAACACAAAGCTTACTTATATAGCATACTTGAACTTTTGAAATTATTTCGACAGTTATTTTAATCAATACTTTTTTATATAAATAATTCTTACGGTATTTTTATACCATCTCTCTAGATTTGTACGCCTACAAACTAGGCAAAACATGATACAAAGTGACTAATATTTTAACCCACCTATTGTGCATGCGTTTTTAAATGTGTGTATGATTTACTCGTGTTTTGTGCAAATAAATAATCTTTATCTTTATCTTTATCTTTAAAGCAATGGTTAAATCTTGGTTAAATCCATCCAAACTAAACATACCAAAGATATTTTATAACTGAGTACAATATTTTATTTGCAGTACAAGTTTTTTCTTACTTGTGGCTGCACATGATAAGTGTATTTAGCCATTGCCAAGTAAAATACCTAATTATTTAATAGTTTCCATCATGGTTTTGTTACATTAATCAGTCAAAAAAATAAAAAAATCTGTCGAATACTGCACGTCAGAAGTGAAAACTTAAGTAGTAATTCACTTATACCACATTAAATGGCACTGTTTAAAAAAATACGGATATATAATAATTATATGAGCGTGACAATCTACGGCTGAAATGATGATGATGATGATGATGATCTAAGTGTGATGGTCACGCGAATTCAGCGCTTTTCCCCCATCCCAAAAAAGTGCCCAAAGTGCCCAAAGAAGTTTTCACTTTAAAGAAAAAAACGTCTATTTCTCACAAGAAATATACACATAAACATTAAGCCTCTTGTGTGAAATATTATATTGCTTTCATCCATGGTAAATAATATACTATTAGGTAATTTTCTAATTATAATCGAAGCAGTTTATAGTATACAGCCATAACAGTGTTCATAAAATTAACTCAATATACTTTTTATTGTCTCTACTATTAGTCAACTATGCTAAGGTACCTATTACAAAGATATTACATACGACCAGCTATTGTAGAATTGATTGAATTTGAATTGATTTAATGTGGCAACTACATTTAAGGAAGTTATATGATATGATTATTTACGGGATATTTACCGTGGTAAGGTTGTGAAAGGTATCGGGAGCTCATTCCACAACCTTACCACGGTAATATACTACGATAATATACCACGGTATACCCTGTAAATAATCATATAACTTTAGTGAACAACCGTGTTAGTTTAAAACAGTATTTAGGAGAAGAATGTCAAAGAAATTACTTCAGTTCAATTTAGCTTAAGGCTACAATACCATTAAGTTTATTATAAAAATAATACTTATTGGTTTAATTTATGCAAAATATATTGCGTTTCTGTATGTTTATAATTGTTGCTGCAGTTGTTATTTGATTTTCATAATTATTGTATTTGCGCACAGATCTCGTACGTGACGTCACTTGCTGGTCCCAAGAGAATCCCAGGGCTGGTTGTGTACTACCAGCAATATGCTGAGTTCGGGCTGGTTTGATGATGTTTTTTTTTTGTTTTGTTCACATTTCATTGTCACAAATTAAAAAAACAATTGGGTTTCGTACCCAAAGGGTAAAAACGGGACCATTTTACTAAGCCTACGATGTCTTAGTCTGATGCCTGTCTTTCTGACCGTCTGTCCGTCTGTCCGTCTGTCTTACCTATTAACGGCTGTATATTTCGAACCGTAATAGAATAGATAGCCAGTTTAAATTTTCCCAGAATATGTATGTTACGGCGGACTAACTAGCAAATAATAAAAAAGTCAAAAAATAAATACGGAACGTGTCCCCATGTTTCCATTCCATTAATGGATCGAAGGTCCGGGATGCAACAAACGTATTTTTTTTACGTATTATTGTATTAGCTCTAATGTAAAAATGGTACTACGTACAAGCGTCAAACTTGGCATGATTAAAGAACATACTCTGCAGTATAACAAAAAAATGAATAATGGCCAAGTGCGAGTCAATGACAAATTTATCGTTCATTCATCATCATCATCATCATCAGCCAGAAGACGTCCACTGCTGAACACAGGCCTCCCCCTTTAACCTCCACACTGAACGACAGCCTGCCTTTTGCATCCACTGGATGCCAGCGACTCTCACTATGTCGTCGGTCCATCTAGTGGGAGGCCTACCTACGCTGCGTCTTCCGGTTCGTGGTCTCCACTCAAGAACCTTTCTTCCCCATCGGTTATCGGTTCTTCGAGCGATGTGGCCTGCCCATTGCCACTTAAACTTGCAAATTTTAACAGCTATGTCGGTGACTCCGGTTCTTTGGCGAATATCCACGTTTCGGATTTTATCGCGCAAAGAAACTCCGAGCATAGCTCTCTCCATTGCCCGCTGAGTGACTCTGAGTTTTTCCAAAAGGCCAACAGTTAAGGACCACGTCTCAGTACCATATGTCATCACTGGCAACACACACTGGTCAAAAACCCTCGTCTTGAGGCACTGTGGTATCTTGGACGAGAAGATGTCACGCAATTTCCCGAACGCTGCCCATCCGAGTTGGATTCTTCGGGCGACCTCTTTGCTTAAGTTGGACTTACCTAACTGAACAATCTATCCAAGATAGGTGTAATGGTCAACAACTTCTAGAGTATCGTTCCCAACGACTATCGGCACGGGTTCAACATGGACATTCGACATGATTTTTGTCTTGTCCATGTTCATTTTAAGACCCACCTGTTGGGAAAGGCTACTGAGGTCGCTGAGCATGGTATTTAGGTCCTCCAGCGACTCTGCCATGATGACTATATCATCGGCAAAACGGAGGTGAGTGATGTATTCGCCGTTGATGTTGATGCCTAATCCGTTCCAGTCCAAGAGCTTGAAAACGTCCTCCAATGCGTTTGTGAACAGTTTCGGAGAGATAACATCCCCTCCCTGTCTCACGCCTTTCTGCAATTGGATTGGTTCCGTGCTCTCGTCCTGTAATCGAATCGACATGGTGGCGTTTCTATACAAACACTTCAACACTTCGATATACCTATAGTCGATATGACAGCGCTGGAGTTATTCAGGCTATTATTATAGTTATCATGTCAGGATATCGTTCATTACCAAGTTATAACTGGTAATTAGGTTATTTGGTTGACCTTCTCATTTCTTTCAACGAATCGAAATGCCATATTTTACAAATTTTGGAGTCGGTTTTTTTAATTGATGATTGTTGTATTTTGTGGTAGTACGGAACCCTTAGTGCGCGACCCAGACGTGCACTTGGCCGGTTTATTGTATATATTTTTTTTCAAAGATAAGTAATTTACGGGCTTAAATCAGTACCGAATTTTTTCACAATTTTAAGTAGCCTACACTTAAAAAGTATGTACCTACTTAGTCCTACTTGGTCTGTTTTTAGTTTTATTTTATTATATTGCAAGTTTCACAGACGGAGAACGAAGTGGTTCTATAAGGTTTCCTTTTTTCCTTTTGAGTTACGAAATCCTAAAAACGAAGTTTTTGTAAAAAAGTTTTGATCCAAAAATATTTTGAATGTTACTAACGGTGTTCAGGATGACAATGGCGTCGATTCTTATATACTCTAAACTAAACTAAATTTGACAGCACAAAAACTCTTGCCATCTTTCTCTGACATATTAAAATGAAAAGAGAGGCAGATAATTTTATTCCTGACAGATTGGTTTAGTTTAGTGAGTAGTATGACAGAATTGACGCCATTGTCTAGTGGAGATAGCATAACAAAATAAAACACAAAAGGAAAGGTACGCTTTTAAATTTTCGGTGATCTAAGTTGTGTAAAAATTAGGAGCTTAATGTAAATTTTATCCAGAGCCTTTAAACAAACTGAAATGTAGATTTAAATACATGAAACCCAGATGCCGTAATAGAATAGTGGGACAAATCTGTGAATGTGGAGATAACGGCGTATCAGAAGGACTTTATTTCAAAATGTCTTGGCAACAGAACGATGCTACAGCAAAACGACGTACTTACGACTCCTAAATGCGTGTTAAAAAGGCTTGCGAAAAAAACCGCTCTACAGATTTTTATACGTTCACCTAAATGTGCGTTTATACCACAGATTTTTATTAGGTTGGATGCCGCGCACGTCGAATTGTATGAAAACCCAGTGTGCCGTTTTTTGGACGTCACGAGAATAATTTAGTGTTATTAACTCCAATCGCACGACCAACTGCTTTTGAAGAGTTTTCAAAGTGTACTATGGCGCAATTTGACATTTTTCGATTCTCCGTTTGTTAATAAAAAAATAAAATTGTAGGCTTGTGTTTGACCGCTAGCTCGCCTGATGTTATGCGATGGTGCGGTCTACGATGGAGCACACTTGCCTAGAAAAAACCAATTCACTCGTGATTTGAAGACAGCCAGATTGTAACTACCAGGGAAACCCCATTTCATAGATAGCAGTTCGCACAATATATGTGGAATCAAAGCGGTGATAATATTTCGTACCCACTCTGGCAGTATGATAGAAAAATGGGCAGGAGTGAATTAGATCATGCAGATCCGATGCACACTCTCTGAAATGTATCCGTGCTACTGCTGAGACGACAGATCTCAAATTAAATTAAGTTCGATCATTAATCCTACTTAAGATAGACCACACTTTGCGGCATCTAACATGATAACGATCTGTGGTTTGCAACTTTGTTATATGTACACACATATAACAAAGTTGCAAACCACAGGTCTAAGAATACTAAATTGGAAACTTTGCAAATTTATGTAATACAATGCAATAATAATTGGCACAATTGAGCTGGTCTGATCATGGAGCTAAAAGGTAAAGGGAATTGTTAAATTGATAAAAATAAACCCATCAGTAAGTTGGGCCAGAACCATCAGAGGATGGGCAGCAGCATCCTCCTACTTGAATGGTAGAACGTTCTGCAATCCCCAAGCCGCCTGCCAAGCATGAGGATTATGGCAAACTCCTCACCCCCCCATGACAAGGGGGAAAGACTATGTTCAGCAGTGGACGTCTTCTGGCTGATGATGATGAAGTTGGGCTTACTAGATTTGTCATAACGACTAACGAGTCCATATCATTCCACCTAGTAACAAGGACTTGATAAAGGAGTTGGAAGGTGGCTGGAGTGAACCCATTGAGAAACTTAGGTAACATTAGGTTAGTATTTATACGTGTAAAGCGAGTATCTTTTTTTAGGCCTATTTGAAAGTTCACGCAAACAAAATAACGCTTATTGTTTAAGTATCATCAACCAGAATTATCTTCCCTCTTATCTCATCTCTCACGTTTGATGGCAAAATTGCCCAAAGCCCATAGTAACCAAATACGGAACCAGGAACGAAGTAATAGGAACTAAAAACCATAGCTATTTACATTTTATTTAAAATAGCACCCATATGTCTTCAAAGCGGAACAAAACACCTTCACGTGAGTTGGTAGGTAATTTATGAATAAACATAATTACGAAATATAAACTACTAATTAGATAGACTCGTTGTTATTGCGAAATTGTTTACCTAAATTATGATATGATAACTAGAAATTTCTTATTTTAAACTACTTCAAAAAAGAGGTTTTCAAATCGACCGTTGTTGATGCTACGCGATATCTTCGTCAATTGAGATTTTAATGATTATTTTTTATTGAATAAATTTATATCTCCAGACATAAATTTTGAGAAAATATTTCACTTGTGAGTGTGTAAAATTAGAGGTTTATGCTCGGTTCAAGCATTTATTTGCTGTAACAGCTGCAATAAAATTGTAAGAAGCCGAATAAAAAAGTGTTTGCTTAAAACCATACGACAGGGGTTAAATATTTCATCAATTGACTATATCTATCTGGCTCCCTTAGTCGAATCGAGCCGACTTAACCCGAAAATGTATCTGAGCATAACGACCACGCGAGTTCAGTGCTTTTTCCCCATCTCAAAAAGTGCCCAACCCAAAATATAGATGTTTTTATTTCATAAATATTTTTTTTTACTGAATTATATTGAGTATCTGCTACTGTATTACACCTAGCGAAGGTATATGATTTTGTAGACTTCATTTAGATTTTTACAATGCTATTGCAGTTTTCAGTGTAAATAAATGCTTGGACCAAGTTTAATTCTTCAAGTTTTGTATAAAAATATTAATTATGACTTCTGTTAACTTCTTAGTAAAATTATATACCCGGCTTCACTTCATAAAAGTGGTTAGTCGCCTTACTTGCTATTATATTTAGAACTATTATATTCACTTTTATCTTTGCACCATATACAAGCCAAATAAGCAATTTATTCCTTTGAAGGCTACTCCAAAATATCATTATATTATTAACCGACTTCTAATACCTAGCGTATTTTAATAATTTTGAAGTCGGATTTTGCAATTGGTAATTCTTAAAATAAAACAGGCGCTAAAGATTCAAGATCACGAGACGGCCGAGTATGCAACTTGAGAGCGAGCGGCCCTTTCCTTTCATTGTGACAGATCGCCAATGAGATACCTTCTGCAAAAATTAAGGCATTACGTAATTACCTTAAAACTTTGAACTCAAATTACGCAAACCAGATCTTTTGAAGGTGTGCGTCTGTGCGTGGATGAAATTACACACATCCAAAATAATTAGTTCAAAACTGAAGCAAACCTGTTATGGGCCTGATTTTTTTTGGAGTATAAATTCTACAGCTTCTGTTGCAGTCAGCATCAGATTTGCAACAGCTCCAGTAAGGAAAACATCTCAAAATGTTTGCAAAGGTTTGTTTTTTAACAATATTTGTGTTACCATTTTTATCCCTACCAGACAATATTAACATAGTGCTCTTATATTTTGCAGGTACTTGCTGTAATCGTTTTGTCCGCTGTGGCTAATTGCCAGGAGCATTCCCATGGTTACAAACTTCAAACCATTGTAAAGCATGAAGAGCCGAGGAAACTAGAGCACCATTCCGTCCACATCCCTGTCCACACCTACCAAGCTGGTCCGTCCCATGGATATTATTCTGGTGGCCAGGCTCAAGAATACTCTCATGAGTCTCACGGACACGCTGTCTCTACACAGAGCATCATCCGCCATGACAGTGGACACCAAGAACAATCCCATGGAGATGCTCACCACTACATTGTCCCCGTGCATCACGCACCTGCTCCCGTTCATGAAATTGTCAGTGTTAAGGCTGCTCCTAGCATTGAGATCCAATCCGGTGGCCAATCCTATGGACACGGTCACGCAGTGTCATCTCAGAGCATTATCCGTCATGACAGCGGTCACCACGAACAATCACATGGCGACTCTCACTACGTAGTAGCTGCACCTGTACATCAGACTATCAGTCAGCATTCTGCTCCTATTCATGAAATCCACTCTGGTGGCCAGTCCCACGGACACGCTGTTTCCTCCCAAAGCATCATCCGTCACGACAGCGGTCACAAAGAAGAATCCCAAGGGCATGACTCTCATTACTTCGTCCCAATTGAGCAGCACTCCGCTCCAATCCACACCGTCAGCCTGCACGCTGCTCCCTCTCACGAAATCCACTCCGAGTCTCAGTCTCATGGACATGGACACGCCATTTCATCCCAAAACATCATCCGCCACGACAACCACCAATCTAACGAAGGTTCTGAGCATTACGTCATCCCTGTCCAACACCACGCCGCTCCTGTTCACCACGCCGTGATCCAAGCCGCTCCCATTCATCAATACGTCCAGCAGTCTGGTCATCAAGAGCAATCTGGCCACGAAGAATCTCACCACGTTGATTACTATGTAAGCTGGTCAACTATTAATCTAAACTGTTAATAGCATCTGGTTTCGTGCCTGAATATAAGTTTTAACTAAAAAATGTGATCGCAGGCTCACCCCAAGTACGAGTTCGAGTACAAAGTGCAGGACCCCCACACCAAGGACAACAAGTACCAGCACGAGTCTCGCGACGGCGATGTCGTGAAGGGCGTCTACAGCCTGCACGAGGCTGACGGCTCCATCCGCACTGTCGAGTACTCTGCTGACAAGCACACCGGGTAAGATATTCATAGTCTACGTCTTTTGAATTATTTTAGCCCGAATCAAATGGCACTAAACTTTTGTATATTTCAGATTCAACGCTCTTGTGCACAACTCCGAACCATCGAAACACGAACAACAATCCCACCATTACTAATCCTATCGTTATTGACACGACTGTTGCTTAGTTAAGGTTGTTGAATATATTTATCAAACCTAAATTGTTTTTTCATTATTTTATTAACCTACTTTAATAAAAACAATCAAAAAGACTAGACACCATACTATACGCATAATGTTTCGGAAGGATTTTAAGATATTGGTGTCGATTTTGTCATGCCACTCACTAAACTAAACCAATCTGGCAGGACTAAAATAATCTGCCTCTCTTTTCATTTTAATATGTGAGAGGATGGGAATGCCAATGGCACCGATTCTGATGTTCTCTAAACTAAACTAAATTTGACTAAAATTGAGCTCTAAATTTGTTGCCATCCTTCTCTTACATATTAAAATGAAAAGAGATGCAGATAATTTTTGTCCCGTCAAATTGGTTCAGTCTAGTGAGTGGTATGACAGAATCGACGCCCTTAGCAAAGGTTAAAGAACAACAACTCACAAAAATTTAATAATATTTACCAAATCCACATATTAAATACGTAATAGAACTGGTAACAAATTCGTAATGATTAGAAAAACACTTTTTAAATCTAAAATCTAGAAAATAAACAAATATAAAAGCATTTATACCTCAATAGGTATATAAAACTAGATCAACTAAATCTATGTCACAAAAACGACATTTAAATGTGGTTCATGGCGAAGACAGTGCGTAAGTTGGTTATTCGTTTTTGCCACAAAAAAATCATGACAATGACATGGTTTCGTAACTCAGAATCGTCTCGATATTATTGATGAATACTTTTAGTGACGCTCTGAACATTGTCGATAGTGGTTAGGTACTTCAATAATAAATAATAATATAATATTAAACGTAGCCTATTTCTATTAACGTTAAACGTTTATAGAAACGTTATAATTTTTTTTCTTAAATAGCGCCTAATTTTTCTCATATTATAAGCTCTGTCTAACCCTCCAACCATATCTTGAAAAGATTCGTTTTTTGTTTTTATTTTGTTATCCTGTTAGTTTTACCTAGTCAACGATTTGCGATAACTCAAGATCAATAAGTTGCCACCTTAAACAATCGAAATTAATGTTATATATCTAGTGGGTGACTAGTTAGACAGTTTACATGTTTCAGGGTTGGCCCCCACAGTAAAAGTTGTCCATAATGATGAGTACAATGATATCCTCTAGTATGTCTATAATTGTATAAGGCAGGTAAGTACTAAAAGTCAAATAAAAGATCGTAAAAACTAATCTTATTCAAGTAGGTACTTACTTAATCCAGTTTCGCTAGAACGACTAGACAACTTCATCAACATGACTATGACAACCAATTTAGTGTTGACAAAGCTGTTAGATGACAATTTAAAAATGAATTGCAGATTGATGGCGTAATGTTATATCTTTTTATTGTGTAAGTGGTATATACGTGAATACTAGACATTTAATCTTGTAATAATTTTCAAAGAGAAAACAGCAGTCACTTAAAAAAGCCGTTTTGCGGAGGAAATGATAGGACCCTACTAGAATAGTAAACGGATTGATTTCTATCAGTAAGTTTAGAATTCCTATGCTATGCCTCGTTTAGATCCTATTCCAAGCCTAAAGACGTTAGATACAAAGCTCATTGTTATTAATCAGAGCATCCAGTGCACTAGTTTAGCGGACTGACAACCTTCACATTGATTACATAAATTACGTCATTCGGTCTGCGCGCGCGCCGCGTTACAAACATGACGCCCAAGCGGATACAAATCTATTCAATACTCTCTCGTAACGTCTCCAGTATATATTGAGCTAATGACTATGTTAATTCAACAGTTCCACTGCGGAAGTCTTAGGAGAAAGATCAACATGTTAGCTAAAGTATGTGGAGAATAAACAAATAAAAATATTTTATTATTTTAAACTTCCTCTAACTTTTTGTATCATTACAGGTTTTAGTATTTGCCGTCGTGGTTGCCACGGTTTCCAGTGAAAATCGTCTCTATAGATTAAAGGCGGTAGTCCATCATGAAGCACCTAAAGAATACAGACATCACCCATATGAGCAGATAAGAGAAATCCCTATAAGGGAGTATCAGGAAGCACCAGGGAGTGAAGAGCAGTACAAACAACCAGAAGGCCATGGACAGGCTTATTCTTCTCAGAGCATTGTCCACCATGGGCAGTCTGCCGCCTATGAAGAGTCTCATGAAACCAACACGGAGCATGTCGCCCCAGTCTACCAATATGTAGATGAGCAAAGTGAGGAGCAGAACATTCATCAAGCTGCTCCTATAAAACACAAGTACCAAGCAGTGCATTATCCTGCTCCCGCTCCCGTGCATTACGAAACCCAGAGCATCCAAGTGCCTCACCATAAGGTTCCCCACTACCAGCCTGAATCACATGCAGTTCCAGCGCATTATCCTGCTCCTGCTCCTGTGCAGCATGATATCCAGAGCATCCAAGTGCCTCACCACAAGGTGTCCCACTACCAGCCTGAATCCCAAGAAGTTCCGTCTTACCATCACGAGGTTCCCCACAACGTCCATCAGTATACTCCTCAACACGAAGTGCCCATCCACCACGTGTCAGAATCTCACGAGTCGCACGACGAGCCTATAGATTATTACGTGAGTTTCCTCTATTTCGCATATAAACTGCTTATTTCCTGCTTCCAATTTTATTGCAACTTTCCATTTATTTATGCGGCTCACATGTATGACCGTTTAAATTGCGATTCGCTGACGGCGCATGAGAATTAGACGGTATGATAAAGTACCTTATTTTTTATTTGCAGGCATATCCCAAGTACCAGTACGAGTACAAAGTGGAGGACCCTCACACCGGCGACAATAAGTTCCAGCATGAGACTCGTGATGGTGACGTTGTGAAGGGAGCCTACGGTCTGCATGAAGCTGATGGTTCAATCAGAACTGTTGAATACAGCTCGGATAAACACCATGGGTACGTTCATCATCATCATCATCATTTTAGCCATAGGACGCCCACTGCTGGACATAGGCCTCCCCCATCGATCTCCAAAAGGGCCGGTTAGAAACGGCCTGCATCCAGCGTTTCTCTGCAGTCTCTTTTAGGTCGTCTGTCCCTTTTTTGGGTGGACGTCCTACGCTGCGCTTACCAGTCTGTGGTCTCCATTCCAGAACCTTTCGGCCCCATCGGCCATGGGTACGTTGCTCAGTATTTATTTATCATCTTTCGAATAAGACTAGAAACAATTGACAAACACTTAATGGTAATAAAAACAAACAGTTACCGTTAAGGACCATCTAGTTAAAAACCAATACTTCAATTTTTTGGTAATTTTGCCAATATTTGATCAACTTATTACATAAAATTCAAGTTTTTCATTTGAGGAAGAAAACAAAATAAAATGGAATTATGGGTTTTTGCCTAGTCACTCCCAGTTGAAACCAAAATCCCTCCATTGTTTTAACCAAGTTTTTCTTTTCAGGTTCAGTGCCATCGTGAAGCACTCTGCACCGGGCCAGCATGTGCAGATAGAGACTCACCACAAAAACCAAAAAAACCTTCATGAAGACTGAAGTTTTTGTGCCTTTACCAATTAATGTTATTGTTACTAGATGTGTATTCCTATTATCGTAATAAATCCTATTTAATTTTCTATATTACAAATTACCACAAATTATTTTAATGAATGCTCCACAATCTTACAACCCCGCATCCGGAGAAAATTAAGGCCGGCTTCCTTGTTTCCTGAGAGATATAATCTGGGCCTTTTCAAGGCCAGAGTAAATGGTATCTTCTAAGTCTGCATGTGCTCCATCTTCGACCACATCTTCGCTTAGCAACAGGCGAGTTGGTGGTCAAACGTGGACTTATTCGCGATAAAAAAAACAACAACAGTGCAACTGCAGTCAACCTGCGTAACTAGATAAAGATGCACGTATCATTACATACATGTATCCTGCTCGCACATGCCCCTTTGTTCTAAGTTAAGCAGTAAACAGGTTAATTGCACAGCATGCAAGATGTATTAGCTAAACATTGTCAAACGAGTCCATTTGCCCTATTTTAAATCATGTTAAGTTCAAGAAAATAAGTTATACTTAGGAACCAATTTAGATATCCAGTAAAAAAAGAACAAAAATAAATTCACTAACAAATCATAAAATCTCGAAACTGATTAGTTTTTGGGTTAGTTTTGGGTGTAGGTATTTGTTTGTAAGTCGTTTTAGGTTTAATTTAGTTTTCTTTTTCCAAATATGTGTAACTAGCTGCGCCCCGCGGTTTCACCCGCGTAGTGATGAAAAATGGTGATGGTGATGATAATGATGAAAAGTAGCCTATGGCACTCTCTGGCTCTTGAACTATACCCATGCACAAAATCAGGTCAGAGGATCAGGAAAGAGGCACAAACAAACCAACAAACAAACACACTTTCGCATTTATAATATTAATATTAATGCATAAGTTTGAATATAAAAATAAATAGTATTAACGATAATACTATTAACATAATATTTTCTTGTTTAAATAAAATTTGTTAACACTCAATCTTTCTAAGGGTAGGTAGATTTCTTATGTGATTTTACGACATGAAGGAAATTAAGACGGTCAAAAGAGGTAGGAAGTTTGTTTGAATTTTACGCACACAAAGACGCTGGATCGCTATTTTATATAATTAAATACAATATTAAACCTTACGAGTTATTCTTTATACTAAGTGGCAGTACATTTATCATAAACCAAAAATAATGCGGATGAAAAACCGGGAAAAGTAATAATACTTATGTCCACGAATACCAAATCAAAGTAATAAGGTGCACTTCGAATAAAATATTGCAAACTTTAGAAATAGCACTGTTTTTATTTAGTTTCAGCTCATTAAATCCATTCAAGTGTCCGTTTATTATTAATTAATTACTTATTATTATCATTTATGGATTCAGAAGTTAGATTGATCTATTTTACTGATATAAAGTCAATTTTAGTGTAGGTAAACAGTTAAACACACACAGGTGCATATTGTGTTGGTATAGGCTAAGTTATATTTGTAAATAATAGTTATTGGGCAAGTTTGTGGTATGTAGTAAAACTGTTTCAATTTTAATTGATTTCAGTGCAGTAACTACAAAAATAAAATAAATAATATTTTAATTTATATTTTTTTAACTACGTTTTTAGAGAATGATAATTTATAATAAATTATTAGTCTATGTAAGTGTTTTTAAGTCACGAGTGAATCAGTTTATTCTAGGTTAGTGTGCTCCACGGTAAACCGATTATATTATCATTGATCAACATCAGGAGTTCAACGTCAAGTGGAAGCCCATTATATCTAAAAAAAAAATAGCCAAAATACAATAAATAGGTCTAATAAATACAATATTTATTAAAATAGTGAAGAAAGTCAACTGTAACGAATTCATATTTTTCTCTGTGACATATAACTGCAATTAGTTATGAATAAAATAATAATTATGAACTATGAAAATAAGCAAGAGCAAAATCAAAACTCCTAAAAAATACGTAGAATAACGTCTTAAACATAATTTAAATTAATTTAATCATTACATAATTCGCAGTAGATTCTGAATTTAAATGAGGTAGATTGTAAGCATTTGAGGTAGCTACGACTACAAAGCGGAAAACTTCATCAAACTATAGCAATTCATCTTTTTTTTAATATACAGTAGGTCTAACTTTGGCAACCAACCCACCTGATGGAAATCAATGTATGTGATCGAATATTTAGTACGTAGAGCTCAAAGGTATTCATTAAGTGTAGCCTTGAAGACACGCAGGTTATCCTTTATACGTTTGGGACAGTCCATAGTTTTCAGGAAACAAGGACGGTGGCAAAGAATTCCAGAGGCAAACCGAAGCTAGTTCGAGCATCGGCATGTCAACTATATCATGTTTTTTTTTTTTTAAAGTATTTAGTGAACAACCGTGATAGTTTAAAACAGTGTGGAATATTTATGTGTTCTCGAACTTGTCCTGTGGAAAGGGGAATGAGGGATAAGGTCGTGTAGGTCCAGCATACACTCACCAAAATGCAGCCTGTAAAAATTGCCAAGCACGCTACCTTACACCGATGCTCAAGACTTCTCTTCTTTTCTACTTATCTTACACTTTTTAGTTTGCAGCAATTTGCATTTAATTGGTAGGCTTTTTGTCTATTGAACTTATGCAGACACACTTTTTTATTCAAACTAGTATTTTTACGTAATAATAATTTACCCTTTAAAAAAATAAGAAAGGTGCTCTATATTCAATGAATAAGGCACTGCTGACAGGTCATATAACAAGTTTTTCGTGCGTTATGTGTGCGTGATAAACTGAGCTACGTACAAAGTTGAAGATCAACTTTTTTGAGTATAAAAAGCAACTCAGCTTTTGGGAAAATATCATTCCACTAATTAACTTTCAATAAACAAGAACAAAATGTTCTCCAAAGTAAGTTTTCATATATAAGCACTATGTATTTATTTTATAACAATAACAAATGATTCTACTTTATAATTCAATTATAAAGGAAGGAAAAGTGTGGTGACTCCCGCTCCGGCTCGTTCCTGGTGCAAAGGTTGGCCATTGCCATCTAACGCGGTAACGCAGCGAGTATTTTGGGTACCTTTGCGCCGGGAACGGTCAGGGGTGGGTTATTTGAATAGTTATTAGTTTAGTTGTAATTTGACTGAGATTTTAATAATGTTTAATAAATTCATATAAAATACAATGACATTCAATTATCAAAATTAAAATACTCTTATTAAATACAATTAAATTATAATAATTTCCTTTATAAGTAGATCTAAAGTAGATAAAATAGTGAAACCGACACACAAAGTTTAATTTACAAATTACTTCTCAGATCGTGATCCTTGCCTTGGCCCTGAGTGCCGCGTGCGCGCAACACGGACAGGAGCACGGGCACGAGCACGGACACGCGTACTCGTCACAGTCCATCGTGCGGCACGACGTGTCCCACCAGCACGAGCAGCAGGGCCACCACGAGCACCAGCCCGCGTACCACCACGCGCCCGTGTACCACCACGCGCCCGTGCACGACGTCGCCGCCGTGCACCACGTCGCCCCCGTCATCCAGCACCACGTCGCCCCCGTCCACTACGTGCAGCAGCAACAACACGGCGACTCACACCATGAGGAGAAACACCACGTTGACTACTACGTACGTTACTTGCTTCCTATTGTTTCCATTGATGCGCTTTTGTTTTTGTCATTGAGTAGTGTTAATTTTTTGGTTTTCTTAAACAGGCTCACCCCAAGTACGAGTTCGAGTACAAAGTGCAGGACCCCCACACCAAGGACAACAAGTACCAGCACGAGTCTCGCGACGGCGATGTCGTGAAGGGCATCTACAGCCTGCACGAGGCTGACGGCTCCATCCGCACTGTCGAGTACTCTGCTGACAAACACACCGGGTAAGATCATTTACATAATTAGTCAGTTAAATGTTTTTGTAAACAAACAAGCTTTTAAAAAGTGTATTTGATGAGATCATAAACAATTTTTGTGTCAATACCAAATTCATAATGTTGTTTTTTGTTTTCAGTTTCAACGCCATCGTCCACAACTCCGCGCCCTCAAAGCACGAGCAACCCCAGCACCAATACCATCATTAAGTTTAACTTATAACCTGCAATATACCTCTCGTTCTTTGTTACTTGTTGATAATGTAAATAAAGTCTAGTCTAAGTACTATAATACTGATTCCTATATTTTTTCTTTAGATACCTTACTTCCCTTGATAAAAATCAATAACTAATTAGGTATTGGTGCATCGGACTTAATATTACCCAATTGCTCAATTTATTGGCTCTGTAAAAAATTGGTAATTTCTGGGTGAGTAATCATCTTTTTACCCGAGTGCGCAAGAAGGAGGGTTATGTTTCTCTATGTGTGTATGTTTATTTTATTTTTATGTTTGGGACATTTTTATTTGTATATTATTTGTATGTATGTAGGATGGTTTCTTTGGCACGCTCTACAGCCTAAACGACTTATTGAATTTCGACATGTGAAGTGTCATTTGAATGGTTTTAATAGTGGGAGTGACTTAAGGTACAAGATATCAAGCCGGCGTCCGCGAAATTTTTTTAAAGGAAAAACAGTAACAGTTCTATTTGCTAAATAAATCAATTTGTAATTTGTCAATTGCTAAATAGGTCAATTTTTTATTATTTTTTTGTCGTAGATAGGCTTGCGCTTGGCAGCCATTTCGCCTGATGTTAAGTGACGATGCGGTCTACGATGGAGCACGCTTGCCTAGAAGAAACCAATTCACTCTCGACTTGATGACACCCAAATTGTAACTGTATAACAATAATAATATTGAATAAATATTAACATCATTATTTAGAGCTCACTCAGCAAATTTCAAAAATATATAATACTAGCGCTCCACCCCTGCTTTGCACGGGTTTCCCTATATCACCCGGGGATAGTGTAGCTTCCCAACAGTGAAAGAATTTTTCTAATCGGTTCAGTAGTTTCGGAGCCTATTCAATGCAAACAAACAAACAAACAATCAAATCTTTCCTCTTTATAATATTAGTATAGACTACTATGATATATTCAGTAGTTTACGAGATAAAGCAGAATGAAAGAAAACTGTACCTACAACGAGTATAGATATACATACATAGGTACGCAGCGTGCCACTGTTAATTTTCAGTTTCATACCTACTATTTTTAAAATGCAGTCGAGATATATTTTTTTAAATTATTTTTGTTACTTATCAGTTTTAGTCAGTTTCAGATTATATGAATGACGTTGAAGTTATCATTTGGCAATATCACTAAGTGTTACGTGACTTAAATATTATGTTACCTGTCTGTAACAAACGACCTTTTACTCTGGACTACCTCCTGCTGTGTAACTGAATCATCAAATTTCAATCACACGCCATTCTATTAAAAGATTTAGTTAGCCGACAAAAGGAGGAGGTTATCAATTTTACTGTATGTTTTTTTTTGTACATTTTGTTATGCGATTTCTCCGCCAATTATAAATTGTTTTTAAAGATACTTTTTTTGTTTTAAATGTTTATCGGGACTTATCACGTATTATTTAATATAGGTAAAAAATATGTACCTTTCGCTCGACGTTTCGACCATGTTACAATGGCCGTGGTCACGAGCTGACTGAAAACTGCGGGTGAGTCCGGCGAGGAGAGCGGGTGTTTTGTTCTCCTACCCTCACTTGATCTTGAAAAATCGCAGGGACATGCAACATGTGCATTGAACATGTGTTCAAATCGCGAAAGTTTAAAAATTACTGATACTTTTTTTGTTTGGTAGGTAGGTTACAAAGAAGGAAGGTTCTCAAATTGACCGGTATAATATTAGTGTCTTAGTCGTAGGCACCTACTAAACTTTTTTTTATTTTAGTACTAAAGTTGCAGTTGCCTTGCACGACGCCAGCGCGCGCATTTTGCGCGCAACACAAGGTAGGTCTTGGTATTGTGTAGCGCTACGAGTAAATCGTGAGTGAGGCGGGGGCAAAACTTGGATTTTAGCTGACAACGTCTTCTAAAATCTTTGCACATTGAAATTCGTGTTATTGAAGTAATATAAAATATGCTGCCTATTACTTTTTGAGGTCTCACCTTAAAGTCTAATTTTACTAGAAGTGTGTTCTTTTGATAATGGACACATTACCGACCTTGTTTAACAAAAGTGTATGTTATCCCAAGTATGTGCAACACATGGCATACCTAGAAGAATAATTATAAAGCGTGTAATTTAAGTGTATACCAATTTTTTTTATATTTGTGTTTGTCTTACAGGGGTGGCATATTCACTGCGTGAAAATACCCATTTACAACAAATAAAGATGAAAAAAATATATAATTATGTGAAAACGAGGTCACCTATTCAAAAGATTCGTCTCCTGAATATTAACTTAGATCTTAAATATAGACCATCGCGGCCACCGGTTAGCGGGCTTAACGGCCCGTAGCCGCGTTGGTAGTCTTAATTAATCCTTGCTGATATTCTTACCGTGGCTTACTTGGGGCCTGTCCTATCAGCTTATGTCCAGTCTGATCACGCACAATCGTTTCGTCTTGTTTTTTTGTTGTTTTACTTTAGAGTGTGTAAAGCAAATACATATAAATATACGTTAAAAAAAGTTTTTGTATCCCCATAAAACAATTTTTTGGAACAAACATAAAACAACCCCTATAGTTTTTACTTTTTGACTTTATTATTAATTTCTTAGTTAATTCACCGTAACTATACAATACATAGTCTATGTAAATTTCAACTGGCTATCAATTTCGGTTCGATAGATACTGCCGTTAAAAAGTAGGACGGACGGACGGATGGACAGACAGACAGATTAACAACGTAGGCTTAATAATAGGGTCCCGTTTATCAGCTGAATTTGATCATTTTTATACACGACTACAGGGCCCTGATTCTACTAATCTAATGGTTTTTAAATTATTAATGAATTGCTCCAAAATTTACACTTTTGACACAAAGTATTAAAAGAAACTGTAAATTTCGAGCCTTTTCATTGAAAAATTAAAATTAAAACAATTAAAATTTTAAAACAATTGGTTTAGTAGAATTGGGGCCCTGAACCTATGAAATGTGTAACTCGACACGCCCACAACAGCAATTTTTTTCCACATTTTTAATTAGATCTTTCTTATCTTTCGCTACCTGCTTTAGTCCTACGCTAATCATGCCCTTTCAATTAATTATCAATATGAATTTTCATGGAGGATGGACAGCAGCCTCCAATTAGAACACGGTGAACGTAATGGAATCCCCAAGCCGCCTGCCAAGCGTTGGTATTATGGCAACACCCCTTTCTAAGAGGGAGGCCTTTGTTCAGCAGTGGACATTTACTGGCTGATGATGATGATGAATTTTCCGGTGATGTCTTAAGAATATTAATTAAGCCGGTATTGGTGTATCGGCCTGAATATTACCAATTTGATTAATTTAATGGTAATTGATATGTATCAAAGTTAAGGTATGTATCTGAAGAAATAAATTATAGATATCAATATTATAATACTTAGACTAGACTTTATTTACATTATCAACGAGTAACAAGGAATGAGAGGTATATTGCAGGTTATAAGTTAGCTTAATGATGATATTGATGCTGGGGTTGCTCGTGCTTGGAGGGCGCGGAGTTGTGGACGATGGCGTTGAAACTGAAAACAAAAACACGATGAGGATGAATATAATTATAAATGAAGATAGTTTCTGTTCTTATTAACACCTGAGAAGGAGACTTGATTAGGCTACAGGCTGAACCCGATTCGGACGCAGCCAGGGAACTGTTCAGATATGTAATTCACCCCAAGTGCCCTTGACCTTGTGTTTTGTGTGTTAATTTCGAGTCTTCTAGAACATACAATGGGACTGCCATTTATAATGTCAAAAAGCCCAAAAATGAAAAAACCTAAAAGCTTGTTTGTTTACAATAACATTTAATTAACTAATTATGTAAATCATCTTACCCGGTGTGCTTGTCAGCAGAGTACTCGACAGTGCGGATGGAGCCGTCAGCCTCGTGCAGGCTGTAGACGCCCTTCACGACATCGCCGTCGCGAGACTCGTGCTGGTACTTGTTGTCCTTGGTGTGGGGGTCCTGCACTTTGTACTCGAACTCGTATTTGGGGTGAGCCTGTTTAACAAAACATTCATATTAACACTTCTGAATGACTAAAACATATGCGCATCAATGGAAAAAATAAGAAGAAGGCAACGTACGTAATAGTCAACGTGGTGTTTCTCCTCATGGTGTAAGTCGCCGTGTTGTTGCTGCTGCACGTAGTGGACGGGGGAAACGTGGTGCTGGATGACAGGGGCGACGTGGTGCACGGCGGCGACGTGGTGCACGGGCGCGTGGTGGTACACGGGCGCGTGGTGGTACGCGGGCTGGTGCTCGTGGTGGCCCTGCTGCTCATGCTGGTGGGACACGTCGTGCCGCACGATGGACTGTGACGAGTACGCGTGCCCGTGCTCCTGTTCGTGCTGCGCGCACGCGGCACTCAGAGCCAAGGTGAGGATCACGATCTGAAAACGACACAAATTTATTTTAAATTAAATTTGTAGCCCTTTGAAATTATATCTAATCTCGTTTCTTCCTTCACGCTTTTCAAAATTATTATAGTCCCATGTCAAGAAGTTTTACATAAATCTTATTACTCACTTTGGAGTACATTTTGATGTTGTTGATGGTAAGGTAATTAATTGAATGATATCAGTCTCTGAGCGAGTTCCCTTTTTATATTTAAAACTTGATCTTCAGCATATTACGCGTCAACTTACGTGGTAACCCAGTTGACCCTGTAAACAAGTTATGGTCTGTCAACGACATCACATTCAAAAGCCTTTCCCATTGAAGGGTCAATATCACAATTTCTTCATCTTTTACTAAGTATTTGCTAACCGTTGCTTGTTATTTTTCATTAGGCTGAGTTGACTTTATTATCAGAGTTTGTAGGTTTGAAGACCTTTGACAGTTTCTAATAATAGCAGTACGAGAACACATAACTGATACCTACTTATTAGCATGTCATTCAATCCAAATATGGATCCAAATATTGTTCAGGATCTTTCAAAAAAATAAGTACCTACATAGTCAAATATAAAAACATTGGACATTTTTCTCTAAATATACTTGTAGGTTTAGGTGTAAGATATACAAGTTAAGCAAGTGAATCGGTTTCTTATAGGCAAGCGTGCTCCATAATACACCGCATCATCGCTTAACATCAGGCAAGATGGTGGTCAAACGCAAACCCTTCCTTAAGAAAATTAATAAAAGCTAGTTACATTGTTTTTTTAAGGTTCCGTACCGATAGGGTTAAAAACGGGATCCTCTTACTGAGCCTACACTGTCTGTCTATTTGTCTGTCCTACCTTTTAACGGCTGTATCTTTCGAACCGTAATAGATAGCCAGTTGAAATTTTTACAGCATTTTTAGTGTTATGGTGGATTAAATAATAGTAAAGTAAAAAAATATATACTAACATATTTTTGTATTAGCTCTAATGTAAAAACGGCAAAACATACAAGCGTCAAACTTGGCATGATTATAGTACACACTATAAAGTATAACAATAAATAATAATCAATGGCCAAGTGTGAGTCGGCGTCAAATTTCTGTTCACCACCGATTCTCGTACGATCACCGAAGTGATGCCACGTCGTGCGCAGTCGGTACTTGGATGGGTGACCGCCTGGGCGTTGATGGGATTCTGTCTTTTTGCATTATTTATTTGTACTTTAGTAGCTAACAAGCTATTTGGTGGTATGAAACCCTGTGTGCGAGGCCAACTCGCACTTGGCCGGTTTTGTTTCGCACAACTTTGTTACTTTAGTAGTTCACAATTTATGTGATGGTACGGAATCCTCAGGCACGAGCCTGACTGGCACTTGGCTGGTTTTATTTTTAAATAACAACAAATATGAATTCAAATGCGTGTTAAAAGATAGCTGCTATTTCTGAAGCTTCTAACATTCTTGCCTTGATTTTATATTTACTTTGATATATAAAAAATTTTTTTTGCTCAAATGACATGAAAGTGTATGTTTTTTAGTAGACCCTTTAATGAAAAAAAACATTCCAGCCGAGACGTTTATCAACCCTAGCTAAATGCGAGGGTGAATATTTAAGTCAAGTATTGTATAAAGAAAATTTTATGCATGAGTTGTACATTTTGGCTTTTCACTTTAATCGCGTGGAAGTGAAACAGTGATATTATTATATATTTTAATAAAATTTTAACTGAAATTTGAACAATGTTTTATTTTTGTTCGACCAAAGTGATGTCTGGGGCATTAATAATACCCTAATCTATTGTCATCCTCAGGCAAATTGTCTATGTGAATTATATTATAATCTGAACCATTTTAGATTTTCATAATTTTCATAACCTATATATGCACCAGTACATAAAACCTGACTTTTATGTACTACAGCACAAAATCAGTTTTTGTCTGCCTACACTGGACATAAACATACATTTTACGAGTTTGTGAAGTGAAATGTACAATCAATTTCTGTTAAATCTTTATTTTATTATTAATAATAAGTTATTTATCATAATTAACGGTTACTTTAAGTATATAATATACAATTACATTGCACGTTATAATTATGAAAACAAGAGCACTTATTTAAGAGATTCGTCTCCTCAATATTTTATTTATTTATTTAATACCTATTAAGCTCGCGTTAAACCCATCCCGCCATATCTCCTGATGTTAAGCAACGATACGGTCTACGATGCCAGTGATGGAATGTTTGCCTATACAGAAGAAATCGATAGCTGGTTGCCGTGTTGCTCTAAGATTTGAATGATGCTCGTTGATATTTTTACGATGGCTTATTTGGGATCTGTCCTTTTGGAGCTACTTCTGGTAACGTCCATTCTGATCACACAAAAACATCCCTAAAAATCAATCGATCCGACAAGACATGATCCATAAGATCTGACATGATCGCGTCATAGATTTTGTGCAGTTCTTTGATTTTACGTTTTATAGTAAGTAGTAGGTAAATTTTGAAAACAGATTTTTTGATTTGGACCCGGGTATGTCCTAAAATTGCGACCAGAACCACCGGAGGATGGGCAGCAGCGTCCTGTTAGTACACGGTGAACGTACTGCGATCTCCAAGCCGCCTGCCAAGCGTGGGGATTATGGCAACACCCCTCTCTAAGAGGGAGGCCTTGTTCAGCAGTGGACATTTAATGACTGATGATGTGATGATGGGAAATTTTAATAACACACGTCTGAAAATTAGATAATTATGTTCAGTCAGCTTTTTTTCAACATTTTGAAGCATGACTCCGGACGGAACCCTGTCAAATGATGAATTGCCGATGACTTGACAGACTCTCGACAACTTATTTATCCCACTGTTGGATATAGATTTTTCTAATCTTTCGCTACCTGTCTTGGTCCTGTGCTAATCGTGCCCTGGTTCGACTTTTGCAATTACTTATTACGATAAATTTTCAGATGACTTGCGTCTTAGAAATATTAACTAAGCAGATATTCGTGTATGGGCCTGAATATTACTAATTAACTGCTCAATTTAATGTTGTCTTCGTAATTTATCTAATATTAAGGTAAGTATTTGAAGAAATAAATTAAAGGTATCCATATTATAGTACTTAGGCTAGACTTTATTTACATTATCAACAAGTAACAAGGAACGAGAGGTATATTGCAGGTTATAAGTTAAACTTAATGATGGTATTGGTGCTGGGGCTGCTCGTGCTTGGAGGGCGCGGAGTTGTGGACGATGGCGTTGAAACTGAAAACAAAAACACGATGAGGATGAATATTTAAATATAAAGTAAAACGGCTGGCATTCACGGGTATTGAAGTTGAAAAACTTGACCGGTATTCGGACGTTAGTGCTAGCCATTTATTAGTTATAATAATGAATCACGCTCACGTTAGTTTCTATAGTAATAATAAAAATATAGTTTATAATTACATCAATCTAATCTTTAAAAGCTTGTCTGTTTACAATAACATTTAATTGAAACTATGGACATTATCTTACCCGGTGTGCTTGTCAGCAGAGTACTCGACAGTGCGGATGGAGCCGTCAGCCTCGTGCAGGCTGTAGACGCCCTTCACGACATCGCCGTCGCGAGACTCGTGCTGGTACTTGTTGTCCTTGGTGTGGGGGTCCTGCACTTTGTACTCGAACTCGTACTTGGGGTGAGCCTGTTTAACAAAACATACATATTAACACTTCTGAATGACTAAAACATATGCGCATCAATGGAAAAAAGAAGAAGAAGGCAACGTACGTAATAGTCAACGTGGTGTTTCTCTTCATGGTGTAAGTCGCCGTGTTGTTGCTGCTGCACGTAGTGGACGGGGGCGACGTGGTGCACGGGCGCGTGGTGGTACACGGGCGCGTGGTGGTACACGGGCGCGTGGTGGTACGCGGGCTGGTGCTCGTGGTGGCCCTGCTGCTTGTGCTGGTGGGAAACGTCGTGCCGCACGATGGACTGTGACGAGTACGCGTGCCCGTGCTCGTGTCCGTGCTCCTGTCCGTGCTGCGCGCACGCGGCGCTTAGGGCTAAGGCGAGGATCACGATCTGAAAATGGCCCAAAATAACATTGAATTTTTATTTGTTTGCTCATGTTTGAAAACTAACTTTTTAAATAAAAATGTTATGTCACTGAAATTAGCTCTCGTTTCTTCCAACACGTATTTTTTATATCATTGATATACTATCATGTCAAGAAATTATAACTAAAGTCGTGTTACTCACTTTGGAGTACATTTTGGTGTTGTTGATAGTAACGTAATTAATTGAATGATATCATTCCCTGAGCGAATTTCCTTTTTATACTCAAAACTTGATCTTCAGCATATTACGCGTCAAGTTACGTGGTAACCCAGTTGACCCTGTAAAGAAGTTATGGTCTGTCAACGACATCACATTCAAAAGCCTTTCCTATTGAAGGGTCAATATCACCATTTGTATAACCCTTAGTACAGACCGATTCAAATTTAATGGCGGCTGTGAAGTTGTGCGCAAGATGCTGCGCAGTAATAATATTATTATATACTAGCGACCCGCCCGCCCGGTTTCACACGGGTGTAATTTACGTGCGATTCCGGGGCGGGTCACTAATTATGCATATAAACCTTCCTCTGGAATCACTCTATCTATTTAAAAAACCCGCTTTAAAATCCGTTGGGTAGTTTTAAAGATTTAAGCATACATATGGACGGACAGACAGCGACAGCGACTTTGCTTTATACTATGTATTGATAGTGATTTAGAAGCAAACTTTACATAAACATAATTATAGTAATCATAATCATTTATTTATTTGCGTTTGTGGGAGGAGTAGGTACCACGAATTTACTTTTGACTATTTTTAACTCGAATGTACAAACGCAAAATCTAATTTGCGGCGCACTTCACAGCCTCCATTAGTTTAAATTGGACTATAACTATTTGTGTTTAACGATGATTGTTATTTTTCATGAGGCTGAAAGCTGGCTGGACTGGTTTCTAGTGTCAGAGTTTTTAAGCTCGGAGATTTTCGACATGTTCTAACAATTACAGTACGAGAATAAACAACCGTTTCCTACTTTTAGCGTCATTCAAACCACACATTGCTCAGTAATTAATATTTATGAGATATATCTAAAGCCAAGTGCGAATCGGTCCCGCATACTAAGAGATCAGTACCCTTAATTTTACTAGTATAAATACTTGTATAAATATATTTATATTTAAAATAAAGAGGAGTTATACTTTAGAGTGCGTACTATAATCATGCCAAGTTTCACGCTTGTAAGTATTACCGTTTTGACTTTACAGAAAATATATAAATATGTTTAAACAAAACGTTTGTTGTATGGTGACTCCCTTTAGTTTTTATTTTATTATTATTTCTTATTTAATTCGCCGTAACATTTACATCTTCTATGAAAATTTCACCTGACTATAATATTACGGTTCGAAAGATATAGCCGTTAAAACGAAGGACGGACGGATGGACGGATGGACGGATGGACGGATGGACGGATGGACGGATGGACGGATGGACGGATGGACGGATGGACGGATGGACGGATGGACGGATGGACGGATGGACGGACGGACGGATGGACGGGTGGACGGATGGACGGATGGACGGATGGACGGATGGACGGATGGACGGATGGACGGATGGACGGATGGACGGATGGACGGATGGACGGATGGACGGATGGACGGATGGACGGATGGACGGATGGACGGATGGACGGATGGACGGATGGACGGATGGACGGATGGACGGATGGACGGATGGACGGATGGACGGATGGACGGATGGACGGATGGACGGATGGACGGATGGACGGATGGACGGATGGACGGATGGACGGATGGACGGATGGACGGATGGACGGATGGACGGATGGACGGATGGACGGATGAACGGATGGACGGATGGACGGATGGACGGATGGACGGATGGACGGATGGACGGATGGACGGATGGACGGATGGACGGATGGACGGATGGACGGATGGACGGATGGACGGATGGACGGATGGACGGATGGACGGATGGACGGATGGACGGATGGACGGATGGACGGATGGACGGATGGACGGATGGACGGATGGACGGATGGACGGATGGACGGATCGACGGATGGACGGACGGACGGACGGACGGACGGACGGACGGACGGACGGACGGACGGACGGACGGACGGACAGACGGACAGGCATACAGACAGACAGCGTTGGCTTAGTAATAGGGATCGGTTTACATGTTGGTAAAAAGTTACTGTCCGTGATTACAGGTAAACTAGATAGCAGATGTCAATAGATATGTTATAAATTTTTTCATGAGTACCGCTTGAGATTTTAAATCAAAACGTTTTATGTCAAGCATGTTTAATTTAAGAGCAGCGTAGGACGTCTACCTACAAGATGGACAGGCGATCTTAAAGAGACAAAAACGCTGAATGCAGGCTGCTTCCAACCGGCCGTTTTGAAGATCGATGAGGAGAGGCCTATGACCAGCAATTGACATCCGATAGCTGTTATGATGATGATGATGTTTGATTTCTCTTTCAATTTTACCTGATGGGAAGCGAAGATGTAGTTCACTCGCCTAATTCCTCAACAACATTTTAAAAAAAAAAAACTTTTTTTGGTAACGTATCATTTAGATACGCCCAATAATATACAGTCTAGTTTCCATAATATGTAAATACTCCACGCCCAAGCTGTTAAAATAATTTGTATTTGTTATAATTAGCCTGGATATATTTGCTTGCATTTTTAGAGTACCATAACTAATATTTATAATTAAAAAAAAAACGACAAAAAATATTGCATTAAAATAGTTGCTCAGTAGTATAGCTTCTAATATTACCTAACCTAACACCTCACGGAAACATTTGATAATTGTAAAGGACTTTTTCATGCTTGAAGGAGAATAGATTGTATGACGAGTGCACAAAACAAGCTATATTAGCCCGAACGCAAGAGGCGGATATTATTAAGTTACGTATAAAATGAATTTTTTGCACGAGTTGTACATGTGATGCACGAAATGACACGGTGAAGGCATTATAGTAAGTAATATCGCTCTTAGTAAAATTAAAACTGAAATTTGAACAATGTTGTATTTTTATTTGACAATAATAATTTTTGAGTCTTTAATAATATCCTGATCTATTGGTATTATTAAACACCTAGACAAACTATCTACATGAAACATATTACAAATTGAACCTCTTAGAATTGATTTTAAAGTGTAAACATTCGGACTTTAATGTACTAGAGTATAAAAAGGACTTTTAGTTCGCTTAAATCGGGCATGTACACATGTTACAAGCTTGAGAAGTGTAAATTACAAGCCATTTCTATAAAAACATTTTTTTTATTGAAAAAAATGCTTTTTTTTATCGTATAAAGTCCAAGATAAGCGATGTTGTTATTTGATATGTAAGCGATGATGTGTTGTAAGATGGAGCACGCTTGCCTAGACGAATAAGATTCACTCGCTACTTGAATGACACCCAGATTGTAACAATCGGGGAACACCCATTCAGGTAGTACATTTTACAGTCTATTGGTTCGCAACAATAAAAGTGGAATCAAATTGTATCGGAATTTGGAATATAATAACCATGAAACAGTGTCGCGAATTCAACCTGCACTAGCCGTCCGATAAAAAAATACAGTATGAGGAATAGTCCAGCCATTATCTGAATATATCATTAAATTGTTTGGCTGTATATCTACTGGCTGTAAAATCAATTTGCGTTTGCCGGTTTTTAACAAAAAAAACTATATCTTAAATTAAATGAAATATCTGTTTTTTATTTATATTACACGGGAATTACCCGCCCGTCACTCCGAGTATAGTATCAACCGCAAGAGGCAGTCTTTTTCAAGATGAATGCACGTGCGCGGCTGCGTCTCGCTTGGCACACTTGAGCACTTGGCACTCAGCGAGATGTAGCCACGCGCGTGCATTCATCTTGAAAAAGACTGCCTAATGCGGTTGAAACTATAGTCGGAGTGACCGGCTTAATCTTACGTGAGTCATTCCCGTGTAATATAAATAAAATGTGTGAAAACCACGAAGAAATATCTGATATTGCAATAGGATAAATATATTACCTTTTAAGGTCTCTACCTGTAAGTCTAATTTAATTTAAGTGTGTTCTTTTAATAATGGACACAACTCTGTTTAATAATAAACGATTTTTTTTATCCAAGTTTTTCTTAGGTACCTACATTTCAATAGTATTATATAGTTTACTTTTGTGTTGTGAGATATAAAATGTACTCGTATCTAGTATCGTGCAAAGTGATTGCGAGTGATGTCAGATAATATTACAAAAAGCACTGAAATTTGATTGGATTGGTGGTCACGTATAAATAGCACTCCAACTCCCTGTAGCTCGAAAGTAAACGATATTATTGCAAGACATAAATAGGTAACAATGTAAAATATTATTACAAGTAGGTATATATTTATATAGGTTATGCCTTATACTCTAGTCGAAAAAAACTTTGTAAAAAGTAGGTTTTCCCATGGGTTTGATAAGTGGAACTGAACAACATTTGCACAGGACCTGGAATAAGAAAAGTACAAAAAAACATGCCTATGTTCAGCAATGGTTCATTATTTTTTCCAGAATAAAATCCGGTTCCTGTAAGATAACGAGTGAAACAGCTAGGCACTGTTTGTTACCACACAATAACAGATTTTATTTTCTTTTTCTGCTGTTCTGTTATTATATTTCTAAGACTAATGGGCTATCAAAGCTAATAACCAACCTTTACTTTAATACATTCATTGCACAAAACGAGAGCACTTATTTAATAGATACGAATCCTGTATTTTATATTTTTTTAAATCATTATTATTTTCGGTATCTTTCTAATATTTCGCTAACTGCCTTGGACTTCTTCTAATTGGGCCGTGATTTGAATCCTTAAATTATTTATTACTATGTAAGTTCTGATGACGTTTTATTTACTAAGTAAGTATTGGTGAATCCGTCTGCATATTAACCACTTAACTGCTGAATTTTATAGTGGCTCTTAATTGATCTCTCAAGGTAAGATAAGTCTGAATAAATAAATTATCAACATAAACGTTATAGTACTTAGGCTAGACTTTATTTACATTATCAACAAGTAACAAGGAACGAGAAGTATACTGCAGGTTATAAGTTAAACTTAATGATGGTATTGATGCTGGGGTTGCTCGTGCTTGGAAGGCGCGGAGTTGTGGACGATGGCGTTGAAACTGAAAACAAAAACACGATGAGGATGAATATATACAAATAAAGATAGTTTATGGTTACATCAAACTAATCTTTAAAGTCTTGTTTGTTTACAATAACATTTAACTGGAAAATATTATGTAAATGATCTTACCCGGTGTGCTTGTCAGCAGAGTATTCGACAGTGCGGATGGAGCCGTCAGCCTCGTGCAGGCTGTAGACGCCCTTCACGACATCGCCGTCGCGAGACTCGTGCTGGTACTTGTTGTCCTTGGTGTGGGGGTCCTGCACTTTGTACTCGAACTCGTACTTGGGGTGAGCCTGTTTAACAAAACATACATATTAACACTTCTGAATGACTAAAACATATGCGCATCAATGGAAAAAAGAAGAAGAAGGCAACGTACGTAATAGTCAACATGGTGTTTCTCCTCATGGTGTAAGTCGCCGTGTTGTTGCTGCTGCACGTAGTGGACGGGGGCGACGTGGTGCTGGATGACGGGGGCGACGTGGTGCACGGGCGCGTGATGGTACACGGGCGCGTGGTGGTACGCGGGCTGGTGCTCGTGGTGGCCCTGCTGCTCGTGCTGGTGGGACACGTCGTGCCGCACGATGGACTGTGACGAGTACGCGTGCCCGTGCTCGTGCCCGTGCTGCTGTCCATGCTGCGCGCACGTGGCACTCAGGGCCAAGGTGAGGATCACGATCTGAAAACGAAACAAAACAACATTGGCGATTTATTTGTTTGCACATATTTAAGCATTTTTAAATTAATTATGTATGTCACGCAATGAATTAATCTCGTTTCTTCCAACATTCTTTTCTTTGGATTTAATTGATATATGATTATGTCAAGAACTTTTTACTACAGGCACGGTACTCACTTTGGAGTACATTTTGATGTTGTTGATTGTAAGGTAATTAATTGAATGATATCACTCCCCGAGTGAGTTTCCATTTTATACTCAAAACTAGTGACACCCAGTTGGCCCTGTAAACAAGTTATGGTCTGTCAACGACATCACATTCAAAAGCCTTTCCTATTGAAGGGTCAATATCACCATTTCTGCTACATCTTCGTTTACAATCAGGAGAGATTGAAAAAAAATATTAAAACCTTTATGTTTTTTAGTACTACAAGATTTTTAAAGAAAAAGGTCAGGTAAACAACACAGTTGAATTAATCAAACACCAAGGATCCTTGTCAAACACACACACACATTTTTAATTTTTACTACATAATCTATTATTTTTATTATGCTTTTTATAATATGTAATTCTTTTTTTACGTACGCACGTTTTTTTTAATGCCATAGGTGGCAAACAAGCAGACGGGCTGCCTGATGGTAAGCAGTCACCGTCGCCTATGAATACTTGTAACACCAGAGGCATCACAAATACGTTGCCGACCCTTTACCCTTTGCCGACGATGTCATATCTTGGACTCAGAAAGTCACCAACGAGAAAGTTTTAGCACGAGTTGGCCTGAAATGCAAGCTTTTGCAAACCATCAAGCCGAGTTGCACTGGTACAGGTGCATAGGCATGGTAGATACGAGTTTTTGCATTTTATGATGACCGAAAAAGTAAGCAAAAAAAGCGGTCGTAGAAAGAAGTCACGGTTGCGCAATATCTGAGAATGGAAAGGGATGACAAGTGCGGTCGAACTCATTCGCCTTGCAAAAATAAATATAACTGCTGCGAGCTGAATGCCATCCTGCACTAGTTGAAGAGGCATCCTAAGAAGAAAAAGATGATGTATATCGTAAATGAGCAAACACATGGTTCGAATAACTTACCAAAAAGTAGCTACCATATTTATTGGGTTTTTTTTAAATAATAGGCTTGCGTTTGACCGCCAACTCACCTGATGTAAAGCGATGATATAGTCTACCGTGGACCATGCTTGCCTAGAAGATACCGATTCACTCGTGATTTGAAGATATCTAGATTATAACTATCAGGAAACAATTCTGGCTGCGCATTCCACAAACTAGCAGTTTGCATAATAAAATTGGAATCAGAGGTTTTCAGAATATTTATTTAAAAAAAGCGGTGTCGATTTTTTGTGCCCGCTCTGTGTTGTTCTCGTACTGCAATCATTAGAATATTTCGAAGTTCTCCGTGCATACAAACTCAGACACTAGAACTAACCACGCAGCCCCATGAAAAATAACAAGCATCGTTAAACAAATACTTAGTAAAAGATGAAGAAATTGTGATATTGGCCCTTCAATAGGAAAGGCGTTTTGAATGAGATGTCGTTGACAAACCATAACTTGTTTACAGTGTCAACTGGGTTACCACGTAAGTTGACGCGTAATATGATGCTGAAGATAAAGTTATAAGTATAAAAAGGGGAACTCATTCAGGGACTGATATCATTCAATTGATTACCTTACTATCAACAACATCAAAATGTTCTCCAAAGTGAGGAACATCATTTTTATAAAAATTATTGACATGGAAATATATCAATGAAATCGAAATAAAAACTTGTTGAATGAAACGATATTAGCTCATTTCAGTGGCATACCAATTTAATTTAAATATTCTTAAACATGTACAAACAAATAAATCATCAACGTTCTTTTGTGTCGTTTACAGATCGTGATCCTCACATTAGTCCTGAGTGCCGCGTGCGCTCAGCACGGACAGGAGCACGGGCACGAGCACGGGCACGCGTACTCGTCACAGTCCATCGTGCGGCACGACGTGTCCCACCAGCACGAGCAGCAGGGCCACCACGAGCACCAGCCCGCGTACCACCACGCGCCCGTGTACCACCACGCGCCCGTGCACCACGTCGCCGCCGTGCACCACGTCGCTCCCGTCATCCAGCACCACGTCGCCCCCGTCCACTACGTGCAGCAACAACAACACGGCAACTCACACCATGAGGAGAAACACCACGTCGACTACTACGTACGTTACTTGCTTTCTATTGTTTTTATTGATGCACTTTTATTTTGTCATTCACGAGTGTTAATATTTTGGTTTTGTTAAACAGGCTCACCCCAAGTACGAGTTCGAGTACAAAGTGCAGGACCCCCACACCAAGGACAACAAGTACCAGCACGAGTCTCGCGACGGCGATGTCGTGAAGGGCGTCTACAGCCTGCACGAGGCTGACGGCTCCATCCGCACTGTCGAGTACTCTGCTGACAAGCACACCGGGTAAGATAAATCCTTACTGTTCCTAATAATTAGCTTTTTATCAAATTTGCTAACCTTGTTAAATTTTATAAGTGATACAATTTATAATGCTGTTTTTTCGTTTTCAGTTTCAACGCCATCGTCCACAACTCCGCGCCCTCCAAGCACGAGCAGCCACAGCACCAATACCATCATTAAGCTTAACTTATAACCTGCAATATACCTCTCGTTCCTTGTTACTCGTTTATAATGTAAATAAAGTCTAGTCTAAATACTATAATATTGATGTCTATTATTCATTTCTTCAAATACCTATCTTACAAATGATAGATGAAATATGAAGCCGCCATAAAATTGAGCATTTAGGCAATAATCAGACCTTTACACGAATATCTGCTAAATTAATATTTCTGATACGTCATCCAAAAATTCATAGTAGGTAATAAGTAATTGAAAGGGTTTGTATTTTGTATAGTTTAAGAAACTTTACCGTTGTATAGTTCAAGAAACTTCACTGTTAATAAACCGGCCAAGTGCGAGTCGGGCTCGCGCACTGAGGGTTCCGTACCACCACAAACCGTAAACTTTTGTGAACAGAAATTTGCCACCAACTCGCACTTGGCCAGTATTTATTAGTATTTGTTTTTTATTTTAATGTATGTACTATAATCATGCCAAGTTTGAGGCTTGTACGTACTACGGTTTTTACACTAGAACAAATACAAAATACCTTTATAAAACGTTTGTTGTACTCATCAAATATTTCTAAACGACCAACTTTGGCTAGAATATACGTTAGTTTATAAATACTTAGTTGCAGCCTCATATCAAACAAACAAAAGAGATAATTATGCCGTATTACACTTATCTTTCGTGTATATAATTATGTCAGAAAAACTCATACTTTGTTTTCACTATACCGCATGCAAAATAAGGGCGACAAGGTCGTCTGCCGGGTGAATCCAACTAAAGGCATCAAGCCTGATTTAAGCCAGATACGTTTACAACACGCCACTTTACAAGGTTGTATAGTAAGGCTTCTCTCGGATAATGCGCGAAAATACAAACTAATACCCTTTGATTATATCTTACCATCTAACCTTTGATATTGATTTTTTTTATCAAAGGTACCTATGAAGTACATTTTGTCAATTTCAATTCAATTCATTTAATCTCTTTCAAGTAGGCATACAATGATACACTTTTGAAATGTCACAAAAAAACACAAAGCTAAAACCTAAAACACCAAGTAATTTACAAAAACAATACATTTGATAGAAATCCCAATACTGTGAGGATCACAACAAGGTGTTCCCAAGTGTCAGTGGTAGAAAGCTACCAAAATTGTTTGGTAGGTTTACACCACTCAATTTTATAACATTAATAATTAAAATAATATAATAAAATCTTCTTTAACACATTTAAAGAGTAATAAAAATGTAAAATTATGTTAAATTGTATAAAATGTCAAATCTATGTAAAATGTCAAATTCAAATAGTAATAATTAAATTAGATTAAAAGGTTATAATTATTATTTCATTTTTTACAGTTACTTTAAGTTACTTGCAGCCGTGTCAATATTAATTTTTTGCCATGCCTTTTTGTCTTTCACAAATTCGTCTACTTCGTAATACGCTTTCTGTAACAATAGCTTTTTTAGCGTTATTTTAAAGGCAGCCTTTTTAAGGCTCGTCAAGGTTGCAGGCAGAATATTATAAAATTTTATGCAGTTCACTGCGAATGATTTGCTTATTTTTACAAGCCTAATCTTTGGCAATAAATACTTATCTCTGTTCCGAGTATTATAAGCATGGCTGGCCCCTTGTTTTAAAGTATTTACCAGTTTATTTGATAAAAAGAAAAAAAAGTTGGTCACAATGTTTTTTTTTTTTAAAGGAAGCTTTTCGGGATTTCAAGTGCGTTTAAATATTTCACTATATCATACATAAATAAATATTTTAACCGACTTCAAAAAGAGGATGTTATCAATTTGACTGTATGTTTATTTGTCAAATATAATTCACAATTGTAAATTCCAGAATCAATGATGAACAACAGTAATTTTTCACGCACCAATATATTAAATTGATATATTTTTATAGGTTTCTATTTGCTAGCCAGTTCAAATTTTAAATAAAATCTTTGTTAAATTACCTCCTTGACTGCCATGTTTCGCTGTAAAAAGTTCATATAATTTTTAATTAACACGACGGTTACGAGTTTGCATAGTAAGATTTTGGCCTGCTAAACTTTACAGACTCGGTAATTGCCTAACTTTGCCAGCCGTTGCTTGCGTGAATTTGACCAGACGGCAATTTTGATTTATCAACAAGAATTATATAGTCAAAGTCTTTCAAATATTGTCAAAATCTTTCCAACATATTATAATGATTTTTCATTGAACTTACCTTTTAAATCAGTATTTTATGAAATTAAAAATACGGACCCCTCAGCGAATGAGTTTTTTTATATTTGTCTGGTATTGAATTAATGATGAATGATTGCGTATATTTTTTTGTAATATTGGCGTATTTGGAGAAGAAGAAAATGTTAAAAAGGTAATGACACCGCTATCATTATTTTGTAGCAATTGGATATCTAACGTTTTAATCGTAACCATTAAATTTATAAAAGGATCACCTAACTTATCAGCTTGAAGAAATAGACAGAAATAAAGTAGACTAGACTTTATTAACATATTAACGAGTGACAACAAACAAAAGGTAGGTAACTAGTTAAACTTAATGATGGTATTGGTGCTGTGGCTGCTCGTGCTTGGAGGGCGCGGAGTTGTGGACGATGGCGTTGAAACTGAAAACGAAAAAACAGCATTATAAATTGTATCACTTATAAAATTTAACAAGGTTAGCAAATTTGATAAAAAGCTAATTATTAGGAACAGTAAGGATTTATCTTACCCGGTGTGCTTGTCAGCAGAGTACTCGACAGTGCGGATGGAGCCGTCAGCCTCGTGCAGGCTGTAGACGCCCTTCACGACATCGCCGTCGCGAGACTCGTGCTGGTACTTGTTGTCCTTGGTGTGGGGGTCCTGCACTTTGTACTCGAACTCGTACTTGGGGTGAGCCTGTTTAACAAAACATACATATTAACACTCCTCAATGACAAAAAAAAAGCGCATCAATAAAAACAATAGGAAGCAGGTAACGTACGTAGTAGTCGACGTGGTGTTTCTCCTCATGGTGTGAGTCGCCGTGTTGTTGCTGCTGCACGTAGTTGACGGGGGCGACGTGGTGCTGGATGACGGGGGCGACGTGGTGCACGGCGGCGACGTGGTGCACGGCGGCGACGTGGTGCACGGGCGCGTGGTGGTACACAGGCGCGTGGTGGTACACGGGCGCGTGGTGGTACGCGGGCTGGTGCTCGTGGTGGCCCTGCTGCTCGTGCTGGTGGGACACGTCGTGCCGCACGATGGACTGTGACGAGTACGCGTGCCCGTGCTCGTTCCCGTGCTCCTGTCCGTGCTGCGCGAATGCAGCACTCAGGGCCAAGGTGAGAATTACGATCTAACAACAACACAAAAGAACATTAGTACGTCGTTTATTTGGACAAATTAAAAGATCATGATTTTGTTAGCATTTAATATAAAATTGAAGCCTTGAAATTAGTTTTTAGTCATGTTTCATTTAAAACGTTTTTTTTACTCCAAAAATAAACCAGTTAAATAAAATAAAATAAAAACCCATTACTCACTTTGGAGAACATTTTGCTGTTGCCAATTGTAAGATAATCAGTTGAATGATATCAATCCCAGAGTGAGATCACTTTTTATATTCAAAAGCTTGATCTTCAGTTTCGTATTACGTGTGTCAACTTACGCGGTCACACCCACTTGACCCTGATAACAAATTTATGATCTGTAATGAAATTCAGAAATATCTTTAACTATGCGGCCAATAACCTATAGGTACTTCTATATATCTTGTTCATTAAGTATTTAACCGACTTCAAAAAGGGAGGTTCTCAATTCGACAATATTTTTGTGTGTATATGTTACCGGCAATGTGTATAATTCAGGTATTCTATACAATGCCTAGGCAATGTATAGAATGCCTGGGGCGTCCAGGCAATGTATACAATTCCTAGGTATTGTATAGAATACCTGCTGGTCCACCGGCAATGTATAAAGTAAATAGATTTTATTCTATAATAATTTTCAATGTTATGTAAGTATCGTCGTGGAGGCAGCGGCCTAAGAATGTACTCCCCCGTTCTCTTCCCGTGGGTGCCGGAGAACTCGGCCAAGTGTGTGTGTAAATATATACTTATCTCCGTCAATTATGAATCGATTAAAATGTTTAAAGTCCAGTTAGAGAAGACCTTTGCTTATAATTAGGACACATACTTCCTAGGATTCGTAGAGTTTTAGAATTGTTAGGGTTGGTGGTTAGTAAAGAAGGTTTTTTATCTGTAATATTTGCGATTAACTTATATTATTACAATAAAATATAGTTTATGATACTCCGGATATGGAGAGAGTTCCAACGACAGTTTACTAGTCAAAAAAGTGCTCCGTTGCACACATACACATACAAGAAAAACATCACTTCTTAGGTATAATATTTACATATAACGAAGTTTTTGCTAAATTAAGTACCTAACTGAAAAGTTTTATATTGTGTCTTGGTCTTTACCTACTGTACTGTAGAAATTCCCCTCCGGAAAATCAAAGAAAAACTGATAAATCGCGTCTTAGATCGCGAGAAGCATCTTAATTTCTCAAATGTTTGCACTTTCTTGAATTTACTGGTAATTATACTCTTTAATGATAATTATGTTAGACCTCTTACTTTGTTATATTTTGTCCATGGTCGTTATATCTTAACACCTCATCAAACCAGCCGTTAATTAGGAAGCAAGTAGATATTTAGGTCAGTATGTGATCATGAAGTAGCGAAAGTGATATAATTCCTTTTTTTAATACAGAATAGATCTACGTTTGGCCACCAACACCAAGTTATTTTCGACTCTCTGTGATCGACTGATATATTGTTTTAAATACATACTTAAATAGATATTAACAACCAGATATATACAAACACAAATGTTCATCACATAAATGTTTGTCCTAGGTGGGAATCGAACCCACGCTCAATAGTTGGGCTCACTACCAACTGGACCAACTAAGTTAACCTGTTAAGATGTTAGTTCTTATAAATACTTTGATCTCCAACCTCTGTACCTCTGATTTATTTGTCGTGCCTTTGAACGACTTTTATGCGTATATTTAATTTATTGGACACGAGGCTGAACTTAAATTTTTTACAAACTTTTATTTAACTTCACATGTTTTTGTGGATCGATGTATGGATGTTTGTTCCTCTTTCACGCTGCAACGGAACACCGGACTGACCTGATTTTTTGCATGGGTATAGTTCTCTTAAACTTCATGTCACAGAGAGTGACATAGGCCACTTTTCACCATCATAATCACCATTTTTCATCAATACGCGGGTGAAACCGCGAAGCGCAGCTAGTTATGTATATTAATTGTTTGTATATTAAGTACAATTCTTGAAAGCCTAATTTGATCCACTTCCCTGCGTTCACATTGAGTTGAAATTTGGTACACCTATGTGCCGGTAGCAGTGGTAGCCCATTTGGGAGATCGCTAGACTTGAAAGCGTGAGGTCGCGGGTTCAAACTCCGGGCCCGTACCAATAAGCTCTTTGGAGCTTATGTACGGATTTTCATACCACTGGCTTTTCGGTGAAGGAAAACATCGCGAGGAAACCTTGCATACGTACGGAGAAGGAATTCAATGGCGTATGTGAATCCACCAATCCGCAACTGGGCCAGCGTGGTGGATATGGCCCAATCACCCTCGGAGGTAGGCTAAAAGTCCAGCAGTTAAAAGGCTGATTATGATGATGATGACACCTATGTAACTTGGATGACAATAGAGCTTTTATAATGATGGAGTCGAAAGGTGGTCATAGGAACTAATTAACGCAACAAGATAACCCCATCGTGATTGGGCTCATTGGAACGGCCTTGATACTATACCCCTAGGTAATATTCAGGTCTGATGATGATAATGGAAAGTGGCCATAGGAACTACGGAACGCAACTAAAATACCCCATTAAAATAATATGTTAAATAGATATTTAGTAAATCAAATTTGCTAACGCTAAAAGCTTGTTTAAAAAAAAACGTTTTGACTATTAACTTATTTTTACCTAAGTCAAAGTCTTTTAAAGTAGGCAATGCATCAAGAGGTATTTATTTTGATCTTTTGTAGTTTCGTAAACAGTTCATAGCTGCATCCTCCATACCATACGCCAATCGCATTCACTGTACTTGTGTAAATTTAGCAAAACAATGAAAACAACCTCTCGCTTGGTACAGAATATAATAAATTATGCCAAATTCTCTTGATTTTATTTTTATTTTTGGTCTTTTCATTTCAAGTTTTTTCGAAACTTGGATAATTGAGATTGACCATTACAATGTTATATTATTCTAGATAAATAATGTATACTTAGTCAGCAAACATGATTTGATTCCACTTTTATCATTCGAACTGCTAGTCTGTGAAATGTGCTGCCCAAATGGGTGTTCCGCGACAGTTACAACCTGGGTGTCTTCGAATCGCGAGTTAATCGATTTCTTCCAGGCAAGCGTGCTCCATCGTTAACTACATTATGGCTTAATATCAGGCGAGGTGGCTCAAACGCAAGCTTATTATTTCATTTAATAAAATATACTAGCACGAACTTGATAGGCTTGCTAGAATCCCTTCAAGTGTTCTGTTAATCACTTGCCAGCTCCATCATCAGACCAGCTCTTTTGTGACATATTATTGAATTGTTATCGAAACTACAAATGAATATGTTTGCATAGTTTCACATTAATACGACAATTTTAGAAATGGCAGGTATTTTTGTTGTCGTACAAACACAGGTGCGATGAAAAAGCATGTAAAAATAACTACTGGGTTGCTTTTATAAATAAATTCAAACAAGCTTAAGTGTTTATAAATTACGGCTATTTTATACCGACAAAATGTAAGATTCCTGTAGGATAATTTTAATCATTCAAGTCCGTAATTGTTTGACATATTTGGATGATATTTGATACGGAGGGAGCTTAACATCTCTCAACCGTTATCAACTTGCAGCAATTGACTTAAAGATATTAGCGTGTTGAAAGTATTGATAAGTAGGCTTAGCTTATTTACTCACTGCCCAATATCGTAATTTTAAATAAGAAAAACCAATTTTTTTAGGTTTTCACCACAATCTATTTAATTTATCACAGGAAGGTTTTTATTGACATATCAACGAATAATAACAAACAAAAGGTAGGTAACAAGTTAAACTTAATGATGGTATTGGTGCTGGGGCTGCTCGTGCTTGGAGGGCGCGGAGTTGTGGACGATGGCGTTGAAACTGAAAACGAAAAAACAACATTATAATTTGTAACACTTACAAAATTAATCAAGATTAGCAAGATTGATCCGACCTAAAAAACTGGGGGCTGACTAAACTTCTACACAAATTATTAGGAACAGTAAGAATTTATCTTACCCGGTGTGCTTGTCAGCAGAGTACTCGACAGTGCGGATGGAGCCGTCAGCCTCGTGCAGGCTGTAGACGCCCTTCACGACATCGCCGTCGCGAGACTCGTGCTGGTACTTGTTGTCCTCGGTGTGGGGGTCCTGCACTTTGTACTCGAACTCGTACTTGGGGTGAGCCTGTTTAACAAAACATACATATTAACACTCCTCAATGACAAAAATAAAAGCGTATCAATAAAAACAATAGGAAGCAGGTAACGTACGTAGTAGTCGACGTGGTGTTTCTCCTCATGGTGTGAGTCGCCGTGTTGTTGCTGCTGCACGTAGTGGACGGGGGCGACGTGGTGCTGGATGACGGGGGCGACGTGGTGCACGGCGGCGACGTGGTGCACGGGCGCCTGGTGGTACACGGGCGCGTGGTGGTACGCGGGCTGGTGCTCGTGGTGGCCCTGCTGCTCGTGCTGGTGGGACACGTCGTGCCGCACGATGGACTGTGACGAGTACGCGTGCCCGTGCTCCTGTCCGTGCTGCGCGCACGCGGCACTCAGGGCCAAGGCGAGGATCACGATCTAACAACAACACAAAATAACATTAGTGGATCATTTGTTTGGGACCACTACAAAACCAATTTGCACACTATGATTTTGTTAGTATTTAGAGCAGCTGCCGGCAACCAAAAGCTATTATGGAGGAAGGTATAAATATAATTATGGAGTCATGTATAAAGCAATGAGTTCATACATGCTCAGTTACTGCCAAGGGCAAGGCTTGTTTAGTACTTTTCTCAAACATTGCGTGGTTATTCACGTATGAATATACATAAATATTTTGAAGTATTATAATTTTCAAATTTTATTTTAAACTTGCCTAGCAACTAAACCTTAAAAAACAGTTAAAGATAGCCATGGCTTGAAATATCAGTCAATAACAGGACACGGACGAGAGTTTATTTTCATAAATTCTAACATAAACTTTGTGCACTCGACTCTTTATAGTCGAATAAGATAATCAAATCTCTTGAAACATTGTAATATTGTACACACATACTAGATGTTCAGAGGAGACAAAAATATTATCCACCAATTACGTTAGTATCGTTTTGTTCGTAACTATGTTCTGCAGTAGATATACACATTAAAATAAATGCACTATTTGCGAAACTGAAATCATACTAAAATCGTATGTCACTGAAATGCTCTTTTTGTTTTATTTCGTAAAAAATATGTATTTACATACTGACTTATATAATTCCTATTTCTTTTCGTAAAAGTGAATAAGTTAAAAAAACTTACTTTGGAAAACATTTTGTTGTTGCTAATTGTAAGTCAATCAGTTGAATGATATCAATCCCAGAGTGAGTTCGCTTTTTATTCTCAAAACTTGATCTTCAGTCTCGTATTACGTGTGTCAACTTATGCGGTCACACCCATTTGACCCTGACAGTCAGTTTATAGTGTGTATGATATTCAAAAATTTCTTTAACTGTAGGGCCAATAAATTAAATCGCGTTATCATTTATTGTATTTTTTTACTTTACCTATAATATTTCCACTTTTTAGGAAATTACGCATCCACAAACTTTTTCATTTATTAAAATTATCTTATTTATAGCCATCTACCTATATTTTCTTGATTAAATAGGTATTTCTTGAGAAAAACAAGTGATTATCATGAATTTTAATAAAGTAACGCCCAATTCCATTAAATTAATACTGATTTTTCTAATTTCTCAATACAAAAAAAAATATTGTAGGTACAACTTGTTCCCGTGTTAATATTTTCGTTCTGTATTTTGTATGATATTTTACCAGGTTTTTCTTTCATCAAATTTTTCGGTAATCTCTATGCACTGGTAATATAGCACACATGCTCAGAAACGTATCGATGACGTCACTCACGCAATAACGAATAAAGATTGGCTTCACAAATTTTCAAAGCTTATTTTTTCTAATATTTTTTGACTTTTATAATATTGTACATGGCAGTCCCTATTGTATGTACTAATCTAGAAAACTCAAATATTGTAATGCTCATGACTCACACATCCAAACAGCTCCGTCCGAATCAGGTTTAACTAGTAGTCTGCAGCTAATACAAACATTTATGTGATGAACATTTGTGTTTGTTCTATATCTGGTTGTTAATATCTATTTAAGTATGTATTTAAAACTATATATGTATGTATATCAGTCTCTGGCAGCCATATCACAAGCTTTGCTTAGTTTGGGGTCAGATGACCGTGTGTGAAAAAAATGTCCCGAATGTCCCGAATGTCCCGAATAAGCATTAGTTTATATTAATATAACATAAAGCTTCTATGACTTAACAATATTATTACTATGTTGCGTGTATACACCGAACAGTCCAGCTACCGCAAGTAGCACTGTTCATGAGTGTACGCATGAGCCAGTTGTTCTCCTCAACCATATTTAAAGGAAGAGGGCGACCCGCCACATGACGCCGCTACAAGAAGGAGCTTTTAAGCGAGCGTGAGTGCTCTGGATACACCAGCAATACATATAGGTAACTATCGTATTCTATTATACACACAACTTGATTATTTTATTTAATATCCCATTTAACTCTAGTCTTCACATCAGGGCCTCTACTACCGCCTCGTTCCGGTCTATAACAGCCAAGGTTCAACCCTGGTGGCCCAGTTGGTAGTGAACCTGCCGTCAGTGCTCCGGGGCGTGGGTTCGATACCCACCTAGGACAAACAATCATGTGATGAACATTTGTATCTGTTCTATATCTGGGTGTTAATATGTATTTAAAAAATATATGCAATTATATCAATCTCTGCCAGCCATAACACAAGCTTTGCTTAGTATGGGGTTAGATACCTTGAGTGCAAAAAAAGTATAGCTCTATTGTGTGCGATGAACATATATGATTACAATAAAATTAAAATAATGCTTTTATTTTTTTTTCTGTTATTTTTTTTTGTGTTACAATATGACACTCTCAACATAAAGAGAAAACAAAGATTTCTCATTCGTCAAAGTCGATCAAGACGTTTACGTAGTGTAGTATAGGAATAAACAAACATTCATACTTACACACTCCTAAATTTCCGTCCTTTTCGGGAACTCGGGGAAATAAATAGCGAGTTCTGCCCAGATGTCGCCCGCCACCCTGCCATTTATTATACTTGAAAAACATCATATTTTCATAGGCGCACTGCGTACATTTCAGTAAGGTCTTGCGAATAATCGAAAAGTTTTTGTTCTTTTCTTTTTCTGTCCTAGAAATTTCCCTCTGCAAAAAACAGATAAATCGCGATTTAATCCGTGAAGTGCAGCTTCAGCTTAATTTCGCTAAATAACTGCACACAGTCTAGACTTTAATGCTGTTCATACTATTTTATGACATTAATTTGTTATAAAACCGCCTCTGCTTTATTCTGTTTCCATGACCATAAGTTGATGATGGGTTTGCCCTTTGAGGTTTGACATGGCGTTTTAGACCTAAAAGTTCTTGAGATGATGAATTGCCTAATTCTAGTGAGCAATTTTTTATTTTAGTATTTGCTAACATTGAAGTAGGTGACCTATTACGTGATAATTTGACCATTACGTGAGACGTTTTCAATGTAGTTATTATTCTAGATAATATATAAATACTTTAAAAATCTATAAACACCACGGAAGAAAAAATTCTTCTGCCATGAAAAACACTTTATGGAAGCCCATACATTATGATGGCTGTACTAGGTTCTGTTTAAATGTAGCATCCATCCATCTTTCAGACTAGCTTAATTGTACCGAAATTTTGTATTGTCATACGTTTCAAAGAGATAAAAATATTAGAAGTAAGACATTTGGATTCCATATATATATTTTTACAAACGCACTGACCATTTGCGACTGAATTTTCAGGTGAACCTGACATTTATGTCAGGTTCACCTGTATTATACACCGCGTGTAAAAAACAACTGTATCGTAATATAATTAATAATTTCAATCATGTTTGTTATATTGGATATCTTATTCATGTTGGATATCTGTTCATAACTTTTTTGTATTTTCGTCATTGATATGTTCAATACGCTCGAAAAAAATATTATAAAATCTTTTATGGAAATAAGGCATTCATAGCATATCGGTAAGATTTGGTTTTGCTTCGGCTTTTAATTTTACTAGTCGTTTATAAGTAACAATTTATTTAAATCAGATGCTGATCTCTATATTATTATTAACTTTAAGCTGGTGCTATTAGTAAGGCTGAAGTTTTGATACAATTTGATATTGAGGTATTCTGGATTCATGCATATACTATTTTTATCCAAAAATAATCAACTATTCCTGTAGGTTAGCGGCTGAAACCACAGAGCGTACCTAATAAGTAAACAGTTAGGTCACATGATTATCACAAGAAATAATAGATAAGCTTAAAAAAACAGACGGAAATAAACTAGACTAGAATTTATTGACATATCAACGAGTAACAACAAACAAGAGGCAGTTGATTAGTTAAACTTAATGATGGTATTGATGCTGGGGCTGCTCGTGCTTGGAGGGCGCAGAGTTGTGGACGATGGCGTTGAAACTGAAAACAAAAAATAACATTATAATAATTTGTATAACTTATTATAATACAGCATTATAAATTGTATCACTTATAAAATTTTACAAGGTTAGCAAATTTGATAATAAGCTAATTATTAGGAACAGTAAGGATTTATCTTACCCGGTGTGCTTGTCAGCAGAGTACTCGACAGTGCGGATGGAGCCGTCAGCCTCGTGCAGGCTGTAGACGCCCTTCACGACATCGCCGTCGCGAGACTCGTGCTGGTACTTGTTGTCCTTGGTGTGGGGGTCCTGCACTTTGTACTCGAACTCGTACTTGGGGTGAGCCTGTTTAACAAAACATACATATTAACACTCCTCAATGACAAAAAAAAAGCGCATCAATAAAAACAATAGGAAGCAGGTAACGTACGTAGTAGTCGACGTGGTGTTTCTCCTCATAGTGTGAGTCGCCGTGTTGTTGCTGCTGCACGTAGTGGACGGGGGCGACGTGGTGCTGGATGACGGGGGCTACGTGGTGCACGGCGGCGACGTGGTGCACGGGCGCGTGGTGGTACACGGGCGCGTGGTGGTACGCGGGCTGGTGCTCGTGGTGGCCCTGCTGCTCGTGCTGGTTGGACACGTCGTGCCGCACGATGGACTGTGACGAGTACGCGTGCCCGTGCTCGTGTCCGTGCTCCTGTCCGTGCTGCGCACACGCAGCACTCAGGGTCAAGGCGAGGATCACGATCTAAAAACGATACAGAAAAACACTAGTTAGTCCTTTGTTTGCGGAGTACAATACAGCTTTTAAAACATACAATATAAATCACTTTTTCAATGTGTAATAATCGTGAATAACCTTAGAAAAAAATAACTTTTAACACTTGTAACTTTGTGAGTATTTTTCGATATAGAACTGTATGTCATAGGAACGAGCTTATTGCTATTTCCATTCGAAAATCTGTCTTTATTTTCATTTTTTATTGTACATGTTGATATTTTTTATAAAAGTCCTGTAACTCACTTTGGTGAACATTTTGCTGTTGTTAATTGTAAGATAATCAGTTGAATGATATTAATCCCAAAGCGAGTTCGCTTTTTATACTCAAAACTTGATCTTCATACGTGGGTCAAGTTACGTGGTGACACCCACTTGACGCTGAAAACGTGTTATGTCTTGTCAATGATATCGTATTTATTAACCATCATATTGTATGAGATTTTGCGCGTGTACCTACTAACAAGCTGAACTACTCACCAGATTTAAAAAAAAATAGGTAACCTGAAATATATTTTTTATTACCAGATTTTTTATAAAATTTAAATTGTATAACAGGTGACTTTGGGAGAAATGGGATATAATTATAAGAACACGAAAAATAAACTAAAAATCAGCCTAAGCTCCTGGATTGAAGTGTTAAAAGCATAAAGCCGCGAGTGGCGTTCAGTGAAAGTGCACCATACTTATCGACACCCTAAGCTTTTCCTAGGCACAGATTGTTCACCTCAATAGCCCTGTTTATTTCTAAACCCATAGTCAATTAATAGTCCATTTACTAAAATCATGTCAATCCACATATTTGTGTGTTGACTTTAGACACATTGATGCCTCATAAACGTCCGAGTTTGTCTCAAGAATGGAAAGAAAATTATAAGTATTAATTTAAAAAAAAAAACACATAGATTGAATCAATATAAAATTAAGGAATGAAATATTATTGAAAAAGTTGCCCAAAAAATTTGGAAATTCGGGAAAAAAGGCTGAAAGGGCTTTTTTCTTTGGGATTTTCGTAAGAACTCAAACAGATTTATTGTAATTTGGACAGTATAACGTCTGTCGTTGCACTGTATATTTTTTTATAAAAACCTGTTGATTCATTTCTATTATTGCTTATGTGCTAAATGTGTATAAATTTGGTATAACATGGATCAAAAGTCTTAAAATTTGTATGAAAATAATATATATTACAATTACTACTGTACATAATCCAAAAGTTTTGCTCATCACCCCGTAAGCATGACATTCAACGTTTCATAAAATGTAATCAGTGAAGATCGAAAACGGGAGGTACTTACTAACTACAAGAAAATATGATACAAAAGTAGCCTTCGAGTACTTTGTAGGATATCCTAAAGATAAAATGTTGGGCCGTGAAGTCCCAGATTTAAACATGTTATGAAACGCTTTAACGTTTCTCGTAGTCCCGAAGCGTCGTTGTCACATTCCGTCCAAGCTTAAGCTAAGTAAAGTAATAAATAGGTCGTTGATGAAGGTGGATGTGGGTGAGTGTGGTCTATCAGTGGATGTAGCCGTGGCCAAGATGCGCTGCTACAGCCACTCTGGCTGGATGCGATGCATGGCCTTGTCTGCTCACGACTGCGTTGAATCTGTAAAACCAGAAACGATTGTTCATAATATATCAGTTCACATCATTAGCTAGTAAATGTCCACTGCTGAAAAAGGCCTCCCTCCTTGTGTGTTTTGCTTCCTTCTCCCTCAGGGGTGTTTCCATAATCCCCATGCTTGGCAGGTGTTTTGGGGATCGCAGTACGCTCACCGTGTGCTAATATGACGCTGCTGCCCATCCTCTGGTGGATCTAATCGCAGTTTTAGGACATACCAGGGGGCATATTTCAGTTCATCACACAGAAAAAAAATAAACAATTTTTTTTTTAATTATAGAGAATTTGTAATTTCGGAAATATTTTTTTCTTTGTTCACCACATTTGATATTTAAACTATGTCTTCTATAAGTCCAGATCTATTCATAAGTTACTTTTAATGAGAAATTTGATGTATACATCCTGACGAAATTTGTCAATAAAATTGGATATAATAAAAAGAAATAAGTAGGTATACTTTTTATCCCAGAAAATACGGAGGAAACAAAAAAAAACAATAAAACAAATTGAAAAATAGGTATTTAAAGATGAATGCTTACTCGATAAACGGCGTAACTACGTACCAGCGTACCTAAGGCGTAATCCAAAAGAATAAAAATATTATAAAGGATATGAATGCCCAATTTTTTAGGATTACACTCAGTTGAACAACTTTTAAATAGAGAAGTTAGGAAGTGGGCATATATTTTGACTGGAGGAGAGATAGTTACAAGCACCGTTTCTGGAAGCTTACTAGGAAGAAGGCTCTGAAAAGTTGTAATTAAGTGTGATTGAACCTCAAATTTTTGTAAAAAGATTTTTTCTACAATCTCTGCATTGACTATACTGTTGATAAAACGCACATAAGTCGTCAATTTCAACGAAATATACTCCAATAAACAATTTTGCAAGGAACCCGGTACTAGGTACAAATTATGATGTATTTTTATTTAGTCAAAGCATTTGTGTTTAAAACACTTATTTTCTAACTGTAGATTTTTTCTGTACTTATGAGAAAATACTTAGCTTGTGCAGGTAATATTTAATTCATATTGCGACGGCTGTAAGTACGACCGGAATGTTGATATCGTGTTACGATTAACTATGAGCTATGTGCACAGGACTACATTGTACTATTTTACTCGTAAGAATTTCTTATTGCGTAAGAAGAAAATCAGAACCAGTCAACAACAACCAATTATAAATACTCGTATGTATAACTATTTGCACAAAAAAATGGGTATTTGATAAACAGCAATTTATTAACATTCATGACCATTGTCATAACTAGTCGTAATTAGTGACACTTTTGACGCCTCGTTTACATTACAAACGAACTTGCATGTGTTCTACGTGAAACCACTGTAATTTTATTTTATTCTCTGTTTTTTCAGAAGTAATGATTGTAATGTTAGCAGCAAAAATAAAACTGTTAATTTATGCAACGCGTGAGAGAGACAAAGCTGTTAAACGATTTAGGAAATAGAATCTTAATGCCAAGAGTAGTTATGCTCTTTTTTATTTGCCTTTATTTCTATCGCTTTATAGATCACATTGGATTCATCGTATCGTAAGTGAAACACAAGTGAATACATTGACATGTATTTCTAGCATGAACTACGAACAAAGCTTTAATGTCAGATTCCAAAATCTACTTTATACGTGTGCTACTCTAGTAAATGCGTGAATTTTGTAACTGATCTTAGAGTCAAGATGTTCCGAGACTTAGGTGAGATCATAGTTTAGGGCTATGACCTCTTATAAAATAAGTAAGTATACCCATTATGATCGTCAGCGGAGTAGTTGACAGTACGGACAGTACCATCAGGCTCGACCAGAGAGTACTGTCCCTTCACGACATCACCGTCGCGCGCTTCCCACTGGCTCTTCTGGTCGCCCGTATGCGCGTCAGTGACTCCGTAGTTGAACTGATAGCGGGGGTGGGACTGGAAAAGACGAAGTTCATATTTAATATGTGCATGTTCTCAGGCGGCATTACCACACTAAATGGCAATGATTGTGTCAGAAACACAACAGCATTTAGGTCACGAGGCGCTCTGAAAGATTTTTAAAAATGAGGTTGGCTTCCTGTCTGTATGGGCCCAATGTTTCGCTTTCGACCCCAAATGGGTCAATAAATGTGTAATAAAAAATAAAACCAATATGTAAAATGTCATGTTAATTTAGTTTCCTTATTCTTTTAAACTAATCAGATATGTATGACAATGTTTAAAAAAATGCATTAAGAAAGGCTCGCAATGTAAAACTTACATATACTTCAACAGGGGCATGCGCGTATGAAGCGACTGGGGCGTGAGCAACCAACGCGCTGTGGCCTAGAAGTTAAAGTGTTAGTTAAGTCACACTAGAGCAATTGGAAAAAAGAAATAACAAAAAGGGCGTGAGTTTTTTTTTGGTGAAAATCACCTATATTTAACTATAGTTTCTGAAAAAAAGAGTGCAAAAAACTTAATGTCATTTAGCTTAAGAGACAATTGTTGAAATGAACTCTTTGCTTGCTATAGTGAACATGCTTTTCCTAAAAGTAATGAGTTGGCAAATTACAAAAGACGCTCTGTAACTTTGATTTATTCAGTTCAGGTGAACGCATCAAAGTTGCTTCTATCACAATTTTTCATGATGATCCATACTTTATAATACTTGTTGATCTTGATGGCATACAATCAACCACATTATGAAAACCTAAGCTTTCAGCTCTAAAATATGTTATTGTTTTAAGTTTACGTGCAATCTAAGCCTACCCCAAGAGGGCTTTCTCGGTTAGCCATTAAATACATATCATGTCCCCGTCATAGTAATTTTAAAAATGATTTGGTGTCCATCAGCAGTGTATGAAAGGTTCTTAAAATACAAGGCCCTATTTCCCTGCCAAGCTGGTGATCATGAAAACGGCAAGGCAAAGGTGCAAATAATCTCAGTCTACTTCAGGTTTCCATACCCTATTGGCTAAGGCTGGTAGTGGCTAAAAGCGAAAAGTCAAAGATTAGGCTAAGTGGTATATTTTGGGAGAGGCCCAAGCTGATGATGATTAAATAAGTAAACGCCTACCGTACCTAATCCGAGGCCTCCGTAGCCGTAGCCTCCATACGCTGGGGCGGCAAGCACGGGTGCTGCGGCCGCATAGCCATGTCCAAGACCGCCTCCAAGAATGATGCTTTGAGAAGAGAGAGCACCGTGACCAGCAATCAAACCTGCGCGCGCCACGCTTGCTAGCGCACAAACTACGATAACCTGCAAAATACAAAAATATAAAATCGTACTATACTAAAAACTATAGTTGGATAGCAATGATAATATAATCTTTGTTGAATAGTATCGATTACTTCATCAAAACTCGCGTGATACATAAACTATGATAAAACGGCTTATATTCACGTTATGTTTATCGGTCGAGACGAGCGCCTGACCAGTTTCGGAGCCATTAGAGCTCCTTCGTCAGGGAATGCGCGCGCTCCCGTGGACGGTCGCCCGCGCATCGATAACGTGAGTGTAAGCCGTTGTATCATAGTTTAACCAACTAATTACACAAAAGATCTAACTATACAGGGTGTAAGGGGAACACTCTCGAAGCCAAAATAAGGTAATTGTACTCATCATTATGAACCACTTTTAGTATGGGACCAACCCTTAAATCGCGAAAAAAATATTAGCTGTTCCATACATTTTGTCGAGTGCCAATGACCGTTTTCTATAGAACAACTGATATTTTTTTCGAGATTTCAGGGCTGGTCCCATAGTAAAAGTTGTTCATAATGATGAGTACAATTACCTTCTTTTGGCTTCAAGAGTGTTCCCCTTACACCCCGTATATAATTATAATATAATAACAATAACCTATTTCACTGTTATAGACAATACAAAATAGATCACTTTGGGCGTATGTAAGTATCTAGCGTATCATCAGAGATCACAGATAAATTTTAAGCGTTGTAAACTAAAGTAGCGTTTTAAACAGTATCTATGTACGGTTTTTAGTGTCACAAAAATTTAAAAACTATTTGATAGTCTTCAGTCAGAAAAAATATTGCCGTTTTATCTTAATTGAGTAAAAACAAAAGTTTTTTTTTTCAAAATCTGTGTACTGGTATCACAAAACACTACCAAATTTCACAAATCCACAAGAATCAAAGTAAGACCACCAACAAACTAGAACCTACCTTTGCGTACATTTTCTCTACAATTTGTCTATATCTAAGCCGTACGTCACTGATAGCTCCAGGGCTCGTTGTGTGCCAAATTCTATGATATCTGGTGCTTTTATAGAGCCTGTATGTTCTATAGATACATGCTAGAGTCCCGACGGGGTGTGTCGCAGGAAAACATAGACTTAGGTATATCAGTGGGCGCTGGCCGCAACATAACCAGATAGCTAGGAAAATGTGGACATGCCTTAGAAATATAAATAAATTACCTTCTTTTCTGTTTATTCATATACTAGTTTTGCCCTACGAGATCCCCTATGTGAAATTGAACTGCAAAAATTATTTATAGTCAGCGTAAATGTACGATGATTTTATACTTCTACTTTTTTTGGCCGATGCAAAGATAGTGCGAAAGCTGTTACATCAATAGTATTTACATCAAGAAGACATTGAACCGACAATTTATTTGGCAGCTGTAATTTTTGTGCATATGACATGTCATGAATTGGTCGTTTTATCCCAGTTGATAAAATAGATCCTTTGGGAAGCTCGAGGCGTCGGCTATTCGAATAAAATTATTCACATAAAATATTAATCATAATTTAAATAAACTATTTTAGTTTTTAATTATCTTCTACTACTGAACTTAATCTGTACTAATATTATAAAGAGGAAAGATTAGATTGTTTGTTTGTTTGTTTGTTTGCATTGAATAGGCTCCGAAACTACTAAAACGATTTGAAAAATTCTGAATGACATAGACTATTATATTTTCAAAAAAATTTGGGATCCTTACTAAAACTCCAATTATGTAACCTAAGGTTTAAAAAATTGCCTAAAATATTCTATACATCGCATGCGCTGCGAAAACTATTGATGATAGAATAAAAAAATGTACTACGACTTTGCAGAACACATCATTATTTACAAAAAGTGTCGGAACAGCATATTAGTTAGCTTCTAACTATTATATATATGCCACAATAAGGTTTATAGGTGTATATAATAAAACTTACACCCGTGCGAAGCTGGGGTGCGTTGCTACTTATTTATATTTTGAATACTTATTGATTTGTTCATATCCACTATATTTTTTCGTGGTCAGAAGTTAAACCGAGAATTGGTAATGAACTGCAATGTAAATAAGTATTTATTATAGTTCCACATAGTTTTATGCTCCGAATTAAATAAATTATTCAATACTCACTTACTAAAGGGACATTGTTTTCAATGTAGTACCTATTATTCTAAAGCTCAATGACGATAAACTTTTATAACCAATAATCTGGTCCTATAAGAGTACTACTACTAGTTTCATTTTAAGTTACTAGTAAAATTAATGAAAGGACTGACTACTTGTTATTCGGGTGTGAGGCAAGGGTCATAGCTTATTATTTTTTATCTAACAACGCAATGTCACCGACACACCAACCATAAGACATGTCCATTACCACTGCAGAAGTTTTTAATTAATTTTATTTATTTATGTTTTTAACTAGCGACCCACCCCGGTCGCGTCGCTAGTTACTTAAATATTTTTTTTAATAAATGGCTAGCAAGCTACAGGCCACTTGATGGTAAGTGGTCATGATCGCTGCTTATCTATATTACCTATAATTCACGGGGTATTGTCAGTGATGTTGGACATATAATTTTTTCAACTGTTACGTAAAATCAGAGAAAAATTACAATATCGTGACAGACTTTTGAATAAAAAAATAAACTTGTTACTCAAGTTTCCGAGTTCTCACACATACTTTTCCTTCTTTGACCGAAACATGCCATGTTGAGTGGCAATGCTGCCAGCATACCACCAAAGAGCTTTTACATTAGTTTTGTAGTTTAGTTTAGTGTATATTTATTTTTCTTAACAGATAATCAAAATAAAGTGTTCAAAAGTAAAAGGTATAATTAACATCTTATCTAAAACCATCTAAAAACAAAACCCAAAAAATTAAAAGCGTCATGTATTCTAATTTGTCTCACATATATTATGTCGTTGATATCAGAGATCGTTACCAACACAATGGGATCGTGCGCACGAGTACATTGTTCGCTACATAAAACCCGCCCACACTGAGCCGTAATATTATGGTATTGAAGGAATGGTGATTAATCTAGAGTCTCTACTTTTAATGTAAGTTTGTCATACTCAGATTGATAGATAGGTTACTAAGATAGTAAAATTGTTATGTACTTTGCTTCACTATTCTAAAACAAAACTATTTCAACAACCAAATCGACAAACTATTTATAGCTCGCTTATCTATTCAATTCTAAAATAGAATCGCACTTAAAATATTCGGAAACTAAAATTAGATCGTCTAGTTTTAAACAAAACTGGACATTATTAAGGCATGGTCTTATTAAAACGTACACACTTGTTCAAAACTATTTCTTAGGTTTTCGCAATTATTACATAAAAATAATAATATTGTAAAATACACGCAACAAATCCGAAAGTGTATTCAAAACTTATAAATTAAATTCATTTTTTTTTTTAAATAAAGTAAACAAACATTCGCTTTGGATATTTTCCACGGATAACTTAACCTTAAATATTTATGTTTCTAGATTTAAAAAATAAACTTTAACAGACCGCATTCAGTTTTTACATGGAATTCATCAATAAAAAAATTGAATACACGTCACAGTGTGAATCAAAAAAATTTCTAAAATATACCTCAAGTCCTAATAATACCAATTGTTTTCTTCCGTTACATAATTTAATCAAAAGAATTTTTAATGTGGCAAATAAACTAACGGGCCGCCTGATGGTAAGCGATCACCGTCACCTATGGACAACTGTAACACCAGAGGCATCACAGATACGTGGCCGACCCTCAGCCCATATACATATTTTACATCAATTAATTTTATTTCATTCTTGTTCAATAATTGTTGAAATAAAGCATCATATAAGCCTTTAAGGAATACTCTAATAAAAGAATAGATGCCCTAAAAGAAAGAAAACTACTTGAATACTGTGATCAAAAAAAAATTACGTACGTAGAAGCAGTGCGTTGAAAGTAAAAGTGCGTTCTCATTAATGAAAACACAGGTTAAGGCGTGAACGTCTACCGCAAGTCTCTGATGTCAAGTGGGTGACTCATCGGCAGTGTCGTTAACCGGCTTTATTCACTATTACCGGTTTGAGATTACTCTCGATTATGTACCGTTTCGATACAGATTCGATTCGAGATTTGCATTTATGTTAAACGAAAATAACTTTGTGATATTTGGTGATTCATAAATCGTGTGCAGCACGGCTTAATTTATTGACTGTCCGTTACTTAGTTCAGAATAACCATTATTATACTTACCTACTTCAATACAATTTGCAGTTTGACTAGTTAGATTTATATTGCATGAAAAGAAGTTTGAGGTTGGTCATATATATAATAATACTTGCTGCGCTCTACATTTCACCCGCGTGGAAAGGAAATCCCTAAGGAACAGTTTATTTTCCAAACTTCAATAGTAGTACGTAAGAAAGGAAGAGAAAAGAGCTAAGGGCTTACCGTGGTAAAGGTAAGGATTATAAATGATTAATCTGCAGTTCTATGGAATCTAACTGAAATTATGCAGCTTTTTGTTGCAGTGGCTAGAACCAAAATCCCGAAGATTTTCCTGGGTGGCGTACCTTGAGAGTTGCTATATTTTAAAATATTATAAATTAACAGAGCAACAGATCGAGATTTTTGTAAAGAGATAGTGGTCTGGAGAGTAGCATATGATACTTTTTTATCCAGGTTACATCTACTAATCCTGAGGCAATATCCACGCAAATGAAACCGTAGGCTCATATAGTTTTAAATGTTTTTAGGTAGCTAAATAAGTAGGTATTTTTAGGTCCTTATTAGTACTCACACCAAAAATGACATAGTTCGTAGTTATTATTTTAATCAAAATAAAGTAAAACTATTGCAATCGCTTCATCATAATCAGCTTTTTAACAGTCCACTGCTGGACTTTTAGCCTACCCTCGAAAGGATGATTGGGCCATATCCACCACGCTGGCCCAGTGCGGATTGGTGGATTCATATACGCCATTGAATTTCTTCTTCGTACGTATGCAGGTTTCCTCACGATGTTTTCTTCACCGAAAAGCCAGTGGTATGGAAATCCGTACATAAACTCCAAAGAGCTCATTGGTACGGGCCCGGGGTTTGAACCCGCGACCTCACGCAATCGCTTAATTAGAAATAATTATCAAAAAAAAACATGGAATTATACAATAAATTTATTTACAATCCAATTAATTTAAAAATATGTCAAACATCAAAAAAAATGTTTACATTGTTGATAAATAAATAAATTGTTAATTGTTGAAAAAATAAATGTATACCTCAATAATACAATGTAAAATATTAACAAAATCACTGTGGTTTTTATCATAAAATGCACATAAGATAAAAGCAACACAAAACTATTGGCGACCTTATCGCTATAATTAATCTCTAGGTATGCACTCTAAGAACTATACTCCTGTACGCTATTTCAAGAGAGTGTTTAAAAACAGACATTTAAAACAACTAAAGTATGCAATATTGCAATTGCATATATTGCAAGAGTTTGAATACAGTGAACGCCCTTATTCTGAAGACCATAATTTACAATCGAGTCTTTTGTAATAGGTACATGGAAACACCCACCGAAATTGTTTTGTTAATAGAATCTGCGTGGATCTGATTATTGAATATGTGCCATATAAATCAATAGTCTATTGAGTAGATGGCTCATACAAAATGCTCAAGGGCCTTGAGTCAGAAGGCAGTTAATACTGTAATTACTTAATTTTAATAACAGGTACTTAAATTCACTCGACGTGCCTTACTAAAAGTAGATCCCATAAATTTTACTTGTCCGCGTTTTTGAAATGTTTGAGTACACTTGACAAAACATGCTAATTATTTTTATATCTTTTTAAAGCGACAAGTCACTGAAGACATAAATTGTCGATCAAGAAAAAATCTGTAATAAAAAAATAAAATAAATAGTTTGCATAGGAAACATCAGCGATCGGCAGAATCGCGTCGGGTCGGGTCGAGTCGACTAGAGACGACTGAAACGAGATTATACTCGAGCCACGCTAAGAAACATTCTGATACCTGCAATAACACTGTAAAAGGCTGAATAATATGTTTAGTATCCTACAAATTTTCTTTTAATATTTCCTTTAAGTATATCGGCAAACCCTAACATTAAAAAAACCAGCAATAGTGATCTGAATTGTATGGTTTTCATTCAGTTTTGTACACTATTAACGCAGCTGTCAGATGTTTTCTTTACGCAATTAAGGTGTAGTCGGTACCAACAGTGGTGCTTCTCTTTGGTTTGACTCATTATTTTCGTAATACCCTATAATTATATCTTATATAATTCTACTCATAGAGACAAATACATTTATAAATAGATGATTGAATCAGGCTTTAATTTGCGGAAATTCATTTTCGATAATGTGTTCTTTGAACAGTTTTGAACATTTATAAACATTTCTCTGTAGGGTGCAGTTATCCAAGCATTTATTTGCTCTGACAACTGCAATAAAATTGTAAAATGCCGCATGAAAACCACGAATTCCGATCACTTATGTTCGGTTTTTTACGTAAACTGTAGCAGGTACCCGATATATTTCAGTGAAATATTTAAAGAAAATGTTTTTATTCAGCTTTTTACAGTGTTATTGTAGCTGTCAGAGAAAATAAATAATTGGACCGAGTTAAGTTGTGAAATATTTAAAACAATGTGAGCTACTTGTAGGCGTCCTTCCTACTCCTTCCCATTCTACATAATATTATACACCGTATTTCTATCATACATGCAAATATATATCTATACTAATATTATAAAGAGGAAAGATTTGATTGTTTGTTTGTTTGCATTGAATAAGCTCCGAAACTACTGAACCGATTTGAAAAATTCTTTCACTGACGGGAAGCTACACTATCCCCGGGTGACATAGGCCGTATATCTATATGCCGTATTGGCATATAATATATCTATACCCGTGCGAAGCTGGGGCGGACCACACCATCAGCCATTAAACGTTCACTGCTGAACAAGGCCTCCCTCTTAGAGAGGGGTGTTGCCATAATCCCCACGCTTGGCAGGCGGCTTGGAGATCGCAGTACGTTCACCGTGTACTAACAGGACGCTGCTGCCCATCCTCCGGTGGTTCTGATCGCGGTTGGCGGACCGCTAGTACATAATAAATAAAGTCCTCAGCACAGTGTATCAAAATATCAAATTAAAGCGCGAGTTAACAACATACATTAGACAGATAACTAATGTAGCATAACTGCGCGTATTTTAGTTTCGTGGAGTAAAGACTCAATAAAGATTTAGTGAAAAACATGTTATTAACATGTTTTTCATTAAATCTTTATTGAGTTTCCACGTCTGATTACACTATATGTAACAGGAGTAATAGTGTTCCGTGAACCAGACGTGAAAACACAAAACATAAATAACTAGCTGACCTGACAGACGTTGTCCTGTCTTAGAACTGCCAAACACGCAATGAGTTGAAAATCTTATTTTTTTACACTTTGGGTTACATTATTGGAGTTTTAGTAAGGATCCCTATTTTTTTGAAAATATAATGTAGCCTATGTCACTCGGGGATAGTGTAGCTTGCCAACAGTGAAATAATTTTTCAAATCGGTTCAGTAGTTTCAGAGCCTATTCAATGCAAACAAACAAACAAACAATCAATTCTTTCCTCTTTATAATATTAGTATATATTAGTATAGAAGTATAGATAACATGGCAAGTGGGAGTTGGCCTAGCACACCATTGGTTCCGTAGTTCTTAAAAATATTGCCACACTAAAGGAAATGTGAGTCTATTTGGAGCTGTTTCGACATAACATTATGCATTATTAATGTAGGTATCAAATAAATTGTGATATCAGAACCACTAAATCACCGTACACCGCAAGTTCTTATCAGGAACCTGTTTATCACTTGTATAGTGCATATGTGAGTACATGGTGAAATAGAACTTTGCTAAGTGTCAAAACTAAGTCAAAGGTACAATTTAGAACTTTGTCATAGGAAATAGAATATTAAAATTTTGTTATTTGTGAATGGGTTAATAACATGAATTTATAGTGATAAGGTTATTTATACTGAAAACTCCAAGGACTAACATCGTGAAAATGGAAACTATTTTACACGCAATAATAATATTATGAAGTCAAGAATGTGATTTAAGAGCTAAATGATCAGAATTTAGCTTAAGCCTAGTATGTACCTACCATCCATTTAACGGCTGTTAAAAGGTAGGTTGACGGACAGACGGACAGACAGACAGCAGTTTAATTAGGTCCTGTTTTTACCCCTTGGGTACGAAACCCTAAAAAACTTGACAAAATATATTATAACCTTCGACCAAAATAAAATGAATGGACGGGCCCAGAAGAAGCGCATTTTCGAAAATTACAAAATGAGCGCCGACGCTCACTTTGTTTCAGTCGGTCTCTAGCCGTAGGAAGTGCAACACGTGACTATTGTTACATGATAACGAAACATCTGACAAAATGATGCCTTCGTGTGCTTTCTCGAAGTGTAATAACACAACAAAAATCCGCTGTCAATTTTTTGTAATAAATGTACTGTACATGGTTATAATTAGGCGTTGAAGTATATGTCCGACGGTTTTGACTCGTTTTTACTGAGCAAGTTCAACGGTGGCCCGTCCATTCATTTTATTTTGGTCGAAGATTATAACCTAGACATTATATCTCGGCTAGGGCAGGCTAGGGGAATATCTCGTTAAACACACAACCACGCAAGACAATCTCAATAAGCTAACATAACTTACCATACGTGTACAATACCTATCTGAAATAGATTAACAATTTCATTAATGAAAAACAACTGTTTTTTATTGTTCCCCAATAAACGAAAATATTTTACGATAAACATTAAAAAAAATATCACACTGCTCCACTTTACAAACTTCGTAATTAGTGTCCACATTCTTTAATACATTATTGACCTGTAATAAATAACATATGATTATTAATAAAAAATACGTATTTAGTCAATGCCACTCAAGTCCAAATCAATTATAGTTATGACTGCCTAATACGGCGCTGTTTCTGTAAAATGATATCGATTGTAGTGGTTTTTGTACAGAATATATCAAGTAGCACCGAGAATAGTAAGTAATATTGGAGCCTTATTAGGCCACACAGATTCAAAAGTGCATCACGTGTTGACACTATGATGACGACAATCTAATTTATTCCAAATTTTTCAGAACTAGCTGCGCCCCGCGTAGTGATGAAAAATGGTAATGATGATGGTAAACGTAGTCTATGTCACTTGAACTATACCCATTATTACCCATGGAAAAAATCAGATCGATCCGTTGCTCTGTTGCTGCGTGAAAGAGCAACAAACAAACCAACAAACTTTTCGCATTTATAATATCAGTATGATATGATTACCCACGGATCAAATCGAGATTATGTAGAACATACTTGCTAAACAACCTAATAATTTTTTTATGAGATCAAACAGCATCAAAAACAGTGGTACGTGCTTCTTGCTCATGTTAGCTGCAGCATGTAGTGATTTTATTGTGAATTGTGTATTTAATTTGAAATTATATTGTACTAATAAGTATCATAAATGCAAAAGTCTGTTGGTCTTCTTTCACGCAGCAAAAGATCAACGGGACCACAAGTTTGACGCTTGTACGTATTAACCCTTTTTACATTAGAGCTAATACAAAAATTTGTTGTATGGAGACCCCCCTTTCGTTTTTACGTTTTGACTTTTTTATTTTCTTTGTTAATTCGCCGTAACATTACATATTTTGTGAAAATGTCAACTGGTTATCTATTACGGTTCCAAAGATATAGCCGTTAATAGGTAAGACAGACAGACAGAAATCGTAGGTTTAGTAATAGGATAGGATGATCCGTTTTTAGCCTTTGGGTACGGAAGCCTAAAAAATATAAGTTTACAAAACAAAGGGCACGGACCCCAGAGTCCATGAAACAAAAAATAGTATAAAACAAAACAAGCAAAAACGACTACATTGATGACACACTTTTACTCTTTGGAGCATCTTCAATTGATGTTACGTAACGTTATTATAACTAAATACGTTGTTATGCGTGCTCTGGTTTTTTACGTTTTTATTTATTTCAATACGCAGTTGGTGATTTTTAATGTTTTTATGTAACGCACCTACTGTATCTATTATCCCACCAGCAAGCTTTAAATTATGCATAACATCATCATCATTATTATGACCAAAATGCTGGCATGTTTCTGGCTCAACGCATAAGCATTGCAATTCAGCGTGGTAAAGCAGCCAGCATGCTGGGTACGCTGCCAGCTGATAGTGGGATTGAGAATTTGGATTGCCTTTAGACCTTTGACGGTCTATGGGAAGTCTAACTGTATTTGTAGTGTTTAGTATTTGCTTGTTAAGTCTGCTTAATAAAGCACTTGCCACTTGAAAAAAAAATAACTAAAAAGTAAATTAAATATAAACATTCGGGACATTTGTGTCATCTGACCTCAAACTAAGCAAAGCTTGTAATAAGGCTGCCAGAGTCTGATAAACATACATAAATATTTTCAAGTACATACTTAAATAAATATTTTAACACCCAGATATAGAACAAATACAAATGTACATCACATGAATGTTTATCCTAGGTGGGAATCGAACCCATGCCCCAAACGCAGAAGGCAGGATCACTACCAAATACACCGAACGAGCTATCTTAAAGCTATAAAGCTATCTAAATTGAATTTAAACTTTGTTCAAAACATATATCACTCCACGCTCACAGTCTCCCGCGATACAGGCTAGCCCTAGTACGGGGACTACTAGATAACTGTACACTTATTTTGCATTTTAATGTATATAAAGAAAGATATTAAAGGTAAATAAAGATACGCTTTGAAAACAAAACCGACGACAGATGCTACGTTGTGTCGTCACCTAGCTTCGTTTTATCTTCCTGCAATAATGGATCGGGTTGGCTTTGCCGCAAATAAAGCTGGATACCTGAAACGGCTCAAGTATGGATATTTAGACAAGATAATATTATCATGGATGTCATGTTGGTGCTGTTTGAGGTCGAGACTTTAGTACCATGAGGGCCGGCCGCTCTATAAGTGTATAAGGACTTAGCCACGTTTAAAAGGAGCTGACTGGTGACCGGAATGCTGGCGCCAACTGCCAACCTACGCCTACTTTGGCCAAAAAATTAGCATCGCCATTAAACGTGGCAATGCTGCCAGCACACTGGCCAATTTTTCTTCCATGGACGGGATTTTAGATTGTTATTGTTTATTTTGGTGTATTTTTAAGTACTCTTAGTTTTTAGTTAGTTCATTTGAAATTGTATTTTCATTTAGATTCAAATAATTTTATATTTTCAATCAAACATATTGAAATGCGGAATCAAATATCAATATAGAAGACGCATGAAGCATAGGTTACGCTTAAATCATTATCCATACCATTACCATAAAAAAGGGTTTAATCTTCGTCTGAGTAAGGGTTTACTCAAAGGAAGAATAAAACCTTTTTTGTAGGTATGGAGTAATATTACCTGCTACTAAGTACATTTCAATCCGTAATAACTGCTTCAATGGAATTATCAGAGGCACCTTTCTCAGAGCTCTACTTCTGACGAGTGGCGCGTGGCGTTGCGACAATAGCAATACCCATGTCACGGTCGCAGTGGACATTCACTGCACGAACGGTGTACTGTCTAACTGTACATAAAATTATATCAAAGCTGGTTCAATTCGAAAGTAGTAAAAAAGCTCTCTCCCACATCTTGCAAAGCTGGAAATCCCACATCGGCCAACTTTTTCGCTACTTTATTCCGCGAACCTGCAAGGTTAGGAATGTTCTTCCCCCAAAGGTCTTCCCGCCGAGCTTCAACATGAAGCGATTCAAAAAGGGTGTCTACAACTAATAACAACTACCTTTCTGGGCTGGCAAAGCACCGTCAACACCGTTAATTTAGCAAGTGTCCATAGGTGGTGGTTTTTGCTTACCATCAGACGGATGGCATGCTTGTTTCCCGCACTTTTTATTAAAAAAATAATTTAACAATGGTAAAACTGCATACAACAAACGTATTTTTGTATTAGCAGTAATACGTGCAAGCGTCAAACTTGGCATTATTTTAGTACACACTCTAAAGTATACAAATAAATAATAAATAATGACCACATAATGTTCTCGTACGATCACCGAAGTGAAGCAACGTCCGGCGTGATCGGTAATAGGATGGGTGACCGCCTGGGCGTTGATAGGATATTGTCATTTTGCATTATATTTTTGTACTTTAGTACCTAACAAGTTATGTGGTAATACGGAACTCTCAGTGCGCGAGCCGAACTCGTACTTGGCTTGTTTTGTTTGGAATCCCTGCACTGTACAGGTATCAGAGTTGAAAATCTAGTCTAAATCATCCAAATACAAAATTAAGTATTAGAAATCCGTTTATTAGCAGAAAACTAAACACAGTCAGTGTTCACCAAACCTAGCAGCAGCAAGTGGCTCTGGTAGTTCTCAAGTAATTGCCCAAAATATTTGTAACCTGTAAAGTGTAGGCTTTCAAAGAATTTTCGCCACTTTTTCACAAGTAACAAATCAATTGTGTTTTTTGTATAAACAGGCTTGCTATAAGTAATGTGTAATTTATTTATTGAAATAGGCATGATGACTGATATTTATTTATTACCTTATAAAAAGCTGATCATAAATAGAGGCCATCAATGAAAATAAAATTAAAATCAGTTCAAAAATAAATAAGTTATAAGTATTATAATTTCATGCTAGACAAAGAGCGAACTATACTGAGCTATGACGTCACGCCTCAGGCACGTCATACAAAATGCTATACTAACATACGCTTTGCGACAAAGAGACAGAGTATCCCTTCTCTATACCCACCAAAAATTTTAAACGGTCAATCTCAGAGCTATATCACCATTTTTTTTTTCAGTACGTGTAATGTATTTAGTTAAATTCATCGCTAAGCCTGTTATTTGTGATAAATTAAACATTAGGACGCATGCCTATTACGGATATACTATTCCAGCTCAAGTGTTCTGCTTGTCTTAAACTGAGGTACTGACTTGCATCTACATGCTTAAATAAAACATCAAATCGTGGTACATAGACGGCGGATCACGTTTCTGTGCAGTCTGGTAAAAAAAAAAATTGTCTTTTGGGGTAATTATATTTCGATATTGTTATTAACTCAAAGAATTGGTGTTATATGAATGAAAGTGTTTGATATAAAAGTAGATCATTGTGGTAGAATTATTGCTTGTTGCCTAGAGGAAGCGTTCTGTAATCACAATCAATACCATGAGTGGAAAATTTACTCTACCTCTGGATCTGTTTGCTTCCTTTTACGACTGATATATTAACAATATATGGATTAAATTTCAGGAAGTGGACATCATTAGGACAATCATACAATAGTTTTTATTTAGGGAATGTTTTCAGGTGAAATCCCTCAACATATAGTTAGTCACAAGTTAAAGCTTGTTTAGTTTCTTAGTCGATTGTCGGACGTTTCAATCTATATGAAACTGCATACGTGCTATCAATGAATAGGTACATGCGTTTTTAACGTCGTGTTAATTCATGATAGGCTTGGGTTTTTCCTCATCATACCTGATGTTAACCAAAGACGCTGATTAGGTAGAGCATATTTAACGTTTACCCAGAAGGAATTTGTTTACTCTCGTTTTGAAGACACTCAAATTAATTTACCATCGTCGCTTATTAACAGGCGAGTCGGGGGTCAAAGGGGGCGTTAAAAAAGCGTTTATAGATCATTGTGCTGATTGTTAGTTTTCCTTTGATTACCTCTCATTTAGGATGATTCATTCATTTTTAGCAATCATTCAGCATAATCAAAAATACCTAACTATAAATTCTCAAGGTTGATCGATTGAAATTTAATTCTTAAAATAAAACAAGTTCATTTCTCCCATATTGAATTCCATTAGCCTTGAGACGGTTTTCATGTAGTATCGGATTTACTTGCCAAATGTGCCAATTAAATAACGAACCGAAAACATATCGGTATAATATTTAAAGTGTTATAAATATATTTTTTGTTGATAAAGTCTGAGAGCTACAAGTCTATCTTACTTATCTGCGACGAAGAGCATACGAAATGTATTAGCTTTATGAGGGGTTCTGCAATGCAACAGAACTTCTGTATTTATGTAGTTTAGTTGCATCAAGGCTCTTCAATCACAATAGTAGACGAGGTGCGGTTCGGTTATTTCTTGGTTGGGTGATCCTCCGTTAGTGGCATTTACAACTTATTATTTCATATATTCAACAACATAGTAAAATACAGTTTTCGGTTAAGGTTCTTCCACAAAAAAACCCAGATAAACCATAAACACGTTTTAAGTTATCTTCTAAGCGCTTGTATATTGTTGGTTGAACCATTTATTACAAAAGAATTAAGACTTACCACAACTTTATCACAATTTCAGGTGTCCGTGACTTGCTGCGAGTAGAAAAAAATCTCAGGCGTATAGAGGTTTTCGATAAAAAAATAATAGTCCAATTTGGAGAAAAACAAAACCTTTTTGAAAATGAGTTGCAGCTCTTCAACTAAATTATCTCCAAGCGTCCTTGTGAGGTAACTGACACTCCCACACGCTCTAGTTTTACTTTGGACTTTCACTATCATTGTGCGTTTGCGCAATCTCCTTACTGTACGCATGCCTTATGAAGTCATTGCCATTTACAAAAGTTGCAGCTGATAAAAATTCGTACAGAATCGATTAACTTGTAATCAAAATCGTATTTGACAGTAGATTTGAACTTAGAGAAGGGCACAACTGGGACTTTTTGCGAAATATAGTTTAATACAACAGAATTTGGAATCAGCATAAAAAACCCATCTGTCATATTTTTTTATCTAAATGCTGAAGGTATATTAACAACATAATTATTTTTAACTATAAACTTAATTTATTAAATAACTTAAGTAACAGTAACTAACGAATTGCATTTTTTGGATTAAGACTTCATTTGTGAATAGAGACAAACGTAAGATCACTTTTATTTTAATCCAGCTCGACTAAAATAATTTAGTCTGATTTTACTGTAGTAATTTATATAAACCATTTAGTATGTCCTACAACAATCATCATGCCTGTTTTTTTTTTTAAACATATTGCTCTAATTTGTATTTTCAGTAATGTTCAATACACCAAGTTTCAAATGTCGAATATATCAAGTAGGTTGACTATGGGTGGTCTTCTTTTCGTGACTACTTTGCGGACCACTTCTTTGTTTGTAACACTGCCTCTGATAGAATGAAATCGATCATCTTGATCATCATAGCCAGAGTATGAAGGGCGGTCGTATTCTTCCTCAGATTCAGGTCGGTAGTCGTTCGGATCGACAACCCTCATAGGCTTGTATTTCTTCTTAGGCACTAATATATAATCATCTAAATCATCACTAGGGTATTCAGGAGCTTTTGCAGGCCTTTTCTTCTTTCTCGGTCTCGGTAGAGGAATGTCTTCTGGATAGTACTTATCAGTTGGCGGTATATCAGGAACTGCTGGATAATTCTGTTTCACAGATGAAGAAGGCCTTACATCTTCATATTTTGAAAATTTGTTATTTCCGTACGGTCTGATCTTTTGAAATTCAAAGTTAGATGACTCAGCGAATTTTTCGTAAGTTTCTCTAGAAGGCTCAGGCGAAAAAATTGGATATTTGTGATGTTGGTTTTGTTCAAAATCTGCGATGTTCGAATACAAATTATCTTGGTCGTCGTAACTTTCTTTTTTTGGTTTAGTTTTGCAATTCGGATCGAAGCTGTATCCGACGTGACTGTGGGCCTCCTCACTTTCCGACGACTCGTCACGTGGATGTTTAATTGTGATACTGTGTGTGTACTCACTAGGCTCTAAATCAAATGGAAACTTTGGTCGTTTGCGCTGTGGATAATTTTTTTCTTTATAAGAATCATGATGACGCTTATTCCACTTTCTCTCATAAGAATCATCTTCTTCAAAATCTTCTGAGATATCGTAAAATTTTTCAAAATCTCTCATGGCTTTTGGTTCTGCTACACTTCTTCCTAACCCTTGAGCTGGCAGTAGACTATTTTCATTATTGACTACTGCAGTGAAACCAGTCTTTGGTCCTGCTGAGTATTCGACAGATCTCATGGTACCGTCGGGTTGTAACACGCTGTAGTGACCTAAAATTGACAAAGTAAATACACTTTTACTTACTACTTGTAACGTGCTTGTGATTTGGCAACAATTTGTAGTTCAGTTATATTTTATTACTAGCTGACCCGACAGACGTCATCATGTCTTAAAACTGTCAAACGCGCGAAGGTAAAATAATTGTTAAGAACAATGAAATTTTCCAACTTACTGCGCAATTTTCTTAATTTTTCTTTCCGTAAGAACCTTCTACAGAGTAAAAGAAAACTTAAAAAAAAAGATGCATGAGATCGATAAAGTTGTTCTCAATTTATGGCGTGACCAAGGTAAATAGGGATTTATTATTAAATATATAGATTGACTAGCGGCCTGCTCCGGCTTTGCACGGGTATATAAATATATAACCTATGTCACCCGGGGATAGTGTGTTTTCAAATTGGTTCACTAGTTTCGGAGTCTATTCAATGCAAACAAACAAACAAACAATCAAATCTTTCCTCTTTACACGACATTGACATGGACGATGATCTTAATTGTATGGGTTCATTATCACTAGGGTATTATCAATTATGTTTGATTAATATAAAAATGTAAAACAGAAGTATGACAATTATCTTACCTTTGACAGTGTCACCTTCCTTCTTCTCCCACACAGCTTTGATATCTCCAGTGTGGACATCAGACACTCCATAACTGAACGAGTAGCTTGGTTTTCCCTGCAACAAAAACCACCCACCTGCTTATAAATTTCCCGATAATTTTTTTTTTGTTCCCCCACAATTATATGCTGATGTCGTCAAATAAAAAAAATGAAAAGAATGTGTGAAGCGATAGCTCGCGTGCATTAATTCGGTATTTTACTCATAATGACAATTCGTTGCATGCTCGTCGATTATAGTTTAGTATTCTGAATGAGTAATGAGGTCTGGTAATAGTTTCCATGAGTCTGGTATGCAGTAATTGCAGGTATAGTGAGTTAGTATATGTCAGTCTGTCCATCAGTCAGTGAGCGTTGAGCGTACTGCATTCATCACTCTCCATTCCAAGTGTGTTGCTCAACACATGTCTAATAACTCGTTTATTGTAAAACACTTCCTTACAAATTGATAGAAATGTAGCACAGACTCTCATTTGAACCAATTTCCTGCGCACATAAAAAAGTTCAGTCTGTTTTTTTTTGTTAGTCTTTTGCCATTTACAGATTGAAAGTGAATGTCATATTAAAAATTAACTATTATTTTCATTCCGATTTTGATTTATTATTTTATTATTATTTTGGCCGATGGGGCCGAAAGGTTCTGGAATGGCGACCACGGACCGGTAAGCGCAGCGTAGGATGTCCACCCACAAAATGGACAGACGACCTAAAAGAAACCGCAGGGAAACGCTGGATGCAGGCCGCTTCCAACCGGCCCTTTTGGAGATCGATGGGGGAGGCCTATGTCCAGCCGTGGACGTCCTACGACTGAAATGATGATGATGATGATTATTTTGATTTGATACACGAAACAGCTGATCGTCGTACGAACTAAGCCAACTGGTCCCAATGTTTGTAAACAGAAACAGATGGCATCTTAAATGTCACTTGCTCACAATCAAGTTCAAGATGAGTCAGATTGTCGGCGCGTGCGCATCGCGCCGCAACTCAATGTCAATGACAAACTCACTTTCGCTTGTTTCCGCTTCACGCGACGGTGTAATTTGACGACAGCTAAAAATACATGCAAATAAAAAATCTTTATTGCAGTAATATAATTGATAATTGTGTATCGCAACTTAAATTACTTTTATTATTTGCATAACCTTTTTTGGAGTGGTGTTACAGTAACAAAACGACTTTTGTTGCCCTCTAAAAAGTAGGTGAACAAGAATAAAATTTGCTATAGTATAATTTTAAATATTTGCGACACTTTACCAGTTATGTCTGTAATTGTGCTTTATTATATGACCTTTGATTTGAACAACGATAAGCCCTTTCATTACTACAATCGACTTAAGACGCGGTACAATCGCAAATTGACCAAAAGAAGTGATTTAACCCGGAGGGTAATATGACGAAATTAAAGGATCAGATTAAAAAAATACTATAAATACTACCCATTACTACAAAAAACACCTGCTAATAATCTTAACCAAATAAAATTTTGATAAAGTATCTGGATTCTTAAAAAAATATTACAAATTTGCTACAAAAATTGCTTTTGAATTGAAGTACTATGAATTTTCAGTGAGAACAACATATTTTTGTACGAATTGTATTGTATAGCCAGACTAGTGATTTAAAACTTTAACTAGTTAATTGTTATAATTCATTATTACCATTGCGATAAGTTAAATAAAAACCCTCAAAGTAATACAAATGCAAGCACAATGTCATCATCATCATCAAATATAAAGATAATACAATTTTTGACTTTTAAAAAAGCCGTTTTAGATAGCAAATAGATAATAGCGAGAGCGGGAGCGGGTGAAAAACGAATTTGAAATCGTGATCAAACCGCTCCTTAGGGCCTTTAATCAATGCCTATATTATTACAAAACTTTGACCTTTATTCTTCATTCTTTCTTTATTGCAAATATGTACACTTTCTTCTTCTAAAACTAAGTTTTAGAGTACATTGTGTAATATACGCTGCATAAAGGGTGCAGCAATGGTTAATGTTGTGGCTGGTCACAAACCAGACCACAGACATTGAATATATTTAAATCTTTTAGATACACTTATAATTACGTCTATTAAATCTATTACATAATAATTATCTACTATTTAAACTTAACTTAGGATGAAGTATTTAATGCGATAAGTTAGGTAAATTATGAAATGGAATGCAAACAAACTAAACCTAGGATGCTACCTTCTATCTAAACTTAAGAGATCGATGTTAAAACTTTGACTCAGTAAAATCAAAATATAGTTCCATAGTAATACATATAGTTTCACATAAATAATGACATGCTGTTATTTGAAATTGAATAGATGTTCGCAAATAATGCATTATTGTAAAGGTGGTTCGTTGCACAAATGGCGGGTAATTCAAATTTCAAACAGTTTTCTTGTCCTTGTAGCTAGGCCGGGTAATTATTGTAACCAAACCATGATGTTTGCGCAGATTGATTATTATTCTTTACAAAATCATGTAAAGCTATTTATCTCTAATGCCCATTATTACTTACATTTGTGAATAAACTAATTTTTGCTGTTTCAAACGGTTTATTCACAAATGTAAGTAATATGGTGCGTTACTGTTAAATAATTGTACATTATAATGTAAAGAACAGCTAACATTTTGCGCAAACACTGTGTTATTTAAAAATAATTACCTGGCCTGGCTACTAGGACCAAAAAACTGTTTAAAATTTAAATTTCCCGCCATAGGTGAATCGAACCACCTTAACGGCATTATTGGAGTATAATAAAATAAAACATTTGACAAACAAGGTACAAATGTGTGAAAATTAGTCTCAGAGTTGCCACCCTAACTTACTAGCTTACTTTGAACTAGATGTTCTTTTGTCTTTTTAAACGGTAGTACTTGTTAAGCAATGTTCAGTATGATTAATAGGTAGTGTTGATTAATCCTTTCGTAACGTTGTTATAAATTAAAAGGAGGAAGAGAAAGCAACATATAGTATAATGGACAGTCCAATTAATGGACGATGCGTATCTATGTGTTGTCTACAATGTAGCAGCTGATTACTTTCATTTTCATAATTGTTAATTAGAAAACTAATAAGCATTTAGGCATGATTAAAAGACTTACTAACCAATTTAAAAACATTGAGCGCTTGCGCTTGAAAAAGATTACTCAATTTAATATGTAGCATTTCTAAGATCGTAAATATGGATACGTATTATGTTTTATTGCCAGATTTGCAACTAATAACACCGTGTAATCTTGTTTATAAATGTAAATACAATGATAATTATTTCAGCGGGTTGTCAATATGTAGTAACGATATCTATTGTGCGTGTCTCACTGATAGTGAAACTCGCGTGTAAATACTGACTTACGTGATAAAAACTTCACTTTATGTACAGACCTACATAATAAAACATATAAATATCGTCGACAAACTATCTAACGTCAAATAAATTTATCGAGTTTGTTGTAAATTATTTTGTGTGTGTAACAATAGATTATTTCACTTTCAAAACATAAACAGTTTTTTTTTTTTTTTTTTTTATAAATAATAGTCTTGCGTTTGACCACCATCACGCCTGATGTTAAGCGGTGATGCGGTCTACGGTTATAATTAAATAGAGAACTTAGCTTTAATTGATAGACTGACTTTAAAAATACCTTTTTACTTGAAACATAAGGCGATCTTTCTTTACATAAAATGTAGCAATAACTCACTTATTGAATATTTACTTGTGGAATTCTGTATGCTTCTGTGCCTGTGTACTTAAAAACAATTTTATATAAATCGTAACGTATCTATGTGTTTTCTACTTACGTTATTATTTTCATGGTGATTATCTAGTAATTGTGCTATATCCTCTTCTTGGCAATTCAACGCCAACAAATTCGCCAAGAAGATCTGATGGGAAACCAAAATAACTGTTAGTGTTTTTTCATGAAAAATATATGTCTATTCTTATATATCTTATAGACATTAAGATGAAAACAGGTTCAAATTTAACCGCCTGTCTGTCAGATTAATATATTCCAGCTATATAACGGTGTAGAATAGAATCCGTTATATTTTAGGTTCTTGTAAAGAAATTATATAAATTTCATATAATTTCAAATATATTCTAATAACTAACAATTAAAACTAGAAACTCAAGGCGATTTTAAAAAAGGTAAAATTACATACCAGTATAGCAAACACTTTTGTCATGATTACTTTTTATATCACTACCACCATCTGAACAAATCTTTTCAGCACAAATACGCAAAACTAAACCAAAAACTCATTTGTATCATACAGTAATGCTAGTAAAATATAGTATAGATTTGTCCACATCCAAGGTCGGGACTACGTGAAGACGCACCGCTACGTCTACCACTTTCCTATATATAAACGCACACAACAACCCCCGTTGTGTGTGCACAAGGGGCGCTCACCCACACACATCGACGAAGACAATCGCAAAAACCAGGATGCGCTTGAAGTTGAACAATTAGATAGATCCTCTACCTGTTGGATATGATAGTGGAATCTGTCACTTCCTTTAATATAATCTGTTTTTACTGAGGATATAATGCAAGAACGTATCAGCTGTGCTAGTACCGTTCTTTATCGATCGTCAAATTCGCTAAAATGCCATAGAATCGATCACAGCAAGTACTGAAAAAAATGCATTTTATCGAATTTGACAACCTCAACTGTCAAATTTGATGATCGATAAAGAACGGTACTTGCACTGCTGTACTATTTAACTAATAGTACAAATAAAATATCAAAAACTTGTCATCTAAGTACAAGGTATAATAAGCATACAACTTTTTATTTTTATGACAAATATTTATTATATATATTACCTTATTTTGTATTGATATATAATTAAAATTAAAATTTATAACTATAATAACTAATCTAAAATTAAAATTAATCTAAAACTAAAACTAATCTAACAACCCGCTACCGGTGGGCAGCGTTCCCAAAATGCTGGCAGCATTGCAACTTAATTACCTTATTGTTTGTGTTTGTAAAAGTTATTTGTGTAGCAAAATATTAAATTTAAAATGATGTACCCGTGTCTTGTTTTGTTCAAAAATATATTTTAATTATTTTGAATGAAATAATAAATCCCTAGTTAACAGAAAATGACAGTTGTTAAAAGAGTGTAATTGATTTATATTATTGGGCAATAAAAGAATAACGCTGCACCTAATTTTTCACAACATATATTATGTAACTGGTCAAGATCGTCTCTGGACACGCATAGTGTAGGTTTGTAGCTAACAACCTAAACTACTTAGCCTATTATAAACAAGGTGTTTTTCATTGATAAATATCGTTTTCAAACCAGGTTTTTATAAATTCGTGATCAGAACGGTGTGCTAATCAAAATGAGCCCAAACACTGCTAGTTTACTATAATCCATCGAGAAGTACCATTGTCCACCGTTACCATCATCAAATCAGGTCGCTGTCACCATAATACCAGCATAATCACGAGAGCTGTGCCCGACGGGGTCCACAATTGTAACTAAAATAATTTTCTACCACCTAAGAAACATTGTGGAATGCTGAAATAAATGAATATGAATATGAATAAATCGGTTTCTTCTAGGCAAGCGTACTCCATCGTAGGCCCTATCATCGCTTAACACCGGGCAAGTTGGCGGTCAATCGCAAGCCTATTACTATAAAAAATATAATTATAATATTATGTTGTCATTAGAACTTGAGAGGTATGTAAAATTTCAGCTCAACCGAACACCGGGAAGTAGGTCAAACTTTACTTGCAAGATTTGATTACAGACAGACAGACACCGGGGCTAGTGAAACTAAATAAATACTTGTAAATAAATATAGTTTGACTGCCCATAGACAGTAGAAGTTAAAGTTCTAAAGACGATCCAAATGCTCAACCGCACTATCAGTTGGCACGTATAACAGTTTTAAGTTAATCTCCACGTTGTCATTGTCATTAATGTACCTAATAGAATGCAAATCAATGAAAGTAGATATCCATTATCCATGTAAGTGCACGTCATGTTTCTTGAGAGCTCGTAAATGAAATTATGAGTGGTAAATCACTAGTTTACTTTCGCAGTATTTGTCCACTTTGATTTATTAGTCAAGTATTATTATTGAAACAAAGTAAACAACAGTCTCAGTTTATCAGCCACCAATCAGCAAGTTTGTATTTTTAAATATGACTTTGCAAATATTGAAGAGTAAAAAGTTATTGATTCTACTCATTATTTTTCCTAATTGTCTGTAAAATTGTTTTTACAGGTAAAAAAAGTATAAAACACGTTTAATGGCCAACTTCGAGGGGTTTACTGGTGGATATCTTCACAACCCTTCAACCTATTTTACAGGTATTGTGATTTATATTTTTTATTGAAATTAACTACTTCCTTACAAAGTTTCATGAAGATCAAATTAACGATACGCAAGTTTATCGTCGGACAAACATGTAAATATACAAAGAAACGTCGACTTTTATCATTAGAATCGGACACCTCTTGTTGTTCGGTTAGTAATTCTGTAAAACAGCAAAACAATTAATGGAAAATTCCTGAAGTTAAAATAAATATTATGTTGTGATAGTACATTACAAGTTATGAGGAACTAACTTTGAAACATAAGTTTATACTTGTCTTAACAATAGACGTATTGTAAAGGTAGATTTTTATCTACCAGGTAAGCCATCTACTCTAACGAACACTATAGGTACAATGTACGTGCATTCTACAAAAAATACAAAAAGGGAGCATGTTATTTTTTTTTAAACAAAACTGTCAGTGATTTAACAACAATAAATATGCAAAAGAAAAAAGATCAACAAAATACTTAAGAAAACCAAAAACTAAGCCTACGACCCCAAAACCCTACGAAATATATGAAAAATGATCATACAAAAGATTGTATTTTATTTGACAAACAGTATACCTTATTACAAACGATATATCAAACCTGACTTGACTTTCGTTTTACTACTACTTATTCGTCCCAAACTCAAAATACGCAGAATCGTGAGGTCTCACCTCACGATTTTCTCTCTTGATTTTCCTCTGCGCATTTTGAAATACAACTACTTGATAATGAATACTATTTCATGTGTATTGGATCAAAACGATACGCAAGTAATCGTCGAACAAATTATAAATTAATTATAATTTTTAGAAAAAAAAGAACCGACTTCATGATTATACATACCTACATTTACAAACTGAAACTAAAAAGTAGAAAATATTGTTTAATATTACGACTGAAATACTTTGTATCCATGGTCTTGAAAAATTTAACGAAAAACAACAGGGCCCAGTCGCCATAGAAACACTTCGTTTTTTTTGAAGTTCTGTTGTAGGAACAGTTCCTCTATGTTTGCTGTTCAGTTGACAGCGTCGCTAATGGATAACAAAGTATGAAATTCTCCAAGAAATAACTGCAGTTCCAATTTTGCCCACTTTAACAGCTAAGTTGGTGGCACTGTGCAATGTACATTGAATTTTGTAAATTTTCAAAAAGCTCAGATCAATGCCGATAAAAAAATTATGGGACCACCTATGAGATAAGACCTACTAACCAAAAACGATTCTAAATTGTCGGAGTAATCGCGTAACAAACATACATTAAAAAAAACATACAGTCGAATTGATAACCGCCTCTTTTTGGAAGTCGGTTAAAAATAGAAAGGTCGGTTAGAAACGCCGATTTGTCGTATTGGAATCTGTGACATCTCTTCGCTCGGCTAAATATCTATTTTATAACACCCTACATTAGGGAGCGCATTTTTTTAGGGTTCCGTACCCAAAGTGTATAAACGGGACCCTATTACTAAGCCGACGATGTCTGTCTGATGGGTCATTTTGTATGAGGACACAATGATTTTTCATTTCACCTTTCTGTTACATTCCATTTTAATCTTCTAGAGTTTCTAGACCAACGCTACTAAATCCATTGCGTTCCATTGTCCCAGAAATGGCTCATCATTAAATTTAATATTTATTAATGACCATTCAACAGTAGGTACTTCATGCATCAATTCCCCTAGTAACGATCATACATTTTAGTAGGAAAAGATTTAGTAAAAATTACATAACTAGATACCTATTCGTACTTTCATCCAAGACACATTAAATTTATAGTAAGAAGTACATAACTCCACAAACTACTTCAAATAAGAACACAGAGACTAAAATTATATTGTTTAATAACTTTTTTCTGCGTATCAAAAAGACATAACATCTTAAATGTCATATCGACCTTACTCACTAAATTGCTTCGCAACATGATTTAATTTTATTGAGAAACAGCGATAAATTAAATCAAACAAAATTAATATCACAGTTCGACATGAGTTTTTGAGTCGAGGAATATAGCACCTTGCATATTTTGTTTGAGAGTACCAGTAGCGCCATCTTTTATTTGGTTTGAAACTAGGTTGTAGATTTATTAATGAAATCTAGTGGTAACCGTAGTAACCAGCGCCTTCGTTGTGCTGGTTAGCGTGTCCGTAGACTTGAGGGTGGGTTGCCTGTCCGACGCGTTTCACAACCGCGTTGAAACCGTGGTGTTTGTCGGCCGTGTACTCGACGATGCGGGTCGTGCCGTCTGGTTCCGCCAGAGAGTATGCACCTGAAAGTTGGTAATAATTCATGAGTAAACTACTAGAGGGCGTTTTTTAAAACAGTTTTTAATGAATAAAGAACCCTTTATGTTTTGTTCTTTTTTCTATAACGGCCTTACGGCTACCTGTTTTAAGTGATTCTGTTTAGGTGATGCGAAAAGTTGCACGATCGTAAACCGTATCTTGGCGTGTCAAGGTGCACGTTCAAGTGATTTTCCGCAATGCACTGTTTCAGCACAATTTCGAGGCCGCGTTAAGATAGCCGTAAGGCTAATAAAAATATGTATAAAAAACTAACATTTGTACGCTGTAACAGGCAAGGACATGAGATACGTCTCCATTATTACAACCATGTATGCTTTATATGTACGTGTAATTGTGTACCTACCATGTTCTAACAAATAATTTATTTGAAATTGAATTTGAAGGCCCCGGCTGAGTTTTCATTTTCATGTAATATTTTTGTTATTGTTTACCTTTCACGACATCACCATCTCGAGTTTCCCATTGCGTCTTGTGGTCACCAGTGTGAGGATCTTTCACTGAGTAGTCAAACGCGTACTTAGGGTAGGCCTGTAAATATACGAAAAAAGTTGTTAATGGAACATTAAAACAGTAATATCGATTACACACCAAAATAGTGCGACAACATAAAATAAGACAGAATATGAAAAGTATTAAGTTTGGGAATACTTCAGTCATGTAACTTTCCTTAATTTATAAAGAACGTTATTGAACGTTATTTATTTATTTAGAAAATACGTGATTGGATTTCATAGATACTCGTACAAAAGAGTTCAACGGGTGTTTCTATAACGGTTAACGCGCGTTGATGTCTTTTGTAAATAAAATATGCAAAGCATGAATTTTCATACAAAAGAATTAAACGGGTGCTTAATATGCTTAATATGGTGCTTATAAATAATTTGTCAAATTGTTTTTTTTTTTTTTTGTTTTTTTTTTCTTGGTGTCTTCAAGTCGAGATTGTATCGGTTTCTTCTAGCCAAGCGTGCTCGATCGTAGACCGCATCGTCGCTTAACATCAGGCGAGATGGCGGCCAAGCGCAAGCCTATATACTATTTAAAAAAAAAGATCGAAAAAAAAAATTACAAATTAAATCATAAGCACCCGTGTAATTCTTTAGTATGAAATTTCAAGCTTTGGATATTTTATTTACAAAAGACATCAACGCGCCTTAACCGTTGTAGAAAACACCTGTTGAACTCTTTTGTACGAGTATTTATGAAATCCAATCAAGTATTTTCTATTTCATTGAGTAACTTTTAAACTATGTTCTTCGAAGATCTGAGCTGCCTGCTGACCTGCTGATATCGTCTCTTTTATACATTAACTGTTAAAAAACAAACATTATGGAATTATATTTATGAAAATGTGTTTGTTTTGTAAAGTAGTATTTAATGTGAGTGATGTCATTATAACTACTGTAACCTGGCCGTCAAAGACTACAACATGTTAGGGGAATAAATTACTCTAAAATGCAGGGTTACACATAAAGGTGGTACTAAGTCAAAAGAAGGTCATTATACTCAGCATTATGAAAAAAAATCCTATAGAAATAACTGAAATTGCGGAAAAATACCAGTTGTTCCATACACCATTGAGTGTTTTTTCAGAGTTCAATGGCAAATATCTGATGTTATAAGTAGTAGGCCTGATGGGCAAAACCGCAGGTGCAGCTATAGTTATTTTACATTTTACATTATTACACATAGGTTCAAGACATTGGACTCTTAGGGACTGGAACCTCACTTCCTTTTCAAAAATCTTTCAGACATCCTTATTAACAGTAAAACATATTTTTTATTCGTAAATCAGCTTGCAATTGGCCAACACCTCGCCTGATGTTAAACGTTGAGGTGTGTTTTTTTTTGCTAAAATGTTCATGACTGCGGGTTTAATGTCCTTTAGTCGTAATATGAAACAGTTTACATTGTATTAATAGCGTATGAATAAAGTTACTATATGAAAAAAAAAACTCTGGGCAAAAACCCGGAAGTTTAAATAAATTTCCGAACATTTCCTTCAAAGTTCTTATTTCGCGCCATAATGAACTCGTGTGGCAGTCTTTATGATGTACTTTCTAGAGTTCCGTAAACTTTGCAATGCGTTATAAACAAACGTCTAAATTCCCGGACATGTTTGGAAAATTCGGACGTATGACAACTCTACGAACCGATCCACTCTACCATTAACTATGAATCTTTACCACATCGTCTACTCGTCAAATATAGCAATACACGACTATTGCAGTGGCAATGCCTTCCTCCAGTCAAACGTACATGATGCAAGCATGGGACATTTGTTGACTAACCACCATAACCGTCACGGGCAGCAAGCTTTGATTGCAGAACACCATCAAAAGTATAACGTTTCTTTTGAATATCAAAGACGGAAAACTAATATGAAATGTGACTAGGGCACCATGGCTTTACAAGAGCTGGCTTTAGCATTTGGCGTATTAGATGAATGGATAGCTTTAGTGTTAGAGTTCTAGGGTTTGAGCGCTATCATCATCAGTCTGCCTTAGTCCACTGCTAAGGGTGTAGTAGTTTTTTACCCGACCACCTAAGAAAAAAAATGAAAGGAAAAGGAATGTTTTGGGGCTTTGTATGTATGTTTTTGTTTTTTAAATGTTTTTATATTATCGATATACGGAAAGACCAAAACGACTTGACCGATTTTGATGTTTGAGGTTTCTTTAGATTCGTCTTTCGTTTCCATGCCCAAAGTGTTTTAAGCTATATATTGAAAGATGTTTAAATGATAAATTAAAACATCTGTTCTGAGTCTGCGTATTAGGGTATTAGTTATTATTGCCATATGTGTGCCATGGAATCTCGGACATAGGAAATCCAAAATCAAAGCCTGAAGAGTGAAACGTTATTTTTAAATTGTTATTGGTGTATTAATCACAAAATAATAAATGGTACGTACGTAGTAGTCCCCATGGCCAGCGTTGCTGCTGTGGCTGGCGACTTCACCGCTATAACCGGCGTAACCGCCGTCACCGGCGTAACCACCATCACCAGCGTAACCACCATGTCCACCGTATCCACCCAAGCTGGTGTATCCACCATGTCCACTGTATCCGCTCAAACCGGCGTATCCGCCGTAAACTTGTGCAGCGACACAGGCAACGACTAACAACACCTGAAGGATACAATTTACAAAATTTAATAAAAAAAAAAAATATGTGTTGTTCTGATGCCGTGGAGCCGACTCGCAAAGTTCCTAAAGTTGTACTGACTAATATTAATTTAAAGTCAATAATTGGCACATGCGTCAACTCGTGAACGGGTGCTGCTTTCGGGGGCTGGACTGCTCAGTGTAAACACGCAACATAGTAATAAGATTTTATATTTTGTATAGTCATTACTTTTATGTTAAATCAGATACAGTTAAGAAAATAAATTTTGAAATTTGACAAAGGGCACGGAACAACAAATAAAGCAATAAAAAAAACTTTACCTGATTTGAAAACTTTACATGATTCCTGAATCGTTCATTCATCGTCTTAATTCACAACAGAGAGGAACAATGCTGTGCCTATATTTGTACTGTTGTAATTATACTATGTATATAAGGTTATACGTAATAGTTCTATTGGCTTTGTGTAATTGGTATTAGAACTGGAACAATAGAATACAAGAAAACAATCGCAGGAAGTATAAGGTCAATATTGGATGTAATTACAATTGATCTGTTTTAAATTATCCTAAATAAATTGTGTGAAATTTGAGTCAGTCCATTTATAGTAGGTATAATTTTTGGTATTTATTACATACAGTCACTTGGCTTACAGTTGCATAAATTCTTTGTTATTACATATATTTTTTTTACCAATACTAGGATACAAATTTAAACTTAGGTACTAGAAATAAATATACGTAAACAGTTCCAAAGACTATTTAGTGTAGTAAAATATATTCAGTGCTAATCTATTATCACATGTATAATTTTATTTGGCGTTTAATATAACGGCAATAAAAATGAAATGGCCAAACCATTGGACGTAGCTCGGCAACTTTTATGGCCATTTGCAATCGATTGACTCAAAATAAAAGGTTATCACTTGTCACAATATAATCCACGGAATATCCAAGAGTAACCTAACATGGGGTGAATTATCTTGATATTATTATTTATTATTTGCAATTGTTTAATGATTTTATTTGATTTGTTTTGCAAACCTCTGACCAAGTAAACTATTATGACACCAGTTTGACATATTTTTGACTCTATTAATTTTAGGGTAAATCTATTAAAGTATTTGGTCAGCATTTTGGTTTTTTAACTAAACGGGTAACTACTACATTTTAGTTTTTAGTTTAAGGTTAATTACAGCTTTCTTGTTTTATACATAACTTTGTAAACGGTTAAATAGAATAATGGTGTACATTTTGTAATATAATACATCGAATCATCATCATCATCATCATCATCAGCCAGAAGACCTCCACTACTGAACATAGGCCTCCCCCTTTAACCTCCACACTGAACGACAGCCGCGACTACTGGATGCCTGCGACTACTGAATTCCCGCGACTGCATCGCGAATACATCGAATACATCTTTGTATTAATATTTAATATTAGTCTAAAAGGAATAGAGATCGCATTATGTTTAACGTACGCAGACATTTACCGCACTTGAATAATATGCATTTGCTAGTGTTCCATTATTGCTAATTTTATTTTAATTTGTTATTGAAACTATAATTATATTGGTAAGCTTTGATTAAACTACAAAACGGTTTGTTTTTTTAAAACCAATTTTTATAATTTTTTTTATTATCGTTTTGCAATACTATACGCGATATATTTATTGTATGCTATTTTTAATTATTTATTTTGCTCTTACATACCACCGAACTTCACATAAACTTATCACTAATATCACAATACAAAATAACCTAACAAAATCCATTACTAAATATTATATTTTAAGTCAGATATATCGCACTTACTTGGTAAGCACGCATTTTATATTCCAAACTCGTTCACACACAAAGGGTCTAAGTCACTTTCTTCCTCTTCAGCGCTGCCGACAGGAGTAGAACTGACACTGGTACTGGCCGGTGGTATGCACCGTATTTATAAGTAACTCTAATGGTTGCACCACTAAAACGTGCGCCCGTTGCCTTGCGATGACGTGCTAGACGCATGAAGAATAGGAGTGAAGAATAGGAGGATATGGGAATAGGAGTGTGAAAAACTGAAGGATGTATTAGTTATACCAATTTAACCTTAATTATGGAAAGTACTTCTGAAGAAATATACGATTATTAAGTCTCGAATTTTGTTTTTCGAAGTTCATTCACTGACTTAAAAAAGGGAGGTTTTTTATTCAGTCTGTTCTTTTTTGTACGTCAAGTCTTAAGCTTTTGGTTCTATGAAAATTGTATACTTTTCTTTTAAATAGCATTAAATGTCAGGGTATCGAATTCTCAGAGACACAACTTGACGAAGCTTTACAGATGAAATAGGTACAAACATTGGAAACATAGCTAAAAGTATTGTTTTACTAAAGTTATAATAGGACGTGTCTAGCTAATTATTACGATTACAAAACTATTACTCCTGCAGTCACTATAAATCTTTTTCTCTTCGTAAGCATTAGACACCCTTTCATGTATAACAATCTAGAAATTCGCTTTAGTTACCTAAGCTAAGGAAGACAATCCAGTTCCAAAGTACAGCGTAAAATCTACTTTGACACCTGTTTGGACATGATTTCATGCTTAGATTATATAAGTCGGGAAAAGTAGACCAAGTCCTTTAGATCGATAACAGTTATTCAAAAGTTGTTACAATTATAGGAAAATTACGACACCATACTGATTGCATATCTACTGGAGTATTTTACATAGTTAATTATAATCAGTCCAAGTTTTTTTTAACTTTGACAGATCCAGTAGATTAAAAAAGTTTAATGAAACCCGCAAATCCTGATCAATTTTGTTTGGTTGTTGAAGGTAAGAATGTAGCTGAGCCTATATACAATAGTGATATAATATGCAGACATAATGTTTTTATTCAACTTTCACAGTGTTTTTTTATAACTGTAACTAACTGGGTATACTTGGCTTAAGTATAATGTGATAAGACATACTAATATTATAAAGGTAATATAATTTTTGTAATAATATTTAATTTAATTTCGTTAACTTTATCCTAATACCAAATATGTATACTTTTCTTAATTAATTATTGAACATCTATTAATACTTAGTTAATAAATTTTCTACCCTAAAGATAATTTAATAATAAGGTTTGTAAGTTTGGGGACATTGTTTGTTAGTCAGAAGTATTGGAACTACTAAACTGATTTTGAAAATTCATTCGCTGATAGAAAGCCACACTATCCTTGAGTGAGATTATAAACTATATTTGGTTCACAACGCGGGCGAGATTGCGGGCAAATGCTAGTATGTAATATGATGTTTTGATTTCGTAGCCTAATACTATTTTGCTGTTATATGCCGTGACAATTATTGGTTGCTATATTGTCCTTCGGTTTTAGCTCAGATTTTAATAGCCTAGTTTTGGTTTACAATTTAAGCTAATAAAGAACAGGAGATTCTAAAATAAGGCTTCCTAAATCGCTACAATATATCATTAATTTCCGCCAGTCCAAGTGGTTTTGTGAGTACCTATTTTGTTACGGAAATTAAAAATAAAGGACGTTTTTAATTTTTAACGTATTATTATTAATCTTTTTTGCACGTTATTAAAATTAAAATTAAACACATAAAACAGATTAATTAAAAAATAAAACAGTTTTCCCTAATTAATTTTGGGATAAAAGTACTTACTTCCTTCCTTACTTCCTTACCATGACCACGCATTCATCATTGAACTTTATAGTGGTTTAATTTCAATTTCTTTTATTTTTGTATACAATTCTTAAATTTTATATAGGTAATTAAATTGACATTGGCGGAAAAATAGGAGAACTAATTTTAAAACACCTAAGATCAATGTAAAACCCTAGTTTTAGTTAATAAAGTTCATTTCATACTTATCAAATTATAATGTAAAATACAATGATAAAAATATTATTACGCAAATTTTTAAGAATCGGTTTCACCATTTAATTTAATACCATTTAAGCCATTTTCATTAGGTACAGGATTTTTTAAAATCAAATTTTTGTTTAGGGTGTTAGTTGCTATCCGATTATGCCTGCCCCGATACAGGATGTTTCTACGTACAGATTTTATGTGTGAACATATAATTATCATAATATTTTAGTTCTTATAAAATACTAGCGACCCGCCCGCCGTGCGAAGCCGGGGTGGGACGCTAGTTTGTATATAAACCTTCCGTGAAAATGTATCTAACTGATGGTGAACACCGCATCAAAATCTGTTGCGTAGTTTAGGAGGAGTTAGCGGCCATACACACAGACAGACGCGGAAAGCGACTTCAATTTATACTATGTAGAGAAGAGATAGAGAAGAGGAAGAGATAGAGATAGAGAAGAGAAGAGATTAACTACAGAAACCCATTCGGTATCTGCGTTCAGATATATGAAAAACTATTGCGATTATATAAGGATCACAAAGAAATATTATCTAAGGAATTATAACAGTGATTTTGTCAGAGTTCATCCAAAATGTATATATTGTAGGTTACCTACATTATTCAAGGTGATAGAAATATTGTGACAAAACGCAACAGCATGTTACCCGCGAATATTCCACATCCAATTAACGAAGTACATTGGAAATGTTGCGTTGCTTGCTATTAGCAATGATTACGTGTTGTTAGATTCTTTAATTATATCTTTCAATGTTTAGGACTTGTTTATTTTGTGTTGTTTTATGTTTAACAGTGTGTAAGAGTGTACTGAATAGATTACATATACTATATTTCATTTTGCTTTTACGGGAACTAAAATAGTATAGGTAATTAGGTATCCATATGAAAATAAACTGTCTTAACCTATAATACGGAGTTTTAAGCGGGGATTGCTATGTGCAAATATTTCTAAGACTGAAATAAAATTGCAAGTAGAATACGATAATTAAATAAAAGTATTGAGAGAAAAATTTAGGTGTACATAGTAGATAAGTAAGTAAGTAAATCTTTATTTCTAAAAGCTGTGTAATCTTAAATTAATTCTAATACAAACTACTAAAATTTAATATTAAAAAGTGAGAAATTTCCAAAAAATTTAAAAATATTTAAGATGTCGACTTTAACAAGGGCTCACTAGGCTCATGGCCCGTATTGTGGTAGCCAAGTGACGATGTACTCAAATTTTTTTTTTAAAGTGGAGGCACCCAATTTTTTTTTTTTTTTGTTTTTTTTTAGATTATTAATTTATATTAACATTAGGTATATTTAAATTGGTTAATTTATTAAAATTATTACTACATAGGTATTTTATAGTTGTTTTTTTTCGTATGTTCGTCTATTTTTATTTAACTTTTATCTTCAGAATCTTTATAAAAAAACTTGCTTGTAACATTTAATGTTAATGATGGCAAATATAATATTCCTGATTTCTGATTTTTTTAATCCCAAATCCCGAGAAACTTGCCTTAAAATTATATTTAAAAATGTTCAGGTAATTTGTTTTTAAATTCAATTCTTTAGCAATGATATGCAAAGCAATGCAAATTTTCAACGCGGCAGGGTATGCAGCCAGCGTTCTTGGCACTTTACCACACGGACAACATGTTGTTCTTGATTTTTGATTATATTAGTGATAATTAGTAATAAGTAATAATTTATTTTCTTTGTTTGATATACCTACCTTTGTACTTAAATTCAATTCAATTCCTAAAATAGTACAACCGTTCTAATTATCCAAATGACATTTTAATTTCCTGTAACCAAGTTCAATCAAATTTTTGCAACAAAAACTTAATCGCGCTAAATAATAGTTTTCAACCTTTTCAATTTATATTTAGCACTAGAAAATGTAAAAAACAGTCAATTAAATATTTAATACTGTTGTATTAAACCTCTAATAAAAAACAAAAAACTACTATGAACTATTATTTTATCATTATGCAGAAGATTAGGACGATTAAACAAGTCTAAAAATGCTACTTTTATTTATTATTTTATGATGGTAAGCAATCACCGTCGCCTATGGATATTAGTAATACCAAAGGCATCACAATTACGTTGCTAACCCTTTAAGAATCTATTAACTCGCCTTTTGAAGAACCCCATGTATTGTATATTTTGTGATAATATGCCCCGCACATAATCATATCGGTGGTTTTTGTTCTAATAATTACCTTCAAAAATATCAGTTATTTTAACAAAAAGTCTCATTTGTATGGTTTCATTAGAATGTATTAGGCTGGTACCCATTCAACTAAAAATGTATCCTAATTCTTTGGCCACTGAAGCGTACTTTCGTAATATCGTTTTTATGCAGGTACGCGATTGTTACCTAGAAGTTAGCATGTTATAATAGCTTCCATATTTCTTTACCGTCATTATTGATAACGAATTTTACATAATATACTTTCTTAAAAAGTTTGTTATTTTGTGCTGCTAGTTGTAAACTTAATGGTTTTTTGTTTTGCTTTGTTGTTGCTACTAGTTGTAAACTTGATCGCATATTGTTAAATTTGGGATCAAGGTGACAACTAGCAGCACAAAATGAGCAGCGCATTAGCAGCACTAGGTTCTTCTTATCGCAGCAGACACAGCGCAGGTCACCTGCAGTGCGTGGGTGGACGCGTGCTATTACTATAGCTGTCACAATAAATCTTCTCACCGATAGCGGCATATCCACGCACGCGCCGCAACTACGCTGTTCTGCGCTTTGCTGCAGTTTGAAAGGTTTCGTTTTTCGCTCATGCCCTGTGCTTCTGCTGAAATGCGATTAATTTTTAGAAGCTTAGCAAGCATCAAGTAAGTATTCTAAAACTGTTTTTCTGATAAATTTCTAGTCTAATTCCGCTTCTACATCAAAAAATTTTGAAGATGGACTTCTGCAAAGTAACGGCTGATTCAATCAAGTATCTAAGTATTTGTAAATGATAACATTAGAGAAATATTGATTAAAAGTGTTTCACAATCTTAATCGTAGCAAATTCAGTTTTAAACCTGGTATTTTATCTTTGAAAGTACCCATAACAAGGCATTATTCAGAGATTCCTAATGAATGAGTAATCATAAAGCCCCAAACAAAGATCTAAGTTTCCCAATTCATAGCTAAGTGCTCATCGGTACTTCAATTGCGGATTCGATAAAAATTTACCGATATTCCGGTTGCAGAATTAGAACAAGGCAACGGTCGTTACTGCAATGGTGGACGGACTTAGGATAGCAGAAACGGGGTAATTTATTTTTTAACTAGGTAATTCAACTCCTTAATACAAGAAATTGAGAAACTAACTACTCATCTTACCAAAAATCAGTTTTCTGATTTGGTTTCTAGATGTTTTTTATTAAGCTATAACAGACGGTAGGCGTAAATTGAGCAAATAAAAGGCAACGAGATAAATAAAAGACGTAAATTTTTGCCTTACCGTATTATAAATACTTTTTACAGGCTAAGGAAAAAAATCTTTTTTTACACGCTTTACATTAGCTTTACTTGTAATTAACTAACAATGTAATCAAATTTTGGAATCGATTTTAATCTACTTCTAATAGCATCTTCGTATCGATTTGAACAAGAGTATCTAATTCAGATGAAAATAATTTGGTACTATTAAATAGATATAATGATGGAGCAATGAGGTCAATAGTGGAACTCTTCAATGGCAAATCACACTGACAGAGCCACCTTGTGGGAAATACGCCAACCATCCTGTTGCATGAGCCGAGTGGCGTGATGTCGACTGTCTCTCCGACGCCTCCCCGTGTGCGCACAAAAGCGTTTTTTTTTCTTTCATATTACGCAATATACGAAAATTCATAATTCTGATAATAGGCTCAGAAAGTCAGTGAAACACACACACATACCCCCCTGTTTTCATTATAAGCTTTTTTATGGTTGACCGGCTACGCATCTGTCAACTCACCAGAATAGATGTTAAGAGACGGTGTAGTCGAAGATGGAAAAAACTTCTAGCTTGGAATGGAAACAGAGTACCTAGTGCAAGTTACTCTAATTGTATTTACTTATTCGATTGCCTTAACTTTAACTACGATTCATAAGGAGTAAGAGCAGTGCCATCTTATATATAGACGGTGCTAGATGGCACTGCTTTTATTTCATACAAATCGTTCAATGCGATCAAAAAAGTAAATGCAATTTAAAAACTCGCACTAAGCTCTCAGCCCTCATGTGTGGCTTCTGGAACACACCAATAGATGCTTGGCGACAGATTTTCAACTTAAGGTCAGGAGCTATCAGGGTAATAGAAATTGTTTAGTTTACCTTTAGTTCGCCTCTGGATCCTCGTGTCGTATTTCACGTAAACCACTTATTAAAGTAGCCGATGATAAGAACAAAGCTGTGATAATTACCGATCGATGTATCGAATTATTCGCAATTGATCCATACACACTTGAAATATGTAAATGTAGACTAAATAGATGCAGAGTTTCAACACAAACTGTTGCTTACTCTATTTAGCAGTAGACACAAATATGCAGAAAAATAAGTGAAATAATCGTCTTATACTTAATATTTTTTGCATTAATAAAAAAAAATAACAACTTAATGATTACAAAAGTAAAAAATATTAATTAGATATCAGAGCCAAAAACAAGTTTTCTTCAATAAATAAAAATTTGGGACCCCTTTTTACCAAAAAGTCAATCTATTTTCAACAGACTTTAAATAAAGGAAGAGGTTTACAATTGGAATGCATTATAATTCATATGAACGTAGGCGATATCTTCGCCGATCGGGAACCAACCTATTTTAGTGATTCTTTTTTAAAGGTAGTCCCAATTAAGTTGGGTTAAAATATTCTCCTAAAAAGTTGAAAAGTAGGAGATAAATCCCGTTAGGGAATTTCATTCATACCCCATTCGGACGCTTATTATTTAGGTAAAATATTATTAGGTAAATTTTCCAAAAAAAATATTATTTATTACTGTAATAGTTATAGCATTAATTCTAAGTGATTTGATCATGTAAAAGCTAATGTCTATAGTTTAAAATTGTTGTATTAGATTAATAATTACCTACTAAGCTGTAAAAAAAACCATTGCCAACATAGCTGCATTTAAAAAATTCATAGTGGATAGTTATAATTTTCGCCATAAAATATGTACTACATTGCACAAAAATGAACAATCAGACATTGACTTGATCACGTACCAAACAATTTAACCTAAGTTATTGTTTCCACGAGCAACACTATCGTAGCAAATGGTCCCTACCAAATTAATAAAAGTAATAACAGGTACGTTGTTCGTTATTATTTTTTACGTTAATTAGCGAAACTGCATCAGTTCCTTCCAGACAAAATCGCTCGTGGAAACAACGCTTAACCTTCAGTACAAGAAACGACATAATAGCTTGGTATTGAATTGTGAGGTATTTGGTCACAGCCAATAAACATTACACAACGGCTTATCAAATATCAATGAAACTGTTTTTGTTATGTTCGTGGTGTAAGGCATTGGGCGTACATTTTGCATAAGGTATTACGTTTTAGACTAGCTTGATAACTTATAAGGGTTCCAGCTACCACCTTCGGTTTTTCCTCTGAAGTACAATACAATACAATGACTCTTTATTAAAATACCACAAAACAAGGATAACATAAACATTACAATAATAATATTATCTAGGCTTTTAACGGGCGGTCTTATCGATTAAAGCGATCTCTTCCAGTTACCTAAAAAAAAGGATACATTGGACTGCTTCAAACGAAGAGTGAATAGAGTCCTCAAAGGTAGGCAACGCACTGACAATGCCCCGTGTAGGTGTCTATAGGCAGCGGTGACCACTTACCATCAGGTGGCCCGTAGCTTGTTTGCCACTTATTCTATAAAAAAAACGATGAATGATTCTGATAAACTATCAATTGTTTGGTCTTAATTTTTTATTAACAGCGGTGACGACGATGATTATGGGTTGAACTAATAAACTTTGCACACAGTGTACCTTAACTGCGCATATAAATAAAGATGCACGTATCATCACATTTCCTTACATGTATCATAATTCTCTCACGCGCGCTGTCGTTTTAAGTTGAACAAATCACTTGCACCTTGTGCAAGGTCTATAAGCCACACAATGCAGGCGTGTTTCAGGATCAACGCATACCTTAGCATTGCATACGTGGTAATGCCGCCAGCATGCTGCACCTGCAGGTACTTGTTTTTAAAACATGTATTCAAATTGCAAGTTACTCATCAGGCGAGTGACTGGCGCGTCTCTATAGTCAGTTACATAACAAAAAAAATTATAGCAACCTTGTAAATGTACTCTACTCTATGGTTTCCTTGGCCTATTGATACGCCTCATGCGTAGAGGTTTTCAGAATATTATTGTTTCTATAGCGACTATTACAGTATATTTGTGTTAGATAAGGTGTCTTAATTATATTTAACCCCCGGGAACCCCAATTCTTCAGTTTGATTTCACGAGATGAATCCACAATAAAAATACGTTATAGTTTTACATTCTCAACAATTTCACAATTTCATATTTGAATAAAAGAAGTTTTTTTTTTACAAAACATAATGGGGCAAGTGCCTCTATTAACTAAACAAAATACAAGCGAATACTAACACTACAAATACAGTTAGACTGCCCATAGACCGTTGAACGTCGAAAGACAATCCATATGCTGAACTATGCCCACTATCAGTTGGCAGCGTACCCAGCATGATGGTGGCATTACCACGCTGAATGGCAATGCTTATGCGTTGAGCCATAAACACGCCAGCATTTTGGTCACGCGTCGCATTAACCAAGCGCTCTGAAAGGTTTTTGAAAATGAGATGAGCTTCCGGTCCCCAAGGGCCCAATGTCTCGACCCCAAACGCCTCAAATATGTAACCACTGCCGAGGTTAACAAATATGCGTCGCTTGTTCTGCTCTGCCGAATTGGCAGTCGCACCAGCCTTACCTTGTGTCTCAGGAAGCTTACTTGTGTTTGTGAAGTGACCCTACCAACAATCTACTTTTCAAACGTACAACTTATTTTGCGTGTTTCAAGCAACTTGAATTGTTTATTGGGCATTGATGTCAATTAAAGAGATTTAACTAACCATTTTCACGCTATATAATATCTTGAATAAAAAATTGCTGTTAGTTTGTAGGCCACAACGGTTTCATATAAGCATTGCCATTCAGCGTGGAAATGCCGCCAGCATTCTGAGTGCGCTGCCAACTGGTAGTAGGCTTGAGCATTTGGATTGTCTTTAGACAACCTACCTAGAATCAAGAACCAACATTTATGGGATGGACATTTGTGTTTGTTCTATATCTGGGTGTTAATATTTATTAAAGTATGTATTTAAAAATATAATATATGTATTTTATATCAGTCTCTGCAGCCAAATCACAAGTTTTGCTTAGTTTGGGGTTAGGTAAACGTGCAAAAACGTTCTGAATATTTATTTTATTTATATTTCGTAGATCCGACTTTCGTTGACCTAAGGTAAATGAAACAGCTAAACAATCACTATGAATGACCAGTAACAATCTAAACGAAGCTGTTACGTACCATATTAGCACAAACAAAGTAGGGTGTGAAACGAGAGTTCTCACGCAGATTTGAACCAAAACTGGCCTTGCTGGACGACGATTTGAGTTATATTTGCAATTACGAGTATGTACGTTTCATTTACCGATATTTAATTTAAACGTCGGTATTTGGAATTAGCACATCTAGTAATTTTTAGACGTTCGCGAAAATTTAAAAAATTAGAGTAAAAAGTTTTTTTTTTATACCTAATACGTACGATAAGTCCCGTAAGTAGTATAAACATTTAAAACATTAACGTTACTGTTAATCAATAGATATTTTGTTATTATTGTTTCTTGCCTGCAAATATCTTTACATTGATTGAAAAATAAATAGCAACGTCACTAAACATGATCATTTAGTTTTCTCGTGTTTATTCGAAATACCAAAGTTATTTAAGTCCAAGATTAATCAGATAATTACATACATGAGGATTCAGCCGTAGAAAGGTTACAATTGTAAGTAAGGGTAAAAACCCAAATACATAATAATGGCCAAAAGAACAGAGATTTAAAGTTATTTACATTCACATAATTATAATATGAGTTAAATGAATATTCTAAGTAATATCTTCCAAATATCTTGTATCTTCAAGATTTAGCATTAGATTAGCCATGTTCTAAAAATGTCGTATTTGATAAAATAATTAATGTTTCTTTTAGAATACCTTCTCTAACTGTCTTTGTCGGACTTGCAAGACTGGACTGATGGCGTTCTTTTGTGTTATACGAAGGCCAAGACCCACAACGCTGCCGTCCGATTACTAAAAGACCGTTAAGTGACACGGTAGCAATGTCACTTAACGGTCTTTTAGTAATCGGACGGCAGAGCGGGTCACTGCGACAGCGAAGTAAGTAACCATCTGTTTAGATTTTTTGTATTCAATTTTCGTCCCTCATGAACCATAAATTAATTAAACCAGCCCGAAAAAGAGCTGAACGGAAAGTTTTTTTTTTTTGTTATTTTTAAAATGTTTATAATTTAAGTGAAGATAATTATTATATTGGGAACTATAAAATAATAGTTCGTAGACAGCGCCATCTCGTTAAACTAGCTTGTAATTTTATTGAAAGCTTATCGTGGGGTGGCTGCGCTTGCGTTCCTTTTGCGTACAGTTTGGTTCAGCCTTGCTCAGCGCAAAAGTGAGAGGTGTTTGTTATTATTTTTCCAGTACTAGCTTCAATAAGCTACTTAGTATGGCCCGTGTCTAATAGATGGCAGAATTCGGTTACTTTGGCATGAGCTTGTGAGCTTTTACATCTAATACTAAATAAATTATACATAAATAGCTTAATCCCGTAGTATTGATGATTATGTTTTTTTTTGGTATTTTTTAATGTTTCTATATTACCTCCTATAGCGTAAACAGCTTAACCGATTTTGATGTGTAAGGCGTCGTTAGATTTGTAAGTGGCATACCCTACATTTTACAATACTGAGATCTACATTTTAATACATAAATAAAAATGTGTAAAGTAATGATTTTACGTTTCATATCTTAATTTTTTACCAACAAGCAAACCACACTGGATTTGTAAGTTGAAGTGGCAGTGGGCAGGGCACATAGCACGCAGATCAGATGGCTAATGGGACTGTCAGGTTCTCAAATGGAGACCACGGACCGGTAAAAGCAGCGTAGGACGTCCGCCCACAAGATGGACAGACTACCTAAAAGAGACCGCAGAGAAACGCTGGATGCAGGCTGCTTCCAACCGGCTCTTTTGAAGATCGATGGACGTCCAGCAGTAGACGTCCTATGGCTGAAATGATGATGAAAAACAAGCAAACAGTCCAAATATTATGTACTAAATATCATTTAAAAAAGGAGATTGTTACGCCTTCAGTCAGTTATTTCCTTTCAAAATGTATAAATAAGTAAATGTGAAACTATATTTGATTACTTATGGTATTTAGCCTATGTCCAGCAGTGGACGTCCTATGGCTGAAATGATGATGATGATGATGATTTGGTTACTTCGTAGTAAATAGTAACTTTTCGTATTCCATACTCCCGATGTGGCAGGACAAGGTGACGAAATTGTCAAAACAAATTACCTCATGATTTATCTGTTTTATTTAATGTCACCTATAACAATAATTTACAGGGAATAAACTGTGCTGACAATAAAATAACCAACTCGCTAAAAACTTAGGTAGATATAACAATCAGAGCCAGGTCAGACGTTTTGTTGGAGAATTCCAGTGCAAAAATACCTTGGCAAGCTCCAGGCATCTGACAAGCACAGAGCACGAAGAAAAGGGGTATCTGGCTCAGCGCTCACTGCAAAGCCAAGATGACGCGCAGGCGAACAAGAGAAGCAAGGAAAAAAATACAGATATAATACAGGACAGGTGTCCCGTTTGTTAAAAATAACGTGTTTTATCTATACTAATATTATAAAGGGGAAAGATTTGATTGTTTGTTTGCATTAAACAGGCTCCGAAACTACTGAACCGATTTGAAAAATTCTTTCACTGTTGGGAAGCTACACTATCCGCGGGTGACATAGGCTATAATCTATACCCGTGCGAAGCAGGGGTGGACCGCTAGTGAAAAATATAACTAAACGTTATAAAACTACTTACTGAAGAAATTATTTGAATCAGCTAATAAAATTCCGAGATATATTATAAGAGTTTAAATTTTTTGTTTCGATTAAGAAGTGGTGCTGTCCCGTTACCCGCAATGTCAGTTCATGGTCATGGAGTTTCTATGGCATGCTTACAAGTGACGTCATTAAGTATAGTGAACTCTCTGGCTTTACATTAAAATGCCAATATCGGCCTTAATTTTGAACACATTTAGGTTTTGGTTTCGGTTATCGACTTTGTTTATGGTCAGCTTTTTATAAGAGTAAATCTCCCTGGTTTACCGTCGGTTCAAAAAATGTAATTCATTTAAGAATTTGGGACAACCGCTGGGAGAAAATTTTGAAGCTACAGTAAACAGAATCTGTTATCTTTCCCACGCTGCTTGAATGCTTGCATCTCGCTTCTGCTGCACACTGAACATTTGGGCTTAGTATCGGAAACCAGGGTCTCGTTTTGAGTCGATGGCTCACCCTCATCATCAGCCAGAAGACGTCCGCTGCTGAACATAGGCCTACCCTTTAACCTCCACACTGAACGAAAGCCTGCCATCTGCATCCACTGGATACCCGCGACTAACAATGTCGTCGGTCCATCTTGTGGGAGGCCTAGGTACGTACGCTGCATCTTCCGGTTCGTGGTCCCAATCAAGAACCTTTCTTCCCCATCAGTTATCGGTTCTTCGAGCAATGTGGCCTGCTAATTGCCAATTCAACTTTTTCAAACAAATTTTGACAACTGACTCTGGTTCTTTGGCGAATATCCACGTTCTGGATTCTATCGCGCAAACAGCATACTCATCCTAGAAAGAAATTTTTACCTATAGTTCATGTATATTTGTGTAATTATTCAAACCCATCTATATGCAACACCAGGTACAATACGCATAATAAATGACTTGCTTCACTCTATCAAAACCTATTTATTACATTACAAAACAGCGTTAGTCTCGCAGTGAACTAACTGAGGCGGGCTAGGCTCAATGTTGCATTACTAAATAATAAATGAAATTATTTACGAGTTACGAGCCTTCCAATGTTAGGAAATTTGAATATTTCTAAGGGAATCCACCTTTATTTAGTAGCTACTTCAATATTTTAGTGAAGCTTAAAGGATCTGCAGAAATGTTGTTGAAGGTTTATGACTGGTAGTGTTACGCTGAATACAAATTTATTTATTTAATTCAGATTTTAACATAAACTTTAATAACGGCCAAGAGCGTGTCTAGATATGCATATAGTAGGGTTTTGTGGACAAATTATGATTAAGTACGACGTGAGCCCTTGAATTAGATAATAAAAAAATGCATTTTTTTCCAAGAGGCCCGTAAGTTGTGGTTACTGGCCACACGTGGATGTGACTGATGGACGTATATAACAAATTTGTAATGGTTCCTTGTATTAGGTACTATGGAACACAACAGTTTAAGCCTAATATTCACACAACTTTGAACCAGCAAAGTTTAAATGTTTAGTAACGAGTTAATTAAAACCAATATAAACTAGATAATTCACCAAAATAATTAAAGTTTAAGATTTTTTGTAGCTACTATCATCTCAGTAGGTACTTACATAATTATGTTAGTTTGCTCTTTTTTCTCGCATCCGTAAATATTTTTATGTTACTAATGTGCAAAAATTCTCATTTTATTTACGCTGTTTCTAATCCAATCAGCCATAATTTAAATATTAGCTAATAAGCTAAACTCAACAAGTTATTGGCCTATTATGTGATACCAAGTCTAATAATTTTAATGAAGATTGACGCATTCAATCTTGTCTTACGAGCTCAAGATTCTTATCACCTTATGAATAAGATGGACCCATATGAGTAAGGTGGTTCTATTTACTCTTGTAGTTACTCAGTGGGACAGATCTTGCAACTAAATTTTAGACCTGGGGCCTTACGGACAACAGCTAATTGCGGCACCTAATCCGCTCAGTTGGAAAATCGCGCGACCGCAAACCGTATCTGGGCGCAATAAGGTTCACGTTCGCGTGATTTTCCAACTGAGCGGATTAGGTGCCGCAATTAGCTGTTGTCCGTAAGGCCCCATTTATCCTTAAATGATTGAGCTATAAATTGACATAATTATGTAATTTCAATGACAATGCAATGTTATGGAACCATTGAGCTGGTCTGATGGAGACAGAATGTGACTATAGGATTTCCTAAACGAAATGACGTAACTCAGTCGAGTTTGGGTTCATTGGATTTGTCTTCTCAAGCACTTTGGTCCTAGATGATGAACTAACGCGTAAAGGTTCAAAGATATATAATAATATCACAAGAAACATAAATTAACGTCTCACATAAGCGATATCTTAATTAACATTTAGGTACAGAAAACATTTGTAGCCAGTAGGCATTTTAAGATGTTGGAGAAATACATTAAATATCGTATATGGTAAAGTTAGTGAAAAAAAAAATAATAAGTATGTCATCAATATTTATGAAATAAGTAAGCTTTTAGCTTCTTAATATGTGTGGATTTTGCATCCTTAACAATCTTGGACAGTTTTTCGTAATATTGTGCTCCGTTAAATAGTATGTATTTTGACCATAATCAGTCTAAAATCTTGTTATATTTTTTTTTTAATAATAATTTATTTTAAACAATGAACTTCAGTTCATTATAATCGCATTTTTAAATCAAACAATTTGTTTAACTTCTCAAAACTGGAAACATCTATTGATAATTGATACACAATGAAACTTTTTATACGAGATTGATTCATTGAAAAATACAAACACTATGATTAAAGCAATTAAAGTGAAGCTTGATATTACATTAAAAGCAAATTACGCAATTTTAAAAGCGGGTTAGAGGTCCGTGACCTACACGAAGTGTAATATATACTTAACTAATTTTACTTCTTATAAATAAGCATGTATTACAGTCACTTTAAAAAATGTAGCATGTAATATTTTATTTGCAAGTACATAAAATGTCGGAGATTTTCTGCAGTCAAGGCCATCTTGCAGATTTAGGCTTATCAGATTAAATTCTCACACTATCATCTTGATTTGTTCAAGGTGAGGGTAAGACGAGTTGCAGTTGAAATTAACATTATTTCTACCTACTGTCTCCAAATTTCAGTCTTGTAGAAATCTCACACACAATATAGACACCATGTCTGTATTATTTAGATCAGCTAACAATGCAATTATGCCTAAAAATATCCAGTAATGTACTCGTAAAACTAGAGCACAAAAAGTCGAGCAACTCAAGTTTCACTGTATACCTAATGATATTCAACTGCATCTTGCCATCTTATGCCCATATCATTGTGGATCAAATTCAAATTGCGAGCACCGTGCCATCAATTCGTTCCGTTGCCACACGATCATGCAGTTTTGAAACTCGTCTAACTGAGAATTTTTGAAGCCATAAGAAATATTTATTTTTATTTATATGACACGGGAATTATTCACATCTGATTAAGCCGGTTACTTCGACTATTTATAGTATCAACAGTGTTCGGCGGTCTTTCCATACAAAAATACCTAAACTAACCTAACTGAATATATTTGAATCTATAAGAAATATAAATTTTTATTTATATGACACAGGAATTACTCACGTATGATTAAGCTGGTTACTCCGACTATAGTTTCAACAGCGTTCGGCGGTCTTTCCATACTAAAATACCCAATCTAACCTAACCTAACTGAAAATATTTGAATCACCACTGTTTTTAAACAACGAAAATCAAGTTAGCGTTTGGATTTGCGCGGTCCAGTACCTTTATGGAGTAAAACGCTGGACGCGGGAGTAAGAGTTAGTGTGCGTGCGCCATTTTTAAAGGTGAGTTTTGATCGAGTGTGAGTCCTGGGGACTCACGGTGGTTTTTTGTATCACAACAATTATTTTAGTAACTTTTTTATTTATCTGTTTTTATTTGGTTTTAGGCTTCCATCATGGCATCTAAATATAGAAAAATTCAACCAATATCTCGTCTTTACAACATATCCATGCCTTGTCTGTGTTCAGAACACTCCCCGTTGTAAATGCGATAAAAGATACAAAGTGACCCAACGTCTCTGCGCATGCTGTTTCATAGTCACATGAGACCATAATTATCTTTGCTTGTTCAATTACCGGAAAATACTGGAGAAATTCTTTGACTTCTATCTAATCTTTCAAAAACGCACGCCAAACATTCATGACTTATAACATAAGTTCAAAGACATGACGTTCACCAACACCAACTACTCCATGGTGGATTAGAGCACATCATATTTATCTGATAGAAGGCCTGTATCTCAGCAGTGTGAAGGCAGTTATAGACTGTTAATGATGATGATCATGTAAAACATAAGTAACATAAAAGTCACGCTCCGTCAAGCTATAAATAAAATACGCATTTTATCGTAACCGGTTTAGGCGCAGGCGCATCGCAAAGCGCGTCGTGAATGCTGTGACCAAGTTTCACGAGGATTATGCAAATTTTATGCCTTCGTAGCTGTGTCGTGAGACTAGGCTGAAATTTAAGAGATTTTGAAAATTCATTCCCGTTGTGAACTTGTTTGTTATTTTTGTACTCGTATTTCCTATTATAGATAGCTACGGTAGTGTTATAGGTAGGTACGGTAGTATTATAGGTAGGTATTTTTAATCATATTTTATGACATCATAAAAATTGTTAGAGCAACGTAGACCGGAGATTTCTTGGTTTTGAAATTTTGCACGTTTGAATCCTGGAGGTATTTTTTTTTATTAACTTATTATTTTTAAATCTCTGTTATCTACTATAGGTTGTAATTAAAAGTTCTGAGACGATCTTTCTCAGTAAGTTTATATTTGACTTTTAAATTTTGGCCATGTCATCACCCACTAAGCTCATTGATATGTATCAAAAATACTATTTAAACATATTCAACAGTAGTCCGAGATGCTTCAAAGATAACGCACAACCTTGCTCAACTTTGGTCAAGTTTTATCTTTCATCAAAGAATGTCACTTGTCCAGTTACAGAAACAGCCAAAAAGGAGTTTTCAATTAGCTATTGTTTGTCTGTGGACGACGTCAGATTTTCAGTTGAATTTAAGTATTACCTACTTACTTATCGTAGTACTTAAATATTTTCTTTGAGTTTTGTTTATATAACAAAACATAAACAAAACTCATTTTTGTTTATTATCGAAGAACAGATCAATAAACACTACTTTTTTTAACCAAACGCAAGTATTGTTATACTTCATCAGTGGTTCATTATTTCTCCCTCTGAGTTTGATCCTCCTGTCCTCCCCCCCCCCCCCCGCATCGTGTCTCCGGAATCAAACCAGATATACCCACCGAGTTTGGTATCGTTTAAATTGGAAGGACGAGCTCTACAACTTGGCCCAATAGACTAACAAAAGAGGGCGTTTGAGGTTAGGTTGTCGTTAATGAATCGGTTTCTTCTATGCAAACGTACCTATACTCTATCGTAGCTCGCATCATCACTTAACATCAGGCAAGATGGTTGTCAATTGCAAACCTATTAATCAGTATTAAACATAAATAAAAAATCATATGCGGGAGTATCTAATCTAAGTATTAGGTACTAAATCAGACAGCTATTTTAAGACGATGATTTGGCTCATTCTCAAGTAGGTCCAATTTTTTTCCCCATTGGTCGAAAAAAGTTCATATCAAAATGTAAGTAGGTATTCAATTTAACTCCCAATCCAGTCCAATAATTTTTAGCAGACTAGCATTAGCAAAAACACAGCTAACAAAAACTTAATTACTACCCAACTACGCCCGAAGGGCAAATAAAAATATTATAATAAAAGGGCAAACAAATAGACATATCTATTTCTTAGACTATTATATTTGCACTAACAAAGATATCAATACTAAATTTTTACTCTTAATAAATTTTTCTGTGAATATCCTAATGTTTAGGAATATGTCCTAAGTAATATCATAAAAGCGAAAGTAACTCTGCCTCTCTGTTTGTTTGTTCCCTTTTCATGACTAAACGACCAAGCCGATCTTAATAAAATTAGGCAAGATGATAATGTACATCATAAAGACGAACATGAGGTATTTTTTCCTCCAGAAAATGAGTAAAATCTGGAATATCACGGGTAACATGGATTTGGGATTCAGCTAATAAGTAATATAATGTTCATTTTTATATAGTTTACCGTCTACCAGGGCCCCGATTGTACTAAAGAAATTGTTTCAATTTTATTTTTTTAATAATTGCCTCAAAATTGTCAGTTTTTTTCATACTAAGTTATAATATTAGGTGGTGGTATTTTTCTAGTATATAATTTTTTTTAACTGTCAGTTTTGAGAATATTATTAAAAAATATTTAAACAATTACAATTTAAAAACATATTCTTTAGTAGAATCGGGGACCAGATGTTAAAGAGCGGTGTGGTCAGACGCATAGAACGTATAAGTACGTAGATAGTACAAGATATTTACGGTTTTCATATTATAGCATGTTCAATACCAATGTTTATTATGGCAACTGACCTAGAGATGACGTGTTTGCAGCCCATCAACTAGCATTTAAGTCATGTTATGCAACCGCATCGGGTGACTGGACCTTGGGCTCTTTTCTATTGTATACGCGACAACTCGCAATTTTACGATGATCTAAGATTAAAAGCTTAACTGCCAGCCGTTTAAGTAATAATGCTTAATAGTTTCATTGTCACTTATTTTAGTGAGAAAATTGAGCAAATACTATTCAATATGTAGGCCGCTCATACATGAGGCCACAAAAATTTCGGATTCTTGGCAATCTGAGGAGCTTCGTACACGCATTGACAAAATATTGGTGACGTGTGCCATTAACGTGCGCAACGATGACAGCGATGGCACTATTTAAGGCTGCGCTCAGAGAGATTGCTGTGGTTGGTAAGTGCAACCTTAATTATCGAGGACATTGAGCGGGAGCGGAGGTTTCTGACAGTCAGAGTGAACATGATAGCCCGCAGGTTTGCATGTTGTTCAGCAGAGGACAAAGTTACGATCTTTAAAGTGTTTTGTACATCCCTCCACAAGTACAGCCTGTGGGCTGACTACATTATAAGGAGATATAGTGACCTCCACGTCCTTTATAACAACTAATTTAGAAGGATGTTGAAGCTGCTCCAATCTTGCAGTGCCTCAGGCATGCTTGCACACACTGCCTGTTTTCACACAATCATGCGCTCGCGAGTACCAATACCGAATAGAAAGTACTAGCGATTTTACCTGACATTGGCATTATATTTTAAACTGTTTTTTTTTTGTCTTGGTTTTTGTGACATTATTTTACTTGTTATCGTTTTCGTTTTGTCATATTATGCATAGGTAATTATGGTATGGGTGTACCCTTAAATGAATTAATTTGAATTTAATTTGGCGATTTTCATCACCTTGTATACGAACGGCCAACTTCGACTGCATCATTTGTTTTTGATTGATTATTTTCCTAGTTATATGAGTTCAATACAGAAATACCGTTTTGATATCAATGCTGTTCAAAATTTAGTCTGAGATTTACGGCAAGTCAACTGCCTGATGCCAACCTTCTTTGGGGGGTGTATTTGTTGGTGAAATATCTGCTATCGTTCGAAAAGGCACAAGATGGGGGGCATGCGCCCTTGATGTACACCAAGTCAGTATCCGTACATATCCAGTCGTAAGTGTTCACCCATTAGAGATATTGAACCCTCAGATGGTGCCTACGTCACCCGAGAGAAGATATAAAGTGGTTCTTTTCTAGGCCGGGACCGCACGGCAACTAAAGCGGGTGAAGTTATCAAATTCCTTTTTTACAACAAACTAGATTTTTCCAACAATTTGAATTATTGTAATTGAACACTTAACAGATTTTACCACGTCTCTGTGACCACGGACACTGCAATGTGTTTGAAATGACAAAAAAATAAATAATGTAACGGCACACGTCATAAAATCCGATATATATGTGTTTAATTTCAATGTGTGAAATCATTCATTCTGATTTAGTAAAGTAAGTTTTTTTAAACAAGGTATACAATCAAATAAAAGTGAGTCTGAACACGAAAGTGTTATAGTAGGTAATACGGTTACGACGGATGATTGGACGAAAGCAAAAGTAGCCCACTTTTGCTTTTGTCGGAGGCCTCCGTGAAAGTGGTACGTCAAAATCGTCACTATCGCGTCAGCAGATTTGGGTAGGTCATGGTCACTTGCACTTTCAGTGATAGTGAATGTACGAAAGTGAGTGTGAATTTTAGTTTCTGCTACGACGTCCAATACTATAATGAAAGTGAAATGATCGGTGAGGAGTCGAGTGACGATGACGTATTCATGACGATATTTACGTCGAATCTTTTCATGTTTTGGGGTATTTTTGTTGTAGTTTACTCTAAAAATAAACTAGTATAGTGCGAGTCGGGCTCGCGTACTGAGAGTTCCGTACAACAACGTAAATTGTTAATACTACAAAACAAAAAACAAAACAACAAAGTACAAAAAATGCACCAATTTTTTGTACTTTAGTAGTTTATAAGACAAAATCACGCCCAGGCGGTCATTCTTCCGAAACACAGTTTTTTACTAGTTCGGAGCCAGTGGATTCAATTGTTTTGTTTGTATTTTCCTTGTGGCAAATAAATATTATGATTATGATTATTCATCCAAGTATCAAGTGCGCCCGACGTTGCTTAACTTTGGTGAACAGAGATTTGTCACTGACTCTCACTTGGCCAGTATTTATTATTTGTTATTTTACTTTAGATTGTGTACTATAATTAACGTAGGTACTAAGTTAGACGCTTATGTAAAAAAATATCAGTATTTTTTTTTATATGTAAAAAAAAAAACTTTTTTTATTTTATTTATAACACTTTTTACACCTATTTTTTGCTATAATTGTCATTAACTGAATCGAACAGTGCTAAAACATTTATGGAATTATATTTTAAATTCGAATCCAATACACGCACTGTCCATATATAGAAATCAATTTATAACACAGATGTGTTGTATCTTGACATTCTATCCCACATATTTCAAACGCTTTGTACGAAGCAAGGATGTTGTATAAGATGGATTTGGCGTTTGCGTGCAAAGGAAAAATTTCAAATATCCTTTACCAGTCGCGTATAGGATAGTCATAGATATATCCGACAAATTTAAATTATTGTGCAAAATACCCACCTGAACAGTAAATAAAATATTGTTGTCTTAATGATTGAATATCATAATTATGTTTTTGCTTCATCGGTATCCTCACTTTTTTTCCTTCACCGTTTTTGAGTGATGGCATCGGAACTGCACATAAATTACTTAGCAATCTATTTAAACGAAAGAAACTCCGAAATTCTGAAAAAAGGTAAAATATTGCCTCTATCCTTGTTTTAATACAGTATTACTGTACAATTGTTAACTTCCCTCATTCTGCAGTAGACATGGCAAATTTTGCTCGTAGAGACCTTCTCGTCCTGACAAGAGGAAAGGTAGTGAAATTGACGTCGAAGCAGACCTCCTTGCCCAGACTGGGTCAGGGAAATTGGAGGATAATAATCTAAATATAATAAAGATTACGTTTATGGACTCGCCCAGTTTACACAATTTTAAGTTTTATAGAAATGCAGTGTATTAAAAATAATAAAATCTATTCACGATTTAAAAAAAATTTAGCTGTACAGGGGCTTAATATATTTAAATGTAGATATATTGATATTCGAAGTCAAATCCAATTATATTCTTCAATCCTATTCGTACCTAACGAATAGGATTCGTTGATTATAGAAAATGTAGGCCAATTAAGCATGACCGCTTAGCTTTTAATAAGACTTATCATATAATAAGGCCCATAAAATATGGTTTGAAACCCAAATAACTCAAGAAACTGAAGTAGTATATTGTGTATTCCGAAACATTTGAAATAGCTTTCAAGATTAACTGAAATCTGTTGGAATATAAGCCTTTAAGCTGGTACCCACTAATTACGTGAGTTTATTGCTACTAATTTTCGTAGAACAATAATAACTCGATAGATTTATAAGAGCTTAAAAGACAATGCTTACGTCTATGCACATAAAATACTACTCAATTTATATATACTTCAGTCAGATCTAATTATTGCTCGTAATAAAGGTTACTGGGTAGTTAAACCTGCCTTTAATGGTGATATTTTGTTCCATTTATCTTAGTAGTTAATAAATAAAAAGTAGTAAATAAAAAGCAAAAAAAGTTGTAAAAACTCTTGGCGACCATTTCTGACGGTACTTATCATAACCGTACAAGTGAGAGTCGGTGTCGTACACTGAGGGTTCCGTGTTATGTTATTTACCAAAAATTTGTTTTTTAGGCAGTTTACAAATCAGATTTTTCTACTGACTTCAGAAGTTCTCAATTCAGTCCGTATTTTTTTTAATACATTTTTAGTACAGATTTACGTGGAAAGGGTTTACTAAGCCGAAAAAGCTACATACTTAGTTCCCATCATTATAATTTTTTTTACTATCGGACCAACCTTGAAATCACGAAAAAAATATCAACTGTTCCATACATTTTATCGAGTGTGAATTACCGTTTTCTAAGGAGCAGCTGAAAGGTATTTTTATCGCGATTTCAGAGTTGCTTTATAAACGAAGTTTGACAAATCGTGTTTGTTACTTCCAACGTCCTATTAAAGGAATACGTTTGTACATTATAAAAGCTTTGAAGAAACTTTGAACTGAAGAAATAAAAATAAACCAGCCAAGTGCAAGTCAGGCTCACGCACTTCGTACCACAATAAAATATAAAAAGTAGTGCGAAAAGACAACATCACGGTCACCCATCCAAACGCTGACCGCGCCCCACGTTGCTTAAATTTGGTGAACAGAAATTTGTTACCGACTTGGCTAGTATTTATTGTGATATGTTGTTTAACTTTAGAGTGTGTATAATAATCATGCCAAGTTTGACGCTTGTACGAAATACCGTTTTTACACTAGAGCAAATATAAAAAAAAGTTTGAAAGCTCTTTCGTTTGTTCGTTCGTTTTAACATTTGTTGTTGTATTATTAGTTATTTAATTTTAGATTTTTAACATTGCTCATTCTGGCTATCTATAATAATAACGGTTCGAAAAATAAAGCCGTTAAAAGGTAGGACGGACAAACTGACAGACAGACAGCGTAGGCTTGGCTTAGGGTTTCGTTAACACCCTTTTGGTACGGAACCTTAAAAAAATCGGGCTAGCACTCAAACCAGTGGGACTGTTTTGACAGTGACTGATCAAAAGTAGACTAAAACCATGAATTTAGTCTATATTGATGCGAGCTATATTAGATATTGTTACAACGTTAAATTACTCTGTAATAATGAAATTCATTCTGAGAAAATAATAATAATCAGTGCATATATTTCGTAAATTTTGCATTAGACTGAACCAACACCCAAGTGTTTGTTAATCTATAGTAGAAAATGATGTAATGCAGACAGGAAGACAAACGAGCTTTTTACGGTCAAAAACACTACATGAACAATAAATTCTCATTTCCAAGGCCACCTACTACTTTGTTTATAGCGTCCAATGCAAAATATGCCATTTAAAAGCTGCCTACACGAAGCCCGTCTTTTAGTTTTATTTTCGTAGCAAGTGCTGACATTTAAGTCTACTTACCTACGTGTTAGGTTGTTATCGATTACTGTCGCTTTTTATTTTACCAGAAGAACCAGGAAATGTCACATAATAAATATTGAGTAATTGTCATATCATAATATGATAGACGTAATCAAACCAGCGTATTTTGTCGCAAGAAAACGGTGATAAAATTAAAAGTTCTAAACACGACATTTCACTTAATGTACAAAAAACCACATAAAACAAAATTAAAAAATACAAATAAAATACGACAAGAAAACAACAACTAACTACATAACAAAACAAAATTGTTGCAGCAAAACAAGTTTTATGACTACTTGGTTTGTTTGTTTGACTTAACCATATAATTATATAAAAATTGCGGTCAGAAATGCTTTGCGACCAAAAATACTGATTTGACTATGAGTGCTTGTAATATTATGTCTTCTGTGCTATAAGTGAGTTAATTAGTAGATAATTTTTCCTTTATCTACTGTAGCAGTTTCTCATACAAAGATATTGGTAACTATACCTATAACTATGAATCTATAAATATTGTTGTTTTAGGAAACATAGAAAATCCGAATTACATAAAAGTCATGGAACAAAAGAAAGATAATTGAATTGAAAATAGTTAATAATGATGTAAAGACGAAAGATTATGAGCTAGTTACCAATAGCCCTGTATGATCATTATCATAATCAACCTATACTTGTCCACTGCCACCCAAGGAACGCCACTCAGCCCAATCTTCTGCTTTTCTCTCCCAGCTACTGCCATAGGTGCCTATCTAATTTATGCTAGGTGAATAAAACAGTCCTAATAACCTACAGTGCTACATAAATCTCCACAAACAGATTTCAGGGTTTAAAAAAAGTGGTTTCAAGAAGAAAACGCCACCGAAACTGCATGGCTGGAAAATTACATTCCTACCAGATTATAACTAACCAACCATGTAGTTTTGTAAAATAGGTAGATAGTAAAGTAAAACTCCTACCAGATTGTAATTATTCAGCCATGTAGTTTTGTAAAATGGCTAGATAGTAACAATCCTACTAGATTGTAATTAACCGGCCATGTAGTTTTGTAAAATGACTAGATAGTTACAATCCTACCAGATTATAACTAACCAGCCATATAGTTTTGTAAAATGGTTAGAGCGTAAAAATCCTACCAGATTGTAACTAACCAGCCATGTAGTTTTGTAGGCGTATTTATGCACCCTCCTAATTCTATACATACTCACTATTATCTGGATAGCTACAATGCTAACTGATTTTAACTAACCAACCATGTAGTTTTGTAAAATGGGTAGATAGTAAAGTAACAATCCTACCAGATTGTAATTATTCAGCCATGCAGTTTTGTAAAATGACTAGATAGTTACAACCCTACCAGATTGTAACTAACCAGCCATGTAGTTTTGTAAAATGGTAAGAGCGTAACAATCCTACCAGATTGTAACTAACCAGCCATGTAGTTTTGTAGGCGTATTTATGCACCCTCCTAATTCTATACATACTTACTTTTATCTGGATAGCTGTAGCTATCTAGGCTTATAGGTAGGTAACCCTCTTGTAAATAAACGCTTGAAAAGCAAAGCTGCAGATTTGCTTTTTCATCAGAGAAAAGTTGACAAATCATTATAATAGCATTGTTTATATTGACGCGCGTTACATAAATATGGTAAGTGTGAAAAAGAGACCAGAAAAAGCTATTATGATGTATGTATAGTATTTATACATACTCACTTTGATGGTGTGAACAATAAAACATCCATCATAATAGCTTTTTCTAGTAAGGGTGCAAGAATGGTTTAAGTAGTTTACGCCCACAAAACTACATGGATGGTTAGTTAAAATTAGTTAGCATTGTAAAGCTAACTGATTTTAACTGATTTTCTTTTTTTTTCTGATGAAAAAGTAAATCTGCAGATTTGCTTTTCGAGCGTTTATTTACAAGAGGGTTACCTACCTATAATGATTCTTGATTGCGTTTCCTCATAAGTGTTCTTTCTCATTCAGATAAAATTTAACCTCCCACGTCGATGGAGGCAGATTAAATAAAGCTGTCATTACAGTTTCGCAGAACAGTAGATGTCACCAGGAAGCGCCGTCCGTCACGATTACGGAGACTCGTCGCAAATTAAGGTTGTGCACGTGTCCTACAGTCACGACGCGACACGCAACTTGGATTGATGTGTAACGTACCTTTTGAAAGCCATAAATATTTTACTTCAATGTTAACTACGGATAGGCTCTACGTTTGTGGCGGTTGAGAATGAGACGCATGCCTGCAAGCCCCGACGTCACTCCGCCTCAAAGTATTGAAGTAAGGGGGTTTTCACAATCCATGACTGGCTCGAACATAGTCTAATCTTTTTGAGCAGATGAAGTCCTTCAATGATCACCTACACTAAAAAAACTGAGTTTCCTGCAGGTTTTTCGTTTCAAAGTTTAGGAAGTTTTTTTTTGGAAAGAATTTGTTTAGGAAGGCAAGATTCAGCAGGAAATTCAAGTTTTTTTCAGTGTATATCTCAAAACAATAGTGTTACGTATGTGTAAGATTAATGAGTTATCAAGTTTCGAGTTCGCAAATCCGTTATTAAACTGATAAAACGTCATAAAAATTAACAGTTGACCTATATTCATTTACAAGAGTTGATTTTATGGAACTTCCCATATAATTAATTTACAAGAGATGATTGATGGAACGTCCGATATATATTTACGATCGGGTATAATAAGCTACAAAGCTACAGATGCGGTCACAATTATATTGTTACCCCAGACACTGCATCGCCTGAAACACGGTTTAGGTAACTCAGCCATGCACTTAACCTACGTCACCATCTTGACCTGGCCCGTGGCAGCCAGTACAAGATGTCACTCTAGACACTAGTACTTACAAGTTCACGCTTGCTGACCTAAAATATTGTTATTGCAAAATCAGCGTTGGTTAGTCTTCATCATAATTTCAACCTATCATGTTCCCGCTGCTGGGAGTCAGGCCTTCTCTCAGAGATATAGGATAGGCCCTAATCCAACAATGCGGGCCCAGAGCATATTGGTGATATAATGTCTTTGAACTTTTGATGTTCTTGGATATACCAAGATGACCTTCAAGATGTTTTCCTTCACGTTTTTGAGCGATGGCATCGAAACTGCACATAATTTATTTAGGTACTAAATAAGTAATTGGTGCAGGGCCAAGGATTAAACCGGGTGCTATTGGTTAGTAATGATGAAAAAATAGTCTTATAAAATGTATCACAATAATATTTATTTTACATATTTACAAGCGTAATTACAGCTTTACATATAAGAAAGGAAACGAAACAAAACATTAACCTAACAACTAAAAATTGAATCCAAAATGGTAAATTATCATTTATTTTGGAAAGTCGGTAATCACCAGTCGTTATTTCCATAGAAATGAGCAAATGGTACCTATCATTAGAATCGTTTAATATAGAAAGTTCTTGACTAAAATCTATTGTTGTTGAATCAAAATAAAAACAACCACTTTTGTCGTGGTATTTTGATATACTTGTACAAAGTAGTTGTTTATATTTATGCTTATATCCAGTGGCGTACCTAAATAAACTAGCGCCTTTACAAGCACGAAAGGACAATTTTCCTAACATTATCCTTTCATAGGACATAATAATGTAAAGTAATCAGTTTTGAGGTTAGTATATGAACGTGCTTTACAGGTAAAATAGTTTTTTAAACCCCCATAAAAGAACTGATAATCATCAAATGGCTGAACATATTTTCTTGAATCATAGCTTAGAACAATTTCAATGAAGTCACTTTTCAAACAGCAAAAAAACTAAACCAAGTTCGGTTCAGCTGTTTGAGCGCTTAGATGCCAAAAACAGACACACAGATATACACGGTAAACTTATTACACCTTCTTTTTACGTAGGGGTTAAAAATGCTCTGAAAAAGCAAACACTTTCCAATGAGGAGTGTAAAAGACACACTCTGCTTGTATGGATGTTTTGGAAAAGTGCTGACAAATACTATCAGTTCAATTGTTTTTGTCTGTGCTTGCTGTTTGAAGAATCTAGAATGGACAATGATCTTTCAAGAGCATGTGAGGCTACTCGTGAAGTTGGTACCCCTATCTTTAGCTCGTGTGCCACCTATTTAGATACGCCACTTTTTGTATCTTTCATCCAGAGTGATTGGTTGATTTATTTCAATTTGTAAAAAAAAATGCCTTACCCAATGTGAAATATCCCTTATATACACTTTCCCGTTATAGTCAGTAAACGACAAAATGATGCTTCGACTGATGACCGAAATTGAACAATATTAGACGTAACATACAACAAAGAAAATTATATAATGGCAATTCGTAACGAACCTTATTCTAGTCAATTGTTTACAAAACGTGACCTTGAAAACCATTCAATATGTTCAGTTGGCAATTTGATGAAAAGAATGTAGTAAATAAAATCAACGAAGCAAGCCGTGAAGGACTTTTGAATAATTTATTAATTCAGTTAAAACTCGTTCCATATTTTGAGAGCATGAAAAGATTGTTTGTGATGATTGATTTTCTAGTAATAAAACTGTTTATCAGGCTGGTCTTTAATTATTTTTTGTTACTTTTTCAAATATTTAGGATAAGTCAATGATTTATTTGTAACTATTATTTCGTTCTTATGATTCCGTAGGAATAATATTTCTGGCACTTTTGTTTATCTCTAGATCTCTACTTGTATCTACACTCTATCTACAGTCACCACATTAGTAGTGACTTAAATTAACTTAACACTAACTTAGGATTACGGATGCGCTGGAGGGACGTACGCTGGCCAAATGTAATATGGTACTGCAACAGCCTGGAATAAAAACGAGAAAGAATAAGGAAGGTGTTTACAGTGAGATGGAAATAAAGAAAAACACCCTACGCTGATTAAAAAACAGTTTATGTTTTAATCATAAAAAGTTAAGAACGGCATGTCTCTGAGTTTTTCAACAAATATTTCTGCCGAGAAATTTTAGCTTCAAAAACGCTGCTCTGTTTATTTTTATTTTTATATGGAACAGATCTACGTTTGGCCAACACCTCGCCCGATGGTAAGCGACTGTGAAAAATAGACTTGCGTTTATCTCTCACATTGCCTGATGTTAAGCGATAATACCTCCTATAATGGAGCATGCTTGTCTGGAACAAACCAATTCATCTGCGAATTATAGACACCCTGATTACTCGTTGAAATATCCTCCTGCTTTCGTTGATTCCCCAATTCTGGGGGTCGTGACCCATCACGGCATCAACTTCTTCCTTATGATGTTCCACCAACTGTTCCGGTTTGAAATATAAACCTTGTAAAATGTTAAGATTATCAACAAGAAATGTATATAACCAACACAGGCGTCAGAGGGACGCCAAACGCGTTGACTGACGCTGGCGTCATTCGAAGCTTGATTCTGCTTTACGTTACATGACAAACGGTTCACATTTCAACGACTAGTGCTTACACTGATATGGTGTCGCGTTGCGACGGAAGTGTCTATTAAAAATTTTTTAGATATAAAAAGAAGTCAGGTTTGCATTATTCTATTGTGTTGCAATGTGAGAAATCTAACACCTCAAAATGTTGCGATCTTCTGAACCAATCTAAATTCACAAACGTGCATTAAATTGACAATGCAATGATTTATGACCCGATAAGATGTTAAAATGTTTTAATTCATAGAAATAAATTGCAGAAACATTAAATACAATTGTATCAATTTATCTTTGCATTGTGTAATTATTGCTAAAGTTTTGATCTTTTCACAAAATGAATGATTTGAAATATTTTGAATTTACAATTAACTAACAATGCATTGCGGCTTTGACCAATTCAAGGATAAAAAAAATCGTCTAAAATAGTTTTTTTTTACAGCCTATCAGTTAATCTTGGACGTGGCATATAGAATTTTATATAAATCCATTCGGACAAACACTAATACACAAAGTTATGAATGCTCTGAAGAGCTTTTTGATCCTATTCCTGCGTCGGACTTCCACTAACACACATTACGACACCATCAAAAAGCTCACCCCCACATCATATAAAACTGGAAATTTCACACTATCTGATTTTTTTGCTTCTTACTTCCGCGAACCTGCAGGGTGTGGAATGTCCTTCCGCAAAAGTTTTGCAGCCGTGCTTCAATATGAGTTATTTCAAAAAGGTGTCTACAACTACCTCTCCGGGTTGGTAAAGCTCAGTGAACACCGCTAGTGTTGCAGGTGTCCATTGATGGCAGTTTCTGCTTACCATCAGACTTACAAAATAATATGTAATGAATTTTAAAATCACAGTTGGAATTTATTCTTCTTGTGGTAAGTACTTACTTCTTGCGTGGTTCTTACATTCCGTCTCGAAGCTTCTTTCTCATACTTCCACTGCTGGTCGCTAGCTGAATCATGGCTTCCATTACTAATATCATTCGATTCCAAATTATTATGTCTCGCATCTTCTTGTCTTTGATGTCCTCTGTTCTGAGCATCGTTGACATAAGCTGGTACGAAGTATCGCAGTCCGATACCAGGCAAGCTTTGAGAGCTGAGGAATTGGGTTGGTGTGAAGAAGTTCTGGGCCGGTTGAGGTTGGTGCGCTCTGTTTGTAGGGATGTACGAGTTGACAAAGATCTGTGCATTGTTGAGAGGAAGTGGGGCGGGAACTGGCGCCTTGTACACTTGGGTGTACCTCGGCTGAGGATTGAAGAGCTGGGGTCGCCTGTGAACGATACATTAGTCATGAAATAGAAGTCAATTACCTTAGAACATTTGAAAAAATAGCCGTCTGCTCTTCTGGAGCACCATCATCATTCTTGGCCTATACTAGTCCAATGCTGGTAAAGGTATCTTCAATATAAAATAATATGATTGAATATCATAAAAGTTTGCATTAGTGTACAATTGTACATAGTGGGACACATTACAGGTGTAAACCGCGATACCCACCTCAGTGACGTGTCATGGGATATGACAGATTTTTAGCCGTGGAAATTGCTACAGGTCATTTCAAATCATTTTTAAGAAACTAAATAGTGAAGTCGTGTAAAGTCACATAGTTACTTCAACGTCACTTGCCACCACGTGTCACGTCACTTAGATGAATTTCAGCATTTCAGGCCTAATGGAATTTGATTAGGCATGAAAATATCTTATAGAAAGGTCTAAAAGCATGCAATATTTTTTCGAGATCGACTTCGGCAACCCGGTCTGTTCATAATGATTGTATTTTACATTGGTAACTTTTTAATAGTTTACCATTGAGCATTAGGGTCAGGCGCGTCGTTAGATCGTGCCTCCCAGACCGGCGCAGGAGCACGGTAGGGCTGCGGCACGGGCAGCTCAGGCTCCGGCGTCGGCGGGTCGATGGGTCCGTTCTTGGTTCCGTACTTCACCATGATGGCCTGTGCGCTGGACGCGTACAGCATCAGGCATGTCAGGAACTGCAAGAAAACACGAAGACAGTCATTACTTATTTTAGTTGAATCTCAATTTAACAACTTCATCGTGGCAGGAAGAACCAGATCAAGAACCAGAGTCACCGACATAGCTGTTAAAATTTGCAAGTTGAAGTGGCAATGGGCAGGCCACATCGCTCGAAGAACCGATAACCGATGGGGAAGAAAGGTTCTGGAGTGGAGACCACGAACCGGAAGACGCAGCGTAGGTAGGCCTCCCACAAGATGGACCGACGACATAGTGAGAGTCGCTGGCATCCAGTGGATGCAAAAGGCAGGCTGTCGTTCAGTGTGGAGGTTAAAGGGGGAGGCCTATGTTCAGCAGTGGACGTCTTCTGGCTGATGATGATGATGATGATCGTGGCAGGTCCGTAATTTTTCTACGTATAGTAGCCGTACCTACCTATCTATCTATATATATAAAAGCAAAATTCATCTACTCACTCACTCACTCATCACGAAATCTCAAAAACTACTTGACCTACGAAGCTGAAATTTGCCACGTTGATTCCTTATGGGGTAGAGGTCCGCTAAGAAAGGATTTTGCGAAAGGACCAAATTAAAAGGGGCAAATAGGGACTGAAAGTTTATGCGTACAAAATCGCGGGCAACAGCTAGTAGTAATTAAAATAAAGCTACAGGAACTATAAAATTGTTAGTTGATTAAAGCAAACGGTCCCTTGCCGAAGTTGATGCTCAAAAATGTTTCTCAATCAAGTATAATAAAGAATTAGGGATCAATTATTTAATTATGTTTACTCTACAGATAAATAATTCATATCTAATTCCTTATTGTACTTGATACGTCATCAAAGCGGAATACACATTTTTTTTTTAACAATAATGATATTTTTAGTTTTTGTATTCATTATAAACACCACCCCCTCATTTTATCTTTGTAATCTGGACAATGAGCGCAACTACAAAATGCCAAATTACCAGAAAAAATCACGACGAAAGAACTAGCTAAATATTATTTATAATCTGTCTTTTGACGACTCTTATCAATGCAATGCATTTAAATTGTTCTGTACATATTAGTCGGAGCTGTTATCAAACAATCCTTGAACTTAAACTTTTAGTAAGACTGTTTCTCCACCTAATTAACATAAAATTTAAATAGAAGCTCAATATAAACTCTAAAATCAAAAACCCAGAGCATGTTGCGCAAGCGCATCTGCTGTGCACCCAACCACAGCACTTAACTGGTATAGCATCGGTTATACTGTCTTCAATAAAAGGTTGTTTCCACATAAAAGCTGATTGTTCCGCTGACGAGATGTTTTATTTTAATTAAGCATCAATCAAGATCAAGCTTTCAAACGTAGCCTTCAATTACGCTTTACATTTCCCACGAGAACATCTTTTCTTGCGCATATTTATCTATTTACATTCGTCCCAATTGCGCATTTTGTTTCTAGTTCTAGTTGCCATTGTTTATGTAAAGTTGGCAAATAAACTTTTGTAATGCAAAGTTTCCAAAGATGTTTAAAACGTGAATTGTTATCGGAGCATCTTGACGATTTTATTAGTGTTTACGGCTAGTTGTAATTGTTGTTGATTAATGTGCCTTTACAATGTGGTAATAAAACTTGAATAGTTTCAGGGTCTCATCTAGGTATTTATACTTATTTAGCAGCAATATGCTACCGGAATGATATTTTTATTATTTTATAAAAAACGGACTATAAATAGAGCCAAACTCCGAAAACCAAGTTGAAATGTGTTCAAAATTAAGAGAGATAGGTATACATAATTATTTTAATATCTTGCTAGGCAGAGAGCGCACTATACTTACGAATGACGTCACATGTATGTACGCCATACAAACTCCATACTGTCATTCATCTTGCAAAAAAAGGGACAGAGCGCCCATTTCTAATCCGAACAAAAACTTTACATTACATTTACGAGAGTGAATCGGTTTCTTCTAGGCAAGTGTGCTCCATCATTGACCACATCGTCACTTAACATCAGGTGAAATGGCGGCCAAGCGCTCGCCTATCTACTATAAAAAAAGACCTATCTACTATTAAAAAAATATTTAAAAAAAACATGCTAGGTTCAGGTATAGGGCTCATATGACTCCACCCACCAGGTGAATATTTCTAGAAATATCTATAGCAATTAAGAAAAAGCAACTCACCTGTAACCTCGCGGGCAATCTCATTTTGCTGTTATATTGGTGTAGTCTACGTTAACATTCGTTTTGTTCCTGCAACAAAAAAAGATCAACATTATTTTTTAAACTAGGATTGTCAACTTTTTGCAAAAGAAATAAAGTATATACGCGTATATCCCGTATTAAGGCAAGACGAGAAAAATTAACAATATTTTGAAAAATAATTATTTGCATTTATTTTTATTAAATGACTCAATTTGTTTTAGATTGGTAAAATAGTAACAGGATTTTTCATATTTTCTTTTTGTTGAACAGTATAAAGTGTTGTAACGCTAAAAACAGTATAATACTAAAGTTATATGATTATTTACGGAATATTTACCGTGGTAAGGTTTTGGAATGCGCTCCCAATATTTCGGCGCAGTTACATGTACCATGTTCACGGGAAGACTGATGTGATGACTGCGTGTAACTGCGCCGAAATATCGGGAGCTCATTCCACAAAGTTACCACGGTAAATATCCCGTAAATAATCATATAATTTTAGTGAACAACCGTGATAGTTTAAAACAGTATAATACTGTTTTTAACAGTATGGTTGGTAACCCTATTAACAACTCCCACATTGCCTTTTTTACATCTATAATTATAAAATCGCGCATAAAGCTTCGTAATGTCAGTGTTTACTTTAACAAGTTTATTTAAAGAGGTAAATCGTCAACGTCCGAAATTGGTAATATTCCGGCTTACTCATTAAAATATTGCCTTTTAAAGCGATTTACATATTACACGGATTAAACCTGGTAATAGCGGTAATTATGTGAAATGTTTCACATTTTGTAACGCATCTCAGATTAACAAAATTTTTGCATGCTGATACGCAACTTGCAAATGTTATGCGTGAAATTAATTTATTACAATTTTTCCACGTAGTAGATTACTAACATCTTATGTATTAAATGGTTAGCAACCCTAGGGGTGAAAACTTACAAAATCTTACCTAAACGAATAACCAGTTTAATCAAGAATAAAAATTATTAATTTAAAAAAAAATACTGTTAAAACAAGCTTTTAGGCGTTCGCAATTGCATTTAGTAGGACGTCGTTTTAGTTATTCGTATTCTTCTCAGCAAACCCTTTAATTTGATACCCGTATCATGGGGGTGCATAAAAATAACTGGTCAGCCATCTTTGGGAGTCCGCCATATTTGATTTAGAATGGCGTCACTTAGCAAACTATGCATTGTCAATTTGTCATCCAAACTAAACGTATATGCAAAACTTCAGGCAAACCTTATTATTCTAGTGCATTTCTCATTTTTCTCTCTCACCATCTCTGCTCTCAGCAAGCGGGGTTTCGTAGTAAATACTCAACATTAGATCATAATACATGTTCAAAGACAAGTTCTACAGAAATACAAAGAATACAATAAACGCTACTATCTGGCCTTTGTATATTATAATAAGGCTTTTGATTTCTTAGAACATGAATACATCTGAGAAGCATTGCGTTCTCAAGGTATGCAGGAAAAGTACATACGAACATTTAAGAAGGTATTCTCAAAAAGCACAGTTCAAATCAGGCTAGAAGCAACGGGAGAGGACTTTCCCATCGCAACTACTAACACAGAATAAATAATAGTATTACGAGCTAGTAGTTTATAATGTAACACAAGTGCTGCTAGAAGGTGCGAAACACGAGCCAAGTTGTGAAATGTCGAAAGAAGAAAGGTGAACTGGTCCGCAATATCTCTTGCACGCATCACAATACTGCAAATAAATAGAGCTTGACATATTACGCTAAACCAACCTTAGTTGTACTTCGGGAGCAGTATGCTATTTCGAGTAAGGTGAGTGAAACAAGCGTGATGATTAAAATATCACACTAGACAAGACCAGCAGATGGTTATGACTTTAAAATCATTAATTACAACAGTAAATCATTAATTACCTACAAAAATAAATTAATTATAATTCCTCAATAAGCAAGTTTGTATAGTAAATATTATGAGTGTATTTCTCGAAACAAAAGATGAAGTGATTGAAGATATAACTTATAACCTGGATTAACAAATACTGGCACATGGGCAACATTTTATAATGAAAAAATATTTATACTTTTTTAACCATTGCATTCTACCTGATAGCACACTGATACATGGGTTAAATTTAATATTGATTTCCATAAATTATACTGTTCTTGTAGCATTATTAGGTAAATTGCTGAACGCAGCTAGTTAGCGGTTGACACTAATTTAATGAATGACAATGACAGTTGAACTTGCATGAGTAAGTTTAAAAAAATCGAAAAAGAGCTCATAGCCTTTGCATAGATTATCAACAAGTACATTTATCCATAAATAAATTAATTAGCTATCCATTAAAAAAATACAATTAAATAGCTTCCATCCTTTTGGGAGCTACGAAGTTACAGACAGTCACGTTTTCCGTTCCGTATCGATCAATGGTCAATAAGGGGGTCAATAGGTTTAAGTAGATGAGCGCCTCTTTACAGCGTGATATCATTTTATTTTATTTGTAGTGTTAGTTTGTATTTTATTTTATGGGTCATTGAAGTGCCTGAAATAAATGATTTTATTTTGTATTTTATTTTATTTTAATAATATAATATTATCATCTTCTTTAAATTAAATCTGCAATTATTTCATGTTGATAATATTACAATTTCAAACATTTTATATTACTAAATAATAGCAATATACCTTATTAAATCAGCTGACGACTCCTCTACTTTTATATCGTGTTGTAATAAAACACAATATTTTGATTACGGATGACACTCGCAACAAAAGTAGCAATAACTATGCAGGCAACTGTTGCATTTCAAAATTCGAAGATGGATATCTAATTTGACAATGCGCTGAAAAGTAGACTGTTTCGAAGTTTTTTGTCGCAACTGTCATCTTTCTAGCATTTTTAGGTAAACTGCATCTTATCCATTGTTCTAAAACTTACTTTTATTTTATTATGTAGGTAATTACCTTTTCAAAACTGTCCACTTTTCACATTCACTGTGAAAAGTGGATGTATAACAAATTGTTATGCATTGATAAGATGGTTTCTAGAATGGTGGGGCTGAGTATGGGCAAACGTTGAGTTGATAAGGTGCCTATGGTCAGCTCTGAGGAAATAATAACTACTTTAAGGCGAAACGACGTCCTGCGTATAAAAGCAGTTACCTGGCTGATGGTAAGTGGATGCTGGAAGCAAAATATTGATGAAGAGGCGTTTTTCATGCGGCATCTTGGTACATCCAGCGGTGGAAAATTATGCAATACCTATAAGCTGATAATAATATAAATATATATATATATATAAATATTTATTTTAATTTTGCTAAGTTTGTCTTTATTAAAATTTAGGAAAGTTTCCAAATATTATGTATATTTCTGAATTCCTGGCATTGAATGTTTTGCTTAGAAAGCTGATAATTAAGTTGTTTTTGGGGAAAACGAATAAGTAAAATTCACTACGCATAATTGCATGTTGCAGTTAAATAAAAATTACGAGGCACCGAAAAACGTTTTTAGCACACAACTTGACACTGTTGCGCGCGCAGAATAAATGCATTTAATTTTTCCTTTTAAACTCTGCATCAATTTGTACACGAATTATCTACTTTATCTTATAGTTTTAATACCTTATAAAGAAAATTCTGAAGATATATCGATGCCCAACCTAGGAAGACTAATTTTCACGTCAGCGAATACAACGAAATTAACATTTATATTACAGTAATTATTTTGAATCCAAAATATTCCAGGCTTGTAGATTTACTCAGACAAACCGCTTAACGACGTGTTTTTAAAAGCATTAAGCACGTTAAAAAGTTCGATATTTAAAATCTTCATGCTTGCAAGTAAGGTCAAGTTATATCATTCGCAATTATCGCTTATTAAGGGTAATTATCATCTTAATTTGCTGTAATAGTGGCACTTGCACATAGTATTATAGCAAATAGGTATATTAATTCACAAAAACCAAGAGATTCGTACTTTACTATAATTATATAATTCCTGGGCTAGCGCCTTTATTAACTAAACAAAATACAAGCTAAAACTAAAACTACAAATACAGTTAGACTGCCCATAGACCGTTGAAGGTCCAAAGACAATCCAAATGCTCAAGCCCACTACCAGTTGGCAGCGTACCCAGCATGCTGGCGGCACTACCACGTTGAATGGCAATGCTTAATATAATTATTAAACTATATAATTATTATACTAAAGTTTGTTTTAACTATCTTTCGCAATAACTTTAGTCGCTACAAAAAGAGTTATTTCAACAAGTTTATTAAAAAAAGTTTTATTTTTTTTTAATATGTAATTATTTTAATTGCATAATACACAATAGAGATTTAGTCGGATAAGTGGCAATCATAATGTATATTTATTTCAATTTGATTTTTATTTAATATAATTGTAGTTTTAATGTGTCATCATCATCATCATCATCAGCCAGAAGATGTCCACTGCTGAACATAGGCCTCCCCCTTTAACCTCCATACTGAACGACAGCCTGCCTTTTGCATCCACTGGATGCCAGCGACTCTCACTATGTCGTCGGTCCATCTAGTGGGTGGCCTACCTACGCTGCCTATCCTGCCTATTATGCCTGCTATCTTCCGGTTCGTGGTCTCCACTCAAGAACCTTTCTTCCCCATCGGTTATCGGTTCTTCGAGCGATGTTTTAATTTGTATAAATTTTAAATCCCATAATGTGACTGAATTGATGTAATGAATTTTATTTAATTTAATAAGAATTTGTATAACTTGAAATATATTAATATAATTCATCATCATCATCATCAACCCTGAATGATCCACTGCTGGTTATAAGCCTCTCTTTATTTATGCTTCTTTCCCCGGTCTCTCGCTAGAAGTTAGAGTCGGTTAGAATTAATCAATTTATAAAAAATTACTCACTTTCTTTTTAGGAGAGATTTTTAATGTTATGTTCCATTACAAATAAATACATGATAGCCGTACAGACTGGATGAAAAAAATATGACGCTCCCAATCATTTTTTATCCCGTCTGTAGCTATCTTGTATTTATGAATCTTTTGACACTTCACTTATCAAAATCAGTTGAGGGATTTAAGTTGTAAGTTGAGACAAACAAGCATGCATGCATACAATCATACATACCTTCCTTTTAGCGTCGTCGAGTAAAAATATGTCAAAGTAAGCAATCAGAAATGTATATATTGTTACAATACAATAACAATTATTGTAAACAATAGATTTTTTATGTTTCTAACCTGGCATTAATTATAACAGAAAATTTACCGCGAAACAATTCAAAGTGCCCTAACAATTAGATTCAGTTACAAAATTAATAACACGCTTTAATTAATTTAATTACTCAAACAATACACCCTGAACATGCCCTAAATCACAAAATGTTGACGCTACATTTCGCTGACTATCAAATAATTGAACGCCCGTCGGTTCACTGTCACTCAACTTTGGACGCGGTCATTATCTACGGCCTAGAGTAAAGTCATAAGCGGAGCGGGTAAATAAGGAGAGACAAAAAACAAAAGTGAAAAAACATCATACTAATATAAAAAAAAAAATTAGAGTGCGTTTGTTTTTATTTCACGCAGTAACAGAGCAATGGATCTAAATGTTGTTTTTTTTTTGCATAGAGGTACGAAGTTGCAAAAAACCAGAGAGTGATATGGTATACTTTTAATCCCGGAAAAATTTACAGTTTCTGAAAAGATGTCCACGTGGGTGAATTTTTTATTTTTTATTTTGCATTTTTAGGGAAACTTACAGCCTAATAGTATAAGTAAACAAAAACAATTAGGAGACTAGGCCAATTACAAGTTCCCGCCTATGGAGAGTGAAAGCACGAGGTGCAGCTAGTAATGATTATATTATATACATGTCTCTAGCCGTCTGTCAGTTGGATTTCGGATTATTATAAGTTCACGGCAAAAGCATCATGATAAAATAAATAATAAGGTACTAAACTTATTAGTGCGCATGTGCGCATGTATTATTGTGTACGCGGATGCATATATAATACTTTTCGCCCCAAAAAAAAAAAAAAAACTTGATTTATAAAATAGTTTATGATCTTAGGTACTTAATTATCGCATCGTTTGAGAAAACATTAGGCAAAAATTTTACATTGTTATTTAAGTTAGCGACAACAAAAATAATTATATCGCTCCGCTTACTAACTCAGACAGCGTTTATAGTTCATGAACTTCAACCCGAATTCCACGGTTATTACTAAAATTACTTACTGTTAGCAAATAGGCGTTTCCTGATTACACAGTTTATAAATCTGGGTTAACATTTACGCAATGTTCATAATGAAATTGTGCATCGAAACCTGCAAAGGGCAAACCGAGTAAAGACTCTCGTAAATTAACTAATAGTGCACTGCAAACCCAAACTGTATGGTAAGTCTGCATTTTATGTCCACAACGCCTAATCACAGGAATTCAGCGACAAGAAATACGTATCAGTATAATTGGTTGAGCACGCTTTGATCTACGTCTGATTTTGTACGTAGTCAGTCCTTTGAGATGCAATAAATTAAATTAAAACAAGTTGACAGCGTTACCCTTTTGGGCGTTTTAACTTGAAAGCTGTAGGAAATTTGTCGTTTATAGAAACGTTTATATCGCTACTTTTTTGGTGTGAATCAGGATTGTGACTGTCCTTTTCTGTTTGTAGTACGCATGGGAAGTAGTTGAGAAATAGTTTTTGCTATAAGTGCCAACTTCTCGAGTGTGATCTAAATACTTGCCTACACTTACTGGACTGGTCCTTGTGTAATAAACATTAATGACGTAATTGAGTAGAAGTATAATAGTGTCTATACGTGTGATTTTTTCAGAGTATTCATGTCGACGAGTTTGTCTTTTTTCCTATGCCTTATTTAAATTGGCTAAAACCATAATAAGTACCTAGGTACTCGTATATAATAAATGATAATAAAAACTAATAAAATACATTTTAAACGAAATATATGGAACAGCTGTTTGTTTTGTAATTTCAAGTTTGGTTTCATTGTAAAAGTTGTTCATAATGATGAGAACAATGACTTTCTTTCGGCTCTTCTGTGGAACCCTGTATCAACATCAACATCAGCCCTAAGTTGCTCACTGCTGGGTATAGGCCTCCATTTATTTATGCCACTCTCTCTGGCCTTGCGTGACTGCCGAGTAAGGATGAGGTAGACCGACAACACCAAAAAAACTGTTGGGAACCTTGTGTACTAGTCAATTATTGTTTTTAGTTTAAGTAGCTTCATTTATATGCGATTGATTCTTATACACCATTCTTGCTAGTATGGTATTAAATATAATGTATATAAAACTGAAAATTAAATGAGTGACGGTGCCCGACCGGTATAGCATGCACGCTTTACAATCTGACGGCACTCAGTTCTATCCTTGGCCCTGCAACAATAACTCGTGTAGTACTTATAAGCTACTAGCGACCCGCCCGCCCGGCTTCGCACGGGTGTAATTTACGTGCGAAGCCGGGGCGGGTCGCTATATGTATAAACCTTCCTTGAAAACGTATCTAACTGATGGAGAAAACCGCATCAAAATCCGTTGAGTGGTTTAGAGGGAGTTAGCGGCCATACAGACAGACAGACGCTGAAAGCGACATCAATTTATACTATGTAGAGAAGAGATATAAACTGAAAATTAAATGAGCTACGGTGGCCGACCGTTAGCATGTACGCTTTACAATCTGACGGCACCCGGTTCTATCCTCGGCCCAATGACTTGTGTAGTACTCAAATAAATCATATGCCGTTTTGATGCCATCACTCAAAAATACTGAAGAAAACACCGTGGGGAAACCGGTATGTTCATCTCAACAATTCAAGGACATGACATTCACCAACATGTACTGAGCAAGCATGCATGGTGAATGAGGGCCCACCCTCTTTCTCTGAAAGAAATCCTGTGTCCCAGCAGTAGGAACATGATAGGCTGGTAATGATGATGATGATTTCAAGCTGTTGAACTAATATGTAAATATGTATATTGTTACTTTGCATTGAACTTTATTGTGGAAGACATAAAGGTTAGTTCGAAAACTTTGCGTTGACTCCGAAGAAGCATTACAATGAAATTGTCTTGCCTCCTTGACTCAAAGCCTTGATAACGTGTCAAGTAACAAAGAAAAGCATTAGTTAGGACAGGTAATGCAAATGACTCGCCTACGTTATATCTAAGTGATTACATTAAATCGCAAAGCTTCAGATTGCAGAATCACAATCTTTCGGCTGGCAACAAAGGCACAACTTTGACTAATTTTCAAAAACTGTTCAGCTATGTTTTTACGCATCTACTATTTATCCAAAATATATATATGTAAGTGTTTAATATCGCAAATTTAAGTTTTTTTATTAATATAAAATTTGAAACAATATCCGGTAGGCGATGGAAGTTTAGTTTTTAGCAATGGAGACGACCAACCAAGTTTTAAGTATCCAAAAGAAAAATAGCGATGTTTTACCTACAAATAAAACATTTATTAAACATACTTACCTAATTCGAAACCTAATTATACATGAGAGTAGCGTACTTGACTTTCGTTGTGTACTAGCCGTGCTATCATTGGTCCGCTCGTTTGCCTCGTCCAATCATCGTTGACTCCGCCCCTTCCGCTCCCCTCTAGCGACAACCATCACCACAGGCAGTGCGCTGAGCGCAACTTGGCTTCATTGGTTATCTCGTGTAAATGGCCACCAGGCAGAATTAGAAAGTATTAGGTTTCGAATTAGGTAAGTATGTTTAATAAATGTTTTATTTGTAGGTAAAACATCGCTATTAAACAACTGTACCGTAATTCGAAACCTAATTATACATGAGAGACGTGTTTGTTATCGTCTGGTGGTGATGGTAACGCCAATGTGATATATTTAAAGTAGTTATAAGATAGAAATAATTAGAATTTAGAATTTATAGGATACAACTTCAGTATTTATTTATTTTATGTCAAATCATGCCATAGGTGGCAAACAAGCTGACGGGCCGCCTGATGGTAACCGATCACCGTCGCCTATGGATAACTGCAACACTGGGGCATCATAGATACATTGCTGACCTTTAAGGACTCGACAGCCCTTATAGTTACTTGGAAATGCCGCAGGAGGGAGCTCATTCCATAAATTGCAGGTGTAAGGCAAAAAATATCGCGCTAAACGCACCGTGTGCGATTTCCGCCTATCTATAACATGTGGATGAACTTTCAGGAAGTGGCAGCTGGTTCGATGATAAAACCCGGAATGTTGACATCGGATCGAACAGTTCAGAACATTTCCTCTTGTAAATTCTATAAAAGACACAAAGAGACCCAACGTCTCTACGCATGCTGAGCGGCGCTATGTGTTCAGTGACCTTGGGATTATCGACAATTCTGACAGCTCTACGCTGTGATGCATCAGGTGGCTCAAGTTGATACTTGAGTGCTCCGTTTCAAAGATGGGAGCAGTAGTCAGTACCCCATGTGAGGTTGGACTTGACTTTGTAAAGCAAAAGTCTTTGTCTCAACATGAAATACCACTTCGCCTCGTTAAGCACACTAAGTTAGCTTGGCCTTACTCGCAATGTGACCGCGAAACTATAAATTTGTAGAAATGTCGACACCTAGGATTCCAATGCTATCCGAAACTTTGTTCTGAAAGTGAGAAGCCACAACAAATTGGGTTTTTTTAGCAGTGAACGCGCAAACTTGCGTTTTTGTTGGGTTCGACTGAACCCGATTCGGTTCACCCCAACTCGGGACCTGCTCAAGAGACGCCTCAATTTCAGACAGTAGTTTGTTCCTACATTCTTCAACTACGACATGAGAGGTGTTAGCACAACCAGTATACTGTGCATCACCCGTGCTTTCGTCCGCATAATAATGCATATTGGTCGAAAGCAACATGCCACTGATGTGGAGAAGAAAGAGCGTTAGCGACAACACAGAACCCTGCAAGACGCCCGCGTTGATAACCATGCTATAGATACTTAAAAATATATTTGTAAATTTGTGTTAAGTGTAATGTAAATGTAAACTCAAGGGTTCGTCAGAAAACCGGCGCTGATAGTCCTTGACTTTCAGCATTAAAGTCGAGACGGACCCATTCGACAGTCGACACTGATTGTATCCTTTAGATATAAGTTTTTGTAAAGGTGTCGAATAAAATGCATTTTCTTGCTTTTCCATGCTGTCAGAGCAGGAATCAGAGCACGAGTTGAGAGTTAAAAATCACTTTTTAATCTAGAATTATTGTGATACAATAAGTTTATAATTCGTCAATTGAATTAGATTGTGAATTAGAGGAGCCTGCGATTGTGAGGTAACTGGTATATCACCTGGTAGGTGATAAAACTGTCAAATAAATATTGTACCGGTCTAAGATATTGAATACTTCTGACTAGGGTCACTAGTGCTTGCGAGTTTGTACCACTCTCGTTGAGAAGGTATGATACAGTGACACCATTGTTCTGTCGTCTCGTCGCACTGTATTTAAAGTGCATTTGATTGGAGGTAGTAACCTTGATCTTGTAACATTCTTCATATGGTGATAGCCATAATTTCTTTATAGTTGTAATAAAAGATTCAGAAACTTTCGTAAGTTGAAAGTCCTGGTTATCAAACTTGCCACCCCACAATGATTTTGCTCGCGTTCTTGTCGGTGGCGAGGTAATGTGATGGTTGGGGATTGTGTATGCCAGAGTCGATTTTGTAACTTTTCAGCCACCATTATAGTACCTGTAGTGACTTTCGAGTCAATGTAAAACTCAAGGCTCGAAACTTTATTATTAAGTTTACTTGTTAGGCTTAATAAGTGTTCACTTATAAGGCTTAAGTTCTTCAGATTGGTTGTTTTGGTTTAACTTCTAACCAAACTGTTCAAGTAGACTTACAGACTTACTTACAGAATACAATGATTCGCAAACTTTGTTTCCGCACTTTTTAAGCTATTATCCATAAAATAATATGACCGCCAACTCGCCAGATGTTAAGCGATGATGCGGTCTACGGTGGAGCACGCTTGCCTAGCTGAAACCGATTCGCTCGTGATTTGAAGTCACCCAGATTTTAACCACCGGGAACACCTATTCAGGCAGCGCATTCCACAAACTAGCAGTTTGCATAATACATGTGGAATCAAAGCGCTTTGTACGGGTTTTCGGAATATCAACCATAAAGTGGTGACGATTATTTGTGCCCGCTCTGGCAGTCCGATAGAAAAATGAGCAGGAGGGAATTAAATCATGAAGATCCGTAGCACACTCTCCGAAATGTATTCGATAAAAGACCGATAGACTAGCAACTTTGCGCCGATGCTCAAGACTAAGGAGCTTAGTCTGAACCAGGGATTCGTTGCTGATGAGCCTCTTGGCACGCTTTTCGATAGACTCTAATGCCCCAAGCCGATACTTAGCTGATTCATCCCAATGGTGAGAGCAGTACTCCATGCACGACCGAACTTGTGCTTGATACAGTGAAAGCAACTGTTCCGACGTAAAATACCGACGCACCCTCGATAGGACACCCAGATTTTTGGCAGCCAATTGAGCCTTGTCTTCAATACAGGAGCCAAAGTTGAGGGTAGAAGATAGAGTAACGGCCCAAATCTCAAGCCGGTCAGTTATTGGAATGGGTACATCACGGAAAGTTGGAGCCAGTTAGAACGGCGTCCTTTTTGCTTAGTTAGGCAAATGTTTTCTGAGCCAGGCTGATTCTGAATGGCAAGTGGTTGAAAATTGGTCTCATCATACATGGTCTCATCAATTTTCGGTCTGGGGAACATCGACGACACAAAGCGTAGCTTTGAAATTCTTAAGACACTTCGTCATTTCTGACGAGTAATGTATTTGGATGGTGACGTTTCTCGGCAGATGTAATGGTGGTTTCGTTTTGAACGGTATACGGTAGCCACTTATGAAGTTGAGAATGTAGGGTGGAACCCCGAGCATTTACATCGAGCGTAATATTTGTGTAGCTGACTGGCATGGAATGGCTTCGAGTCAGTATCTTTGGTTATTTCCTCTCCTATCCCGGTGGGATGAGGGGGAATTGCATCTTTTGTAGAGTACAAGGTGGTCATTATCAACTCTTTCTCGAAAGGATTTGTTTGAAACACATTTATTTGTAGTGTTCTGCTTTGCCTGTGGTGCTGGTTGTGACGGACCAGGATCGTTCAGAGGTTCAGAGGTGTGTTTCTTTGGAGCAGAGGGCGGCCAAAAGAACTTGCTTCTATCGCAATTAGCTTTTTCAAGCGTAGGGCTCACTCTCGAAAAGAGTGGCGCATGAAGGCGGAAATTTACCAAGTGCATTTTTATGGAATGGATCTTTAAATGCCGTCAGTATTTCATCTGCTTTGAATTAACTCAGCTATATGGCCACATACTATTTGAACAATGTCACTCCTTTGAATACTCCCCCTCGGAAATTATACTATTCCATTTCAGACCAATTTCTGCTGAATTCAAATTCTTATGTTGCATGCTGCTCTTAGATCCACTTAATCTGATTGAAGGGTTTCTTTTTGTTTAAGCAAAGTATAGGTCAGCCCTGCAAAATGTGCTTTACATTCGTGCCTAAAAATTAAGAGTTGTCGTAGCGCTTGATTTCTTCGTTGAAATCAAGGCTTGTAAACCCAGAGGAATGAGGGTAGCGTTTCTGAGTGTCAGAATGGTGGGCGCTATTCCAATCAGGTTGTTCAAAGTCAGTTGCATGACCTTGGTTTTTGCTTTACAGGTATATTGAATTGTTGTTCGTTAGGAAGTTCAGATGATTGAACTGTGGGTGCCCTGTAAAGTTCCTCATTGTAGGATTCACCACTCGTGTTTGGGTCTGCGCAAAAACTAAGGTAGTTGGCATCATAGTGTGAATCAGGGTGGTAATTACTTTGGTTGGCACTGTTTAAACGGGATTTAATGTCGGCTATTTCGGAAAATGATCTGTTCAACTTACTACTTTTCTTGTTCTTGTTCTTCCGGATTGATTTATTACCACTATCACATGACGATGAACTAGAAGTACTAGAACTTGATGAAGGTAAGAACTGGATCCAGAGCTTGAACGTTTATGTACCTTCCTTTTCCTTCCTTTCCTTGTTTCTGCAGTCTCTTCCATCGTTGGAGCTGGACCTTTATTATCTATTTAAAGTACTAAAACACACGTTAATGCAATTAGTAAAAGTATATATATATTTAAAAATCGAACGGTAACACCGTTAAATTAAAATTTTTAGTTGTGCAGAACTTATCAGTTGTTATAACGATTATTTCTTTTTATTTTATTTTATTTTATAAGGAATATAAGAATCTGAAAAAATTCACTAGCACGACGCGGTCTGTAATATTTCTAGTTACGACCGCTTTGTATGAAAATCCAAACGCCAATGAAGCCAAGTTGCGCTCAGCGCACTGCCTGTGGTGATGGTTGTCGCTAGAGGGGAGCGGAAGGGGCGGAGTCAACGATGATTGGACGAGGCAAACGAGCGGACCAATGATAGCACGGCTAGTACACAACGAAAGTCAAGTACGCTACTCTCATGTATAATTAGGTTTCGAATTACGGTACAGTTGTTTAATAGTGAGGTATTACACTATCACACAAATATTATATATGCTATATTTTTCGTGTTTGTCAGCACTCAGCTTCGTAGTTTTTATAATGGAAAACTTCATGGTTTCTGTAGAACAGCGGGTGAAACCACGAGACACTGCTATTGTTATCATAAAATTTCTTACTAACGTTATCGTAATCAAATATATCGCAACCTTTAAACACAGGAGCTATTCAATATTTAAATTAGGTCACCTTTTGCGTTTCTGATAAATCAAGCAAAGTAAAGCTTTTTTTAATGTATAAACACCATTTATGTCTGATCCAGTGCATCATCATCGTCATCATCATTTCAGCCATAGAACGTCTACTGCTGGACATAGGTCTCCTCCATCAATCTCCAAAAGGGCTAGTTGGAACCGGCTTGCATCCAGCGTTTCCCTACGGTCTCTTTTAGCTCGTTTGTCCATCCTGTAGGTAGACGTCTTAGGCCTCGCTTACCGGTTCGTGGTCTCCATTCGAGAACCTTCCGGCCCCGTCAGCCATCTGTTCTGCGATCAAGCCAGTGTGCCAGTTTGGTCAAGCTCCTTTAAATGATTTCTTTATGATCTTTGATCAAGCGATTATAAGAATTATGCATGAGATCAAGCGTGTGTTGACAAATAAGTAAGAACACGTAATGTAAATTTATACGTTAGCATTTCATTAGCCTTTGTTCAGTCAATCAACAGTTGAATGTAGAGCGAAAGGACATGCTCCTGATAGCGTATCTTATTTCCAATTGCAGTAATAATTATACTGGGTTACGCAGTAACTGTGTAATAAACCGAAAGGGTTCCACAGTATCCATCATGATGAACAACTTTTACTATGCTCGACAGTGTGTAGAAATAATATATAACTGCCATAATAACGAAAACGACATAAAGCCATTTTAAGCTGCCATTTTTCACTTAACTGTACTAAAAGTGCGAGAAACTTGAGGATCATAGGTGAAACCGCAATACGCAAGTAATATAGATTAAGTATATTATAAATTGTTATATTACATAGATTATTTTTACTTATCTAGATCCAATTAAGGTAGTTGGACAGTTATTCAATGGATCAGCAGAGCATTCTCTACATTTCTTCCGCTTGTATCGGAAGTCGGTCGTTACATGAGTATATGAAAGGTTCAATCGTCAGACATTCTACAATTACATAAATATAATACAATAAATATAGGATTGTATATTTAAGATTATAGGAATAGGTAGGTAACACACATATATCATACAAGAGAAGCTGATACCGTGATAGGTCATGACCCCCGGCATTGGCGAGTCAACGCAAAGAAAGAAGCAACCCACAGGCCAAATGAATGGATTATGTTTTCAAGGTCCAACAATAGACGAAGTAAAACCAGGCACGCAAGACCGAAAACAAATTGCGCTGAAGATATGAGCTAAAGAAGTGGATTAGTTTAAATAATAAACTCTAGTCAAATTGGAAGAAATATACCCATCTTTTTTAATGCATCATATAAACATATTATATTATCTATCCAGTCGGGATTACCAGCTCATGAGGCAGCGCCCCCGGTACGCCCGCGGTAGGCGCGGACCCGGGTATGTCCTAAAACTGCGACCAGAACCACCGGAGGATGGGCAGCAGCGTCCTGTTAGTACACGGTGAACGTACTGCGATCTCCAAGCCACCTGCCAAGCGTGGGGATTATGGCAACACCCCTCTCTAAGAGGTAGGCCTTGTTCAGCAGTGGACATTTAATGGCTGATGATGTGAGGCAGCGCACCACAACTGAGCCATACTGGTCATCAGTTATTACAAGTTGCTTTTGTAAAATAAAGAAATAAAGGGCCGGTTAAATAATAATATTTTACTATAAACGTCGCCGCTGAAGACACAAAGCGGCGCAAGTATGCGTCACTATCGCAAGTGAATATAATTATATGTGTGCCGCTAGGAATCGAAAGTTTTGATCCATGGGGTCCATGTACAATTTTTTTTTAAACAAATTTCGTTACGATTAGTCGACGCCGCTGATGATAAGAGTGCTTGCTGGCTTATTCCTCGCGCAGATAATTTCTTAGGCAAACGGAATTGTAGCCAGCGTTCTTGGTACTTTAGCACGTGGGCAGTTTTTTTTAATTTTTTTTTGTTAGCTTCGTTTGATTTGCCTTTTTACTAAAATTAAATGAATGTATTGAGCAAAGAAAGTTAACAATTAATTAACAATTAGTTAACAATATTTAAAATAATTCAATAAAAGGTTAATATTAACGGAGACAACCCTAAACCTACAATGACAAGTGATTATCCATCGGGGTCGTACGATAGAATAGCTGCGGTTAATAGCACGCATTATCCAACTGATTGTTGTTACAGGTTTATGTCATCCTTTATTATTATGAGCGTCTGCAAGGTCTATAGATTTTAATAATATAAGGCCTAAGAATAAGATGGATTTTAATATTTAAACTTGTGGGTAAACTGTCACTTATTTACAATCTCAATTAAATAGGCCTGTTTCATTTATTACAAACTATACTTGCTGCGCCCTGCTGTTTCACTCATGTTATAGCCATACCGCCTTGAAGCAACCTCCTTGGTAGCGACAGAAACCTCCTTTGACATAGATGACGAATTCTCGGGTTAAAAAAAAAAGAATAATACGTAATATTATGTCAATGGATAAACTTCAATTTATGCCGTTCCATCGTTCCATACAAAGTATATGGGAAATTACAATAGGGAAATTGAATTTTCTTCGTGAATATTTTCGATATTTTAATCAGGTTAATTGTCAAAGCTTAATACTTATTCTGCTATTTGGGCGGAGAGTAATCCAACAAATCACAGATCATGAAAATCAGCCATTTATAAGTCAATAGATGGTGTAACTAACCCGACTTTACCCTGTTGAAAAAACAATTAAAATTGCCTGATAAATTTTTGAAAGCGATTGGGTGTATTTTTCTTTCTTTTTTGCATTGGTGGGGATAGACAGCAGATGCTATATCCCTCTCCCGCAAAGCGTGTGCAGGTACCTTATCTAAGAGCGTGTGTTAGTATAGCAATTGTATGGCACGCGCACGGCTTGACGTCATAATGTGCTATAGTGCGCTCTCTGTCTAGCATGAAATTAAAATACTTATAACTTATTTATTATTGATCAAAATTTAAATGTGTGTCCTTTGATGGGTTCTTATTTGTGATTAGCTTTTTATAAGGTAATTAAATTAGGACACCATGCCTATTGTGCAGCTGCTATGTGTACCTAAGTACATACTCGATGACGGACTTAGTTAAAAACAACAAAGATCTGCCTAAAAATGAATTTCGTTTATTTTATTCAAACTTAATAATAGATCTTTGTCAATTTTAGGATCTGGAAACAGCAAATTCAGATGCAAGCAATTGAACTGATTGTGTCTGCCCATGCTGCGCTAAAAGACAGATACAAAACAGTCTTTTAAAAGTATTATGCAATGTTTAATTGTCACTATAGATTATTGTCACAATATTAAAAGACAATGAAGCTCTTATTAAAATATTAACTAAGTTAGTTACTAATGATAACACATCATTAGTAACTAACTTAGTTAACTAAATATAATTTGTTTGTATGCAAGTTTGTTGTATGTTTATGTGTTAGTGTGTAACTTATGTGTGTTGTATGTGATTAACTTTTTTGTGTGTAGAGCAACAAGACTTCAAGTATTTATAAAAATACGTTTAAATTTTAAACATTGTTATTTTAAATACCATTTTTAAATAAGATCATGGCCATTATACCATATTATAAAGCATGCACACAGGTTAACTTAGCATATTTTTAACGAATAATTGTGTATTAGTAAACATCTGATGCCTATAGAGGCCAATAAGTAAAAAAAATATTTAAAAAAAAAATGTGTGAGCAAAAAGTTGATAACTGCCGCAATTAATAGAATTATATTTTGTCAGTAGTGGGGACGGAATCAGGTTGTGTTCAATAAAGAACTAATTTGCGATCCTTCCTAAAAAAAGGTGTATTTTTATAAGATGACTTTATTAGCCGCAACTTTGTGATGGTCAGAGTCAGAAGTGAAGTTATTAGACAAAAACAAAGATAACGGATGCCCTCACACAAGCCCTGAAACTGAAATGGCAGTAGGCTGGCCATATATCACGATACACAGATAATAGGTGGACAACCAATACTACAAGATGGAAGGGACCAACTGGAAAAAGAAGAGTAGGGAGGCCAAAAAGAAGGTGGGCTGACGATCTATCAGAAATAGCAGGAAATGACTGGTAAGCTATTGGCAAAGACAGAGACGAGTGGAAAAAACTGGAGGAGGCCTTCACCCGAGGAGGGGTCCATAACCAATAATAGAACTAACCTGTACTAACATCTAGATATAAAGCACATTATTACTAATTACAACAGTTACTAACAACATTTGAAATGTAAATTAAGGTTATTGAAATAAAGGCTTTATTATTATTATTATAAGCTTAAAAATAGGTAAAAATCCTTAGATTTTATGATTCAATAGAACTGTGAATGTAGTAGCTTAACTTATGATTACACTTAAAAGTTACCTAACCTCATTAGGTAACGTCCAATTAACAACATACCTTATAAAGTTCCCTACTTATTAAAAATAAATAAATCACAACAAAGTAAATGGGACTCAGAAAAATAATGATTCTATTTTTCACAGCTGTCCCTATAACTTATAAGAACAAGGTTGCAGACACTTGTAAGGATTATTAACAAAATTGTAATATCTGTGCTGCTCGATATTAATATTTAACATCTCCTTCGAATGATGTAAAGTATGGACTTTATAGTTATTCTAGGCAAACACCTCACTTGGCAAAGATTGACGAGTTAGAAGCCATCGTTATTCAAGACCAGACATACTTGCATTATTATCTAATACAGGATGTTTCTGTAATAGCTGTAAAGCGTAAAAGGGGTCATTAAAACCATCGTTATAAAAAACTTATTATGCACTCTAGGCGTAGCTTGACTAGGTGTTTCTACAAGACCACTGAAGTAAAGCAGCGGACGAAACTGTCAGTTATCAGATGACAAACCACAAGTGGCATTTGCAACTTAGTATGGGTCAATGACACGTTACATTGTCGCCTTTTTGTTCATCCTACAATAATAACCGCCTATAGGTATGTCAAAAGCCTTCGGACCGCCTAAAAACTGCGAGATTATGGCTGGTCACTCAGCCTACACAAACTCACTTACTTTACCTACATATCTGACAAACTCTGAAATTGTGACCACAAAATCTGTTGTTTAGTTTTTTATAAGTAGGTATTACTTAGTTGCATTAATTAACAAAATTTGGTTCAGTGTCAATAAACTTTTCCTATGAACAGCTAATTTTTTTTCAGAATGTAAGATTTAGCCCCTTTGTAAAAGTTTTTCATAATATCAACTTAAATTATTTGCGTTTATCCGAATACCAACCTTTATAAAATTATAAAAATTTGTTTTGAATTTTTTAATGATAAATTCTGGTAAAAGTATATTAATCCATAATAGGCAGTGATATTCTTCGTCTTGGTGCATTTAGAGCCTAATTTTATTTATCTGAAATCGTAATATAATTTAGACATTAATTTCAAGGCAGGTGACAGGTACACGCACTCGACCTTTTAACTTGTGATAAGCGTGTACTTTATATATTAGAATACGAGTATAAACATACAATTATGACTTCCAATAAACTCTAATTTGTTTGCGTAGGTCATTTTCATGACCAGTTTTCTCTTTGCACCCAATTGTCCAGAAAGATGGTAATATTTTTCAAGTATATCTATCATTTGTCTGTTTCTGTTTAATTTCCTGTAGTATCAACATCAAACGCTTGCCAAATTTTAATTTTGCCAAATTTGGGGTCTAACGTATCGTCAGATTCCAATTCGTCTTTTAAGTCTAGTCTAGAGTCTCATAGCCTCTTGCAATAGAATTTTCTTTCAGTAATATACTTTTTAAACTAAATACTATCAGAATCTACTAGTAAAACGTCTATATCCAACTATCTGCTGTCTATTGTTTTCTTTCTACTTGTAAGTTTTTTTTTGTTATTGTTAATATTAGATTTAATTACATTCATTGTAAATGTAATTTTATAAATTAGCTTTTTTCAAATTTAATTTGTATTATTTGATATGTAAAATATTATTTACTTAATAAATATTAACATAAATACTTCACGTAAGGAGCGAATTAGTAAAAGAGTAATCGGGTTTCTTCTGGGCAAGCGTATTCCATCATGACTAGAACTGTTTTGGTGTGAAGAAAAGTATGTATACCTTACCTACTTACAATGTTGGCTAGTATTCAGTATCAAATATTCAGAGATAAAGAAAGTTATAAAATAGCGCTCATATTGCTGATCGTTCACCAATTTTGGACCTAGTTTTTTTTTAGTTAATGGATTTATGTGTTATTGTTGTATGTGTATTATTTTCAGAGAACAATAGCTTAGACCCAATTTGGACCTATTTAGGAATATGCCCAAGCAAGGAAGAGCCAAACAGAAACTAAATATCTATAAAAAAATAGGATAATTTATATTTTCGCTTTAATATACCATACCGAGAGAACAGACGTAAAATCGATATGTTGTTTACACCCTTGAGTTGGTGGAAGTGGAACCTAAGTATGATAAAGACGACATTACGTTTATCCAGATTAGCTGCCTAATTAAGTAACTACAAGTAAACAAATAAAACATTCTTAGAAGCAGATCTGGATCTGAAATGAATCCATTGTTCCAACTTCCGTATTCTATTGAATTTCACATAAAATTGCTAGCATTGAAACAAACACATGTCATACCAAAGCAACTATACTAATTGGAATTGTTTTTCTAACAAACCATTGTTTCAACTCGACTGTATAAAAGGGTTATTAATGTATAGAAAAACGACGAGGAAGTAATTAATTCTTTATTTTCAATTAACTGGTGTGTGAATCGCGCAGCCACTGGAACTTATTTACTAGATTAATTCGTTTGTATTTCTAGCCAAAAGTATTTCGTTCCAGCGAAACAAATTCATCACACTACGTGTAATATTATGTTTGAAATCAAACAAAAAGATGTGGAATAAAATTTGGAATAGGCCCTGCTTAAAATAGGCAAATTTTCATCCCTCATGGGGTGGAATATAGCCTGTGTTAATTCAATGTATGTAAGTCTAAGCCACTTTAACAAACCAAAGGAAATCAAGCTCCAGGTGTTTACTGGCAGATATTAAATAATTCCTCTATCCACCTCCCTCCATTATCAAACCCTTGTCACCAAGTATAATGTATGAGACTCGATAAACAAACTAGATGATGATGATGATGATATTATGTTGAGTTTTTTACATAATTTGTAAGTGTGCAATTTATTGCACACGTTTGTATTAAATAATATTAATAATAAAATCGAGGTGTTTACTATTTCTTTGACGAATCTTTACTATACTAGGTATTTTTGTTTTAACGTCACATTAAGTACAATAAGGAATTAGAGATCAATTATTTTGTTTTACTCTACAGACATTTGTCCATTCCTGTAGACTGATTTAACTAATCCTGAAACTAAAATTAACTATAACTCAAAGACGAGAAAAATTATAATTTATACCTGCAACTTTTTGGCCTTACTAGTAGCAATTGAAGAGTTAAACTGGCCACCTCCTGGATCCATTATCAGATCAGTTCGTTTAAACGAAATTATTCTATTGCCACCCTAATCACAAATTGATAAAAAGCAAAAGCAAATATTGATAAATAAGATATTGCAAAGTTTCAAATTGATTTGACAATACGTTTTGATAATAATTTAGAAGTAGGTTAAAAACAATTAGCAATATTTGTTAACATTTCAAATTAGTTGTCTAGTTAGTTATAAGTGCAGCTTAAATTAAACGTTAAAAAAAACTAAGAAATTTGACAGGATTGATGGTAGGTTAAAATCTACTCTTGTATTGCTAGTTAATTAGCTTGATAGTTACAAGTTAAGCTAAAATAAAACGTTTAAAAACTAAAAAAATATATTTATTGATAGTAGGTTAAAATTGACTTCCAAGATTTGCTTACATTGTTAGTTAGTTAGCTGGTTAGTTACAAGTTCAGCTAAAATAAAACGTTCATAAAACAATAATATATATAATAGGATTGATAGTAGGTTAAAATTTACTTCCAAGATTTGTTTACGTTGTTAGCTGGTTATTTTCTGTGAAGTTAAAATAAAACGTTTAAAAGACTAAAAAATCTGATACATTCGTAAATTCTGTTAAATATTTTAGTCATAGGATAATTATAGTATGTTCTTGGCAGTAGTAAGAAGTTCCTATAAAAAACCACATGCACAATGGCGGGAAGCCATCAATTAAACAGGTACACATTATTAGGCCAACTGCACACTGCGAGTTCACGGCCACGTTTTACATAACATACCACAATGTATATTTATGCTAGCTATCATAAAAGCTGTTTAGGGCTACTGCAGACGTTAATCTGGCTAACCAGGGTCACTTTCAGGTTATTAATGACTTTAAATTGTGCATTTCAATGCTTCAATTAATTGCTTAGTGCTTACCTATTTTCCTGGGAACGTGAAGGAAAGCTAACGCGACGCAATTTAATTTGACTTGCATATCGAATAAAAATCACACGAGTCGTGTGATTTTTATATACGTTATATACACGACGAAAAAAAAAGCTGTTCCATACTATGCTGATATTTTTTCGCGATTTCAGGGTTGGTTCCATAATAAAAGTTGATCATATTGATGAGTACAAAGACCTCTTTTCGGCTTAGCATACCCTTTCCTTATAGCCCTGTAGGTATATAGATTTGTGATATTATTTTGTGTTAAGTAATCGCATCGCATCGCTGTGCCACACTTCTCACTTACGTAGGACGTTGCGTTTAAATTTATAAAGCTGGACTATAGTACTGCGCTTCTGCCAGAGCTTTATATGGCTCGAGACTTAAAATCAACACAATACTGCGTCGAAGAACAAATGAAGCCAATAAGAAAACATGTATGCAGATACATCTCCTAAAGGTCAACATATTTTGCAAGTAATTGGTAATTTATAAGAGCTATTTATAACCTCTTTGTTCCGTCGACTGAATTTAATTCACAATTTCACTGTACATGGAATGTATTCATTACAAATGAAGTATCTCACTCGATGTTGATTATGTACTTGCGAGTTTTCGATAAGTTATCACATGGCCGATAATTTTCATGGTAAGTAATTTAAAGTGAATAAGTTAAGTGGACAGATGGTTACATTCAATTAGTCACGTAAATGTTAATAAGACATAATTCGTAAGGGTCTTTATGACGATGATAATGACACCAATCTTACAAGAGTGTGTAATTTTGTACGTGTGTATTTTTTTCCCCAGTCACCTCCCTAAGGGTTGAACAGTCTAATGAAATTCATTAAATATAAAATAAAACCTATATAATTATTTTAAAAAAAAATACGCGAATTAGTCCGCGTTTGACCATCAACTCGCCTGTTGGTAAGCGACTATGTGGTCAAAGATGAAGCACACAGACTTAGAAGATACCTATTCACACTGGCCTTGAAAAGGCCCAGATTATATCTCCAGAAACAAGGAAGCCGGCAGTTTGTTCCAATCCTTGGCCGTACGGACTAGAAACGTAGAATCGAAACGTTTGGTACTTATCTAAGGAAAATCTACAATGTATGGGTGGTAGTGGGTTGTTTTCCTACTTGTCTTGTAGTAGAAAGGGGATGGTAGGATAAGGTCATATAAGTAGCTCCTGTAGCTCCGATGCACATTCTCCGAAATGAATCCTGTAGAGTGTAGAAAATTGACAGACAAAAAAAACTTTGAAACAAACTTGAACTTTGAACTTTATTATAAACTTTATCTGAGGCGACCTAGTCAATTTTTCGTGCATATTTCCGTCTCACAGGTTGGATTATCACATACTTATTATCCCGGTATGATAAACAGTTACGGGCAGCGCCCACTTATTTCAAACCATGCACATCCTTATCTCATAAGTTTCACAACACAGAAAAAAAATTGTACCTAGTAGTATCTAACAAAAATATTTTTTCTTTTGAATATAACCTACTTTTATTACTCAGTGCGCTCTTTGAAAGCTATGTGCTTATCATTAGTTCTGCATGCAATCGATAAACTGTTTGCGTTTATGAAATAGGAAGCTTTGCTGCCTGAGGCTTAACCTTTTATTATTCATAAGTGCTTAGAAGCTGTTACATATTCTTCGATTTAAGTCGATAAATGCATTAGGCTAAAGTAGAATCTAGGAATTTAGGTGTAAACAGTGTCAATTAAAGTCATAACCTATATACGTAATAAATAGTTGTTATGCTACGTTTTCATAGTCACGGTCACGCCATTAATTCAATAAGTAGGTAGTTTTTTACTACCTACTTTAATCTTCAGATCAGTGACCATTAAAATAGGTTGTAAAAAATTTATGTTTTGCTCTTCATCTAAATTGTCTGTGACATTGATGCGATAACTTTTTGAGGATGATTTTTCTTTTGTTTTATTTTTTGTCCATAAGACATGGAGGTTTACCTATTTCTTATCTTGTGGACAAAAAGTTGTTTTTTTTACTTGGCTACTACCCCTTTTTTGGGTGTTAGGGCAATTTTGCCATCAACAGTGAGTGAGTGGAGATAAAAAGTTATTATGGCTAGTAAATACATTCATTTACAAAAAAAAAACAACAAACTTTACGGAAAATACAATAAACGGAATTCATCCCCTAATTTTCCACCCTAAATGTGAGAATATTTCTTCAAATTTAAATGAGACCACCGTTGTATATAGGTAAATCAATTTAAAAATGTTAGTTGGTTTACCATAACCGTTGATATCGAGTACGATACACACAAATCTTTAATTGATATGGCATTCAAAGGAGTCTAAACCTCTCCGGGCTGGCAAAGCACCGTAAACACCGGTAGTGTTGCCAGTGTCCATAGGCGGTGGTTCCTGCTTACCAACAGGCAGGCTGAATGCTTGTATGCCTGACTTTTTATTTAAAAAAAATGGTATATGATTTGTTTTTCGGACAGAGTATCATAAAGGCTTTAATCATCCTAATAAATGAATACAGATATACCACACAAGAAACATTAGTGTCGCTAGCGTAATAATAAAGCAAATACCAAAGAAAATACACCAGACACCTACACCTATCGACGTTATAGTGCTAACAGACGTGTGGATTTGGTTGACGGACCACAGTCCGACCAACGGGAGAGAAAGAGAAAATTTTATCTTTCTCTCCCGTTGGTTGTACAGCGGTCCGTCAACCAAGTCTGTCTCGTCTGTTAACACTATTAGGTAACAGCAATCTATGTGCAGAATATAGGTTATCTAAGCCAGAATTGACATGGGAACTCATCCACTTCGTTACAACTTACGTAACGCATGGAGGTCGAAGATCGTACCTATGTTACATGTCGTGCGGTAGGTGAGAGTGTAACAAATTTATTATTTGACAAGCCCTTGTGGATACGCGAAACTGCTTACTCTTTACTTGACGTTGGGAGAGTCATAAATATTACGTTGTACCTTTTAAAGTTTGATATTTACTTAACTCTCTAATAACATTTTCTAATAGGCACGTATTTTTATTTTGAAATAAAATAAATGTTTCAAAAAATTATTATATAAAAATCCGACTTCACAAAATATTGTCAGCCAAGTAACCGAATTTTCGAGTCATTTTGATTTTAAAGCCAAACTATTAAACCACATTTGATAGCCCGTTGGTCCAGTTGGTACTGAACTTGCTTTCTGAGCTTTTGGGGGCGTGGGTTCGATTCCCACCTAGGACAAACATTTATGTGATGAACATTTGTGTTTGTTCTATATCTGGTTGTTAATATCTATATAAGTATGTATTTAAAACTATATATGTATGTATATCAGTCTCTGGCAGCCATATCACAAGCTATGCTTAGTTTGGGGTGAGATGACCGTTTGTGCAAAAATGACCCAAATATTTATTTATTTAATTATGAAGAATTTTTTGTAGGACCAATCTAAAAGTATTATCCTTTCAGTTAAACAAAACATTTTCTAAATCGGTTTAAAATTATGGGAGTCCTGATAAACATTTAAACATAAAAAAATACTAATTGAGAACCACCTCCTTTTTAGAAGTCGGTTAAAAAGTGACTTAATTAAAATTAGTAAAATCTCAAATAAAATTATTGATATTGCCAAATCAACAGGCATTCGAACAAATTATTCGTATTATTGGTGCTGAATAAAAACTTTCTTTTTTGAGAGAACATTCAATATTTCTAAAAAAAAAAACACGTAAATCGGATCATAATTAAAAAATGTGGACTGAATTGAGAATCTCCCTCCAAACGTCGGTTAAAAATACAAGATAATTTTTATGCCAGTATAATAATAGCTTTTGGTGAAGAATGTATTTAAAAAAATAATTATCAAAGGCAAAACTTGTTGATTAGTAACTTATAGAAATGATATTAAACTGTTTTAATTCACATGAAACTTGTGTTTCATAAAAACTTAATAACTGATAAAATATTGTAGCAGTCATAACTAAGTAGTAACTATCATTTAACTATCATTAAATATCATTTTTTATCTTTTTTAGTATTAACTATAATGTTTAGGGTGCCGTACCCAAAGGGTACAACGACAGGGAAAAAAGACAGGACAACTTCTGCCGGGTCAGCTAGCTATTCATAAAATTTATTTGTAATTCAAAGTATGTTCAAATTACTAGTAATATGATAGATGTCTTTTGTTTTATAGCTATAATAATTACTTGTGTAATCTTTAGATAAGTCAGATACGGTCGAGAACACGTGGAGATGCTGTCAATAGTTCTTTCAAAATAGCATGCAAAGCTGAGATACAAAGAGACGTCGAGGCCGTCAATCGTTCTTTTATAAATACGACGACGGGATAAGTTCAAGTTTTTTTTTTATTTCGAACTAGCATGACTCGCTTATTCTGTCTCTCGGTCTGACTTATTTTAGGTACGAAAAAAGTTTAATGTCTATTTTAATGTTTTATTATATGAAGTTACCTGACATTCGGGATTAGTTATTTGGTGCATATCCATTTATTAACCGACTTTAAAAAAAGAAGGAGGTTCTCAATTCGATACATATTATTATAGTTACAATCTGGGTGTCTTCAAATCACGAGTGAATCGGTTTTCTCTAGGCAAGCGTGCTCCACCGTAGACCGCATCATTGCTTAACATCAGGCGAGTTGGCGGTCAAGCGCAAGCCTATTATTTATATTTTTTTTAAATAGGGCTAGTACTTGTACAGAACTGGAAAAGAAATTACTGCTGTTTGATCCGGTGACGTAAAACAGGAGAAATTCCGTCATAGCAAACTATCTACTAACTAAGGAGTATAAGAACCTTCAAAGTACTGTTTACGTTTAGTAACCATCCTCAACTAGAACAGTGATAATATTAACGATGTAAATTTTTTTATAATGCTAATATCATTTTAAAAAATAAACCAGTACAAAAAAGAAATTGCACCTAAATGTAAAAAGGTTTCCAGAAGCTACTAAGCTGTATATAGTCTTCTTTTGTCTCCATTGTTATAGTAGAGACTTCTAAATAGTTCCGGTTTTTATTTCCAACAAGAAACGTTACAACTAATACGTAACGTTACGTGTCTAACAAAATAAGTAGATTTAGGAACTTCTTGAGTCATTAAGGCCTATTTGAAATTTATTTTATGTGGGTGAAATAAACGGAAATATTTTATAAAATAAATGACCATTAGCTTTATAATAGTCGGCAGATCCTATGCATAAAGAACTCTGCCAAAACAAGTAGGAAAGTGAGGTTGCGTATTCGTACAATTTAAATGTTTAAGGGTCCTGTGTACCCTCTGCAGCTCTCTCGCTCGCACATTTTCACATTATTGAAGATATAAAATCAATGAGTGTGAATTTCTTAAAAGTAACGAAATCATGTCTTGGTGTCTATCGTAACATTACAAACAAAGAAATGTTTGTTTCGATATCTTGTAATTTGACGAAATAACATGACACGAGAAATAAAAATCACTTGTTACCATTTTACTGTGTCAAATTAAAATATATCAAATTGACAATTTCTTTGTTTGTAATGTTATAATAGACACAAGACATGATTATATTACTTTTTTGGAAATTCACACTCATTGATTTTATATCTTCAATAATGTGAAAATGTGCGAGCGAGAGAGCTGCAGAGGGTATACAGGCCCCTTAACTTTATTTACTCGTATAATTATGCTACTCGAAGGTGAGCTCTACTAGAATTTTAGACAGATTTTTGCTAATATGTGTCATCTGACTGATTTTTTATAGTCTTACAAAAAGTTGACTAAATAGAGCCAAACACCAGAAACAAAATTTAAATGTGTTTAAAATTAAGAAAGTTAAAAGGATTTTATTTTAATGTTTTGCTAGATAGAGAGCGTCTATGAATGACGTCATTTGTAAGTACGCCATACAAACTCCGTACTGACACTCACTTTGAGGGGGAACGGGACAGAGACAAGTTCAACACAACACACACAAGACAAACTACAGGATGTTTTTTTAAAATAAATAATAGGCTTGCGTTTGACCACCATCACGCCTAATGACAAGTGTTTGATAACAAATCAAACACTTGTCCGATTGCCAAATGTGCTTGATGATGAAAACAATTTAGATATCCACTATTGATAAATAGTTACAATATTTCACACTCTAACTTCCCAATAGGATTCCCTGTGTTAGGCTTGCCATGGAACACATATTTGAATTTATCAATAAAACAATTGCCAGGCCAGGGCTAGAACCTGGGATACTCGGTTCATAAGGCAGTCGTATTACGACTAAGCCAAACCAGTCGTCAAATATCAATGCTTCGAAACTTAAGTGAATTAATCGTATAATTATAAGAACTAAATCAGAACTTTTCGAACATTTATTTTGTGCGTGGTTACTGTCATGAGATTTATATCTGCTATCTTATGAAACCTTGCTAAAGATAATCGGAGATAATCATGCAAAGTTAGGTAAGATAGATCAAAATACCTTAATTTATTTTTAAAATCTATATTGTGTAATTGGGCTGCCTGATGGTAAGCAGTCACCATCGCCTGTGTATACTTGTAACACCAGAGGCATTTCAAATACGTTGCCGACCCGTAAGGATCTATTAACTTGTCTTTTGAATAACCCCCCTATATTGTAGTTTCTCGGAAACACCGCGGAAGGTACCTGAGCATTTTGCAGGTGAGAGGCAAGAATCGCATAATGTGCGATTTCCACTGATTTTTGATATTTATGTGGATGAGCTTTCAGGCGGTGGTGGCTAGTGCGATGGTAAAACCGCGACGCCGGTAATTTTCTAGTTGTTCCTATTCATAATCTTAATAATCTAAACAAAATTGCGTTTTTTATCACGTGAAATTACATTTTAGGTATTTTGTTACAGTTATTTGACAAGGTCTTGCAGATTACAAACTGTAGGTACCAACGAAACAGGGGTCAATGGCAACACCGAGCAAATCATGGTGATCACCATCACTTGGCCACTATTGCTCTGGATTTACGTAACTGGACCGAATAATTGATTGTGTATTTTGGTTTAGGTTGTCGTTCTTTATTTAGGTAGTGAATTTTATTTAACTAACTTAGCGTATGCCCAGCTACCTAATAGAGTATCGATAACATGTTCATTTGATTGATTCAGGTTTTATTTTGAGAAAATCCATCATCCTAACTGATTTTCTGACGAATCTCTAGTGTAATTCCTCTTCTACGTCGCTTCAAGTACAATAAGTATATAGTGATATTTTATTGATGTCATTACTACAAATTATTCTAACGATTTTTTTGTTTCAGAATAAATAATATTTTTGTTGTAGGTTAGGTCGATTTTATCTTTATTTAATTAATATTTTATTTAGGGTTAGGCTAAATTGGCATAATTGACAAATATCTATAGAATTAAAATGTATCCCTAATTTCTTATCGTACTTGAAGCAACGTAAAAGCGGAATTACAATAGATATTCGTCAGAAATATAATCTTCATCATAGTAATGTTTGCTCACTGCTATACGTAGGCCTTTTCTACAGATCACCAATTGTGTGATCTGCTTTACGCATCTACTTGACATTGGCATCGATTCTGGTGTACTCTAAACTAAACTAAATTAGACAGGTCTAAAATTGTTGCCATCCTTCTCTCATATATTAAAATGAAAAGAAAGGCAGATAATTTCAGTCCTGTCAGATTGGTTTAGTTTAGTGAGTTGTATGACAGAATCGACGTCAATGAGCCCTATTCTGTCATACCACTCACTAAAATGAAAAGAGAGGCAGATAATTTTAGTCCTGTCAAATATAGTTTAGTTTAGTGCACATCAGAATCGACGCCAATATCTTCCATTCGTAGGTCATCACTTCACCTGACTGCAGGGCAGGGTGCCTACTCTAAGTTTGCCAATATGCAGGCTTTCTGACAGCTTTCTGATCATATTAGTAATTGTCCGTAATTGCCAAGCCGGGCAGAATCGTCATTACGGTACTGCCATGTAGCAGGTCGAACGCGTGTAGGTGAGGTTGAATTCAAGCATTTGGATGTTAGTTTTCTCCCGGGAAGGCTTTTTTGGTAGTACAACTTCAAAGGAAAAGACGAGTATCAAGCTTAGGAGCGTGTCTGGGAAAAGGCCTTTTTAGACTGATGTTAGTTCTGTGGAATGTTCTACCTGAATATCGCAAGTGAATCGGTTTCTTCTAGGCAAGTTTATTTTTCCATCGTATGGGCCGCATCATCGCTTAACAAACGATGATACGAGGTGTCGGTAAAATGCAAGCCTAACAGTTTAAAAACCAACTTCAAAAAAATTGGTTCTCAATTTAACTGTGTTTTTGTGAACATACCATAACATAAAACGCGGTATTTTCACCAATCAATAAATAAACCTGTTTTTTTAAATTACTACTCCTATTACCAGATTTAAAAAAAACTCTTTTAAGGGTGAAAAATTACGGAATTAATCCGTTTTATAGAACATTCCATAAACTCAGTTTTTATTTCATTGTATAAATTATATTGTTACAAATAACTTAAAACCGTTGCAATAACTGCCGAAGAACTACAACTTTAATTTCATGATTCCTATAACGTTTGTAATTAAAATTTCTATAGGGAGTAGGTACTCACACAAGTTTTTTTAATAACTCCTACTTTATTATTATTACTGTCATCAAGAGAAACAAGAATGCTGCTAGCAACTGATCCATAATTATACATCCAGCCCATTACTTATCCAATCATGTTTTTATATAAATGGTCTTCAGAAAAAATACAGAGGTGTAGGCGAAGTGATCATACGGAAGTCAATAATAATCCGATGCTGTCATAAAATATCGAAACCAGTTGATACACGTGCTATGAATTTAAAGGCCCGGTGTCGATTTATGCTATATGAAACTAAGTAAAATTTTTGTTCTAAACAAATGCTTAAGCAGCCTTCCCTAGAAATATCAATTAACTCGCTGTTTCCCGCGACTTCGTACGCGTAGACTTTAATATAAATTTTCAACCCCCATTTGGCCTTTTCGCAAAATCTTTTTTAGTAGATCTCTATACTCCTACATTCTACCAGCCAACAATTCTACAATTCAACTTCATAGGACAAAATAGGTTTCAAGATTTCGTGATGAGTCAGTGATATATAATATAGATTATTTCATTGCGATGACGCGCGTGACATTTCCGTCAGCTAAAAGCTGACAGGGCAGTTTAAAGCATAGATTAGTTTAGAAGACGCTTCCAAATAAATGTAAGACCGCTAATGTGTACAAAGTGTGGCATGCGCGTGACAAGCTACGTGCCTGGAAACTTATCAGGTCAGGTATGCCATGTTGCTTAGAAGGACAGTGCAGCTAAATTAGAGGAATGCAGAATTATACTTAATTGATAATCAAATCAGGTCTAGGTTTTTTATTAAGTTATTTTAGTTAGTTTACCAAATAGGTAACTTACCTGCCATTGCCTATACTGCCACCATAATTAAAATCATCATTTATAAAATAACTAACTTTGCAATAATTTTTCTTGACTTAGTTTTTAGTTTTACCTAATAGACTCGTTTTTAGATTCCAAATTGAATTTGGTATAGTATTGAAGATAATAATAGTTTCCATACACAATATACTGTGGTTCATTTGGGTGGTCTTAGATTGGCGATTACGGTGTCAAGTGGTATGAAAACCCAGCGAGTATTTACTACGATGTCACAAGAGCAATTTAGTGGTAGTATAACTCCATTGGCACGGCCAACTGCTTTCAAAGAGTTTTACAGATAGGTACCTATTTTGCAGTGCTACTACAACGAAAACCGAGATCAAAACTGAATTATGCGGTGCGCTAGTTGGAACATTGATCTTACTTAAGGTAGACCACAGACGTGCACAGCAAATTCGCATGGTCTATCCTGGTAAAGATCTGAGATTCTCTATTATTTTTAAAAAGGCTAGTTATATTATGAAATTTTTAAACTGACGCTAGCGTAACATAACCCTAGCGAGATAAATAGAGCAAAACCGACATCACTTGTGACCTCAAGATGCAATTTGATTGCGTAATACGATACTATAAACATATAAAGTATCAAATTATGAAAAGTACTCACGAAGGTCGACTATGTTTGCATTTGTACGAGACTAAAATGACTGTACGAGCTTTAGTATAACGTCAATTAGACATACATCGAAATTTTGTACAAATGCCTTTTAGCGGTACCAAATACTGTTTATTTAGAATACTGAGCTCCATTCGTTCGTGAAAACTCATATTCAAAAAAAAAAACACTAAAAATCTAATTCATTTTGAGGATGGCGGAGGAGGTAAAAAAACAAATTATTAAAAAATATAACCCTGCATTGCATAAAATTATAAATAGTAGGTAAGTAAAATTGCGTTATTCTAAAAATATTACATTGCGCATCTATGTATATAAAAGGCGATGTGTATATGTGTGTATGTACTTATATTCCCTATAGACTCCGAAACAGCTAGACCAATTTTGACGAGACTTTCACTGGCAGATAGCTGAGGTTAATATGAGTAATCTTTCAGCTAGTAAGGTATATTTTTGTCTGATCCGTCACAAAATCTCAAAAATTACTTGATTTACGAAGCTAAAGTTTGGCAGGTAGATTACATTATGGAGTATGGTACAATGGACATCCGCTAAGAAAGCATTTTACGACACAAGCGGATTCAAAGAGAAAAAAAAGTTGAACATTTAAATGTAAGTCTATGCGTATGAAGTCGTGGCAACAGTGAGTAAAATAGTAAAGGAATAATTCTCAAATTTTGAAACTATCGATGCAAAAGTTCAAGGCTCTTTCACAAGTCAACAACGCCTTAGGAAGCATCATCAATTGGGTACAGCAGTGTTTAATTACAGACTGTACTACATTTTAGACATGGTTGCGAAATATAATCTTCGATACTTCACGTAGATCATGGGAAGACACTGAGATGAAATCAAATTAACTATAGAACCTGAGCCATTCAAAAGGCTACAATTATATGATTATTAACGGGATATTTACCGTGGTAAGTTTATGGATTGCGGGTGGTTGATTGACCAGTTCAAAGTAAAGCGCAGAAAAACGATCTAAGAAACTAAGAAAGAGGTTTTTTAGTCAAAAGATTGAGATTGTTTTGTGGCAAAAAAGTGTATCTGTCTACCTGTTGTGAACAATTGTGATAGTTTAGGGTGGTACATTACACGTATGGCGGGAAATTCAAATTTCAAACAGTTTTCTTGTCCTTGTAGCTAGGCCGGGTAATTATTGTAAACATTGTGTTTAAATTGTGTATTAGGCAATATCAAAACAAGATTAGATTAAGGAGTGCTCGTAGACTATCTTACGAGCCTCTAATAAGATAATCTCTTGATTTACGTGCTACAGCTAACAGTAGCAATTCAGCCAATTATTTAATGAGCCAGTCCTAAACCAGTTAATGATAATAACGCTCTTTGCCCTTTGACTATTTGGAACAAACCGTATAATTTCTGCTCATTAGTTGCAGCTGTTACAAAATTTACTATAATAATAGTTCTAGAATAATAATCAATTAAAAAACCGACTTCAAAATTAGTAAGACATATATTATGCAATTTCGTTTACTTGGATAACATATTTTTCCAGTTATTTTGATTTAAAAACCAAACTACTAAAACCGATTTTGACTGACTTTAAATTAGTTGAAATTGGACCAATATAAAAGTGTACACTTTCAAATAAAAAAAGAATTTCCGAAATCGGTTTATAAATGATGAAGTTCTGAAGTAGCAAACATAAATAAACCGGCCAAGTGCGAGTCGGGTACGCGCACTGAGGGCTCCGTCCCACCACAAAATTCAATAACGAAATTACCAGTTATAACTTGCCTTGTCTATACATATTCGAAATTACTAAATTCGTCAGAAACCATCCAAAAATTTTCACAAAACGTTCAGATAAGCACACAACCCTAAGATACGGAAATAGATTAATTTTACCAGTTTCACACCTCACACTCCACTCAACCAGTCCCTTCGTGATGGCCATCAAAATATATAATAAATTACCAAACTCAATCAAAAATGAAACAAAAGACAGACACTTCTATAAATCATTGAAACATTTCCTGATAAATAGATCTTATTATTCCATTGACGTCCTGTTGTGCAGCGTCCTGTTAGTACACGGTGAACGTACTGCGATCCCCAAGCCGCCTGCCAAGCGTGGGGATTATGGCAACACCCCTCTCTAAGAGGGAGGCCTTGATCAGCAGTAGACGTTTAATGGCTGATGATGTGTGTGTGTGATTCCATTGACGAATACTTAATAGATAAAAATATTTTTAGTACTTATTGCTGTCCTTCTCTCTTCCATATCATTCAGCTGTGCCCGACGGGGTCCTCAATTGTAACTAAAATACTTTTCTACCACCTAGGAAACATTGTGGAATGCTGAAATAAATTAATATGAATATGAAACTTGTCACCGACTCGCACTTGGCCATTTTTTAAATATTTGTTGTTATACTTTTGAGTGTTTACTATAATGATGTTATGTTTGACGCTTGTAAGTATTACCGTTTTTACGTTAGAGCTAGTACAGCAATACGTAAAAAAATACGTTTGTTGTATGGAGACCCCCCTTACGTTTTTATTTTTTGACTTTTTTATTTCTATTTGTTAGTCAATCCGCTTTAACATTACATATTCTGTGAAAATATTAACTAGCTATCTAATACGGTTCGAAAGATACAGCCGTTAATAGGTAGGACAGACAAACAGACAGACAGATGGACGCACGGACAGATAGACAGACATTGTAGGCTTAGGCGTAATAGGGTCCCGTTTTTACCGTTTGGGTATGGAACCCAAAAACTACAACCGATTTGAGAACCCCTTTATTTTTTTGTAGTTGGGTACAAATCCTGTTAATGATAATATATTGCCAATAAACATATAGAAAACTTATTAGTCTTGCTATTATTTTGAAGACTTCAGCAGATCTATCATAATCAGCAGATAGTTTTGTCTAAGGGATTGGAAAAAAAGCTGAAAATAAGCGCAATACCTAACCTAAAACTATACCTACCTATATACGCAATAACTATAGATCAAAACTATACTTACCTACCTATAGGTACCTATAGATAGATAAACTTGGACTGATTAATACAATTATTAATTCTAACAATAATATTTTTAGGACAAAAACTCTCCTGCAAAATGTAGATTAATATATTCCGGATATGAAGATAAATCTAACACACCCCATTACTTTCAAACCGTATATTGAAAACGGCGTTATGCTTGTAAAATAACCATTTATTTAGCTTGGACGATGTTAGAAAGTTAGTAATATAACGAATCACAACTGATGAAGAGCCAAGTTGTACCTAGGTACCTACTTGGCATCAATTATCTCCACGTAATACCCAAAGTCCGTTCTCACGTCCTACTTGGCAACCAGCAGGAAAATTCTAAATGACTAACAAGCACTAGCTAGGCCCTAACGTAAACCTAGGTCCAAAGTGAAATGCTTTCGAACAGTACCATAAACGTTTTAGGAAGTGATTCAGAATGGTAAACGAAGACAGCTGTAAGATTTGAGATATCCGAACAAAAGCTGCACTTGCATTAGTTCGTGCAACTGCGTTGAATATAAATGGACTTTTGCTACGAAATAAGTTGGATACTTGATAAAATATGGTAGAGATAAAAGCGTCATGATGAAAGAAAATTACGCCTAAATACTTGTGGTATGAATAGGTAGGTATAATCTGTATGCTAATACATAGACACATATTCTTACTACGCGAAAGTTAGGATATAAGGTGAGCCAAACTGGGTTGGTAATAATCTCAGATTAGACAAACAAATGAAATATGCCTTATTACAATTTTATTATCGTTCGTGTTAAAATGACTCCGTGTTTTTTTTTTTTCTGTACTACTAAAAGGCTTAATGTAAAACCTGTAAGTACAGCGACAAGATACACCAAGGAGGTACGGCACACTTACTCATTTTTCACGCACACTAAGATACTTATAGAAACACCAATGAACTAACCAATAGTCCACAAGCAAAAAAAGGGTGGCAAGGTCATCTGCAGAGTGAGTTTGACTAAATGCATCAAGCTTAATTAAATGCATCTAGCATTCACTGGTTTGAGGCCCTTAAAAAGTCTACTCAATTTATTTTTTAAACAAACTTTTTTTTTTGAACTAGCATTGTTTTCCAGTGAAAACCTCCAGTATTTTAAGAATATTTTTGCCATATAAATATTATTTAGCACGTCTTTTTGTTAAGTTTCGATGAGCTAACCCCAACACACGTAACTAATCGGAATTGAGACTTTGAGGTCAGTAACAATAGATGCAATCATTGTATTGTAAAAAGTCAACCCAGTAAGGTTGGAGACGCGCGAAGCATGCTCAAGTGAACAAAAGCAATGACAGTAAGTACCAGCAATCGTAGCTATCAGTCGATGCATGCTAATTGATAGTTACGTAAATGATCTGCTTTCTACAATAATACTTGTAATTATATGGTTCATAATATTAAGAAAATGGAAATATAATAATTTTATCATAACTATACGGCAAAACCCGGGACCAGGGTATGTCCTAAAACTGCGACCAGAAGCACCGGAGGATGAGCAGCAACGACTTATTATTAGTACATAGTGAACGTACTGCGATCCCCAAGCCGCCTGCCGAGCTTGGGGATTATGGCTACACCCTTCCCTGACAGCAGTCACATTTACTGGCCAATGATGATGATACGGCAAAACTCATAGACCAAATAAGTTTTTTTTTGCATTTTTATGGAAACTTAAAGACTGATAGTATATAAGGGAAAACTACTATAAGCTTTGGTATTATCATACAACACATGCATCGAATCCATATGCGTAGCATTATAGGATAGAACTGAAAATGACAGTGAACTTAATTAAAATTTATTATCTTGGACTATTTGTTTTCTTAAAGATATTAGGTACATAAATAATAATTATGTAAATCAAAAGAAATAATAAGGATTGGCGTCAAGGGGATCAAATAACATTTAAAATATGACAAACTAATCTACAATCTGTAAATGGGTCCGTAGCATGACTTGTATACTTATTTAGAAGAACAATTTTAAATGCTATAAAAAGTAGATGGCCTCATTAGCTTGAGCTGAAATGTCATGAAGATAAACATTCAGATAATGATTCTTAATTCAATATAAGAACATCGTGTCTTTTGAGGCCGAGATTGTAAATCTTGAAATAAATTACGTTGGCAGCTTTAGACATAAAAATCTGATAAATCTGTAATCGGTAAATATTTGCGAGGGCCTTTTGGTATAATTAAATAGTTACGGACGGCATATATTTTCCTACATATTTTCAACTTATTTAACTCATTAAATGATTTGTAATCATCTAAAGATTTAATTCCAAACAAAGACTTTGTTCAATCATGTTTATGGATCATCGCACTGTACACTTTAATAACATCCATAATAGAACATGAAGTTATTGACATAATTAATCTTTTTTTTGGCAAGTGTCAACAACGTGAGCGTGTGTGTGTGTGTGTGTGTGAGTTAACTAAGCTTGTATTTTGTTTGTTTAATACTGTTAATAATGATACTAATTACTTGACAGTTTGGACTAATGAAAAATTTAAGAGAACAACTGGCATTGGCTGCAAGAGAAAGGCTGAAGATCGGGTTGAATGGCGTGCCTGGGGAGAAGGCTATCACCCTACCAGCCAGCAGTGGACTAGTAGCTATGTTGATAACAATATGCTCCCACGGCCAAGGCCATCTCTCAAGGTTAGCTCATTGCCCTGGTTGCTCAACCACCAAACGTTTATATATTTAACACTAGATTTTGTATATGAATGTCAAGATTAATTTTGACTTAAATATATATTTTTTTAAATTATTATTTGGCATTTGAATTTAGACCTTGTATCAATTGAATTATTTACTCTTATTTAATTGACATTCATATTTTATTATTTCATTGACATATTTTTACACAAGATTGAAATTATTGTACAGTATAGACATTTTTTTCTAATTTAATTGTATTCATGTTTTAATTTTATGACTCGTTACACGCCATGGCGTCGCTGTTAGTGTGACAAGTATAAATTTGTGTATTAATACAATAAAATAATATATTTCGCTATCTTTAATTAACTATGTGAACATTAAAACGTAAACTAGCAACAGTAGTTTTTAAACCACCCTCATCATTGTTAGCTCGTGATTGGATACACTGATCATAACCTTTCTTCTTGTATGTCAATGCATCCCGTTTCTGAGTCATCTTAAGATTAGGTCCGGCTAATCTTGTGTAGGTTTCAAAAGTGATTTTACTGTATTTTCAACGAGATTTAGGTACATAACATGATGAACCTTGAATGTTAGTCCACCTATACGTCCAGTTTTCTGAATACTCAATTACCTCTACGTACAATTCCATGAATATCTATATTCTTATATTTTGTCCTTAGTATCTTACATCCGTAGACTCTTAAATTTGTTTTCCTAATTTGTTATCATGCTAAATTTGCTAAAGGAACAGTTTCATTTTATTTAACGGAACTGTAAGCGATGGTTAGTATTTTTTTGTATTATTAGGCAGTCATTACTAGATAGTATCACCAGCGTTTGTCGGCGGCTTTACGCGTCGTCGGCTACGTGCCTGTCTTTATTTTTTACCTGCCATTAATTATTGAGTGGGTTTGCTTATTTTATGATAAAAAACTTAAAATTGTTTATATTTGTGGACATTTATTTTGTTAGCAATTATGACCTTTATTGGCAGGTACTAAATGCTCGTTCTTCTGTCGTTAGACCTAAAATGGCAAATGTTATAGCAGCTAACGTTAATAATAATGGGTGAATTCCAGAATCTGTTTTTTTTTCTTATCCATATTAGACGAATGACAAGCTAACGAGACATCAAGAGCTAATAAATACTTACTAAGTACGGAATTTTATTTTTATCGCAGTCAGTTTACTTTGCTTTGCAGTTTTGGTGTTGCTATTAGACATAACACTATTTTAGTACCATTTCTTCTTTAAATTTATGTATTTTTTTCTTTCACGCAAAATCATGGAGCCGACTTTCGCACCTCCAATATTATCTCCTCAAATTCACAATAAATGTTTCCATAAGACTTAACACTATTATTGTGATATTTTCGAATAAATATAACATGGAGTTCTTCAAAAGGGCTGTTAATAAAGTCTTTAAAGGTCGGCAACGTATCTGTGATGCCTCTTGTGTTACAGGTATCCATATGCGACGGTGATCGCTTACCATAAGGCGACCCGGTAGCTTGTTTGCCACCTATGGCTTAAAAAATTACTCTTAAACTTTTGCGACTTTAATACATTTTAAAACTTGAATGTGTTCAATTTTAATGGTTTGGACAGGATGAAAAGGTTATTAGTTAAAAAGGAGCTATTTCTGCGTTTTGTAAAAAAAATACGAACTATAATGGACTATAACTATAACTAAAGTATTTTAATAATACTTTATTTTAAATTCAATAGCGTGTTTTGTTTTGTTTGTTTCTCTTTCACGCACCAGAAAAACTCTGTGCAGTTAATAGATTGATTAGAAGTTTAAATGCGATAACGACTTTGGCTGTTTAATATATATTACTTGCTCAAACATGACATCGATAAATTAGCGTCACTAATTATTATTCTGATATATACTAGATGCTGCGCCAGATCTAAATATTAAACGTGTCATTATTAAAATGTAAATGCCAATGTTTAGTTTATCAAACCGTGTGCAATTTAACACTGGTATTAGCATTCATTTGGCATCATTTAAATAAATTGGATTCATCAAATACAAATTCAATGATATTATTTCAATATCTTTTAATTAATATCTAGCTGGTGATCAAATTTACGATCTTAAGCAGGTAATACCAAAATTATTTTAATATATTAATTAATTAATTCATCATCATCAGCCAGTAGCCGTGGCTGTAGCCACGTGAATAGGTACTTTACCATAGGCCTCCCCCTTAGATTTCCACGCTGAACGACAGCCTGTCATCTGCATCCACTGGGTGCCCATGACTCTCACCATGTCGTAAGTAGTGAGGCCTACTTACGTTGCGTATTCCGGTTTGTGGTCTCTACTTGAGAACCTTTCTTCCCCATCGATTATCGGGTGTCCATTGGTCCACCCATTCCGTTTCGTTTCCATTCTATTCCGGATTTTATCGTGCAAAGAAACTTTGAGCATATCTCTCTCTCCATTGCCAATTATGCTACTCTGGGGTTTTCCAAATAAGGACCAAGTAAACTTATTATAACTATTCAAAATTAAGTTTTTAGAAAAATTCTATTCAGATGTATATGAATCCTGATTCCCTAAATATATAACTTCATTCGCACTGCCAAACTTTCATGATTTTTTCAGTTAACTATGGTCCATTCTATGGTGCGATTTGATATTTATGTATTGACGTCTGACGTGCTATTTCCAAGACGACGGACATCGAACTGAATAAAATTGGAGCATTGATCCAGCTTAAGATAGGTCACAGACACGCAAAGTAGGTGAACTTAACATGGCATATAAATCCTAATAAATATCTGTAGTTTAAACTAATTGTAAAAATGTGATCAAATACCTAATGCTCTTAAACCGCCTTATTACAAAAAAGTCCATCAGTCCAGGTTTAAACCAGGACTAAAAAGTCCGAGTTTGTTACGGTACTAAGGGATTAAAACTTGACCTTATTACAAATCTTCGACTAATCGAGGACCAGCTGATACCAAAGATAGTCCATGGTTTCAATATTAGCCACAGATAAGAAACAAAAATTGAAATCATTCATTCGTTCCTGCAGGTTTATAACACACTTCAAAAGCTTAAATAATTATTTATTAATGCAATTTAAGATATTTAGCTATCTTAAATTGCTGTTTGTTTAGGTTTCAATATATTAAACAAGCATAACTTATTATTTTGAGCACTTTTCAAATTCATGGCATAATACGATCATGCGCGACGCCAAAATCCTAACGTAGAAAAAAGCTATGCGCCTGTCCCGCGTAATTCGAGGCGTTCTGATAAATATATGTAATTATCCAAAGACATTAAGTAGTTTAATGAAATCTTTGTAATTACGGTGGGAAAATTAGCAATGTTCTTAAATTTTGTCATAGCTTCCTCCTGTTCATTTAATGTGGCTCGCAATTTTATAATTATCTATACTATGAAATGGAACATCCCTTGCCATAATACCCGCTACATTTTTGCAAGTTTTACTGACTGGTTGAGATACACTATGCAAATCGGCTGTAATGTCTTGAATATACAAAGAAAACAATAATTTAATGCATCAGTGTATATTTTTTACTTTTTGCGTAAGTACCTACCTATAGCTATATTGTAATCTACCAAGGTTATAAACAAGCACTTAATTCATGGCGAGCCCAGTTGCATAAAGCGCAAGCTACTTGAACTTCAGGGCTTAATGGGCTTCCTCTAGGATCGTGGACCATATCCTCACGTAAAACATGCACTATTTTTGGGCCAAAGCGTTTTGTGAACCTATATTTATATCTTAATTCTTCGTCACTCAATTCGAAAGGATTCACACGATGACGAGGTCTATCAGATCGCCGCGATGCCTCCAGCATGTCCAAATCTTCTGAATTTATCATGTCAATCGTGTTTATATACATTTTAAACGATATGTAAATAATAAAAACACTAAATATAATAATTATAACCTCAAATTCTATTAGTACCGAAGTTAGTCCATAGTTAAACTAGGGGTCTCGGCGGTCTAACTTTAGTACCATAGACAATCCGTGGTTTAGAGAAAAACTTCGTTTTATAATAACGTTTGTTTTAGTCCATGGTTAAACCTGGTACTAATCCCAGTACTAAAGTTAAACCGTGTTTTGTAATAAGACGGTAAGTGTTTAAATATTGATTTCAAAAATTACCTTGATATAAGGATAAGTCGTTTGCAAAAGTTTAGATGATAACGTACCTACCTACTAGATAAAAAAAAATATTTTGATACTTGATACTGGCAAATGCATAAGAAATGCGATGCCAAAATTCTCACAGAGTAAAGAGTTTTTTTTTAATTTTTTATATCAAATAAATTATTTTTATAATACATATTATACTAACATAAACATAATTTTTTACTCATAGAACAAGACAATTTATTTTATCCTCACACTTCTGTACGCCTTACCTGGTAAGGATATTAGATACAACATTTCAATATGACAAATAAATTATTTGATTTGATTTGGAGGTGGAGTTCCACAGTGATACTTTGGTTTAGATCAAAATAGAACAACTAACTCGTGCCTAAGTGGTTGTTCTTCTGAAATCGGAACCGCTTATTCAAAGTCATTAATATAGTGAGTCGTGAAGGCACATAAATAGACGTCAATGTCTTCAATACACAACGTTACGAAGAGACTTATGGAACGTATTGTCTGACATAAACGTCACGGACTATGCATCTGACTCTATTTAGTACATTTAGTTATACAGAGAAAGCTTTATTATTATGCTAGTCGTAATTTACATTATGCAATTTTGTAATGTTTAGAAACTATTTTTTTCTATGATGAGTTCAAATTTGAATATAAGTACATAGGCATGTAAACTTTTATTCAGCATTAAATTCCAAGTTGACGCTTGGAAACCTGTTTAATTGATCTTGACTTAGATAAATAAATAAATATTCAGGACATTTTTGCATACACGGTCATCGGACCCCAAACTAAGCAAACTTTGTATTATGGCTGCCAGAGACTGATAATGTTTTTGTCCTAGGTGGGAATCGAACCTAAGCCCTGAAGCGCAGAAGGCAGGTTCACTACCTACTGTGCCATGATATTAGATGATAAAAAACACTTGAAAAATTAGATATTACTAAGGCTTCTCCTTAATTTTTTATTACAAAACACATACTATTATATTACAACTCATTGTAGAAAGAAATGTCTGTCTCATTACTTAACCTCATAACAAATCTACGAAAACTAGATTAAATGCACTCATTGCATTCTAACTTCTAATCTACTATAATCATATTTTTTGCTATGAACTTTAACGTTGCGGATGTAACCATTAGAACAGTTTTCTTTTTCCCACGTGTTCAATAAACTGCACCATTTCCAAGACAAAATGTTTAAACACCCATAACAATGGAAAAAGCATTGTCATTGACACATATCACGAAGCAACTAAGAGGAAAAATGTATAAGAAAATGGCATCTACTCTGATGTACTCTAAACTAAACTAAATTTGACAGCTCTAAAATTGTTGCCACCCTTCTCTCATGTATTAAAATAAAAAAGAGGCATATAATTTTAGTCCTATCAAATTGATTTAGTTTTGTGAGTGGTATGACAGAATCGAGGCCCGTACCCATAAACTATAATTACTCCATTTTTTGTTACAAATAACCGGTGTCTATGTCTATTACTGCAATTTCCAGTGACTCCGTCTGCAGGGCTATTTTTAAGTTCACGCAAATGAAGTTGCGGGTACAGCTAGTAAACTATAAAGATAGAATCACGCACCCTTCAAATCCACGGCTCGCGTCGATCCAAAGTTACAGTAACAAAGCACTCGTAATGTTTTATCGATCACAAAGTCACTGCACCGCTGACTAGCCACGGATGTGTCTTCCTCGGCGCGCGAACATCAACTGTTCCTCCACGCGCGGTCCACGACGCTCGCCTGATAACCGATAGCTGCCATGGATAAGCTCACTTTTAAACAGCTATCACAAAAAATTGCGAGACAATAAACGCTTTTTCGCTTAAATTTAAAGTTTTGTTACGTCAGCCAGCTTTTAGTTTTGAAAATCGCTCGCATGTCTAATTTTACCGAGAGATTGTTACCTCATATACAATTCACAGATATAACGGTCAATCATGGTCTCGTATCGTAAAATGTTATTATACGTAGACGGTTCCAAATTAGTCAACAGTAAATTTGTATTTGATTTACAACATCAGACGTTTTTAGCGTAAATATTCCTGGTTATTTTGACTAAAGATCCCGTTTTCCACCCTCCTTTTAAATCTTAATTATTAATTATTTTTTATACTGACTAAATAGACAAGATGTTTCAATCCAAAACTATTTCTTTTATATAAATGGTATATACAAATATGTACATAATAAGCCTGCCAATTATTTTGTAGGTTATGTTTCTCTATGTATTTACTTTTTCCATTAGTTTATTTCCTCTGACAGTTGCAATAACATTGCAAAAAAAGATGTTTTTTTTTTTTAATTTCGCTGTCGTACCTGTCACAGTTTTACGTTCAAAAACCTAGCGAAAGTGATCAGATATTTGTGGTTTTTTATTCAGCTTTTTACAATGTTATTGAACCTGTCAAAGCAAATAAACGAATGGAAATACTATACTTAATATTCAAATTACAATAGCTAATAGATATAACCAGTTTATCCCTTCATCTATCTACATTAATATTACTCATACAAATCAAGATAACAATCAATAAACAATCAAATCGTGTCAGTGTCTTAAAAAATTACGATCAATAACTAGTTTAATGAGATGTCAAAAAGTTAACACGTCCCTATCAAAATGGAATATCTGTAGCTCTTATAAGATAGAGAAGCATAACCCTAATCATCAGCTTAGTGGCCGAACCTTGGCATAAATGTGTGTTATCGCCATTTTATCAACGTTTTACTTGTCTTAATTTTCGGTCTGGCGTTATTAAGGCTAAGTGTTTAACATGTTACGGTGCTCACTTGTTTCTGTTATATTGATCTAGGTATATAGGTATATGACAAAACACTTATAATAAACTATCAGCAAACATAATCTTAAATAGCATATTAGCACTTTAGCATATTACTTCGGAACCCAATAACTCTATC